>CAWUFW010000735.1:2472052-3708078 GCA_963921515.1 Calotriton arnoldi | reverse complement strand
TCCGCCCGGCCGAGCCAATATCCGCCAAATATCAGCCTGCAAACGTGCCATCTCAGCTCCTAACGGGCCTGGGCAGTGTTGGGATGTCCCGACTGCTGCTGCCGGGCACTGAAAATTATTATTTTGATCTCCTGCAGGGAGTCTCACATCGGCTCTGGACGGCCACCCCGACCTGCGGCTCCAAAATGGCGGCCCCCGTGTGCTCCAGCTGATCCCGGACTGGACTCGCGACGGAGCACAGGCTGTCAGTGTCATCGCTGGGGGGCCGCATTCCTGCCCGGTGCCTGTGGCGGGCAGGTGAGGGCGCGCTGGACCGGAGCTGGTTCGCCGCAGGGCAAGACGAGGAGTGCTACGGTGAGGACGCCGCCTTTGATCCCCCGAGACCGCAGCTGTGGCTTCTGGTGTGCGGCTGGAGGACTGTCCCGCTCCCGGGCTGGCGGAGGTGAGTGGGGTGCGGTGCCTGCTGGGCCTGTAACTGCGGAGGCGGGTGGGGGCCCTGGTGGGTGCGGTGCTCGGGTCGCTGATGCTGGGTCCGGTGGGAGCGCGCTGCTGACGACGCTGCAGAGCTGTGTGCGTGCGGGGACCCGATTTGCTGAGACTCGCGGAGATTTATTCATTTCGCCGGCTCTGTGTCCCTGCTGGCGCGCTGGGCCCCCTCTTCGGAATATCTGGATTCTCTGCGCTCGCTGTCCTGCCGCAGGCCCTCCACCGTGCCTGGGTGGGTTGTGACTGCCATTCATGGGAATGTGGGCCCTCGGCCTGGGTGAGGAGTGAGCGCGAGGCAGTGACTCTCGCGCGAGGCCTGCTACGGAACCGAGAGCTGCTCCTGCACTAGGCTGATCAAGTCGAGTGGCTGCCCACCTGGTGCACTACATGATACACGGCTGCCTGTGACTTTGTGGGTCCCCTGTGGGTCTGCTGAACTAAGGGCGACCTTCAGCTCTCCCAGTGCTGTCTGGTAGGATTCCTCGTGGCTTTGAAGCAGTGGCTGATCAATTCTCTACGGCTTCCTGCCTGGCCGGGGCCTCTGCTCCGCCTTGGCCTTAGGGTGTGTGGTGTGGCAGTCTGGTTGCATCGGGGCCGTACCTTTTACCTGGCCTATCATGGGGAGAACTGATAAATGGCAGCCTCGCGCTCACCTTTGAGGCCCGCAGGCCTGCAAAATCCCCTCACAAAAAGCGGTGCATCGGACTCGGAGGCAGACGCGCAGGGCAGACTCTCCGCCCACGCTGAAACCACGCCTCTGGCGATGCAACGCAGCCTTCAATCTATTGAAGGTACCAGGTCGCAGTAAATCACCGTTTGGACCACCTTTCGCCGCAGTTGGAGAAACAACAAAATGCCCGCATGGGGGAGGTCGAACAGCGGGTAAATCGGCAACCGGGAGCGGGCTGAGCCGAGGTTGCTGGCAAGACAACTTAATATGGATAAGGTGTTGTCCCTCATCCCGAGCCAAGAATAGAGGACTTGGAGGCGCTTGGTCCAGCGCGCCAACATCAGACTCACGGGGCTGCCGGAATCTACAAATGTAGCAGGGAGAATGGAGCTATTTCTGGAGAATTTGATTAAGGAGTTGTTTGGCGCTGAACACTTCTCTAGTATGTTTGTTGTTGACGCGCGCTCCTCGCTCCCTTGCTGCGGGGCCTGTGCCTGGCGCCTCCCCGTCCTGTCGCAGCCGGGCTGGTGAACTATAGGGGATCGTGACACCATTCTACTTCTGGCTCGAGAAAAAGGGACTATTGAACATCAGGGCAACACGTTGGCCTTTTTTCCCGGACTTCATCTGTAGTTGTGCAGGCCGCCAGGCGGGAATTCCATGCAGTGAAAAAAGTGTTTGCAAACAGAGGGGGTCCCATATCCAATGCTTTATCCTGCGTGGTTGGCCGCATAGGCCCGAAAGGAGACTCCAAGACCTTCACCAACCCTAAAGCAGCCCTAGAACATGCGGCTAGCAGCTTGAACGACGCGTCGTCGATCCCTGGCTCTCCGCGGGAAAGACAACGACTGAGATGAGATATATGCAGACTCCCTGTTAATATTGATTATCCATTTACTTTGCCTCTAACTAGCAGGAATGTGTACTTCTGCCAGTCGATGTTATATGTTTTATTCATACCTAGGTTCCAGCTGACGCCTAACGCCTCCTCAGGTGCGACATGCTCAGTTATTTACTCACTACACTACTGAATTTTGATAGTTTGGCACCTTTCTGGTTATGCTCCTCGGCCACCTCCTACTGGTTGGGAGGGTAGTAGCACTCCCTACGCCTGATGCTGGGTATGCTCCCATATGCACATTTTCCTGTGTTGGGTTCTGGTGGGTGGGGGGTGGTTTGGGCACTGGGATGGCTACTGGCGGGTTTGGGTCGTTCTGAAGTGGGTGGGGGGTGGGGTGTTTTTCTTTTTTTGGGCAGAGACGAGTCTGGCTTGCAGGCATGTAGGTGAGACCTGCATGAACACGACCATTTACATGACTCTTTTAGGCATGGACGTTATGGTAAACTGCACAGGTATTTCTATAACCACGATTTGTAGGTATGAGTGGTATGATTTAGCTTCCCTTACCTGGAATGTCTGCGGGCTCAAACAACCCCGAAAAAGATAAGATCAGCCCTGGCATATCTAGATAGGATGGGAATTACACATTGCCTTCCTGCAAGAGACCTGGTCTCACTATTAAAGAGACTGGAGCTGCGGTGGGCACACGCTTTGGTCATCTGCGAAGATTTGCATCCTCTTATTCTACATATTCCTGTGGAGTGCTAACACTTTGTAAAGGGTGTTCCCTTTACGGTAGTTGGGACTGAGCCATGAAGATGAGCATGGATGAGTGGGCACAGTGGCATGGTCAGCTGGGTGGCATGAGTGTGCTGTTAGTCAACGCTTATGGACCAAACACAGTTGAACCTTCTTTTTTTCTCAGATGTCTGGCGTAGAAGGATCTCTGGGTTCCCTCCAGCTGCAGTGATTTGGGGGCCGATTTCACTGTCTGTCTGGATGCCACCTTGGACAGGGCTGGCAGCGGAATGGCGAGAGCCTCAACAGGCAAGCGCGGAAGTGCTACTGGGAGCTTTTCGATGCTGGCAACTTACACTGGCAGCGTTTGTGCGTACTGACACCCCAAGCTGGACGAGAGGTGCACGCTTGTATCATCGGTACCGTGGGACGTGGTCCCGATCATAGATTTCTGGATTGTTTCGGGAGGCTGTGTGTGCCTGGGCTGTGAATGTTGGGTATTTGCTCCCCGCACGTTGTCGGATCATTCCCCTGTTCTCCTAGAGTTGCAAAATACCACTACATGCAGAGCTGACGCCCAGCACTCTCTGTGGAGGCTACAACCAATCTGAGTTAACTGACCCGGTTTTTAAGCATTGGAACGATAGGGAGAAGCCATTCAATTTTTTTTACAGGAAATGAGGTCCGTCGACAGTGTGCAGGGGTGCTGTGGAAGCATTTAAAGCAACTATTAGAGGGGCATGCATGGGGTAGCATTCCGGGTGTGTTGCGGGATAACCGCCGCGAGACTTGCAGAAATTGGCGGTCGGACATCTGCGGTACGCGAGCGAGCCTTATGAGCCAATCCATCCACTGATAGAATTGGCGGCAATAAGGGAGTTAGTCTCTGAACATAGCAGAAACGGCAAGATCAGGAAATATTGGCGCCGCTGCCCGCCGCAAACGCTCGGCTCTGCTATTATGGTGAGCGGCCCACTCTGAGCCGCTCTCCTGCAAGCGCAGAGGCTGGCAGCACCCCGCAGCCAGGAATATATCACGCAGAACTCCTAGGATGAGGATGGGGTTGCGCACTGGCCCGACTCCTGGGCTGTGCGATGCACCGTTTATACAGTTCCTATTCCAAACTTTATGCAGCTAGGGATTCCTCCGCCACCTGGTGAGATAGACTGCGTGCCGGAGGACGTTGCACCGGGGTGGCTTTCCAGATTCCCATCGGGAATATCTTATGCAGCACGTTCGATGTTGAAGATGTGAAGCTCCAGCCATAATGCTGCACTGCCTACCATGTAAGTCAGCTGGGATTTACGGGCTCCCCAGTGAGTTCTATAAGGCCATGTATATCTGAGGCTTGCTCCATGACTCTCCCTTGAAAGCGCCTATGCGGAAGCTTCATGAGAAGGGACCCAAGCCTCTGCCACGCTACAGAGGCATTAGCTGGCAGACTTTGTTAAAACCAGAGCAAGTCCCCTAGCCTGTGTGAGGTCCTGCCAGGCCTCTCTCCATTATTTAATGCCCAGACACTTCAGACTTCTGGCAAAATGATTGCCACCCAGGCTCAGTCAGCAGGTCCCACTCCTGGTCCTACCTGATCAATCGGGATTCAGTGTCCCTCTCGATATACACGGCCCACAGCTTGCGTACCGTCTTCTCTGCCTTACACTACTTTGGATCTGGATTTCCAAGCAGTTGCTTGTGCTGCTAGGCGCGGCAAAGCTTTCGACCCCCTCAGCTGGGACTAAATGCTTCACGGCCTTAGCTAGAAACGGCCTTCCTCCGGCTTCTTTCATGCAATGGATCCCGAAAGTGGCTTTACGAGGATCCTGACCCTTGCCACGTGTCTTGGAAGTCATGGGTGGGTCTCTCCTAGTCGGATTCCGTATAGGTAGAGGCACTGGACAGAGCACGCACCCCTTGTCGCCTATGCTCTTTTCTCTGCTTGGAGCCACTAGCCTGCAAGATCTGGCCAGAATCATGCAGTGAGCTGCACTGACGATTTCTCGGCAGAGACCACTCTCGGTCTCATTATACGCGGACGATATGTTGCTGCATGCGCGTGAGCCCGCCCACGCATCCCGCCTGCCTTGCTCCGAGAATATGTCAAATTTTGAGCGGTATTCGGGCCTTGGGATCAATTGGGCAAAGTCGGTGGTGTTCCCGCTAACAGCTGGCACGAAAAGAGCGTGAGACCTTGAATTCCCATTGACTTGGACGTCGGCACTGGCTGAATGCCTGGGTATGGCTGCACATAGAGACCCTGATGCAGTAATATCAGAGAACTATGGTAGTGCTGTTACGCGCATTGTCGAAATGGCGGATGGAAGTGGGCGCACACCTGCCCCTCTCTCTGGCAGATAGGATTGCAGTCACGTGAAGATGACCTTTCTCCCTAAATTGCTCTACTTCTTTGTTAATATTCCGATTAAGTTGAATATGGCGATGTTCCCAACACTTTCAATCGGCGCTGCCTAAATTTGTATGGGCGGAAGAAGCCTGGAATATAGCTGGGATACACTGGTGCAGCCCCTTCTCGACCGGGGGTTTGATGCTCCCGACTTTCAAAGGCTCTACTATCTATGCGCACAGAGCGCAATTCTGCGCGTTATTGGCATTTCCCGCAACGGTTTCAACTCTCATACCGCCATCGAGGCTGATGCGGTTTTACCAATGTCACTACAGGCAGCGACTCTCTCTGGCGGATTAGGGGGTCCCCGAACGGAGATAGATCCGGCATGGGCCTGGCGAATGCTGCGCAGCAGAGCGCAGCTTCCATATTTATATGCTCCTCTGCTACCGCTGGCTTTCGTGATCCCAATATCTCTGTGGCAGGGGGAGAGGGCTGCCCTTCGGAGGGTGCTGGCAGAGGTCGGTATCTCCCGGATCGGGGACCCATGCTCTGCACGCGGCGATTTAGGGCATTGCAGGCTATACAAGGGGGTACTGATCGTGGATTCATGTTGGGATTCACCTATGTCCGAGTTCGACAAGCTGTCCGGACTATCTACCCAAACTTCCCCGGAAGAATCCCACGACTCTGCGAGCATTGCAGGCGATGCTGGGCTGGAGAGGGCCAGTAAGGGCCCAGTTACAAGGCTATATAATGTACTCCTTGGGAGAATCTGAGACCCTGAGGACACTCCCTCTTATCTTCGCTGGCGTGACAGTGCTCGGTCCCACTCTTACGCTGGACATTTGGAAGGCGTGCTGCGGGCACCCTACTGGCTGCCTCACGGCAAACTGTAACCTTCGCATAATTCACTTTAAATATCTTCATCAATTCTACTATACCCCTCTGCAACTCTTGTAGGTATGGTCTGCGTGAGTCAGCGTGCTGTGTGTGCGGTACATGGGCAGGCCGATGCTGATTTTCTGCATGTGGCATGGATGTGTACCGGTGTGTATACGCCTTTGGTCCAAGGTGACAAAGGTGCTCGCAGATATTGTTGCTAGAACCAGTAAATTGCACTTCCGAGATTTTGCCTTTGTGGGATATGTGAAATGCCTCAAAGCCTTGCAATAGATGCATTGTCGCAGTGTCCACATTATTTTGCTAAACGGAGCTGTTGCACAGTGCTGGGGATCGAAAAACTACTCCTACGGTGAAACGGAAGGTGGATACGTGCTCTACTTCTTACTGCAGGGACCAATTGGGGTTTATGCGGAAGAACTGCCAGAAACATCACGCTCTAGGGATTTCTGGGGCCCCGTTTACTGCATACTTGCTGTCCCATCCATATCTGGTGTAATGTGTGGGTCAAAGAGAATGCACTCGTATGCCTATACGTAGTCATGCGAGATTTATTAAGAGAGCTCCATTGCTGAACTTGTTTTTTTGTCTCTTCCACGTATATGCCTCTTTACATTGTGCAGTGATGTCTCCAACAGTGTGTAATGCTTCAAGGTCGGCTCTGCCTGGGAATGGGGGTTGGGGGGGTGTTTATATTGTAAGGGAGGGGGTTGTGGATGGTTCATGGGTGTTTGTTTTTGATGATCCTTTCGTTTCTTGATGTAAAAAATATTGTCATTACGACATGAGTCGCTTGCATATAAAGCGGATTGCCCCCTCTATCTGGGCATTATATGTATCCTTGCTGTAAAGTTTCCAATAAAAGAGATGTGTTAAAAAAAAAAAATGCGACATTGGAAGCTGTTTGCAACTGTGCAATATCAGTAATTGATGACTGGCTGTAATATAAGAGTCTATAAAATACATTGGAATACCCTCAGTTACCAGATGTTTTTCATGTCTGAGCATCATCGCAAGTCTCTTGTTTCATGCTTTTTGTCTTTGGCATTCTGATATACGTTTTCAGGATAATGATTTGCATAGAAACCTACATAATTTTTTTCTACGGAGGTAGGTTTGTTTTCGCTCGAATATAAAGGCTCTAAACTACAATATGGGAAGTTTTACCAACAGCACTTCATGGTTGATGGGAGATGGGCCATGCAGCACCTGGATATCTTTGGTGAGTTTACTGCTCACAGAAGGTGACCAGTTATAATACTAAGGAAAGAACTGCTCGAGGATTTGGTGAATATATTTTCTCAAATGGTTGGTTAGAACAAATGAAAGTTGCGATAATGTATATTGTAGGTGGTACCAAATGCACATTACAATGCAGAAAAGAATAGACAATTAAACAAAGTGAAAGCTGTTTATTGTGAAACAGTTTGAGGACTCTCTCATTTGATATTCCAGGATGAGAAAGCAAAGGGCAGGTGTAGAAAGGTAGGATCTTTCTGCATGTGTACCCCCACTTTTTGCCTGCTGCTGTGCTGGTTTTTGACTAGTCTGACTGGAATCCTGCTAAACAGGACCCCAGTCTATCTGCTTTCTCCCTAAATTGGTTGTGTCGAGTACTTAGGTACACTCCAGATTGGATACTGGGGTACCCTTGTCAGTCCCTCGTATATGGTACACATGTACCCAGGGCATTGGGACCCCAGAGGCCTCCCATGTGCTGAAGCATGTATTATGCCACCCATGAGAGGCCATGCAAAATGGAACTACAGGCCTGCCATTGCAGCCTGTGTAAGTTGGTGCATGCACCACTTACTTGAGATATAGGTTTACTATATCTCAAGGGTCACTACACTTAAAACATAAAAGTCACCGCTATAGCAGGCCTTAACAATCCTGAGGGCAGGGTGCTTGGTTCTAAGTGAGAGGGTGCCACTGCATGAGCAGGACACCCCTGCAGCCTACCGAGTCCATTCTCCCAGGTTGTTAGTGCGGCAGCCATTTACGACATATAGAGGTGCATTAGGCGACCGCGTGATGACCAACTCTAAAATGGCTGAAAGTAATCCTATCGTGTTTGGTGTCAAACATCGGGGAATCATATCCCCACACCGGTAACCGGTGTGGGAGGTATGATACCACCCCTCAGAACCGAGTTTCGTGAGGTCCCTGGTGTTCCCGGTTTTCTAGTCCCGGGCAGCCCAAAAGGGTTGCTACCGACCAGAGGCACATTTCTGCCCTCTTGCTGCTGAGCCAAGCTCGAGCAGGGGAAGGCCAAACAATGGGCATCCTGTCACAGGGAGGTGTGACCACCTCCCAGACAGGATTTAATGTATTAGGCCTGGGTGGGTGCGCTTGCCAGCAACCGAAAGTCTGCATGAGGGGCACATTTGGTGTCCCTGTGCATAGTCCAGTTCAAACGAGTCCTGGGAGCTGTTGGCTCCTGCTCTGGTGCAAAACTGGACAAAGAACATGGTAGTAACCTCCCCACTGTCCAAACCCTCCCCTGGGAGGGTCCCCTGAATCTGTCCAACCCTCTCCCGTGGGTACTTTAGGGCTTACCTGATTGTAGGACCCTAGATTCAACGTGGACAAGATTCTGATCAAGAAACCACTGAACTTTGATCATCTGGACACTTGGACTTCGCTGGACTTCGTTTGGGCCCGACTTCGTCTCCCTCTCCGTCCAAAGCATTGTCTGTGCCCCTACACCATACAGGCTCTGTGCAAGACCTGTGGAGCATCAAGGACAACTGAAGACATCTCCCTTGGAGTGAAGGAGTCACTCCCCTGCAACCGCAGGCACCACATCTCAACTGACTGATATGCTGCTCCAGAGCTCCTATGGACTCCAAAGGCTCCAGTAACACAGGCAGTGGGTTTCCAAGTTCCTCAAGGCTTGATCTGCCCTCCTGCCAAGTTTGAGGTCAGAATCCCTTGTGGGGGCTGCAATACCTGTACCCCTGTGCACAGTGTACTTTTGCAAGTGCATATGCTTGTTGGCATTTCCAAAACAAGTGCACTGGGCTCCGAGTATCTGCAACCTCTAGCACCATTTCCACCAAAGAACTTTGGCCTCCTCACACCGAGTGCTCCGTGGGCTGTTGCTTTGCAAAACTGCTTGAGGTCTTTTCTCGACTCCTGTGCCTCCGGCCTGTGGGTCCTCTTGAGGGTCAGCACTGCTTTTCTTGGGTTCCTCTGGTTGCTTCAGGCCTGCCCGGACTTCCCTGTGTTTGGTGAGTCTCCTGGACCTTGCTGGTCTGAACCGTAACCATCCTTGACCTTCTGCGTGGGTTACCGCTGCCCAGGCTTGTTGGTGCTCCAGCCAGACACCGATCCCTCAACACTCGACATCCTTCATGGGACAGCTCATATCCAGCCCCTGGTTGTCCTCGATGTCTCCTGGTCCCTGTGTCTGCAGAGTCAAGAACCTGAAGCACCCGACATCGGTGGGCATTCGTCTACCGAGCCCCTGGTCACTCCTGAGTGACCCAGACTGTGTCCCCTCTGCTTTCAGGTACTCTTCATCAAGAATTCACCTTTGGATTCTGACAGACACTTTTCTTCTTCCCAGCAGTGGCTCTTCTTTGAAGTCCTCCATAGAGCTCGATGACAGTTTCCAACGCCACTTCAGACCTATGCACCCGGTTTCCCTGGGATAGGTAAATCTGGTACTATGGTATCCACGGGTGGGGTGGCTCTCCAACCTCCTAAGTTCCACAGGGTTTCTTCGAAGTCCACTTAGAAGGGTCCTTAAACTCTAAAACATCAACCGCGACTTCCCCATAGAATTGTACGGAGCACACGGTCGTGTTCCCACACTGCACCCGTCCTCCGTGGGGTCCCTACTTACTCACCTTGGGTGGTTCCTTGGGGTCCCAGTGATTCTACGTACTCTAGACACTGTCTCGACTCAAGTCGTTGTTCATATACCACTATTTTAGTATATGGTCTGGTCTCCCCTGGAGCCCACTGTGTATTAGTGCTATTTACTATTGTTTCTTTGCTACAGTATTGTGTGCTTTGTGATTATCTGTGTGTGGCAGATACCTTATCATACTAGAGAGTGTTATATTAATAAATACATATTTTTATAACTACTGTGTGGTTCTCCTTTCATTTAACCAATACTATAAGGTTGCATTCTGGTAAAACAAGCTGCTTAACATTCCTTCAAGACTAAGCCTGAAGGCTGCTCTCCACAGCTACCACTTGGATAGCTTTCTAAGGTTATCTTTGACCTCTTAGATCACCATAAGGGTTGTTTGAATTGGTGCAAGGTGCCCACTTTAATTAGTGGACATCATATATCAAGCCAACTTCTCACGGCAGGGAAAGCGCAGTGCATGCCTCAGTGTGAGAGTCAGGCCCTGACTGAGTTCCAGTCTGTCCCCAGCAAAGCCTGCTTTCTCAGCCTTCCACTCTCTAGTCCCTCTCTCCCCAGCAGTGGTTGCTCTCACTCTCTCCATTCTCTTCCGTCCTGGACATTCTTTCCTCAGCAGTCATGGCTCTCCCTCTACCTCCCAAAATTTTCGCCTACTAATCTGCTGCTCTAATCCCTTTCCTCCCTTTGACTCCTCTCTCACTGTCCCTCCCCTTGCCCTCTCAGTTCTCAGTATTGCGTTCTCTTATCCCCTCTCCTCTCAGCAGTGCCTACTTTCTATCCTGTCCCTTCTCCTGGGCACTCCTTACTCTAACGTTTTTCTCTGCTTTGTTAAAGAGGGTGTTCCACTTTTCCTGGTGAGACAGACCACAACAGCATCCCAGATCTTGGTGTCGCATATCTACAAGATAAACGTTAGAAGGCTGTTGTGGGAAACTGGGTTGTTGGTTGAGGGGAAGGGAGGTGAGACCTTCTGAAACAACAGTCACAATACCTGTCAGAGTGAATCATAAAAGTTACTAAATTAATCTGTTTTAACCCTCTGGTAGCTTCGGCACAAAAGCAGTCAGGCTTAACTTAGAGGCAACATGTGAAGTATTTATGAAGTATACAAACAGTAATAAAGTGAAACACAACACAAGAAAAATCCCAACCCACTTTAGAAAAATAAGATACATTTTAATAAATTTAATGACACCAAAACAAATCTAATCAGTACAACTGAAGTTATGATTTTTAAAAGTTTTCAGTAAAATCTAGAGCCTAAAGGATCAAAGTGCCAACAACTGTTTTTTGGTTGCACAAGAGCGGTACAAAGTCAAAAGTTAAGGTTTACTGCAGTGGCGCACAAGTCAGATACAAAAGGTGGATTGGGGCTGGTCTTGGCTTACCTTTGGACTGAGAAGAAATTTTGAATAAAAGAAGAAGGAGAAGGTAGAGCTCAAAGGGGCAAGTCAGCAGGCTGTACCCAAAGAGGATTCATCATCGCTGGGGAGTGCTGGACGAAGTCTTGGTGTAGCAAATGCCAATGGAAGGAAAAAGCTCTGAGAAGAAAAAGCAGAATTTCCAGACTGATGAGCTTGTCATTGTTGATGGGGAGCTGGTCGACATTGAGCCCGGCGAAGACTTTTTCCTTTCAACTTAGACAACTTTTTGGGAGTCAAAAACCTCCAGAGGGCTCCACAAGGCCAGATGCCATCACTGAGAGGTCCCGGTGAACAGGATTTGCTGCTGTGGTGAAGAACTTAGCAGGAGCTACTGCAAAGTCAGACCGACTGGCAATGCACCTTGGGCGGATCAAATGGGAGGTAGGTTCCAGTCTTCTGTTGGTTCTTCTAGCACTTTTTGGTGAACGTTTTTGAAGTCCGAGGATTTAAGGGTAGGTGGGAGCAGCACCTATAACACCACTTCCAAAGGTGCAGGATGGGGGGGCAGCATTTGGAGGCTGTAAGGACTAACTCCAGCAGAGTGACCAGGTGCAAGGTTCAAGGTCTCTGGAGCTTCCTATGCCCCTGTATCTCATACAGGAGGCCAGCCAATTAGTCCTTAGAGTCACATCTGGTGGTCCTGCTTTCAAGGAGATGGTCCAGTTCTCTTCTAGCAGAAAGGTTGGGCTCTAGAAGCAGGGACATCTTCTGGAAAGCAAGGCGGGTCTCAACCAGCAGGGCAGTCCTTTGGTAGCAGCATGGCAGTCCTCTGGGGACCAATGCAGGCCTTAAGCAGCAGGGCAGTACTCTGGAGGTCCATGAAATCCTTCTGAAGTCTTCCACGTGTTCCGAAACGTATTGAATAGATGATCCAATGTTCCAATAGTTATACCTGCTGCCGGCTTTTGAAGTGGAGGCATTTCCTATGCTACCCACACATCTGGTTCTAAGGCTCTAAGAATTCTGGGGTGAAAAAGACTCAGATCAGTCAGGTTTCATTGTATGTGTCTGCTGGAGGCAAACCTTTTGAAGTGTAGGTGGGGCAGGGACCAGCTCGACCCCTAGCTATCCCGGCAGCAAGGCACAACCTGCCAACACTTAATCCCCTTTTGTCTCACTCGGAGGAATATACAAAGCCAAACAGCTAAAATAATTGCAGTCTTGTGTACCAGTACACTGGCAGAAGGCACCAAATGGTCAGGACAAGAAAATGTCATCTTTCTAAAAGTGGCAGTCTGAATTTTAACTTAAAATCAAACTTTACCATTAAAGAGGATTTTAAGTTACAATTTGTTTGAGTCCAAATTTGACATCCTTACCTGTTCCCAATCAAAAGTTAACACATTTTAAATGTAATAGTCACACAATGTGATCCAATGGGAGAGACAGGCCTAACAGTAGTAAAACATTAATTTAGGAGTTTTTTCCCTACCAGGACATGCAAACTTAAAAACACAAGCCCTACTTTTTATTTACAATGCACCATGCCCTGTGGGCTTTTTAGGGCCTTGACAAGGCAGGCAATATGTATTAAAAAAGAAGGTTTAGGCCTGGCAAAAAGGTGTATTTTGCCAGGTCGGATTGGCAGTTTAAAACTGCAATGGCAGGCCAGAGATGTGTTTTAAAGTGCTACTTTAGTGGGTGGCACAATGAGTGCTGCAGGCCCACTAATAACATCTTGGGTCAGATTTCTGAAAATGTCACGCAACGCAGTGGAGCAAGACACCTTGCAGTGCTGCATGACAGGTAGGCGGCCGGAATGCACCATATTTAACATTATATTGCGTATTCCTGTTCTTTCCTTGCGCTGGTGCACTTGTGGCTGCCTAGCGCAAACGCAGATACTCTTGCACCATGGTGCAAAGGGGCCTTCGCAGCAAGCAAGATTGTTTTTGTGCAGGAGGGAACATCTTCCTGCATAAAAACAATACTGTGAGGCTTACTCCAGATTTGCCAAGTCACTCAGGGTCACGCAAGCTGACCTTGCATGGCTTTGTAAATCTTAGTCTAGCTTTTGCTTCACCCTGTGTCCCATTGTGTGGCTCTAGGATGACGCAAAACCTTTCATAAATATGCCCCTTAATTTACAGGAATGTAGTACCATATACTGAGGGCCAGGCTGGCCGAAGTGGGCACCAGGCGTTTACCCGGTGGGCCGCCAGGATGGGGGCCGGTTTTGGACCCCTGGGAGGCCGTTTTGTTACCAGGGGCCGGTTTCGCAGCATAGCTGCAATATCAGCCCCCTGTAACAAAAGCGCCCGAGACCGGTCCTGGAAAACAGCTTAGCCGCCCTCCCTGGAGGGCTGGCCAAGCTGTTTGCCAGGGCCGGTTTCCGTTCACAGTCTGGCCGTGCATATACTAACGACTTAAAAATAAATTAAATGTACCAATTAGATGTATCATGTTTCAAGGAGAAATCACAAGCATTTTAACACTGGTTGGAAGTAGTAAAGTTGGGAGTCCTAACGCCAACAAAAACAAATTACGAAAACATAAGGGATAAAATCAATAAGTTTGAGAGTGACCCTACAAAGAGGGCCAGGTCCAACAGGTACCTTGATTGAGAGAGGACTTCAGTGAAGTCATTAGGCAGCTGACCATACTTGCTTTCTCAATGCGAAAGGGCAAAGGTCTAGCAGAGGACCAGATTTCATTCTCAAAATAGGTTTGGTTAGAGTCTCAATGTCAACTGGATGAAATTCTGATAGTAATGTAACATAGGACAGATCAAGCTTTGAATTCACTTTAAAAAACATCTTTTTCAATCCCACTTCTGATGCCATTGATTTTTCATCCAGTTGTTTGAAGAGCACCCTAGAAGGAGCTTGTAAGAAATTGGGTTACTGAATGAGTGGGGGTGAAACCCTTCTCAAGCAGCAACCACAATTCTTCTCAGGGTCCAGTCACATGCAAACCCTAAATTACCTGCTGCACTAGCTTCAGCCCCGGAGGAGGGGCTATGACACCTGGATGACACTGGATTTGGCGCCAGAGCGCCACAAAAGCATTGAGGCTTCCTGCTGCGCTGGAACGCCGTAACCTGCTGCACTAGCTCCAGCCCCGGATGAGGGGCCGTGACACCTGGATTTGGCGCCGGAGCGCCACAAAATACATTGAGGCTTTCCGCTGCACAGGACGCGTGCGGGCTTGGCCCAGGCAAACACCAGGCCAAGACGGGCCTGTCTTAGTCCAGAGGCTGGGTCCACCCCCTGAGACTTGACCTTGGATATCCCAGGATCATGAACAAGGGCACTTAAGCTTACTCCTACCACCAAAGGTATTATACATTTTGAGCTGTTTGCCCTTCCGTGTGCGTCTGCTTGGTCGCTCCTTATATTTTGAACTGTGCTACTTGCTGTATTCAAGCATGGGCAAAAAGACGGGGTCCCCGGTGCTGCTAGTGCGCTGCCACCGCCTCATACTCGCTCTGCCATTGACAAATATTTAACTCGGGCTGTGGATATGGTCACTAATTAAATAAGGCTGGTAAATGAGGCCTCTTCTTTACACCTGAGGAGCTTGTCCTAGCGTTACCTCCGCTACAGCCTAATACTCAAAATCCACCTGAACTTGCCCGGTTGAGTACACCTAGTACTTCGGCTTCAAGCCCGTCTGCTGGCTTACCTGGAGATGTTCTACCAGGGAAGAGAGGGCTATCTACTAACATTATGATGGCCTGCCCGGGGGTGCCTCCAGCAATAGGAAAGGGAGTTGAGTCCATTGCCATTGAGCGTAGTCCTACTGGCATGGTGGATAGCGATCAACACTGTGAGTTTGACCCAGAGAGCAGCCCAAAACCCAAGCGTAGAAGGAAATATGTTAAAATTACAAAAATTAATATCCAGTTTCTAAAGTTAAAATGGCCCCCGAAATAGGCCCTGTAATGAGGAGGTACCTGTGCCAGCATCTGCTGCCACCGAGAACATCTGGGCCCAGCTTAGTTGTCGCATAGGCAGCTATTGAATGTGAAACTGCGCCCCGATATTGATCGCTTGGACCAATTGGAAGCCAGAATAGTAACACGACCAGCCTTTAGGGCATTCACTTATTCTCAGGAGACTCAGTGCACCCCCATTCCCCGTATAAATCAGTCTTCCACTCTTACGGGTGGAGGGGCAGCTGATAACCAAGTCCCTGACTTTGACACAGGCCCAGCTCTTATCAGAACATCCAAGATCAAGGAAGCACACCCCATCAGGGATAAACAAGCTGCCCAGCCACCAGTAACATGTGATTCCAGCACGAACACGCTTCCTGTGATTGACTTACCTCCCACCTCTGCCCCCTACGTTATTGTTCTGGCGAATGTTCCCAGACTCACAGTTGGAAGCCTGGAAAATACAAGGGGACTTATGAATAAAACTGTTCACTGGTTGAACACGAACGTGCCTGGCCACAGGGACATATCTAAAGAGATATTGCTGGCAAGACGTGTGGGAGGGGTTGGCAGGTTGGGAAAAGGGTACAAGGGGGATGATATTGTGGTCAATTTTCGTAACCCTTTGGTTGTAATGGAGATCATGAGACAAGCCAGCGCCGGACTGGTTAAAATCAGCTCCGTTAAGATTCTGCCACTTGGTTATTTTTATAGGCACTTTTCCGCCTCATACCGTAACATCAATGGGTTAGCTGCCACAAAGAGCATTTCTCCCAGGCTTCCCTCCGAAACCCTCCCAACCATTTGTACCTCTTAATAACAGATGTACAGTCTTGAGTGGGCTGACGGACAATGATTGACGGCCATGCGAGGAGTGCGAGGTAGGTGAATGCTCGGGCTCCTCGGTTGAGGGTGGTTATCTCTTAGGTTTATTCCTGTTGTACAACTGATTACCAATGCAGCCCAGACTAATCCCCCAAAAGGTCCAGAAGCTATTGCTCCAATGGTAGAAGGTGGTCTAGATCATGCTTGTATTCAATTTTTAAGCTGGAATGTGGCAAGACTAGCTTCCAAAATCTTCATTGAAGACTGGCAAATCTTTATCTTGAAGTATGACATAGTCTTTATGCAGGAAACATGGGGCGAGAAAGAGACAGCATTTGATGGCTTTACTTGTTTTAGTCTGCCAGCGACACGGTCTCCAGCGGGAATGGCAAAAGGGGGGTTGACAGCTTGGTTCAAAGTAAATATTGGCTGTTCTATCCCTCCCCTTTTTTTTGGACCAGGGGGAGGTGCAAGTTCTTTGCTTTAGCTGGAATAATATATTTAAGATTTACATGGTGAATTTTTATAACAATCATTTTTCCAGTAAGGGCGATTGTAATTTTCAGGGCCTCTTTTTTTGGGAATTGATATGCTGGTGAAAAAAAAGAGGCTCAGGCAGAACGTCCCCTTAATTTGTTGGTGGTAGGGGATTTTAACGCCAAATTAGGGTTTTTACCATCTCTATCCCCAACTATTTTTGAACCCTCTATTTGTGAAGCTGATTGCAATACGATGGACACCAAGGTGAGGGTCCTATTTTCCTTACTGGATGAACGGGGCTTGGTCAATATGATCGCTAACCCCTCTGGCTGTGACAATCAAACTTTTATAGGGAGAGGGGCAGGGAGCACTATAGACAATATCTTCACTTCCAGGAGCATGTCCTCAATCACTAAACACAGAGAGGTCATAGCTCAGATCCACAGCGACCATAATCCAATCGCCAACCCGAATATTGACCCCATTCACGAATCATAAGCCTAAGCTACTATCGCTCCAGGTCTTAAACATAAAGGATGCAGGGCGCCAATTGGTTTGGCGTACTGCGAACTTGAAGCACATCATGGCCCTGGTAGTTTGTAATAGCACAGCTTTGGTGAATAGTTGCAACTTGGCAAGTGGCAACCCGGCCATTATCCTAACCCATTTTACAAACATTTTGCTGTGGATAAAAGAGAAGCTGTCTAGACCCAATGCACAGCCATGTCACCAAGTTAAATCATGGTTTAATAAAGAATGCAGATCAGCCAATGTTTCCCTACGTAGGACTTTAAAGCAATCCCCTAGAGATCATAGCGCCATTACAGCTAGCAGGAAAATATACCAGCAAGCAGTAAAGAGAAGGAAACAGGCCATAAAGGAGGAGGAATGGGAATCCATTGAGAGTTCTTGTCGACTAAAAGATCCACAGGCCTTTTGGGAAGCCGTGCAATCTGTTTTATCTCCTCCATAACAGCAAGATAAAGTTAAAGTTCACAGCACGGGGAGGCTTGGCTGGTGCATTTTTCTTGGATGTACTCCTCTGACAGTGGGGCCGACGATGTATTTCAGTCACTGGTCCCACTGGGGTTAAACCTGGAGTTTAATGAGGAAGAGGTCCTGAAAGCGATTGTTGATAGTAGGTGTAAGAAGGCTCCAGGACCCGATGGTGTCCCGCTTGATCTGTTTAGGGAGGATCCAGTGTTCTGGACTCCTGTCCTTACCTCTGTATTCAACTCTGTTTGTAGCTTAGAGGTGCCCAGGTTTTGGCGTTCATCTATATTAGTACCTATCTTTAAAAAAGGTAATGTGCACAACGTTAAATGTTATAGCCCAATATCCCTCCTGGGCTCCACAGCCAAAATGATTGGGAGATTAGTCCTAGATCGCTTACTCGACTGGACTAATAAAAATAGAATACTCGCCCCAAGTCAGTATGGGTTCAGAAAGGGGCTTGGGACTATTGAGCAGTGCCTCACCCTTCACTTAATTGTGGCCAAATACAAGTATGCTATAAGAGTCTCTACACATTTGGCGTTTATGGACCTGTCAAGAGCCTTCGACTACGTATCTAGAACAAAGCTGCGGTCTATTTTAGAGAATATGGGCGTCAACGAGGTGTTGGTTTCATTTTTAAGACTTTATCACCATGATCTTACGGCAACAGTTAGGTATGGTAGTGCTGGTGAATGCACAGAATCATTTAGTATTAAGCGAGGGGTGCGCCAAGGATGCGTGCTCGCCCCAATTCTTTTCTTTCTTTACACGAATGCTCTGGAAAAACTCTGGTATCCGTTGGGGCAGACGTGCTGTGTGTGGAGAAAAAGTACATTCCAGCACTTCTATATGCTGATGATGCGGTGCTCCTGGCAAGGAAGGCCAACGGCCTTAAGAGACTTATTTTTAGTTATGTCAGCTTCATGAAAGAGCTGGGCTTGGAGACAAATCTTAAGAAAACCTTTACTATGGTCTGCGGACCCAGAAACACGAAAACGCGCACCTTCAATATCGCTGGCAAAACATTAGACAGGGTTAGTTCCTTTCCTTACCTGGGGTTGGACTTTGATGATGGCTGTACTTGGTCTACCTGTATCAAAAATAGGATAATGCGTTTTACTCAAGCTGTTGGCACCACTTCCTCGCTTGCCATGTCCATCGGCAAAAAAATCCATTGCACCGATTCTAGAGATCTATAATCGGAAATGCTTGCCAATCTTGACATATGGAATGGATATTTGGGGATATAGGGATGCCCTTGCAATGCAGACGGCAGAGAATCGATTTTGTCGCCGGTTTCTAGGTGTCCCTCCCTCTACCCTCGCATTTTCCACTGAATTTGGAGTTAGGCTTGGGTTATGCTCAAGACACTATTAATGCCATACCCTTGGCCCTTTGGTGTTCTATTTGATATAAGAAAGAAGCCGAACTTAATCAGGCAGTCATCAGAGATTGCTTATCCTGTGAGCAAGGCTCGGCCATCAAGGTTAAAGTATATCGAAGAGAGTTTCTCGGTGCTGGGATGTGCCCGCCTGTTTGAGCACCCTGACATAATCATGAAGAAAGATAGAAACTGGGTCATGGACTGTTTTTAAGCATAAACAAGCAACTAGAGAACTAACGGAAGTGGCCAAACCTGCAGTCCGAGATTATTGCATCATTCAAATGGTGCAAACTACTGCCCCATACTTATTATACATGATTAATGTGTATGAGAGAACACTGCTGGCAAGGTTCAGGTTAGGCTTCTTCCTCTGGCTAATTTGTTTTCCCCTCGGTCAGTATTCTTCAGATTCTATTTGTACTTGTCCATGTGATGTGCATTCAAACCAAACTATCTTACACTTACGTATAGATATAAATTTTCGAAATGTAAAGCCGCCCTATTTTACCTACTGTAACTCAATAACCACTTTGTATGCAGCGCAGTTGCTAGCTTCTTGAAGTGTGTCTTAGCTAAAAGAAGGAGCATGTTGTTTTGATGAAATAGTTTCTATTTTCCATTTTAAAAAGTGTTGTGGGTCTTGTATTGTAAAGCGTACATTTGTCCTTGGCATCTTCCTTTTTACCCATTTTATTGTCTTTTTAGCTTGGCTGTCCTTGGATTTAAAATGTAGCACTGTCACTTTACATACTGTAAATTATTTTATAATTTTTAGCTTTCTCAACATATGTGTCTTATATTGCATGATTCTTTTTATTGTATGTATCTTTTATGATCTGCCTTCAGGAGATCAAATAAAGACAAATGGATAGATTGCACAGAGCAGTCAGGCTTACCTCAGAGTCAATGTGTAAAGTATTTGTGTAACACTTCAAACAGTAACAAAGTGAAAACACTCTACAAGAGGATCCCACATCAGTTTGGAAAAATAGAGTACATTTTTATAAATAAAGGAAGATCAAATCAACAAAAATCCAATCAATAGAACCGGAGATATGCAGGTTTTTAATATTTCAGCTAAAATTGCATCAAAAGTCACTAAGCGCCAACTGTGGATACCTGGTTGTGCCGGACTGGGAGAAAGTCACTAATTCAGGCCAACCCCGATGGAGCATGGGCCGGCTACAGGGACCCAGTTAGGCCTGCTGAACAAAGTTCCTTAAATCCTGGTTTGCACAGCATTGTGTGTTTCTGAGTCAGAGATGCATCGCCCAGCTGAAGGGATGCGTCGGTTCTGAGGTGCAGCAAGGCTGCGGTGCAAGGTCCTGCACGGTTGTCGATGATCCCATTGATGAGGGCTTGCATGCAACTTCCATCTTCAAGGAAGCGTTGCACAGTCGGGGCAATTCATCGGTTCTGAGGAGTTAAGAGGCTGCGATGCTCCGCTCGGCATTATATTTGAGGCTGTCGTCGATGAGGGATGAGAAGTCCAGCACCAAGAATGAGTCGCACATTGGCAGTTCTAATGCAGTAATGGGTTGAGACGCAATGCAGATCTTTGTCGGGGTACTGATCCAAGCAGCAGTGGTAAACACCGGTTCTGCTCAGAGTTGCGCTTAGAAGCAGCGAAGATGCATCCATTCCACTGGATTCACAAAACCTGGCAGAGCACCTTAGGCCCACTTACAAGGGTCCAGGACTGAGGTGGCACCACTTGGCAGGGTAGACTCACAAATGGCACAGTCCAGGCGCTGAGCTCAAGATTACTGGAGCCTTCTGTCCCTGAGGCCCAAGTCAGGATGACCACCAAGTAGCCCATTGAGTCAGTTTGGGGTCCTGGGTTCAACAGATGCAGAACCAGTCCTCCTCACTCAGGCAAGATGCCTGCAGGTCAGCACAGCAGGGCAGTAGTCCTTCTTCCTGGCAGAGTATCCACAGTTCCAGAAGTGTACTGAAGAGTTGGTGTCTGAGGTCCAGTACTTACACAAGCTGAGCATTTAAAGTGGGGAGGAGCTTCTAGAGGTTTCCCTTTGAAGTCCCCAGGCATCTTGCCTTCCCTGCCCTAGCTCCAGACTAACTACTTGGGGTAAGCAGCCCTTTGTGTGGAGTCAGGACATGGCCTATTCAAGTGTAACTAGGGCTGGGTCCTATTGTGTGTGGTTGTCTAGGAGGAACACACAAAGCCCATCAGTCAGCTACACCCAGTCATGTGACTAAGAAAAATGTTACAGGCACTAAATGGCTAAGGCAGGAGGAAAATGCCAACTTTCCAAAAGTGGTATTTTCAAAATTGTAAGCTAAAATCTGACTTCATCATAAGTTAGGATTTTTCAATACAGTTTCAAAGCCACAAAACACAAACTGGTAACCTGCTCCCATTAGGAAATTACAGCTTATTAAATGTAATAAAATAACATCGATGCTATCCTGTGGAAGAGGTATGCCTTGCAATAGTGAAAAAGGAATTTAAGAGTTTTTGACTACCAGGACATGTAAACACTGCACCCTGCCCTCTGGGCCGTCCAAGGTCTACCCTGGGGGTGGCTTATATATATTAAACAGGAAGGTTTTGGTCTGGAAAAAGGTTTAGTTTGCCAGGTTCAAATGGCAGTTTAAATGAGCATACACATTCTGCGATGACAGACTTTAGACATGTTCAGAGGGCTACTTAGGTGGGTGTCACAATCAGTGCTGTAGGCCTACGAGTAGCCATTTAATTTACAGACCTTGAGCAAAGGTAGTACCACTTTACTAGGGACTTAAAAGGATATTAAATATGCCAATTAGGGATAAGCCAATGTGACCATGTTTCAAGGAGTGAGCACATGCACTTCAGCACTGGTTAGCAGAGGTAAAGTGCTCATAGTCCATGGAGGAGGAAAGCTAAATGTTTGGGGAAACACCACCCGATGGCTGGCAGATCTATCAGAGCATGTCACTTCATAAGTACTCAAGAGGTAAACTAGAGTAGATGTTTGATGGCAGAGGGGAAGATGTTTGACCAATCTACCATTTGGGGTGATGTTTGATATTTCCAAACCAAGACATATGTAATCTTTATTAGAATGTCAGATGCATCTTTCTGAGTCATTATTAGGATGCACTTACTAATACAAGGATCATCACACAAAAAAGTAGTAACCCACTGAGGTGTCAAAGTAAAACACAAAGCTATCACACAAGAATACATACTTGCATGTTACACACTGTACTTGCAGCAGGCATATTAACCCTTAATGCGATTTTAGAAAAAATCTTTTATTGTATATTTTGAACGAAAAATACAATTAATAAACAATAATGCATTTGGGTCACAATTCGGTATACAACGCAGCATACTTATCAAGGTGTAAATATCTTGTGGGGGTCATGCCCTCTACTGGTAGTGTGGGACCAAGACCTGGTAAGAAGTCTATGCTATTTTATGATAAATGAAACCTGTAACTAGATTGTACACAGATCTGTTCAGCAAGCGCATTCACCTTCATAGATATCTAATCAATGTTATACCTGGGAATCTGCTTACACAGTGATCTCCACAGCAAATGCCTTATTGTGCGGTAATATTAAATGTAGACTACCTTTGATCAAAAAAGTACCCAAGTACACATTTACTGTAATCTGTCAATTTCTTTGGATCCGATGCCCTTCTTATCTCTCCCACTTGTGACTCCAGCATTGCAGACAAGTTTCCTGATCAATGCATGATGTGCTGCTCCAGCCAGGTTTTTCTTTGAATTATCAGATTTGTAGTCCAGTTTTGTAATGGAATAAACAAGACTACAAGTCCCAGAATTTAAAAACAAAAAATCTGGACTGGGGACATGGGAAACTTGGCAGGGCTCATCCAGTCCGTTCATCTACCATAATGTCAGCCCCAGTTTATGGGATCCTTTAGCCATTTTTTCCACATGCAGCACTGGTTATAAGAAAAGCCTTCACGTGCCACAATGCAACTTGCAGCAGGTTGAATTAGAGGTGGGTAATTAGCAGAAAGCTCAAGCCAGGCTCAAGCCTGAAGCCTGACTCTTGTCCAGCTCGAGGTCCTGTTGGAACCTTGAGCCTGTAACAAGCTGAGCTTTCAAATGGCTTCTGCCTATTATCCACTGCTGAGCCCAGGATGTGGTGTTACGGCTAGAGCTGTTGATTTTGGAACTGGGTAACCAGGTTAAAGTCTCATCATTGGCTCAACCTTCTGTGATTCTGGGCAAATAATTTAACCTACCCAGGTCAAAAAATATGACTTTGTGTAATTTAACTGATGCTGATGTAAAGTGGTTCAATGCCTTAGGGTTGGGTTGCACTATATAAAAACTGCAGAAAAACGCAGAGAGGTAAAAACAAAGCCTTAACATAAAAGGAGACAAATACATAGCTATTTTGTGAATGCCTTTTACAAAGTGATGCCAGAAAGCCTAGATAAATCACTGCTTCGCTGCATAAATTGTGTGATCTTAAGTGTATATCTAATTTAACTAAAACTCCATTTTCTTCATAATTACATATTAACGTACTTTCAAAAACATGAGTTCAAAATAGAAGCTCAACAAAAACCTATGGTTTTTGATTTAATAGATCATAATTTTGCTCGATAATGATCTGGGAGGTTTACAGGGTTCACTTGACATCTGTTTTGCCTCTTAGTTCACTAATGGCACTGTCACCATTGTGGAGGCTGGGGCAGGAATGGTTCTACAGCCATGTTTAAAAGCTATCACTGTTAAGTACTTCTCAGTGCAGCCCTATAATGTGACATATTAATGTCAAAGCTTCCACAAGTTAAAGAAATACACTTCTTTGAATTTTGATCAGACTTTATCATATTTTACACAATGTTTGTTGGATGATTTTCATTAGCTCTGAGTTCAATAGGGAGTCAGAGTCATATGAGATATCATCACAAGGCACATCTACATGCAATAATGGAAGGCCTTTACTGCTCTGTCCCTGTACTATCTCTAAAGATTTGAATATGTTTTATTATTAAAAAGCCAAAAGGTTTTCTTTCTCCATTTTCCTCTCATGCTTATCCTTCTGAGTTCGATAGAGGGTGCATCAGAATGGTGGCACGAGGGGCCTAATCAGCATCTTATCCTTCCTAGCTGGATATAGCACTCATTAGAGTGCTGGCATGAAGGGCCTTGTCGGCATCTTTTCCTTCTGAGCTGGATTTAGTACGAACCAGAGTGTTGGTGCAAGGGGCCTAATCAGCATCTTATCCTTCCGTGCTGGATATAGTACACATCAGAGTGCTGGCACGAGAAGCCTAGTCAGCATCTTATCCTTCCGTGCTGGATATAGTACACATCAGAGTGCTGGCATGATGGGCCTAGTCAGCCCTCCGTCCTTCCAAGGTTGATACAGTTTGCATCAGAGTGCTGGCACAAGGGGCCTAGTCAGCATCGTATCCTTCTGAGCTCGATAGAGTGTGCATCAGAGTGCTGGCCCGAGGGGCCTAGTCAGCATCTTATCCTTCCGAGCTAGATATAGTGTGCTTCAGAGTGATGGCACAAGGGGCCTAGTCAGCATCCTATCCTCCTGAGCTCGATAGAGTGTGCATCAAAGTGCTGGCACGAGGTGCCTAATCAGCATCTTATCCTTCTGAGCTTAATAGAGTGTGCATCAGAGTGCTGGCACGAGGGGCCTAATCAGCATCTCATCCTTCTGAGCTCAATAGATTGTTCATCAGAGTGCAGGCACGATGGGCCTAGTCAGCCCTCCGTCCTGCCAAGGTTGATACAGTTTGCATCAGAGTGCTGGCATGAGGGGCCTAATCAGCATCTTATCCTTCTGAGAACGATAACGTGTGCATCAGAGTGGTGGCACGAGGGGCCTAATCAGCATCTTATCTTTCTGAGCTCAACAGAGTGTGCATCAGAATGCTGGCATGATGGGCCTGGTCAGCCCTCCATCCTTCCAAGATTGATACAGTTTGCATCAGAGTCCTGGCACGAGGGGCCTAGTCAGCATCTTATCCTCCTGAGCTCGATAGAGTGTGTATCAGAGTGCTGGCACGACAGGCCTATTCAGCCCTCCATCCTTCCAAGGTTGATAGAGTATGCATCAGAGTGCTGGCATGACGGGCCTAGTCAGCATCTTATCCTTCTGAGCTTGATAGAGTGTGCATCAGAGTGCTGGCAGGAAGGGCTATTCAGACCCCCTTCATTCTGAGGTGCAGTGTGCATGAGTTTTCTGGCAATCTTCTGCATGCTTACAACAGCAAGATTGTCTGCAGGAGGGATGACGGGACTAGCTAGCCTCCCACCCTTCCGAGCTTGATACATTGTGCATCAAAGTGGCGGCACAATGGGACTACTGAGCCTCCCATCCTTGCGAGTTCGATACAGTGTTCTGTGCCTTGATGACTATATAGCTAGACAGATAGACAGGCAGACAGACAGACAGACAGACAGACAGACAGACAGACAGACAGACAGACAGACAGACAGATAGATAGACAGATAGAAAGATAGATAGATAGATAGATAGATAGATAGATAGATAGATAGATAGATAGATAGATAGATAGATAGATAGATAGATAGATAGATAGATAGATAGATAGATAGATAGATAGATAGATAGATAGATAGATTGTATTGTATTTGCATTTATATAGCGCTTACTACCCCTGACGAGGCGTCAAAGCGCTTTTTCGGTGAGTAGCACGCTACTCCAGAACCCATAAAGGATTAGTGTTTAATTAGTATAATGAAATATGAAAGTAATTTGAGTGGTGGATATTAGTCAGTTATTTGGATTGAGAAGGATAGCGGAGGGATAGAAGAGGGAAAAAGTTTGCATTTATATAGCGCTTGTTACCCCTGATGAGGTGTTGAAGCGCTTTTTTCAGCGAGTAGCACGCTACTCCGGAACCCATAAAAGGATTAGTGGTGAATTCGTATAGTGAAATATGAATAGTAATTTGAGTGGTGGATATGTTAGTCAGTTATTTGGATTGAGAAGGGTAGCAGAGGGATAGAAGAGGGAAAGTGAATCACATATCATACAAGACAACGGTAAAGGTATCCTGCAATCCTCTGATATCTACTGTAATAGATAGATAGATAGATAGATAGATAGATAGATAGATAGATAGATAGATAGATAGATAGATAGATAGATAGATAGATAGATAGATAGATAGATAGAGATAGACAGACAGACAGACAGATAGATAGATAGATAGATAGATAGATAGATAGATAGATAGATAGATAGATAGATAGATGCTCTGCCTTAGGACAGCTTATTTTGTACATGCACACCCACAAAGCACACTGTGGCAGGGGTCTGGTGTCTAGTAGCTCTTAACAAAAGCCTTTATTAAAATAAACGAATAAAATATCATTCTACATATGACAATATACAACGTAGCGCTGTGCTACACAGATGTAAAACCCTCAAGTTAATTAATTAAAAAACTAATGTCTGCCAGAGAGTTTCAAAACTTGAGCAAGGAACACGCATTTCACAGTACTAATGTGGCAGTTCACCTGTTGCTTTTTTTTTTTAAATGAGTGGTAAGCCTGTCCAAAATACAAGTTAGAGGGAAAACAACTCGTACCATAAGGGCTCAAAGTAAAGTGAAAATAATGACGTGCTATGTAGCTTAGTCACAGTATGTTTTCATCATCCTGTTTAAGGACTGCCACTTCCAATCATACGATTTCTTTTCATTTGTAAATACATTGCAATGAACAGATTTGGTGATTTATTTGAACAATTTGCCATGAGGGAATCCACATACCGTGTCTTTTAACCCTGTATGAATTTGATGGCTCCTCGGCTTTAGAGCAGAAAGGTGCATTTCCAACAGCAGCTTTGCTCGGAGCGCTGCTGCTTCTGCCTGCTAAAGCCGAGGCTCGCCTCTCCTGGGGTGGGCGGGGCAGTTGGGGGCTCGTCCGTGGTGTCCAATAGGCAGGACCTCCGGAGTCTGCTTGAAGAGCAGGGGATAGCACGATCCCCTGGGCATACCAACTATTACACAACACCGTTTATGCGAGGGTGAGCTCCACTCACATCGGGGAATCTGTCCAGGGCCTCAGGCTTCCCTGTGCCCCTCCCCCCAACACACTCATCGGGCTCACTGTGGGATCCGTAGCGCCTCCTCCTGTGAGGGTTAGCATGGTTTGTAAAATAATTTGTACAACTCACAACCATCGCGGGAGGCGCTAACGAAAATTAACCCAAAGCACTAGAAACAACGCTCAAAGCAGAGGCAGTCAGTGCGAGTAATTCAGTGGCCTTCTATCAGTCATGTGCTTGGCTTTGAGCTTGTATCTGAATGGGGTTCGTAAAGATGATGGAGGGCTCCAAAACCTTGAGAAAAGCAGTGTGTGTCACGTTTCATTCAGTAATTTCATTAGTGAGTGTCCACACTAGCTAGGGTTTCCATAGTTTACTACCCGAGGTCTGGTGGGAATCAACAAGTAATTTCCAGAAGACTCCCTAAAATTGCTGCAAGAAAAGCTGAAACAAGCATTAGAAATGCAATAGGTCTCGCCTTTGGGACCTCATAAGTATTTAACCCCACAGAAGAGATACAACAGGTCTTGCAGACAGCGCAAGCGCTGTTAGAGGCTCAACCTAGAAACAATGATGTAAGGATACTCCTGATGGGCATACCTTGATGTAACGACTCCCAATGTACAGGTTGGTGAAGTAAGAACAGACAGGGCCTTGGGCACAAACACAGAGAGGAATGAGCAAAGGTGAACCAGAGCTTAAAGCTTCCAGCCCGAAGAATCTTTCAAATATGAAATGGAAAACCCCATTCTCGGAAGGAGTGCCAAGGTAGGGGGACTCTGATGTTTATGGTAGAAAGGGAAGGGGTGACTGGGAGCAGAGCAGAGCAGCACATTGCTCCTGACTGCCCACCTCCCATCTGTGCTGATGCTAAAACAGCAGTGCACGTGCGTGCCCTGTTGCAGCTGGACTTGATACAGACTCAGATAAAGGAGCCCTGGCTCCCTGCAGCTGGATAAACAAGTGATGGCAGGTGCTTGAAAGCCAGGCACTCTTTCTGTGGAAGCACACATGTCTGGCCAAATCAAAAGCTGTACTCAGGTCACCCAACATCCGGGTGGATCCAAAGTCCCTCCCTGTAGTTCTGTTTTTGATGACATCACCCACCGCTACAGGCAGGCCTAAACAGGTGGAAATGTACTTTCCCCCAGTCTGCCCCGTCTCCCGCTTTCTGCCCCCTTTTCTATTTCCACCCCTTTGGCCCGTTGACCTTGTATGCATGCTGAACTGCTGTTGTGCTGTATGTGTTCAATGTGTGAGGGAGGCTTGCACTGCTAGTGACACATGACAAAAAAACCTTCTACAAAAAAGCACAAATACTACTGGCTTTGTAAATGCTTATGTTTGATAAGCAGCTGACTCAGCAACACCGGGTGTGCGGTGCAATGAAACGTAGACATCTCGGTCCCCCCCCCACCCCCCAGTGCACTCGGTTATTCCCCGACACTAGGTCTGAGCGACTCGTCAAACACAAGGGAACCGTCTGGGGTTTGTAGATCAAAAACACAGTGTCCAGATTTTCAGACTAATTTACCCTGCTCTCCAACCTGTCAAAAATACTCCAGATGTGCAGGTGCGGAACCCAACTTCGGTTGCAATAAACCCAAAACTCAGCAAATGCGGTTGCAACTGTCTCCCTAGTTATTGAAGGAAAAATGGCATGACCTGGGACTCTGGCTTTTTGCATAGCCTGCTTTTCACACACATCCTCGCAGACTCCATAGTGCAAACATCAGCAAAACAGCAAAACTATGGAAGGATAGAAGGCTGAATTGCCCGATGCAAGGGTTCAAATTCATGAACCGTACAGCAGACATCAGCAGCAGGCATTCAACCGGCTGAGCAATACTGAGGGAATAGAAGCATTAGAGGATACGTGCAGATGTTTACAGCAGGAGCTCCTACCCCCTGAGCTGCTTTAATGCAGGTGGATGCAATACTTCGTTATATTTCCCTTTCACCAAAGGATGTCCAGCTCGGCGGAGGGCTCCGAGCCGATGCAACCGGGGGCTACTGAGTCCAAGTGACTGGTCGCCGGGGCACTCAGGGAAGTGACAGAGCAGGGTGAAGAAATGTCCCAGTTACGGTTACTTCAAAAAGGAAGTGGCGCGTGGCTGTGGTTGGGGACAGAGGATGACAGTGCTTAGGAAACAGGACCTTCCCACACCCAGCGGGGGGTACGTGCTGTGCTCTGTCCTATGAGGATCGTGGTGCTTTGTAAAAGCATTTCAACAATGCAAGTGATCCTACAGGGCGCACATCTGGATCTGTGGCTCATCATTTCAACCAAATGGCATCAGGGCAAGATCTTTCCTCAGCGTGCCTCCAACAAACACAGCGGAGGGAGCAGGATTGAATCTTCCCAAACCTGTCTGGGGGAGGAGCCGGAACTTTGGAGGGAGCAAATTCATCTATCACAGACAACAGAGGGGCTGAATGTGGCACAACATACACAGCTGCTGACTTTGAGACTGGGGCCTGGGTTCGAGCCTCTGGCTTCGGCTCTCCCTGGATCCTACACATTAAATAGCAATTAAAATTACCCAACATCTCACAACAAAAAAAGGAAATGAAACATTTCTATATTAGTAAACAGTCAGGTAAGCAAAAGCCCTTTCATGAACATGTAGAGGATCACATGCTGTGTTCTGAGGAAGCTTGCCTTTGACCTATTCGCTGGCAACCAAAGGATAGGCTGCATGCTCCAGACGGGAGGAGTGAGCCATTGCACACTCTGCGAGGAGGAAGTGGGATGGCCAACAAAAACAATCACTTACTGAAATCACCCTCAGCTGAAACAAGCACCCAAAGGAGGGACAATTGACAGCAATGGACCAATAGAAAGCCAGCATTTCGGATTGGCACAAGAAAGAACCAATGCCAATCAGTGGTGTGCCAAAACCCCACAAAAGAGATGCAACAGGTCTTGCAGACAGCGCAAGCGCTGTCAGAGGCTCCGACCTAAAATTGAAATTTTCCTTTCACGTATTGACGACCAATCAGGGCCTTCGCTCAGCTACTTTTTGTTTGGCAGCTCAGTTTGGTCTGAATGCAGTTGTAAGATCATGAGTGGATACCAGTCTTTCAAGGCTCGGTTTGTCTCCTATTTCATAAACTATTTTTATTTGAGATCCCCAGACAGGTTTACTGTTTCCTTGCCTTATTTTACACAATAGTAAAATACATGGCTGTTCCTTTATTATTAGATGATCGCGCAGTTCTAATTTCCAGGGGCACAGATGGCCTTTTTAAGAAGTTATGAAATTTTGCTTGACTTTAAAATGTATAACCAACTATTAATAACACCATTACCAAACTAACAGTGGCCTGGATCAGGTTGAATTATTCAAAATGTTTAGGATCAACAATTCAAAATGGTTGAAAAACATTTGAACCCTGTCTAAACCCTCACCGATGTAGCTTGAAGAGAATAATAGTGTTTACTGCTAAGCCTGGCTCAGTGTTAGCCAACACAGCTGAGGATACTGCACACACCCCTGCTAAAGTCATGCACTGATCTGCACAGCAAGGGAACCTGTCGGTGAAAACAGAGTTTGTCTGAACTGTTAGCAACGCCATAGTAGCAGAGAATCCTGTGTCCTGTTATGGGTCATTTATTAATATATCCTTTAATTCTTAATTGTGTTTCAGTCTTTATGTTTCCTGAACTTTTATTGTATGTTTATATCTATGCAGAGGCACAGCTGTTAATCAGCTCGCCGCGATCGGAATTCCGCCCAGGTGCTGGACATTCCGAATCGCGGGTGTGGTCGTGACGAGCTCAGCTCGTCATGCGCACAGCGATCATACAGGCAGCATGACGAGCTGAGCTCGTCATGAGCATCGAAGGGGCTAATAGTGCAGCAGGTGTCGCGTAGTTCCTAGAAGTCCCCCAGAACCTGCACGTTTTGGATGACCTAAACTGAGGGCTTGGTGTCCCAACCGCTTCTGGACACCCCCACAGGATAAGTCAGGCGTTAGATCAGATAGCTCTACAGTGCCTCTACCACCCCCGGTATTCTACAGAGGTGTAGGTAGTCTCTGGAAACCACTGAACATGACAACCCTGATGCCTCAGGGATTGTGGAAAACAGTACAGTACGTTTCGCTCAGACACTCGTGCTTGCTTTCGCCTCATAAAATACACAGGATGGCGATTAGGACGTTTCAGTAAGCTACTCTGCCTGACTTCCGATTCCCAGGCCCTGAATGCAGGGCAAGGTCTCCACAACTTCTCAGGCTCCGGGGCCATAGCAAAAGGCGCCCGCTGCACCTCCTGCTTGCAGACTCCGTACTGTGGGCCAAACCCACACAAAGGCTCAGGGACCACGCGGAGCTCTCCCTTCCCTCACGGGAGCCCGCCTACGGTCAGGCTCACATTGCCTGACTTCCTGTGGCTTCTAGCCCTGCTTCATCCTGCCGGCTCCGCCCCAGGCCAGGCGCTCCTCACGTGGTTTCCGTTTAGCTGGCCCACACCCAGGCACAGGTGTGGCCGGACTTCCGGCCGTTGCTCTTGGCTGCCTCCAGCTCGCAGCCTTGGTCCTGCCCACAGTCAGGCTCTGCGGCACGCGGGGCTCTCTCCAGCCATGCGGGAGCCCTGCCCAAAACCAGGCACAAACTTGCCTGACTCCCTGGAGTAAGAATCACGGGGCAATCTCGCCGGTGATCCCGCAGCCCCTTCTCAAAGCGCGGCGGCGCCTGTCCTCAGCACACTGGAGCCCTCTGCCCAGGGCTCTGGAAGGTAGCAGCAGGAAGCACTGTGCCCTGCTCCAGGGCAGAGACTACAGTGCCAAGCTCTTTCCCTGCACTTAGCCTCAGGAGCAGAGATTGTGGAGCGCTGTACCAGCGCTCAGCCCAAAGGTCACAAGAGGCAGAGCTGGGCCCAGGCAGGCCAGCTCACAGGGTCCCCTGGCAGAGGGGAAGTTCCTCATGGCGGTTCCTCCTGGCACCCAGCAGTCCCAGTAAGCACAAGAAGCACTAACACATGGGGTCACAGCCCCAATATTTATACAACATTTCTTCTTTGTTCTGCCCTGGCACAGGGCTTGGGGGAACCAGTTTCAACTGGTTCTGGGGGTATTGGAGCACTTTGTGTACATTGCTCACACCCTCCTTTGTCAGATAGGGGCAGGAGCCAGCATTCACCTAGGCAGGCACAGACCTATTCAGGGTCAGGGGATTACTCCTCCCACTACTCCCAATGCAGATGTCCTATTCAGCCCAGCGCTGACTCACCCTGCCCCTCCTGGAGCCAACACCTCCCCAGCCCCTGTCACTCACAAGCCAGACATGCAATACACATCAGGCAGGCAGACACATAGCACACAGAAATGCCAACTTCTAAAAGTGGCATTTCTAGAATAGTAATAAATCTGCGCACACCATTGCGCAGCATTTATTATTACTATTCCAAACATACCAAACTTGACCACGCTGCTCCTTTCATATCAGGAATTACCACTGAAACACTTATCAGGGAATCCCTAATGCATTCCTATGAGAGGGCAGCCTCACAGCAGTGAGAAACCCAAAATGGCTGTTTGTCACTACCAGGACATGTCACACACTTAAGGTACATGTCCTACCTTTTACCTACAATGTACCCTGCCCATAGGGCTAGCTAGGGCCTACCTTAGGGTGACTGACATACAGTAAAGGGGGTCACAGACGTGACACACACTTTAGGTGTCACGTCACAGCGGCAGTAACACTGCGCGCACAGGCCCTGCAATGGCAGCGGCCTGTGACAGGTTTGAAAGGCTACTTTGGTGGGTGGCGCAATCAGCGCTGCAAGCCCACCAGTAGCATTTAATTTACTGGCCCCGGGTATATGAGATACCACATTACTGGGGACTGACATATAAATTAAATATGCCAAACAGGTGTAGACCAATCTTACCATGTTTACCACAGAGAACACACACACTTTACACTGGACAGCAGTGCCCAGAGTCCTAAAACCACCAACACCATGTCAGAAAAAGGCTAGGAGGAAGGCAAAAAGTTCAGGGATGACCCTGCAAAAAGGCCAAGTCCAACACATTTTCAACAAGCACTTCCATTAGGATGCCTCGCAGCCCCATGCTTCAATACCGATGTCTCTTGCGGCACCATCGACACATCAGCGTCCTCCTTTAAAACAAGCACTTCATCCGCACTGAGAGTAGCTTCGTCCGCACTGAGAGTAGCTTCATCATCAGATGATTCCTCGTGGACAGAAAACTCACTGCCAGAATCTTGCACTCCTCCTCTCCCTCAGATACACTGACAGTCTCATAATAATGGTCGGAGGAAGATTTAAAAAGCATATCAACCATCTGCTGAGCAGTAATTCTATCGCTAGCCATAATCCTTACTAATAAAGGTAACTTGTCAAACAAGTCAACAAGAACAAACACTTTGTAAAATAAGTAATAAACAAAATGTGGCTTTAGCACAAAGACCTATATACTCCAAAACGATACCACTCACTTGCCAGAAGCAGTTAGACTCACCAACACCTACTCTGCACAGATACAGTAAGGATCAATAATATCCCACTACAAAAGAAAATTACACATAAGACAACGCAAAACACATCACAAAGAATTTCATGCTCAAAACACTAACAAAATATGCTGCCATTATGACACCACTTACAGAAAATTCATTCATGCATGACAATAATACTCATTTGGAGGAAACACAACAAAAATGTTTTTCTTACCAAATAAATTCAACTTACGCAAAACAGCAGATCAACCACTTGTCTAAACCTCAAACAAGAATCAAAAGCTTTGCACTAGAATAAAAAGGAGAAATAAAATATTATAATCACATATGCAAATAATGCACCAGTCCACACACAATCCACCAGCCAAGCTAAGGGAGTGAGGTGGGCCTAAAATCATAAAGCTGATCTGTCCCCAAGGGGGCAGAAACAGCAAAATATTTACCCCTTAAAAGGGAGCAACCCTTCCCCAAGAGGCCACTCCCCAACACCAACATTTAAAAAACCCTAGTGTCTAGTGGCTTCTGCCCCCTTGGGGACTGATGGGCCTAAAATATATGACTGATCTGCCCTTAAAGAGGTCAGAAATGGCCACAATAATCCCCCATAAAGGGGAGAGACTCCTTGCCCAAAGGGCCACTCCCCAACAACATTTAAACAAAACCCTGGTGTCTAGTGGCTTCTGCCCTCTTGGGGACAGATGGGCCTGAAAACGTATGGCTGATCTGCCCCCAAAGGGGGCATAAATGGCCACAAGGATTACCCCATAAGGGGGAGCGACCCTTGCCCAAGGGGCCACTCCCCAACATCCAAAAACAAAAAAACAGAAATCCCTCGTGGCCTAGTGGGCTACAGATTTTTTTAAAAATCAGCCTATCTGCCCCACCAGGGGGCAGAAACAGCCAAAATAATGTTCCCTAAAGGGGAGCGACCCCTTGCCCAAGGGGCCACTCCCTACAGATATATCCCTGGTGGTCTAGTGGGCACGATTAAAAAGAAAATGGTCAGATCTGCCCTCCAAGGGGCCAGAAACAACCAAAAACATTGCCCCCCTAAGGGGAGCGACCCTTGAATAAGGGGTTGCTCCCTGCAAACAGTTAGTTACTTTAAATAAATATATAAATAAACACCTGGTATCTAGTGGGCAGCAGGAATGCACAAAAGAGGCAAAAGCCTTCCAGCGTGCCGGTTTCATCTAATGACGTCGGTGCGCGGGCCGTGCTGACATAATTAGATGACATGGGGAGGGGCGGGGGCTTCTGCTGGCTTCCCCGGTAGGTGCAGCATTAAGGGTGGCCCACGGGAGGAGCGCCAGCGCTACCCCCGTTGGTGGTTGCTAGGGCAGCCGGGAGCCATCGGACACACACGCCCACCATGACATTGGATGGCTCCCAGCTATCCAACGCACAGAAAGGGTTAACTCCCAGTGGGTGATCAAATTCAGAGCCCTAGTACATGTGTTGCGGTTGCTCATATACAAATTTGTAGTGTTTTGTTTGTGTCAATTCAAGTGTGGCAGTCATATGCTTTGTTAACCCCTTTCGGTAGCGTCGGATGGCCAGCTAGGCACTTTTCAAAAAAAGGGTCCGTTTTCACTGTGAAAATGTGGTGTGTCCACGTTGCGCTTTTGGCCATTTCTTGTCACGGGCACTAGGCCTACTCACACAAGTGAAGTACCATTTTTCTCTGAAGACTTTGGAGAATGCGGGGTGGGTGGAATTTTGTGGATCCACGCAGATTCCAGAACTTTCCCCACAGAAATATGAGGAAAATGTGTTTTTTTGTTAAAGTTTGAGATTTGCAAGGGATTCTGGGTAACAGAACCTGGTGAGAGCCAGACAAGTCACCCCATCCTCGTTTCTCCTAGGTGTATAGTTTTCAAAAATGTATAGGTTTGCTCGGTTTCCCTAGGTGCCGGCAGAGCGAGGATTCAAAATCTACAGCTAGGCCCTTTGCAAAAATAGGGTCTGTTTTCACTGTAAAAATGAAGTGTGTCCATGTTGCGTTTTGAGCCGTTTCCTGTCGCGGGCACCAGGCTTACCCACATAAGTGAAGAACCATTTTTATCGGGAGACTTAGGGTAATTCAGAATTGTAGAGCAACTGTTATTACCTATTGATGTTTGATGCATTTCTGCCTTCCAAATGAAAGACAATGTGTAAAAAGAAGTCACTTTGAAAAATGTCCTATAATTTTCATGCCAGTATGGGTACTCACAATTTCAGAAATGTGCAAATAGCTACTGTTTCAAAATTCTATATTTTGTTCCACTTTTCAGAAATGCATAGGTGTCTTTCATCCCGATTTTTCACTGTATATATTTTCCCAAATTAATTGCTATATACCCGGTACATAATAAAAAACCATTGCAAGACGCTGCTCAGTTATTGGCTCTGGGTTCGTCGGGTTCTTGGTGAACCTACAAGTCCTATATATCCCCACAACCAGAAAGGTCCAGCAGATGAAACAGTATATTGCTTTCAAACATCTGTCATAATTAGAAGAGGTTACAGGTGAAAACGTTGGCACAAATGGCTGTTTATTTCAACTAATTTTCAATTTTTCCTATTTTCAACTGTTAGTTTCTATAAAGAAACCTTAAAGGATCTACACAATTGACCCCTTGCTGAATTCAGAATTTTGTCTACTTTTCTAAAATGTATAGCATTTTAGGATCAATTATTGCTTTCATTCCCATTTCTTCCATTAGCTGAAAGAAGGTTGAAAGCACAAAAAAATACAAAAATAGGCTATGTCCTAGTAAAATGCCAAAACTGTGTAAAGAATGTTGGTTTCCGACAAAGTCTATCAGTGCCTGAAAGCTGGTAAGATGGTGATTTCAGCCCCACAAACCCTTTGTTGATACCATTTGCAGGGATAAAACCAAACACTTTCATTTGCAGCACTTTTTCCCATTTTTCAAAAAACAAAAAACATTAGCTGTATTTTGGCTAATTTCTGGAGTCCCCTCCAGGGGAATCCACAAACCCTGGGTACCTTTAGAATCCCCATGATGTTGGAAGAAAAGTACACATATTTGGTATGAATACCTTATGTGGTCAAAAGGTTACAGGGGCCTAAGTGCGAATCTACCCCAAATAGCCCAAAAAAAGGCTTAGCACAGGGGGGAAGGCCTAGCAGCGAAGGGGTTAAATGTTATATGGGTGACCAGCATTGAAAAATTTTAAGTAATGTGTTTCATGTTTGTTGGCAAACTGTCTATGATTGTGTTGTGATAAAATGATTAAATGTTTCTTGAATATAAAGAAAATAAACGGTGTTTGCAGGAATTCATTTTCACGATCACAAACAGTTAAATTTAATGTGGAAGGAATCATCCAGTACAAGCAAATTGTAGTTTTCTTTCCCTGGCCTTGCTGACCCATTATTAGCTCAAACTATATTCCTGAAAGCAACTTTCTAAATGTGGTATTTTCAAAATTGTGATTTAGAAGATGATTTTCATTACCGGTGCACAGACACCACATATGAACTAGCTACCTGCTCCTATTTGGAAATTAAAGCTTATTAAATGTAATAAGGTAACTCCAATGTTATCATGTGGGAGAGGTAATCCCTACATTACTGAAAATAACAATAAAGAGATTGTCACTTTAAGGACATGTTAATCTTAAGATTACATGTCCTACTTTTAAATGCACTGCACCCTGCTCTGTGGGCTGTTTAGGGTCTACCCTAAGGGTGGCTTGTATGTATTAAAAAAGAATATTTGGGCCTGGGTAAAGGTTTATTTTGCCAGGTCGAACTGGTAGTTTAAAAACTGAACACATAGACTGCAATGGCAGACCTGAGACATGTTTGTTGGGCTGCTAAAGTCGGTTCCACATTCAGTGCTGCAGGCCCTCTGGTATCATTGAATGCTTTGATTATGTATAGTATCACCTTACTAGGGACTTATAAGTAAATTAAATATGCCAGTTGGGTAGGAGACAATTTTATCCTTCCTTAAGGCACGAATACATGCACTTAAGCACTGGTTAGCAGTGGTAAAGTTTGCAGAGTTCTAAGGCCAGCAAAAACTACATCAGCAAAATAGAGGAGGAATGCAACCTTAAGAATGACAGGTCTAATACCATCATAAAAAATCTGACACTGCAAAATATCAACAATTCTCAATGTTAAGCCCTAATAAAGTGCAAATGGTCTTGCGCACATTTTGATGGGAATACATGGGAGTTATTTTAACCATGTTTGCAGTGCCATATTAATACTGTTTAATAACATATTAACATTATATAACTAATAATATAACCATTCATAAATGGTTAAACCATAGTTCCAGAATGTAAGCGACTGATATTATAAATCTGGAGCAATTCCATACCTGTTGGTATGGTTAAGGCGCTTCTAATATCATTGTTTGCTGCTTGCCGGACTTTACCAGGCACTAAGTGGTCTAAGTATAACATATCAATTTCGTAGCTCACAATATCGGTGTCAAGAAATGTTTATGCAAAGAGCTATACAAAGTGCAGACAAGCATAAAGTAACCACTACTTTGCTGAGCTAAATAATCACATGGGCATCCTGCAGAAAAAATGGTAGAAAATTATGCAAAGTACTTAAATGAAGACTAGCAAGGTAAACCCTGTATTGGGGAGTGGATATGAAAACAGGGCAGAGTTCCATTCTTGATGTAGTGATCAGAGCATAGTGCATGACAACCATCTGAATGATTTGCACAATATCATTGTGCACCTTAGAACAGTGATTAAAAAATGATGTTGTCATTCACTCTTTAGAAATGGGGTCTAAAGACTCTGGATTACCAAATAAGTATTTTATTGTTTGAAATAGGTTAGTGAGCCATAGTATATCGGTCATACTCTAGCTATACAATCCTTGAGAATTAATGTTAAGAAACTTTCTTTAGGAGTTCACCAGATCTTAAGCAATACCTTCAATGGAGCCACTCTTATAACATACACCAATTAGCTCATCTCAAACTCAGTATGACACATTTACATAGCTGTATCCTCCAGGATCAACAATAGCCTATGAAAAGCTGTTTTCTGCCCTTTGAAGGGTTTCGGGATTGATATAACCCCAGACTACTGCTTCATAATCCCGACCGGAATACATTTGCTCTTATGTATTTGTATTAATTCCCTTACTGGCTTATGGTGTAAATGTGAGGCAAATTAGAACTCTGCTTTGTTATTCCCTGAAATACTGGGTATTTTAAATTAAGTAGTTGCTCCCAATTTTGCATGTTATCAGAAGAGATCCCTAGATACAATTAAAATTCTTAACCTTAGCAAACAGGATGCCCCCACCACATGTGGCTTAGACTTGTATTTTTTGGTCACCGACTATAATAAATGATTTGAGAGATTTTCCTTTAGGTTTAAGTCGTGAATGAAAGATGGTAATGAGTCCAGCAAAATTTGTGTCCCTTTGCCATGAGAACTGCATCCTCCGCCATAAAAGAGAGCTGTAATGGGCCATTTTCCAGTTTGAGGCTTGTCTTCCCTTTGAGCAAAGATGATTATCCAGCCCATTAATATCAATATATGAATAGAAAGGGGCTAGTATACATCCTTGGTATCCCTCATTTGGATTTAATTAATGTGGAACTCTCTCCGGGCTCGAGCCGGAGAGTATGGCCTAGCCGGAGAGTACGGTCCGGGTGCGGAGATTCCGGCCCGACTGCAGACGTAAAGTTAGGAGTCGTAAGTGATTTCTGTGAATACCAAAAATTGTAAGTGCCTTCTGTGAATACCAGAAGTAGTAAGTTTAGGATTTTGTCTCAGATTAGTTCTGTGAATCGGCCCCACGTTTTTACTATAAAGTACCTTCATGGTTGTTCCCCAAGGAAAATGCCTTATCCATGTAACTTGTGCCTCTCTTTTTTCATGTTTTGCAACATGGTCCACAATTTATAGCAGTTGACAGTGTCAAAAGCACATGAGAAGTATGTAAATGCCATATGTGGCACCTCTCCTGGTTCTGACATACTTCCCAGTATGAGAAGTTGCTCAACTGTAGCAATTCCTTTGTGAAATCCATATAAGACATTAGACAAAATGTTATTTTCTTCCCTCCATGTCTCCAGTCTGGAGAAAAGGAATTCACCCAAGGTTTTAGTGGTGGAGTCCAATAAATAAATGAGATGATAACAGCTATGTTGGTTCCTGCCCCTTTTCTAAAACATAGGAACTATTACTGCCTCTTTCCAGGACCCAATGATTGGGCCAATGACCATGACTCACAATACATTAGTTATTATTGGTGCCCACAATGCTATGTTTTCTTTACAAATACCCATCGGGACTCAATCAGTGCATTACCCAGAGGGCTCTCCTGAATTGCCAATACAACTTTCTTAATAGCAATAGATTAACTCAAGGCAATGGCAGCTACGTGATCAATTATTACATCCCCCTCCCACAAAAATGAATCTATTATTGGTGATATATCCATTGTCAAAAACCTTAATGAGATTTTTTACCCATGCATCAATTAGTATTAGACATTAAACCTGGGGAAAGTCATAGTTAGCACACAAGGGACAAATGAAAACAGGTTTACAGTTAATATATTGCTTAAAATAAATATAGACCATCAGGGTCTGATTCACAGAGGTTTTTAGGTGTAGTTAAGTTATGAGTACAGAGTCTCTGCACATGTGGTGTAAGCTCCGTGCTTCATTTCTCAGTGGGAAATTCCCCCCCTCCCAAGTGTAGAGACTCTGCACTCATAACTTTACTACACTTAAATACCATTGTGGATCAGTCCTTCATTGTCTAGAAATGTTTTATTTACCAAGGTGAAGCAGCAACATCTCAGTCACCAGACTCCTTTCGATAGTTTGCGATCCTAATGTACTCAGTGGGAGTGCAGTTACAATAACATCCTCCTCTCCAGCAAGCTCAACACCCACCTCTGCTTGTACATCCAGAAGATCAGGTGTTGCAGGCTGTTCACTGGCCCCTCTGCCTGAAGGAAGAAGATCACAAGCCTGGCCCATTAGAATGTTGTGGCCAGCACCCTATGTCTTCCTTCTCCTCAAGACACAATGGCTAATACTTTGAGCAGAGTGCTAACCCACATCATTGCCTCCAAAAGCCTGCTGTGGTGTAACACTAACAACAATTGTGGCAATACATGTCCTAATTACCTTGAAAACCAGGTCACCCAGGACACACTATGCCTGTTTTACTCACTTGAGGTTACAAGGCTGTTTGGAAGAGGATGGGGCAGAGTCTGCTGAGTGGAGGGAGAGCCTCATGGTGGGGTGTCTAATATCAATGCCATGAGTATAGAGCTGCTGGATGCAGATATGTGGCAGAAGGATCAACTGAGTCAGAACTTCTATGTGCCCAGAATGATCTCATGAGGGGCCACACTGAGATCAAATGGCCCACATTGATCTCCTGGAGCATCACCTTAATGTCCATAGTTTACATTCTGAGTTTGAGCATGATGGCTTCAGAGCATGGTGTGCAGCAGTGTATTAACTGTTGTTGCTACTTGTGGTCAAGCAGCATCTGCTGTAAGCTCATTCCCAGAATCATCTGCAGCGGGCCACTTCATAGAAAGTGGGACACTTTTACATGTGAAACCACCAGTTAGCATCACATGCTGAAGTACATGCCACTTCAGTGGCACTTAGGAGGAGTTTGTTCTTGTGGCAGAGTTGATGCTACCACCAAGAGATGCAAGACATATTGTGAGCATCTGGACTGTTTACATTATCTAGCTGCGCCCATACACTTCCAATCCACTCATGGACTGGAAAATGACTCTACACATTTGTTGTTTTATCTTTAATTATTCATCAAACATAAAAGTTAACTTTATAATATAATCTGAAAATATTGCATTCTTCTCATAAAATGCATTAAACACTATGGGCCCGATTCACAAAGGCAATCGGAGTCAAAAGTCGAACTTTATACGACTTTTGGTATTCACAGAGGTCATTTACGAGCCATATCTTTACGCCTGCAGTCGGGCCGGAATCTCTGGCTTGGGCTGTACTCTCCGAACCCGGGCCATACTCTCCGGATTGGGCTAGATGAGGTGTAATCAATTGGTCAAAATGTAATTTCTACAAAAAGGAACACTAGAAACGTGTGATAAATAGCAGAAGAGGTCACAAAAAAGAGTTCGGGCAGTGAAAAGACTGGCCGTACACTACATGAAATCCCAGAAAAGTTTGCTCCTTTGCATCATGGTACATGCAGTCCAGAATTTCCTCTCCCCTCAGTGTTGACTGTAGTGTTGCCTTCATGCAGTCTAGAATTTGCGCTCCCCTCTGTGTTGACTGTGGTGTTGACACTACAGTCAACACTGAGGGAAGCACAAATTCTGGACGCATGTGACAGGATGCAAAGGAGCAAACTTACCCAGCTCTCTGCACCAGCACTGAAAGTACAGAGCTCAGGGCAGTCCCTGAAGGATGGAGCGCAGCCTGGTTACTGTTTGCTTACAATCCCACGGTATATGCTGGTCTGTTCTCTACCAAGTACACCTGCACATTCCCAGATGGTCCATATGTCCGCAAACAGAGGAAGCCGTGTTGGGCTAGATGCCAGCCGTGATCACACGCACATATGTACAGAGAATGCGTGATCGACTCGCCCTACCTGGATGTCTGATACTGCAGACATCTAGGTACAAACACCCTCAGTTCTTGGCAACAGAAGGCCACGCCTCCCCTGATGAAATAACTAAAGACTCTGCAATGTTAGAACAGCACCTGTCTGCCAAGGGTTCCCTTAGCCATCTGCTTCAGCAGTAGCTCTGGAGTGCATGGTGTTTGATAATGAGAGCAGTGGCTGCTGGGATACTGAGTACTAAATGACCAGGAGCACTCTGCTTATTTAATGTTCAGTATATCTTTCCCTGGGCCACTGAATATATGCAGCAGAGGCGGACCAAATTATGCTGCAAGGTTGAATAAATTATGCTGCAAGAAAAAGCTAACTATGCAGTGTAATGCCGTTCATTTTGAGATAGCATTACGTCTTATATTTTGACATTTTTGCACATGGTAACACTGTCTGGAATAAGATTTCACCTAATCAGTACCAATTTAACATCCAAATAAAGAAATAAGTAGTCAACCTTTGTAAAGGGCCTTCCACTGTGCAGGAACACATGTTACTACGTTTTAGTAACTTTTGATCTGAGTGAACTAGACACATTTTTACACTAAATTCTGCAGATTATGCAGCAGTTGGTGGATTCTGTGGCAAATGGAGAAAATTCATAATAATCTGAAAAACACTGCAGAATCACATAAATCCAGTGTCCCTTGACCTTCGCAAGTCTGTAGTGCACGGTGTCACATGGCGCGCCAAGCTCCTGCATGTTCTGCTGCTGCCTGCACATTAGTGGATTGAGCAGGGCTCGCATGGAGTTGCTGCTGCCTGCACATAAGTGGATAGAGGGGGCTTGCATGTTCTGCTGCTGCCTGCACATTAGTGGATAGAGGAGGGCTTGCATGTTCTGCTGCTGCCTGCACATTAGTGGATTGAGCAGGGCTCGCATGGGTTGCTGCTGCCTGCACATAAGTGGATAGAGGAGGGCTTGCATGTTCTGCTGCCTGCACATTAGTAGATAGAAGAGGCTCGCATGTACTGCTCCTGCCCATTAGTGGTTAGAGGAGGGCTTGCATGTTCTGCTGCTGCCTGCACATTAGTGGATAGAGGGGGCTTGCATGTTCTGCTGCTGCCTGCACATTAGCGGATAGAGGAGGGCTCACATGTTCAGCTGCTGCCTGCACATTAGTGGATAGAGGAGGGCTTGCATGTTCTGCTGCTGCCTGCACATTAGTGGATAGAGGAGGGCTTGCATGTTCAGCTGCTGCCTGCACATTAGTGGATAGAGGAGGGTTTGCATGCTCTGCTGCCTGCACATTAGTGGATAGAGGAGGGCTTGCATGTTCTGCTGCCTGCACATTAGTGGCTAGAGGAGGGATTGCATGTTCTGCTGCCTGCACATTAGTGGATAGAGGAGGGCTTGCATGTTCTGCTGCTGCCTGCACATTAGTGGATAGAGGGGGCTTGCATGTTCTGCTGCTGCCTGCACATTAGTGAATAGAGGAGGGCTTACATGTTCTGCTGCTGCCTGCACATTAGTGGACAGAGGAGGGCTTGCATGTTCTGCTGCTGCCTGCACATTAGTGGATTGAGCAGGGCTTGCATGGGTTGCTGCTGCCTGCACATAAGTGGATAGAGGAGGGCTTGCATGTTCTGCTGCCTGCACATTAGTAGATAGAAGAGGGCTCGCATGTTCTGCTCCTGCCCATTAGTGGATAAAGGAGGGATTGCATGTTCTGCTGCCTGCACATTAGTGGATAGAGGAGGGCTTGCATGTTCTGCTGCTGCCTGCACATTAGTGGATAGATTGGGGCTAGCATGTTCTGCTGCTGCCTGCACATTAGCGGATAGAGGAGGGCTCACATGTTCAGCTGCTGCCTGCACATTAGTGGATAGAGGAGGGCTTGCATGTTCTGCTGCTGCCTGCACATTAGTGGATAGAGGAGGGCTTGCATGTTCAGCTGCTGCCTGCACATTAGTGGATAGAAGAGGGTTTGCATGCTCTGCTGCCTGCACATTAGTGGATAGAGGAGGGCTTGCATGTTCTGCTGCCTGCACATTAGTGGCTAGAGGAGGGATTGCATGTTATGCTGCCTGCACATTAGTGGATAGAGGAGGGCTTGCATGTTCTGCTGCTGCCTGCACATTAGTGGATAGAGGGGGCTTGCATGTTCTGCTGCTGCCTGCACATTAGTGGATAGAGGAGGGCTTGCATGTTCTGCTGCTGCCTGCACATTAGTGGACAGAGGAGGGCTTGCATGTTCTGCTGCTGCCTGCACATTAGTGGATTGAGCAGGGCTCGCATGGGTTGCTGCTGCCTGCACATAAGTGGATAGAGGAGGGCTTGCATGTTCTGCTGCCTGCACATTAGTAGATAGAAGAGGGCTCGCATGTTCTGCTCCTGCCCATTAGTGAATAAAGGAGGGATTGCATGTTCTGCTGCCTGCACATTAGTGGATAGAGGAGGGCTTGCATGTTCTGCTGCTGCCTGCACATTAGTGGATAGAGGGGGCTTGCGTGTTCTGCTGCTGCCTGCACATTAGTGGATAGAGGAGGGCTTGCATATTCTGCTGCTGCCTGCACATTAGTGGACAGAGAAGGGCTTGCATGTTCTGGTGCTGCCTGCACATTAGTGGATTGAGCAGGGCTCGCATGGGTTGCTGCTGCCTGCACATAAGTGGATAGAGGAGGGCTTGCATGTTCTGCTGCCTGCACATTAGTAGATAGAAGAGGGCTCGCATGTTCTGCTCCTGCCCATTAGTGGATAAAGGAGGGATTGCATGTTCTGCTGCCTGCACATCGGTGGATAGAGGTTGGCTTGCATGTTCTGCTGCCTGCACATTAGTGGATAGAGGAGGCCTTGCATGCTCTGCTGCCTGCACATTAGTGGATAGAGGAGGGCTTGCATGTTCTGCTGCTGCCTGCACATTAGTGGATAGAGGAGAGCTTGCATGTTCTCCTGCTGCCTGCACATTAGCGGATAGAAGAGGGCTCCATGCTCTGCTGCTGCCTACACATTAGTGGATAGAGGGGGCTTGCATGTTCTGCTGCTGCCTGCACATTAGTGGATTGAGGAGGGCTCACATGTTCAGCTGCTGCCTGCACATTAGTGGATAGAGGAGGGCTTGCATGTTCTGCTGCTGCCTGCACATTAGTGGATAGAGGAGGGCTTGCATGTTCTGCTGCCTGCACATTAGTGGCTAGAGGAGGGCTCACATGTTCAGCTGCTGCCTGCACATTAGTGGATAGAGGAGGGCTTGCATGTTCTGCTGCTGCCTTCACATTAGTGGATAGAGGAGGGTTTGCATGCTCTGCTGCCTGCACATTAGTGGATAGAGGAGGGCTCACATTTTCAGCTGCTGCCTGCATATTAGTGGATAGAGGAGGGCTTGCATGTTCGGCTGCTGCCTGCACATTAGTGGATAGAGGAGGGCTTGCATGTTCCGCTGCTGCCTGCACATTAGTGGATAGAGGAGGGCTCCATGCTCTGCTGCTACCTGCACATTAGTAGATAGAGGGGGCTTGCATGTTCTGCTGCTGCCTGCACATTAGTGGATAGAGGAGGGCCTGCATGTTCTGCTGCCTACACATTAGTGGATAGATGAGGGCTCCATGCTCTGCTGCTACCTGACATTAGTGGATAGAAGAGGGCTTGCATGTTCTGCTGCCTACACATTAGTGGATAGAGGAGGCGCAGCAGGTAAGGACGGAAGGAAACATGTCTCTTCAGAACTGCTCCCTGCATGTAGCCCACAGGCTCTGGGACACTGTGCACAGTGTTGATGAACATAAAGCAAATGGTGTCCTAGCAGCCCTGGCACTGAATGGCATTATGTTATTGGAAGATGTGCATAATCAAGAGAGCCAATAGCTGAAAGGAGCTGACCTTGTTTCCTTGCTGAAAGATTCAGTGGGTGGAAGCTAAACCATAAATGAGTTTAAAGACCAATGCTTGAATAATGATGACGAAAAGTCTCTCTGTTTTCTGGGCTTGAAGCCATGTTTTCCAGGCCCACTCTTTAGATGGCACAAAAAGGTGCAGCAGTCCACAGGTGGCATTTATCTTCAAGCCCCATGGTGCCTTTTGGGGACAAATTTTCTACACATTATAGTAAGGAGGTATTGTCAATTTACATAAGTACATTAGGGGTAAGCCAATTAAACCATTCCAAAATCCTGAGGGCCACTTCCACTTTAAGGTAATGCCCTTCAGGTTCAAGAATCCCCTGCCACCTTTCAGTGGCACTTTAAGCAGCATATCTGGATGATATTGCTTTAAATCTAAATCTAAATCCGTATTTGTAAAGCGCGAACTACTCACCCTTACGGGTCTCAAGGCGCTGGGGGCCGTCGTGGAAATTAAGTGAGCTATTGCCCAGAGTCACATGGTGCTGAGCTGAGCCAGAAGTCACATGGTGCTGAGCTGAGCTGCATCCGGAGCCGGGGATCGAACTGTGAACCCTGTGCTCCGGAGTCAGCTGCCCTGGCCGCTGCACCACACCTCTCCACTATTGCTTTCCATAGCTTACCTGAGAGGAACCTCTGACCCAGCTCAGGGAAGTGCTTCACATCCCTCACCAGTGGGAACTGTTTGTCAAGGTTAGCAAGTGTCAGATAGGGCAAAGGTCGGTACCTGGGCAGCCTAGTTGTCGGGACATGTGCAGTCTCTCCAGCCCAAAACCCAAACTATCATGGATTGACAGCTTCCCACAACCCAAGCTCAGGTCAGAGTTTTAATAAGTCTGACAATATATTACAGGAGGTTTGTCAAGGGGTATAACATCATTGTAGCCCCCTGACAGTAGTGCCTTCTAAGAGGAAACCTAAGAAGTTCACAAGAAAGGAGTATGGTCAGAAGGCCTTTGACACCCTATATGAGACATTGTGCACTAAACCCATCTTCAAGGCATCTGATTTCAGCAAACACTTTTTATCCCAAACAGATGCACCAGAACATGGAAATGGGGCAGTGCTATCACAGCTGATTGATGAGGGCCAGGATCAACCAGTCACCTTTACGGTGACTACTCTCTAGAGAGTTTAGTTGGAGCACCATAGAGTAACTAGAATTTTCTGTGGTTTGGTCACTAAGGGGCATATTATCAACGGCCAGCGATAATTATCGCTGGCCGTGCTTAGCGACGGATTCCCTATCGCAGGCTATCTCTGGAATTTATCGCCCTGGTAGCGCGTTATTAACAACGCGCTTCTCCAGGGCGATAAAAATTCCAGAGATAGCGAGGTTATCGCAGTTTTGCAGGGAACATCGCTGGTTTTCCAGCGATGTTCCCTGCAAAGCGGCGATAACTTTGCTGATACGACCCTGTGGTCATATCAGCAGAATCCACCCCCTATGTTAGGGATGGCTAAGTCAGGATTTTAGCAGACGTTAGATTTTGGCGAATATCTAACCTCTGCTAAAATCATGTGGGCTGCCTTGTAAATATCGCGATGTGAACATCAGCGATATTTGCAACGTAGTCCATCCGGGGTACGCCCACTTTGCATCTCATTAGAGATGCAAAGATGGGCGTTGGAGGAAAGGGTGATAATGCAAGGATTCACGCGATAGCGTGACCTTGCTGATTAGGCGATAAAATTATCGCCGCTTTTCGTCAGACGGACGCAAAAGCGGCGATAATTGTTTATCGCCTCATTGATAATATGCCCCTAAAGAAGTTAAGGCAAAGATTCATTAAGGTTTTGCATCACCCATGAGCCATGCAAGATGATGCGGAGAGATGCAAAACCTAGAATAAGATCTACCAAGCCAGTCAAGACCACCTTGTATGGCCCTGCATCGTTTCGTCAATCAATCAATCAAACTGTATTTGCAGATGTTGGAAAACGAGGCAGTATCTGTGAGGCCTGCACAAATAACATGTCTACATTTGTCCTTCACTGGGAACCAAACACCCCATTGTAGCACTTGACTCTCAGAGGGTAGCGTTGCAGAGCAGTCCAAGGCTTACTCAAGGTAAGTGGTGTGGGCTAGTAATTGCCATTTACAAGAACGCAGAGATAACACTCAATAATTTATTGTCCAGTCTGAACTTTACTTTATAAAAGGAAGAGTACATTTATTAAACACACACACACTACTCAATGCCATGCAACAATTTACAAATATACTTAAGCTGTTGGAATTAGGTGGGGTGGGGTCTAGTACCACAACTCCCATGTGTGCACATCTTCTTGCCCCCTAATGCAGTAGGTTGACCATAACTTGGAGTGAGGGCCCTGCCCACTGGTACCATCCCAGTGACAACCCACCCTAGGATCTCAACAAGCATTTAAAACGGGAACACCTGCCATAGTGACACATATCCCTGACTGAGCATCTCATACTGACCATACAGTATACACCCCTAAATCACAGCGGCTAACAATCTGGGTTGTTCATCACTTAATGCAGTAGCAAGAATACATGTCTAGCACCCTTTAGAATGGCATGGCAGGTACGTATCATATCTGATAACAGTTAAAATGCATTGCAATTATAGCCCCTAAAAGACATCACAATTATAATCACACGATTAAGCATGTACAGCCAGACAGCCTAGCAAGAATGTCCAGCAACAAAACCCCAATGTTCTTATCATTTCACATGTGATTTCCAATCCCCAAAGGTAACACCATTCGTAAATGCACCACTTGTGCAATCACACCTTCCCATCTCTAGAGTATATCACCTCAGTGACAATCCATGTTTCCACCTGCACTCGTCAGTGCAACCCTAAGCTTCAGCTCCTGTCTGTAGAACAAAAGTTCCTGCATGAGGTAGGTTTAAAAACAAAGATGAACCCTCGAGTCAAAGATGAACTCTCCTTTGAGTCCCCCAGAGACTGATGGTGGGGACTTTTCATTTTCGTGCTAGGGGTGTCTGCCAGTGGTGGCTGGTGACATTTGAAAGTGGTGGAACGTAAACTTTGTGGGAGAGCACCCTGGCGAGCGAGTGCAGCGAGTGAGCCCGAACTTTTAAAGGGGGGTTCGGGGGCGTTTTCCCCCGAGAAAATGTTGAAAAAAGAGTGGGTAAATGGTGCATTTTCAAGCAAATTTGAGAAGCAAGAAGGTTAATAAAGCAATTGTGAAAGTGCAGTTATTACATTAATAAAGGGATTTCATATAACATGGTAGCTGCTTATTCAGTATAACTACAGAGCTTCATAACAGACTTCAAGATACAATGCTGAGAACCTCACAGATTTTTTTTATTTAAACTGCAAACAACTAAACAAACAACTAAACAGGTCACAAACTAGCAGCATTCAAGAAGAAATGTTCTGTGACAATCTGTCGTATGATGGGACATAAAGCAGACTTTCTTTACATTCTCGATGTATTTAGTAGTGCTCTGGCCTACATGTAAAATAGTCGACAAGATGTTGTACTCTAGTTTTTTGTATATTACCTGCTAGAATAGTCTGTATAAAGCATTGCCACAGTACCTCGCTAAGCATCCACAGTGCTTACAGACATCCATGGCCTCCCTGAGCCCAAGGGCCACTTTAACATCCTGCAACAATGACATGCTCAGGGCGCAACAGCTGAACTAGAATATTCCACATAACGATTGGACTTTTCTGCAAGACTCAGTTTAAAAGATATAAATACCTTGATAAGTCCCTTATGCCAACTATGCACTGTTTCAGTATGCATTACAGCAGCTCTCACAGACATCTGTGTGAGGCAGCGGTGCCCGTGGCGTGCTTTCAAAAGATAGCTGCCCTGCTGCTTACCAATTTGGTTCAAATGTACGGGCTTGTACCTCGTGTGGTGACATGGGAAATTCCTTTTTACTTTTTTTTCATCCCGCTGGTTGGAGCCATCTTGAGCAGGGTGTGTACAACCTTCCCCCGGCCCGGGCCCCACCCCTTGCTCAATAAAACAAACACGGCAAGTCCATTGCCACAGCCGTCCGTGCACACAACTCCTCACATATTTTTTTAGTTTCTGCAGTTTTCTATAGCACAAACTCGACCCAAAGGTATCGGAGAGCTTTACATGAGCGCCAGTTACATTACACTGATCTCTCTTGGAGTCAAACTCATTTTAATTTCAGGTTACCCCACACAAACTATTATTCAATGAAACAACCGAACACAACTAAACAACCATTAACAACTAATGGGTGGAGATTGCGGAACTGTGAGAACAGTCACATTCTGTGAAGGGGAGAGGCATAATTTTCTGTTATGCCACTGGTGGTAACCGGCTAAGCTGGTGCCTTGTCCCCGGTGTAGTGTAAAAACCTGGTCCCAATTAAGTTCGGTACTTAAACTACACAGGTGGGGTGCGAAGCCCTAAAACACGTTCCCAAATATTCTAGGGCTGTGATAAGAGTACCAAAGGATCACTGGATGCTGCTGAGAGAATACTGCTGCGTTTATGGCTGTTGGGGGTGAGGCGTATTTTTTATCAATACAGGTAAAAATGGGTTCAGCAGGTAGGATAATACGAGGGCTTTATGCTGCGGCCGCTGAGTGTTTCATGGTCAAGGCCATGGTTCACGGCTCAGCGCCTTGAAGCCCGTGGGCGAGCCTTGACTTTGTAGTCAGCCAGCCAGGGCAGGCTTGTTGTGAACCAGCCCAGGCAGGCCTGAGTTGAACCCTGCTTCTGAACACTTTGTTTGACGTCGACGATAAAATGTTGAGCCAGGCAGAGGCATTGACGCCTGAGACTCTCAGCCTGAGTCTCGACGTCGATGGCTCCTCTGGCTCAACATTTTATCGTTGACGTCCAAGTATGCAGCAGCAGGGTTCATGGCCGTAATGGCCAGAGCACAGCTCCGCTGCCAACTTTGGTTGGAGAGTGAGACTAGTAGTAGCCCACCAATGACACTCGGAATGGGATGTAGGAGCCCGTCACTTACCAGAGTGCTGTGACACTGCAGCCTTTGTTAGGTATTACAAAAGCCAAGCCTCGTCTCCCAAGCTGCTTCCTCACCGCCTGCAGCAGTGCGCCTCCGGCTGTCTCAGCTCCGTGGACTCCATCGCGGGTAACTCTCCTGCAGCCGGTCCCGCCAGCATGGTCCTCTGCTGAGTCCTGTCCTGGTCAGAATCCCACTCTTCTCTAGAGCTGTCCGGGCCCGGCTAGCAGTCCGCCTCTCTCTCTACCCCAGCCTCGGCCTCCAGTGCAATCAATAGTGCCAGTCGAGCCAGGCCTCTTCTCCCAGCCACCAGCCTCCCTCAGCCAATGGCAGTCCAGGGCCCAATCCCTTGTTGGCGGACTGCGAGAGGCCGCTGGCGCGAGTGTGGCACCCCTCTCAGCCAATACAGACGCTGCTCCAGCAGTGCCAGGATTGGCTTAGCAAGGATACTCGCCGCCCATTAGGAGACTGAGGGCTGCGGCATTGATCAACCCTCACTCTCCTAATGCGCAGCCGCCAGCCAGAGCAAACACTAGTGTGCATGACTGGGCTGGTCAGAAAAATTCTCCGACCCAAACCCAACAAGAGCACTGCTGCCTGCTGTGCGCTCCGCGCCACCCCTGGCCTGCTGAGTCTGACAATGACATGTCAGTCAGCAGGACGCTGGGAATCAACCTGCTGCCTTCCCCGCCCACCCCCTTCAGATAGAGCTGCTGAGGGAGCTGAGCCTGTCTGCTAAATGACTGCCTCAGGAGTTGGCAGGCTCGGCTTGAGGGTCAACACCCCAGTGCCCTAATGGACGCACCACCACTGGTGTCTGCGTTGCTCCTGCAGCTCCCCCTGCACTTTTGCAACCAATTAGTGGTGACCACATCTTCTTGGAAACTGGCAGGTTTTCTTGTAGGCGTTCCCAGGCCCTGCAAAGCATTATGGGGTGCTCTTCCCCATCTTGCGCATATTAGATTAGCGGCTCTCCCGGTGCTCCGGGGAGAGCCACGCTGCCAGCGATGGCGGCCTTGCGCCGCATTAGCCCTTCGTTGGGGGCCCGGTCCCACCTGGACTCCTTCTGTGCAGGTAAGGAGGAGAGCAGCCCAGGGCGCCCAACCTCCGGCTACTCTCGACGGCTCCCTGACTGGCCAGCACCCTCACGTGCTTCTGTGGGAGCCGGCACTGCCATTCTGGTCTGCCTGCTCCTGCGGGCAGACAAGGAGGCTGCCGCTGGTCTGGGCGGGGCCTCGGCACTCTCCCACCTTCCCTCATGCAGCACCCCCTCCTTGCCGTGGACACCGGGGCCCGGAGTTGCAGGGCCCTGTGCCCCTGGAGCTGCTCACGGGAGCGCAACAGCGCTCCCCGGCTTTGTCTTCTTCCACCAAGGGGGAGATGCGACGGGACTCCCCTCCTCTTCACTGCAGCCACCGGGGCCCAGAGTTGGGGATGCCGGGCCCCAAGAGACCTCTCGCCGGGGTGCAACGGTGCTCCCCACCCTCCAGTTTCGTCGGGTGCCAGGGTGGGCTCCTGGCACCCCCGGGGCACCTTCACGGGAGCGCGATGGCGCTCCCGGACTTTACTGTGGGGGTCCAGGAGAAGCCTGGGGCACCGTGGGCTCCTTTCCGGGGCATGACAGCGCTCCCTGGAATCTTCATCTTCTGGGGCAGCCCCTGGGACCTGACCCACCCCGGTGGCACATTTAAGACCGGCGGTGGAGCCCCACGCGCTTCATCGTCGGTCCCAGCTTAGAGGTCAGAGGTCGCCTACCTTCTGGGGGCATATCTCAGCCCCCAGGGGACCGATTTGCACCATCTTGGCCTCTTCTTGCTCCTGGTGGACCGCCCTAGCCACCTGGGGCACTTTTCACCACCCTCCTGGCCTCCAGGAGGGAGGGCTCAGCAAGGAGCTGTCTTCACTGGCTCCCTGCACCAGCCTGTCACCTGGCTCTCCTTCTGGGCCTCTCTTCTTGCGCAGAGGCCCAGGCTTCTCCTCACTGGCCCTGGAGTCCCTCCAAGGCGCAGTCCAGGGTCCTGGGACAGTCAGGGGTTCCTCCTTCCAACTGCCCATAGCGCCAGGCTCCAGCACCAGTCTTCCTCAGCAAGACCACACTCCAGAGACAGCTCCTCTTCCTGTGCAAGACCTTTTAAAAGAACTTGGAGGGGGCTGGCAGGCAAGCCCTCTGCCCTATCCTGCAGCGACACATCACCTTTCTGCCCCTGCTCCCTCCTTCCTGCACAGGCCTCTGGGATACTTCAAAAAGCATCGTCCAGTGGTCTCATGCCACAGGGTTTCTGAAAAGCCCCCTTTCCCCCTTGCTGCCTTCATGACCTGGGCCTGGAGCAGGCCTGGCACCAGGTGACAGCTGCTGATGGACAACATGCAGCTCCACCCCCATCTCTCCGTCTTGGAGAGAAGACCTTCGCCCTTGAAATCCTTGCAGTGAAGGGCTAGGCCTCTGATGCTACAGCTTGGGGAGGAAGTTAATGAATCCAGCCCTGGAGGGTCACACTCAGCCAGGCTCTGGTTATGAGCTGAGTCAGAGGAATATGACATTTCTGGATGACCCATAAGCAGTACAGATATGGCTTTGGACTTAGCAGAATACTTCTTTTTACACAACTTACAGTGTACTTTGGTGCGTGTCAGAAATTTGTAGGCCCTAGGGATGTGAAACTACCCCATGTGGTCCCCATCTTCATAGGAGAATAATGGAGTCTTCCTACAGTGAAAACAGTAAAGCACACTGACTTTCCTTTACATGTGTCTTCCCACACTATAAAGCCTATTCCATGTCACCACCCAACTCTGCATAATTCCTGCCACACCCACACCATTCTATCTGTACCTGCTCCTGGGCTGAGAATGACAGGAATCTCCCCTGCGCAGCCCTTCCATGGGTGCACACGCGTGTGCACACGTGTCTACACGTAACCAGTCTGGTGCCCCTTACCCCAGCTGCAGCGCAGCAACCTTCTCTCACAAGGGGGACACCGGTGCAATCCACATTCAGTGGGTTTCATCATGAGTTTACTGTGGGTGAGTCCCAGCTTATGTGGCTCTCCACAGTAAAACCTCAACAATTAGGGTTTCAAAAAGCAAAAATGCAGGCGGCTCAGGTGGTCAGAACCACCTTCTAACAATTACAAATTGAAATACATATCATAAATTACTACACATATTTTTCTAATTTAAATATATAACCATAGTCTCAAAATATTTAAACAAATAAATACCATATTATTTACATTTAAAAAGCACAACACATTTAACACACACAACAATAAATAAAATAATTTTAAAAAACAATTACCTATTTTTAAATTTATTATTACTGAATTAGCTTTCTAATCTACACTTCAACAAAGTGCACAACACATATCTAAAAATCTTTATTAATATAATATCATTACACATGTTACATAATTAAATATTAGTTAAAATATTCATAATAATTATGTATTTCTAAAATTAGTATAATTAATTACCACTCCACCATTTAGCCATAATAATAAAACAACCCACACCAATTATATAAATTAACAAATTATTATTTCCATAATTTTATCATTTGCATATTAAATCTCAAGAAAACAATTATTAATAATAAAGAACTAATAATTAACTAATATTTTTAAATAACTTCCCACTATAAACTCCTACAAACTCAACAACTCACTCCTAATATAAAATTTAAATAATATTTTATTTACATATTTAACATAATTATTTATCATTTCTGTAAATGCTATAAATTAACTTGAATTAGTATAATTAATTCCCTACACACCCTTTACACATACAAAAACTACACACAAAAACAATAAAAACATTTAATATATTTAACAATTTACATGAATAATTATTTAAATAATTTAAATAATTTAAAATGCAATTATTAATAAAAAATCAATTATTAAATACATCTCATTTAATTACTTTCCAACATATATACCTGCAAAACACACTATTCACACCAAGTTAATTTAAAAATAGTAGTCATACAATTACCATTATTAATTATCTATTAAATAATTAATATTAATATGCCCCTACAAAACACACAACCCAAACCTAAAACTAAATTTAAAACAAATATACAATTACCATCATTAATTAGCAAGCAAATAAATATTAAAAACCAATTATTAATTTACTACCAATCCTCTACCCCTACAAAGCCCACAACCCACACCTCAAACTTAATTAAAATAAACAAATTATTTTAAAATGAACATATTTAATTATCATTTAAATAATTACATTTCATTAAATTGTAATTAATAATTATTTATAATTAATTTACCTCCCACTCTATACCCCTACAAAACATATTGCCCACACCTGAAACTTAATTAGAAAAAAGTATAACATTAAAATAATTAATTGCCACTTAAATAATTAATACTAATTAAAAATTAATTAATAATTATTTTTAACTAACTTCCCACCCTATACTCTTACAAAACACACAACCCACACCTAAAATAATTATACAATTAACATTTCTAATAATCAATTACCTGCAAAAATGTTATTTAAAATAAAATTATAATTAATTATATCTAAATTACTCCCCACATTGTACCCCAATAAACCCCACAACCCGCTATGGAACTGAAAATGAAAAATACGTTATAAAGTTAAATTTCCAAACTACTAATAATTAAGGGGCACATTACGATACCCGGCGTAAATAATTCCGCCAGGCATGGAAGCGGCAAAAATCCGCACGCACACACCGCCTGAACACCGACCACGCCATTACGATTACACAAACCGAATACCGCCATCGGCGGAAAAAGCACACAAAATACCGCCCGCCAACGTCCGAGTCGGAGACAAACCGCCCGCCACGGACGGAAACACGCACGACAACACAAAACCGCCCGCCCTCACGGCCGACACACCGCACGTGAAATTACGATCGCACCGACATGAGCGCGGAAAAACCACAAATATACCGCCCGCCAGCGCAAACAACGCCGATGAGAATCGACACGGCAGAAGCCATGGCGCCCACGTACCTGCACAGAAACCATCCGCACACAAAACCAATAGCACACAACATGGCCAACAAGTCCACACAGCAAGGCACGCACAAATACACAAGCACAGTACATATCCCGAAAACACCCCCCGGACAAACAAAAAATACAAAGGCCAGAACCCCAGACACAACACACCTGAAAACAACAGACCATGAGGACACACCCACATAGGTGAGTACAAAAGCAGCACTCCCACAGACCACAACCCCTTGCTACATTGCAAACCAGAGAGGAGAGGAGAGGACACAGTGACACAGCAAGGACAGCAGCACACCACAGAAACGCACACATCACAACCACCACCACCACCACCACCACCACCAAACACCACCACCACCACCACCACCACCACCACCACCACCAAACACCGGCACCACAAACCCCCTGCACATTACACAACACACACCGCACCAGCACCACAAACACCATGGCACCACAAAGGATGCCCAAGTTCACGCCCATGGAGCTGACGGTCATGGTCGACGAGATCATCAAGGTGTACCCACAAATCTATGGGAACATGGTCCAGCACACACCACTAGCCACCAGAAACAGAATGTGGAACCGGATCGTAGACCAGGTCAATGCAGTCGGGACCCTGCCCAGGAACAGAGTCGAGATTAACAAACGTTGGAATGACGTCAAGAGCCTGGTCAAGAAGAAGGAGGGCAAAAACAGAGAGCTGGCTGCCGTCACTGGCGGAGGGAATCCCGCGCTCTTTAAGACCTTCAAAGCGTGGGAGGAGAAGGTGCGAGTCGTAATCCATCCGGAGATCCTCGCCGGATTAGCAGGGGAGTGGAGGCTGGTAAGTACAAACTAATGTATACCAGCACACCGCTATGTACTCACATGCACTACCACCATGCCACAGCTCCCAGGGACAAACACCCCCATGTCCAGCACACAATACACAACACATCACACACACATGCAACAGACACCACCACACACAGCCCAAACCGAACAACTGCAAGATGCGTGGGGACATGTGTACACTAAGCCAGCCACGTAACCACCAACAGGTCCCCAAATATGCCAGAAGCGCCACAACGAGCACCCACCACACCCATGTGTCCGCCACAGCTGCACCAACCGACAAGTAACAGGTAAGTGGCAGGAACACAAAGTGCAGTGGGTGGGACAGTGGACAGCCCAAGTACAACACACACCAGGCCCCAGTCCCACAGCACAGCAAGGAGGAGCATCCCCCACACCCCACACCCACGTGTCAGCCACCGCAGTGCACAACGACAGCCGAAAGGCAGACATCACGGTCCACAGCAATCGGTGTCAGTGGGTATCCAGCCACCCCCACGACCCACAACACCCTCCCACCCCCACAGACCTGCAACATGGAGCACCCCCGCTTAGAGCCATGTGGCATCCAGTACAGTGCACGCATGAACAACTTGCAGGTGGGAAACTGGACAGGGCCGGATTACTGGAGGCATGAGGACCGTAACACGACCAACACATGGGACATGTCACGTAGCAGACGAACACGCAGCACCGCCCACCGTCACGAACAAGTGAACAATGTGCACACGGACATGAACAACAGACTCACACCCCACATGACCCATCACAGACATAGCAACACCCAAGGAGCCACGTCTGCATGCACAAGCCACACTGAATATAGTACCACACGGCAGCCACTGTGCAACTCATCACACACAACCGAAACACCATTGAAGTCCTGTCCATGTAGCCCCAACTGCCTGTCAACCACACACCCCACAACTACGCCTATGTAAGACAAACAACACTAGACGCAACAGAGCGGAACAACATAAATGCACACGAACACCACTGAACCCATCAAACACACAGACACACCATGCACAAACAACATACCATCCATCCCATCCGTCAGCCCCAGTCTCATGAAAGGCATGTCATCCGCACAGCTGCCACACATACAGCAGTCACGCTAAGATACATGCCCATTACCAACCATGTGCCAGAAGTCAATGAAGTGCACGACACACTGTGAGCAACAACACACAACATGGGCCACACCCCCCCGAGCACTGCAGTGATGCACATGGCACAGGGCAGCACGCACACCAAGGAGATGGGACAACTGCAATACGTTGGCTGGCACACAACCATCACTCACTCATAACGATGCGTCCAATGCCATGTCCAGTAATCACAACAGACAGCAAATATGCAGGCCATGTCAAGCATGCACACACCTCAAACCATGCACTGTCATGCTGCCACAACACATGTCACGTTCGGCACCCATGGCTCACAGCATGTACCCCAAAAGCATATTCCCTCCCAAATGCGAATCCGGGGCATGGCCCCCATGTTGCCATATGCGTTCCTAAGCGTTCCATTTGAACCCCAAAAGCATATTCCCTCCCAAATGCGAATCTGGGGCATGGCCCCCATGTTGCCATATGCGTTCCTAAGCGTTCCATTTGAACCCCAAAAGCATATTCCCTCCCAAATGCGAATCTGGGGCATGGCCCCCATGTTGCCATATGCGTTCCTAAGCGTTCCATTTGAACCCCAAAAGCAAAGTACAAACCAGACCCAGGATGGGCCAGGAGCCCGCATACACCAGAGTCACAATAAGTAGGGGCACAGCAACACACCCATCGGCATGGCCAATCCGTCCCATGCCACATGTGCACAGCACACAGTCCCATTGCCAAGCACACACAACTACAGATGCTACAGCCACACACACGCCTCCGGGAAACCCATGTACGAGATTGCACGAACTGTCAATGTCAGACGACAAATACATACTTCGCCAGGTGCAACACAATAACTAATCTCATTCTCTCCACAGGTGACGAACTGCTGGATGCTGGGGATGGAGCCAGCAGCCAGCACAGCCAGCCTACAAGCCCCCAACGAGGACACACGGATCTGGAGGATCTGTCCTCCTCTTCGGACACGGACAACCAAGCAGGCCCATCTGGTGTGGCAGGGCCCAGCCGCTCCCCAGGACCCCTCCTACCCACCAACCCATCATCCAGGGCTGCTGAACATTCACAGCCCCCTGCTGCCACTGTCGTTGCGGCCACACCCACGGTCATTGTGGCCACTACCACTGCCGCAACCGCCACCATCGCCGCACCGACCACCACCGCCGCCACCACCGCCACGTCTCCGCTGGCACCAGCCCCAGCGCAGGTGGTGGCCCGGACGACTGGATCCACCCTGGGAGCCACAGCGAGGACCGTGGTGAGCAATGTGGCTAGTGGGCAGGCCGGTGGCAGCAGGACTGGTAGGAGGAGCAGGGTCAGGGAAACGCCAGCCTCCCCTGGGAGCCATGCCCTGCCTCACATGGCCAGAGTCCTTGGGGCCTATGAAGAGGCCCAAGGACAATGGGTCCGGTCTGCCTCAGACACGCGTGAGGTGCTGGGGGTGTTGAGGTCCATGGACGCCCGTATGGGCCAAATCGTGGACCTCATGGGACAGCTGGTGGTGGCGGTGAGGTCACAGCCAGGGACAGCAGCTCCCCCTCCGCCACCACCTGCCGGGGCGCAGGGTGGAGCAGCAGTGTCCAGTTCCCCTGCGTCCACAGCCAGTGATCACACCTCAACCACCAGCATGTCGCAAGCAGGCACCCCCCTCGCAAACGTGGAAGGGGCCGTCCGAAGAGGAAACAGATCTCCCGGGAGGACTTCGCACGCTCCAGTCGCAAGTGAGGCAGCCAGCCAGCCTTCCGCCAGCCTTCCTTGACCAGCCACTGCATTGACTTGGACTACGATCCCACTTCACACAGCCATCTGGATGGCATGTGTGTGTTGGACTATGGACATAGAACCAGTGGGTACACCCTGATCATCACGCAGCCATGACCGACAGCTCATTGTCACTGCACGCACCACTTTTGTCATCATCTTACACACAATCACATGTCACAGTTTGTAATAAATGCACCTTTTTCACTAACTGCTGTTTGTGCCCTGTGTCTTATTTGTACGGAATACAACGGCCACCTTGGGCGGAAAGGCACCTGATGCGTGGCATGGCATTTGAATCCGGAGGGCCTGTAGGGACCTAGGGGTGGGAGACAGAACAGGAGCACATTCAATGAGTGTGTCACACACCCATCACACAGTACAGGTCAACAACTACAAGCAATGTACACACATCGCACAGAGCAATAGGGCACAATGCCACAGCCACCAACAGTGGCATACTACCCTGGCCATGGAGCGTTGACACACAGCACGCAGTGAACAAACGGCCACCCTGACACAGCACACACACACCTGCACAGATACAGCCACATCAGCCGTCGTACATGGACACTCACCGTCAAGTGAAGTAGCGGGCGATGAGCTGCTGCCGCACATTACCAGCTTCCTCCTCTCCGCTGTCCTCCTCACTCGAGCTGTCCTGGTCTGCGGGCTGGGGCCCTGGTTGATCTCCGTCATCCACGATGAGGGGGATCTGCTTCCGAATGGCCAGATTGTGCAGCATGCAGCACGCCACCACTATCTGGCACACCTTCTGTGGGGAGTACGCCAGCGCACCCCCGGTGCGGTCCAGGCACCTGAACCTGGACTTGAGGAGGCCAAAGGTACGCTCGACCACACGTCTGGTCCTCCCATGTGCCTCATTGTAGCGATCGTCTGCTGGGGTGCGAGGATTCCTCAATGGACTGAGCAGCCATGCCCCATTCGGATACGCAGAGTCACCTGGGTGTGAGGGACACAGAGAACCGTTGCTAATCCAACTGGACAGGGGACAGCATCGCACAGCCAGCACGCTACACCACTCCACATACTCACCGACAATACAGGCACGATCCTGTTGCATATTGGACATCAGTCGTGGCAAGATGCTGTTGCGCATTATGTGTGCGTCATGGGCCGAGCCTGGGAACTTTGCACACACGTGGGTGATCACCATGTCCGCAAGGCACACCACTTGCACATTCAGGGAGTGCGTGTGCTTCCTGTTGCGGTACAGGTGCTCAGTGGCCTGTGGTGGAACAAGGCCGACATGTGTGCAGTCAATGGCTCCAACGACGTGTGGGATTCTGCCAAGGGCATAGAATGCACCCTTCACTGCCGCCAATTCACGAGCCCTGGGGAAGCGGATGTACCTGTTCCGGTACAGCATCATGGCTGCCAGTACATCCCTCAGCACCTTGCTGAACATGGGCTGGGACATCCCTCCTCCACTGCCCACTGTGTGCTGGAATGACCCAGTGGCGAAGAAATGCATGGCGGCCATCACCTTAGCCGTGGGGGTGACAGCAGTCGGATACACCCTGCGGGGACGGAGATGGGGTTCTAACATGGCACACAGTCGATGCAGGGTTGGCCTGTCCAGCCGAAACTTCCTAATGACCTCCGTATCCTCCATGTCTGCCAGCAATTGGTATGGGCGGTCAATGTTCGGTCTCCGCCTAGGGACAATGGCAGAGGACACATGTCAAAGCAACACGACACATAGCAATTTCGCATACACATCACTGACATGACTGAGCAAGCACATGAGCCACAGCCCAGCTGTCAAGCTGGGACGGCACGGCCACAATACACTTACACAGGTCTCCCACCAATGGCAATGGCTAGTGATACAAACCACTGCCATGTGCATGCACATGGGGATCTAGGCCCCAATGACTTGCGGGGCGTGCTGATGGGGACTGACTGCATATCCGTCAAGCGGCAACGCCACGGCAACATGAATGTCTGCTGAGCATGGAACTGCTTCCGCGGCTGGATGAGTATGGCACACGACGACGACGATGTGGGCACAGGCTGAGCGGCCAAAACAAGTGGGACCTGTGGCACGAGGGGATATGAGACAGTAGTAGGTGTCAGCACTGCACCCTATGTACAGCACTGTACGGATCACACCTCCCGAAACATTGACAGGTGTCCACATTGACAGCCCCATGCCAAGACGGCTGTGTGCTTGCAGTCACACGTCACAGGTGAGAGGTTACATTGCACGTGCCAGGTGGCAGACGTACACAGTGGGAGCTGGCATGTGTGTGCATGTGTCTCCTGTTCAGGATCCACCACATGGGCGCTGACTCTGTACTGACCATTGGACACAGCATGTTCCGTGGAAGGCTTGTGTGTGTGGGATGGTGGCACTGGATGTGCCTCCGTTGGGTGGGGGGCCATGCACAGGGCGGGTACGTCGATGATTGCGCATTGTTGGTCACGGTGGGTGCACCCACTCAGATGTGTTGCCCTGTGTTCAATTCCTATGTCCGCATGATGATGGACTGTAGATGTGGGCAGACTACACATTGGTTGATGTGCTGTCTATATGCATGTGCCTTCACACCAGGCACAGCTGCCCCTGCACATGTGACCCCTGCTGGACTCGCTGCTGGGTCTGTGGAGCTGATGCACCTTCTGCGCGTGGGGCGGACAGCTCTCCTCACTTCCCTCATTGCGCATGTCATGACTTTGCCGCAGGTGACATGGATCATGGAGGGCCCACATGTACGCGTGGGTAGGCTACACATGATTGTACACTGGTCGCCACCCCCAGTCAGTGTTTCGAATGGGAAGGTTGTCGTGCTGGTGGTATGTTCGATGTGGCGGATGGGCGGGCCTAGGTGCGGGCTTACATTCCGGACATGGGGGGGTAGTTGGATTGGCGACTAGTTGCAGTACACACGGGACACGTCTCTTCCTTTCCACATCTGGGTCATCCCTTGTACTTACTGACAGTGATACAGTCATCTTCGCCCCAGCCCTCATGTCCTCCCCTCGCTCCCCCAATATGCATGCTCACCTGCGAGGCTAGCGCTTGCACAGGCAGCCCCAAGCTCGCACCAGAGAGGGCAAGGAGTGTATGTGTGGGTCCAGTTGCACGAGTGGGCTGTCTCAGGGTATGATGTGTCGCGGGACGCCGTCCACCTGCGTGGTGCCCCAAATGGAGACCCGGCCTGCATGGACTATGCATCACAGTCTTCGCCTTCCGGATCCGCCACCTGCGACACCCAGTGGCTGTGGCTGCCCTTGCGGCCAGGCCGCGTCCGTCTGTGGCTGATGGCCCACACATTCACTCTTTGGCCTCTCTGGGGAGGGCTCGGGGGTGGTGGCGCACGCGCTTGCACTTAGTCGCAATGGCATGTGGCGTGGTTGGTATGATGGGCAATGGATGGGATGGTGCGAGCCACCTCCCGTGACGTCAGTGCTGCTCGTGCTGTGGTGCGTCCCCCTACACTTCCATCTGACTTGTGCCATGCTAGACGTTGAGGTTCTATTGCCTGCGTGATATGACCAGGAGGAGCGCGAGGAGACCTCTCACACACCATGCTCCACTGCCATCCCGTGCCCTGTATCGCCTGTGCGGATTGACTATGTTGGGGTTACACCTGGTCGACTGGGGCTGTGTGTGCCTTGTCAGGGGCATGGCGGGCGCACAACAGGATCCAGCTTGTCCACAGAGGGTGGGCTGAGGTGCGCCTGGTACCGCTTTGTACGTGTGCCCGGCTGCTATGCACACACGTGTTCACTCCCCCCGACAGGTGTCCTCTCACAATGCCCAGGGAAGCGGTGGTGTACTGTTCATGACCCCTCCCAACACGGCGTGCTCCAACTTGGCATGTGCGCATCTACCCGTCGCACCCACCCACCTGAGCACTGCGTCCATACGACTTCACACGACACATGTGTGTCTTCCACAGTAGTGCTACTCATTTGCGTTGACATCCAATACCAGTGGACTACATGGTCATGTCACGACTGCCGTGTACTTCACATACTCTCATCCTCTCTCATTCGTACTTGTGAAATGAGTCAGCGGAGACAGTTTTGGTTTCAAACATTATATTGAGTCTTCTGTCCTCTGTGATGCAGTATAGTGGACACTACTGGCAGCGGAATACATGTTGAGGATATACTGAGCATGATTGCAAATGGGATAGGGTGTGGGGTTACATGTGATTGGCTGTTGCATGTGGGATGTGGGCTTCAGAGTGACATCTGCTTGGCCAAGGCTGTGCTAATGTACATTTACGTATAGCTGCGGAGCTGCGGACTTTGACACAGACGGTATACATGTAGCCTACCAGACCGCTTGGCATCATGGGCACAGTCCATCTCAGTTCCATGTGACAGGTTTGCTGCGGTTGTTCCTCATGCACGCGTGCATGTGAGATGACATCAGGGCATGTGCTTGCGTGCATGCAGCGGCGTGCCACTTGTTGTTGCACTGTGGTGGTTACTGGACATGTCACAGTCACTGGGGTCGTGTTGTTGTTGTATGCACTTGTCGTCCATGCAAAGGTCCTGGTATGGGATTCCCGGGGCGGGGGTGGGAGGGGTGCAGCACCCACAGACTCCAGGCGACCTATTCATGTCCACTGAGCGGTGTGTGTGTCCATGGGCGCTGGATCCATGTCGTGTCCTGGTTGTTCGTGCAGTTCCGTCCATGTGGGTGCGATACACAGAGCCCATGCCACTGCCTCCCACGATGCATGCGGTGTTCCTGGATGTGATGGGGAACAGTGTGCATGTCCCGGTCATATCCGATGTCATGGCGATGTCGTTGATGGTGTGGTTACAGTTGCCGGTCGTTTGGTATGGCTGTTGTGGTGGTGACTGGCCAGTCCGTGCGGAAGCTAAGCATGGGTGCGGGGTTGGACATCATAGGTCACTCGGGGAACCTGCGTTGTGGTCCGACGTATTTACAGGTTGTCAGGTATGCGATGCCGTCCAGCAGGGCTTCCATGTCATTGGTGGTGTACATGTTTGCCAGCCAATGAAGCGGATGGTGGCTGTCAAGGTGTTGTTCGTAGGTTGTCCCTTGGAGGACCATGATGGGGCATGCTGGGTGACATTCGATGTAGCTGTTATCGATGATCCGTCGTGTGGAGGCACAGTGGTCCCATTTCAGTGCGGGTGCGATGTTGGCCACATACGCCATGCCCCCATAGGCAGAGCAGGCCCTGTCGTGTGCGTCCAGAGGGAGGAGTAGTGGTAGCAGGTCCGCCTTCAGACATGCCGGGTTGGAGAGGCATATCTCGACGGGATGCTGGTAGGGACACCTCCGACAGTAGAAGACGGGCATGACGCAGCTGAACAATGTGATGCGGTAAGTCAGTCGGTAACTTACGTTCAGCAGGGACAGGAGATCGCATCCCAATGTATGGCACAGGTTGGTTTTGTACAGCTTGAGCTGTTCGGCGTAGTTGGGTAGGTGTGTTGCGGTTGCCATTTCGCAGCGGTTCGTTGAGGTGGCGTGCTCCGGCTGTGTGTGCAGTCTGCAATGTGCACGCTCCGGGGTTGCTGTGAGCTCTGTGTAGTCGTAGGGAGACAGGACTTGTGTTCTGTTGGCTTGTTTGGAGGACACGGGCCCTCTTCCCACATGCTTCTCAGACAGTTCAAGGTCAGTGCTGTGTGACTCCTTCCAATTAACTTGCATGTGGCCGACATGGGGGAGTGTTTTCTTCTTTCTTCCCCGTCCGTTGTGTGCTTCTGTGATATGCGCTATCTGCCGTGTGGTCGGTCTCCTCGGCATGCCTGTGTTGGTCTATTCTTGGACAATGGCTGTATTCACCGGCTTCTGTCGTAGGGCTGTGGTTTCGGAGTTGGAATGGAAGGTCATTCAGTGCTGTCTGCTCTCCCTTGTGTGGGCGGCAGGCTGCCTTTCCGCTCTGCGTTGGGCCTTGTGTGTGGATGTTATTCTTGGGCCACCTGTTGTCGGTCCCCGGGCTCTTTGGTGTTCCGTTTTATATGTCTTGTTCATATGTGCAGGGTGGTATGGGTGTTTCTGTGTGGTACTGGCGTTCCTCTTCCCGAAGGAGCCCTGCTTCTCCTAGTTGGTGTTGCCGCCGCTGTGTGCTACGCCATGTTTGTTACACTGGGGTGTGTCCTGCTGTTGCGTGTCTTCACTGACATGTGTGCGTCGGTTGTGTGGCGTTGGGTGTTGTCCGTGAATTGGGCGTTGGGGACATGTCTGTGGCCGGCCTGTCACGTGTCATGTGCGTTCGGGGTGGGGCTGATGTGTGTGCTGCTTGGTTGTGTCCCTGTGTCTGTGTGCGACGCATGCATGGCGCTGCGGTTGGCCTCTGCGTTGTGCGCATGTGTGGCGGCGTCATCGGCGCTTTGGGGCCGTGACGGGGTGGTTGGTTCCTAGTCCCAGGTGGTGTGTACACATGTGTTCTGCGATGTTACGATTTGGCCTGTGTGTCATATGTGGATGCGATGGTGGATGTGTTGTGTACACGCGCTGGTGGGGGGTTGTCCGCTTTTTCCGCCCTTGCACTGTGTGCGCTGTTTGCGTGCACTTGTTGTGTGTGTGCCTACCTGCGTCTCTGCGGTACGTTGCGTCCTTGGTGGTGCATCAGCAGGAGCATGGGGACGGCCTGCAGTGCTGGATTCATGCTCGGGGGAGCCGCTTTTCGTTGTCCGTGCTCGGCGTCCGTGTTACCGCTTCGGTTTGTCGTACGGTATCTCTTGGCCGTGGGAGCCGTTTGTTTGCGGCATCGTAATTTATGCGCCGGGCGGGACGTGTTTCGTCGGACGGTGTGTGTCAGTTGGGCTGCGCCGCTACGTGTACGGGCGCACTTTGATGGCGGACGGTGTTGCTGGCTTGCCGGCGGTGTTTGGCCTGCTTTTCGCATCGTAATTGGGCGGGCGTGTGGACTGCTGCGTGCCGGCGGTAACTGGTGCTTTTTGCATCCGCCAGCACGGCGGTTGTGCTTCCGCCCGCCATCGTAATGGGCCCCTAAATAACAATATTTTTTTTTAAATTAACAATTTTTATAAGTACATTTTAAAACATATACAATTAAAATACATACTAAAATACATTAAAATAATCAAAACACGATATTATTAACAACTATATTTTATTAAACTATATTAATGCTTTCAATATTTCTATAAACTATATGAATAACTTCGATATTCTTAACATCGATATTACTTACCTAAAATCGATATTTTTGACAACGATATTCGTGCACACGATATTACTATATCACGATATTTAAGACTTGATATTTTTGTAGAGTGATATTTTTTCGATATTCTGTCTGAATACCGCATATGGCTGGGTCCAAACTGGGGTGGTGTGGTGAGCAAATAAACAATGGATTAAATCCAGATCTGTGACTGGCGCTGGATGTTTGATTTATTCAGCATTCCTTCCATCATTTGTTCTTTTTGCTTTTTGAAAGTGACATTTTTAAAAGGGTAATGATAAATTAAACTATACAAGTAAAGAGGATTTATCATAACCATTCCAATGATATGAAACATGACAGAGCTACTCCTTCTTGTTAGATTTGGGGGTCTCTAGTTGGCAGAGGCAGGCACCTTTGACCAAATAGGGACCCTTGCGTCTAGTCAGGGTAAGGGGGTACACTCCCAAAATAACCCCTGCTCACCCCCTTGGTAGCTTGGCATGAGCAGGCAGTCTTATCTCAGAGGCAGTGTGTAAAGCATTTGTGAACACATACAGTAATATAGTGACAACGCTACAAAGGGACGCCACACAGGTTGTATTATAAAAATAAGTATCTTTTATATAGATTTAACACAAGACCACAAACGACAAAAAGAATCCACAATACTGTACTTAAAAATGGTAGAAATAGCTTAGTTCTCTTAAGATGGTAAATGCGACACTTTGCGTTCAATGTACCTTTGGATGCGTAACGATATACAACAAGAGAGTTGCAAAGAAGGTGATGCGTCGGGTCCTTACACGCAAGAACGGGGATGCGTCGGTTCCTTGCTTCGGGGGAGGTGATGCGTCGGTTCCCTACTGCTGCGTAGGGGACGGTGATGCGTCGGTTCCTTACCGGAGAGGAGGTGATGTGTCGGTTCTTCACCGCATGGGGAGGTGATGCGTCGGTTTCTTACTGCGCTTCTGTGGTGATGCGTCTAGCAACGCCGCGATGCGATGACGACCCGGTGCAATGAGACAAAATGGCATCTTCTTGATGTTGCGACAACGAAGGGGTGATGTGTGCACGACCGACGGCCGTGCGGCGACTCGGTGAATCTTCTGAGCCGCGACAGGCCCTGCGACATGCTTCTCTGGTGATGCGACGGTGTCTGCTGCGACGGCGACACTCTTCTCCAGGGATGCGGGGCGCCTCAGTAATGCGATGCGACAGAGGCAGTGGCGGCACGCTTCCTCAGCGATGCAATGACAGCTGCTGCGGCAGCGACATGCTTCTCCAGTGATGCGACGGTGTCTGCTGCGACGGCGACACTCTTCTCCGGTGATGTGAGGCGCTTCGGTTGATGCGATGGCAACAGCGGCGGCACGCTTTCTCGGCGATGCGATGACAACTGCTGCGGCGGCGACGTGCTTCTCCGTCTTGAGTCGCGCTTCCAGCTCCCAGCTCCCAGTGACACGCAGTCTCTCAGAAGGCCCAGCTCAACAGCAGGCACTTCAATTCCCAGCAAGGGATGGCAGGGAGAAGCTGGTTGGTGAGACTTCAGGCAGGAGGCAAGCTCTAGTTCAAGCCCTTGGAGATCTTCTTACAAGTTGATGAAAGTAGCACAAAGTCCTTTCTCCTTTCTTTGGCAATCAGGTAACCACTGCAGGCCAATCCTCAAGCAGCACTCAGCATAGGGATAGTCTCCTCCTGCAGTCTCTCTCTCTGGTTCCTCTCCTCAGCAAAGGTTCTTCATGTTTCCCAGAAGTGATCTAAAGTTCTGGGGTCTGGGTCCCCACTTTTATACACAAAAATCCTTTGTCTCTGAAGGCAGAGAGTGTCTGTACCTAGTCCAAACCCGTTCTGTGCAGTCCTGTGGTACTTTGTTTGCAGGACTCCTTCTTTCCTTTGACAGTGTGGGCCAGGGACATCAGACACACCACAGGAGGTGGAGCCAGCATTGTGGAGGGAAGGCACAGCCCTATTCAGGTTCCAGGTGCAACTCCTCCCACCACTTTACATGTAGATCTCTCTATTCAGCCCTGTGCTGACTCACCCTGTCTCCTGGAATCCCCCAGCCCCTGTCACTCACAAACCAGACATGGAATACACAACTTAGCAGAGGCAGGCTTGGACAGTTAGGCAAGAAAATACCAACTTTCTAAAAGTGGTATTTTCAAACACAGAATGTTAAAACCAACTTCACTAAAAGATGTATGTTATCATTCTGAGTTCAGGCATACTAAATTCGTTTTTCTACCATGTTCCCTGGGTCAGTTAGAATTATAAGATGTTATAATCAAACTGCCCATTCTGGCCTATGGGGAACAGGTAGCCTTGCAATAGTGAAAAACGAAAATGGCTGTAATTCACTATCAGGACATGCCACACACATCAGGGCATGTCCTACCTTACACATACAATGCACCCTGCCATAGGGCCTACCTTAGGGGTGACTAATATGAAGGAAAGGGAAGGTTTGGGGACTGGTAAGTGGGTGCACTTACCAAGACGACATGGCAGTACCAGACTGCACACAGTCTCTGCAATGGCAGGCCTGAGACACACTTTACAGGCTGCTTCTGTGGGTGGCACAACCAGTACTGCAAGCCCACCAGCAGCATTTGATTTACAAGCCCTGGGCACACAGGGTGCACTGTACTAGGGTCTGACAAGTAAACCAAACCAGCCAATAATGGCGTCACTAATCCATACATCAATTTACCATAGGGAGCAATTGCACTGTGGCACTGAATAGCAGTGGCACAGTGCCCAAAGCATCTATAACCAGCAAAACATATGAGGCAACAGCAAAAAATGGAAGGGAGACCCACCCAATGGTACCAGGTCTAACATGTGTCCCCTCCAGCTGAAATGTGGGGAGAACTACCCTACCTCCTTTGAGTTCTCATCACTAAGGCGGAAAAACCTGGACAGACCATCAGCATTGGCGTGTTCTGTACCAGGGCGGTGTTCCACCGTGAAGTCCATACCCTGTAGGGAAATGGACCACCTCAACAGCTTTGGATTCTCACCCCTCATCTGCATCAACCATCTGAGGGGCCTGTGGTCTGTCTGAACCCGGAAGTGAGTCCCAAACAAGTATGGTCTCAACTTCTTCAGTGCCCAGACCACAGCAAATGCCTCACGCTCAATCGCACTCCACCTCTGTTCCCGTGGAAGTAACCTCCTACTGATGAAGGCTACAGGTTGGTCTGGGCCCTCCTCATTCATCTGTGACAAAACAGCCCCCACACCATGTTCTAAAGCGTCTGTTTGAACGATAAACTCTTCTGAGAAGTTGGGTGCCAGGAGCACGGGCGCCGTGCACATGGCAGTCTTCAGGGCATCAAAAGCTCTCTGACAGGTGTCAGTCCAAATCACTTTCTTGGGCTGTTTTCTGGAAGTCAGCTCTGTCAAGGGGGCAACGATGCTGCCATACCCCTTTACAAACCTCCTGTAATACCCAGTGAGTCCTAGGAAGGCTCTCACCTCTGTCTGGGTCTTGGGGGTTCCCAAGCCAGGATGGTCTCAATCTTGGGCTGTAGGGGCGCCACCTGGCCGCTCCCAACTTGGTGTCCCAAGTACACCATGGAACCCTGCCCGATCTGGCACTTACTCGCCTTGACCTTGAGGCCTGCTCTCCGCAGCGCCATCAACACTTCCCAGAGGTGGCGCAGATGTTCCTCCCAACTGGCGCTGAACACTGCAATGTCATCCAGGTAGGCGGCACTGAACTCCAGTCCAGCCAACACCTGGTTGACCAACCTCTGAAAGGTGGCAGGGGCATTCTTCATCCCAAAGGGCAGAACCCGGAACTGGTAGTGCCCATCTGGTGTGGAGAATGCTGATCTCTCTCTTGCCCCATCAGTCAAGGTGATCTGCCAGTACCCAGACGTTAAGTCAAATGTGCTGAGGTACCGTGCAGCCCCTAACCGATCGATGAGCTCATCAGCTCTGGGGATGGGGTGCGCGTCAGTCCTGGTGACTGAATTGAGTCCTCGGTAGACCACACAGAACTGCAGTTCTAGCATGACACCCGGTGCGGCAGCCTTTGGGACCAAGACCACGGGGCTGGCCCAAGGGCTGTTAGAGGACTCAATCACCCCTAACGCAAGCATCTTGGAGACCTCCTCCTTGATGCAAGCTCTCACCCTGTCAGTCACCCTGTAAGTTTTGTGCTTAACAGGAGGACTGTCTCCTGTGTCTACGTCGTGGACGCACCACTCAGTGACACTGGGAATCAGGGAGAACAGATCAGAGAACTGTCCCAGCAACTGGTGACAGTCATTCCGTTGCTCAGGGGTCAGGGTGGAAGAGAGGTTCACACCATCCACTGACCCATCTTGCTCTGTTGCACACAGGAGGTCAGGAAGAGGCTCAGTCTCCTCCTCCATCCCAGCATCTGTTGCTAAGAGCATGCCCACTTCGGACCTCTCTAAGTGGGGCTTCAGGCGGTTGACATGCAGGACCCGCAAGGGGTTCCTGGGAGACCGCAAGTCCACCAAGTAGGTAAGAGGACTTTTGCGCTCCACCACCTCAAATGGTCCGGCCCACTTATCCTAGAGCGCGCAGGGCTCCACTGGGGCCATGACCCACACTTTCTGACCAGGCTGAAGCTCAACCAGAGTGGCATTCTGATCGTACCACCGCTTCATCTCCTCCTGGCTGGCTTCCAGATTCGCCTCAGCGAGTTGTCTGAAACGCCGAGTCTGGTTCCTGAAGGCCAGCATGTAGCTATATGCATCCTGGGGAGGTTTCCTGGGAGATTGCTCCCAGCCTTCCTTGACCAAACTGAGAGGTCCTCTCACTGGGTGACCATAGAGAAGCTCAAAGGGGCTGAACCCTAGAGACTTCTGTGTCACCTCACGGTAAGCAAAGAGAAGGCATGGTAAGAGGACGTCCCACTTACGCCTCATGGGTTCCTCAAGACCCATAATAATGCCTTTGAGGGTCCGGTTGAACCTTTCAACCAGCCCATTACCTTGGGGGTGGTAAGGATTGGTGAACTTGTATGCTACACCGCACTCCTGCCACAGGGGTTTCATATACTTGGAAATTAAGTTTGTACCTCGGTCAGACACCACCTCTCTAGGGAACCCCACACAGGAGAAAATTCCCATCAGTGCCCGTCCCACCACCCGTCACTGTCACTGTCCTGAGAGGGATGGCTTCCGAGTACCGGGTGGCATGGTCCACCAAGACCAGGATGAACCTGTTGCTCATGGCTGTGTTGGGGTCCAGTGGCCCCACAATGTCAATACCCACCTGTTGAAAGGGGGTGCTGACCACAGGGAATGGCTGGAGAGGAGCCTTTTGCTTCCTCCCACTCTTTCCACTTGCATGGCAAGTCTGGCAGGTCCTGCAATGAGTGTCTGAACTCTTGCGCATTTGGGGGCAATAAAAGTGGGTGGCAAGCCTCTCGAAGGTCTTGTCCTGCCCCAAATGTCCTGCTAATGGTACATCATGAGCCAGCCCCAGTAGGAAGGCTCTGAAGCGCTGGGGTACCACCAGCACACGGGCTGACCCAGGCTCAGCAACCTTAGGCTCACTATACAGGAGACCATTCTCCCAGTAGATCCAATGTGATCCAGACTGATCACCTGCTGCCTGGTTTGTGGCCTGTTGCCGCAAACCCACAAGAGAAGGGCACCTGTTCTGCTACCCACAGAACTCCTCCCTGGAGGGTCCTCCTTCCTGCTGCCAATGGGTCAGCTCAGGCAGGTCCCCTAGTTCAGCCACTTGCTCCCCTGTCGGTTCCAGAGCATCCCCCTCAGGTTCTGCTTCCTCCTGAACCGTGGGAATGACAGGGGCCGGTTTCCCGCGCCCCCTGCCTCCTCTCTTCAAGGCAGGCACCTGGGCCACCCTCTGAGGCTCCAGGTCCTCTTGAACACTCTTACTGGCTGCCATGGACCGTGTGGTCACACACGCCCACTCAGGCAAACCCAACATCTCCAAATGAGCACTTCGCTCCACCTTAGCCCAAGGGGAGCTCTCCAAATCATTACCCAACAGACAATCAACAGGCATGGCTGGCCTCACAGCTACTTGAAGAGTCCCTGAGACCCCCCCCACTCAAAGGGAACCTGAGCTACCTTGCAGGGGCTCTCTGTGTTGTCCGCAGCAACAACTGGGTAAAATGCGTTGGGGACCACCTGCTCCTCAGACACCAGCCGACAACTGACAGCTGTCACACTGGCCCCGGTGTCTCTTAGAGCCTCCACCCTGTGGCCATTGATAGTCACCCACTGCCTGTACTTCTTAGTGTTATCAGGCAGTTGGGTCCTGGGGACCACCTCACAGTCTCCTAAATAGACTAGGGACATCTCTGCGGGACCCCAACCACCTTGTGCACCCATCTCCTCCCCCAGGGCTACACTAGCCAACTGCCGAGGCGCTGCACAAGTGGGTGCTGTCTTCCCAAACTGGGGACACTGGGGATCCCATGAACCTTGACCCACTAGGCCACACTTAAAACAGGTCAGGGACCCTCTTTGAACAGGTTTACCTGTCGGGCCCCTTGCTTCTTTTCAGGGGGAGGCTGGGAACCTTTCCCTCGGTTCCCTTGGGAATTACTTTGGGGCCCTTTCTGGAACTCCCTCTGTTTACCCTTGTCCCCCCCACTCTACTGCTGGGGACCCTGCCCACCCTTGGCGGAGTCTCCCACGTGACCCTTGTGGACCCGGGTGCTCACCCAGCGGTCCGCCTCCTCAGCAAGCTTCCTAGGGTTAGTCAGCCTACTATCAATCAGGTGCTGGCGTAGCTCTGGAAAACAATTACTTGACAAGTGCTCCCATGCAATTAAATCAAAGAGCGCCTCAAAATCATTTACTTTGCTACCCTTCACCCAACCATCCAATGCTGTGCAGAAAAAAGTGACATATTTTACCCAGGTACTGCCCTCTATCTTTTTGCAGTTCCTGAACCTCTGCCTATACAGTTCAGGGGTCAACCCATACCTGGACATCAATGCATCTTTCATGTGGCTATAAGAATTGTGGACTTCAGAGGGCAAGTCTAACAAGGTATCTCGCCCCTCACTAAGGAACCGCCCCCACAACCCCGCTCCCCAATCCTTCTCAGGGACCCGGTGGGAGGACATGGCTACCTCATAGGCCTTGAACCACTGCCCAATGTCATCATTTTTAAAGAACTCTTTTACCACATCCTTAGGAATATACACTCTTGGTTCCACCGGCACAGACGGTGTGCTGCCACCAGAGGGAGTAATCTCTAAGCTCCTCGCTTTCAATTCTAACTCTCTCAAACTTCTCTCATGCTCCATTTGCATCCTCTTTTCCTCTAGGGACAATTTCTTATTCTCTAACTGCCCACTCAACTTGAGCTTGGTCAGCTCCATCTCATGCATCCTACTCTTGTCCCTGTCCTCCAGCTCTTCTGGAGACAGGCCCTTGGCAGAAACACTGCTACCTGCTGGGGAAGCTACTCTCCTTTCCCCTAGACCGAATGGCCCTTCCAGCTGCCCATCTGCATTTTCAGCCCCCTCCTCATGCTCTTCCACATGCTCAGGGGTACTCCTTGCTTCCACCCAGGCCCTCAGCGCCTTTTTGAACTCATCCTTCTTGGTGAGACCGGTCATAGCAACTTTAAATCTCCTGCAGAAGTGCTTTAGCTGTTTCACATTGTAGCTTTCTAGTTTCTCCTCTTCCCAATCAAAATCAACGGATGCGATGGATGCTGTTTTACTGATGGTGGTTAAACTTGGCAGTTCTGGGCAAGAATAGGAAATCCCAGGAAAAACAATCTACCAAAATGTATGTGGTTGCGTTTGGTCTGCACTCACTAGTAGTGTCCACCAATCACTGTATATGAGTCACAAATGCAAGTCCAGAATCCCCACCGCTGACCACCAATGTTATATTTGGGGGTCTCTAGTTGGCAGAGGCAGGCACCTTTGACCAAATAGGGACCCTTGCGTCTAGTCAGGGTAAGGGGGTACACTCCCAAAATAACCCCTGCTCACCCCCTTGGTAGCTTGGCACAAGCAGGCAGGCTTATCTCAGAGGCAGTGTGTAAAGCATTTGTGAACACATACAGTAATATAGTGACAACGCTACAAAGGGACGCCACACAGGTTGTATTATAAAAATAAGTATCTTTATATAGATTTAACACAAGACCACAAACGACAAAAAGAATCCACAATACTGTACTTAAAAATGGTAGAAATAGCTTAGTTCTCTTAAGATGGTAAATGCGACACTTTGCGTTCAATGTACCTTTGGATGCGTAACGCTATACAACAAAAGAGTTGCAGGGAAGATGATGCGTCGGTTCCTTTCACGCAAGAACGCGGATGCGTCGGTTCCTTGCTTCGGGGGAGGTGATGCGTCGGTTCCCTACTGCTGCGTAGGGGACGGTGATGCGTCGGTTCCTTACTGGAGAGGAGGTGATGCGTCGGTTCTTCACTGCGTGGGGAGGTGATGCGTCGGTTTCTTACTGCGCTTCTGTGGTGATGCGTCTAGCAACGCCGCGATGCGATGACGACCCGGTGCAACGAGAGAAAATGCCGTCTTCTTGATGTTGCGACAACGAAGGGGTGATGCGTGCACGCCCGACGGCCGCGCGGCGACTCGGTGAATCTTCTGAGCCGTGACAGGCTCTGCGACACGCTTCTCTGGTGATGCGACGGCGTCTGCTGCGACAGCGACACTCTTCTCCAGGGATGCGGGGCGCCTCGGTGATGCGATGCGGCAGCGGTGGCACGCTTCCTCAGCGATGCGACGACAGCTGCTGCGGCAGCGACACGCTTCTCCAGTGATGCGACGGCGTCTGCTGCGACGGCGGCACTCTTCTCCGGTGATGTGAGGCGCTTCGGTTGATGCGATGGCGACTGCGGCGGCACGCTTTCTCGGCGATGCGACAACAACTGCTGCGGCGGTGACACGCTTCTTCGTCTTGAGTCGCGCTTCCAGCTCCCAGCGACACGCAGTCTCTCAGAAGGCCCAGCTCAACAGCAGGCACTTCAATTCCCAGCAAGGGAAGGCAGGGAGAAGCTGGTTGGTGAAGTCCTGTATCCCTGAGACTTCAGGCAGGTGGCAAGCTCTAGTTCAAGCCCTTGGAGATCTTCTTACAAGTTGATGAAAGTAGCACAAAGTCCTTTCTCCTTTCTTTGGCAATCAGGTAACCACTGCAGGCCAATCCTCAAGCAGCACTCAGCATAGGGATAGTCTCCTCCTGCAGTCTCTCTCTCTGGTTCCTCTCCTCAGCAAAGGTTCTTCTTGTTTCCCAGAAGTGATCTAAAGTTCTGGGGTCTGGGTCCCCCCTTTTATACACCAAAATCCTTTGTCTCTGAAGGCAGAGAGTGTCTGTACCTGGTCCAAACCAGTTATGTGCAGTCCTGGGGTACTTTGTTTACAGGACTCCTTCTTTCCTTTGACAGTGTGGGCTAGGGACATCAGACACACCACAGGAGGTGGAGCCAGCATTGTGGAGGGAAGGCACAGCCCTATTCAGGTCCCAGGTGCAACTCCTCCCACCACTTTACATGTAGATCTCTCTATTCAGCCCTGTGCTGACTCACCCTGTCTCCTGCAATCCCCCAGCCCCTGTCACTCACAAACCAGACAAGGAATACACAACCTAGCAGAGGCAGGCTTGGACAGTTAGGCAAGAAAATACCCACTTTCTAAAAGTGGTATTTTCAAACACAGAATGTTAAAACCAACTTCACTAAAAGATGTATTTTATCATTCTGAGTTCAGGCATACTAAATTCGTTTTTCTACCATGTTCCCTGGGTCAGTTAGAATTATAAGATGTTATAATCAAACTGCCCATTCTGGCCTATGGGGAACAGGTAGCCTTGCAATAGTGAAAAACGAAAATGGCTGTAATTCACTATCAGGACATGCCACACACATCAGGGCATGTCCTACCTTACACATACAATGCACCCTGCCCTAGGGCCTACCTTAGGGGTGACTAATATGCAGGAAAGGGAAGGTTTGGGGATTGGTAAGTGGGTGCACTTACCAAGTCGACATGGCAGTACCAGACTGCACACAGGCTCTGCAATGGCAGGCTTGAGACACACTTTACAGGCTGCTTCTGTGGGTGGCACAACCAGTGCTGCAAGCCCACCAGCAGCATTTGATTTACAAGCCTTGGGCACACAGGGTGCACTGTACTAGGGTCTGACAAGTAAACCAAACCAGCCAATCATGGAGTCACTAATCCATACATCAATTTACCATAGGGAGCACTTGCACTGTGGCACTGAATAGCAGTGGCACAGTGCCCAAAGCATCTATAACCAGCAAAACATATGAGGCAACAGCAAAAAATGGAAGGGAGACCCACGCCAATGGTACCAGGTCTAACACTTCTCAATCAGGAATGAAAGCTCAGAATTTTAATAAGGAATTCCCAATGCTAACCTATAAGAGGTTTAGGCCTCACAGTAGTGAAAAATGAATTTGAGTGTTTTTTACCACCAAGACATGCAAAACTTAAAATGACATTTCCTACCTGTTTCTTACATAGCACCCTGCCCTATGGGCCACCTAGGGCCTACCTTAGGGGTGACATATATGTAATAAAAGTGGAGTTTAAGGCTCAGCAATGGGACTTAAATGCCAAGTCGATATGGCAGTGTAAACTGCACACACAGGCTCTTCAGTAGCAGGCCTGAGAAATGTTTAAAGTCCTACTTGTGTGGGTGGCACAATCAGAGCTGCAGGCCCACTAGTAGCATTTCATTTACAGGCCCTGAGAACATCTAGTACGCTCTAATAGGGAGTTATAGATAAATTAAATATGCCCATTGTGGATAAGTCAATCAAACCATGTTTTAGCGGAGAAGCACGTGCACTGGATGGCAGTGGTAAAGTACTCAGAGTCCTAAGGCCAAAAAAATAAATTCCGCAAAATTGACGCAAGCAGGCAAAAAGTTTGTTGGAAGACCACCCTGGTACTGCTTGATCTCTCTGCGGCTTTTGACATGGTTTACCGTGGTATATTGGTCGATCGTGTCAGAGATGCGGGGATCCAGGGACTAGCCCTAGGTTGGATCAGCTCCTTCTTGGAAAACCGCTCCCAGTCGGTTCGCATCGCTCAGTTTACAGCTCCTAAAATAAAGACTACATGTGGAGTCCTGCAGGGCTCCTCACTATCCCCCGCTTCTGTTCAACCTCTATCTCCTCCCACTGATTCGAGCTTTGAAAGAGAAGAAAGTCTGCACTTTCAACTATGCTGATGACTTCCAACTAATATTCTCCATCAGCAACTCCCCCAACTCGGTTCATGATTTTCAATCCACCGTGCTGTTCAGTAGCGGGTGGATGAACAGCAATCACCTGAAACTCAATCCGGACAAAACTGATCTAGTCCTAACTGGGGGTACCCACAACCACATTTTTGACCAAAGGATTTGGGCCAATCCCACTCAACATCTGCCTCAGCCAAAAGTCTTGGTGTAACAATAAACCGTGACCTCACCATGAAGTCCCAAATTGGGTCAGTGATATCAACCTGCTTCTTCCAGTTGAGGAAAATCAAAAAGATCAGAAGATTGCTCACTCAGGAAGCCTTGATCCAGGTGGTTCTTGCCATGGTTATGTCCCATATTGACTACGCTAATTCCCTATACTTTGGCATCCCACTATACTTAATCAAACGTCTGCAACTGGTACAGAACCAAGCAGTGAGACTGATTTTTCAGCAACCTAGGCAACATCATGTCAACCCCCTCATGAGGAAGCTGCACTGGCTCCCTATCACACAGCGATGCGCCTTCAAGGTATGCTGTCTCATCTTCAAATCTCTGAACGGAAGGAGCCCTAAATTTGTGGATAGCCTTATTCAGAGGCACTTACCTATGCGCAACTTGCGCTCGGCCCACAAGCACCTTCTGTCAACTCCCTCCTTCAAACTGAAGCGTCTGGGTGGCGCTAGGTTTGCTGTTCTAGCTCCAAGACTTTGGAACTTCCTCCCCTCCGAAATCCAATCCCGCACCGACCTCCTGAGCTTCAGGAGGCTCTTCAAGACCTGGCTGTTTAGACAAGCCTACCAGTAAGTCCCTAGGGCTCCGGTACCTCTTAGAGTAGCGCCATGAAACCAATCCGGTGTACGTGCGCTTTACAATTTTTTTTAACATAACATGACATAACAAGGCTGTCAGATCCCACAGGTGCAAACTTTGCTACTATTTGATAAAATCCCACCACTATCATGCAATTACTAGTTAAACCATTCATAATTTACTCTGATCAGATGTTAAATATTCTTTTTGGCACCTTTTGTGTGGGGCGTAAGGAAGGAAGGACAAGGAAGGGAAAGATTAGCTATAGGAGGTGAGTACATTGAATGTGCCTCTCTTTGCCTGAGGAAAAAATGTCAGGTTGGGGTGACGGAGGAGGCGTGGCTACTGTTGTAGACTAAGCCTCATGCAATTGTACAGGCTGGAATTATCATCTGGTAAAATTAGGTATAGTGTTCTGAAATCCAGGTTAAACTACGTGCAGGAAACTAGGCAGAATGGTACCCAGGTATTCTGTTACTCCTGACTCTTAACCAGGATTTTAGTAGTGCACGCATGCCATGCAGAATTTCAAGAAGTCGTTCTATACAACCAGGTTGAAAGTGGCCACACATCCGCAACAATTAAACTTGAGGCATAATGAATACAATGCAACAGAATCTTTCGGTCAAGGCACCGGCCCAATACTTGCACAAACAATATATCTGAACAAACATGGTATAGGCTCCCATCATCAGAATCAAGGTTGCTCCATAATGCCCTCCTATCCTGGATCCAGCTGGGTTGCCCACCCTGCCCCTCCCTCAAGTAATATCTTCTGCCCCATGCTGCCATGGTCCCCACACTTTATCATACTTCCTGGAGCAGCCTCATGCCGACACACCATTTTTTCATATTGCATGCACCAATATACATTGCATTCCCAGGCTCTCTGCGTCGAGATCTTTCCGCACCCCCACAGGCAAACCACACCCTGTTTCGCCACCATCAGCGCAATGTTGCAGAAGAGTAGTGAATATCGGTCTAGGGACTGCTCTCCCCAGAGCAATACGCCTTTCGGTCAACTCCAATGTGAAGCCCAAGACTGTGGAAATCCTCCTCCTAACTCCAGGAGTGGCATGTGTAGGTAAGAACGGTGTGGCGGGGCAGAGGCGGGATGGGGGGCTGAAGTCGACAGATGGCAACGAGGGAAAATGAAATTAAAAAACAGAAAACCACTTACCTTGCGCTCGCCGCATCGCCAAGTCGGCGATACGGCCAGTGTAAGGTAAGTGGTTTTCTTTTTTTAAATAGTTTTCCCTCGTTGTCGTCTGACAACTCTCTCCCCACCCTGCCTCACCGCTCTTACCTGCACGGGCCGATCCTGCCCAACTCCCTCCTAGTAGCTCTGAAGTTTATGGCTTCGCCATATGGAATGTAGTAGCATGCCTTTCTGCCTGGACCTTAAGCACAGATCTGTGTCATTGCTCTTCATTCGTACAATCTAGTTATATTGAAGTAGGCCCTATGGAGGAGTTTTAGTTGGATCAATTTAAATCCGGCCTGTATGGCCGCCTCGCGGAGGTACCTGCATGCCGCCCCCAATCATCGTCCTCCAGTCTACCCAAGTCTCCCTCTCATGGTTCTTGGAGACAATCCAGTGTGGGGGTGCTGTTGTATAAGAGAGTCAAATATAGTTTGGACACTGAATGATTGGTAAGGGGGACCCAGAGTACTCGATATTCTAGGGTTGAATCCTCTTAGCTCTCCCTGAGAGCCTCGATATGTGGTCGAAGGAGATGTTGTAAAGCTTGATATTGTTGATATTGGCCACAGGACAGTTCGTATTGGTCATGCAACTCCAGGAACTGTACCATCTCTTTACCCCTAGATATGTCCCACACCTTGGATATTCCAATCAGGTCCCATTTAGCATGGCCTAGGACAGTTCGCAAACCCATCAACAGGTCGGAAGCCCATAATGGGGTTTCCAATGTTAGCCTACCCGCCATCCCAGGGCTCTGGTGCCAGATCCCTACCACCACCGCCATGGGAGTCAGCAGCTGAGACATCCCCTTTCTATCATATAACCTTCAGACATAGCCCTCTGGCTCCATGGCCAACCTGTTGGCCATCACTGATGGTTCCTGTAAGGAGAAGGTCTAGTCATTGACCATCTGTAGCTGGGCAGACCCATGATACAAACGGAGGTCGGTGAAAGCTAGCCCACTGTCCACCGATTTCCAAGTAAGGGATGTTCAGGATATCCTCGGTGTCTTGCCATCCCAAATCAGGCTTCGCGTGATGTATGCCACCACCCGAAAGAACTCCTCAGGAACCTCAAACTGAGATTGTTGTAGGATGTAAAGAACGTTTGGGAGATAAATCATTTTACAGAGGGCCCCATCAAGGAAAGCGGCAGCTGTTTCCAACGTTCCACATCTGTTTCATACGATTCCAGGATTTTCCCCAGGTTTTCTGCCAGGAACAAGTCCGGATCTTTCGAAACAAATATTTTCAAGTACTTACGCCAGAGGTTGATGCCGTGTTTCGGCTCCTGTCTCCCTGGAGAGTGGAAACGTGACGGACTTGTGCAAGCTAATCCCCAGCCCCGAAAAGGAGCCAAACACCTCTAGAATCTCCAGCACCCTGGGTACCAACTTGTCTGGATCTGCCAAGTACAGCAGGATGTCATCCGCATCAGTTGTTCCTTGATTTATTAATGGTGTGAATCATATGGACAATACGCCTGGCTTCTTTTCAAGCGCAATTTGAAATAAATAAATAAAATAATGTTCTGAATAAGTATTTTTAAATGAATTGAGTCGGTATAAATGTTCGTCTTAAAGTTCATGGCCTTGTCAGATTCGTTTTATTGCATTTTATTTCTTCTATAAACTATTTACATGTTTTATTGCACTAGAAATAAACTTGAAACATAAATGCGTCATAGTTGTCATTACTCATTCCCCTGAACATTCCCCTCATGTATAGCTGCTCCCTCTCCTACACTTTCACAACGCTGCGTGGGATATTTCTGGCGGGTCAAAGCAGGAAGGAGTCCGATCAGCAGCCTCTGAAGCGTGCCACAAATCACCGGTTTAAACAGTCGGAGGCGCTGCTCTTTCCTCGCGCAGCAGTCGACCTCTCAAATTTAACCTGAGTGCCTCGTCGACCGATTCCCGGGAGACCGAGTAGAAAATGCGCAGCTGTGACACATCACAGAACTCAGCGGGATGTGCGGAAACATCTCAATTCCACTTAAAGAACGCCGGCAGACTTCACAGACATGGAAAGAACTAACCGGCTCTTCTGCCTGAGCAAGTGCACACAGAGGGGACCGACCGTGTGACACAAATAGCACAGCCGCGGCTCTCCGTTCTCTGCACGGGGGAGGCAAGGAACTTTAAAACACCGCACATTCACAATACATTGATTTATATGACAACCTCTCGTTGGAGCTATTCTTATTGTATTGTCCGGTAAAATGTACGGCAACTAATGGTGAACTGAAATGGTGAAACATGACAATATTTCTTTTGAAATGGCCGTACCTGCTATGTAAGAATGGTTTAAGGCCTTGTTGATGGAAAAGTGTTTAGACTTGTTTTTTACATACTTCTAAAGTAATAGTTTGAGCTAAACTGAAGATATTTGCTTTTTTTAAAAAACGGTTTTATAAATATATATGTGTTTAACCCTGGCTGGAGAAAATAAGGCACTGCTGTTCACTGTCGATTGAGCTCAACTGACAGTCTAACTTCATTTTTTATTCTGTTTGAAAATAGAAAACACCTTAAAGCAAAGATGGAAGAATGTTCTTTTTTATTTACTCCCATGACGAATTTCGTGTCTGCTGTCAGCAGCCCCTGGAAGCAAATAATGGAAAACACAGTTGGGGGTTGTAGACGTAGCTATACCTGTAGAGAGAGCTGACATTCAAAACATGCCATTAATCGGGACATTGACAGCCTGAATGAGAAAGGCATAAGTACACGTTGTGCACACGAATCAATCATTTGACAAGTACGTCCTTGTACTAAACGGGTTGCATGAAAAATGCATTGAGCAAAATCGGCCACTCAGAGCCATAGGTTGTAATTACATAGAGTGTTATTCAGTAATGGTTTACATCTATACTTTGTCCAGCACACTGATTGATTATGGACAAAGAAAGACAATGCCACAAAAGTATTGCTAACTTTCACCTTGATTTTTGTCCAAATAAACCGTATTCCAATTTTGAAGCCTGGGATATAAAAGGGCCTTGTTCCAAGAATCAAATACAATGATTCACACTTAAAGTAATAAAATAAATTTCACATTATGGGACGTAAAACCCGAAAAGTCTGTAGCATTTCAAAAGAATATAGAAGAGCTGTAAAAAGAATTGGTACTTAAAAAACATAAGCGCATTATTCATTCTGGCTCAATATAGGCATAATGGAATATAGTTCACTGACCACATATTCTGTTGCTGCATTTTTTTGGGCAGAGAGACTATACCATAGTAGTTTTAAATGCAGGAAAAAAATACTGATTCCCTGATGTCATGCTGCTTGTAATTCGTCCTTCATCTGACCTAAGCACTCCAATACTTACAAGCACATCCCCTCCAACTCAGTACTTCCATTCCATTCCAACAAACTTTATTTCGGTCAGTGTGGACCATAAAAGTGCATACACAGCAAATGTACACACACAAAACCACGTACCATAAAACAGTCCCCATGAATAGCTATACAAATTAATAGTTTAGCAGCAATAAAGTTAAAGTGCATCACAGAGATCACAGGGTGGTAGATCCAGGGAATTTATATCTGCAACCCGTCCTTATCCAGCTACCATATGTGTTTCCCCTATGTAAAAGCCACACGGGCCATAAACAACTGCGCGTACAATTTTATCAAGATAAAATCTCAATTCATCAGTAGATTATGTTAAAACATTAAAAAAGGTTAAAAATTGGGTAAAATTTTTTTTAAATGCAGACAATATAGACTTTTAGGCCAGCGGTACAAATTTAGAAACATCCAGCGAGTACGCCTCATCGAGATTAAAAATTGAGCTACAGTAAAGACAAGTGGCATATGAGTATCGTACTTCAGGACTCTAAATGCCTCCTCACAGTGCATGAACCCTAAATTCCTGCACAGTAGGATAAGCCAGTGCTGTCTAGCTAATTTGAAGCCAGGACAAAAGAAACAAGCATTGGCATAGCCAATAGGTCTCGCTTTTGTGACCTTATAAGTATTTAGTTATGCAGCACAATATCCTTGGTGCAATAACTGTTGCATTGCTAAAAACTTATAAGGCCCCAAGGGCGAGACCTATTGGCTATGCCAATGCTTGTTTTTAGAAGCCTGGCATGCGGTTTTAAATGTAGGCTGGTAAGAAAGGTGCCAACCCGAGGGGCAAGATCTAGAGAGAAATAAGATAGGAAGAGAGGCGAGTTATAATGAGATAGCACGAATAGAAAGGTGAAGCACAGAATGACAGGTCAGGTAAACAAAGTAGCGAGCCAGAGAGGCAGGTAGAGCCGGTGGGATGAAAAATAGAAAGATATGAGAAGTAGAGAGAAAAGAGGTGCAGATGAGGTAGAGAGATGAGGCTAATACAGAGGAAGGGCGAGGGAGAAGTAGAGAATGGTGAAATAGGGAGAGAGAGACAGAGGTAAGACAGATGTATTAAACGAGCGAGACATTGGAAGCAGAGAGAGTGAACCGAAACAGTGATAGAGATAGAAAGAGAGATGAAAGCAAAGGGAGTGATAGATGGAGTGGAAGAGGTAGAGAGAGCATTGTAGAGGAAAAGAAATAAAATAATGGGAAAGGTGAGGGAAAGAGGACATCAATAAAAAGAGAGACATAGAAGGCCAATAGGTGAGGTAAATTGAGAGGCTAGATAGTGTATGAGAAGTGGGGAAGAGAGAGATGAGGCAGTGAGTTGTGAGGCAGAGAGAGAAATGAAAGAGAGAATGGTGAGGTAGAAAGAGGCATGCGAGAGGTAGAGAAAGGTAAGGTAAAGATGGCAAAAATGATAGAAAGGGTAAGATAAAGAGAGATGAAATTAAGAGGGAGATGAAGTAAATGGAAGAGAAATGAAGGGGGATGAGATGCAAACAGAGCAGCAAGATGCAGAAAGAAGAGAAAGTGTAGAGAGAGAGAGAGAGAGAGAGAGGCACTTGAGGAGAGGAGAGGGGCAGAGAGCTAGAGATCTAGAGGTAGGATCGGAGAGAGGTGGCAAGTTGAGGTCATGAGAGGTAAGTGCTGTGGGGCACTGAGGTTTATTGAACGAGAGCTGTGACGTACAGAGCGAGTTTAAAGGTAGAGCAATAGTGTGGTAGGTACGTAGCCATGTATAAATAGACAGGTAAAAGGGAGTGTTTAGGTAAAGGAATGAGACATGGGACAGAAAGGTGCGACAGAGAAAGAAATGTATTGGGTGGTATAGAGAAGTGACAGCTAGTCAAAGAGTGTGGTATGTAGAGAAGTAAGTTAGAGAGAAGGGCAGGGATTTAGTCTCTGGTCAGGTAAAGAGAGTTAACTTACAACAAGAGAGGAAGAGGGAGAGATGAAGGAGGGAAATGTGAATAGAGGTGGGAGGTAGAGAGGCAAAACAAACAGGAGCTAAGAGTACGTTAATGGGAGGCAGACAGAAAGTAGAGAGGTAAAGAAGGGTTAGCAAGACAGGGAAATAGATGATAGAGCAAGATGTAGGTGAGGTAGAGAAAGATGTGGATAGAGAGGTTGAGAAATGTGGGATGACAAGGGACCCGTAAGGCAGGAACACACCAGGTCTTTGTCCTTAAGCTCGCTACCAGTGCAGAAAACATGGATCAGCCATCTGTAGATAAAGAGTGTGTCTTTATTTCAGGTAGAATAGTATATTTCGTCAGCCATCAACTGCCCGCTTCCTCACTCCAGCCTTCCTTCAGCAACTGTCCACACAACTCATCACATATAATGACGTCTCTGTTACATCAGATGAATCTAACAGAAGACTGTAGCATATGAGCAGCTACCACAGAGAGCGACTTTTGTTTAAATTGCTCTTTATTGAGATTTTTATAATAACACAATACTAAAATGACACTCGTATCATATTCCTGTCCTGTGCACAGAGGGGACACCACACAATATACAAGTTGCAGCACAGCTCCAGGAGACAAACTGTCATTAAAAAACATTCCAGACAGTGTTCTGAGTGTGCTGTGGTGCACAGATGGGGCTTACTTGTTGAACTGAGAATTAGCACACCCTGGTCTCAATTGAAGGGAGGGTACTATAGGACGGTCTGGATGCTGTGAGCGAGGAAAGAAGGCCGGGGTTATCTGCTTTATCGCTGATGTATTTGGCAATGTGTAGCACAGTAGAATATTCTTCGGCCTGCGCAGTGGTCTACAAGGGTCTTAAAACGCATTCGAGATCCACTAAGAGCTACATCTAACCAATGAACTCCATCCAGAGCTACAGCCTAATAGTAACTTAAATGCTCTTAAAGAAAGGAAGAAGAGAAAGAAGAAAGGAGATGAGAAAAGGAAAAAAGAAACAGAGAAAAGTGAGACAGAAAGGAGGGGAGGGACAGAAATTAGTGACGAGAGGGAGAGGACTGGAGAACCAAAGGCAATAAGGGTGAGCGAGTGAGGGAAAAACAGAAAAGACAGAGAAAGGGAGGAAGCTCACCAAAAGGGTGAGAGAGTCGGTTAGAGGAAGGTAGAGAGGGAAGACAGGCAGGAGGGCGAGAGGGAAACAGAATGGGGGGGCAAGCACAGGAGAGGCAGAAAGATAGAGTAGAGTGAAGGAGTGTGGGAGACAGGGGCACAAGGTTGGAGGAATGAGAACAGAAAGCCAGGAGAGATAAAGATGGGGGGAGAGGGCCGAGGCTGACCGGGAGGAAGAAAGGGGTGGGGGCGCTGGAGGGGCAGAGAGATGGAAGAAACACAGGCAGAGAGAGAGACACTGTGAGAGAAAGAGACGATATGAGAGGAAGGAGGATAAAGGAGAGGCAGGGAAAAGAGGCGGTAGGAAGACACACAACCTCTCCAAAGTATGATCAAACATTTCCCTTAACAAAACGAGAAACCTAATGGCTTTGCTGAACTTGTTGAAGCAGATGACACAATAACCCCCACAACTTCACATACAATATGGCATGTTTTGTAATGACTAAATCTGGAATGTAAACATGAAAATAAAAACGAATGAAATACATTAAAGGGAAAAACAGACAGGTCGTGTAAACATGCTGCCGTTGCCTCATTCAGGCAACATTTCAAAGAGCTATAAAACGGTTCAACTATTGTAAGGGGGGTCGTTGGTGTAATGTATGCATTTGCCTCAGAAGAGGGTGTTTAACTTGTCACGCTGCTAAAGTACAGTGCTATTGAATCAGCTGAATAGAGATTAAAATTGATAAGAGAAAGGGAGGAGCATTATAAGAGAATGAACTGAAGGGCACCTTGTGAAGACAAGCCAGCGAATAAACAGCAGCACGGGGAGGGGGGGGGGCGGAGAAACGATGGGGTGAGAGAAGCAGGAGAAAGGGAGGAAGGACAGGGAGGCGCATGGACTTGGAAGGAGGGTGAGCGAGTGAGGGAAAAACAGAAAAGAAAGGGAGGAAGCTCACCAAAAGGGTGACAGAGTCGGTTAGAGGAAGGTAGAGAGGGAAGACAGGCAGGAGGGCGAGAGGGAAAGAGAATGGGGGGCAAGAGCAGGAGAGGCAGAAAGATGGATTACAGTGAAGGAGTGTGGGAGACAGGGGCACAAGGTTGGAGGAATGAGAACAGAGAGCCGGGAGAGATAAAGATGGGGGGAGGGGTGCGGAGGCTGACCGGGAGGAAGAAAGGGGTCGGGCGCTGGAGGGGCAGAGAGACGGAAGAAAGAAACACAGTATCCATCTCGCGCGCGCGGCTGCTGAGAGGTGTAGTCTGACTGCAGACAGTGGTCGCTGGTGGAACGTAGCATCATGGTAAGGGAGATAACAATGTCACATAGAAATGGGATGGTATTGGGAAGAGCCGCATAAAATAGCATGTGCATGAAGTCTCCCTATACGGTTCCAACCCCGCCATAAGGCGCCCTTATGGCAAAAGAGCGCGCAGACCGCCCACAGCAATGGGATTTTAACTCCCGTATGGTAGAAAACAAAGCCTTTTTTAATAGAAACACGTCAAAAGCGCATCGCCATAGAAGAAACCTGCAAAGTGTAGCACGTCTCTGATAGTGGTCGGGATCCGAGGTATACGATGTGTCCATACTTTTTTTAGCCTCGCGCTGAAAGTTTAAACAAGCTGTAGCCCGGTAACTGACGAGGAGGGAGAGAGAGAAGGGAGGGGGTAGTAGAAGGGAGGGGGTAGTGAGAGCAAAGAGCAGGGGGTGGAGGAGCATAGAAGGAAAGAGAACAAGCTGTAGCCCGGTAACTGACGATGAGGGAGGGGGAGAAGGGAGGGGGTAGTGAGAGCAGGCACGCAAGGCTTAATGAGCCTTGACAGAAACCCACATGGCGGCTGCGCACGTGCACGCTCGCGTGAACGCAAGCTTGAGGCCAGCAAAAGCCTCTGGTAGCACTTTCAAAAAGCCACTCACTAAATTTCTCGCAGAGCAGCGCATGCGCTGGCTCAGCGAGACCTAAAAACTAACAGAGAGAGAGAAACATTTTCCAAATCAGGCAGGGAACATGTGCGCTTGTCCTAGTGCTGGAGCACGTCTGAGAAGATGGAGAGATAAACAAGAGGCCTAAAATACCCGGAATTCAAGAATGCAGCCTGGCCAGGGCTCTCATACATGCCATATTTCCACTCTGCAAACTTCTCGCACAAACAGACATTGTACGGAAATCAGGGTTTCTTGCTCTGTTGTGTCACTGTTTCTCTGTGCTGCCAGTCTCTGATGTCAGTCCTTTCAAAAGTGGCATAGGTTTTCCCACTTGTCTCTGGTGGTGCATGCTCTGCCTTTGATGGAGGTTGGTTACCCTGCTGTTGTCACCGTGTTTGGTGAAAGGGAAAGGGCGTGGGTGAGAGAGTGGAGAGATTTCTTTCATGCGCCTTGGCGAATGAGTTCAGAACTAAAAGTTGTAAAAATAATGCCAGACATCAGTAAAAAATGTAAAATGTCTAAAAAGAAGTATCTTTCAATAGTAACACAGGAACAGCCACATACAGCTTTAACGGGTTCCACATCCCACGCTACTGTCGCTTCTTTGTCTCAAGCTACCTTGATAGCATGATTGCTTACAGTGAAACTAACCAAATGCTGCCTGTGCACTTCAATCGCCTTTCACTTCCGGTGTCTTTCAAAAAGATTGACATTTTGAATTCCTCGCCATGGATACAGTGCAATTATCAACCACTATTAAGCGTTTCGTTTGTACCGCTGATTACCGCACGGTGGGAAACTCTTATCTAAGATCTTTACAGCACCGTTAATGACTTCGAACCTCTGAGAAGTACGAAAGCGGGGTGGGGGAAGCAACATGGAGTGCACGGGTTGGGAGGAAGCAATGCGAGGGAGGGAGAGAAGCGAAACGGAGGGTCGAGGTGTGGGAGGAGTGGAGGTTAAACAACGAGCGAGAAAGAATGAGGGCATGGGTGGGGAAGCAACAGCAATATAGGATTCTGTGAAGTTTTTGTATCACAACTTACTAGTAGCTGAAGTTTTCTTCTATTCATTTTTTAAAACCTTCGCAAATATTGCAAAGTTCACAAACATAGGTGTTGTGAACTTCGCCCGCTCATAGAATTAAAAGTTAGTGAATTTGGTCTGTAGATAGTAGATTATTTACATGTTTGACTTTTTCCAGAAGCAGATGGGAAATGGGTCGAAGGGCTTAGGTGGTATCTGGACTTTCAACATGGAGCAGGGGATTTTGATCGCAAAGACCTGCAAATTTCTAATAACTGAGTTGAAGCAATTCCACCCATTTTTTTATTTATAATAGTTTGCTACTTGAACATTGAAGGTGCTTTTAATGCGACTTTGAGAGTGTGTATGCTGTGCTTGAAAGTAAAAACGTTATTCCAGGTTGAATAGCAGATTTCACATTGTTTTTCTGTCAATGCTTTTGTAAATCTGTCTAGCTAAAATGAAGCATGCGAGCCAGACAGTTCGATCCTGCATGTGTTTACAGTAGGAACCCTCAGTTTCACTGCTTGAAACCGGAAGTGTGATTTTGCCTGCAAGTCGACAGTAGGTTTTGCCTGGAAAGGAAATAAACTACTCCTTACAAATTAACACAGTTTCCTTTCAAGTCACAAAAACAGGATGGGGGTTATCAGCCAAGATAATGGAGAATTGTTGCTTGGTCATAAAGAGTGTTTAAAAGAACACTCTGTTGGTACTGCTATAGTGAGAGTCGTTTATGGTGAATGCGCCATCTGTGTCAACAAGCACTAAAGGGAGCATGCATACAAACTTCCTTACTCTTCTGTTCAGAACAAAGTGTGCGGGGGGCTCCTGCCATGGAAAATGTAAGGGGGAAGCATGGAGCCAGCGCAGCGAATGGCACTTTGCTATGTAAACACTAAGATGTCGAGAGGAGCTCACCTCTCTTCCTCGCAGCTGATGGCACTTACCAACAAGCGCGCGCCTCGCGCGGCAGCAGAGGGAGGGGGCCTGCGCGATTCCCTTGCGGGAGCGTGCAGCAAGGCGCGATGATTGTGACCATATGGCACCACCATATGGTGCTGCGCGCTCCCGCAAGGGAATCGCCAGACGTGCACGCGTTGCCATTGCAAGCAATGCAACGCGTGCACGTTTTTGCCCCCAAAGCTGTGCCGATAGCTAAAGGTCTCTCCTAATCAGCGCATGCGCGCTGCGTAGGCGAGACCTAAAAAACATGGAGCTCTGACTCTTCCTCACAGTTGCAGGCGGGACACCTTCGTGATGTGATTTTTGACCATTTATTGGAGAAAGCACGGAGCGGCAAGTTCCCAAATCTAAACTGGATGTATAATTTCCTTGCCAAAGTTGGTTGTAAGTCATCCAGAAAGGACTCAATTATATTTTGAATGAATGAATTTTTTTATTTGCATAATTACTTAAAATCATTGCAAAATTGCAGTACATTAACAAAAAAGTTGGACTAAAATACGGGTCTCGCGCCATTATAATACATAAAACATGTATAAGAGATTAGAGATGTCCTTTGGTCAGTAGTGACAGACCGTTTCTAAAATGTAGTCTTATTCTAAAATTCATTGGTTTTAAAATTGCATATTTAAAGACGTCCCTGTTCCCTGTATGTTCATGGGAGATTGACACTTAATTCATTGCGGGTCTTATGAGTGCTATTTAGTTCTTTCTTGGACAGGGCTCTTCACCGTTCGGCTCCTTCTGTTGCTACTGGAGACTCGACAGTTACAACCGCACATTATTCCTCTATACTGTTTTCGATTAGGACCCTTCGTGTCGTAAATTTGCTGAATCTGGCCAGGTCCGAGGGCTCCGTGCTGGACTGAAGCATTGCCACAGCTTCGGTGCATTTTCTGGTCCTGTGCCTTAGGAACATTGGTTTCAACAGTATACGTAGATGTTGTACTAAAGCGGGGCAGCAGCATAGTAGGTGTACCAACGATTCTGCCCTGTAATTATACAGCCTGCAACTGACTATATTGTTTAACGATTTACAGCCCGGGTTCAATTCTTTTATTGGCAAGGGGACTAGGCGCGCCCATTGAATTTCTTTCAGACACTTCTTTCCCAGAGGATTATTCATATAGGGCTGGATTTTATGCGACTCGTATGCTATAGTTAAGCGGGCCAGCACTCTGATTACCTTCAGTCTTGCTATATCTTCACTCCTTGATGTCTGGGTGGTGTGGTTATTTAGCGCCCTCTTTATTGCCGGGTAATGTAGTGCTTCATGGGACCAGGCTGCTGTGGATAAGTCCAACTCTGCCATCATCTCCAGACAGTATTTCTGCCATGGATTCGGTGCCTCCTCAAATATAGTTCTCAATACCTCCTTAAGGGAACCTTTCTGAGCTTTTGACGTCTTAAACCAAAATTTGATCAGTGTGCTTCTGCATTCATATTTTTGTTGTACCAGGCCAAACTCCAGCCGAATCAGGGCGTTTCGTGTGTACTTGGGGAGCCTAAAGAGCCTTTTGTAACACTGGACTGTGCTTTTTCCATCATCTTTTCCATCTTTCCTGGAAATGCCTGAGAAGCGTACCCAGCAACCGCGACGTGGTTCGATTTTGTCACTCTCATGATGGGTTTCGTAGTAGGGCTGTGTAATTTACCTTGAAGTTTACACAGGACGTAGATGGTGGCTTGTATTTTGGCTTGCGTCTTGGCCTGGTGCAAGGTTGCCTTGCCTTTGTCGTTCAGCCATGCTCCTAGATATTGATAAGCTCTTTCTGTGGCTATGCTGTTATTGCCCAGTCTCCATTTTAAGCCTGTTTTCTTCAGATGTTTACCAAACACCACAACTTTCGTTTTACTGGGGTTGGCCACAAGTACGTTTTCCTGGTTGTAGCTGTTTAATGCATTCAACCCTCTTTGCAAACCTACTCTGGTGTGGTCGAGGATCACCAGATCGTCAGCATACTGAAGTATGTTTAATCGTTGCTGTCCGATTTTCGGGATTGCTAGACTTGCTCCGTGTATAGCTTTCCCTAGGTCTTCTGTATAAAGGTTGATGAGTGTAGGTGGCAGAACACAGCCCTGCTTTAGGCCTCGGTCAGTTGGCAACTTGTGTGTGACCGTATCCCCCGCCAGTTTGATTCTCACCCAAGTATTGGTGTACAGTGACATAATTGCCTTTAATAGTTTACCGGGAATCTTCCAGTGGGACAGTTTAAGCCATAGCTTACTTCGATTTACCCCTTCAAAGGCGGCTGAGTAGACTATAAAGCATGTGAATACTGGCAGGTTTTTACTGGAGTTTGCCTGTTGTGCCAGGAACGAAAGAGCCATAATATTGTCTATGGTGGAGCAGCCTTTTCGGAAACCGGTCTGGTAAAAAGGTAGAATTTCATTGTCCTCTATCCAGGCTGTTAATTCCAGTAGCAAAGTACTGGCATATGCTTTGCCTTCGATATCTAACAAGGCAATGAGTCTATAGTTTTTTGGATCGATTTTGGCTCCCTTCTTATGTATTGGCTGCAAAAGTGAGCCACGCCAGGCATCCGGCACGTCTCCCAGGGCTCTGCATTCCCTGTACAGAGGTGATAGCAAATCGGCCCACTCCCTAGGATCCTGCTTAAACAGTCCACCCAATAGGCCATTTGGACCAGGGGCTCCGTCCCTTTTTATCCTTTTTAAAACCTTTATAACTTCTTTCGGCTCCTGGGCTTGGTCCCCCTCGTCTGTCTGGCCATCTTCCTCCGCTTCGGCTCTGTCTGATCCGAAAAGGATCTGACATTTTGGCCACCTGGTTTCCTTGTGTATATTTCTGCCGTATGGTCCAGCCAGGCTTCTGCTGTGACTGCATTCCGCCTGTCCGTTTTAGTATTTTCCATCTTGGCTATATACTCCCAGATTTGCTTCTGCTTGTTCGGTTTGCATAACTCGAACATATTCTCGTCTTTGATTCTCAAGAATTTGTCTGTCAAGTGTCCTAAGGCCGAACTCCCCTGGATTTCTGCAAGTCCATGTAAGTTCTTACCAATTCTGAGCGTGAGATTACCGGACACATTTCCTCAGGGTTACTCCATAAGCTTGATTTGCCCAGCCTACAACATACATCCTTTACAGTTACAAACCATGGTATTTTACCTATGCCCGGAAAACTCAATAGATCCTTTAACTCTGACCGATAAACGGCCAGTTCCGGGGTCACCCACAGTCTGCGCTAAAAGGTTAGGGGTCTAAGTCCAATCTCATCCCCAATTGGTCTAATTCCTAGATCCAGACGTAGGGGGGTGAGGGGAGTACTAAGGGGGAGGCCTAACAACTGCCTCATTAAATTGTTCTCTGTTTTACTCAAGCTACCACAAGAACAATGACCCCATATTTCAGCCCCATACATTGTTACCTCTTGCTTGCACTTTATACATTTCTGCTATTGGCCCAGCTGGTTTGTAGGAGGAATTTCTATACAATTTTGCAATTCCCCCCGCAGTCTGGGCTAGCTTGAGGCTTGCTTTGGACATTTGCGTCCCCCACTCCAGATTTTTTGTCAAGGTGACACCTAGGTATTCAAAAACCGACACCTTCTACAGCATTGTGCCATTTAAACAGGGGTTAGAACGGGAAGTGTTTGCTGGGTTGAAAACCATAAATTTAGTATTCTGCCTCCTGTTTTTGCAGAAGGTAACAAAGCTATCAAGGACCCTCTGGATACCCATGGGCGACTTTGATAATAACAAAGTGTCATCCACAAACATCATTGCTGGTACCTTTCTACTTGCTATCTTCGGGGCATCATTATCCTTTACCTCTATGAGTTGGGCAACCAATGCGTTAATAAATAGGCAAAACAGGGTAGGTGCGAGCACGCACCCCTGCCTTACTCCTCTATTAACTGGGAGTCGGGAGGTTAGTTTGCCACATTTCCCATACCTCACTTGTGCGAAGTTGCCCTCGTGCAATCTCATAAACATACTCAGGAGGTAGAGGGGATCCCCAGATCTCTAAGTACGTCCCACAATTTAACTCTGGGGACCAAGTCAAAAGCTGTCTTCAGATCCACAAATATTAAATAGAGACTGCCACCCTCTATTGTCACCGTTTTCCAATATAAAAGTTGGAGTCTAAATATTTGGTCGACGGTGGAAATGTTTTTTCTGAATCCGGCTTGATATGGGCTCAAGATTTCATGCTCCTCCATCCACACGTGAAGGCGATCAAGGAGTACCCGTGCAAACAGTTTCTGGGTGACATCGATCAAACTGATCGGCCTGTAATTTGTAGGCAAAAGGGGTGAACCCTTTTTAAAAACTGGGACAATTTCTGCCACGACCCAGGTTTCAGGGATCGCCATACCTTTCATAATAGCGTTGAATAATGCCCATAGGTAGGGTCCCCATATTTTTAGTTCTGCCCGAAAGAGATCCCCCGGTAACTTATCCAATCCCGGTGCTTTTCCGAAAGGAAGCTTGCTTATTGCTTTCAAAACTTCAGTCAAAGTAATCCCGAGGACCTGTCCTTTGCTTTGGTGGCATCTAACAGAGCCCGATCAGCCTTTAGGCAGTTGTCATTGAACCAAGATCGTTTAGTCCCTTTTCTCACCTTAGAGGATATCTTTGGATAAAATATATCGGCCAGATTAGATGTCAATTCTGCATGCAATACTGCAACTCTATTGGTAGTTAGAAAAATGCCCTCTGTAGTAACAGCCTCTCCCATTTCTAATAAGGATGGAATAATTAATGAATATAGTGAGGCCAGCTTATCAGGTGACTGCTGAATTTCTCCCCACCTTATTCTTCTTCTGTTGTTAGAAAGTGTTACTCTATTATCTAATGAGGTACAGCTAAGTGTGGCATTACCAAAATCCGGCACCTTCAGTTCCATGGTCAGGGCGTTGTGATCGCTTTTGTGTCGCGGCAAGACAGTGAAATCAACAACCCTTTGCCATAACCTAGTCTCCACTAAGATATAATCGAACAGGGAGGATTGGCCTATTCTATTAAATATTCACTTCCCCGGTATATCAGATTTAGTGTGGCCATTACAGGCTCTCAGGGAGTGGGTCAGTGTGACTGAGTTGATCTGGATTGCCAGCGGGGACCATGCTTTAATCTGTGGGATTTGAGCCATTGCAGATCCTCCTCGCTGGGGGTTGTATCAGTGGGGTTAGCAAGGGGCTCGAATTGACTATTAAAGTCCCCCCTACAATCAACCACATATGTGTGGGGACATTAGCAATGAAGAGATTCAATTGGTCGAAGGTGGGGGATTTGTGGCTAAGGTTTACCGGTCAAGAATAAACGTTGATAAAAGCTATTTTCAATTTAGGAGAAAAAGTAAGTGCGACACACTGGATGTCTTTAGACGGGGGATTCAACTGTTCAACTGTACAACCCAGATGTGTGCCAACCCAAATACATAAGCCCCAAGATGGTCTACCCCTTCCCCTCGAAATGGCGGGGACATTGAATGACGCAAACCCCACACTTACAGAGTCTTCCCATGCCCAAGTTTCCTGAAATATGCATACGTCATATTGGTCCACAAAAAGCCCCCAATTGGGGCAGGACAATTTACTTTTTAGACCAGCAATGTTCCAGTATAGGACCCACAACTTATTACCTAGATTACACTTGTCAAGGGTGCCAACAAGAATGTAGGTATTGGGAGGTTGAGTATCCTTCGTCTGAACCGAGGGATTGTTGTCTATTACTCTCATGGGTACGCCTTTCCTAAATATGCTATTACTTGGGGGAATAGGGGCTGGGGCAACTGATGTTCCAGGTGACTCTTCCCATATCCCTACTACACCAATGGTCATCTTTTGTGTTCCTATTTGCTGGTCCTTTAGTTCTGTCCCTACCCCGGGGCGAATGGTCTGGCTAGGCTGGCCGCTACTATGCTCCTCTAGTACTCTTACAGACCTCGAACCTCTGGATCCATGGGCTAGTCCCCTGTCATTGCATGTCAATTTACCTCTTCCGGAGCCCCAAATCTATTCGTTACTGGTATATTGAATAGCAAGGGTCTGGGGGTGGGCCCACAATTTGATGTTCCAGTGGCCACCTGCCTTAATCGGTACTAATATGGGCCCTAGATGGCATATAACAGTGAGAGTAAAAATTGTCCAGTGGAAAGGCCCTAACCCCTGTGGGTGGCTCCTGGGGACAAGGTTTCTGGCTTAGTAGCCTACAGACAGTCAGGGGATTTTTGAAATTGATAACTACACAATCCCCTTGTGTTGTTTTTTGTCTGTTTCCCACCCACCCAACTCAGCAAACCATTAGGATTTCCCCTGCCCTATCATACGGGAGCTGTCTGTACCTCACCATCCAAAACAGACATTTGTTCCTTTGGTCCAGTTGTGTTTCCCTCTGGCCATTTTTTATTTCTGGTACTCCTGTCAGTATAATTACATACAGAGATGAAGCTGGGGGTACTTCATCTCTTTGGGCCTACCAACTAAACTCTCATCGCCACCCGACCCTTCTCTTCTCTCCCTAGACCCTATTGGATTGGGGCTGTTTATATTTATACCCCTCTTGGGATGTGCTGAGTTGTTGTTCCCAATCTCAGGATTAGAACTCCTGGGACCAGTGGCGATACTGTGGTCTTGGGCCTGCTGTACACCTAGCCTTTCTATAGGAGTCAAAATAGATTTACCTATCTGGTGACTATGGTCATTTGCCCGACTGGGACCCAGGAAGATAGTGGGGTCTGGATTCCTCAGCGCACCAGGCCTCTCTAGGGGTGACAGTCTTGCGCTATCTATCTGGCAACTAAAATCTTTCCGCCTCGCTAAGGCTTATGTGTTACTTGCACTAGTGTTTGTTTGCCTCCTATCCCCCAATGTTACCAATTTATCGATGCGATCAACTAGGGGGGCAATTTTTTCCTTCACAATAGCTCTATAGCTCTAAATTGGCTCTGTAGGTCCGTTAACAAATTCAACACACAAGACGGATAATCTGTGTCTGTTCGAGTGTTAGTAATGCGTCCTACTGTTTCATCAGGGTTATCCAGATCCTCGACACTAGTTATGTGTCCCACGTTAGTTTTCTTTCTTTTGGCTCCCACCCCACTTGCTTGCTTGTGTTTCCCATTCTTTGGCATACTGGTGGGAGTTCCCCTTTCCGAGTTACTGTTTTAAGTGCAACTTCTTGGTGTGGGGATGGCAGAGGCACGGTTGCCCTTGATGTAGACTCTGGGATGGCAACTTGAGAAGTAGCTACATCAGACAACGGGCGGTAAAGATCTGGGGTTAATGGAAAGCGCCTCTTAGTGAGCTCTATTTCTGTAATTACCACACCTATAGCCCTCTGTAATATCCTGTTGATTGAAGTTGGTGGCATTGGGGAAGAAGGGGTTACTTGGGGTCGGAATTGTTGTTTAGCAGGGCAGATGCGCTTTCCCATAGTTAGACCTTGGCCGTTCCGGAATGCAAGCACCCCACTAGGATCAGCCTACTAGCACCTGAGTTTAATTTGGACAGAATGTAAGCTGTACAAACAAGGACAAAAAACCCCAATACAAACAACATGCACAGTTAGCGGGTAGGGAGGGAAGGGGTTTTCAGTCTATAGGCTCGTATTTCTGGCCGGCAATTGAAGGACTCTAATAAGATCACCACCCTTCTCAGGCCTTTATAAAATGGAGGCAAATAATTACAAGCTAATTGGCCAATAATCAGAAAATATTCTCAGAAGTGTCTCAAATACTCCCCGGTCCTGTGCAATGGAGAGTAAAAGTCAAAATATGTTCCATTTGATCGTAAAAGAGCGCTCCTCTGGTTCCCCAGCAGGAGCTCCTACCAATAGTCCCCTTTGGTCCCCGCTGCTATTGGGCAAGTTAACTTGAGGTGGATACACGCAAATCAGCAGAGTACTTTTTGGAAGTGCGATTCCAGGAAAAAATAATTAAACCAACAAAGTCTTACCCGCAGGTCAGATTAGAGAAAACGGCGCCAAGGGGTGGCCCTGCCCTGCCTCTTCCTGGCAATGACGGGACCCGCCCTTGGCCCGGTCTTCGCCGGGCGCGGCCTGCGCATGTCCCGCACCGCATGGGATGAGGCAGCGCTTTAAGCACGGCGTTGGCACCTCCCCCTCATCTGCAGCGGCGGGAAAGAGTCCAGTTGCACCCTGGGACTTATAGTTCCACCAGGGTGAGCACCGGGCTTGGAGTGATGCTTGCGGCAAGGGAAAGGTGCACCCTGGGACTGAAGTCCCACCAGGGTGATGTGGCAAGTTTGTAAATGCCCCCAAGAGCAGCCCAGCAAGAGCCCCAACAGCAAAACAGCAAAACAACGTCCCGTACCTTGGGGGATGAGGCAGCGCTTTAAGCTCTGTGTTGGCACCTCCCCCTCATCTGCGGCAGCGAGAAAGAGTCCAGTTGCACCCTGGGACTTGTAGTCCCACCAGGGTGAGCAGCGGGCTTGGAGTGATGCGAGCGGCAAGGTAAAGTTTCACCCTGGGACTGAAGTCCCACCAGGGTGATACAGCAATTTGTAAATCCCCCAAGAGCAGCCCAGCAAGAGCCCCAACAGCAAAACAACATCCCGCGCCACGGGGGATGAGGCAGCGCTTTAAGCGCGGTGTTGGCGCCTCCCCCTCGTCTGTGGCAGCGGGAAAGAGTCCAGTTGCACCCTGGGACTTGTAGTCCCACCAGGGTGAGCAGCGGGCTTGGAGTGATGCGGGCGGCAAGGGAAAGGTGCACCCTGGGACTGAAGTCCCACCAGGGTGATGCGGCAAGTTTGCAAATTCCTCCAAAAGCAGCCCAGCAAGAGCCCCAACAGCAAAACAGCAAAACAACTCAATACTGTTCTTCCCAAATGAACTTTACTCCCTCATGCTCAGAGCATAACCATTAAGCTGATCTACAGACCTCCTCTCACATTACAAGTTAGGCACTCTCCTCATAACTGTGTCCTGGATCACACTCATATATCCATAAATCTTTGAAGAGTTTATCCCACACATGTACAAAATCCATAACCTACTCACAACGTACAAAATAGGAGGCAGCTTTCCCGTCACCCACACTCTCGCCAGTCAACACCATCTCCTCCATATCAGTTTGTTTTGAATTTCTCATGGTCTCCCCTGCCTTCTTTCTATCACATATTTTTTTCCTTCCACAATATACTCCCTGGCTACGACAAATACCTCATAGATAAACTCCGTGGGCCTCATTTATGAGGCCCCTTGCGCCGCCGGAATGTCAATTTTTGTGACGTTCCCTGGCGCAGAAGCCTGCATGATATATACCAGGCAGCACTAAGCAACTTTTTTGGGTTATTGCTGCTTGATAAATATCGGTCCCTTTAACGCAGTTTTCTGCGTTATAGAGGCGTGCAATGGGTGTTGCTGGGGGCATTCCCAGCAACATCCATGGCTTTTTGACACTGCCTCAGATTTACGAGAAATCGTAAATCTGAGGCAGCGCCAAAATCTTACACCTCCCCAGTGGAGGCATAAGCGAGGCACAACAAGGAGAAATATGTTTATTTATTTAGAAAGAGGAAAAAGCCTCTTGTGATTATTTTTGTTCAGGAAGGTTTCCCTTCCTGTCCCTAGTGTGTTCTTTAAGTTTTAGGTGAAAAAACTCCAAAAAGTACAAGGTGCCACTTGTAGTTATTGGGTCATGCTGGACCGGGGTAAAGTCACAAGTTTGTTCAGACTGCAATGGAGCACAGGTCAGATACATGTACCAGGTTAGTCCAGCTGAAGGAGTACCTTCTTAAATCTGTGCAAGGAACTGCCATTCATGTCATTGGGAGCCGCAAAGAGGTTGCTGTTGACGCGAGGAGCAGGTTGGGCAGTGCAGACGGTGACAAAGCGCGCAAAGAGCTGGTTTTATCTGAAGCTTCACAATGGGGGTCGACTTGGGCTGTTGCTGTTGATGCGAAATGCAGGTCTCGCTGGAGCCTCGCATTGGCAGTCATCATGGACAGTCACTGTCAGTGTGAAGAGCAGGTCCAACTGGAGCTTCTCATTAGTGTTCATCACGTGAAGTCGATTCTTGGTGCAATGAGGCCTCGAGGTGGTGGAATGCACTTCCATTTAGTCTAAGAAGTAACCCGTCAGAAGCTGTATTAAGAAAGTACTTCAAAATCCTTCTCTTTGACTTTTGCCTTGACATCATTTAGAATTTCTGCTGCTAGGTTTTCTGTAGTTGGACTGTGCATGAGCACTGGAATGCCTCCTTGGAGGAAACTGTGCACTCTAAAAATGCATTGTGTTGTATTGCAAAAAGATGTCACATTACAGTTGCAAGGGGCTCAAGACTTTTGCATGTTCACCTTGGGTTCAGAATGGGCAAACTCTGATGCCAGCCAAGCGTTCAGGGCTTGGGGGCACCTCTTGAGCATCACAACTCACCCCAGCAGAGACCAGCAGCAGGGCTCAGGCAGGGCCAGTTGGTGTTTGTCAGATGGGCAGAGCATAGAGGCCTATGGAAGCTTATTGTGTCACTGTAGCTCAAGTAGTAGGTCAGCCCCCTGACCCTTGGAGTCTCTTCTGGGAAGCCTGGGTTGAAGGCACGCAGGTCCTGTCTTCCTGCTTCAGACAGAAATGTTTTTGGAAAATTGTGGTTGTGGGTTTGTAATAGTCTATTTGTGATGCTTGTAGAAATTGATGATTTTTTGATAAAGAAATAAAAAAATTCAAAAACAAAACAAAGTAGAAATTGAAACGGATGTTTCTGGGTCACATTGAGTTGTTTACGTGTGCCCTAATGAAAGATTAACAAAAGAAATATCAGTATTGGCATGTTTGTTGTTGCATATCAATATTGGGCTCAGTCTTACTGATTAAGGGCCTAAACCCCCTTTCGTTAGTTGGTTTCCTACTTCAGACAGCAGGGCAATCCTTCTTTAAAATATTTCACTCATCCAGTAGTATTCTGATGAGAGGTTCTGAAGGTCCCACTGTTATACATTGTGCCAGCCTTTGTGTGAGGAAATTCCTGGACCTAACTACAAAACTGGTTCTGGTTAGTTCTTCCCTTTCCCCTGGTCCTGTCTTCTAACTGTGCTGGGTGACAAAGGCAGGGGTAGGCCTGGTGTCAGTCTCATTTGTGTGTGCTGCAGGCAAGGCCCTTTGACGAGTAATCTGGGCAGGGCCTCAACTTCTCCCCAGCCATACTGTCAGGTAGACACTCAAGCCTCTTTTGTCTTAATGTCTGAAGAGAATACACATCCCACAAAGGGAGACCCATTCACAGTCATGTGACCCAGGACACCGGCAGAATGGCATAGTTGGTTTGCAGAGAAAAATTCAACTTTCTAAAAGTGGTACTTTAAAAAGAATAACTTAAATCAAACTTTACCATTAAAGAGGATTTTAAATTACAAATCATTTTAGTGGAAACATCGGGGCATATTAGCAAGACCGGCGATAAAATTATCGCCGTTTTAGCGGCAGGAAACTGCCGCTAAAGCGGCGTTAATGGGCTTGCTAATATGCGTTATAGAATTCAATAGAAGCCCAGGTTAGATGTCCTGCACATCTAACCTGGGCTTCTATTGGAATTCTATAACGCATATTAGCAAGCCCATTATCGCCGCTTTAGCGGCAGTTTCCTGCCGCTAAAACTGCGATAATTTTATCGCCAGTCTTGCTAATATGCCCCATCATTTCTCTATCTGGTCCCAAACTAAAGTTATCACTTATTAAGGGCCGTGTTACAAGCATGGCGGTCCACAAGACCACCGTACTCGCTGGTGCCAGCACTGCAGGTCTGCCCGCAGTTTTCAGAATGTGGCGGTCAGACTGCCACAGGACCGCCGTGTCTGCTGGGGATCCAGGATCCCGCGGCGGTTACGCAGCGGTAGTGGCAGCAATATGCTGGCAGTGAAGCAGTGCTGTGCATATTATGAGTTGCCTGTCCACTGCTGCTTTCATGGCGGTGGGCCCGCCATGAAAACGGTGGCAGAGCGGCAACTAAGGGGGCCCTAACAGGGCTCACTGATGCTCCTAGGCCTGGGGGTGCATGTGGGGGGCATATAGTGTGCCCCCCTGTAATTGCACCTCAGTTTCTGCACAGTGTGGCGCGCCTCAGGTGCTGTCACAGAAACATCTACAGTTAAGGCTCACCTATGAGCCTTATAAAGCTGCCGCCGTGAGACCATCACAGCACCGCTCGCCAGCCATATATCACAGTTGTTATCTGGCGGGCAGGCACTTGACAGGCTTGGCGGTCCTCCTGTTGGTGTGGTGGTTGCGGGCCTACAGGAGGACCACCAAGTTTGCAATACGGTCCTAAGTATAATAAGGCAACCCAGTGGTAGTCTATGGAAGATATAGCTTTACAGCAGTGAAAAAAGTCTTCAAGAGTCTTCAATGCCAGGACATAAAAAGTTTAAGCAACATGTACTATTTTTTAAATACCATACTCCCTGCCCTGCCCTAGGGGTGCTTAGGGCGTACCTTAGGGGTGACTTATAGGTCTTATAAAGAAAGATTTAGGCCTAGCAAAAGGTTAATTGCAGCCCCCTTGCACCATTTAATATACTGGCCCTGTGTGCATTTAGTACCATTTACTAGGGTCTGACAAACAACTTAAATGTGCCGATCATGTGAAGTCCAATTATACCATGTATGAAGGAGAGAGAACAAGCACTTTAGTACTGGTTAGCAGTGGTAAAGTGCACAGAGCCCTAAAGCCAACAAAAATAAATTCAGCAGACAGGAGGAGTGAAATCAAAAGGCTTGAGGAAATACTTCACCAAGGATGTCAGCTCTGACAATTCAATTATTATTATAATATATTTATTATTATGCCAGTTTGTATTTTCCTTTTTTTAGTTACCATATCCTATACTCATGTACCCTGCATATAATGGTGCATATTGAAAAATGGCACTGTGAAGCATTCTACCACTGTGCAGAGTCAAGTCTGCATAAAAATACATCAGAACTAAATAATATATATATATACAGGCCTGGAGCTGCCTGTAATTTAACACAACACGAACAGCACTTATGAAGTACTCGAGGCCCAACTCCAAGGACATGCTGGCATTTATTAAAAGCAGGCAACAAAGTCTTTCCTTGCGCGTTTCGGCTTTAAATAGCCTTGATCACAGGTGAGTAAATTCATGGCAAATGTAGTTTAATTTGAACATAGTGCGCTAACTATAACTTGTGCCCCCGCAATGCACTGCTGATGACGTCACATATTACATCACTCATGACATGGTCAGTGAAATCACTCATGACATCTCAAATGACATCACTGATGACATCTCAAATGACATCACTGATGACATCTCTGATGACATCACTGATGACATCTCTGATGACATCATCCAGTGACTGTGTTTCTAAAAAGTTTAAGAATGTTATATATATATATATACGCCAAGGTCTATTGAAGAATGAGTGGGTGTATGAGTGTCTGAATGGATGATTTAGTAGGTGTGTGACTGACCGTATAACTAAGTGATTAAACGTGTCTTAGTGAATGCATGGGAGAGTGACTAATCTGTGTGAATGTCTGTATCAGTCTGTTAGTTGGTGTGTAAGTGGCTGCATGGGTTGGTGAGTAGCTACATGAGTATTTATATGGGTAAATGATTTGTTGTCTGAGTTCCTGTATGGGTGCCTGAGTGTCTGTGTGGGTGGGTGGGGGGTGTGTGGCTAAGGTTTACCGGTCAAGAATAAACGTTGATAAAAGCTATTTTCAATTTAGGAGAAAAAGTAAGTGCGACACATTGGATGTCTTTAGACGGGGGATTCAACTGTTCAACTGTACAACCCAGATGTGTGCCAACCCAAATACATAAGCCCCAAGATGGTCTACCCCTTCCCCTCGAAATGGCGGGGACATTGAATGACGCAAACCCCACACTTACAGAGTCTTCCCATGCCCAAGTTTCCTGAAATATGCATACGTCATATTGGTCCACAAAAAGCCCCCAATTGGGGCAGGACAATTTACTTTTTAGACCAGCAATGTTCCAGTATAGGACCCACAACTTATTACCTAGATTACACTTGTCAAGGGTGCCAACAAGAATGTAGGTATTGGGAGGTTGAGTATCCTTCGTCTGAACCGAGGGATTGTTGTCTATTACTCTCATGGGTACGCCTTTCCTAAATATGCTATTACTTGGGGGAATAGGGGCTGGGGCAACTGATGTTCCAGGTGACTCTTCCCATATCCCTACTACACCAATGGTCATCTTTTGTGTTCCTATTTGCTGGTCCTTTAGTTCTGTCCCTACCCCGGGGCGAATGGTCTGGCTAGGCTGGCCGCTACTATGCTCCTCTAGTACTCTTACAGACCTCGAACCTCTGGATCCATGGGCTAGTCCCCCTGTCATTGCATGTCAATTTACCTCTTCCGGAGCCCCAAATCTATTCGTTACTGGTATATTGAATAGCAAGGGTCTGGGGGGTGGGCCCACAATTTGATGTTCCAGTGGCCACCTGCCTTAATCGGTACTAATATGGGCCCTAGATGGCATATAACAGTGAGAGTAAAAATAGTCCAGTGGAAAGGCCCTAACCCCTGTGGGTGGCTCCTGGGGACAAGGTTTCTGGCTTAGTAGCCTACAGACAGTCAGGGGATTTTTGAAATTGATAACTACACAATCCCCTTGTGTTGTTTTTTGTCTGTTTCCCACCCAACCAACTCAGCAAACCATTAGGATTTCCCCTGCCCTATCATACGGGAGCTGTCTGTACCTCACCATCCAAAACAGACATTTGTTCCTTTGGTCCAGTTGTGTTTCCCTCTGGCCATTTTTAATTTCTGATACTCCTGTCAGTATAATTACATACAGAGATGAAGCTGGGGGTACTTCATCTCTTTGGGCCTACCAACTAAACTCTCATCGCCACCCGACCCTTCTCTTCTCTCCCTAGACCCTATTGGATTGGGGCTGTTTATATTTATACCCCTCTTGGGATGTGCTGAGTTGTTGTTCCCAATCTCAGGATTAGAACTCCTGGGACCAGTGGCGATACTGTGGTCTTGGGCCTGCTGTGCACCTAGCCTTTCTATAGGAGTCAAAATAGATTTACCTATCTGGTGACTATGGTCATTTGCCCGACTGGGACCCAGGAAGATAGTGGGGTCTGGATTCCTCAGCGCACCAGGCCTCTCTAGGGGTGACAGTCTTGCGCTATCTGGCAACTAAAATCTTTCCGCCTCGCTAAGGCTTATGTGTTACTTGCACTAGTGTTTGTTTGCCTCCTATCCCCCAATGTTACCAATTTATCGATGCGATCAACTAGGGGGGCAATTTTTTCCTTCACAATAGCTCTATAGCTCTAAATTGGCTCTGTAGGTCCGTTAACAAATTCAACACACAAGACGGATAATCTGTGTCTGTTCGAGTGTTAGTAATGCGTCCTACTGTTTCATCAGGGTTATCCAGATCCTCGACACTAGTTATGTGTCCCACGTTAGTTTTCTTTCTTTTGGCTCCCACCCCACTTGCTTGCTTGTGTTTCCCATTCTTTGGCATACTGGTGGGAGTTCCCCCTTTCCGAGTTACTGTTTTAAGTGCAACTTCTTGGTGTGGGGATGGCAGAGGCACGGTTGCCCTTGATGTAGACTCTGGGATGGCAACTTGAGAAGTAGCTACATCAGACAACGGGCGGTAAAGATCTGGGGTTAATGGAAAGCGCCTCTTAGTGAGCTCTATTTCTGTAATTACCACACCTATAGCCCTCTGTAACATCCTGTTGATTGAAGTTGGTGGCATTGGGGAAGAAGGGGTTACTTGGGGTCAGAATTGTTGTTTAGCAGGGCAGATGCGCTTTCCCATAGTTAGACCTTGGCCGTACCGGAATGCAAGCACCCCACTAGGATCAGCTTACTAGCACCTGAGTTTAATTTGGACAGAATGTAAGCTGTACAAACAAGGACAAAAAACCCCAATACAAACAACATGCACAGTTAGCGGGTAGGGAGGGAAGGGGTTTTCAGTCTATAGGCTCGTATTTCTGGCCGGCAATTGAAGGACTCTAATAAGATCACCACCCTTCTCAGGCCTTTATAAAATGGAGGCAAATAATTACAAGCTAATTGGCCAATAATCAGAAAATATTCTCAGAAGTGTCTCAAATACTCCCCGGTCCTGTGCAATGGAGAGTAAAAGTCAAAATATGTTCCATTTGATCGTAAAAGAGCGCTCCTCTGGTTCCCCAGCAGGAGCTCCTACCAATAGTCCCCTTTGGTCCCCGCTGCTATTGGGCAAGTTAACTTGAGGTGGATACACGCAAATCAGCAGAGTACTTTTTGGAAGTGCGATTCCAGGAAAAAAATAATTAAACCAACAAAGTCTTACCCGCAGGTCAGATTAGAGAAAACGGCGCCAAGGGGGGTGGCCCTGCCCTGCCTCTTCCTGGCAATGACGGGACCCGCCCTTGGCCCGGTCTTCGCCGGGCGCGGCCTGCGCATGTCCCGCACCGCATGGGATGAGGCAGCGCTTTAAGCACGGCGTTGGCACCTCCCCCTCATCTGCAGCGGCGGGAAAGAGTCCAGTTGCACCCTGGGACTTATAGTTCCACCAGGGTGAGCACCGGGCTTGGAGTGATGCTTGCGGCAAGGGAAAGGTGCACCCTGGGACTGAAGTCCCACCAGGGTGATGTGGCAAGTTTGTAAATGCCCCCAAGAGCAGCCCAGCAAGAGCCCCAACAGCAAAACAGCAAAACAACGTCCCGTACCTTGGGGGATGAGGCAGCGCTTTAAGCGCTGTGTTGGCACCTCCCCCTCATCTGCGGCAGCGAGAAAGAGTCCAGTTGCACCCTGGGACTTGTAGTCCCACCAGGGTGAGCAGCGGGCTTGGAGTGATGCGAGCGGCAAGGTAAAGTTTCACCCTGGGACTGAAGTCCCACCAGGGTGATACAGCAATTTGTAAATCCCCCAAGAGCAGCCCAGCAAGAGCCCCAACAGTAAAACAACATCCCGCGCCACGGGGGATGAGGCAGCGCTTTAAGCGCGGTGTTGGCGCATCCCCCTCGTCTGTGGCAGCGGGAAAGAGTCCAGTTGCACCCTGGGACTTGTAGTCCCACCAGGGTGAGCAGCGGGCTTGGAGTGATGCGGGCGGCAAGGGAAAGGTGCACCCTGGGACTGAAGTCCCACCAGGGTGATGCGGCAAGTTTGCAAATTCCTCCAAAAGCAGCCCAGCAAGAGCCCCAACAGCAAAACAGCAAAACAACTCAATACTGTTCTTCCCAAATGAACTTTACTCCCTCATGCTCAGAGCACAACCATTAAGCTGATCTACAGACCTCCTCTCACATTACAAGTTAGGCACTCTCCTCATAACTGTGTCCTGGATCACACTCATATATCCATACATCTTTGAAGAGTTTATCCCACACATGTACAAAATCCATAACCTACTCACAAAGTACAAAATAGGAGGCAGCTTTCCCGTCACCCACACTCTCGCCAGTCAACACCATCTCCTCCATATCAGTTTGTTTTGAATTTCTCATGGTCTCCCCTGCCTTCTTTCTATCACATATTTTTTTCCTTCCACAATATACTCCTGGCTACGACAAATACCTCATAGATAAACTCCGTGGGCCTCATTTATGAGGCCCTTGCGCCGCCGGAATGTCAATTTTTGTGACGTTCCCTGGCGCAGAAGCCTGCATGATATATACCAGGCAGCACTAAGCAACTTTTTGGGTTATTGCTGCTTGATAAATATCGGTCCCTTTAACGCAGTTTTCTACGTTATAGAGGCGTGCAATGGGTGTTGCTGGGGGCATTCCCAGCAACATCCATGGCTTTTTGACACTGCCTCAGATTTACGAGAAATCGTAAATCTGAGGCAGCGCCAAAATCTTACACCTCCCCAGTGGAGGCATAAGCGAGGCACAACAAGGAGAAATATGTTTATTTATTTAGAAAGAGGAAAAAGCCTCTTGTGATTATTTTTGTTCAGGAAGGTTTCCTTCCTGTCCCTAGTGTGTTCTTTAAGTTTTAGGTGAAAAAACTCCAAAAAGTACAAGGTGCCACTTGTAGTTATTGGGTCATGCTGGACCGGGGTAAAGTCACAAGTTTGTTCAGACTGCAATGGAGCGCAGGTCAGATACATGTACCAGGTTAGTCCAGCTGAAGGAGTACATTCTTAAATCTGTGCAAGGAACTGCCATTCATGTCATTGGGAGCCGCAAAGAGGTTGCTGTTGACGCGAGGAGCAGGTTGGGCAGTGCAGACGGTGACAAAGCGCGCAAAGAGCTGGTTTTATCTGAAGCTTCACAATGGGGGTCGACTTGGGCTGTTGCTGTTGATGCGAAATGCAGGTCTCGCTGGAGCCTCGCATTGGCAGTCATCATGGACAGTCACTGTCAGTGTGAAGAGCAGGTCCAACTGGAGCTTCTCATTAGTGTTCATCACGTGAAGTCGATTCTTGGTGCAATGAGGCCTCGAGGTGGTGGAATGCACTTCCATTTAGTCTAAGAAGTAACCCGTCAGAAGCTGTATTCAGAAAGTACTTCAAAATCCTTCTCTTTGACTTTTGCCTTGACATCATTTAGAATTTCTGCTGCTAGGTTTTCTGTAGTTGGACTGTGCATGAGCACTGGAATGCCTCCTTGGAGGAAACTGTGCACTCTAAAAATGCATTGTGTTGTATTGCAAAAAGATGTCACATTACAGTTGCAAGGGGCTCAAGACTTTTGCATGTTCACCTTGGGTTCAGAATGGGCAAACTCTGATGCCAGCCAAGCGTTCAGGGCTTGGGGGCACCTCTTGAGCATCACAACTCACCCCAGCAGAGACCAGCAGCAGGGCTCAGGCAGGGCCAGTTGGTGTTTGTCAGATGGGCAGAGCATGGAGGCCTATGGAAGCTTATTGTGTCACTGTAGCTCAAGTAGTAGGTCAGCCCCCTGACCCTTGGAGTCTCTTCTGGGAAGCCTGGGTTGAAGGCACGCAGGTCCTGTCTTCCTGCTTCAGACAAAAATGTTTTTGGAAAATTGTGGTTGTGGGTTTGTAATAGTCTATTTGTGATGCTTGTAGAAATTGATGATTTTTTGATAAAGAAATAAAAAAAATTCAAAAACAAAACAAAGTAGAAATTGAAACGGATGTTTCTGGGTCACATTGAGTTGTTTACGTGTGCCCTAATGAAAGATTAACAAAAGAAATATCAGTATTGGCATGTTTGTTGTTGCATATCAATATTGGGCTCAGTCTTACTGATTAAGGGCCTAAACCCCCTTTCGTTAGTTGGTTTCCTACTTCAGACAGCAGGGCAATCCTTCTTTAAAATATTTCACTCATCCAGTAGTATTCTGATGAGAGGTTCTGAAGGTCCCACTGTTATACATTGTGCCAGCCTTTGTGTGAGGAAATTCCTGGACCTAACTACAAAACTGGTTCTGGTTAGTTCTTCCCTTTCCCCTGGTCCTGTCTTCTAACTGTGCTGGGTGACAAAGGCAGGGGTAGGCCTGGTGTCAGTCTCATTTGTGTGTGCTGCAGGCAAGGCCCTTTGACGAGTAATCTGGGCAGGGCCTCAACTTCTCCCCAGCCATACTGTCAGGTAGACACTCAAGCCTCTTTTGTCTTAATGTCTGAAGAGAATACACATCCCACAAAGGGAGACCCATTCACAGTCATGTGACCCAGGACACCGGCAGAATGGCATAGTTGGTTTGCAGAGAAAAAATTCAACTTTCTAAAAGTGGTACTTTAAAAAGAATAACTTAAATCAAACTTTACCATTAAAGAGGATTTTAAATTACAAATCATTTTAGTGGAAACATCGGGGCATATTAGCAAGACCGGCGATAAAATTATCGCCGTTTTAGCGGCAGGAAACTGCCGCTAAAACGGCGTTAATGGGCTTGCTAATATGCGTTATAGAATTCCAATAGAAGCCCAGGTTAGATGTCCTGCACATCTAACCTGGGCTTCTATTGGAATTCTATAACGCATATTAGCAAGCCCATTATCGCCGCTTTAGCGGCAGTTTCCTGCCGCTAAAACGGCGATAATTTTATCGCCGGTCTTGCTAATATGCCCCATCATTTCTCTATCTGGTCCCAAACTAAAGTTATCACTTATTAAGGGCCGTGTTACAAGCATGGCGGTCCACAAGACCACCGTACTCGCTGGTGCCAGCACTGCAGGTCTGCCCGCAGTTTTCAGAATGTGGCGGTCAGACTGCCACAGGACCGCCGTGTCTGCTGGGGATCCAGGATCCCGCGGCGGTTACGCAGCGGTAGTGGCAGCAATATGCTGGCAGTGAAGCAGTGCTGTGCATATTATGAGTTGCCTGTCCACTGCTGCTTTCATGGCGGTGGGCCCGCCATGAAAACGGTGGCAGAGCGGCAACTAAGGGGCCCTAACAGGGCTCACTGATGCTCCTAGGCCTGGGGGTGCATGTGGGGGCATATAGTGTGCCCCCTGTAATTGCACCTCAGTTTCTGCACAGTGTGGCGCGCCTCAGGTGCTGTCACAGAAACATCTACAGTTAAGGCTCACCTATGAGCCTTATAAAGCTGCCGCCGTGAGACCATCACAGCACCGCTCGCCAGCCATATATCACAGTTGTTATCTGGCGGGCAGGCACTTGACAGGCTTGGCGGTCCTCCTGTTGGTGTGGTGGTTGCGGGCCTACAGGAGGACCACCAAGTTTGCAATACGGTCCTAAGTATAATAAGGCAACCCAGTGGTAGTCTATGGAAGATATAGCTTTACAGCAGTGAAAAAAGTCTTCAAGAGTCTTCAATGCCAGGACATAAAAAGTTTAAGCAACATGTACTATTTTTTAAATACCATACTCCCTGCCCTGCCCTAGGGGTGCTTAGGGCGTACCTTAGGGGTGACTTATAGGTCTTATAAAGAAAGATTTAGGCCTAGCAAAAGGTTAATTGCAGCCCCCTTGCACCATTTAATATACTGGCCCTGTGTGCATTTAGTACCATTTACTAGGGTCTGACAAACAACTTAAATGTGCCGATCATGTGAAGTCCAATTATACCATGTATGAAGGAGAGAGAACAAGCACTTTAGTACTGGTTAGCAGTGGTAAAGTGCACAGAGCCCTAAAGCCAACAAAAATAAATTCAGCAGACAGGAGGAGTGAAATCAAAAGGCTTGAGGAAATACTTCACCAAGGATGTCAGCTCTGACAATTCAATTATTATTATAATATATTTATTATTATGCCAGTTTGTATTTTCCTTTTTTAGTTACCATATCCTATACTCATGTACCCTGCATATAATGGTGCATATTGAAAAATGGCACTGTGAAGCATTCTACCACTGTGCAGAGTCAAGTCTGCATAAAAATACATCAGAACTAAATAATATATATATATACAGGCCTGGAGCTGCCTGTAATTTAACACAACACGAACAGCACTTATGAAGTACTCGAGGCCCAACTCCAAGGACATGCTGGCATTTATTAAAAGCAGGCAACAAAGTCTTTCCTTGCGCGTTTCGGCTTTAAATAACCTTGATCACAGGTGAGTAAATTCATGGCAAATGTAGTTTAATTTGAACATAGTGCGCTAACTATAACTCGTGCCCCCGCAATGCACTGCTGATGACGTCACATATTACATCACTCATGACATGGTCAGTGAAATCACTCATGACATCTCAAATGACATCACTGATGACATCTCAAATGACATCACTGATGACATCTCTGATGACATCATCCAGTGACTGTGTTTCTAAAAAGTTTAAGAATGTTATATATATATATATACGCCAAGGTCTATTGAAGAATGAGTGGGTGTATGAGTGTCTGAATGGATGATTTAGTAGGTGTGTGACTGACCGTATAACTAAGTGATTAAATGTGTCTTAGTGAATGCATGGGAGAGTGACTAATCTGTGTGAATGTCTGTATCAGTCTGTTAGTTGGTGTGTAAGTGGCTGCATGGGTTGGTGAGTAGCTACATGAGTATTTATATGGGTAAATGATTTGTTGTCTGAGTTCCTGTATGGGTGCCTGAGTGTCTGTGTGGGTGGGTGGGGGGTGTGTGACTCCCTCATGGATGTGTGAGTGGGTGATTCACTGGGTGTATGGGTTCATGAGTCTGCGAGGTGCTGTATGGGTGAGTGAGTGTGCGTATGGATGTGTTGTTGAGTGAATGGATGTCTCAGTGGTGTATGTGTGAGTAACTACATATGTGAAAGACAGTATATGTGAGTGCTGGAGTATATAAGTGACTATATGTGAGAGTGAGTGATTGTCAGAATGGCTGTATGGATGAGTGTGTGCTTTTGTCAGTGATTGAATAAGAGAGTATGTGTTAGTATCTGTATGAATAACTGAGGTGCTATGTGTATAACTGTATAGGTGAGTAAATGGCAGTGTGATTGATTCTTTGGGTGACTGACTAGGTGTGTGAGTAACTCTGTGAGTGAGTGGCAGTATGTGAGTGTCTGTATGGGTGTATGAGTGCATATATCAGTGGCTATATTGATGAGTGACTGCGTGCATGAGTGACTTTATGGGTGAGTGAGTGGATGTGTGTAGACCTATGAATCAGTGAGTGGGTATGTACTAACTGGTATTGGTGTGTCTATGGTTTCGAGAATGGTAGTCTGTATTTTAGAGTGGGTGTATCAAAGGTTATATTAGGGTGTGAGTAGGTGCATCAGATATTAAGTGGATGATGTCATCAGTGATGTCATCAGTGATGTCATTTGAGATGTCATCAGTGATGTCACTGACCATGTCATGAGTGATGTTATATGTGATGTCATCAGCAGTGCATTGTGGGGGCGCCAGTTATAGTTAGCGCAACTACCTATAACAGCTGAATTTCTCTGGTTTTGTATGAGTGGAATGTCAGCCTAACTATAATGTCCCTGAAACCTCTGTTTTTTTCAGTGAATTTCTAAGGTTTTTTAAATGATAATTCCTAAATATAACGTCCCTCAAACCTCTGTCTTTTTCAATGAATTTCTAAGGATTTTGAAATGATAATTCCTAACTATTACTTCCCTTAAACCTATGGTTTTTCCAATCAACTTCTAAGGCTTTTTAAACCATTTTATTTATGAAAAGATATTTGTGACTATTTTTTTATTTTTTCTCTATGTTTTTTTAAGTATTTTTAAAAAGTTTTAAAATAATAATAATCAGTTATAAACAATATATATAAGATAGCTAATCAAAGATTTATAGTGTTATTTATTTGAATTAACATTGTTTTCTTGGGGGGCGCTAGAGGGCGCACAGCAAGATGGCCGCACCTGTGTGAGACTCTGCCCGGCCGAGCTATAATCCGACCATCATCCGCCTGATATATGCTGCATCCGAGTTCGTTTGGCGACTGTAGGGTGTTGTGAGGCCCTCAGGCGTGAGTTGGGAGCAGTTGGGGCCCTTGATACTCGCTACACGAGTGCCTTTGCGGTCTTTTCCACTCAGCCAGCGCTGAAGAGAAAAATGGCGGCCGCCACGAGGCTGTAGCGGCGTCTCGTGCCTGGTTTGATCTGGCCCGTGGTGTGGAGCCCTGTACGCCCAGAGCTCGCCCCCTGAGATCCCTGCTGTCTCATGCTGCTGGGGGACTACTCGCTCTGGTGGAGGACTGCGGAGAGCCGATTGGCCGGTGTGGTGGCGATTTGTCAGCTGGTGTTGCTGGGCCCTGACGGAGCACATAGCGGCTGCCTGTGATTTGCGGACCCCGGCCGAGCCTGTGGCTGCCCTATCTGCGGAGGAGAACCGGTGCTGCCTGCGACTGCCGACGCCTGCTGGCACCGGCTGCGGTGAGTGGGGCGCGGCTTGGCCCAGGCTGTAGCCGCGAAGGCGGGTGTGGGCCTGGGTGAGGGTCGCGGCCTGCGAGCTGTGGCCGGTGCGGAGTCCCGATCTCGCTTTGAATTGGTGTGTGTGGGCACGGGGCTTGGCCTGCTGGGTTGGCACCGGCGCTAATCTGATACCTGTTTGCCTGGTGCTTTTTGCGCCTTAGAGGCCTGCCCTGCTGTTGGAGGGAAGCGCTGCTTGGGAAGCTGAGTGCTGCTGAGGGTACATCGTATACAGTGCTCATCCTTCGTCTTGGATAATCAACGCTTGCTAAACCCGGGAAGGCTGACCTGCACATCAGTATTGGAGAGGTGTACAGGTGTGCGAGGTAGCAGTGCCTGCACTGGCCACAATCTGGCTGATCATAACTGACTGTTGAGGGCAGACGACTGCAAGCAGATTTCTGGCTCATTCAGGGGTTGGGCGTGCATTGTCTGGACAGTGAGGTGGTGCCTTGGTCCCTAGTGCCTACGTCGGGATCTTCTGCAGGCCTCTTGAGACCCTACACTTCCCCTTGTGCTCTACTCCCCTCACTTGTCATCGACCACAGGTGGTGCTTTCAGCGGGGGTGGTCATGGGGAGGACAGATAAATCGCAGCCTCGCCTCACGTTCGAGGCTCGCAAACCCTCTAGAACCTTGCAGAAGGCTGCATCCGACTCAGAGGCGGATGCCCAGGCGGACGCTCCCCCCACTCTTGAATCCACGTTGCTGGCTATGCAACGCAGACTTCAGTCCATTGAGGGTATGATGGCTGCAGTGAACCACCGCCTTGACCACATGTCGTCCCAGCTAGAAAAACTAAATGCTCGGATGGGGGAGGTGGAGCAGCGGGTATCTGCTACGGAGGATGGTCTGAGTGATGTTTCTGTAAAGACGCTCAATATGGAGAAAGTACTAGTCCTCATCCAGGCCAAAAATGAGGATTTGGAGGCGCGGTCCCAGCGCAATAATATTAGAATTACTGGGCTGCCGGACCACTATTGTGGTAAAAATGGAGACCTTCATAGAAAACCTCATAACAGAACTTTTTGGCGCTGATCAGCTCTCTGGCATGTTTATTGTGGAGCGTGCCCACCGATCTCTTGCCGCCAGACCTGTCCCGGGGGCTCCCCCGGTCCAATCAGACTTTTGAACTATAGGGACCGAGATACCATATTGAGAATGGCAAGAGGTAAGGGCAATATAATACACCAGGGCAACTCACTGTCCTTCTTCCATGACTTCACGGTGACTGTGCAGGCAGCCAGACGAGAATTTGGCACTGTTAAAAAATTCCTGCAAACGGAAGGGGTCCCATATGCGACGCTGTACCCGGCCCGCCTACGTATAGGCTTGGTCGGAGATTGTAATTTTTTTTCCTCTCCAATGGCTGCTCTGGAACACGCTAAACAGTTAAAGCGCAGGAGACGTGAGGCCAGTGCTACACCAGATGAGGAGGAGCACTAGGGAGATGCACAACCTCTTTAGATGCTATACACTCATATAGTTTATTTGACTGCTTCTGGAATGTTATACATTGGTGTGTACTGCCTTGGGTGTCTCGTTGTCGCATGCAGAAACTTCTCAGTAAGATGTGTGCACTGGTTACGGCTCATGAAGACATGGGCGAACTGACCTCTTAATGGTTATTGTACTTTCATAATCCCGGTCTTACTTTTCAGGTTGACTGTACAATCCGGAATGTAACTATTACAGGTTTTGTCGAGTCTTAATAAGATATGCCTTCATGGAGGTGTCTCACTACCCCGGGAGATTTTGTAATTTGTTATATTGTGCGCCAAGCGACTGAAGTGTTTATATCCTGGCACAAATTTAGGCCTGCTCGGCCACCTCCTACTATGTGGGAGGCCAGTAGCACTCTGTGCCCCTGAAACTGGGTGTACCCCAAATGCACATTGTTTTTTCCTGGGTATGTTGGGGGGGTGGTATTGTATTGGGATGGCTTTGGCAAGTTGGGGATGCTGAAGTGGGTGGGGGTTCGGGAGTTTGTTTTGGGGACGGCAGAATGATATTGCAGCTGGGCTGGGCATTCGCTGCCCTGGCGTGTCATGGTACTTCGGGCATGCATTACATGTCTTATTGTGCAGGTGTTAAGTTAATGATGGCTGTAAAGTATGAACAGTATGGTTACGTTCCTCACTTGGAATGTACGCGGGCTCAATACACCCAAAAGATAAGATCAGTATTTGCATATTTAGACCGCATGGGAGTGCAAATAGCTTTATTGCAAGAGACGCAACTAACTTGTGAATCAGCAAAGAAAGTGGGTGCTCGCTGGGCGGGTGCCACAGAGTTGCGTCTTCTTATTCTACCTACTCAAGGGGCGTACTGACTCTGGTAAAAAAAGGTGTCCCATTTCATGGGATTCGCTCTGGCACGGATGAGTGTGGACGAGTGGCGATCCTCCATGGGCAATTAGGTGGCACGAGTGTGTTGTTGGTGAATGTGTATGGCCCCAACACTGACGACCCCTCCTTCTACTCAGATGTGTGGCGTAGAATTTCTACATTTCCTTCGACTGCAATCATTTGGGGCAGTGATTTTAACGCCTGTCTAGACGCTACCTTGGATAGAGTTGGCAGCAGTGAGACGCGGCCTAAACAAGCTGCTGAAGTGCACTTGGGGCTGCTGGACGCAGGTCATTTGTACGAAATTTGGCGTCACCGACACCCCGCTGGTTGGGAGAGTACCTTCGTGTCTTCTGTTCATGGGTCCTGCTCTCGTATAGACTTTTGGCTTGTCTTGGAGGTAGTTTGTACTTGGGCAGTGAGGGTGACACATGAAGCTTGCACTCTTTCGGACCATTCCCCTGTACTCCTTGAATTACAAATTCCCACCTGTGAGAGACCGCCCTTTGCGTGGAGACTACAACACTCTGAGTTAACTGATCCAGTATTCCGGCAGACAATTGCAGAGGCGATTAAAAACTTTTTTAGAGAGAATGAGGGGTCTGTGGACAGCGCGGGAGTGCTGTGGGAGGCGTTTAAAGTGACCATTAGGGGGTCCTGCATGGGAGCCCAGTCCGGGATGTTGCGCGATATTCGGCGGAGGATCAAAAAACTGGCGTCTGACATCTCTAAGCTTGAACGTGAGTATGAGTCTGATCCTTCCACCGCCAAATTGGCTGCAATACGGGAACTTGTTACAGAACACAACGACACGGTTGATCAGGAGCTATTGCACTGCTCCCGTCGGAGAACTGCTCGCTATTATGGTGAGGGAGGCCGCCCTAGTCGCTCCCTTGCACAAAAATTAGCAGAGCCGCGCAGTCAGCAGCATATACTGGAACTGTTGGACGAGGACGGGGTTGCCCGCTACTCGACATCAGAACTTTGCGATACTGTTTTGCAGTTTTACACCAGACTCTATGCCTCTAGGGCCTCTCCGCCACCTGTAGAGATTGATGCATATCTGGACGATGTTGCGTTAGGGTGGCTCTCTAATTCACACCGCGAATACCTTATACAACCATTCGATGAAGAAGACGTTAAGGAGGCCATAATGTCCCTGCCGACCTGTAAGGCCGCAGGGATGGACGGGTTGCCCAGCGAATTCTATAAAGCTTACGCGTCGGATCTGGCCCCCAAGCTCTTGGCAGTTACACGGAGGCTTATGAGACGGGGACACTGCCGCCTTCCCTTCGGGAGGCTTTGCTAGTAACATTATTGAAACCTGATAAGCCCCCCAATTAGTGTGAGCCTTATCGGCCTCTCTCGATCATTAATATTGACGCAAAGATCCTGGCAAAAATGATCGCCACCAGGATACAACCGCTGGTCCCTCTTCTGGTTCTGCCTGACCAATCTGGGTTTGTCACTGCGCGGTCTGCGGCTCACAATCTACGTACGATTTTTTCCACCCTACATTACTTTGACCCTGACTTCCAAGCAGTTGCAGTGCTGCTAGATGCAGCAAAAGCTTTTGATTCTCTACAATGGCTCTTTATGTTCACGGTATTGACTAGGATGGGCTTTCCGCCATTCTTCTTGCAATGGCTTAGAGTGCTGTATGATTCTCCTGTAGCCCAGGTTCGAGTTAATGGTTGGGTGTCATCGTTGTTCCCCATCGAGAGAGGCACGCGGCAGGGGTGCCCCCTGTCACCTATGCTGTTTTCGCCTGCCTTGGAGCCCCTAGCCTGTAAGCTCTGTCAGAAACATGCCGTGACTGCCTTGCGGTTTCGGCAGAGACCACTCGTAATCTACCTCTATGCGGACGACATGTTACTTTATGTCCGTGAACCCGCTGTGTATCTACCTGCACTCCTCAGGGAGTATGTGAAGTTCGAGGGATTCTCTGGTCTCGGGATCAACTGGTCAAAATCTGTGGTGTTTCCCCTTACGGCGCATACGGAAGTGGTGGAGCTGGATTATCCACTAACCTGGACGTCCGATCCCGTAAAATATTTAGGGGTGTGGTTACACAGGGATCCGGATAAGGTTTTATCTGAGAACTATGGCCATACGATCACACACATCATTGAACTGGCTGAGCGGTGAGTGCATCTGCCCCTTTCACTGGCAGACAGAATAGCGGTTGTAAAAATGGCCTTTCTCCCTAAACTGCTTTACTTCTTTGTCAATATTCCTATAAAGTTGAATGTGGCAATGTTTCAAACTCTTCAATCATCACTACTGACGTTTGTATGGGGTAGTAAGAATCCCCGTTGCAGGTGGGACCTTTTGGTTCAACCCTTTGACCGGGGCGGATTCGAGGCCCACGACCATAGACTATATTATCTGTGTGCTCAGGCGCAATTTGCGCACTATTGGCATTTCCCCCAGCGATTTCAGCCTCATGTGGCTATTGAATCGGATGCTGTCCTTCCAATGCCGCTACAGGCGGCGATCCTGTTGGGGGGCTTGGGTGGCCCACGGACTGAAATAAACCCTGGACAGTGCACGGCGTGGGCATGGCGAATGCTTGCAAAACGGGCTCAGTTATCCTATTTATACGCTCCAGTGCTACCCTTGACTTCGCACCCTGATATCTCTGCGGCACGAGAGAAGCCGGCTTTGCGTGAGTTGGCTAAAGTGGGTATCTCTCGGTTGGGTGATTTATACAAGAATGGTCAATTCAAAACATTGCAGGACGCGCAGAATGGTACAAATAGGGGCTTTATGTTTGGCTTTACATACGTCAGAGTCCGGCAGGCTATCCGTGCGGTCTATCCGGAATACCCTGTGGAGCCCACTACTCTACGGGCATTACAGGCGATGTTGACGGGAGAGGAGCGTAAGGGCTTAATCACTAAACTTTATAATGCTCCCTTCCGTGAGCAGGAACAAGGTGATCACCCCTCTTGTCTACGCTGGCAGGCACCGTTGGGAACCACTCTTGTGACGGAGGTTTGGAAGGCGTGCTGCCAACTTACTGGTCGCCTTACAGCTAACTGCAATCTCAGAATTATTCACTTCAAATTCTTACACCAATTATATTACACCCCTTCACAACTCTGTAGGTATGGCCTGCAAGAGACTGCTAATTGCGTGCGATGTGGAATGGCGGATGCGGACTTCTTGCATGTGGCGTGGATGTGTGAGGGTGTATTTGTTTTCTGGACTACTGTGGTGCGAATGCTTACTGATATCGTGTTGGAACCTGTGCACTGCACTCCTGAAATATGCTTACTTGGGTATGTTAAATGCCTTAATCCCTATAATAGGCGAATTGTTGCAGTTTCCACTTTATTTGCAAAAAGGTCTGTTGCACAATGTTGGGGTGCTAAGACAATTCCTACGGTAAAGAAATGGCTTTGTGACTTGCTCTACTACAGGGACCAGCTGTTGATCTATGAGGAGGAGTTACCAGAGACTTCCCGTCCCAAGGACTTCTGGGCCCCGCTTACAGCATATTTGCTGTCCCGACCGGATCTGCTGTGAATCTCTAGAATTGTTTGCACTTTTTATATCTTTAGTTCAAAGGATCTCGTGGAGGTTCCTGCCCGCTGAACTGGTTTATGCTATTCCCCAAATGTCACCTTGGGCCCTTTGTGCTTCTTTCTATGTTTACAGTAGCGGATTTCATGTAAGCGCCCATCCATTGCCATCATTGTTATTGTTTTGTATATGACAGTTTACTGATGCACAGGTCTTTTTCGAATGTACTAGAACTATGATCTCGTTCTGCCTGGGGGGGTGGGAGGGTGGGTTCAGTGGGTCTGTTTGAACCTACTACTCTGTACCAGCCTTGCATTTATTGGCTGCTCCTGTACCTGTTGAGACCAATAAACATATTTAAATTTAAAATAAATAAATAAATAAATTTAAAAAAAACATTGTTTTCTTGTTTGTAATTTTGTACAGTGTAATATTAATTAACAGAATTGTAAATTCAAAAATTAAAATTAAAAAAAATGTTTAGCATATTTTTTAAAGTTTTTTTCCAAAATTAAATTTTGTATGATTGCTTTTAATAGTATGAAACTTGCTTTGTTCTTTTCTTATCATAACTATCTTCTTTATATATTTTTTTAAAATTAAAAACATGGTTGCATACTCTACGCTACCCTACACTGTGGGTACACAGATCCGTTATACAAATATCACTCTAAAAAACATATTTAGAACGAATTGCTATATTTTTTTCACATAGAGGTTTATCACTGAATACATAAAAATAGTAATAAAGATGTTATCCATTTGATTTTTGTCGACGCGATGGTATCATGTACCAGACGCAAATGTACGAGTTGCATGTGCGAATCCGTTACACTAATGTAACCCAAAAATACATACTTACACTAAAATAATATATTTCTTTAACTAAGAGATTTATTAATCAGTCCTAAAAATTAGTATTAGTGTTCTTGTGCAATATTTTAAAGATTTTAAAGCACATTTTTATGTACGCAGCACCATTGCACACCAGAAGCATAGGGGTTGCGAATTCTGCCATCATGTATTTCCGGGATCGCGTAGGGGACGCGACTCCGGCGTAATTTTCAAAAGTATGAAATATGAATGTTTCAAGTTTAAATATCTGTTTTGCATAAACACTTTTCATTCAAATACTTTGAAACACAATATCTTAATAGTAATTTTCAGTTTTATATTAAATTCACTACATTTTAAGGGTGCACAACGGATGCACGACGGGTGCGCAATGTATGCATGACAGGTGCGCGACCCCTGCGCGACTTCATGTCACATACAAAGAAAGCTTTTTATTGGTTAAAGAGGTTTTCATTTTGTTGGTGGGTGGAACTAAGACCTCTTACAGTCCTTTCATTTTGGGTTTGTCTGGTTTGATGACTACCTGTTTTGTAGGCTCTGTTAATTTTCTATTTTTTGGGGTGTTTTAAAAATAAAAATGGCATCAGCGTTCCCTGAAGAGCATGAGGAGGAGGCGGAAGAGATGGAGGAGCCAGTGAAGAAGAGGAGGGAAAGCATTGTGTGGGCTTTCTTCACTGTGTCTGAAGGTGAAAAGAAAGTAAACACACGTAAGGTGACATGTACAATTTGTCACAAAGTCCTCTCAAGAGGATCAGAAAAGAAGTGCTCATGTGGTACTTCTTCCATGAAAAAACATCTTGACACAATACACCCTGTTCGTCTTCCACGAGAGGTGGAGGGCCAAAGAAGGAAAGGAGCAGCCAATAATGATGAAACACAACCATCAACATCTGCAGGGGTTGTCTTGAATACTCCACAACCTCTCATTGTTCCGGAGTTGGCGGATGCTGGCATCCACTGTAGAAAATGTTTAACAACTCTGTGTGTTGGAGAACTCTCCATTCACGCCGTCAAAACACTCATCAGAGCTCATAAGTGTTAATGTTTTTGTTTTGTTGCTTGTCTTTCTTCGTTCAAAAGAAACAGCAGAGTTGGACTCTAACTTTTATTTTTTGTTTTAAAAAAAATGAAAAACACCCAAAAAATAAAAAAAAATCATAAAATACAAAAACATATATAAAATTCTTCCAAAAAAATGAAATAAAAGGTTCTAATGGAACCACCTGAACTGGTTAAAAATAGAAAATTGTACGTAGTGAAAGTGATTGCTTCTATGAATGAGTGTATGATCAATGTTAGAGTTCATTGCATAAGTGCAGGGATATGCCTTGGTGATTGGATGAGAGTATGGCAAGTGCCTGACTGAAATGCATGGGTAGTACCTGAGTGACTTTAAGAGTGGAACGGTAATGACTGGGTGCTTAGATAAGAGCATAGGTGGTGCCTCAGTAAAAGGATGACTGCAAGAGTAAGGCCTGGGTCATTGGATGAGTGCATAGCTAGTGCCTGAGTCATTGGATGAGTGCATGCATAGTCCTTGAGGGTATGGCTGAGTGAACAGGTAGTGCCTGAGTGAATGGTTTAGTGCAAGACTAGTCCCTGGGTGATTGTACAAATGTGTAGGTAATACTTGATTGATTGCATATCTGTATGTGTAGTTCCTCCTTAACTGTATGAATGCATGGGTAGTGCCTGAGTAAAAGCATGACTGTAGGAGTAATGGTTGGGTCATTGGATGAGTTCATGGGTAGTGCCTGTGTGAAAGGAAGAATGCAAGGAAAATGCCTGGGTTATCCTATTAGGGCAAGAGTTATGCTAGAAAGAATATATGACACCACAGGTAGTGTTTCCATGAAAGGATCACTGTCTGGCTGATTACATCAGCAACATGATGCTAATTTCCAAATAATGTAAAGCATCAACATTATTTATATTAGAAACAAATAACATATCAATAAAAAAAATTCACGTTATCATCCATATTATTTGATGTTTTCTTACCTTGTAAGTAATTTACATACATTACTCAGTAAAAGTATTTTAGAGTAGTATTGTCCTAAACAGCATTAAAACTGTTTTCAAACTTCACTAGTAGCTACTATAATCAAGAAGAAAAAAAACTGTTATTTAATGTAATGTTTTACAGAAATTATATCATTATATTTTTAAGAACATAAATTTACAATTACATAACATTTTCAGTTTCCCTTTTTGCTGTTCTCAGATTCCCTTTAACTTCACCGTACACAGTGATTTCAATGTAGTATCATCATTGAACAGCGGGGAAAAAACCAATCCAATTGATTGTAGGAAAAAAACCCACATCAGCGTAGAGCATCATTTTCAGTATATGTAGCTATGTGTTTTACTATGTACACTTTGTTAATTACTTCCTTCATGTGCATTAACTCTTTTATTTATGTCAAATACATTTGCCAAAATGTACACTCTCATTTACATCTGGTACAATATACACAACAAATATATAAACTATTTCCTCTTAAACACAGTTTTCCAAATGAAATCTCAATTATCGCAAATAATATTCCAAACACTAATCATAAACCCTAATTGTTTGCAGTGCTGTCTACTTTCTGTTCACATCTTCCCAATAGGCCGAATTATTATTATTATTTTTTTTACGGAGTTTTGTATAGCGCGAACTTGACCCGAAGGTATCGGGTATCAGAGCGCTTTACATAGCACCAGTTGCGTTACATGAGGACACATTCATTTTTGTTAGGCACGGGGAGATTAAGTGATTTGCCCAGAATCACAGGACGTTCAGTGTCATTGCCGAGACTCGAACCCGGTTCCCCAGATTCGCGGTCGACTGCCCTAGCCGTTAGACCAACTCCTCTCCTTTGGCTTCAAAAATATCAAATATGAATTCGGTAATTCATAAGGCAATCTAGGTTTGAATTCCAAGTGGGCATCATTGCAATGTGTTTATCCTTTATTACACTTTAAATACACAGTATAGTGTCCAGATGTTGTAGTAGGTCCATCACGGAAAATAATAGCCACTGCTATATAAGTTCTTCCTGAAATAGATATTTGACTTCCATTAAAAATTTTAATTTTGGTTTCCAATTTTCTTCCATTTGCTCTACAACGTTGTAGCATTAAAATTAGATATTATTCAAATCTTTCTATATGTAATGTAGACCACATCTCTGATCTACAATGCGAACATTTCATGTGCTGATTGGCTGTTTTTATCAATTTGTTAAAAGGTACTGATTTGCAGTCTGGTATCATCAAATATATGAATCGTTCTGTTTCTATCCCAGTGGTGGAAGTAAATGAAAACTCTTCACATTCATGATCCCATCTGTAACTTAGTCCAAATAAGTTTTCAATCTATATTCCTTCATCTTTTAATACTCCAAGCAAAGCCATTAGAAATTCTTGTGCATCTTGTAGTATATTGAGAGTAAATGTCAATGAACCAGTACATATATCCAAAAGATGCTGAATGCCAGAAGCAGTATGGATTTTACTTCTGTCAGTTACCAACTGTTGAAATACATGATGTAGTAAAGAACAGAATCTTTTTTCATGATTTCCCATGGTTTCACGATGAAGATCTTGTAGATAAAACACATTCAGAGTCACATTAGCATAGCAGTTGATAACTGAACTATTTTCCAACTGCTATCCTACAATGTCATCAACAGTTTACATTTTCTTTTCCTTTACACCTTCAAGTTTCTCTTCAATTATATTCTTTTTTTCAACCTCATTTGAATGTTTGACATATTTCCGTTTTGGACACACTACACGTTTCTCATATATGTGATATTCACTTAAATCAGGTGTATAAATTCTTCTTAAATGAGTATACTCTCTTACACAATTTGCATCAGCACTAACCTTTTTCTCATCGAAATCTATCAAATACAAACCAGACAATGTTCTTACGCGAGATAATGCTACATATGCCATTCCCTCTTTGAACACTGTACTTCCGGTATTTACAAAGCACTGTGTATACTTAAACCTTGAGATTTATGAATAGTTACCACATATGCGTCCGAGTCGGCAGAACGGCCTATAGATAAGGCTTGGCCTTCGTGGCCATTCGCGGATGGGCAGAAAAGGACTCTGTCTTTTCCTTCTTGGCCAGAGAAGACAAGGACAGTGTCCACTTCTGCTCTGCCACTGACAGCTGCCTCCCCATCTCTTTCTTCCTCTTATTCCCTCTGTTTCTGTCTAGCTTCTCCTCACTTACTGAAAACTGTGACTTCAAGTAACGGTTCTCACCCGCTCTTTTCTCCTTTCGTGTGTTTGTTCCCTTGTGAAATGGATCCAAAAAGGAAAAACACTTTTGCTGGAAATGTCGTATTTTACTGACATTTTTCTACCTAAAGAGCAACCTCAGGAATAAAAGGTTAAAAATATGAAAAATAACTAACTAACTAAATAAATCAAGACTGAGTGGTCACTAAGTGACCAGATAGATTTTATTCACACCCAAACACATCAGCGTCACTTTACAGATTTTCAGTGATGCGCTACTTTTGTTTTCTTGCCTTTCTTTGAACAGCATTGTTTTCCCCGGATGGGGAAGTGCACCAATCCTGGAGCTACTGCAATGCCTAGTTGATGAGTGGATTTGAAAACATAATTTGTACCGCAGCTCTATGTTCACGGATGTAGTCTTTTTAAATCATACTGCTTACGTTTTTTAAGGATATAAGCAATGGAAATTAAAATGTTTCCCATCCGGGCCCTGTAGTCATGTCCTTCACTTTTCAGGCAAAAGCACTCACTGATTTCTGAATAGTGAGTGTAAAAGCATTAAAGTACCCCATGTTGTTCCTGCTTACATTTCACATGCTTTACTCAATCTTGCATTCCCTATCAGTGTTTACTTTTTCAGGATGTTGTTACGTTTTTTTAGGCAGCATATTGCTCTTGTCTAGTGCGTAATTTGAATTGAGGCGCATCCAGGTGTTTATAGTGGGGCACAATTGGGTTGTAGCGGAAGACAGTGCGAGCTTCTCTCAATGGGGCAGTATGGTATTCAGTGGGGGAGAAGATGTGGCCCTTTGGTCAGAGCTGCCGAATTTGAAACTGGGGAACCAGGTTCAGCCTTCATAACCAGTCCCCCAGACCACTCTCCTGACGGAGCGCATTTTCAATCTAGACCTTAGAAGGCCCCGCAAGACCTTAGAAGCCCCTGTGTCTTAGCACCAGCAGGTGGACCCTACTGGGGGCAAGTGTGGTTAACCTTGAAGGCCTGTCCACCACAATCCATACTGCAGCTCAACTCCAGTCTTGCAGGCATGCTTATGAAACAGCACACCCTAGAGCAACAGTGACTCTGTCCCTGAGGTCACAGGACGCATGAGAAGTGCTGCCTTTAGGGCGGTGCGACTGGTATGACCGCACTGGGTGCTGACTTTGGGTGGGGGCATCGTGCTTTCAACTATATTATGATTTTAAAAGCACTTGCTGCCTCCTTTCTGGCCTCCAGCAATTTTCGGCAACAATAAACATGTTTTGATAACTCAGTTGATTAATGTTTTTCCTACAGAGAGATCGGAATTTTGTCTAGTGGAACTTTTGACTCATGGAAAGGTTGTTCAGAGGGTTAATGTTCATGCTGCAAAGAACATGTACCATGCAGATCACAAAGTGCGCATAATGTGAATAGGTCAGTAGGTTACTGCTTTTGTCAGAGAGATCTTTGGTTACTTGCAGTTAATAAGTTAACATCCTAACATAGAACAGTGACCTATTAACTGTTATCTAAGAGCTGCATGTAAACTGCAAAGTATAAATTAGAGTGTTATAGTTTTTCCCCCCAGTATTTGATTATCCCAATGTTGCAAAAAGTGTACATTTGAATAGAAATCAATTCTGATTATTAAAGAGAACCCCCAAACATGGTATTACGTTTTAAACTCAGAGTTTGTGTTTCTCCAGACCAATTACTATTGAACTATACTGCCTATTAATATGGTTGTCATGTGACACCTATACCTTGTACTCCTTTGTCTAATGTAACATTTCCTATACAGTGATTTACACACATATAAATGATTGTCTCTGCGTAGTGTGTCATCTAAAGTGCTTTAACACCCTACACTGGTATAAATGGCACTGTAAATCAAATTAAATGCATCTGAGAGAGAGTGTGGTTATGGAGACTTAGGGGCACTGCTAAAGAGTGGTAGAGACAGAATCCATGGCAGAGGTGGTCATTGGGGGGCACCATCAAACATTGTTGCACAGGGAGCCACCAGCGCTAAAGCCGGTTCTGCCCTTGAGGCCAGTCCGCATCACCCATTGGTTCCTCCATTGGCCTTGTTTCAGCAGTAGCAGCTGAAAATCACCAGGGATCAGCAATACAGGATTTGCACGCACACCAAACTAAGTATGCAAACTTCACAGTCTCTCTGCTTCATGCACAAGCACTTTAACATGTGCTGCCTGCTTTGGGGCCACTAGAATTATGCAGCAAAGGAGGACAAATTTATGCTGCAGTGTTGACTAAATTATGCAGCACAAAAAAGGCTGCAGCGTAATGCAGTATATAGTCTGATACTTTATTATTTTGACATCTTTATACATGCTAACAGTCTCTGGAAAGATTTTGCCTTATAAGTACCTGATTAACATACAAATGCAGCAGTGAGAAAGGTGATCAGTGAACCTTTGCAAAGGGCCGTCCACTTTGCAGCAACACAAGTCACATTTTTTCTAACTTTTGATTGCACTACAAACAATTTATTAGTTAAATCTGGCAGATTATGCAGCACATGTTGTATTATGTGGCAAATATGGCAGAGCCATAATTAAATACAAAAAATATTTGCAAACTAGGATATTTTCCCATTTATGTTTGAACTGCTCTTGTGGAAAAAGGGAGAAGTGCTGATGACAGAAACTCCATGGCTCGGAGACAAATTGCTTGTATGTTCACTTTTAAGCAAATTTAGGACATTCTGTGATGAGAAACATATCCCACTTTGTGAATGTATTTTAATGTCAATAACCCATATTAAACCCTAATTATGTGTATCCAGTGATTGAATTAAATAACATAATAAGCTGTAACTGGTCAGTGAAATGCCAAATACTATAAATTGTGATGTTCTGCACATTCTGGCCACACCTCTGACTCCGCCCACTGTTCCAATCATTGGGTTATTCCCGCCCACTGATTCTCCGCTCACAGTTCCCCTACTTTTTTCCCCCCACTTCGACCACTGCTACTGATGAAGGGCTAAACCCAGAAACATGTGTCTAGACATAACAGAACTACCTGCACCAACTTTGGTGAAAGACTACAGCAACTTTGAAAGTAAGCGTACGTCATTTACAAGGATGCAATGAGGTGAACTGTGCTGGAATGAGAGGCACTGTGCTCCTTCCCCCTTTGTATTTATAAGACATAGTTCAAGTGTACCTTTCCACAGACTCATACGAAATACCCTAATCACTAATCCCTCTGCCAGCATGTATTAAACCTCACTTTTATCTTGCAGCTTCACTATTCAGCGACTACTCAGTGTTGGGCCTACCAAATATAAAGCAGGAACGCTTAGCATGCCTCTGGTGTAACTCTCACAATATTCCTGAAAGCATGCATGCATGTAAAAGAAACATACAAATAGATGTATACCTGTATTTTATAGGTCTAGCATTGTTGCAGGTATTCTTCACAAATACAGAACTATTTGCAGAAGTATGGGACCTTGTTGTATAGGGACTGGGTCTTCCTACCACCTTAATACCGACCAACCCAGGACCGACTTGCTATAGTGTCTGACTTGCTCTCCTACCCATTTCCCTGAGAAACAAATCATTAGACACCCCAGAACACAACACTCCCATATCTCTCAGGAATCGCGGTAACAAGGCACACCCTTTCACTCACACTGTTGTACTTGTCCACAATAACATCTGACAGAGACACGAAACAGTTTAAAATATTTATTTTAACTAACGTGCCCAAACATGCAGTATACATGGCACAACAAGCAGAAAAATGCATAATAGAAATATAGTCAGCATAGCAGCAAGTCTATACATCATGGAGGGAGATGTCATCACAAAAAAACAATGGAGAAAAGGACTATGGTGCCTAACCTCCCTCCCCTTGCTAAGAAGACGTATTATTATATAATACAAGATCTCTGGGCTTTGTCACCAGACCCCATATCTTGGCCTATAGAGTGTATATCCATGTGATAGGTCTTCTCCCTGGAAAAGTCCCACTCCAAGTATGTCTCAACTCTTCATGTACACTACTAAAAAACCCAAGTACACTGTCCAGACAACAGCTGCATCAGTATGTTTTCTCTAAGGGCTAAGATCTGTCCAGAACAAATTAACAAGGGGCATTGTTGTTCGACCTTGCACATAATGTTCACTCAAAATCCCAGAAACTTGCAGAGAGTAAACACAGTGATGAGTGCTCATGTGAAAGCAGTCATTGAAATACTGCAAAAATAAAGATGTGTAGTAACATGCGCAAAAGCAGCAGGCAAGCTGCAAAGTGTCCATGCTAACTTAGTGAAGAACAGCAATGTCCCTATGGGCCATGTGACACCCTACCCTTGGCCAGGGAGTTAGCCATATGTGGAATCAGAAATCAGAGATAAGCAGAGGCAAGTCATCTTAGTCGGAGTCCAATTGAGATTGGCAAAAGGCCCAAAAAAACTTTCAAATTTCAAGAGTATATTGTTTGGAAAGACAACATTTTGCCAATTGGGTGCTCGAAAACCCACCCATTTACATGTCGTCGTCAGTGACCAAAATGTTGCGGGAAAAGCGGCATGCCATGAACTCCAGAATGTTGTCTGTCCCTTCCATTGCAAAAACGTTTGCCATCCAGTTGATGAGATCAAACAAACACACATGTTCCGCATATCCAGAGGCTCTTAGGAGCATTACAGGGCAACCTGCGTCAATGTCGATGAAACTCTGAGTAATCAGGCGCTGTGCACGGGCGCAGATACTCAATTCTGCCATTGGTCCAAGCAAAGGCTCGCACAACAGGCATCTACCCATTGCTCATTCCTGGTCATGGACCTTTAAGGGTCCCATTAGCAGATTGTAATCCAGGGTGGCTCATGTGCTATTGGACTGGCAGACATCCCGGGCCCATTGAAAGGGGCACCGGAGAAAGTGGAATACAGGTTGCACGCAGGTGAAGTAGGCATAGCATGTCACCAGCAAAGGACGTCACCGGTATAGAACCAAAAAGCTGGAACATCCGATCACTGTACAGCTGCAACTGGACCAGGCCTAGCAGTTCCACAAATCTGGCAGCCATTGTGAAGCAATAGTATAAGAACCAGCACGCCACAAATCAACAGGAGCAACAGGGGAATCCCTCCGAAGACGTTGGAAAAAATAGAATGAATAAAGGCTGCTATTACTGCAAAAATAGTCTCAAAGGAAGAAACAAGGCCAGATCCCACAAGTTTAAAAAAGTGAGTGAGGCCTTCCATATCAGACGCATTAAATATTTGATATATTAATTTTCCAGAATGGAGTGGGAGATTCATGTTTAGCAGGGAGTTTATCTCACTTGCGGTTCTCGCCACTTGCAATTCGAAGGTCTCTCGAGCCGATGTGAGAGCGACTTCTTGTTGAAACAATAGTGCTTTGAGTCTCCCTGGTTTGTTGAAATCTGTTTTCAAAGTTGGAATTGAAGGCCAAATGGAACTATCTACAATGCCATGTGGGGGCAGAAACAGGACGTTGCTGCAACATGTAACTCATTGACAAACAGTGACTATATACGGGACACCAGCCAGTAAACCACACCAGTCGTGGTTATTCAAAATAAGATAACTGCCATTACAAAGAAAACTAAGTACGGGAATATCAGCTGGGACCGGAATACCTTTTAAAAAACAAGCCAGATTAGCAGCCGAAATATTACAAGCCCCCTGCAACTTAACTTGTTTGCATACTAGGGAATGTCCTACAGTACAATCGCAGTCCTCCCCTGTAAGAAAATCTTCCCTTTCCGCGCGCAGACATCTATAGGCGAAGGTTAGCGACCATAATTTGTGAATATAATTATTGCAAAGGGGTTCATATCTACCAATTGGGTAGTGTTTCATGCAGTGCGTGAACAGAAAAAGTGAGATGTGCAGTGAAATAACACCATGTATTAACCACACAGCTGAATCAGTGTCTCCTACGGAAAAAGGTAACTGTTCTAATTCCTCAATATCTAATAATGTGTAAGTACAGACATACCTCAGTCAAAACTCCATGCAATTCTTTCAATGCCACAGACTGCACTTCCCATTTCAAGCAGATACCTAAAATTATATGGCGCACTTAAAGTGTCCCTTTCCACACACTCATACAAAATAGCCTAATCACTAATCGCTCTGCCATCATGTCTTAAACCTCACTTTTTTCTTGCAGCTTCACTATTCAGTGACTACTCACAGTGTTGGTCCTAGCCAAATATAGCCAAATATAAACAAAAACATTTCACATGTGTCTGTTATAAGTCTCACCAAATTCCTGAAAGCATGAATGCTTGTCTCTGTACCTTTTCCTAGTGGTATCATATAGAAAAGAGGCATAAATATAGATGTGTACCTGTGTTTTATATGTCTTACATCTTCAGATGCATGATCCGTATGAAATTACATGTCCAAGTACAGACATACCTCTGTCACAAGACCATGCAGACCTTAAAACTTGACAGACGGAACTTCCTATTTCAAAGAGACACCTAAAATTATGCGGCATACTTCAACTGTAGCTTTCCACAAACTGATACAAATTACCATAACCACTAATCAATCTACCAATGTACACATATTACTATGCACAAACTATTTCAATCATCATTTCAGTAGAATAAAACAAACCACAATACAAATCTGTACATTTCTTAATATATTTCAAACATCACACTTGAAAATAATGCTTTTCAAATCTAAAAATATCACTACAAAGAGTGAAGCACTACTACATAATACATAACACACCTTATATATGTGTAACTCACCTCTGTAATAGTATTGCAGAATATGAAATTTCAGAAACTCATAAAAGATTTTCTTTCTCACACAATAAATGTAATGCACCACTCTCAACAAGGTAAAACAAGTAATGGCAAACTTTCCCTCTCTTTCTCCACACAAATAAATCTAAGTAACAAATCAAATTGCTTTCTACATTATTTCAAATTGTGCCACACATTTCTATTGTTTAGACATATTAACCCTTTCTAAATCTTACGGTGCCGGAGTGTAGCGTCCCGACAGAGCCACGAACCCTTACGGGAGTTCAAAAACCTGTTTCCAATAATACTAGTATTACTTTTTAACATCACACCACTTCTAAACATAGTACTTATTTAGGAAAACTTACTGTAGCAGCAAATCACTTACATATGCTACAATTTCATATTATAAAACCACACTTAAGTTTCAACCCTTCCCCCATTCTGCTTAATCCTAGTTTCCATAGAAACACTTTTTGCAACATTCAACTCTACCAGAAGGTCACAAGTTCACCATATTTTCAAGTTCAGCACACTAGCTTACTAAAGCAAATAGCAGGGGTGGTTGACTTTTGCAAAATATTAGCTTATCCTATCTACCGTACCTTTCAAACATTTTTCTATAACCGATCAGAAACATGTTTCTTGAGCAAAATAACATGCATCCTATTTGTGAGTGCACAATGCTAATAAACAGCCATTCACTTATCGGTTTTTCAAAAACAGCATCTTCTCCACCATTTTTGATACCTCTCATTCTACCAACTGACTACCTGAGCTACAGACATCTTTTCATTCCTCCCAGACATCCCTTCAAGAGGCTTACAGTATGGATTATAGGGCACAGCTAAGTTTTCTAGTGCAAAAAGTATACTGAACACAGAGGTATTGACAAAGACCTAGGTTTGCAAAATGTGGATATTAAATGGATTGCACAGAGAGGATTAAAGTGGCACCAATTGATGCCTTTGGTTAAAAACTTTTTGCATCTCCAACCCCCTGACCTCATAATTGTGCACTGTGGTGGCAATGACCTAGGCACATTGACTGGGGTAGGTCTGGAAATGCTAATGAATAATACCTTTGCACAATTGATGTTGCTTTTCCCTCACCCTGTATTTGTATATTCTAATATATGCCAAAGACAGAAATGGAAGTGGTCAAATCAATTCTGTCCACAGATTGAGAAAGCTAGGAAGAATGTCAATAAAGCTGTTTCTGCTTACCTCAGAGACCGTAGGATGGGCTCCATCTATAACAACAATCTACGTTTTGATATGAATAACATCTACAGAAGTGATGGAGTTCACTTCACAGATGACGGAAACAGAGTATTTCTCAACAACCTTAAGATGTGCATCCACACTTGCTTTTAGCTCCAACAAAGTCATAATGAAAACAAGGCTCTTTTTAGAGCCACCCTATAACCCGGCGCCAAGAACGCCTCCTGAAGGGGGTCCGCGCTGCCCCACTCAAGTTTAAAGCCCCGGGGAGGTGGTGGTCCCTGGGGGTCCGTTGCTCTTAATTTATGTATCCCCCGGGGAGGTGGTGGTCCCCGGGGCAGTATGGGGGGGCAGGAGCCCTCCCCACACTTCTTTTTTAAAATTGAAGCCCCAGGAAGGTGGCAGTCGCCGGGGCTTGCGGAGTCCCGCGAGGCCACCCACCCATAATAAAGGAATGCCCCAAGGAGCTAGCAGTCCCCGGGGCACTGTGGGGGGACAGGAGCCCCCCCACGCATTAATGATAAAAAGCCCTGAGGCGGTGGCAGTCGCCGGGGCTTGCGAAGGCCCGCGAGCCCCCCACACATAATAAAGAAATGCCCCAGGGAGCCAGCAGTCCCGGGACACCGTGGGGGACAGGAGCCCCCCCACGTATTTTTGTTAAAAAGCCCCAGGGAGGTGGTGGTCCCAGGGGCAGTGGGGGGGCACGTGCCCCCCACATATTATTACCAAACCCCGGGGAGGTGGCAGTCCCCGGGGCTGCGGGGGCCCCCGCCGGCCCCCGTATAATAATTATGCATTGCCCACCTGGGGGCTTAAAAGAAACAAAGCGCGGGAGACCGCGCTTCGTTTTTTAAAATATTTTTGGCGGGATTCACGCACCGTACATGTGCGTGAATCCCACCGAAAATATTTTAAAAAATGCTTTTTTTGGCCCTGGGGGTCCTTGTGGGACCCCCTGACCAGGCCTAGAGGCTCAGGGTGTTTCTACCCTGCCGCCTTTTCTTGTTTTTTAATGTTTTTTTACCTTTTTCTTGTGACTTGGTTCAACCGAGCCACAAGATGGCTGCCAACACGTTCTGCTTTGAAATGTTGGCAGTCAATCAAAGACAACCTCGTGCTCTGGAGGGTTCGCGGATCCACCGCACCCACCAGATAATAATATATTTTTTAATATGAATTTCTCAGGACCTACTGAAGGGATTTACACCATTTAACGAAAAGATTGCTTTCTGGACCAAAAGCTACCTTTTTGCCAAATTTGGTGTAATTCCATTCAGCAGTTAAGGCTGTAGCCATGTCTAAAGTTTCCTATGGAAATTATCAGGGAGAAAACACGTTTTGGGACCCCCCTTTTTTCTCAACCCCCGCTTGACGAATCACCCCAAAACTTTTAGGACAGGAGCTCACCGGAGCTTCCAATTAGTTTTGAAAATTTAGCGAAGATTTGTCAAACGGCGCCAAAGATATTGGCAAAACAAAAAAAGCTTTTCCTATGGAAACGTTTGCAGGTGGGGAACGAATTCCCCTTAAATACTGGGGGGTCCCTGGGGCCAACTAGCCCACCAGGAACCTCCAGTATGCGCCAGGGGCTGCGTTGCAGAGAGGTGTACAGAGGCCACGCCCCTTTTTACACCTCTCTGCAATGCAGCTCTGTGGCGCTTTTTGGAGGTACATGGTGGGCTACTTGGATTCCAGGGACCCTCAGGATTCAAGGGGACTTAATCCCCCAACTTAAAACACGCCACGGGCGCGTTTGCACAGTGGTGAAGGGAGGGGTGGGGCTTCAGGTGACATGTGTGCAAACAGGCCTCGTGGCGTGTTTTAAGATGGGGAATTAAATCCTCTTCAATCCTGAGAGTCCTGGGGCCAGCTAGCCCACCAGGTACCTCCAGTAAGCGCCACGGAGCTTCGTTGCAGAGTGTTGTAAAGGGGCGTGGCCTCTGAACACCTCTCTGCAACGCAGCTCTCTGGTGCATACTGGAGGTACCTGGTGGGCTAGTTGGCCCCTAGGGACCCTCGGGATTGAGGAGGAATTAATTCTCCAACTTAAAACGCGCCACACGGCGTGTTTGCAGACATGTATCCTCAGGCCCCACCCCCTTTATTCACCATTGTGCAAATATTCCTCTAAAATCAGCCGAACTACGAATTCCGATTTACTCACCTGTTATCAGGAGAGACCTCAGTGCTGCATCTTTGAGCCCAGTACTGATCCTGAAAAGTAATTTTAACCGTACTTACCAGTAACTTGAATTTCCTTCCATAGGAGATCATTGCCTGCTTTTGCTGAAAAAGTTTCTAAGTGTCGATTTTGAAACTTACAAATATTCCTCTGAAATCAGCAAAACTACGAATTCCGATTTACTCACCTGTTATCAGGAGAGACCTCAGTGCTGCATCTTTGCGCCCAGTACCGATCCTGAAAAGTAATTCTAACCGTACTTACCAGTAACTTGAATTTCCTTCCATATGGCTAACATTGACTGGTTTCACTTGGAAATTCTTCTAAGTGTGGAGTTTTGGAACTTTATAATATTCCTCTAAAATCAGCCGAACTACGATTCCGATTTACTCACCTGTTATCAGGAGAGACCTCAGTGCTGCATCTTTGAGCCCAGTACAGATCCTGAAAAGTAATTCTAACCGTACTTACCAGTAACTTGAATTTCCTTCCATAGGCTAACATTGACTGGTTTCACTTGGAAATTCTTCTAAGTGTGGAGTTTTGGAACTTTAAAATATTCACCTAAAATCATCCGAACAACGAATTCCGATTTACTCACCTGTTATCAGGAGGTAACCCAGTGCTGCATCTTTTAGCCCAGCACTGACCCTGAAAAGTAATTCTAACCGTACTTACCAGTAACTTATATTTCCTTCCATAGGAATCCATTGTCTGGTTTTTAGCAGAAAAGTTTCAAAGTTTCGATTTTCACAAACTACAAATATTCCTTAAAAATCGCCTGTATAACTTAAACGCATTCTTTCAACTGTTTACAGGAGATGCACCAGTGCTGGATCCAGGATCCACCACTGAGTAAGAAAAAGTAACGATAACACTACTTACCTGCTAAGTGAATTTCCTCCCATAGGATAACATTGGTGATTCTATGTGAAAAAGTTTCTAAGTGTCAACTTTTAAAATACAATAATATTCCTTAAAAATCACTACTGTAACCAAAACGCTTTTACTCAATTGTTTATAGGAGATGTCCCAGGACTGAATCTAGGATCCAGTCCTGTGGTTAGAAAAGTAATCCATAAAGTAACTAATTGCATTTAACTAGAAATTCACATTGAGCTCAATGTTGCATTGTGTTTGAAATTGTGTTGCCCATTGCAACAACTGTAACTACTGTACTTAAAAGTCTATTGCCTATTTGCAAAGTATTTAAACTAAAGTAATTCATTCTGAGAAAGTATATTTTGTAATGTAATGTATAATGTAATTACAATGTAATTTAAAAAATAAAATATCTAAAAATAAATAGTTTAAAAAATGTAGTAAATCAGTATCAAAAAATAAATATAACAATTAATACATTTAAAAATTGGCATTTACAAAACCTTTGAAATTCACTGAAAAAAACCATAGGTTTCAGACATGTTATAGTTAGGAATTAGCATTTAAAAAACCTTTGAAATTCACTGAAAAAACCATAGGTTTCAGGCACGTTATAGTTAGAAATTAGCATTTAAAAAACCTTACAAATTCACTGAAAAACCATAGGTTTTAGGGACAGTTATAGTTAGTTGGACATTGCACTCGTACAAAACCCGTGAAATTCCCCGTTTCTAGTTAGTTCAGCTAACTATAACTCGCGCCCCCGCAATGCACTGCTGATGACGTCACATATTACATCACTCATGACATGGTCAGTGACATCACTGATGACATCACCGATGACATCTCAAATGACATCACTGATAACATCACTGATGACATCATCCACGTGATAATCTGATGCACCACCTCACACCCTAATATAACCTTTGATACACCCACTCTAAATTACAGACTGCCATTCGCAAAACCATAGACACTACAACACCAATAACTACATACCCACTCACTGATTCTTAGGTCTACACACACATCCACTCACTCACCCGTACAGTCACTCATACTTACGGTCACTCAGTACAGGACTATCATATGCACTCATACTCCTATATAGACACTCACACACTGCCACTCATCCATAGAGGTACTCACACACCTAGTCAGTCATGCAAATAATTATTCACACTGCCATTTACTCACCTATACAGTCATACACACACCAGCTCACTTACTCATACAAATACTAGCACATTCTTACGCTCTTATACAATCACTGATACAAGCACACACTCATCCATACAGCCACTCTCACAATCACACACTCTCACTTATAGCCATTTATATACTCCAACACACATATATACTGCCTTTCACATATGTAGTTACTCACACATGTACCACTGGGACATACATTCACTCACTAACACACTCTTACACACACTTACCCACCGATACAGTCTATCACAGATGCACTCTTGAAACCATCCACCCAGTGAATCACCCACTCACACATCTATGCACAGAGTCGCACACACCCCACCCACACAAACACTCAGGCACCCATACAGATACTCAGACAACCAATCAATAACTCATATAGACACTCATGTAGCTATTCACAAACCCATGCAGCCACTTACACAGCAACAGACAGACGGATACAGACATTCACCCAGTTTAGTCACTAACCCATGCATTCAGTAAGATACGTTTAATCACTCACTTATAGAGTTAGTCACGCACCTACTAAATCACCCATACAGACACTTATACACCCACTCATTCTTCAATACGCCTTTCCCTATATATATTAAAAATATTTAAACTTTACAGAAACACACAGTCACTGGATGATGTCATCAGTGATGTCATTTGAGATGTCATCAGTGATGTCATCAGTGATGTCACTGACCATGTCATGAGTGATGTAATATGTGACGTCATCAGCAGTGCATTAAGGGGGCGCGAGTTATAGTTAGCTGAACTAACTATAACGGGGGAATTTCAAGGGTTTTGTACGAGTGCAATGTCCAACTAACTATAACTGTCCCTAAAACCTATGGTTTTTTCAGTGAATATATATATATATAGCACTAAAAGATTGAAAAGTTTGTTTTCCACTGCATCATTTGCCAATAGATTGTTATGCTGTTATCGTTTTTATTGATGAAAGATGAGGCTTTTCGGTACTACTGATCTGCATATTATGGGAAAGCATCTATTTGAGCGCGCAACAATGACTGGCCACCTACCTGTCCTTACCATAACAACTGATTACTGCAGCATGTGCTGAGGAGTCATTCCTACTACATTCTCAATTATTTAAAATATGATTAGCTGCTACACTCTTGTCTGCTGAGGGAGATTATTGTATAGCCATGACGTATGTGCATAACTACACTGTGAATTGTTGGCAATTTGCCTGTGATTGACAGCCTGATGGCACTTAATATCACCACTGATTTTTAAGAAAGTTATGCATCAGTGCCTTAAGAAGGTAAACTCTGAAGGAATTGTTGCTAAGTGGCTTGTCAAAGAGAACTTTCCATACCACATAGGAAAGAAAAACACAGGATGGCTTTGTATTTAGGAAGGATGGCATTTCATTAGTCAGACTTTTAATTGCAGGAACAGGTGTATAATGAGTAACTTTATACAAGGTGAAGAGAAATACATGTTGGTATTAACAGGAATCAATTTACATACAGATGTACAGTGACAAATTGGTAAAAGCTTTGCCTGCCAAATCCAGGCATCTGTGAGAGTTTTTATCAGGGAATTTGGATAAAGTTTTACGACTTCTCCCAGTTTTGCGAATGCAAGGTTTCCCTGTCAGGAGGTCAGCACAGCTGGGCTATTTCTCATCTGCAAAAGGTCTGAATAAACAATTAAGTGGTGGAATTTGCTGCTGCATTGGCATCAGACTTGCAGTGAGAATGTGTCAGAACTGGGTGAGGGAAGGGCTCGAAGTTCTAGGAATCATAAACACAGAGGCCAAAGCAGAAATCACATTTTGCCGGGGTATAAAGAAGGATTAGAGGGGTGGAGGGTTAGAGATAGACTTATAGATTGAGGGAGCCATACCTGAACCAACTTAAGGAACACAATGATACTAGGTTAGAACACAACTAATATTTAATGTCACCTGCCCACCACCAGGGTGCATGGTGGATGCCTGCAGGATGCAAGCTAAGACTACTAGTGAATGCTAGGGAGAGCCGCCAGTACTCACCCTACTCTTTGGATGAATTTCTGATTACCTTGCATTTTTTGTCCTCATATCTCCACTGGGCAATGCATTAGTTCTCTGGTTCTTTTCGGTCACAACTGTATCTGATATGTCCTCCGCACGTGCATCAAGGGTCCAGTGGACAGTCATGTGCACAGTGCAGATAAGTTTCACCAGCCTACCAGACCCCTACACTCAGCCTCATTCTCATTTTCACCCCACCCGGCATTCACAAAAGCAGAAAAGGAGGTCGTTCATTATCCTACATCATACCCAAAAAATGGACCACAATCCCACGACACATCAGAGCTTTCTCCTCACTTCTTGAGTTCCGCATGTAGCTGAATACCTGGCTGTTTGATTAACTCTGTGGAAACCACACGCCGCACACCTGCTCAAGCACCTGGACACCCTCACAGGTGATTAGGGTGCTCTACTAATCGACATAACATAATATGCAGGGGCTTCATCCCCACAGGGACACTTATATATGAGAGTGTCTGATGGGGGCACCAAGATTTATGTTGGACAATGGTCTGTGGGAGTGCTAAGATCCAGAAAGGCAGCCAGGAGATGCTGTAATCCACATGCGTTAGGTAAAGCTGGTGATTGAAGAGATGTGTGGGAGAATGATAGGCCTTCATGTCTGTGTCTGGGCCTTGTTGAAGTGAGAACACTTACGCTGAATCTGGGAGGTATGTCTAGTTAATCAGCTTTCTGACTAAGACAGTACTGATGGCCCTGCACCTAAGATTTCAGATGAGGTATTGTTCTGCAGTTGATGACACGCAGGCCAGGCTGAGGATAGAGACGTCTGTGAGATAGACTGGGGTGACTCCTAAGGCGGAGGAGCGTGGCCTCCACAGGGAAAATAAAATTATAATAACAATGTTATTATCATTCTCTCTTTCATTATTGGCTATGTAAAGGTGCTGGTGGGGCTGTGCTTCCTGCAAAGCACTCTCTCAAGTGTGTATGATGGATGTACGGCCGTCTTGGACCGGTCATACTGTCATGCACACTTTGCATGTTCTCCACCTGCTGTATTGTACAGCCTGGATGGACAACATGAACAGCCCCCAAGTCCCTCTCTGAACACCGGACCACTCATAAGGCAGAACCGTGATTGGCTAGGGGAGTCGGAAGCCTTTGTGCTTCCTGCTTCATCGCCCGAAGAGGACGGAGGAGAGGCAGCTGCCAGGAAGGTACGTGGTTTTTTTTTCGTTTTTTTTTCCCCTTTTCTTTTTCTCGAATCCCACACCCCATCCCCCCGCCACCACTACTGCCTGTTAGCAGCTGCTACTGGAGATAGACAAGCTTAAATCTCAAAGCAAAGCTCAGGTGGTCGCTTTTGGTGTTCTTTCACTTTTGTCTTATGTATTGCTAATATTTATGTTACCTTTAGAATGCCTCCCCGACTGTATTGTGTCAACAATATGCATTCAATGAAATGCTGAGAATGTAGTGGTTCAGCCCACAGACGAGGCAGGCTCACAAAAGACAATGTTTAGAGGTGCACGAAGTAGAAAGTAGGAAGGAGTGACGAAAATGGCACATTCAAATGATAATGCCCATGGTTCCCTTGGAGTAGGTAAAAATATCTTTGTTAGTTGCCATTACCTTGCCCATTCCTGGGCTTAAATCCATGAACCAGAGACTCGTGACACTTACTGGCTGTGCTATAATTAATACTACATTTAAGCCGTATCCCAGATCTCCAAAGAATTATCTATTAAGCTGTTATCCTAGTCCTTTAATCACACTTACCAAAATTATGAAAAATGATCATTTCTTCAAGTACCTTATTCAGAGATAGCTAATACTTGACAAAAACGGCATCACATTTCACACAATGTCCATGATACAGCAACATCAAATATCGAAGCATTCTCTAAATAAAACATTGACTGCTCGAACCTACACATTATTCTATATGATTTAAGCCGGCAATCTCTGCATCCAATATAAAATTGAAACATAAATATTAAGGTAATGTACATTGGCTCAACTGAATAAAAGATACAGGAGGACACGTGTCCTCCATGCTCGCACGTGGCTCTCCATCACTTGATAAAGACACCCTGAGCCTGATTTGCTTATCCAATATTGTTTTCCCAAAGCGCCAAGGCTCACTCGTCAAGTTAAACGTGATGGAAACATCAAAGGTACTTTCAGTGCATTTTCAGTCATCTGAAGATGACAGGGTAAAGGCCTCTAATACTTTCATCCATCTTTCAAAGAGTCCCACAATTTCTGCTTCATTAAATCTAGGGATAGCACAGGGATTCGGCTTTGATCCCAGAAAGATGTATCTTCTAGGCCGGCTATTGTTCTCTCGGATTCTTCAAGGGCTTTGTGGACAGGGCCTGGCTTTACAGTCCAGGCTCCAATAACATTGATTGCGTAATTAATATAATAGCTACATCTTTTGTGACAGTGTCTTTCCTTATAATGAACTCGGGCCATCCTATTTCTCTTAATGCACTTTCACGATCTGTTTTTTTTGCTTTTAACCAAGAATGAACATGCTTCCTCTAAATAACAAATGGCCGATATTTTGTTTTAGCATGCTCCCTCCATAGCTACTACAAGTCTGGGTTAAGTATAATTGCCTCTATTAGGGTTTGCAATTCGAAACTCAGACATGTTAACATCCTCTTGCGACTTGGGGTATTATCAAGAGCAGTGGCACAGCAAGGATGCTCTGGGCCTTAGGGGGAGATACAAAAAGGGGCCCCCGAAACAGCTATATTTGGGGTGCAGTAGGCCCATGAGACCCTCTTCCCGGCTGCCATCATACCAGTTGTACTGTCGAGGTTGGCACCTTCAAAATCAGAAAGCTAGCTTTGATCGAAACTTCCTCATAACGCGTAAGCGGTGTTTGCAACTATATATAAACTACACTTATTGTAACAGAGGAACCCGCAAACTCGTTCAGAAAAAGAAGGAATGAAGGGACCAAAGATTTGAAATGGGGCTACAGAGTATTTGTGTGACCATAATGCACGGAATTAAATGCTACCTATTGCACATATAATTGATTTTGCAATCTCACAGCCCTGAGAGGAATTTGAAATAAATCTTGTATATCCAACATGGTCCTCTTTCCGAAGAATGCGTAATTCCCAGTTCAGATGGTAATGGGAGTTTGCCGGCCAAATCAGGAATTATAGTATTCACAGGAAAAGCACGTTTTTATCACCTGCAAAACATATGGGCAAAAACAGGATTGGTAATGGGATGCACATGCAGCAATAGGTGCACAAAAACACACTTAACTGAAGAACTCATCCTGGAAGTATTAGAACTTCCAGATACTGGAACACTAATGTTGGTGGAGCCTTGTGTGATCATTAGGTCGAGCCTATAGCGGCAGCGCGCATGTGCTGCTCGCTTTGCGAGGGATGCAGTATTCAGTATGGAGTGGAAGCTCTGTGGAAGCTCCGCCCACTCTCCGCCCATCTTTTTTTCATTGGCTTGGTTCCTAAATGCTGCCTTCCGATTGGTTTTAGGCTTGTTAGTCCCTCCTTATGACGGGCGTGTCCTAATTTGTATCCTTCCATGGCTACTGGCCCCTCTACTTCGAGTGTTGCACAGTATGTTTTATTTATACAGTGAGCACTATTTTCTTCCCGTGCCTCCCCCTCCCACAGTCTGTGCCTTCTCTCCCACCCGCACTCCCGTTTACAATGCAATAGGTCTCGCGTAAATGCGAGTCCTGTTGCATTGCAAAATTGTAGCGGTTGAAAGACCAATTGTCGTTCTTTTCATTGTGCATTTATTCAGAATAGAAGTGCTTAGCTCAATATTCTGAGTATGGTTTTTCCAACCTTTAGGATCCACGGCACACATTTTATGTTTCGGCTCAGTGTGAAATAGAGGGAAGAAAACCCGCTGCGCACTTCAGCTGTAAATCGCGTATGTTTGACGGGTTGATTTCACTGTGAAGTGTCATGGCTGCGCCTCGCACTACTAGGAACTGAACCATTGGGATATTTCGGGAGGGCTGCCATTGTGCGTGTCTATTTTGTCATGTACGCAGCATGTCTGCCCCTTCCTCATTGGCGTTGTCTCCCGGGTGCCTCCTCCCCATCTCTCCAGCTCTTCACCCTCCCCCCGCTGGTAGCATCCTTGTAGGGATCCTGGCCGTGGTTGGTAGAAGGTGGAGGAGGGTGGGCACTGATATCACAGTGATGGAGCAAGGATTCGAGTAAATGAAACTTGCTCGGAGAAATCCTCCATTAACTTTCAATAATTGTTAAAACACTAGATGAGACGAAACTAATATACACCAGACACCGACACATGGGGAGAGAAGCTTACACATGCTTAAACTAATGAAGAATAAATGCAACGCGACTAAAACCCGCTTTAATTTGCGAAAACGCTTTGCGCATGTGCAAATCTGAATTACGTATTGATAACGTGACTAACTCGCTTTGAGAGGGAAAACCTCACGCATGCGCAAGAAAGACTAACACGTTGTCTTGAGGTACTGCATGCCTGGCATCTGCTTGCTTGAATTAAAAAGAAAGCTGATGTTGTTAATGCTTTTGCCTAAGGGAGATAATAACAACATGGGATAGAGTAGAAGTGGGTGGTAAACAGTGAGAATTATATGTCGAAGAAAATAACATCTGTTTATGATTCTTTTATTAATAGTGTGCATTTGGGCCTGCTAAAAACTTGACAGAAAAAGAAAATGGCGGTGGATGATCAAAAGTTGCACATGCTCAGTGAGTCCATGGTGTGACCTGGTGACCGAAAGAGCTGAATGACTGCCAAGAATCAAGGACAGAAGACATGAGAAAAAGAAGACATGTATCACTCGTCTATGTAGTCTGTATTGAATAAATTATTGCAATGGCAACAATATATGCATGGGAAGAGGACAATATGAATGAGCTAAAGAGGAAGGGCTAGCAAACTATAAATGCCTTAATAGAAATGAATATGTCAGTATAGTGTGATGAAAACTCCCCTACCCCTGTCCAATCATATTCCGTATTATAGTGAAATTTGCAACTCTTGAGGGTGGGACATGAAGAAATAAAGACTATAACTAGAGTAAGTTGAGTTAAGTTAGGATCATCAATGCTGAGAGAGAGATGAGTATGCTGCATCTAGAGAGAGCATCAAGATCATCATAGAGAGAGAGAGAGAGAGAGAGAGAGAGGCGAGAGCAGACTGGGAAGATTCAGATCCGAAATGACAACTTGATTAGATTTGAAGATTGCGGAAGAATATCGAGGAGGGAGAGAGTGTAAGAGAGGGAATCGCCCTGGTGCGTCGGGTTTGTAGAAAAGTCTAGTAAGTATTAGCTCTGTCCTGATCCTGTCCTTTAGCCTTTGTCTCCTGATCCTAAGTCAGGGGACCTCCACCATTCCTTTGGCCAGAGGGGTGGTTTTCCAGTCATCTCTATTAGGTATATGTCATTTTGTCTTAAAATTTTGCACATTTCATTGCAAAAGTACGTTAATATATGTCTTTTGTCTCTACATCTATCCACTCTTATGCATTGATTTGTTGAATGAGGTTGTGTAATTGAATGCATTTGCTAAATGAATTTTATCTCTCCCTTTGAAGAATGATGGAGTATGCACTGTGAATCTGTAATGATGAGCGTTCAACTTTATGACTGACATTTTAGATAAAGCTTATAAATCTTACTCAGAGTCTGTGGTCATTTCACTAAGAGCTGTGAATTAGTTAAGGAGTTGTTAATATCACCATCAACTAACTCAACTAATGGTCCATCGACCAGAGGAAAGAGTGTTGATTCGTGAAGATTAGTTAGGCATTGAAATGACAATTTAACCCGATTTGTGGTTACAGGGAAATAACTAATCAGAACTTAAGTGAATTATAAAACTTGACCCCCAGCGGTTTGTCCAGGGAGTGTGGATGAACATTTTCAGATGAATGTATATGGGCCATTGAAATATTCAGTTTGTGAAATATTCAACCCTGGGCCTTCCGCTGGATCAACAGTACTGCTCGCATGGTCTCATTACCACGTGAAAAAAAAAAAACTAAGGTGCTCGTTTCCACGAACCAATGCCGTGTGATGTACGTACAGCTTTATCATTAAAAGCTCCCGACACTAAATCATTAGCTGTCGGGAGCTTTTAATGATAAAGCTGTACGTACATCGCCGTGGCATTGGTTCGTGGAAACGAGCACCTTAGTTTTTTTTTTTCCCCGTGGCAATGAGACTGTGCGAGTTAAAATATAACTAACTACTCAGCTGAGAAACTCGTCCCTGCGCTTTACGTGAAACTAGTGTAGAACCTGCATACTTAATTGTAGTCCGTGCCCAATCCGATTAGTAGCTGATCGTATTTAAAAAGCACACACAAAATAAGTAACTTAGGGGCATATTCACAAGGAGCTATCGCCGAATTAACGGCACTTTATCGCAGCCAAAGTCGTGATAAATTTACCTCCCCATTCACAAGCCGGTGTTAACAGCCCACAGCACCAGTTTACCCGCGATAGCAGCCGCAAAATACATCGCCACAGAGGACCCCAACAAATATCGCCAATGAGATGCAGAGTAGGTGTTCCCGTGCCAAAAGTCGAGACAACATCACACCTCAACATTCACAACGACCAGCCACATCGGCGATAAGAACACAAAACAGGCGATAAGGCGCGTTAGCACCATGAAATTTACACCTGCTCTGACCTGGTGTAAAGTCGGACGGCAGCCAGCACCACAAAAGGGAGCACAGCCCAGGGCCACATCCGAAGGGCAACAGATGCCATGGAGCCACTTATCATGCGGCTCGGACACCCAAAGGGGCCACAACACCCACCGCCACCACCCCAGGACCCCAACCCACACCCGGAACACCCCCCCCTGGACCACCACAGATGCAGCGCAGACAAAGACAGCGGACCCCCAGGAAGCGTACCAGCCGCACAGACCCAACATCTGACAATGTCACCGTCCACTACAGGCTGAAAGTGACAAAGATCCTACGCATCCTGACCATCATCGCCTAACAGGCCTACGGCACCAACACAGCGGACAACCAACATCCCACCCCACACAAAGCTGCTGGCTTGCCTGCACCTGTTGGCCACTGGGACCCCCCAACCAACACCTGCTAGAGTCGGAGGAGTCTCACAGCCAGCCACATCCAAGTCCCCCACACCTGTCCTGGACATCACCATCACCCTGGTACCCCAGTCCCCATACGTACAACACAATGCACAGGATCCGCTGGAGACCAAGCAAGGACCATACACCCAAGCAGGATGCACGCACGTGTTGGGGGCAATACACAGCACACATGTACTACCTGTGCCCCCTGGTGACACAGCACACAATCACCGCAACAGGAAGCACACGTCTCACATCAATGTGCAGGCAACAACAGAACACCGTGGAACCCCCAACAATGTCGCCTTCAAATACACAGCCAGTGTGCATGATACCATCATCCTCCGACAGTCCATCATCAACCAGCGTTCTCAGGATGGCAACAAGGGAAATGCACAGCCCCTTGGCAATATCCAAGTGAACACCCCACACACCTCAACTCCACAACCATGCAACTCACAACTCTCGCAATGCACACGTCACAAAATCACATACAACAGGCACAACAACATGCCCACCCACCAGACACGACAGAACAACTTACAATGTTCACATGGGCAAACCCTGAACATGAGCCAGCAACGGCATGGCACCTCAGCCACATAATAGCCGAATGTGGGGAGAGGTGGCAACCAGGCATGTGTGAAGGATGCAGTAGAAACCTGATTGGGAAAGTACACAATGCCAAGAGTGGCAGAGATGTGCTGGACACACCGCAGTATGCAGAACACACCCATATCCATGGTGACATACACCGCTGGTGTATGGAGTGTAGTGGACAGTGGACGCCACCATGTCACCCCAGCCAGTGGGGGACCTCGTGGAAATGTTGCCTGTTACGCCCCCCCTAAGCATCACCGGAGTGGGATGGCTCGGCATACGCCACACCAGCGTAGGGGTGTGAATAAAAAGCACATAGGCCTGGGCGTGGTCCTCTTCCGGAAAGACCCACATCTCTGCCAGGGCGGCGCCTCCCACCCCACCACGAGGCCGACGCCGTCCTCGTGAGCGGAGTTGCCTACGATGCTGTGCGCCTGCCGGACCCCGGCACGCTGGACCACGAACCCGTCAGGCCCGCCCCTGCGCAGCCAGGCCACACTGATCACCTGCCGACACCGGCGTGTGTCAAGGAGGGCCCACCACATGCCAGTGCAAGCTCCAAGCCCGAGGACCGCGACCTTGGCAGCCTCCTCAGACCATCACGGCCTCCACGACACAGGCCCGCCTTACTCCTTTCTCGTTGACGCACTCTACTGCCGCCTTCGGCCCACTCGTCGGACCAGTAGGTCCCATGTGTGAAACTGTGTCCTGAGTCATGAATGGTAGTGACCCCAAATCCGGGCCAGCGGCCACAGCACCAGACCCCCCCCAAACTGTGAGGTATAGTTCCATATGGGCATCTTGCGACACGTGGTGCCACTAACCCTGTTCAAGGCCAGCCGGCGACACGTGGTGCCACTAACCCTGTTCAAGGCCAGCTGGCGACACGTGGTGCCCCTAACCCTGTTCAAGGCCAGCCGGCGACACGTGGTGCCACTAACCCTGTTCAAGGCCAGCCGGCGACACGTGGTGCCACTAACCCTGTTCAAGGCCAGCCGGCGACACGTGGTGCCACTAACCCTGTTCAAGGCCAGCCGGCGACACGTGGTGCTACTAACCCTGTTCAAGGCCAGCCGGCGACACGTGGTGCCACTAACCCTGTTCAATGCCAGCCGGCGACACGTGGATGAGGGACCAGGACTACCCTGCGGGCCAGTAGGTCACACATCCAGCACCCAGTTGCAAAGCACGAATGGCAGAGTCCACACCAGTGGTCGCACGGAGAGGTGTAAGAGGAAGATGCGGCTCAGTCCGGACGAATGCCGGGTCACATACATGGAGGTGACCAAACACGTGGTGCCGCTGAACCTGAACTGCGCAGACCGGTGGGGCCATCCAACCTATGCTGGCGACACTCGGTGAATGGGCCGTGCTGACTGCTGCCTCAGGCCTACACCACGGTCAGGTAGGTCACACATTTGGAACTGAGTCTTGATTACACCATGGCAGTGAACATTATTTAAGGCAGAGAACAATTCACTATACACCCTTCAATGTGATGGCAACAAGTCTGTGCATGGCATCACAACCACACGTTTCTGTGGGCCTACGCGGACTACTGCCCTCAGCCTACGCTGCGCACGAGTGGGATCACAGATTTGGAACTGAACATCGGTAATTCAAAAGGCAGAATACATTTCATCGCACGCACGGAGAGGCGTAAGAGGATGGCGCATTGCAGTCTGGAGGGAACAGGATCATCGTTACGGAGGTGATTGAACACTACCGACAACTGTCACTGTGTTACTCACTCTGTGCCTCACGAGCCAACAACACGTGGCTTTGGGCTACTGCTGACCACTGCCTCCGGCCTACACTGCGGTCCAGTAGGTCACAGAGTCTTGATTTGGCAATGTTGGAGTTCACATCTGTGTACCGGCATCATCGCAGACTGCATCCCCTCTCAGCACCTGTGCCACTAAGTGTGTTCCCCGACATTCATGGACACTCACTGGTCGTACATTGGTGGCGTTTGAGTCTATGGAATAGGGGCTAGTTTTCATCCTCATGTAGCTGATACTGAATTGTTGGTGAAAACGAGGGTTGCGCTTTCCACTCCTCCATTTGCTGCTTCCAGATAACATCAGACCTTCCGCATCATGCCCTGGAGGACACCTTCCACTGACCCCCGCAACCCTCCGCAACATACACCTCGGATATTGATGGGGACCCGCTCAGGTCGCATGGCCCATCTGACTGCACCGCAAGTCACTGTCCCGTGGCTGGGTGCCTGTGCCGGCCGCAGTGCATCCGGGGCCACTAACTCTGTGCTGCTAAGGCCTGGGACCCCTTCTTCTGAGACATTGAATGGCCTCTGTAGCAAGGGTCTTGGGGTCATCATCGCCATGTGTCTGTGGCCCTGCGCTGTCCGCATCCTCCGGCCTCAACTGCGGGCCACCAGGGCCCACACATAGCATCGAGTCTTGACCGGCCCGGACGTCGCATCACCGCAAGAAGCACACGCCACCACCGCAAGGACCACCTCCAACCGCCATCTGCCAGAGTCGAAACGGTGGTCCTGACAGACCTACGGAGTTGCTCAGACCTGTTGTGGATGCCATCATTGGCCTGATACCCTGCGCAGTACTCCAGGTGCCAGTGACTCAGTGCACCGCAAGCCATTGTCCGTTACTGATTGAGTTTTGTGCTGTTGTGAGGTTGCGCAGCAATGTCACCTCATGCAGTGGGGAAGACCTGGGACTATGATGAGGAAGATGTGTCAAGTGTGTGGACGGGAGAAGGCACAGACAATGGGAGGGCAGGAGGCAACAGCCCCAAGGCAGGAATGCAGACTGGTGGTGGTAGTCAAGCTACACACCCGGATCTATTACTGGGTATTGCGATGTGGACTGCGGACGCAACTGTCACCTCAGGCAGTGTGGGAGACCTGGGACGTTGATGAGGAAGTTGATGCAGGTGTAGCACACCCCACTGCATCTGCATCAGGACTAACCCAAAGGGACACAATCCTAGCAATTTCTTCACATGAGCGCGCTCTTCTCTAGTGCCCCTACCTCAGTGCACTGCAACTCACGGAACCTCCTGACTGAATATTGGGTGACCTCTGTCCTTACTCCAGATCCCTCCATGTTGCTCTGCAGTTGACTCTGTTATGCTGGTGTTTTCTGTTTCCATTACACTGGTGTCCACTGTTCAGGTTGTTGGCAGCACCTGGCACTCCGTGCGGGCTGGCTTATACTCACCCCACACACATCCAGCACAGGCGTCACTGTACATGTGGCCCTGCCAATAAAGGGGCCGGGCGCACCTGCCCGTAGCCAGTTCAACATGATATGTGCATGTGTCCCTGTGGTCTTGTTGTATGGATGGGGGCCCTAGGCCCTACGACATTACATTGTGCTGTGTACAGCGGACGCAGACATGTCACCGCAGGCAGCGGGCTAGAACCTGGACATGTAGCTTTGTCGTCACCCACTCATTTCGTAAGGGGAGTGGACTGTGCCATCGTACGCAGAGCCAACGTGGGTGTGTGACTGATATGTGCGTGCCCCTGGGCGTGGTTCTGTACTGGGTATGTGCATCTGCATGTGTCTCTATGGCAGTGTGGGTCTCCTTTGTGGGGTGTAGGTGGTCCCTGAAGGGTATTGGACACCCACGTATGTGTTCTAGTTCGCATTCCATGGGTTCGGCAACACCCGCACCTGTTGGGCCACCTCCTTTTGGCGTTCTGACACCTGGCATTGGGGTGCCATGTGTGGGTCGGTGAAGTGTTGTGAGCCAGCCGTGATTGCGGGTGCTTCATGCTGTGTGGTCTGTTGCAGGGGCTGGGTTCTCCTCTGAGTAGCTTGTGTGCCCTGGTCCTGGTGGTGGGTTGTGTGGGATGTCCATGGGCTGTTGTAGGGCGTCGGTGTTGAAGGTGTGGTGTTCGTCTCCGGCATCACTGATGGGTTGTCTGTTCTGACCTGCTGGAGGTGTTGTTTGTGTCTCTGCATTGTGAAGGGGAGGTGCATGTTGGCATTGTTTTGGCGCCTTGTTCTTGTCGACATGCAGACTGTGTGAAAATGTACATTGTGACTGTTTGGGCGGTGGAGGCTATTTGAGTTGGGACAGTGGACATTTGGCCTAGATGGCTGATGTGGGGTTGTAGCCGTAGATATGCATCTCACAGTTCCCTGCTCTGTCCAATGTGATTGTTCTGTTTCTGCGCCTGGGCGGACCCAGTTGTGTCCCCTGTTCTGCAGTGTGGGTGTTGCACTTTGTGCCACATTGTCATGGTATGTGCTGTGATTGCTATGTGTGTGTGCTGCAGTGTGCCACGGTGAAGGGGGACATGTCCCTGGGTAATTGTGGGTGTGCAGTGTGCTACACCTCGTTGTGCATGTGTGCCATTGTGCCCATCACCCCCCGTCCCCCCATTCCCTGTTGGATCCTCACCCTGTTGTTGATGTGTCGGGTCCTGTCGAGCTGTGTCCGTACTCCCACCTCCTTGCAACGTCTCCACACTGATGACTGTGGCCTGGGTTTCCTCCAGCTGCTCCTGCTCCTGTGGCTCTGGACTGCCACCTCCTGTCGCCGTTGCTGCCTTCCTGTTGGCAGCGGGTTTGGGCCTGGTTTAGGTTGTCACGTCCTGGCGGCGCCTCTTGGCCTCCTGGATTGGCCTCCTCGGCACTCCGACTGCATTCCAGGTGGTCTGCTTGTGGGTCAGTTGCTGGTAGTGTTCTGTGACTCCGTGGTGCTGGTCTTGTTTTCCTGCGGTCTGCACCCGTCTTTCTCCTTGGCCTTCCGCGACCCCGTTGTTCCTTGCTGGTGGTCTGTGGGGGTTGTGGGGTTCGCGTTGACCTCTGCGCTGGGTTAGGGTGCATCCATGTTGCTACGTGCTTTGGCTTGTTTCTGGTGTGTTGTTTCTGTGGTTTTTATGGTGCAATTTCCCACCAGACGCGTGGGATTTGCAGGCCTGTGGCTGCTTTTCGCTACTTTTTGTACCGCGATTGGCCTCATTGCATGATTTCTCGCGTTCGCGTTTCTCATTTTTTCGGCGTGGCGTTGATTTTCATGCTGACATTTGACGCGTTATCTGGTGACTATCGCATGCTACGCCTTGTTGTGAATTCCACGTTGACACAGGGTTATTTTCCCGCAATAGGCTGCGATATTGAAAGTTGCGTTACGCTACTCTTGCGGTAGTTATCGCACGTTCTTGTGAACATACCCCTTAGTGTTCAGTAGAAGGTGACCATGAACTCTTGACTGTATGCTTCTACTTACATTTTGAGCGTGCCACAGTGTGGATTCGGTTGTCTGCCACTGAAGATTAAACCTGGTGGTGTTCAAAAATCTTTTTTGAATGCTGCGCCTGTCATCTATAACTGTCGAGTATAACTTCGACAATATATAATCGCGTCAGTATTGATTAAATCTCCATCTCAGGCCTTCATGCTAATGAACTGACCCGGTATTTCTGTGCCATAAATACTGTACCGGTAACTCTGGGTTTGTAAACTCTGGACCGTTTGAATATGCACCGGGTAAAGCACTGGCGGCAATCCATATTGACCTCGCCCCCACCTCCTCCTTCACTTGATCCCTCGTCCTCCCTGCTTTGTGAATGAATTTCCCCATGTTAAGTGAATTCTCATGCAAATACTGCTTGCAATGTGTTATATATTTTTTATTTTTTTGCAGCGGTTAACACTTTGATTTTATTTGATTTATCACTATTCGTGAACGATGCTGTTTTCTTATCTCGCTTAATAAACTGTGCTGAATTAACTTTTTATTTTATTTTAGTGAGATCACGCACCATAGGAGAACTCATAAAACCAACGGCTTCTTTTGAACAAAAGTATGGGCGTGAAAATTGGAACGTTGCCTTTGCTCCAGATGGTTCCTATTTTGCATGGTCGCAAGGACATCGCACTGTAAGATTGGTTCCCTGGTCACAGTGCCATAATAACTTGTAAGATGTTTTTCATTCATACAGTAACTGTACAATTTTTTTAAATAGTTGTTTTAAAACATATAAAGTGACCTATCCCTTTTGAATAATGTTTGTTAAATCTGTTAAATAAGAAGAGACATTGGCTGTATGATTTGATGTCTCGACTCTAGTATGGAATGGCCACTTGTCTAGTTTGGCCATGGACGTTTGGACTGGTTTGCAAGGGAAACCTAAAACACTTTTGTTATTTCCTTGAACCCATCAAGTTTTCAGCTTGATATACATTGACTGTAACGCTTTCTACATGACAACCACTGGAGAAATCTAGAACAAGTTTGGGCTCTTGGTGGGGAGTCTGATTTTTTGTGCTTAGTCTGTTGGTCTGCCTTTATTTATTTATTTAACTGTTCGTTCGTTTCGACCTGGCTGTTTCTCCTATTTGGTTCTACAGTAGAGCTTACGCATTAATTTGAATTTTTTGAAAATATTTTTAACTTGCAGTTCAGACATTTTGGGGAATGTTTACATTTGTCAAACCTGTTTTGCAGTGTCGTGGATGGCATCAAGAAATCTACCAATTCTCTGATCCCCAGATTTTCAAGACAAAATAGCAATGAAGGCCAGAAGTCTCAACCATATGAACACAGAATAGACTGTGGGGACATAGAGTGGAGTCTTGCCTTTGGCTCTTCTGTGCCTGAGAAATATAGCCGATGCGTGAACATAGAATGGCATTGATTCAATTTTGGTCAGGATCAGCTTTTGCTTGCAACGGGTTTAAATAATGGGTGCATACAAATATGGGATGTGTACACAGGTAAACAGACTACTTTTATCTTTATTTTTTATGAACTTATATTCAAACTTGCTGTCTGACATTCTTTGGAGACTTTCTTTGGTGCCGCGTGACTGTGACATTTAGTCTTTGTCTAATAACTGGTAGTATGTTAATATAAACGTTAGTTTCACGAATGCATTGGCATCAAATTTCATAGTGCTAGCAAAGTAAGTTGGATGGGAATTAAATGGGAATTTGCATTTGGCGATGCAGCGCTCATAACGAAATTAGTTTTATTTATTTAAATGTTCACTTACCTGTATTCGGCCTTAATCCGTAGTTTACTACCCCCCACCCTGCCCCTCCCCTGCCCCACGTCACCGCCCGACCGGCACTCCTACCACGGGCCATGCCTGCATGGGAGGGAAAACACTGGTCTTACAGTACCTTGTGTGCTGCTGCTCACATCCTATGTGCAGTAAAGCTTAAATGCATATTACACGAGCGTACCTATTTTTTCCCTGTACTTAGGGTTTTTTTCCTACTGTTTTTGTTTTACGAAAATGCATTGAACAGTGATGTGTGTATGTGTTTATATGTTTGTGTGTATACCTTTTTTTTTTTATAAACAGGAAAAATTGTGCTCCTTGAAACTCGGAGCATGTATTAAACCAGATTTTCTGCTCAGTACATTTTCAAGGACTTCATTCCTATGCTAGTCGTCATCAAAATGTAGTATGCAGCGTATGCCTTGTTGCTATGGCAGAAAGTTTTTCTCGGTGAGGGGGGTGGGGCTCTGATCTGTTCTCATTTCGGTTGTGTGATTGAAATAAAAGATGCAGAACTCATGTTGTACAAGTCAGTTTAAGGTGTGTATATGTATGTGTGTGTATATATAGATTCTTCACATTTTATGTTTATTAACCTGTCTTGAGGTAAGTAGTGCACAACACAGGCCATTGAGCCTTAAAATCTGCATTTTTCTGAGAATAACCACTTGCTGGATACTGGAATACGGATGGCCCAGTTTTTATTACAACGCTTATGCAAACACCTGTTTTCACAGGGCTCGCATTTTCAATGGTACATAGTTTACTGCACCTGGTAATTACACTGTTTGAATCCCACCCCTGGGTACATTTTGGCAGTTCCAAGCTGCTGAAATTTACCAGGGGAACGATTCCTAGTACATAAAAACACACAGATTTTGGCGCACAAAGCGACGACCTCTGCATGTGATGTGTTTTGTATCTATTTATTTTTGCTAAGACTCAAGATGGGGTCTATTTATTGCACCAGGTAAATTCTGAACCTCAGGGTATTGTATTTTACTGGTTGTGTTAAATTATATTGCAGCACTGTATGGGGCATTCTTATATACGATCGAAATAATTATGTTGGGATCTCTTGTATAACTTTCTCGACTATACATTTTGTGGAAAACCATGCTTGGCTGCTGCATTCTGCCCATAGTTGTCTACCACTGGTGTAAGCCTGCACTGTTAACTCGAAAGCTGTTCTAGACTTAATTAAACTTACTTTGTTCCGGGACTTTAAACTGTAGTTCTCTAGCTGAAGAGCCATGTGAGGATTTGTTTTGTAGACTATTTTGGTGTATGATTTGGGCCACAAGTCTCCTTTTTAGGTCGAGCATTCGAGACCTCTTGTATATACTTTAGTATATACTTATATGTGTATGTTCTTTGTGTGCTCTGGAGATCAGCCCTAGGACTGGTCTGCTTCCACTTAGGGACTTTTTTTTCTGTTCAACTGCCTCTATTTAACTTTTTTGATAGAAAACGACCAGCAGAGGTCAGTAAAATATCAGAATTGCTTTCTGCTTGTTCAACTGCCTCTATTTAACTGTTTTGATAGTAAACTAACAGTAGAGGTCAGTAAAATACCAGAATCACTTTAGCATTCTCTAGATTCCACTCCATAGAAATTGTCTTTCACGAGCACCTGTAGACAATAATATTTTTTTCAAATCTTGTATTTTCAGTGATATGACCACAGAAGGCCCTGATTTTATATTAAAAAGAGAGCTTTGGACTATACCATTTCCTGCTGAAAGGCAATATTTCTCTCCATGTGTTCCCATACCTGGTGTGTCACGCAGTTTGGTGCTTACTTTTCCTCCATATTAAAGAACAGTAGATGTTTCAGCACCCAGGCTAATGTGCTGCATAGCTAAATACATATAAGGTCCCAAAAGCAAGACCGAGTGCATTGCAAATGCTTGTTTATAATGTAATCACATCAGTAGTTCGAAATAGAATGTAGAATGTAGAATAAGAATGTTGGGCCTCATTTACAAGAAAGTGCTGCATCGCGGCACCGCTAGCCCTTTAGCTGCGCCACTCTGCATCACTTTCAAAGCACAGGGATGCATCATATCTACAAGGATATGACGGATCCCTTTGCCTTCACCTGCGCTGCTGCACAATTAGCTGCCATGTGCTGACAAAGGCACCCTTGCACCATGAGTCACAGGGATGTTTGTCTATGTGCAGGAAGGTGTCCGTTCCTGCACATAAACAATATGAAACTTCTATGTGTGCTGCATTAGCACACATAGAACTTGTAAAACGTAAATTTTTTATGATTGTTTATGTGCAGTAAGGGACACTTTCCTGCACATAAATAATCATAAGAGGTGATTTCCTCGTTCTATGTGCGCTACAGAATGCAGCACGTATAGAAAGAGGAAAATAAAACGAGGAGAAATGAATACATTTCTCCTTGTTGTGCCTCCCTACGCTTCCCTTAGGGAAACTTAGCATTCAGACGCATTTCCAGGTTTACAATTTCTCGTAAATGTGTCAGGTTCCATGGGTGTTGCGTGGGAACCACTACAGCAACACCCATGGAACGCTACTTTCACGCAAAGTCCTGCTTGTAAAGGGTCCGTATTTACAATGACAGGAAAAGCAACACAGGGTGGCTTTTCGTGTCCTTGTAAATATGAGGCAGCAAAAAGCTCCACTGGTGCGTCACAAAAAGTGATGAATCGGTGGCGCAAGGGGCTTGTAAAAAAGCCCTGTTATGTTTAGAAAGCTTTACTCTAACAGATCAGTTACGAGGCAGGTGTGGAAATAAAATGAAGTACACAATGCAGAATGTTGAACACGTAGTTTTAGGTTTATTTGCCACAGTCCTCCAGCGTCAGGCAGCAACTACCAGATAGAATCTTGACATGCAAGTACTTCACGCTGCACACCACATTCCACATTCCTGAGAGAAGAGATTTAGAATGTGGAATACTGTGGCAAGCACATCACCACAACATCTCCCTTCTTTTACAGCCATTACAACAACACCAAACCATAGGAAAATACATAAGTAAACGTCCTGTCAGATAAATGGATAATCCCTAGATACCATAAGTACAAAGTAGAATACTGATAAACATTTCTAATGTCATAAAAACACAAGCACATTAGTATGTACTACTCAACGTTCATGAAAACCTAGAATTTATGTACACCATGCACATTTATACATCACGTTTCTGAGCTGGTTGAAGAACTACACGTTTGCTTTTGTGTTGAGGAAGATTGGAGTCCAACCCTAGTTACACTTCGCCGAGATCTGCCCTCATCTATGGGTTGTCCTTCCACCCCTGACTTTGCATCAACTTTGTCAGTACCATCACTTGGTTCCACCTTCACTACCCTACTTTTGTTCCACCATTCACGTCCTTTTATGCGGACCTCACTCTTAGACACAACATCAACTTTTTCAGGAGACCTGAATTTGGATAACCCCTCAGGAACATGAGTAGGATCTTTCACATGCACAGTCATCCACTTTGATCTCATTCACACGGTTCACTGACACAACATCAATGTAAAAAATGTTGATGTTAAAAATATTGAGTAAAAAATATAGACAACATCACACTAGCGACACCACTCTTGGAGCTCGAACAATTGGGTCGTTTGAGTGCTTGCCCCGGGTTTGACAAGTGGGACCTAATTGGCATCTCCACGGTGGGGGACATATGGAACTCGGGGGGATTGGCCACCTTTGTGGACCTCCAGAAGGAATACGAGCTCACACAAGCCGAAACATTTAGATATCTACAGATTAGCCATGCGCTCAAAACAGTGTTACCAGGGGGCAGTCCACTTCCCAAGGCCTCCCCACTAGAAGACAGGTTGATACTTGATTCCAAGAGCAAAAAGGCCATATCCCTTACATATAAAAAATTGATCAATAACCGCCCGGACCTTTTAGCGCATCTGCGGCAACACTGGGAGGCGGACCTGGGTGGGCTCGAGGACGACGATTGGCATGATGCCTTGGCCTCCCCCAGAGAGGTGGCCATCCCCATGAGACTGCGACTGGTCCAACTTAAGATCCTGCATCGAGCGTATCTTGCTGCGGGCGTCTTGGTCAAGATGGGCAGATGGGTGGATCCTTCTTGTCTTAGACATTGTCACCAGGAGGGGACCTTTTTCCACACTATCTGGGAATGCCCAGTCATCCGGTCATACTGGGACGCTATCACTAAACAGCTGGAGAGGGTTGGGGGGAAGAAATTGACGGCCACCCCAAAACTATGTCTGCTAAATATATGGGATACCACGGACCTTACCCAGACCGAGAAAACATGGGTCTCGTTGGGATGGGCCATCGCAAAACGGAACATTGCACAAATATGGGGGTAGGGGTGATGCCTAGTATTAGAGATTGGGCAGTTGACATGGATAGAGCCATGATAGCTGAAAAAGATGTCTTCAAACACCAGGGATGTCCAAAAAAATGGGATCGGAAGTGGGCAGCGTAGAACAAATATAGGGGGATATATGTTTGTCTCCAACAGTTGAGCTGCGACGTTGTGAAGCGGGATTGTATGACACATTTGCTACCTTAGGGGCATCACCGGACTAATGGGTCAAGATGTTATCAAAGTAATGTAAATCAACTCATACGGATTGTATACCTAATGTATACTGTGGCTGAAATGCATTGCTGTGCTGTTTGTTATATTCATCAATAAAACAGTTTAATTAAAAAGAATATAGACAACCAAAATATCGACAGCTATACTTAAACAGGTGAGTACAAAAATATTGACTAAAAAATATCGATGTAAAAAATATAGATGTATAAAATATTGACTTTTAAATAAATAGAAAAACAAAAGAATATATATTAAATATAATATTAACAATACATTTAACATATATTTTAATAACATAACAAATAAACTTAACAAAAAAGAAACACACAAACATAATAATTTATGCATATATATTTACTTTAAAACAATTAATAATCTATTATTTATAGTTTATGTTAAAAGTTTAAATAATATAAAAAATAAAAATATATATTAATGATTTAAAATAAAAAACAAAAATCTATAATAAATTAAAACATTAAACTATTAAAAAATATTTAAACTTATATACAACAGAATACAATCAGTGCAACAGTGGGAAAGTGCTGGATGGCAAGGGGTAAAAATAACTATTCCCACTCCAATGAGTGCAATAGTAGGGTAAATGTTGGATAGCGGAGAAATTAAATTTACTATTCCAACTCCAGTGAGTGCAACAGTAGGGAAAGGGTTGAATAGCGGAGGGGTAAAGATTACGATTCCCACTCCAGTGAGTGCAACAGTAGGGAAAGTGTTAGATAGCAAAGGGATTAAAATTACTATTCCCACTCCAATGAGTGCAACAGTAGGGAAAGTGTTGGATAGCGTAGGGGTACAATTAACTATTCCCATTCCAGTGAGTGCAAGAGTAGGGAATCTGTTGGATAGTGGAGGGGTAAAATGTACTATTCCAACTCCAGTGAGTGCAACAGTAGAGAAAGTGTTTGATAGCAGAGGGGTAAAAATTACTATTCTCACTCCAGTGAGTGCAACAGTAGGGAAACTGCTGGATAGCGGAGAGGTAAAAATTACTATTCCCACTACTGTGAGTGCAACATTAGGGAAAGTGTTGGACAGCGGAGAGACAAAAATTACTATTCACATTTAAACAGTAAGAGAAATATAAATTTAAAAAAATCATAAAAATAAATAAATAATATTTGAAAAATGAAAAATCAAATAAAAATATATAAAAAGAAAACATATGATAATATTAATTACATATAATAAAAACCTACACATATTATATAACATAAAATAATAAATACATTTAAAAAAAAATTTAAACTAGAAAATATTTACAAACAAAAACTTAATTAAAACATAAGTGTATTTATTTTATTTCCTACCCTATAACACCACACCAAAAACAAAACACTTCAACATTTTAAATAAAATTTACTTCCATAATTAACATAATTAATAATCAATTAAGAAAGTATTATTAATAAAAAACGAATAAACATTAATTGACTACACACACTTGAACACTATAATATCCACAACACACAAATTAAATTATAAAATAATAAAACAATTAAAACTTATTTTTAAATTAAAAACTATTACTATTAACTACTAATAATAAAGTAATTAAAATTATTTAATACCCACCTTTTACCCCTTCAAAAGTATAAACAACCGGGTCCACTGGTCATATCTGAAACAGGCATTTCGCAGATTTGGATTCTGGGACCAATTTATTAGATGGGTGGACTGCATCTATAATAACCCGCAGGCGCGGATTAGGGTGAACGGGGTTGCCTCAAGACTTTAAGATAGGGAGAGGGAAACAGCGGAGATGCCCTTTATCGTCTCTGCTCTGTGCTCTCTAGTCGTCAAAACCCGGACATATCAGGGATTAGAATGGGGGACAGGGAACATAAAATATCGCTTTACGCGGACGACGTACTCTTCCTTATGAACCCAATGACTTCGCTACCCCCCTTGCTGAGTGAGATCAAAACTTTTGGTTGGGCCTCGGGCTTTAAGGTCAACATCCCAAAAACTCAGGCCCTTAGCTTGATGATCCCTAAGAATATGCAACAGCAGCTGGCGACACAGTTCTCATTTAAGTGGGCCCCCGAAGGCATCCCTTACCTAGGGCTACAGATGTTCCCCGCGCTCGACAAAATAGCACAGGTGAACTACACAACACTCTTAGCTGAGATCAGGGGGGAACTTTTAAACTGGAAGCGGCATACTTTATCGTGGCTGGGCACTCTGGCAGCCACCTGGCACTTTCCTTAGAGACGGCGATGAAGAGGAGGAGAGCAGCCCGGGGATGCCGCAGCCAAGGTAAGTGGTTTTTATTTACTTTAAAAGTAGTTTTATTTCAGTTTTAAGCAATTGTTAATAGGGGGGTGGGAGGCGGGGGCTGCCAACTCCACTCCACCGCGGAGTGTGTGGAGATTTGCCTACTCTGCGTTCTCCATGGAACGCGGAGTAGGCAAATCTCCGCACACTCCGTGGGCGGAACGGAGGTCCCTGCCAGGGTTATTTGACGTAAGCCTTGATCCCCTCTGGCAAGGCACTATCCTTTGGCCATCCCTCAGTAACATATTTTTTTACACAAACCAAATCTTCATCCTCTGATGTTCTGGCATTCCACTCATCCTCCGTAAAAGCATTTCATTCACAAACATCTATAGAGTCAATCAAACATTCCTTATCTTCAGCCTCCCAGCCCACAGATTTCTCTTCACCATTGATGGGAAAAGGAGATAAATAATCTGCTCTGAATTTTTTACCACCAGGGATATACTCAGTGTTGAAGTCATACTGCAACAACTTGGAACTTAGTCTAGCCTACCTTGGGGTATGGTCCCTTATGACAGAGCCACTAAGTATATTCACCAACAGTTTATGGTCTGTCTTGAGAGTACATTTCTTTCCCTAAATGAAACATTTAAAACATTCTACCGCCCAGCAACAAGCTAATAATTCTTTTTCTATCACAGAGAAAAACTTTTTCATTCTTTTTCAATTACCTTGAAGCAAAACCTACGATCATCTCATTTCCAGACCTATTCTTTTGGGCCAGTGTAGCTCCTAACCCTTCGTTACTCGCTTCTACCATAACAATTAGAACACTTTTAGAGATGTGCACTTATCTCCTCCCGTTCTATTACTTGTGATACGCTATAACAATTTGTGCATATCACAGTGTTTATTTGCTGGATCCGCCTTTGACTTGTGCGTGCCTTCTCATTCTGTATCCCAAAGCGTGTGACTTTAAAGATTGTGACCTGCGAGGTTTCCCAATGGAAAATGGCTGACAAAGTCCTTAACGTGCCCCCGTGTGAACGCACGTGCACAGGCACCCGCTGTGAGGACTAAAGATAACACGGCATATGAATGGTTTGAATGCCAAATGCAGGAGAGCAGATTGTAACATTTCCACCTAGAATGAATGGCTTGCGCAGACTAACGGAGAATGTCTGACGAGCTGTGAGTGCAAACTTTCTCGTGCTGGGGACTAGCGCTGGTAAAATGACTAACAGATAGCCACCATGTTATGCGCTCATCCCAGGGCCCAAAATACTATCTCGCAATGCCCTTACTAATGTGGCAGTTCACGCGGGCCTCACACAAGACTTTTGTACATGCCTGAAATAAGTCTAATGTAGGTGTGATCCACGGTGGCTAACGCATCAAGGAGACATGCTCCCTCTGAGACCCTCACACCACACAGTGCAGACTAGTAGTCCACGTGGATTTGTTGCTGTGGCCAAATTGTCACCAAATGTGTGGTAATAAAATGAAGTACACAATGCAGGAGGTTAAACACGTAATTGTATGCTTATTGGCAACAGTCCTCCTGTATCGGGCAGCAACTGCCAGCCACAGAATCTTGACATGCAAGCCCTTCACGCTACACACTACATTCCAAAGAGAAGAGATCTAGAAAGTGGAATGCAGTGACAGGCACATCACCACAGCAGTATAAAGAAGGATTTATGTACATGCCGCTAAGGAATAAACTAAGTATCTTTAACTGAAAGGTGTGACAATTTATGGTCTATGAAAAGAAGATTTCAGCCTGAGGTTTGTCGTGACAACAGCAACTACAAAGTGTGTTTAATCTCACATTCTAAACCTTGGTAAGACGCCGTCATGTCGTGAACAGGTGGAAGAAAGAAATTATTTTTAAACATGATTCGCTAAATGTGCTGCTGCATTACACTGAGAGAGGTTGAGTGCATCCTTTGTAAACAGCCTGTGTGGGTACTATGCATGAGGCCCCAGCGCATAGCGCTTGCCTGGCATAACTGGGCTATTACAGTGGTGAGTGAGTGCATTTTATTTAATTTGCAGCTGCAGTGTGAAGCACTTGTTGTTCAGGACCTTATATAGTGATTGCTACTGCATAATCTATGTGACAAATTTTAACAGTGATGCGCTTTTCAAAAATACACCCTACAAAACCTGTGTTCTCGTTTATGTGGAATCCACAGGACTTCTGTTGTCACCCGTAGGTGTACGGGTGGACGCCTCGCCTCACCTGGCAACAGCTCAGGGCATGAGGCACCGCTCTTTCCATCGGTACCCCGGACCTTCAACAGGCTGCCACCGGAGGCGTCCACCCGTACACCTACGGGTGACAACAGAAGTCCTGTGGATTCACAATTTGTCACATAGATTATGCAGTAGCAAGTAATATATAGGTCCTGAGGAATGCCAAGATCAGTTATTAATCACTATGGCTGAAACATGTAGACCTGTTGTTTAGATCAGCGCAGCCCCAAAAAAATTTCAGACTGCGTTTGCACTGTTTTTTTAACCTTGACACCAAGAGTTAACCAATAAATTATTTTTTCTCTTGGTAGTCAATTTTACATCACTTATCACATCACTTCTCTTTGCACTGCAACCATCACCCTTTACATCTTTATGCTTCACATCAAACGGATTTTAGGTGATCCGATCAATTGATCAATAAAACATCCCTGTGCTCCTCCCTGACAGTGAGGGGGTTGTAGCCCTTGGTTACACTAGGTTTTGTGACCAAGAGGAGATCCCAGATGATGAAGCATGCCACCTCGGTGGGTGATGGGATTCCGTCCTTTTAATAGGACTCCCCTTATGTTCAAGTAGGAGTTGTAAGCTTCTACTGTTGGTGCTCTAGAGCCCTGTAGTATCTGTACCCCCAATATATTTGAAGTAGTCTACAGTTCCCCTACATCAAGTTTGCAGTTTGCTGCTTTATCCGCCATCAAGGGCAACATGCAGAGAAGATCCTCAAAAATGGCTAGCTGGTACATGAGAATGAGAGAAAACAGCTGGAGAGGAGATGGTGCGCCAACACAGACACATCCGACAAAGCACACTTCAAGACATTCCCTCTACCTCTACCACCACTTGCTGAGGGCAATTAAGAATAACAGCCCTGGCCGTACGCATCCATACAAGCACCAACAACAGTAAGGAACGATTCAACATCGTTAAGGAGTTCTCCAAACAGGAGCTGTGTGATAACCTCACCGACTTCTTCCACGACAAGATGGCAACAATATACAGAAACTTCGAACCCAGGCTACACCCACGACTTCCTTGACAGACATTCCCCCACTGCAACTGACACGAACCCCAGAATGACCACCTGGAAGCACCTCTCCACCCAGCACACCACCTCCATCATGAAACCCCTCCACTCGGGAACTCCCACAGACCATGCCCGCACCACATCTGAAACCAATGGATCGGGCAGGAACTCACCACCCTTCTCAACACCTCAATCATCATCGCAACATTTCCCAATGCCTGGAAAGACGCTGAAGTCAGACCACTACTCAAAAAACCCTCTGCCTACCCCAGCAAACTCAAAAACTACCGGCCAATCTCCTTGCTCCCCTTTCCAGCCAAGGTACTGGAAAAGACTATCAACAGGTAATTCATGAAATACCTGGAACAGAACCAGCTACTCAATGCCTCCCACTCCGGCTTCCGCAGCAATCACAGCACAAAGACTGCCCTGACTGCAGCCACTGATGACATCCAAACCCTCCTCAACCAAGGAGAAACTGCATCTTTGATCCTCCTCGACCTCTAGGCAGCCTTCGACACCGTATCACACTACACGCTGATCAAAAGACTCCACCAGATCAGCATCCAGAAGAACTCAGGCACAAGTTATAATTTCTTTAAATAACTTTAACCATAACAGCTGAATATCTATGGTTTTGTGCATGTAAAATCTGAATCTAACGATAACATTTCCTAACTATAATGTCCTTGTAACCTCTGTTTTTTCAGTAAAATTCTGTTTTCTTAAATGTTAAGTAAGATGTCTATCTCAATGCGCAGTGGAGTGTTGGATGCAGAGTCTGGCCTGGCATTGTGCTACCCCCACCCAAGCTTGCTGCTCCTGCCCCCCCTCCTTGCCATCCATTGTCCAAGTCCATGCCTCTCCTCCCTCATTACAGCCCAATGTGGCTGTTGTTCTTCCACTGCCCTTCCCGCCTGCCCTGAACAGTTAGATTGCAGCCCTACCCACCTCCTCTCTACCCTCTGTTGTCTGAGTTCATGCACCAGCCCCCTCCCTCCTGCCCTGGATGGTACGATGACCTGCCACTGCCCTCCATTTAGCTTAAGGTCCTTGCCCACTTCTCTTGCCCTCTGTTGCCCAATTCTATGTTCAATCATTGCCATCCTGTTTAACCTCTTTGCTTAGATTGCTTTCCCTTCCCTACTTCCTCCTGCCCTCTGCTGTCTGTGTGCATGCCCCTGCTCTCTCCGTTTTGCCCTCCATGTTCCATGGGCCTGCCACTGTCCCTCCTATCTACACTGAGTGTTCTGTTGGGCTGCCACTGCCCCTCCCACCTGCCTAGCATGGTCAGATGGCTGCCACCTGTCCCTGCCACCTCCACCCTGCCTGTCTGAGTACTATTACCCTATCCCCTCCCTCCTGTCCTCCATGAACCATTTTTCTGCCACTCTCTTCTGCTCTCCATGGTCTGTTGTACTGCAACTGCTCCACCTGCCAATCTTGCATGGTTTGTTGTGAAGATCCTCCCTTGCCCTCTCTTGTCTGTGTCCAGCCCCTACCCCTCCCTTATGTCCTCCATGGTCCTTTGTGCATGCCTCTGTCCCCTCCCTTTTGCCCACCATGGCTGTTGTGCTGCCACTTACCGTTCCGCTCGCCATGCATGGTCTGTCATGCTGCCACAGCCCCTCCCACCTGCCCTGTGTGGTCAGCTTCCTGCCCCTGACCCATGCCCACTTTCCCTTCAATGTCTGTGTGAATGCCATTATAGGCCTCCATGGTGTATTGTGTTTCCAGTGCCCATTCTGCCTGTCCCCCATGGTAAGCTTGCTGCTCGCTCCCACCCTGCCCCTTGCCCCTGCCCTTCATTTTCCATGTGCAAGCCCCTATCCCCTCCCTCCTGGCTTCTCTGGCCTGTTGTTGTGCCCCTGGCCCCTCCCTCCTGCCCTTCATGGTCCATTATGTGGCTACTGTCCCTCCTGCCTGACCGGTATGGTCAACTTGCTGCCCTTGCTTTTTCCCCTTTGCTCTCTGTTAGCAATGTATGAGACCCTGTTCCCTCACTGTTGCTTTCCATGGCTCGTTGTTCTGCACTGCTGTCCCACTTTCCCTGTGTAGTGTATTGTACTGCTGCAACCCCTGGTGCCTGCCGGGTAAGGTAAGTTTGGTGCCCCTGTTCATCTCCCGCTGCCCTCTGTTATCCGAGGCCATGTATCTAGTATCTACTCCATTCCTCCTTCTCTACGTGATCCAATGTACAATACTAGCCAACATTTTGAACTTGTTAAGAGAGAGATTTTGAAAAAAAAACTGGGGAATTAATTTTCCCCATTGACTTAAATTAAAAAAGAGTAGATTTTAGGCAGGAGGCTGATAAAATAAAGCCCTTTGGGCTTAAAAACATCAGAAGTCTACTGTCTAAATCAGGTCTGTTGGCATGTATGGTTGTACTGCCACTGCCTCTTACTTCTGCCGTCAGTGGTCTGTTATATTGCCACAGCCTCTATTGCCTGTATTGCATGGTTGGCTTGTTGCCCCTGCCCTCCTTTCCCTTGCCCTCCATGGTCTGTTGTGCTGCCACTGCCAATCCCGCTTGCCCAGCGTGGTCAACTTGTTGCTCCTGCACCCTCTTCCCTGCCCTCAATTATCTGAGTCAATGCCCCAGACCTCTCCCTTCCCACAGTATTCTAGTGAACAACTAGATTGCTAACATTCTATATCTATAACAAAAGTGTGGTACGCCTGACGCCATCTTGATGTAATCAAAACTGTAATATCTAAAGCATTTCCTTTAAAAATTATAAAAACGAGCGAGTCTTATTCCCATAGAAATTATGGTTAGTGTTCTAAAAAACTAAAATGAGGACATATTTTCTGAGTTCTCAAATAGCGACAAAGTACTTTTAAACTATTTGTTAACCTTATGTTTTTTATGCAGGGGAACGCCCACCCTGCATATATTATACCTGACGCAGGTATAGTGTGGCGCAGGGCTTTACAAGGTGATGCATATGCCTAGATGCGTCACATTGTAAATATGGCACAACGTGGTGCATTGTTTACGCCACCGCTGCGTCAGAAAAAGTGATGCAATGGCAACGTAAAAGTGTTGCAGGTCTTCATAAATAAGGCCCTAAGTGCTTTACACACTTTTGTATTGGGCTACACTTGGGCTACATTTGGGTGCTACATGTGCTACATTTGGGCTCTATTTTCTCTGGTGGCCATCTTGGGAGACTAATTTCTTATGAAGCCCCCTAATTTCCTCATTTACTGTTGTATCCTCAGTAGAACATGCTTTGTTTTCTACTTGGATTCCTTCAAGATGGCGTTCGGATGTGCCACACTTTTGCCATAAATTTAGAAAGTTAGTTCTCTAGTTGCTCATCAGAAAACTGTAGTAAAGCTGCTCATTACCAGGGTGTTAATTGGCAGTCTGTTGCTGATGTTGAAAGTGCATGTTTCAGTCTGCATGTCAGAATGTTTTAATGAAATAGAATAAGAAGATATTTGAGAATTCACTTAAAACGTGTCCTAATTTTACTTTCTGCAGCACTAACCATAAATTCTATGACAAAATGAACCCCCACATTTTGTTCCTTTCTAACTTAAATGTTTTAAGTTTTACAGTTTGATTCAATCAAGATGGTTTTAGGTTTTCCATACTTTTGTCATAAGTAAGACAGTTCTTTAGAACACTGTGGGAGGCTGCAGTAGAAAACAAGAGAAATAACAAATTGGAAGTGCATTTTGTTACGGAGAATATCAGACTTTGCTGGACTTGGCCCTTTTTGGCTAAAGTTCCTTAAACTTTTTGCCTTCCTCCTAGACCTTTTTCTAACATTATGTTGCCGACTTAGATGCTTTGGGCACTTTGCCACTGCTGATCAGTGTCAAAGTGCAGGTGCTCCCTGTATAAAGTGTTATGGTAATTGGTTGTCCATAATTGGTATGTTTGCCTTACTAGTAAAGTCCCTAGTAAAGTGCACTATGTGTGCCAGGGCTGGTAATGCAAATGCTACTAGTGGGCCTGCAGCACTAATTGTGCCACCCACACAAGTTGCCCTAAGAAGAGATCTCAGGCCTGCCACTGCAGTGCCTGTGCGCAGTTTGTTAACTGCCTTGTTGTCCTGGTAAGTGCACTCACTTGCCAGGCCTTACCTTCCCTTTTTATGCACATCAGACACCCCTATAGTAGGACCAAGGTACCCCCCTGGGCAAGGTGCAGTGTATGTGAAAGGTAGGACATGTACTGAGGTGTGTACCATGTCCTGACAGTGAAATACTGCCAAATTCGTTTTTCACTGTTGCGAGGCCATCTTGCCCATAGGACAGAATGGGGAATGCTGAGTCCCATGTTTCCAGCATATCTTCCCATAGGCATAAGATGGAGAGATGGAGTTTAGTGTGCCTGAACTCAGAATTTAATAACACATCTTTTTGTGAAGATGGTTTTTGAATTGTGTGTTTAGAAACCACGCTTTAGAAGTGGCTGGTTTCTTGTCTTAAACCATCCTGTGTGCCTCTGCCTGGTTGTGTATTGCCTGTCTGGGTTTGGATGTGACAGGGTCTGGGAAGTGTCCTGACCCCAGGGAGGAGTAGGTGAGACAGCAACAGGCTGGCCTGCGTTTGATGTGGGGGGGGAGGAGTAGCCCCCTGCATGTGAAGAGGGCTGTGTTGCTGCCCCCAGAGGATGGCTCCACCGCCTGCTGAGTGCCTGGGCCCCAGACCCTGACTATCAAAGGAAGAGGGTGTGCACTGGCAGGAAGACACCCAGGTCTGGTTTGGACCGGGGTCAGAGCCCCCTAAACAAAGACTTCAAAGGCATTTAGGGGGATAAATGTAAGAGCTGAAACCCCTGAACTCAAGACTGAAATTCATACTGAAAAAGGATTGAAACTACTTTGTGATCAAGAGGAACCTCTGTCAAAGAAGAACAGCTGAAGAGATTGAAGAGAAGGACTGCCCTTGCTGTGTGTTCTGGGGCTGGCCTGCAGTTTGCTGATTTGACTGAGGAGAGGACAAGGGACTTTGCTGTGTGCTGTGTCCCCCTGCTTGAGAGTACTTTGATGTGTGCTGTGTCCTGAAGTAACTCGTCTCCAAGGCCCCGAGGAGAGCTGGTCCCCTGTTGTGGAAACTCAGGAACATAAAAGTTTCCAAGTGTATCACAGCGACGCTGTGTGCGTGTGCTTTTTGCACGCCTGAGACTGCCGTGTGGTCCGTGATGCTGCTGCATTGCTGTTTGTGGCCCGAGCCGTCATCGTAACTGAGGCTGTGAGTAAAGATCGCCGCCGCCGACCCGAGCCGCAACGTGCTAAAGGATTTCTTGAAGCTAAGGAAGCTACAAGGTGAAAGGGATCTTCATCATGTTCGTCGAAAGGAATCTGCCCAAGATCGTCAACGAAGGAGAAGGCAGCGCCGTAACCCGTCCGGCTACAGCGTCGCCTCGCAACAGAGCTGCAACGTGATCGGGATCGCCCAGGTGGACGTCCGACGAGCGGAGAGAGAGAGCGAGGCAGCGCACCCCCCCCGGTAAGGCTTGGACTCCGGTCGGGAGCCGCAAGCGTGTGTGGCCTGGGTAGGCGTGCAGGAGGAGTACAGGAGTGCTCCGAGCTCTCTCCCGCTGCACCGTGTTAGACACGCTGAGTCCCCAAGCAGCCCATACCTGCCCAGCAGTACCGTGGCTGCCCCTTTAAGCTTACAACCGTTGTCTTTGTTGTTGGGGCCTAGTGGTGCCCGAGTTGACTGCGCAGATTGGCTAACCGCATTATTCTTGCATTATGAACTGCCTGATTCTTGCATTACGAACCGCATTATTCTTGCATTACGAACTGCCTGATTCTTGCATTACGAACCGCATTATTCTTGCATTACGAACTGCCTGATTCTTGCATTACGAACCGCATTATTCTTGCATTACGAACTGCCTGATTCTTGCATTAAGGACTGTCTTATTACTACATTACGAACTGCATTACAAACTGCATAGCATTGCATTAGGACTGCATTAGAGATCGCAAATTGCTCATTAATACCGCAAGAACCTACAAGTGATTGCTGGCCTAATAACCAGCAAAGTAAAATATTACGAATACGCATATGTTTGATTTCTATCGTTTGGTCTCATCGTATTCCTTTTATAAAGATACCGCTATTTTTATGAAACCAGTGTGGTGTCCATTTGTGGTGTTATCACTGTGTTACTGGGAGTGTGGTTGCAAATACTTTACACATTGCCTTGGAAATAAGCCTGGCTGCTCGTGCCAAGCTACCAGGGGGTGAGCAAGGGTTATCTAAGCGTGTGTCCCTCCTTACCCTGACTAGAAGCAAGGGTCCCTATTTGGACTATGGACTAAGGTACCTACCTCAGCCAACTAGAGGCCCCCAGTTCTAACAGACTTCATTCTCATATGGCTGAGAAAGATTTACAGAAAATATGCTTTCATTTTAGCTTCTGGAGTACTTTCCATAACCGCTATAGGAAAATCAGTTTTCTCTCAAACATGATTCATAAAATCCCAGAAGAAGGCTTTTTCGCAGGGTAAAATCACCCTAGAACACACCACAATTCCTAAAATTAGTTATTACGCTTTATACGTTCTCCTTTTTGTGACTCTACAAACTTGTCATTCTCTACAATGCATTTTAATGGGTGCTATCATGCATATTGACCGAAGATGGCTGCCAGCACTTCCTGGTTGAAATGTTGACAGCCAATCAGCTCTCACCATGATAGCTGTGCTTAGGTTCCGCCCAGATATACAAATTTGCTTTTTCTTTAATATCTCTGTTTATATTCATGTCGATGCACGCAATGATACATGTGTCCATAAAAATGAATTTGAATCACTGTTCTCGAAATCACCCAAGATGACCTCTCCATCAACCGTGAGTCAGAAATACGTGGTCAGGCATGCCCTGCGACCTAGGACTGAGGCAACTGATTGACATATCACAAGCGGGGTGGCACATAACCAGCAGAACAAACTCACAAAAAGGGAAAACCCTGCATCTATATATATATGACTGAGCTTGTAGAAGTAGTTATAAATTGTAATCTCCATTTATTTATTTACCCAACTGTCTAATATCATTTGATCCCAAGAAGCTAGTGCATACAAGTCCATTATAAAGTTCCCAGCTGTCCTGGAGCTGCCACTAAAGCATATGCAAACTAGGTTTCCCACACAGGTTAAAAGACTTAGCAAGTATTGCAATGAATGACGTGCATACACCAAGGAACACATGCTCCTCTGCCCAGAGGAGGGACCCTTAGACCTAACATAGTTGAGCATTTGAGAATACACATTTGGACCAAATATTTAGGGCAAAAGAAGACCAGAAGAGAGGCCCTGCTAGAACTATGGACCATCTTTGAGGAGGCCCAAACTGACAATCCCATCCCAGAACCAGCAAGTAAGGCATCTGCACCTCCCCCACCATTTGTGGGAATGAAGGTGCTCTCTGCTCGTGACAACTAGGATCGAGCCCGAGGTAGCGACAGATAGAGAGTCGCCTCACGCCCTGAGTTGTTACCAGGAGTAGTGGGTTGTCCTCCCGATTTAATACGGGAGCTCACCACGTATCCCTGTAGTTTCTACTTAAAGCATTACACAGGTATACTGTTGGTTGTATCGTTCCAATTATTTTGTAACTCTTTGGTTTTGTGATAAATTTTCACTCACTTAGTTTTGCAGTAGTAACAACTAGGTCCTGAAGAAAGCCATGATCAATTTGTGATCTAGGTTGGCTGAAACATGTAGACCTCAGCATATTCACCAGCGCGTTCGCACATTTATTCAGACCGCGCTCTTACTGCTTTTAACCCTTGACACCACGGGATACTTAATAAATTCTTTTTTCTCCTGGTAGTCAATTTTAATTCACTTACTTTACACACTGCATCACGCACTCTCACCACACTGTTTCATGCTCCATCGATCTTAGGAGATCTAGCCCTCGGATAACACTAAAACATCCGCGAGCTCCTCCTTTACACTAGCAAGGAGTTGTAGCTGCTTGGCTGCACCAGGTTGCAGCCAAGAGGAGATCCCAAATGATGAAGCATGCCACCTCGGTGGGTGATGGGATTCCGTCCTCTTAAATAGGACTTCCTTTATTCGTGCTTTCCTGTTGGGTGCGCTGGTTACTTGTCTGTATATAATTAAATTTTTTCTAGGGACCCACGGATTCTTTGTTGTTGTTAATGAAGGTGCTCTCTCCAGTGCCTGCCATCCCTGCCTTAGGTTATCCCAATCCACCAGTCAAGGGAGCCGGAATGCCCCCTCACTGAACAATGAACTACTAAATCCAGACAGGGGCCACCAGGCCCAGGTAATCCTAGCATCACCCTAGTCCAGTGCTAGAGCTCCCCGAAGCTCAACCCCCGTCCGCTGAGTTCAACCCATCGAACCCCAGTGGCACAGAGAACATGCACCCCACCCGTCACGGTGAACATACTCAGATGACTGGTAGATTCATAGCAGTACTGGACAGCAATACAACTAGTGTGGGTGAAGAAAGAGGACCCAATCCTCCGGGATCAGCTGCAGGGTGTGCTCAGGCAGCAAAGGGGGAATCGAAAGCGATTTTGATGTCAAATTCCTACCCAGAAGAACAGCGCATTGCTCAGAACGAAGGAGGCAATCCAGGTGGGAGTTAGAGGAGAAGCGTGAATTAAGGATGGAGAGAGAGAGAGAGCTTTCACCCTGGGGAACACAATGAGATAACAAAGCAGCACACCCTCCACCTGAGGAGAGCGGGGGTAGGTATAGAGCATCGCTTGGAGAAGAGTCCAAGGCAGAGCTAGAAGGGAGACTTCTGCCTGGGGTTTCAGCCTCACCAGATCATCAGTATAGGATAGGAATAAAACCAGCTGATAAGGGATCAAGGTAGCCTGGTACAGACTCAATTAATATGCAGGTAAAGATGCAGGAAAACCAACATGGCACCCTTACGTGCACATGGGGAGAGCAGCGACAAAGGTGTACGCTGCTCCTCCCGAACATGAGGTGTAGACAAACTGACCCCAAGGTAGATAATGACCAGAGAGGAAGGCGAGACCTTCGCATAACTATTTTGCCACATGCTAGCCTGCTGGACCAAAAGGGAGTGCCAGTATGATCGACCCTGGCTGAAGGAATGATTCTTCGAACCAGAGGACATGGCCATTTGCGGAGGACTGCATCCGGCATGGAGCTGGAGATCCCAAATGAAACTTCCCCTACATGCAGGATTGCCTAAGCAAATGGGAGCACTACGTTAGAGACAAACCAGCAACCCTGCCCCAAACCAAAATGTGCCCGCTACTGCAGAAAGGCAGTAACCATCTATGTGCCATGTGACCAGATGCATAAGGAAGGACTAAGAACCAAACTGCCGCCATTGATGGATAGGGAGGGGAAATGGCTCTCAAGTTTTGAGAAAACACCACATGGATAAACATTTGCAATAGGTGATGTCAAATGCCTGCAAAGCAGGCTCAACGGCGAGCAGACTAAAACGGTGTTCGCCCGAGCCCACATCTCAGTATTCACACTGACAAACACCGAGCATGACGGGCTGCATTCAGTTTGTACAGTCACCCTATATTGACGGCCCTGAGGGAAATATTCCCTGGTCTCTCAAATGTAGGAGGATTGATGGCAGAAAGTCTGAAGCCTGTGGCGACCATAATGGACTTTCTTAACAGAATGAGGGAATGATGGGACAAGAGACAGGACAGCCATGGACCAATAGGGGCCCCCACGTTGCATTCTTCTATAACATCCTCAAAAAGGAGCTGCCCACCGAAATACAAAGTATATTGGACAGCACAGTAGGGGTAGACACCAAACCCTGGCGGGAAATACAGGCTCACATATTACATTATTACATAAAGTAACAGAAAAAGGACAGGTAAACACACGAGCAAACCCAGAGTGACACCGCCAAGTTAGTCCAACACAAACTGAAAAAGATCACCCTCGAGGGGGCCGCGTTGGCCGCCAATGTACAAATGGCACTAGTTTTGAAGGGGGGTCCACCCTAAAATCCCAGCAGGTTTCAACTCAGTTATAACGGCAGAGGTCAGGGAGCTTGGCAGCAGCCGGACCTCAGAGAATGTTATTATTGTCACCAAATGGGCCACATGGTCGACCGATGCCACTTAAAATCATATCAGCAGGGATCGATAAATCTGGCCCAGTTCCCACAAAATCCATATCCTCAAAATCAAGGTAACCTGAATGCATCTTATGCTCAGCCGCAGGGAGGTCAGACAACCACTGCACCACCACAGCAAGGACCAGGTGGTTAGTCAAGTACGTGGCAACAGCAGCAACAAACTGGGACCCCAGCTCAACAAGAACTGCAGCAGGGAGGGGTAACTGTCTGGGGAGGCAATGCCTTTACACAAATACAGAACCCACCTACGCAGTAAGTTCAAACCCCCAATGCAGAACATACACTTCAAGCACACCTCAAATAAAGACTAATAAGACAACATTAGGAATTCCGGGAAACGCATGGCTGCTGTACATCATGTTGATTGGGAATTTGCACTGGAATCCGCCATTCCTGTGCCTGCAGGAGCCTAGGCCCTACTCTGCTGCTGATACCCCAGGGGGGGGTTGGTTGGCCACACCCTGGGGGGAGGACAGTCTGAAAAAGGGGCAGGGCGGCTCCCTATCCAGTGCATAAGAGCAGGCACCCTGATCCCCTCACCCAAGTCCAAATGGGATGGGTTTCAAAAACCAGATCAAACAGACCCCACTCTAGGGCGTCTGGCCTGGGACCACAATTCCCTCATGGTGTGTGGTCCCAGCTGCAGCCAACAGCCTCCAGGCCAATGGAGGACCATTCTCAGTTGCAAAACGAAGCAATTTTCCAGCGTCAGGAGCCAGGTTTCCCACACACTTGGGATAATGAAGACCCCATAACATCCATAGCACATGCATAACACTCCGACCGATCACAATAAGCACTGCATGGCACAGAGTCCATTACCCGTACCAGGCAAAATTCAACGAATTCTGGCCTCGCACCAGACTCTCTATTTCGCAAATACTCTGTCTCTTTCTTCCCCTAAAAGTTCTCCAAACACCCAAAGCCTGCTTGTCAGTTCATGTCCCTTCAAACAATGAAGGTACCGTCTCGCTGTTTAGAAGTCCCTGCCAACAGCCGTGGACAGCAGGCCCAAAAATCATAGATAAGATGTAGCCGAAGGGAGAGGGGGTGCCAAGAAGGAGAGAGTCTGCAAAAATCCATCACAACTCCATGCAAGGTATTCAGAAATAGGCTCACCATCATATCTGGCCTAGTGATCAAGCTGAGATGCACAACGCCTTCTACACACTGTCAAGGGGAGCAAGTAAGCTGAAACTCGGAAATACATGGTGGGACATCACTCCGACTCCCTCCAGAACACGACAATAGAAATAACCAAATCACAAGAGAACCTAGGGAAATGGCCAAGATACCAGCAAAAAGAAGCCCAAAGCTAGCCCAAAAACACCCTCTAGACAAAGGGCGTAGTCAAGACACCTGGCGCCGTTCGGGAGGGTCCCACTGCATGACCTGTAAGCAAGAACTAATGTTACCCGTGAATAAACACCCATTGTCTTAAAAAAAGTAGACACCCCGATTCGGTGGCCACCTTCTGGAGCCCCACTAAAAAATAATGCATATGAATGTAAAAGCACACCCCTATAACGTAAGGCACAGGAACCCCCAAGATTGATTGACGATGATACGTAAGGATGCAAATGTTTTCTGAACATAACCAACAAACAACAGCTCTTATCCAACAGGTCTGCAATTGTGCTGCCAAAGTACACCACCCTTACTACGGCCCACCATCTCTTCAGTGACCACTTCCTTAATCCTAACAAGACCCAAGTATGCAAGTCAAAGACCTCGAACTTTTATAACAAATCTTTTCCACTGAACTCTTTCAAACTTTCCAAAGTAAAGAAATCCCTGAATCGCTGGAGAATTACAGATATGATTCCTGGATCCATTCCCAAAACCTACAATGTTCAATAAGTTATGTAGTATTGTGCAATTATATACCCTCTGTTTACTGTGGGTATGTTGCCAGAGATCTGCCTTGTCAAATGGAGTCCTCCCCAACCTTTGCATAGGGACCTCTCCCAGCTCACTTATAATTACTTTGAACACAACGCTAGTATTCCATGGACTCATAGTGAAAGTTACCCGTTACAAGACCAATCCCACAGCAGTGTACCTCTTCACTGATCCTAGCAAAATTCAAGCAGAGCTAGATAGGATGCACAGGCAGGACACCTTAGGGGAGGATACTGTTTGTCCCAAGACTTTCCAGAAAAGAGATTCTAGGAGGTAGCAAAGCCACCACACTAATGCACAAACACGTCCACTCCCGCTTCCATCTGTGGTCCCAAGATGGCCCTTAGCATGTCTGGGGCAATCTTCTTTAATAACAAATGGTCGACGGACATGGACTTTCAGTGTAGGGTCGTCCACCTTGATGATACAAAGGGAAATGAGTCTCGTAGGGGATGGTTAAATACCAGCATAGATAACCCATGTCAGGAGATATGGGATACTGAGATAAATAGGTACTTGTGGTTGGAAGGGAAGGGGCAGCCCCAAATTTTATAGAAACTTACACTGTATTCCTTGTGTTCCAGAGGCAAAGGAACAATTCCACTCAGCACAAATGAGAACCGTGGTGCAATACTGCACATACAGTACATGCAATGGGGCACCTCCACGTTGATGGATACCTACTAACAGCGCAGTGAGTTTGCCTATACCCAGCTCATCCCCAGATGGAATGGCCACTGCTCCCTGGTCATTCCTAGAGAAGAACTGTCAGAATTGTATCAACATCCTCTACAGGATAAAACAACTTTGTTGCATCAGGTTCAAGAGAAATGAACTGCTGACTATTTTGGCTGGGCTCAGTTCAAGAACATTCCAAAAGAATTCAGACTGTTTTCTGACACAAGTCAGTGCAGGAAGGTCCATACCCTTCTTCACTGTGCAGACGAAAGCAAATGCCCGTTGGTTATAAATAACCAGATCAGAAATTATGAAAATGATGAACAGCAGTGAGCTTGGCCTTAAAGCAATAAAGGAAGAAATAAGAGCCATCCGCCCCATGGTGATGCATTATCGATAGGTGTTGGACTTGATGACCGCAATGGAGGGAGGGTTGTGTGCCAAGATTGGTGCGTCCTGTTGCACGTTTATCCCAGGCAGTGACATGAGTAATGGCACTCTGACTCTTGCCATCCAATCACTGCATCGTTTACGAACCGGCATGTGTAAGGAGGGAGATACCCCTGACCAGGATTGGTACATCAGTTGGCTTTCCTGGCTCCCCCGGTGAGTGACAGGACTGTGCACGTCATTGCTGCCTATTCTCATTTTTGGGCTCAATTTGTGTGGTTTCCTACAAGTGGGGTTTTCCTGCTGTAAAAACACAGTCCTAAAATTGGTTGGAACTCAAGTGACTAGGGAAGTAGTAATAGTCAAAACACTGAAAACGACAAGCCCCTTATAATGTGACTGTCATGAAGTATGGGATAAATGATGTAGTTGAAAATTCAACTAGAGGGGGGAATGTTAATATTGATGTTGATGTACGCAATGATACAGGTGTGCATAAAGTGATAGTAAATCACTGTTGTGGAATTCACCCAAGATGACATCTCCATCAACCCTGAGTCAGAAAAACGTGGTCAGGCAAGCCCTGTGACCTAGACCTGAGGCAACTGATTGACAGACCACAGGTGGGGTGGCACGTAACCAGCAAAACAAATGCATGAACAGGAAAAGCCCTGATTAGTCCACAGAGAGGCAACAACATGAAATATGGTCCAGGGAGATTGACTCTAATAAAATGCACATGGCCGGAGGGGCACACATCCCAAAACATCATAAAGTTAGATGCCACATGAAGTTAGGAACACTTAGCCAATAAAGACGCCGCATACACAGCACATGCAGTGATCATGCGCTCCCTATGCTGAACAACTGGACACATTGCCCACTGGCGATCATTGTGTCCACTCAAGGTCATCAGATGGGAGTAATCTATGGCTCCGTGACCAGGCCCACATTCCTCTCCCTAAACAAGATCTATGAATTGTTTTATGATGCTCCAAGAAATGTATATAAAGGTGCTCAAAACTATTTCACTTTGAGTTAGTCCTCAGTCCTGTTTCTGTATACTGTACTCCTGGCCGAGTGTTTAATTAAACCAATTTTGCCAAATGCCTCTTGTCTTAGTTTGTTCAAGGTAAGTACATATTCGATCAACATTTCGAAAAGTACTGAAGAGATTTACACCAAATAACAAAAAGGGCATTTTCTGGACAAAGTACTATCTTTCTGAAAAAGTTGGTGAAATTCCGTCCGGCGGTTTGGGTTGTAGTCATGTTCAAAATTAACCCCAGGCGGAGCTGGCATAGTGCCACTATGCGGAGTTCCACGGAGTTGGAAAGAAACTCTGTGGAACTCCGCTCTGCCACAGAGTCAGAGTTTTGCCTGAACTCCGCATTCTAAACGGAGCGCAGAGTAAACTTCGCTGGCGGAGCTGAGTTACCCGCCCAGGCTTATTCAAAATACCTATGAGAAATTTCCTGTGGAAAAAGTGTTTTGGGAACCCCCTTTTTCTTGGCCCACACTTGACGAATCGCCCCGAAACTTTCAACACAGCTGCTGAAACGGGCGTCGTAGAAATTTAAAAAAGTTTGTGAAGCTTTGTCAAACTATGCCAAAGTTTTGGGCAAAACAAAAAAAGCTTTTCCTATGGAAACTAGGTCCTAGGTGTGGGGAACAGTCAGAACACCGCAGTCTTAACCACGGGTGTTCTGACTACACAAGCACAACCACTCTTTCCTTAACCACACATATGCCTATATCACGCGTGGTTAAGGCAGTGCGCGGTCTAGCTGCTGGCTAGACGGAAGATGGTGAAGACGGAAGCAGTAAGACACCGCGGTGAGGTGAGTGGGGCTGGGGGTTGGGGTAGGTTTCAGGGCAGTGGAAAGGGTTGGGCAAGTTTAGGGGACAGCACAGGGGTGGGGGGATTGGGGTAGTGTAGGTAAGGGGCAGGATTGTAGGCTTTAGGGCAATGGAAGGGGAATTGGTAGTCAGGGTAGTTTTTATGGCTGGAGTCGGCATAGGTTTCAGGGCAGTAGAAGGGGTTGGGATAGTTTAAGGGACAGCACTGGGTGTGGGGGTCGGGGTAGTGTAAGTAAAGGGGCAGGGTTGTAGGCTTTAGGGCAATGGAAGGGGAATCGGTAGTCAGGGTAGTTTTCATGGTTGGGGTCGGCGTAGGTTTCAGGGCAGTGGAAGGGGTTGGGGTAGATTAAGGGACAGCACGGGGTGGGGGGTCAGGGTAGTGTAAGTAAAGGGGCACAGTTTTAGGCTTTAGGGCAGTGGGAGGGGAATGGGTAGTCGGGGTAGTTTTTAGGGATTGGGTGTTGGAGTAGGTTTCAGGGCAGTGGAAGGGGTTGGGGTAGTTTAAGGGACAGCGCAGAGGGTGGGGTGTAGTGTAAGTAAAGGGGCATGGTTTTAGGCTTTAGGGAAGTGGGAGGGGAATGGGTAGTCGGGGTAATCTTTAGGGCTGGAAGGGTAGGGGGTAGGTTTCAGGGCAGTGGAAGGGGTTGGGGTAGCTTAAAGGACAGTGTGGGGTGGGGTAGTGTAAGTAAAGGGGCAGGGTGGGGGGCAGTCGGGTCAAGTGGTAGGGTGGTTCGGGATAGTGGCAACCTAAGCCACACATACCCCTTTACTATTCATGCCTCTACCATGAAATTGCATGGTAAAGGCATGCATGGTAAAGGAATGCCTGGTTAAGACGCATTTGTGGTTTGGGTTGTGTGGTAGAGGCACGCATGGTTCAACTATGCGTGCTTCTATCATACAACCCATAACTACAAGTACCTACTGGCGAGCCATATATATCCACAGACTGTGTCTAAACTGCTAATCTTAGTTAGACTCCACGCACAGGAATGTTTGTGCAAATTTCTTTATTTCCTCGCGTGTCAGCTTTAAAAAAGCCTTGGTCACATATCGGAAGCCGCTATTAAAAAAAACATTTATATGGTCTGTCATCATCATGTGATTAATTTACGTGTCACCATTGAAAGATTAAACATACTATGTATTCTAAACATTTTGTACACATTATTTTCAATTCTTTTTTTTTCTTTTTTTGGTTTAAAATTTACCTTTGTTGTTTTTATACTTAATTGCATCTACTTTGCCAAGTACTATTATGTCACCAATTCACTTCATCGGTTTTCATGAAGAAAAGTTTTCAAAATTGAAAATGTGTCCCTGTGGGCTTTACAGGTTGTCATCCATCTATTAAATCAGAGCTGGTATAAACCATTAATTATACTCAACGGCATATTGTTTGTCCTTATGCCTCGAAAAGTATGCCCAAGTGGGCTTAAAAAAAGGGGTTTCCCAAAAGATGTTTCCCTAGCAATGTAGATGCGCTTATTCAATTTTCAAAAACTTTGACTGCAAAAGATATAAATTACTCTTATCTGAGACCTATTTTGACCTGCAAGTCTGCCTTGAAAAATAGTAATGAAAAGTATGGAAAGGAGAGATAAACTAAAGTGTTTTATACTGAGTCCACAAATTATATAAAGGCAAGTTGAAATTAAAATATAAAGCATGAAACTTAATATTTGAAAACTGCAGTGCTGGTCTATGAACATGGTGTTTTGCTCTTTTTTTTTAAAATGTGAGGGTACATTTCTTCATCCATATTTAACCTCGTAGGAGTCTTGCTTTTGAATCTTAATATGTGACTAGATTCCAATTTTCTTAGTGCCTTTTCTCGATCACCCCCCTTGATGGATTTGGGTACACAGTCTATCACATAGTATTTTATGTGTCTGTCTTCATTGTTATGGGTGATTGCGAAATGGCGTACTACTGTGTATGAGGATCTCAGTTCCTAATTGCGCTCGTGTGCTGCAATATACGTTTGTGTACCAGACGTTTTGTGCTGCCTATGTATTGTAGTCCACATGGACACTCCAACACATAGATAGCATGGTCTATCTTGTAATTCAAAGCTCCCTTGATTGTGTGTGGCCATGGTTCTAAAGATGTTGTGCAATGAGTTTTATTGATGCAATGTTCACATGCCTTGCATTTAGTGCAATTTCAGAAGGCTTGTTTGGTTTTCATCCTTTTACCTGTGTCAGGCTGTATTAAAGTGGTTCTTACTAGGTCATCCCTCATTGACCTCACTGTTTTGTAAGTGATACCCAATCTTCTTGGCATCAATTTACCAATGATTGTGTCACTACTTACTAGGTGCCAATATTTATTCAGTACTTTGCATATGATGTTATGTTGCCTGCTATAGTGTGTAATGAATCTCAATTTTGAACTCTCCTGGGTCTTTACTTTTTTTTGTGGTTTGAATGGTACTGAACTTTGTTTGAGGTTACATGTCTTTTGTACTGCTCTCTCTATTGTTTCCTCTGTGTATCCATGTTCCTGAAACCTGAAAGCCATCTCTTCAATATATCTTTTAAATTCTTCATCTTCACTGCAATTTCTATGCAATCTACATATATATTCAATGCCACTCGCCAGTAGGTACATGAAATAATATATATATTATAATATATTAAACCTTGGTTTAATTCCGTTTAGTAGTTCGGACTGTAGCTCAGTCTAAAGTCCCTATGGGAAATTGCAAGGCAAAAACGTGCTTTGAGACCCCCATTTTTCTCGATCTCCCTCCATTTGACGGATCACCCCAAAACTTTCAAGACAGCGGCTGAAGTAAGTGACAAACTAATTTAGAAAATTTCGTGAGGATTCGTCAAATGGCTCCATGGTTATTAGCAAAGCAAAAAACGCTTTTCCAATGGACACTAGGTCCAACTATAACTACCTACTGGCATCTGCGATCAGGATATATAAAAAGTAGGTTGATGCTCACTTCAGCTGCTGTCTTGAAAATTTTGGGATGATCATGAAGTGGGGTCCGAAAAAAAGGGGGGTGTCTAAAAACTAACCCTGGGCGGAAAAATCCTCTCCGCTCACTGTGTTTTCGGATTTTTGGTAACTCTGCATTCTGCGTAGAACGCGGAGTTACCGAAAACTCCGTGCTCCGCAACGGAACGGAGGGTTTTTTTTGTTCGCAACTTCAAAATGCGTTTTCGCGCGAGCAGGAGCGACTTACTGCGATGCTTGCGTTCGCCGACAAGATTTCCTATCCGTTCGAGTGCGCCACGAGATTTGGTAGCCAGCCGCACGGTCCCGCGAGAGTCTGCGATCGCAAACACGTCATTTGGACGCGCCATCGGACTTCCGGCGGACATTTTGTGAAGATCGCGATGCCGAACACGCAGAATTTGCAAGCTGGAGAAGAATATCTCTCAAGCAGCATAAAACCTTCTCGAAATGATGATTTGGATGAAAAAAATTCCTCAGATTGACATTTGGCTGTACTTTTTTGTGCAAGGAGTCCTTTTTCTTTTTTACTTATTTTTTGAAGAGGAAGGAAGTGCCCCAGTGTCTCCAACTTCCTGTTCCTGTCCAGCAGGCTCCTCCCAGTGCTTTGTCCATCTCCTGTTCACTTTTCATTTGGATTTGGAGCTGGGAGGATCCTTTTTTTGTCTGCTGCATCATATATAATTGTATTTGAGGACTTTTCGATTTGAGATTTCACAAGTAAGTTGGAAAATTGGTGTTGTTTGTTTGATTGGGGCATTGCACCTACATTTTTTTGTACTTTTCATTGGTTTTTTTCAATGTATTGTGGTGGGTGGCCTGTAGTTTCAGTAGGGGCCTAGTTGTTTCTTTGTATATAATTTTTCTTCTAGTTTTCTTTTATAAAGGAAACATGTTGCAAAGTTCACTACATTTTCTCCAACTTTTGCAAACAATTTGCAACATTTATTTAATTCACTAGCCCAGTAGTCTGCCAATAGGCCTTTTTCAGCCAGTAGGCCCAGAGCTACTCATGTGTGCATGAAACAACTGTTTCTGTGGTGTCTGTTGAATTTAAACATCATTTAGGGCATGGATGGCATTGGATTGAATTGCAAAATGTGTTTTTTGGGGGGGTATTTCACTTTTTTCGTGTGTGTTAAATAAATGCCTTTGTTGGATGTGTGTGGTGTGGTTGTTGTGTAACTTGCAAACCTTTTTTAGCCCTGTGGTTTTTCGTTTTTGAATTGTTGCATTAAAGTTGTGTTGTTAAGTATGCCTCCTTTGTCTGGCCATATAGGCCTGCTTGAGTTCATTGTTTTACAGGCCTCCTGCTTGTTGTTGTGTGAGTGACCGTGTGGCTGGTGGCCATTTTGTGGTGGTAGTTAGTTAGTGTGCTGCTTTTGCCATAGGCCTGCATGTCTTTCCTTTGTTCCTCTTGGCTTACTGCTTCTTGTTGTTGTGGCCTGGCCATGTGGCTGGCGGCCATTTTGTGAAGCCAGCCAGTGTGCTTTTGCCGTAGGCCTGCATTGTCTGTCTTCCCTTTCTTGTTGTTGTGGTGGCCTGGCCATGTGGCTGGTGGCCATTTTATGAAGCCAGCCAGTGTGCTTTGCCATAGGCCTGCATTGTCTAGCATTGTCTGTCTTCCCTTTCTTGTTGTTGTGCTGGCCTGGCCAAGTGGCTGGCGGCCATTTTGTGAAGCCAGCCAGTGTGCTTTTGCCATAGGCCTGCATTGTCTGTCTTCCCTTTCTTGTTATTGTGGTGGCCTGGCCATGTGGCTGGCGGCCATTTTGTGAAGCCAGCCAGTGTGCTTTGCCATAGGCCTGCATTGTCTAGCATTGTCTGTCTTCCCTTTCTTGTTGTTGTGGTGGCCTGGCCATGTGGCTGGTGGCCACTTTGTGAAGCCAGCCAGTGTGCTTTGCCATAGGCATGCATTGTCTAGCATTGTCTGTGTTCCCTTTCTTGTTGTTGTGGTGGTGGCCTGGCCATGTGGCTGGCGGCCATTTTGTACAGGCAGCCAGTGTGCTTTTGCCATAGGCCTGCAAGCTTTCTTTGTGGTGGCCATGCCTTGCCCTTGCTGTTGGTTTGCATGCACTTTTTTCTTTTTACCCAGCAAAAAAATGCAGGACAGTTATCAACATTTTCTAATACATTTGCAATATTATTCATTTGAATTGATTCACTATGCGGCCTAGTCTACCAATAGGCCTTTTTCAGCCAGTAGGCCCAGAGCTACTCATGTGTGCATGAGCAAACAACTGTTTATGTGGTGTCTGTGGAATTTAAACATCATTTAGGGCATGGATGGCATTGGATTGAATTGCAAAATGTGTTTTTTTGGGGATATTTCACTTTTTTTCGTGTGTGTTAAATAAATGCCTTTGTTGGATGTGTGTGGTGTGGTTGTTGTGTAACTTGCAATCCTTTTTTAGCCCTGTGGTTTTTCGTTTTTGCATTGTTGCATTAAAGCTGTGTTGTTTAGCATGCTTCCATTGTCTGGCCATATAGGCCTGCTTGAGTTCATTGTTTTACAGGCCTCCTGCTTGTTGTTGTTTGAGTGACCATGTGGCTGGTGGCCATTTTGTGGTAGTAGTTAGTTAGTGTGCTGCTTTTGCCATATGCCTACATGTCTTTCCTTTGTTCCTCTTGGCTTACTGCTTCCATCCCCATTGCCAGCTGCAGCTTCCTGAATGATGCTGCATCCCACGTGATGCACAATCATATTCACAAATCACAATGCCACACAGGTTCCATTACATTTGTATTTTTGTTTTTGTTCTTCTTCTTTCCTATCCTTCTTGAGTGTACACAGTGCACCATGAAACCCCTTGTTGTCAAAGTCTCACAAATGGCTACACTGTTGTTATGTTTTTTTAATAACTGAGTTAATACAATTTATTAATATTAATATTAATAATAACACTAACAAGTGTGACCACACACTAAGTTATATATTATATTTGTTTGTTTGTACAGTAGTAAATTGAACCACAACAATAAATGCCACGTTTCACTGATGTTCTTCTTGCTTCTTTGCATTTAGGTGCACAAAAGAGGAGTCGTCATCACCCATTGTACTGCCAGACAGAAGTCCTGCTGCACATGACGTCACATGACGTGTGACCACAGCTATCTCTTCAACTTGTGCCACTGCGTGCTGCTGACATCGGGAGAAGATGGCCCCAAAGAAAGGTACCAGGTCCTCCAGTACCAAGAAAAATGCCAGTGAGAAGAAGAAGGAAGTGCCACTTACCACCACTTCTGGTGTGCCGACGAAGATATTTTTTGGGAAACCAAATATTGCGCCTGCAACAGCGGTGTCTGGGGATCAAGCTGATAGCAGCACCCCCGCATCAGTGGACCCACATCACCAACCTAGGCCCAAGCCCATGTCTGTCGCAGAGGCAGCCAGTCTCATCACGACAATGCCAACGATCAGCGATGTTGAAATCGACTTATCGTTATCGCAAAGTAGTACCCAATCAACGCAGGAAACTCAGATAAGTGGACAACAACAGCCGCAACCACCGCCCACAATAGTAGTTGTTCCTCCCGAAGTAGGGGCAGTTCAGGAAATTGAGCTTCCTGCAGAGGAAGAAGAGCAAGCCACTCTTTCAGAAGATCCATTGTCTTCCAGATCCCCAGCAAGGAAAAGGGGGGTTAGTCCATCGAGTTCTTCTGCAAGCCCCCCTTCTGATGATCTAGATGCCACTTGGAAGCCACCACCTCAGTCTGAGAGTGAGAGACGCCACGAGACAAGGCTAGGGAAAAGGAAGGTTCCAGAAAGCCTCAGAGTTATGGAGGTAGATGTAGAAGAGGAGGATGATGACGAGCCAGTCATCATCATGGACATCAGTCCCGCCCCAGTGGAGACCGACATTACCCCATCCCAAACTGCTGTGAGGGATGTGGCCCGTATACCACCAACACAGGTAACACCAACACCACCTCCAGCTTCCATATTTGCATTTGCAAAGGCCCGGCAGCGACCTACATCCAGCACAACACCCTCAGTAGAAGTAGGTAGTGGTAGTGCACAGAGTCAAATTCCACGCCCACCCTCCAGTTCATCCGGCATTGCAAGTGGCACCTCCAGCAGCTCCAGAAAGTTCACCTCCCCAGTTTGGGACTTCTTTTCGGTTACCAGTAAGGAGGAGAACGTTGCTATATGCTCCATTTGTAAACAAGGTGTTATTCGGGGTAAGCTTGGTACAAACTATGGTACCGGAGGCCAAACAACCCATCTGAAAACACACCACTTGATCCAGTGGGAGGAACACCTTAAAGGCCAAAAAAGTTAAACTGCACCCATTGCTGTTGGTGGTGATAAAGAAGTAGAAGATACGATCGCGGTGGAAGGTGAACAAGAGGGAGACATTTTCTCTGGAACACAAAGTAGCCCTGTCCCCAGCAGTGCAGTGGTACCGCCCACATCCTCAGCAACATCTCAGTGGCACAAGAGTAAGAGTCAGGCTGAGAGTGAGACACCAAGGCAACAGAGTACTGCAACGAAAAAAAGAGCGGCGTTGAGCCTAACAACATCTGGCGTCAAGAAGTCACCTGCATCAGTGGCACCAGAAAGGAAAAAAATCCAGCCAACCATTCTCAGCATGTTTAGGTCGGAGGGGCAGTACGAACGCAACCACCCAACGGCACGTTTGTACAATGCGAAGCTGGCTAAACTGTTAGCGTTGGACCTTCTCCCTTTTTCTTTTGTGGAAGGGGTGGGTTTTCTTGAATTTGTGACAGCCATCTGCCCAAAATGGAAGGTTCCCAGCCGGTCCTTTTTTGCCAGAGTTGCTGTTCCAGCACTACATCACAACGTGCTGGAATTGCTTGGACTAGCTTTGCGACAGAGTGCTGTTCACAGTATCCACATGACAACAGACATGTGGACCAGTTGCCAAGCCACTGATTACATGTGCATCACTGCACACTGGATCTCTTTTGTGGGGGTTAGAGAAAAGATATCTGCAGGTGTTGACACTGCTGAGATTTTTAATGCCACTCGGAAACATGCAACTGTAGCCATGCTCGCCATGGAGAAATCTCATACTGCTGCAAACATTTTGGAAGAGTTTAACAGCAAGGTCTTTGAATGGCTGCACCCAAGAGGGCTTAACATTGGTTTTGTTGCCACGGACAATGGCAGTAATATAGTTAAGGCCATGGGCAATGGTGGCTATTTCAGGGTCCTTTGTTTGGCGCACTGCATTAACATCATTGTTCAAGACTTTCTGAAAAAAGAATACTGAGTCAGCAACTTACTGACCACCTGCAGAAGAATCTGCACACATTTCAGCCATTCTTTTAAAGCCCAGAAGCAGCTGAGGATCATTCAACGTGAGTACAGAGTGCCAGTTAAAGCACTCTTCCAGGAGGTGCCAACACGTTGGAACTCAACTTATTACATGCTTGACCGTCTGTTTGAGCAGTACAGACAAATCAATGAATATGTCATGCGAAGACTAGGGGATGCTAGTGTGAAAGGCATGACTGTTGAGATGGACAAATGGGGCCTAGTTAAATGCCTGACAGAGATGCTACTTCCTTTCGAGCTTTTCACAAGTGAAGTCAGCAAGGAGGACTGTACTATGGGCCAAGCTATCCCATTGTTGCACATGCTACAGGAACAGCTGAAGGGGGTGTCTGCAATGTACGCAGGTGTGGAGGAAAAAAAAGAAGCATATGAGTTGGTGGAGAGCTTATCCCTTCGCTTAGCTGAAAATACAAGGGTGCAAACTGAGATTGTGTCATCCAACCATTACATTTTTGCCCCAATTCTGGATCCCCGGTACAAATCAGTACTGAACACTAACATATTAATTCCTTTTTCACAAGTGGATGTTGCCAAGTACAAAACTTGGATAGCTGCGGCAGCCAGTGACTTTGAAAAAGACCGGCTGGAAATTAGAGGCCCGCTACTCCAGCCCACAACAAGTACTGCAGGGCAGCCTGCGTCAAGTTCAACTTCAGAGCCTGAGGGCAGTCCGTTTGGCTCACAGCAGTCAAAACCACCAACATCAACAACAGCAAGAACAGGATCATCACCAGCCCCAGTAAAATCGGCACAGGAATGGTATCTACAGCAAAGGCTTGTTAGGTCCAGTGCTGATGCAAATGCAAAGGCAAAAGAGGTCGGGCAAAGCAGAGCACCCCTGAGCATTGAGCAGATGGTCCAGGCCTATCTGGATGACCCAACAGAGGTCTACATTGATCAAAACCCATTGCTGTATTGGTATGGGAAAAGTCGCCATTGGCCAGTGCTCAGCAGGTTGGCGATAAACTATCTGGCTTGCCCTGTCGTAAGTTTCTCTTCTGAGCGTGTTTTCAGTGCTGCTGGTGCCATTGCAACAGTGAAAAGGACCAGTCTCTCGCCCCAAAATGTGGAGAGGTTAACCATGATCAAAATGAATCAGCACTTTATACCACTGGATTAAACCATACCTGAAGCACAGCAGGAACAGGAGGACAGTGACTTAGGTGACAAAAGTAGTGTGGTAGATGACCTACTTCTGGGTGAGTTTGAGGACGAGCTCTACTTCCCTGACAACTAGGCTTTCAACTTGTTACTTTCTTTCTTCCTTATTTACTTTTATTATTTGAGTGTGTCTCCGTTTTTCTGGTTCGAATCACAACAAATCCATCACCACCGTCTTGTCTTTTTATTGCCGTATTGGAGTTGCAACTGTGTGCATTTATTAAAGAAGTCCACTCCTCCGAGTTCTTCTCCATCCATCCTGACTCGCCCTAAATCCATTTCCCTCAAGCCAGACATTGGATGGAGAATAGTACAAGAAATGTGTGACTGCCTCGTCGAGACTCTCTAAAAGAACATGGCTATATCTATCCTCCTTCCGAGCCGAGAGGGACTGCCCCTTAAGATGAGAACAGGTAATTATGAATCTGATGGCATGCATTGGATGCTGACTCTGAGTTATTGGTGTGTTTGTGTTGTTGTTGTGCATGAACTGTACTAGTATTTAATCTACACACTAAAACAAAGTGACTCAAGTCAATGTTTCCCTTCTTGTTGTTTAATAACAAATTGTACTTCTACTGCAGGATGATCCATTGCAATTTTGAATATGGAATCTGGACTCACTCGGTACAACACTACAGACTAAGTTGGACACCATGATGACCACATACTCTATACTCCTCGCAGTCAGTCAGTAGGATCAGAGATGATTGATGGAATAACTCAGGGCGTTTCATGAAGTGGCATAAAGGTAAACAAGTCAATCAACAACAACCACAGCAGACCTACATGTCTGTGACTGTGTAGTGGTGGAGTCGAGTCAGTGTAGTAGAGTGGTATGACTGACAGCGGCGCATTGATTTAGTTACTTAATTTGGAAAATGCTATGTTGCTGTATATGTGTGCTCTGTTTGGCTCAGTCAAAATCTAAGCTAACTGGAGTTTTGGTGGGTGCCGTGGGCATGCTCTGTTCTGTTGTTGATGTAGCGTGGTTAATGCTGGAAACAGAGTAGACATGATGTAGCCATGCCGCCTCTGAAACTGTTCTTGTTGCACTGCTCTGTAATTTATGCATTTTTTTTCTCCTTGATTTTTCAATATACCTTTGGGTTTTCCATCTACACTTACAGGCCGGCCTTTACCCTGTGCTATACTGGGAAAAACAACCCACACTTACCTTACCAATCCGCATCTGCCAGGCAGGCAGTGGGGCACCCAAGATTGACGGACGGAGCATCCATGGAAGGGAGGACCAAGAGGAATAACAAGATGCAACTTCCCAATTTGACCAGGATAATACAGTAACTTAGTATCATTCATCATCTTTTAATTAATTTGATTCATTTTTTCTCTTCAAACATTACGACTGTGTGTTGTTGTTTATTTGGTTTGCTCTTAGTCTTTGCTTATATCCCTACAGCTATTTTTTTATTTTCTTTGCTAGCTTTAAAAGGAAGCCCGGTACAACATAACATAAATAAAATGTATGTAATTTGGGTCTCTCTGAGGGCAGACAGGCAATGCAATTGCATAATAATAATTAATAATATACTGCTGCCCTGTGTCTACTAGTCTACTTAGTAGTAGTAGTACTACTTACCATTAACCACATCATGCATGCATCTCCTTTTTCTCCCTTAACAGATTTATGAATATGATGGTCGTCTGCCAAGATTGTGTGTTGTCCATGTGTGGTGTTTGTCTTTGTCAAACCTTTCCCTCAAATACCCTTCCCAACCATTCATCAAACCCTAACCCTCTTCCTCCGGGCTGTGTGATTTATTGAGATGTGACTAAATTAAATTTACACCAATAATTGATCACACACTTGCTGGGACGGATGTGGTTCAAGCAAGTAAGCAACACTAATTCAAGGCAGATTGAGGATCTTCTAATTCTGCTCTAAGTATATATGTATATCGTCGGCCACACTGGCAAAAGATTAGATTGCCCAGTGCCCACCAATGCTCAGTAGTATTCGCTATTCTCTTTTTTTTCCAGAGGAACATAATTATATTACTAACCCATTATTAATTATTAATTGCCGTCATGGATTTCATCCTTCCAGCACTAAAGGTTACGCTTGTCCACTTCATAGGTCGAGTCCACTACTTCAGTTTGTTGTAACTTGTACTAGGCTATCCCTGCCACCATTATGTTTTATTTTACTTTAGCATTAATAATATCAATATCATTCATCATCACTTTCTTCTTGTTTGGCTGTCTTCTTCTTGTGTACTTACTACTTACTGTACTTCTACTACTCGTTCCCAAGTCTCACTCAGGTGACTGACTTGTCTCATTTTATTTTTTTTTGCAACTGTCTACTACTGCTACCACCACCCACCATGGCACCATAGGAAACCAAACCATCACCATGCAGCCATTGCTTCGGCTAAACATCAATCACAGGTAAGAGAAGAAGTGTGGGGGAGTCAATAATGTATATCCTATGGAAATTAATTCACACACCCACATCCTTCCGAGTACATACTACAAAGGGGATTTAGTTGCAGATTGCATTGATTAGGAGGAGAGACTGACAGTAGTAGGACAAGTGTGGGTACTGCATCTATCTGTCTGTGTGTTACACTATTGACAGATTTAAAAAACTGGCTGCGGCCCTGCAGCAAAAGGAGGAAACAAAAACAAACAAAGTGACGTAAAAGAGTAACCACCCCCCCAGAAAAGATTTGCATCATATCATATGTATTGGAAAACTATCAATTATTTATTACCCTAACAAATATAAACTATAAGAAGAACCCACAACACCTGACCCACCCCTCTCCCTAACCCCAACCTATGTCTAGTAATGTCCATGTACAAGTTATTTGTTTCAAGAAAAAGTAAACTCCAAGGTTCCCCAACTAGTCCCAACATCCGACCCACCAAAGAAAAAATTAGAACAGGGGCAAGAGTCTGACGTCTAGCAGTGGGGGTCCCGGCTAGTTTTTTTTAGGACCTCCTCCATCTGGCCCTCCAGTCGCGCCACCCTGCGGAGCACGCGGCACCGAAAGTTCCTGCAGGAACAACAGGGGTGTGCAGCAGCAGATGTTGTTGCCAATGGTAATGGGCGGGGGCGGCTGCCAGACCACGGCATCGTACCACCAGAGGCACGGGGGGGCTGGCTGGGCCCCGGGGCATTGGAGGAAGAAGCTGCCGCCTCCTCCTCCTCCTCCGCCTTGACAACCAGCCGGCGATATTCATCCCGGATGGCCTCCAGCTTCCTTTGCCAGGCCCAGGCCGCCAATCCTGCCTAGTGGTTTGGGAAGGAGTAGCTATATCAAGAAAGGAAAAAAAGAGAATTGTTGTAACCAATACTCTTAGCAAAACAGTAACACAAAATTAAATTACAGTCCACACATAAAAATTATAGTGGCACAGTAGTAGCAGTAGCACTAGCTGCTGTCGTATCCTCCTCTCCTCCTCACTTCCCTTCCTCTGCCCCTAAGATTTGGATGTGATGATTATACTTTCAGGCACTAAGTATGGAGTAGAGTGGAAGTATTCTTTTCTCTCTCTTGTTTAGCACAATTAATCTTGTAGGCATGCCAGCTCAGTCAGCTTGTGCCCTAGACAGACATACTCGTGTCGCAGTCTCGCAGACTCATGTACTTTACTACTGTCTGCATGTGGGGCAGCTGTACTACACAATTATATATTTCCATTACGGCCATACTCTGTTAAATCAAAGGCAAATGCTCAGACAATTTCACTTTCACCCTGAATGCAGTACTGCAAAAAGGCACATGATGATGGTTAATGATCATCACATGCTTATGGATAATGAGAAACGGCGGCACGACATTATGTCACTCACGTCACATGATGATGATGACACACTGAGGGATTTGTAAGTACTAGTAGTTACCAATTACCATGCAGCCGATAGGCCACCCATGGCTGACACAGGGAGGGGACTGGAGCGGAAGTGGGCCTCGGAGTCGGAGGGAGGCGATTATGGGTAGGGTAACTATTTAGTCATGCACAATATATATGTTGTGCTTTCAAACTACTGTGAGTCAAGGGAGTATTCCATTCTGAAATACAAGTACAACCTCAAACCTTTGAATCAAAAACCTTGCAAAAAAACAGTCCTTGTTCTTCCCAGGGCTTGTTTTTTAATTTACATTCAGTGTATTGCTCTTCTAGCATTATTATTATTTTATTCATAATATTCTTTACCCTTGGCTTTGGTACTCTGGCACGGTTTAATTTTCTTTTACATTCTCTTCATCCAGTCTGACTCTGTTTTCACCTACTATGATACCATCCAGGCATCCATCCATCCAAACATGGCTATCATCATAAACCGGCTTTCACCGACAACAACATATATTTTAGATCTATAACCAACCACCACCCATGCCATGCGTCCTTGCTTGCCTTAGAGTTTGACACCTCAAACCCCCCCGGAGGATTCCTTTCACCCATACAGTTTCACCCACCCAGACAGGCATCCTTTCTGCTTTCTCTTTCACCTTTTCACCCATCCTTCAACTACCCATGCATCCTATTCCTATCATCTTCATCCTCCACCTATGCATCCCGGGGCCCCTTCCTTCACCCACGCATCCTTCTCTGCCAGTCATACATGTCGTCTGACTGTTTGTCTTCGTCATAAAACTGTCTTTGCTGAGTTGAAGATAGAATATGCCATTAGTTACTCAACCCCCGCAGCTAATGCTAATGTTTAAGTAAAGGCCAGGGTGTCTTCTTCAACTGTTCAGTGTTCTCACAAGCAACAACTTAGCCTCAACAGAAGTACAGTGTACTACTAGTACTGAGTGTACGCCCTTGCAGCAAGTGTATTCATCATTCTCAATAAGTAAGGAATATGACTTACCACCGCCCGCCACTGCTGCTGGCTCACCCTGTGGCTGCCGCATCCGCTCCCTCCGGAGTGGCATGGTGGCCCTCACCGCTGGCCCCGGCACTGGTGGTCGGTACGCCTGGAAAAAAAAAATCCAATTTTTTTAGATGCCATATACGCCTCCCCTATTAATTTTTTTAATTATCAAGATTGAAAATACATAATTAATAATACATATACACCACACACATCACTATCTACAATTCGGATACTAGTACAGTAGACAGTATGTCCCATCAAAAATAACTAAATAATATCCGGTTGGGCATTTTGTTGGTGGCAATTTTTGAAAAGCCTCTCAAGAAGAGGACAACCCATAGGACTGGACTCAGTGACTAGAGCTATGGTGCATCTCATTTTTGAAAAGAAGAAAGAGTGGCCAACTGGGCGGACATGAGGTCTCTCTTAGTTGGAAAATGGTGCCGTCCTCCCACTCCTCTCAGATACTTCCTTCCAGCCATGGTGCACGGTAACAGTTGTTCAGTGTTCACCATCAATTGCTGCTATTAAAAAAAGTACTAGGCCTGGATTAGAAAAAGTAAAATACACCACTTTGGGGGGTCCTGCTCCTGTCCAACGTGAGTGACCACCATTACTGATTGAGCATGATGAGACAGTAAAAGAAACTAAAGCCTTCTCATCTCACAATTCACAAACCTGCGGATATACCTTACTTGTCTTGGGCATGCAATCTGCAGTGTGCACAGCACATTAGTGCTACAAGTAATAGTAGTAAGGAGTCCTTACTAGTACTAGTAGTAGCCTAGGCTAGGACCAATGGGTTCTCTGAGTCTTACAGTACCACTACTAGGCAATCCACATAAGGGGAGAGAGAAAGGTCAGTGAACCCCAGAAGAAGGCAAGCTACAGACAGACTGTCTAATAGAGTCAGAGCAGAGGTTAGTCATATGCAGTTTGATTTGAAGTAAAAATAAAAACAGACACTAGAAGAAACAATGTTAGTAGTACTACTTAGTTAGTAGTAGGTAACGGAGGAGCAAAAACAAGAACTTAGAAGCAGATAGATTGAAGAGGATTTTGGAAAAATTTAAATTAGGAAATGGAAATAATAGAGCGGCAAAAGTTAGGGAAATATTAATATAAACACTAGGAGGACTTACTGGGGCCAGCAGCAGAGCAATCTGCGGCTGCGCCTGAGGCCGCTTCCTGCTGTTCCTGGGAGGCCCCTCCAGCTCCCGCACCCGCCGCACTGCCAGCTGCCCCAGTCTTCTTCTTGCCCATGGATGCTGATCATGTAAAGAGACCAAAAATGAGGTGTTAAATATATAAATATAATTTCTCTAAAAATATTTTTAGACAGGAAACGGCAATTGCAATAACATTGACCTATGCTAAATTAATCAGATCGACTTATTCGACTAGTAGTAGTCGACTAGTATGTATCGCAGTCGAGTATCATCCGATCATTATTATTCCACAGTTCAATTCCGATTCCTGAATCCTAAACATACCTAGCCCGCCTATTCCTGACTTTGGAATGAATGAATTGCAAAAAAATTAAAATGGCATTTTGCTGCTAAATTCAGATCTTATTCCCAATCATCTCTCAGACAGTCTCAGTCTCAACTCCAACAACCCCCTTTGACTGGCCAGCATTTATTCTTCTTAATGCATAGATGGACGCATGCATAATTGCAGCATACACCAAATTGGTTGGTTGCTATTATTCACTCACTATAAGAACTACAAAAATTCTACTGTGAGTAGGACTGAAGTCATGTGAGAGCCTGAGGACGCGCCACTCATGAGTCACGACGCAGGCCGCTAAATTACCAAATAATACTAACTAACTAACTACTACCACTATCTTAGTGACAGGAGGAGACAAGACAGCCTGACAGGACAAAGGAAAGGACTGGAGTCTTTCCTATGTGGATTAAAATAAATACCTACCTAACTTAAATTCTCTAACCTCTCTTACATAACCAGCCCACGTGAGCCAAAGTTGCAAACAAGTACGACGATTAGTTAGTAGCGCCGAGCACCTGTCTGGAAGTAACAATCACATAATATAACTTTTTTAAACATAGTTTACCTTACCTGCATGTAAGCACTGCAGCAGCAGCATGTTAGCTATTTGCGAACAGAATAATATTCGCAATCGCAATAAATAACAGTCAGAACAGAAGAACACAAAAAAGTAATATAAATAAATAGCTACTCACCAAGCACCGGGACCTCAACACCTAGCAGGTCCAGCAGGTCATGCTCCCGGTCCAGGATATCGGACCAACAGTGCGTCAATTGGTTATGGGTGCGCTCCATGGAACGGCTTTCTCCAAGTGTGTTAAAACAACATGCGAACAAAGAAAGGGGGGAGAGGAGGGTATGGCTAGGTTCGTTCTCCTAGGTACTTGTAAAACAAAAGAAGATCTGAAAATCGTGGATCAGGGAACCTAGCTAGTAGGGAAGAGAAGGGGTCTACTGAATGAGTAAGACGCACCTCAAATAAGGAAAAGAAAATTCTTTTCTTGAGTCCCCTCACTCACCAAAGGTTTCCCCTAGGTGACATGCTTCATCATTGGGGCCATCACAAGCATCTACTGCTCGGGGCATGCTGCGACTTGCGATAGTTACGTAGGAGCACTGATTTTTAATATATGACTATGTGTAGTGCAGTGAAGGGGGAGTGGTGTGGGTGGTTGTTTAAAAATTACCTAACTAGTGAACGTAAATGCGGTCCGCCTACAGGAACGAGTAGGTCATATCGACGGAGGCTAGCCGAGTCAAGGTTTATTCAGGCTCCTCCACCCGGGCTGACCATGGGGCTTACTTTTGAGAGTTATTAAATACTACGTGTTCAGTATAACCGTATGTAATTTATAATTATATTAGCGCTGACACAATAGGTGCGCGCCCCTTTTTTCCTTACCTTTCACTTTATTACAGGTTTTGCACGGAGTGGTACACATGGGGCTGGCCCCCATGCGGTCCTGAAGAAGAGGTTAGGGGATACCTCGAAACATGTTGACTTAAAATATTAGGGACTATTATTACATAAACATTTAATTTTTTCCCCTTTTATTAACCCCTTTTTATCCTTTGCCAACTAGGAGCAAGAATAAATTCATTTACGTTCACTAGTTAGGTAATTTTTAAACAACCACCCACACCACTCCCCCTTCACTGCACTACACATAGTCATATATTAAAAATCAGTGCTCCTACGTAACTATCGCAAGTCGCAGCACGCCCCGAGCAGTAGATGCTTGGGATGGCCCCAATGATGAAGCATGTCACCTAGGGGAAACCTTTGGTGAGTGAGGGGACTCAAGAAAAGAATTTTCTTTTCCTTATTTGAGGTTCGTCTTACTCATTCAGTAGACCCCTTCTCTTCCCTACTAGCTAGGTTCCCTGATCCACGATTTTCGGATCTTCTTCAACATGCAACAACGTAATATCAAAGCGCGAGTCTTCAGTACTGCAGCTGTGTGTAGCATGTTATGTCTAGATGCTAGGGCCTGACCAGAACAGAATAACAAGGGGCATGTTTATCGACCTTGCACATTGTGTTCAGACTAAACTCCAGAAAAAGGCAGAGAACGCGAAAAGCAACCCGTTCTCATGTGAAAGGCACAAGCAAAGTCTTGCAAAAACAAAGTCATGTAGTAGCGTGCGCAAAAGCAGCATCATGGCAGCGAAGCTCATGCTAACTTAACAATGCCGATAATGTGCCTAAGAACCATATAACACCCTCCCCCTGGTAAGGCTATAGGACATAAACAAAGGACCAAAACAGAGTTCACCAGTGAAGCAGAGTTCAAAGCGTTTGAGAAAAAGAGAGAAAAAAAAACAAGATTGGAAAACAATCGACATTTTTCAAAAAGAAAAAATAAATGTCAAAGTTGTCAATAGAGTTTATTGAAGGGGAGCTGCCTCCGGGATAACAAAGTTATTATGGTAAGTCCATCAAGGTGTGCGAACCGAGGAATGCAATTTCCTCCAAAAGATCATCCCTCTCGTTGGTAAAAAAGAGAGATGCCATCCAATTAAGTAAATTGAAGGAACAAATGTGCTCCTCGCAATCAGATGCCTCTAAAAGCATGAGTGGGCAACTTGTGTGATATTCGATGAAACTTCGTTGCAGGACGGTCAGCGCAGCCGCACACGTCATACGGCCATCCCCAGAACAAGCCTGGTCATGGGCCTCTAAGGGACCCATCAACTGGTTAAAATCCGGTATTGGAGAGGCATATATCCAGTGCCCAATAGAAGGAGCATCGCCGACAGTAAAAGACTGGTTGCACGCAAGTGAAATAGGCAAAGCGAAAAGTCAATCCATAACTGATGCCAAGCGTGGCAAGCATCCGAAGACCTGTTGCATGCGATCACGGTACAGCTGCAACTGGCCTGGTCTGTGCAGTACCACAAGATAAGCAGCCATTGTGCAACAGGAGCAGGAGAAGCAGGATTCCAACGCCTAACGCAAAATTAAGGGAAAGCCTCCGAAGACGCTGGAAAAAATAGAATGAATAAAACTTGGGATTACTCCAAATATAGTCTGAAAAGAAGTCACAAGGCCAGAGCCCACACATTTAAAAAAATGTTCAAGGCCTGTGGTGTCAGACGCATTAAATATTTGGTGTATAAGCTCCCCAAAATGTTGTGGGAGTTTGGTGTTCAGAAGGGACTGTATCTCTCCAGTAGTGCTAGCCACCTGTAACTGGAAGGTCTCGCGGGCGGAAGTGAGGGCCACCTCCTGTTGGAATAATAGCGCTTTGAGCCTGCTCAATTTGTTGAAATCTGTTTTCAAAGTCGGAATGGAAGGCCAAATTGAACTATCTAGACTCCCATGTGGGGGTGGAAAAAGCACATTGCTACAACGAGTTACGCGCTGGGAAACCGTTACTAAATACGGGACTCCTGCCCGTAAACCAAAGCAGTTTTGGTTATTCAAAATAAGATAACTGCCATTTGTAAGCAATGAAAAAGCGGGAATTATTGATGGCACTGGAGTCCCTTTTAAAAAACAGGCCAGATTAGGCGCGGAAACGTTACAAGTGCCGTGCAACCTAACGTGTTTACAAACAAGGGAATGTCCTACTGAGGAATCGCAGTCCTAACCAAACAGCAGAGTCTGTTTCCGCTACAGAAAACGGCAAGGGCTCTAATTGTTCAATATGCAATAGTGTGTATGTAGCATCTTTCATGGACATAAACCTTTGCTTATCAGTCAGATTAAATGGCAAGAATAAAGCAGTGGCATTTAAATAATCCCAAGGTACTTTTCCCATTTTAAGTGTTTGCAATGTCCAAGCAAACTGCATAACAGATCGTAACTGATTTTGACCATGATATAACACAGATACATCACTTTGAACAATATCAATAACAGATGAAACAATATTATCCAACATATAAATGCGTGAGGAAAGTGTGTTTATGCTAATGTCTACTACGGCAAGGACTTTTTCTAAATTGGCCTGATCAATTTGGCGCAGACGAACAGCAGCTTCCATCTGCGAAAGTTTCCAAATTTCATTGTAAACAGCATACATGAATCTTTTTGCTCTCGGAGCCCTGGGTCCCAAGAGAAAATCAGCCAAATTAATGTCAAGCGACAGCAGAGAAAGATGTTGCTTCACGGATGTCAGCGTAGAATGTTCCAACCATTGTTGGCATAATTTACCCACAGAGTATGTGGTAACCAAATGGGAACTTGGATAACGTGGGTCCGGTCTAGTCTGTGTGAAACCAGGTGTTACATTATAAAAGCGCATTTGACATGCATTTGTATTAGTTTGCCACACCAACCACCCAGAAGAATCAATTTCAGAGACATTGAAGGTGTCATTTCAAAGCAAAGCTTGCAATGCCTCAATGGTATAATCTGTATGTGTGCGCCAATTAGCATATTCCGCTAAAGACGGAATGGATGGCGTATTTAAATTTGTTACAGTTGCCAGGCCAAAACAAGTTGTTTGGTACACTTTATCATTTAAAAACAGAATTTGAGCTGGGATCAGGCAGGCACTATGTAAAGCTTCAGTTCCCTGAACCTGCCAAGGCTTTGTGCCCCAGATTGATTTTAAATCAACAGTATCTTTCCAATGATCATAACCCTGCGTAGCCAATTTATTTCTAAACAAGTTGGCGTAAATCAATTTTGTGTGGGTCAACATAAATTTAGATTGAGTAGATGATCGAAGTTTAAAATAATAGGATTCCGGATTAGATATATCATAATCTGTAAAATAAGTGAATTTATCCCTAAATGTTTTAGAACTCCCCTCTACGGGAGTATGACAATGTTCCCATTGCGTATAATTAAAAACAGGTCTTAACGTGTTTGTTTTGTGTAAAAAATGATGCCCATAATGCTGATAGCAAAATAAATCCCCATAATTGGCCGAATTTAAATACAAATCTTCAGCATCAAAAGCAGCATAATATTTTAAATCTGAAAACAGTGCATGTACTGCTTTGCACATCCCAATCATCTGAATGTATGTCCCATGTTACCACATCTCCTAGAGAGACGCGAAACACGTATGGTACGCGAAGCACCTCGGTCGGGCAGTGAACTTCGTAGGCAACTTTGTCCCAAACGATGCCAACTGGAATCGGGAATGCTGAAATGTTAACATGAGACTGATCACGTTTCATGATATGGGACGATGTGTGAGGGGCCAGAACTCCATCGACCAAGTTCACTGCAGAGCGTTCTGGCAAATAATGACCATTGATGAGCAAAAAGAACACTGTCACAAAACCAATTGACATGAAGAGAAAAATCAGGACAAGCAGCAACCAAATGTAGGTCCAAGGAGGGACCAGGTAAGTCTTTTTGAACCAAGAGAAAAAAATACTTAATTTAGTTGGGGTATCTGCCAAACAGGATGTCGAGGAAGATGAGCCGGAAGAGAGACTGACATGATCTTCATAGCAGCCATTCGCAGGTCAATTTATCAGAGGTGGAAGTGTCGGGTCCGCTTGATGTTCTACAGGACTGTTCGTCACTTCACTGATGGACTCATCAGGATGATATATATACTCGACATCCATGGTAGAAGATAGAGGTCGGACAGGTGAAAGATCAATGATAGTGTCCATCACTTTCTTAGCCCTATGAGGAGCAGTGGAAGATGATGAAGTCAGTGGATCCAATGAAATTGCGTTGCACGAAACTGCAGGTGTGACACTATTCAGAATCGGCCACATGGTGTAGCTTGACATTGTCCACTGAAATATATCTGTTGTCTTTGCGACCAGGTAAAGGAGGTAAAATGACTGTACGAGTACCCTTCAATCCAAGCACTGGAACCGGTGCACGAAAAGAGGGACCAAATTCTTTTTTGTTCTCCAGCTTTTCTCGTACCAGATCTACGACTTTTGGAAGCCAACCGGCACCTAGAATCAGTAGTGCTGCATCAGTGGAAGAGGGTAAATGTTCAGTCGCATAGCTGTCATGGGTCTTTTGTAGATCCTGTAACACAGTAGAATGATTATCTACGTCAAAGGTTGCGGCAGCCGCCACAACGTCTAGACCATCAAGGTCTGGCACAAACATTTTAATGCCAAAGAGCATTTCGTATGGGGTCCGCCCACCCTGAGATCTTCTTGGGAGATTATTAAGTGCACGTTGAACCCTATACAAGTGGGCCAGCCAGTTCCTGCCAGTACCTAAGACTCTAGCTGTCAAGGATTGCTTTAAGTCATGGTTCATTCGCTCCACAATTGAATTGCCCTCAGGCCTGTATGGAGACGAAAACTGCACCAGCACCCCCATTGACTCCATCACATCCTTGTACGCCTTACTGGCGAATGCTGGACCTTGGTCTGAATGGAAGGTGCCACAGGCAAACATCCCAACAAAGACACGCAAATCCCTGATGACATTTTCAGCGTCAGCACTGCGTTGTGGCCAAACCCAAAGGAATCTAGTGCACGAATCAACTGCAACAAATACGTATTTATACGCAGTATCAGAAGAGAGTGGACTGCAGTGATCAAGATAAATACAGCCAAAAGGTTGATTAGAAATACACAGCTGTGTTTGCGGCGGGCGTGTGACGGTAGAAAGCTTGATTTGTTGACGAATGTCACAAGAAAGTACATAATTACGGGTCTGTTTATATAAACCTCGCCACCAGTAACGTTGCTGTAAAATAGAGACTGTCGCCGACACACCGGCATGCGCAGATGCTATGCCTTCGTGTGCAGCTTTGATCAATGTAAGTCTGCGGTCCATGTTGGGGATCATCCGCTCCCCAACAGAAGGAATCAAAACATAAGGAACTTGTTCGGGAGTTATATGATAAGAGTATTTCGAAGGGAAACCCTGAGGATAAGCAGTTCCATCCCTCGTTGCAGCTACAGCTGCCAAAATCTCATTATCTATTTTAGTCTTGGATCTTGTAACTGCTGCTGCGGAACACGTGGCTACTGCAGACTTGGCCGCTACATCAGCCAAAGAATTACCAAGAGCATGTGCTCCCACACGCTGATGGCCAAGAGTATGTATAACATGTGTGAGGGGAAGACGTTGTTTAAGATCTGCCACTCAAACCCAAAGCATTTTATGCTTGATTGCGCTGCCCTTAGAATCTTGATAGTCATTCCGAGACCAAAAGAATAAGTTGTCATTAAAAGACTGGACACAGTAATAGGAACCACACACAATAAGAGTATTCACATTTGGATCAGCAAACTCGAGAGCAAGAATGAGAGCACGCAGCTCCGCCAATTGCACCATACAGTCCCCAAGTGCCTGAGTGTGCACAATGGAAGACTTAAACGCTCCATTTACTACTGAGCCGGCAACAATTGTGCAAGTCGCTGAATAAGCGTGTTTAGAACCGACGGCCAGTTGAGCCGAGCCATCGGTACAGATGATACATTCGTATTTTTCCAAAGGAAGCATGGACAGAGGTGGAGGATGAACATGTTCATACTGTAAGAACTCCTGTGTCTGAAGAGAAGGATCGAAGATAAACGTGACATCAGCCGATGTCAATGATGCAGCCCATTGTATCCAACGTGGATGTAAAGCTTTAGAGTTCGGCACACTTGCCTTAGTCACGGCTTCCAAAGCAGGAAGTGGCGTGACCATAAGAATGTGTTTGCCTTGAGCCAGAGAGCGTTCCTTCAGAATCGCCATCTGTACTGCTCTCAAGATTTTTTCAATATTAGAAAATCGCATTTCAGCCGAAGGGTATAAATGTGATTTGTAAGCAATAGGTACTGTGTCCCCCTCATTGAACGTTAAATATGTGAAACCCATTGTTCCTGGCACTATCCGTATCACCAGGTTTGTGGTGTTATCAGGCATCAACAACTAGTTAGTCGCAAGCAAGTCGGACTGTAAAGAATGTAATATAGAGGTATGTTCCGGAAGCCAGCTGGCAGAAGAGTAGGTTGGTTGTATCAACGCATAAAGCGGTTTGATACGCTGGGCATAATCGGGAATGTAAATTCTCCCGAAGTTAAAAAAACCCAGAAAAGACTGAAGTTTCTTCAGCTTATTAGGTGGTTGCAAATGTGCACATTTCTCCAGGAAATGGGGGGCTAGCACCTTTCCTTCATTATTGAGCTCATAGCCCAAAAAGATCACCGCCAAATGGGCGATATGTGTCTTCGCAAAATTACATTTGTATCCATAGTCGGCAAAGGACAAAATAATATTGTCGACTCGGACGAGATGCGGCACAAGTTCATCGTCCGTCAGATAAATGTCATCAACGTATGAGAACGCATCTGGATCTATGTCGTGCAATAGTGACACAACACGTGCTGCAAATGCCCCGGGGCTATTCTTATACCCCATAGCTATTCTTATACCCCATAGGCAAGTGCGTACATTTTTTCTGATTCCCGACGGCAGTGAATGCTGTCAAGTCACGGCTCTCAGGTGTGAGATTATGACTGTAGAAACCATTGGAAATATCCAGGGTAGATTTACATTTTTTACGAACAAGGCTCTTCACCAGCGCTGAGCTGTAAGTGTTTTGCACTGCAAATGTGCGGCAATGACTATTCAAATTTCGGTAAACCAATACAATCTGATATGAACCTTCAGGCTTTGTTACGGTAAAGAGAGGATTATTCATTGGTGATATACATGGTTCAATCACACCCTGATACTCTAACTGATTGGATATTGCAGTTGCGGCTGTGGCATAGAACGTAAGGGAATTTCATGAGCCGGTGAATCAACATCCCAACCCACCTGATTACGATACACTGCCGGGGCCAGGGCACAAGCCCACCCTACAGTCAAAGTCTGGGCATGCTCTTTAGGGACGTAACGCGAAAAACTCGGAAGTATCACGTCTTCTCCCCTAGGAGCTGCCAACACAAAGGGTGGAGGCCAATCTGCCTCCGCCAACAGAATGTCATATGAGGACGCTAAATTCTCCCAGAACACCGCTTTGATTGGACGCAGTATATCATCTTCAATTTGAAAAATAACATCATATAGTCTATCCGGGGGGGCCACCCGGGTATCAGCTGTCTCTACTGTAATGTATGTATCAGTTGCTGTCGCCTCCAGACAGGGACGCAGAGCCTCCCGCACTATGGTAACCTCCGCCGCGCTGTCGAGCAGAGTCACTGCCCATGTCCAATCCAGGAGTCGCGTTCTCACCGTCTGAGGCATATCTCGCTGTTAAAGCGGCAACCTTTTTCTTCTGAAACGGGGGTCGAAAACGTGGTAGATCCTCTTGTTTTCCTTTGCCTTCAAGCTGTCGGGGCTGATCACGTCCTTGTGGTGCAGGTTGACTTTTGCCATGATCTTGGCGCTCCCCTCCTCCGACTTGAGAGCCAGATGTGTCCTGTGAAGAACGAGGAGAACGCTGATCAGGGACCTGAAATCTATCAGGAGTCTTAATTTTTGCGCGGTCGCGCAAGTCATAAGTACGCTCAGAAGACTCAGGTGTCGGTGAACCAGCACGCAAACCTTGTTTCTGCTGTTGCTGCCCCTGTTTCTTTTTTTTCCAGTTCTATTTAGAAAAGAACGGATGCCCACCTTTATCAGTCTGGGCCTTTTGTTGTGTTTGAGTTTGCGTTTTAGTAAAAGGCTTAACTCCCAGACTATTGCAGCCAATGGTTTTATAAGCCTTTGCAATAATCTTTGGCAATTCGCGTGGTTTGTCTACATCAGGGAGAACCTCCAAGCAATTTGCCACTTGAAAGCTTACCGCATCGCCCTTGACATTTGCAAGGATCATATCTGCAACCATGTCAAACACTCCCACCAGTCTCATCCCCAACTCTACAGCCGCCTCGGCACCGTGTTCATCTTGAACACGCTTAATCACGGAAGGGAGTACGGTCATGGAAGGAGTGCCGAAACACTTTGAATATACCACTGCAAACACCTTACCCCAGGTGTTACAATCTGCCAACTCGGGAAGTAAGTCTTTAGGCAAACTAATAGTCAATATCCTGTGTTTCTCCACAGGAGATGTATTTGGAAAAACAGCCTCTAGTTGTCCAAATTTTTCAGCAAGCCAATAAGGTAACTCATCCTTATTCTGTGGACGCTTGCCCATCACTGAATTAACCATAAGAGGACTGATGGTTGCACCACCATGTCCGGCTGGTTGCACCTGGAAATTGCGCGTGACATACTGTATCACAGCCCTATGTATGCATATCATAGACGTATGTAATACACGAAGGTCTGCTACTGCAACAGTTAAATAACGATGAGTGCGGGGTATACCCAGCCAAAACGGGCCACGTGGCCCCATCAATCGATAAAGGGCCTAAGCGGACCGGGGATACCGGGTGTGGAAGGGCGCCATTAAACCAAATTTGGTGTTGCCAAGCTGAAAGCAGAACCTCAAGAGCCCTATAAGGCTGATAAGCGTGAGGAATGGCCGTGGCAGTGTATTTGTGAAACAGTCCATCTGTTCCATCCACCGCCGGAAAGGTGCTCCAAGAGTAAAATACCTCAAAGTGGTAAGCAGGATTAGCCTCCACAACAAAGATAAGCTCTGCACCCGCATCAGGCACTCCATAGGGAGCTAAATATGCCTTAAGCGCAGCGCGACTATGAGCCGGAATAGCAATTGCCGTCACGCAGAATAAAGAACAACAACCTAAAGTGAGGCAGCACAATAACGGGTAAGAGAAAAAACCTTTTTAAAACTTCAAGCTTGAAAGAACCTATAAAACATCAATATAGGAGGTTACACCATCACAGCTGTCTCCGGAGACAGAAGTGAGGGTATTGTGGACAAGCACAAGCACTACTCAAGCGTCTTGCAGATAAGAACCAGACCAAACGTTAGCGGCGCCATGTTGCAGGTATTCTGCACATACACAGAACTATGCACAGGAAAACAGGACCTCAGTGAATAGGGGTGTACCAACCTACCACCTTAGTACCCAAAATCCCAAACCGACTAGCTATAGTGTCTCATTCGTTCTCCTCCAAATATCTCAAAGCTACAAATGATTAGACAACCCAGAACACAACACTCCCGACTCTCTCAGGAATCGCGGGAGCAAGACGTACTCTTTCGCTTACTCACTCATACTTGTCCACAATAAGAATTGTCAGAGTCACTAAAATAGTTCAAAATGTTTATTTTAACTATCGTGCTCTACAATACAGTATACGAGCCACTACCAGCAGCAAAATAAATAAAATCAGCACAGTTAGCATTGTTACAATTCCATACAATACAAAGGGAGTAGTCATTATATAAAGACTGTGGAATAAGGGCCCCTAGGCTTAACCACCCTCCCCTTGGCTAGAAGAAGTTTATTTTATATAAAGGAAGATCTCTAGGCTTTGACAGCAGACCCCATACCTTAAAGCCTGGATGTAAGGTTTACATCATAAGAACAGCGGAGCTCTTCTCCATGGAACAGCTTTCTCCAAGTGTGTCAAAACAACATGCAACAACGTAATATCAAAGCGCGAGTCTTCAGTACTGCAGCTGTGTGTAGCATGTTATGTCTAGGTGCTAGGGCCTGACCAGAACAGAATAACAAGGAGCATGTTTATCGACCTTGCACATTGTGTTCAGACTAAACTCCAGGAAAGGCAGAGAACGCGAAAAGCAACCCGTTCTCATGTGAAAGGCACAAACAAAGTCTTGCTAAAACAAAGTCATGTAGTAGCGTGCGCAAAAGCAGCATCATGGCAGCGAAGCTCATGCTAACTTAGCAATGTCGATAATGTGCCTAAGAACCATATAACATTACCTGTACCTTATGGGCACACTATGTTGGCTAGAACATCTCTGAACTCCCTGCAAAGCAAGAGTCTTTTCAATACACATGTCTTTTACAGGCTCTTCCCAGCACTCATCTTATTAGGTTCTTTCTGTTGGGGGGTTGCTGAATTCTTGTCACCACATTTCTTATGTAATGATTCCAGTGAGTTAAAGAGAAGTTGTCTTTCATGAAGATTTGATAGATGTGTAGATCACAACCACTGCGATGTGGAGAGCATCATAGTCATCTCAAAATCCCACCTCAATTGATCATACACAGTTCAAAACATGGCATTCTAAAGGTTCCTCCTCACAATAACCTTCCAACATGTCGCCCATGACAACCAGAAGGCTTATGTGAAGCAGACCATTACACAATACAACAGTATTAGGAAGGAAACAAAAAGATGTGGTTGTCTTTAAAAATGTCCAAAATGAGTTAACTATAACGCCATCAGGAATTTTGCTAAGAGACGCAAGAATATAAATACCAAATAAGTTACAAAAATGTGCGAGAAATATAATGCATGAAAGTCATAGAGGATCATCTGCAACAAAAAGTTTTTTACATGAAAAGTTGTGGTTTCTAGGGGGCATATTAACAACGGCCAGCGATAATTATCGCTGGCCGTGCTTAGCGTGAGGAATCCTATCGCCGGCTATCGCTGGAAATTATCGCCATGCTAGCGCTGTATTAACAACGCTTAGCGCAAAGGCGATAATTTTCCAGTGATAGCGATGTTTTCCATGGAACATCGCTGGTTTTCCAGCGATGGCCCATGGAAAACGGCGATATACTTGGCGATAGGGCCTGTGGTCTTAGCCACACAATCCACCCCCATGTTAGGTATGCCTTAGTCAGGAATTTAGCAGACGTTAAATTCCTGCGTTAAGGCATACTTAACGCAATTTAAAATATCGCTAACCCACGTTGCTAATATGGCGATACCTGGGTTAGCGATATTTCCCTGTTGTTTACACAGGCACGCCCCTTTGCATCTCATTAGCGATGCGATGGGAGGCGTGCAGAAAACGGACGCTAAGTCAGGAATCACGCGCTAGCGTGTCCTTACACTCGGCGATAAAATTATCGCCGCTTTTCGTCCGAAAACGGACGCTAAAGCGGCGATAATTCATTAACGCCGCCTTGTTAATATGCCCCTAGATTGGATACTCAAGTGGATCAAATAGAGCTGTCATGTCATTTATGTTAATGTATCATTAGAGAAAAGAAAAATGTTGAAGAATTAAGTATGTTTGAGTAATGAGAAACAGTTTGATCCACTTTGTGGGCCGATTTCTATTGTCCATTGGATTCTGGACAATGTTTATTTTTTGACGTTGAAGGATATTTTCATTTTCCAATAGATAAAATGGTATCTTACATTTCTTCACCTACTATACTTCCTCTACTGGATGATCTTTTCCATACCTGGGGTATACCAATTAAAATACAAACTGATAATTGTACACCATTCAATAGAAGTGCTGATTTAAGAGGTTTTTAAATTATATGGGAGTATTCCATAGTAAAGTAACACCTTTGTGGCAACAAGCAAATGGAATTGTAGAATAAGTAATAGTTAATATAAAAAAATCTGTATAGAGAGCAGATCTGACTCAAATATCTATAAATCAGGCATTATGTCAAGTATTGAGAGACTATAGAAACACTTCACATAAGTCAATGTGTAAGTGCCCATCAGACCTGATGTTTGGGCAATCTCGCTAAAAAAACTCGTATTCCACAACTTCAACCTGAAGCTCCAGAGTAACATGATGACATTGTGAAAAAAGTTTAGGAGTCTAAAGGAAAAATGAAATATTATGCTAACAGAAGAAGAGGATATACATGTTTCCTGAGGATATCAAGTCGGGATTTTAGTACTAGTAAAACAATGTCAAATAAGAAAGTCATCAAGCTACTTTCATCCTACCGTATTGATGGACTTTGCCCTCTCTACCAGTGTACCTGCAGAATTTTTTGTTCCAATCAATTAAATAGCCCTTTAAACCTGGTCCCAGGTCTTCCATTACAGCAAGTTTGCAGTTTTAAACTGCCAATTCAACTTGGCATAAAAACTAGGGGTCGGCAAAGGATTCCGCTCCATCGGCGGAGTTCGCAGAGTTTTTCCCACTCCGCGCTCTACGCGAAGTGATGCAGAGCAGAGTATTTTTTTTCTCAAGCGACTTGCCAACATTAAGTTGGCAAGCACTCGTGAGAAAAAAATGTGCGCTAGACCTCCTCCCAGCAAGATTTCTCAAGACGGGCGGTCGCGGCAGGTCGCGACCACTCACATTGAGAAATGTGTTGCTCTTGTTGAGGAAGCAGCAGCTCGAGTAGAATATCTACTTGAGTGGCAGAAAGCAGCAACGCCCTCTGGTGCAATACATAGTGCCATTTACACTGATTTTACAGTGTGGCTCAAACTCCTGGCACTAAAAATCAGTGCGAGCAGCGCAACTTAACAGACTCTGCCACTGGCGGAAGTCTGCGGCGCGCAGAGGAGTTTTTCCAGCACTATGCGAAGTTCTAGGCCTAAAAATAAACCCCTTGACAATCCTTAAACTCCCCTTTTATACATATAAGTAAACCCTAACGTAGGCCTCAGGCAGCCTAGAGGGCAGGGTGCATTGTATTTAAAAGGTTAGAAATACCCTTTAAAGTTTTACATGTCCTGCAAATGAAAAACTCTTACATTCTTTTTTCACACTGAGAGGCCTGCCTTTTCCATTTGATAGCATTGTGTTGCCTCTTTTGTTTTTCTTATTTCTTAGTGACTTACCAGCCTGTTTTTATAACACAAATAATTATTCCCCAAAAATTGCACACAAAATTGTATACGCATTAATGTACGTCGATGATGTGGTCATTTTTGACCTTACACCTATTGGCCTTCAGCATGACTTGGACATGATTTCTAAATATGCAGAGGATAACTTCCTGAAAATAAACATCACTAAAACAAAGGTGGTCCTCTTTAGAGGGGAAAAGGCAGTACTTCCCCCTTGATTGGAAGTAGGGTGGAAAGCCCGTGGAGATGGTAACATCTTACACATACTTAGGGACGGTCTTCTCCCAAACCTTAGAAAATACTTCTCACAGCACACACAAAGGACTCAAGGCAACAGCTCACGTAGGTGCCTTAAAAAGATTCCATGGTACTTCAGGGAGGAGACATTTTAAAATTCTTTTAGACTTTTCCTACACACTAGAATATATCCCCATAAGAAAGTAGTCCATATTAAATCTATTTGAAGAGAGGCCCCTCCAGGAGTTAGTATCTCTCAGCCAACACGTCCTGTTCAGGCACTACGCCTAGAATTTTCCCTCTCTATTGCTTATAATGACTTACTTCAGACGTCAGGTAAGTTCTTAAATAGTTTATTGGCATATATATATATTAGCTTCCTGACGCTACTAGTCTCTAACCATAACTGTAACTTGTATCTATTGAAAGACCCCTAACCTTCCATATCAGAACACTTCCCTCACACCATTCCTAACCTACATCATAATGCATGTGCATGCATGCACATCACATCATTACAGTGCTTCAAGATCTCTGGCAAACGTGATTAGATGGGCATTTAACGTCCTGCACGTAGGATGTAATTTGGAGCCTTGATAAGTTTCTTATGAGTCTAATAATTCATGATTGTATATATTATTGATCTCTATTGAGATCTAAATCAATCAAATAAAATTTGAATCTGAATTTGAAATGGTGTTGCCTTATAACATTTAATAAGTACTAACTTTTGATCAGGAACAGGTAGGAAATTCTTGTTTGGTGTCTAAGAAATTGTAATTCAAAATCCTCCTTAATGGTAAAGTCAGATTTAAACTACAGTTTTGAAAATGCCACTTTTAGAAAGTTGGCCTTTTCCTGCTCTAGGTATTTTGTGCCTGCAGCCTGTTCCAGAGTCACGTGATTGGGTGTAGTTGACAGTCAGACTTTGTATATTCCACCCAGACAACCACACAAGAGAGGGATTAGGGTTGCCTAGATGGGCTATCACTGGCAGGATGGGGGGCAGAGCTGGACACAGCCCCACTTGCAAATCAGTAGGCTCTGCTGTGCCTTCCCACAAAGGACTTCACACTACCTCACTGTGCCTGTAGTCAGGCTGGAGTCAGGGCAGGGGAAGCAGGGCATTCCAAGCACTTTAAAGGGATTCTCTAGAAACTTCTCCTCAATTCAAAGAAAGCACCAGATATAAACATTTGACCTTCAGACCCACTCCTCAGTTTACTTTCTGAACCTGTGGAAGGACTCTCAGAGGACTGCCTCTTGATGTGGCCTGCTGTGTACTTCAGTAAGCTGCTTTTCTGCATCTGGCAGTACTGTTCTGCTGTCTGAAGTCTACCTGTATCCCTCAGAGGCCTCCCCAGCTGCTTATGCTCTGTTCCACTGCTTGAACCCAGGACTACCAGAATGACTCCAAGGGCTTGTTGGCTGGCCTCAGGATCACAGCTCATTGACAGAAACGGCTCCAACCATCTTTAACCCCAACCTGGACCCAGCCTGAGTGAGTTGTGACTCTCCAAGTGGTACATCTTCTGTCCTGGGCCTTTGAAAATGGTTCTAAAGTGCCCAGATAGCCAAAATCCAAAATGTGGGACTTGAAAAATGTTTGGCTAAAAAGTGCAATAGAACTTAGAAGAGAACAGGACCTGACTACTCATAAATCCACCTAAGGTGCATTCTCAAATTTCTAATAATTAAAATGGTATCCTAAATTTCTGCATCTACTATACTACCTCTACTGAATGATATTTTCAGTGCCTGGGGTATACTACATGAAATATAAACTGATAATGGTCCACCATTCAATTGAAAGTAAATTAAGAAGTTTGCAAACTATATGAGAGTATGCCATAGGAAAGTAACACCTTTGTGGCCACAAGCAAAATAGAATTGTAGAAAGATTAATGGCTACTGTAAAAAAAAAAGTTGCACAAAGAGCAAATTGACTCAAATATTTATAAATAAGGCATTAGGTCAAGTGTTGAAAGATTATAGAAACATCCACATGGTTCAATGAGTACATGCCCAGCAGAACTGGCCCCTGTAGCTGACCCATGCTCTATCGCGGTCGGACTGAACCTTTGACCTTGCCCCGGTGCAGAGCAACTAGATATCCCTTGTTGCTGCTTAGTGCTTTTTGGCACTATTTTCACTTAATTCTTTTAAAATCAATACCTCCAGTCTACTTATTGGATTTTTGTCATTTCAAAGTCAAATAATCCATTTCTTTAACCTGGTTTGGGATTTTTCGTTTGTTTTCACTTTATTGCTGTTTGTGTGCTGCATAAAAAGTTTACAGATTGTCTCTAAGTTAAACCTGAATGCTTGTGTGCAAAGCTACCCAGTGTTAAGCTCAGGTTAATTTTGTGACTTTTTGTGGTTCACCCTGCTCACACCCCAATCAACCAGGAACTGCATTTATTCACATTGGTGTTCAGCGGTGTGGATCAGGACTTGTGTGTGTGCAGTATAATACAGTGATTTGTGTTACACAACAATCCAAGATAAATGATCAGAGTGAACCCTTTTTTAATTCTTCCTTAGTTTTTTATTGGCTGATTTTTCCCCCTTTTCCAAACATAAGTGCCCTAACTTCCTGACTGTGTACTGTCCCCACACAAATGACTGCATACCACCCTGTAGTGAGTCTGGATCCAGGAAAGGAAGGGAGGACCCATGTGCACTTCAAAGGACCTTTTTTGAAGTTTCCCCAACTTTAAAGGCACCACTGGGTATAAGAACTGTACTTCAGATGCTACCACTTCAATACACATGTGGACCTGTGGATACTCTGCCAGGAAGGAGGACTGCTGTGCTGCTGAAGGACTGCCACTCTGCTAGACTGCTGCTCTTGAAGAATTGTTTTCTTGCTGTGATGACCTACTGCCTGCTGCCCTTCTGGCTGAGGTTAGAATGACTGAGCCTGCATAATTTGACCACCTGAACCTAGAGTGACTCCAAGGGCTAGTTGGCTTGTCTCCTGATCTGAAGTCTAAGAGCCATAAGACTTTCAACTATCCTGATTCTGCAACTGTACTGTGCCATCTGTGAGTGTACCCTGCCAATTGGTATCACCTTAGTCCTGGACTCTTGGAAGTGGACCTAAGTGCTTGCTCAACAACTTACCCGCTGCTGGGGAGATGGAACTGGTGCAACGCCTCTACTGCTTGGACAGCACTGACGCATCTTCAACACGGTTCGGTTTGGAACCAGTGCATTGTTGTGAAGATCAAAACTGATGCATCCCTGCTTTTGCGTGGCTCAGAGCCTTCACTCCAGCTTTGGAACCACCACTCCTCACATCTCTCTTGACAACAGCATTTAAGTCAAAGCTAAAACCCTGCATCACATCGGAGCTGACGCATGGTTGCTGTTGTCCGATCAGGACCAGCTCATTGCCGGTGAACATGTGCATCGCCCCACTGAGCTCTGCAGCCTCTGCGTCGACTGGATCTTTGACGTCGACTCTGCTCGAACTTAGGTACTTTTGCTCAGCGGGCCCAACTTGGTCCCTGTGGCCAGCTGGTGCTCCATCATGGTTTGCCTGAACTTTTGACTTTTGCCCTGGTCCAACGCGACCACATACCCTTGTTGGCGCCTAGAGCTTTTTAGTGCTAGTTTTACTTAATTACATGAAAATCAATATCTTCCTCTTCTACTTATTGTATTTTTGTTGTTTTAGTGTCAAATAATTTATTACGATATAATCTATTTTTCTAACCCCATTTAGGATTTTTCTTGTGTTGTGTTTTCTCTTTTTTACTGTTCGTGTGCTGCATAAATCCATATTGCCTTTGAGTTAAGCCTGACTGCTTGTGTGCCAAGCTACCCAGGGTTAAATTCAGGTTCATTTAGTGACTTTTTGTGGGTCACACTGCAAGGGATTGTGGCTGTTGCTTGTATTAGATTTGCACCCCAATCAACCAACAACCCCATTTCTCACATACACCATTTATCCAGGACTTGTAAATTAAATGCTGCATTGGACCTGCAGCACTTATTGTGCTCCCCACTTAAATAGCCCTTTAAACTTTGTCCCAGGTCTGCCATTGCAGCCTGTATGCAGTTATAAATTGCCAATTCGACTTGGAAAAATAACCCCATTGACAAACCTTAAACTCCCCTTTTATACATATAAGTCACCCCTAATGTAGTTCTTAGGCAGCCTACAGGGCAGGGTGCATTGTAATTAAAAGGTTGGGCATGTACTTTTAAGTTTTACATGTCCTGGTAGTAAAAAGCTCATATATTTGTTTTTCACCTCAGTGAGGCCTACCTCTCCAACAGGATAACATTGGGTTGCCTTATTACATACATTTGATTAGGAACAGGTAAGAAATTCATGTTTGGTGTCTAAGAAATTGTAATTTAAAATCTTCTTTGATGTAAAAGTCGGATTTAAGTCACAGTTTTGAAAATGGCACTTTTAGAAAGTTGACATTTTCCTTCCCTAGCTATTTTGTGCCTGCAGCCTGTTCCTGAATCACTTAGTGAGTGTAGTTGGCAGTTGTACTTTGCATATTACTCTCAGACAGCCACACAATAGAGGGATTAGGTGTGCCTGGATGGCAATCACTGTCAGGATGAGGGGGTGGAGTTGGGCAAATCATTAGACTCTGTCATGCCTTCACACAAAGAACTTCACACGGCCTCACTGTGCCTGTAGTCAAGCTGGAGCCAGGGCACAGAAGGCAGGAAATTCCAAGCACTACTAAGAAAATCTCTAGCAACTTCTCCCTACTTCAAAGAAGGCACAAGGTATAAAAATAGGCCCCTCAGACCCAAACATCAATTCACTTTCTGGACCTGCGGAAGTACTCTCAGAGGACTGCCTGTTGCTGTGGCCTGCTGTGTACTTCAGAAGACTGCTTTGTTGCATCTGGAAGAACGGTTCTGCTGCCTGTAGCCTGTCTGTATCCCTCAGAGACGTGCCCTGCTGCTTGAGCTCTGTTCCACTGCTTGAACCCAGGACTATCAGAATGACTCCAAGGTAAAGTTGGTTGGCCTCCTGATCAAAGCTTCAGGACAGAAAAGGCTCCAACCATCTTGAACCAACACCTAGACCCAGCCTGAGTGCATTCTGACACTCCAAGTGGTGCCTTTCCAGTCCTGGACCCTTGAATTTGTACAAAAGAGCCCACATAGCCAAAATCCAAAACTTGGGACTAAAAAACTTTTTAGCTAAATGTGCTCTGAGAACCAAGAAGAGACCAAGACCTACCTGATCATTGATCTGCTCAAGATGCATCACCAGTCAGCCTGACTTCGCAGCAGCTCCCACTGCTTTCTTCTTCTCAGCAGCAAATCCTGTTCAGCGGTCCTTTGCAGAAGGGATATCTGGCCTTGTAGAGCCCTTATTGGCTACAGCTTGCAGTTTTGTTCCAAATAAAAGGAAGTCCGACAGTAGAAATCTTCACTCATACTTTGTCCAGCAACTTCGCGATGATAAAGTCTCCACCTCAGACACCGGCTGCCGTCTTGCCCCTCTGTGCTTTACCTTCTCAGACATTTTCCACAAAATTCCTTCTAAATTCGAAGGTAGGCACCGACATGACCCAATCTGCTTCTTGTTTCTGACCCACGCTCCATCGTGGTCGGCCACATTTTTTGACTTTGACCCAGTCTCGTGTGACTAGATGTCCATGGTTGCCGCTTTGATCTTTTGCTGCTAGTTTTGAATGAATGAATGAATATTAATCTTATAAAGCGCAAACTTTGCCCAGAGGCGTCAAGTCTCTGCGGAAAGGGCCGACAGTCAAGGTACGTGAAAGGCTCACAAGGATTAGATGGTGAAGAGCCAAGTCTTCAAGGCCTTACGAAAAAGAGAGTAAGGCTCTTGTCCAGAAATTGAGAGAGGGAGAGAATTCCAGAGCCTAGCAGCGGCCACGGAGACAGCTCTCTCCCCCATCCGGCTCTCCTAAACCTAGGAACCATCAGTCAATTTTTACCGGCAGATCTTAACTGCTTGGTAGGAACATATCGTTGAAAAAGCCTTTTAATACCTTCCGAGCCTAGATTATAAAATGCCTTGTGAGTAAGGCAAAGGGCTTTAAACAAAATTCTCCGGCCTAGAGGGAGCCAATGCAGTTTACTGACAGACACCGAGATTGAGTGGAATTTGGGAAGGTCCATCACCAGCCTGGCCGCTGCATTCTGTACCAGCTGCAGTCGGTGGATGAGTTCCTTATTAGTGTCCAGATATAGGGCATTACAATAGTCCAATCTGGACACCACTAGGGCGACAACTGCCTGCTTTCAGCAGGAAAAGGAAAGAAATTGAGAGATCTTCCTAAGGATCCTGATAATTCCAAAACAAGTGGACACCGTTCTGTTGATTTGAGGGCCCAGGGAGAGGGAGTTGTCCACTATAACACCAAGATTATTTGCTATAGGACGTGGGCGGGGGCATGGGCCAAGCGTGTCGGGCCACCAGGCATGGGACCAAATAGGCTGTTGTTTTCCAAAGACCAAGACCTCAGTTTTATCACCGTTAAGTCTGAGGTAGCTCTCTACCATCCAGGAGGCCACTGCCTGCATGCAATTTTTAAAATTAGTTGCAGATGGTTCTATGCTTTTGGTGATAGACACCATAATTTGGGTGTCATCAGCATAGGACAGCACCTCCAGCCCAAAGGATCTAACGACCTTGGCTAGAGGGGCAACATAAATGTTAAAAAGAGTCGGACTCAATGAGGAGCCCTGAGGGACTCCACAAAACAAATGGTTGGGGTCTGAATAAAATTGATCCATTTTTACTATTTGTGACCGGTCAGTAAAAAATGAGGTAAGAAGCTTTAGGGCGGCGCCCATAACCCCCATTTCCTTAAGCCGGTCCACCAATCTCACAGGAGATATGGTATCAAAGGCCGTTGTAAGGTCTAAAAGAATCAATAACGTAGTGTGCCCAGCATCAACCTGGGTTTGAATGTTATTGATAACAAAAGTTAACGCAGTCTCAGTGCTATGATTATTTCTAAAGCCATGCTGAGAGCTATCAAGCAAATGGTGTTCATCCAGACATGAGCTGAGATGGGAATTAAGATGTTTCTCCAAGATTTTTGCTGGGACTGGTAACAAAGAGATGGGCCAATAATTTTTTAACTCAGAGGAGTCCAGGGAGGCCTTTTTTAAGAGAGGTTTGACTACCGCAGTCTTCCAAGAAATGGGGTACTGCCCAGATGAAATAACTGCATTCAGTGTAGAGGTGAGGTGAGGTATAATTACCTCCCTTCCTAATTTCATGATCTTCAGGGGGCAGGATTCCAGCGGGGAACCAGACGTAATTCCACATAACAGGTGATCCGTGTGCTCCTGCGATAGGAGGGGGAGGTAGCTAAGTTGACTGCCTTCAAGAGGGTTGCAGGGGTATTAACAGAAAGGTGGGGCATAGCAGGGCCTATTTTGGATGCCTCAGAGTTGAGGATTTCCAAGGAGGAATATATTTCCGTGATCTTTGAGCGGAAAAAGCCAGCCATTCTATCGCAAAGATCCTGGGAGGTGTCAGTGTGAGCAGAAACTGAGGGGGAGGAGAGAGAGTTAATTACATTAAAAAGTTCCCTAGAAGATCTAAGGGATTCTGTCATTCTAGAGTAGAATGATACTTTTTCCTCTATAATAGCAATTTTATATTCCCTTAATCTTTGTTTGTGCAGATCTCTTTCAGCAGGATTGAGATCTCGGCACCAGATCCTTTCTTGATGGCGGCAAGATTGTCTTAGTTTCCTCAGCCTCTCTGAAAACCAGGAGGCAGAGGGCTTGTTTCTGGCTGCATAGTGCTCCTTAAGGGGAGCTAAGAGGTCAATAGCTGCTAGAAGCCAGTTGGAGAACTCTGTGGAGGCCAAATTAGCATCAGAGTAATGGACCCATTGATGGTTATTAAGCGTGTTAAGGAGGGCTTCCTTACTAATAAGGCTAAGGTTCCTCTTCTTCTCCATTCTCTTATTATTAGTTAGAGCTGGCTGAGATATCAGGATCTGGAAGAGGAAAGGAATAGCATAATGATCTGACCAGGAGAGTTGAATGGGTTCCTCTACCCTAATCCGAGAATCATTTGAGAAGATCCCATCTAATGTATGTCCCGCCATATCGGTAGGGCTCTTTACCAGCTGAGATAAACCACAACAATTCATGGTTTCCAAAAGAATTTGAGTTTCTTTGCATAGGGTCCTGTCCAAATGAAAATTAAAATCGCCCAAAAGTGTAAGATTAGATTTCGCCAAGTAAGGTTCTATAAGATTACTAAAATCCTGGCTAAATGACGCTCTCGGCCCAGGAGGGCGGTAAGTCACGATTCCAATGAAACTTTCAGTAGGGTAAATTTTCAAGGAGAAATATAGCGCCTGATAAGGATCAGAGGGAGATGTAAGCGGCTCAGTATGGCATGAATAAGAATCTTTATACAGGATGCCCAAACCCCCACCCATTCTCCCTATCCTATCGAGTCTGGATAAGACATATCCAGAGGGGATTGCTTCTACCAGGTCAGGACCAGAACAGTCCCTGGCCTTGGTTTCAGTAATAAAGACCCAGTCCTGCCTGAGAAAAGATACAAAGTCCCTAAATTCTACTTTGTTCTTAATGAGGGATCTTGCATTAATAAGATAGCCCAGAAAGGAGTTATCAGGGGGAGAGGAGAGGAGCAGATGATTCTCCATGGAGATATTACTGGCGCTGATCTGTGGAATATGAAAGTTACAGGAAGAGCAGTCATATGCCTGACTACCAGTGTCAGCTTCCAGGTTCATGTGCTGGCAATGTAGGTCTCCATTACTCTGTAGTCGCACAATGTATATCTCCGGTTCTACTGATTACATTTTTGTTATTTTGGTGTCAATTTATTAAAATTTACTCTATTTTTCTCATTTGTATTGGGAATTTTTTTGATGTGGTATTTTCACTTTAATACTGTTTGTGTGCTGCATTAATACTTTGCACATTGCCTCTAAATTTTGTCTGACTGCTTTTGTGCCACGCTACCAGATGGTTAAGCACAGGTAATTTAATGGCTTTAGTTGTTCACCCTGAGAGGGAATGTGGCTGTTGCTTGAGCAGGGCTTCTACCCCACTCAACCAACAACCCAATTTCTCACACCCTTTGAAAATAACAATACATGGAGCAGAAATTAGAGCAGGAGATGAAAATAGAGAAATCACTAGAAGCAAATCTTATTTCAGGAAATTTAGAACTGAAGAAACAGCTAGTAATTCAAATGTGAAGCTCAGCAATGTTCACCAAATAGAAATAGTTTACATGAACTTAATGGCATAGTTAGAAGATCCGCACAGATTCTCAAAAAAACCCTGAGGATCATTGACCAGTGTTAGTTCACGAACTTGTTTTTATATTTTTTATTTTCTGTTTTTGTTTTGTCTTATTTATTTATTTATTTTCAAAAGGGGTTCCTTTGATGATGCATGATGTAATGACATCAGTAGTTAGAAATTGAATGCAGAATAATAATGTTATGTTTATAAAGCACAGCTCTGACAGATATGTTGGGAGGCAGGATGAAGGAGGATTTATATACATGCTACTAATGAATGAAACAAGTATCTATAACTGGATGGTCTTTTTTGTCACACTCTGCACTAGTCAAAAGCAGGACGTAATGTTGACATAGTGCAGGTATACTTTTCAGCACACTACAGCGAGTGCAGGTATACTTTTCAGCACACTGCAGCGATTTATTAATAGGTGATACACTGCCATAAGCTTGCAATCTGGAAGAAAACTGAACAAAAACAAGATCATCCTGCATAAATATGGCGGCTATCCACTTGTAATAAATAAGCATTTAAAAAAGACATAAACATTGCATACTAACTAAAATGTGCCTTATGGGTGTGTAAAATTATCATTTGTATTGGTGAAAGAAAATGTGCTTTTGATATTCATATACTGTAATCAAAAGGCAGTTTAAACTCATTTGGATGGCATAAAATAAATGAATAAGTAATGGAAAGAAAAAAAACATTGGTGAAGTAAAGTATCAGCTCCCTTGACCAGACAATGACGTGTCCTCCTTTTTAGTTGGATGTGTACATGTGGTCAGGCAAAATGCTGTCATTTACTATGTAAGAGAGACAATGGCTGTAGAAGGTTAACTCCTTTCCCCATGCTGTTGTCTGTGGTAGGGGAAAATAAAGTGTAAATGACAGTGGAACAGCCCTATGGATGAAGATGATTGAACAAAGCCCCTCTATGGAGGTTTATGTACATAAATGTTATTTTTTTGTTTTTTTAGTTACATGATACTGGCAAGCTTAAAACTGCAGTCCTTACAAATCCGAAGATGGAAGGCTTTAGTAAAGACCATGAATTTTCATGATAAGGTGCCAACCATGACACCAATTTAGCTACATACAATACAGTGAGAAGCTAGTCACAATCTTTTAACACAGAGAGGGTTTCTCCATATCTGTCACAATCCTGAACAATAGATTTATATAAATGATTAGGATACATCACTAATTCACTAATAATGCACCTATAATGGATTTTGATAAACTACACTAGGGGTGGGCATGGAACATGGAATTACCAAATTACTTCATTTACTTTTGAGCAAATAAAATTATGCTCAAGCCGGTCCGTGGCTCCAGAATGGGGCATTACAGCCTGGTTGTCAGTCCGTTGAACCTCTCCTCTCCCTGACCAAGGGGGGCAGCGTGGGTGCTGGGCTGGTCATGGGTCCAGAGTAGGGTGCCACCCATTAGCACGGAACCAGTGCAGGAGCGTGATGTAGACTGTGTAATTTAGGCAGCTTATCAGGGCATCGGGGCATCACCGCCGGCATTGTCAGGAGAGAGGATAGTTGTCTTGAGTCCTCCAACAGTAGTGCATCTCTACTTGGGGCCCTGGGCAGCGGTTGGTTTGCGGGTCCTGTGCCAGCAGTGCAGCCCTAAGGGGTCACTGTCGAGTCTAACCCCCCTTCCCTCAGCTGGGGGTCACCCTTGCCAGCCTGTTACTAAATGTGGGTATTACTGTGGCTGGCCCCATGGGCAGATGTGGCCCCGGTGGTGCAATGGTCTAGGGTAGCCCCCCGGTCCTGGTGCACCTGGACTACTTCAGAGAGGGCCCTCAGTGTTTGCCTCCAGCCAGTCTGCTGTGCAAGATGTTGTTGCCTCTGGGCCCCTACGCAATGTGGGCGAGGAGGGATGTCTCCTAGGGCCCCATCCTAGAGCGACCTCTGACCCTGCTCGCAGGCAGGTCGCTCCCCACGCTGCTGCACGGCTCTGCCTGCATTGTTTTTGCCTAATCCTGTACTTTCCCCCTGTGCCTAACTTGCTTTCTTGCCCAGACTTGTTTTTATCCTCCTTTGCCTAACTTGCTTTCCTGCCCAGACTTGTTTTTATCCTCCTGTGCCTAACTTGCTTTCTTGCCCAGACTTGTTTTTTTTCCCCCTGTGCCTAACTTGCTTTCTTGCCCAGACTTGTTTTTTCCCCCTGTGCCTAACTTGCTTTCTTGCCCAGACTTGTTTTTATTCCCCTGTGCCTGTACTTGTTTTCTTGCCTAAACTTGTTTTTCCTTCCTGTGCCCAGTTCTCCAGCGGCCCCCGCCCGTTTTTCACACCGCTGCGTCCCTGCGGCCCCGCCCCCCTGCATTCCCATTCGCCGCCCCGCTCCCGCCTCCCAGCTGCCCCTCCCTCCCACATCCCCTCATATGGAGGCCGCGCAGCGGCCGTACAGCGGCTGCGCGCAGCGGGTGCGCCGCTGGCGCTCCGAAGGCGCGTCTAAGGCAAGCCTGTCTGCGCCCGTCCGTGCCTGGACCGCGCCCACCGATACCAAAGGGCCAGGACCGCTGGACCGCGCGAACGCCACGACGCCCAACACCGCTACGATGCCAGATCCCTCCACGCACTCAACACCGGACGAGCACACACCTGCTTCCTGGCCGCCCCGAAGCGCACTCACGGAGCTTTCACCTGCCGGAACTGCAGCTTCACAAGCATCTGCCCCACCATGCCGCCGACCAGGAAAGAACCCAACCACCTCAGATGCATCCTTCTCAACACCCGCTCCGCCCGCAAACACGCCGTTGAACTCTGGGACCTACTCGACTCAACCTCCCCAGACGTCGCCTTCCTGACGGAGACCTGGCTGAACCCCGCCTTGGCACCCGACATAGCCATAGCCGTCCCGGAAGGCTACAAGATCACCCGCAGGGACCGCACCAACGGAGCAGGAGGAGGAATCGCCATCGTCCACAGGAAGACTCTCAGAGTCTCGACCAACACCGACGACACCCTCAGCACCGCCGAACACCTGCACTTCCAGATCCACACCGATCCCAACACCACCCTCAGAGGAACCCTCGTCTACAGACCCCCCGGACCCCGACCACAGTTCAGCGACTCCATCGCCGACTTCGTCAGCACACACGCCCTCGCCTCCACGGACTACATCCTCCTCGGGGACCTGAACTTCCACCTCGAGAACAACGACACCAACTCCACCACCCTGATCGACAACCTAGCCAACCTCGGACTCAGACAACTCGTCACAACACCCACCCACTCTGCCGGTCACACGCTTGACCCCATCTTCTCCGCAAGCCCCAAAGTCTCCTTCAACCACACCACCGATCTCCACTGGACCGACCATCGCTGCATCCACTTCACCTTCAAGAAACCCACCACGCACCACCGCACCCAACAGATGCCCCGCCGCTGCTGGAGCAAAGTCACCGAAGACCAACTAACCACCACCCTCGCCCAGAGCCCACCCGCCGACCCCACCGACCCCGACACCGCCTCCCGCAACCTCAGACAGTGGATCAACGACTGCGCCAACACCCTCGCCCCGATCAAGAAACCCTCCAACAGTCACACCAACAAGAAAGCCAGCTGGTTCACTGAAGACCTCCGGGCCTCCAAGCAAACCTGCCGAAAGCTGGAGAAGATCTGGCTCCGTGAACGAACACCGGACAGCCACTCAGCCCACAAGAACGCCACCCGAAGACACCATCACCTCATCAGATCCGCCAAAAGGGCCTCCTTCAAAGACCGCCTAGACAACAACGCGCACAACAGCAAAGAGCTCTTCAACATCGTGAAGTAACTCTCCAACCCCAGCTCCAACACCAACAACGTCCCACCTCGCAAGACCTGTGCGACTCGCTGGCCACCTTCTTCCACCGCAAGATCGCAGACATCCACGACAGCCTCAACACCACGACCGCCCCGACAACCACTGAGACCTCCGCCCCCACGACCACCATCCGCACCAACCGCCTGCTCTCCTGGACCAACATCAATGACGACGACACCATCAAGATCATGAACACCATCCACTCCGGATCTCCGTCAGACCCATGTCCACACCACATCTTCAACAAAGCCAGCACAGCCATCGCACCCCATCTCCGGAAAGTCATCAACACCTCCTTCGAGACAGCAACCTTCCCGGAGAGCTGGAAGCACGCCGAGATCAACGCCTTACTCAAGAAACCCAAGGCGGACCCCAAGGACCTCAAGAACTTCCGGCCCATCTCCCTGCTCCCGTTCCCAGCAAAGGTCATCGAGAAGACCGTCAACAAACAACTGACCCGCTACCTCGAGGAGAACAACATTCTGGACCCTTCCCAGTCCGGGTTCCGCATCAACCACAGCACCGAGACTGCCCTCATCGCCGCCACCGATGACATCAAGTCCCTGCTGGACAACGGAGAAACGGCGGCACTCATCCTCCTGGACCTGTCAGCCGCCTTCGACACGGTCTGCCACCACACACTACGAACACGCCTCCACAACGCCGGGATCCAAGAGAAGGCCCTGGACTGGACCACCTCCTTCCTCTCCGGCAGAACACAGAGCGTCCGCCTTCCCCCTTCTGCTCCGAAGCCACAGAGATCATCTGCGGCGTACCCCAGGGCTCTTCCCTCAGCCCAACTCTGTTTAACATCTACATGGCACCGCTCGCCCACGTCGCCCGTCGGCACGACCTCAACATCATCTCCTACGCCGACGACACCCAGCTGATCCTCTCCCTCACCAAGGACCCCCACACTGCCAAAACCAACCTCCACGAAGGAATGAAGGCCGTCGCTGAATGGATGAGGAACAGCCAACTGAAGCTGAACTCGGACAAGACGGAGGTCCTCATCCTCGGATCCACCCCTTCGGCCTGGGACGACTCCTGGTGGCCGACCGCACTGGGAACCGCCCCAACACCCACCGACCACGCACGCAACCTAGGGGTCATCCTCGACTCCACCCTCTCCATGACTAAACAGGTCAACGCCGTCTCCTCTGCCTGCTTCAACACCCTCCTCATGCTCTGCAGGATCTACAAGTGACTCCCCACTGAAACGAGAAGAACGGTCACCCAGGCCCTCGTCAGCAGCAGGTTGGACTACGGAAACGCCCTCTACGCAGGAGCCTCGGCCAAACTCCTGAGACGGCTCCAACGCATCCAGAACGCCTCTGCACGCCTGATCCTTGACATCCCTCGCCGCAGCCACATCACACCCCACCTGAGAGACCTGCAGTGGCTCCCGGTCAACAAGAGGATAACCTTCAAACTCCTCACCCACGCACACAAGGCACTCCACAACACCGGACCAACGTACCTCAACAGACGACTCAGCTTCTACACCCCCACCCGCCAGCTCCGCTCCGCCGACCTCGCCCTCGCCACTGTCCCCCGCTTCCGAAGAGCGACCTCCGGTGGCAGATCATTCTCCCACCTCGCCGCCAAGACCTGGAACACCCTCCCCATCCACCTACGGCAGACCCAAGACCTGCTCACCTTCAGAAAACTCCTCAAGACCTGGCTTTTCGAGCAGTAGCAGCATTCCCCACCCCAGCGCCTTGAGACCCTCACGGGTGAGTAGTGCGCTTTACAAATGATATGATTGATTGATTGATTGATTGATCCTATAGGTGGGAGGGGTTTCATCAGTGAGACCTCAGGTGGGATGAAGGGTGCCCGTTTGGCTCCTTTAAGTGTTTGAGGCAACCCCATGCGCTACACTCACTGTTGTTTGTATAGGGTGCTTATACCTTTGCACAGGCCCCACTGAGCCACTTCAAGATGGCAGCCAGGCTCTTTCAATCTGTAGGCCCCCGTAGGCTCACGTGTACCTGGCAATGGTGGGCCTTGCCAGGCCAAGTAAACGTTGCTACAGGTGTGGGACACCAGGATGGGGGAATAAAGCAGCACAATCTGCCTCAGGCACTTGGGCGAGAGTGGGTCTGCCGGGCTCTTGCTCTAGTTAGCGGTGGGCCCCCATTTGTCTCTTATGCATCCTTGCATGATGTTGAGGCTGCCCCATGGTTCGTCGCTTGGCCGTGGTGAGTCCCTCTGACCCATTTCTAAAATGGCTGTCAGCTCTCTTCAGCTGGCTGTCACAGGACCGAGCATGTGTGGACAGAGGAAGCAGTGAAGGAAGGATGGCCATGCCTGGCCAGGAGACCCCAGGGCTTTAGTGTCCTGTGCAGTCCACTTCGGGACAGGGGCACCTGTTCCAGCAGGGGGCGGCCCGGGGTGAAGTGGGAGGCACCACCTGCCCTCACTCAAAGCTGGTGCTTCACCTCTCCCTGCAGTCCTGCCTCTTCAGTTCCGCCCCGGATAGCCGCCCCGCTGCTGATGCGGGCGCGGCTACAGTAATGGACACACCTGCTGATTCACCAGTGCAGGGGGGGGTATATTCTGTCACGTTGGTTTGCCCCCACAGACTCCAGTGGTCTGCCGTCTCCCTGTGGGCCCGCCAGCGCACAGCTCTGTATTCAAGCGGCAATCTTCATTTGTCGCCAGGCCACACCACCCTGGCCTCCTGATTGTGATTCTTTGCAATTCAAAGGCCTTCAATCCCAGTAGATACCATGTGTGAAAGAGAAACAGTGGAACATGCATTCGTAGCTGCATCAAACAATGTGAACCAAAAACAATAAAAATATTTTAAAAGTGTTAGAGAAGTGCTGATATACATTTAAAACCAAGGTGATATATTCTACTCTTCAACTCTTCAAACATCTCTAAAAATTCATACATGTAAATGTACTCTCATATCCTCCTTTGTATTGAGGCCATTCATATACCGTATTTCTAATTCAAGGATATACCTCAATTCAAAGCGTTGTAGGGTTAATTCTCTGTTGACCGCCTGTGTATGTCAGCACTCTGCCTGTGGCAAAGTAACTAAGTGCCTAATTTAGATTTCAGAGGACGGGTTACTCCGTCAAAACGATGACAGATATCACATCTGCCGAAATGTAAATCTCATAATATCCTATGGGATTTATATTTGGCAGACAGGACATCCGTCACCGATGACCACTGAAATCTAAATCAGGCCCAAATTAACTTTTCATTACTATTATGTTTTTCAAAGAAATGCCAGGCTACCAGGCAATGTTTATCATAGTTAGTTATCTTAGATTGCCCACAGATGTTCCAATACTGTGAGAAAGTCATCCTTTTTGCCCTGATAACCCCCATTTTTTGACTAATACTGGTAGTTACTAACTCTGATTGTGCCCTGGGCTCTGCAATCCAGGACCAGGGCCAGCGCTCTGTGTAAAAGGTACATGGTAATAAGGTGTAATTACAATTGGTACTGAACAATTTACCTGTAAGTCCCTAATATATGGTAGGGCATGTAGGTTTATATGCCCAGCAGAGTTAATGCACTTAAGTGTGCCCTGCTGTGTTGCCTGCTGTCATTTTAAAGGCAGCCCTGCTTTGCAGGCTGCTTTTAAAATTAAATTATATGCAAATTTGACTTTGGAATCGGAGGTACTTCCAAAGTCTTAAACTTTTTTTATTCTTAGATATAGGTCACCCCTATGGTCTCCCCTATGTGCCCCAGTGGCCTGGTTCGTTGTAACTATAAGCAGGGACATTATAAAATATGTTTTACATATACTGGTGAGGGAAAAACAGAGAATTTTGTTTTCCCCATTGTAACACATTGGCTCCATAGGCTAACATGAGAACACTTTAATAAAGTGTAACTGTTAATGGGAGTGAGCTAAAAATATACTTCAAAGTATTAAAATGATAGTTAGAATAAATCAAACAACTTACCAAGGTTAACTTTATTATATATTATATGATCCAGCAAAATTCCTGTCTCCCTGTACTACCTGTTCCTCTTGGAAGAAGCATTATTATGCCCCTAGTGGCCCTTACTTATCCATCTAGAGCAGTCAGGGAAGGAGCTGAATGTAGTAGGGCAAAGGCAGCCCCACTCAGTATCCCACCGACAAAGGTAGCGACACATTCAAATACAAGAGTCACAGTTTTTCAGAAAGACCTAGAACACTTTGAAAATACGTCTAGGCATTCCCACAAGTAGACCCTATTAGATGAGGCCCACTCAGCAATGGCTAGCTCCCACAGTATTTTTATGACTAATGTGCCCACACATGGTCCACTTGAGATACGAAGATGAGAACTCATTGAAGATCAAATCAATCTACTGGATCCGCCACGTGAGATGGTGTAGGTCAGTGATTAGGGAGGACATTCTGCGCTCTAAAAGACACTGCCTCCCCAGTAGCCCTACAGACATAATTGAACTATTTCTGGTGTATGGGAGGCTACTACATCATCTGATAGCCTTGGACACCAGATTTTGCACTCCCACTTCTTCTAATATCCAATTTAAGTTCCAAATTGCCTACAGTCCATCTTTACTCTTGCCCACTCAGCCTTACACACAGGCCACACTTCCCCATTGGCTGAGATAGACTGACTCCTGACAGAAGTAGCTCATCCAGACATAGAGCCCCCAGCCCTCTTGCCTACTTAAAGCCATGAAACCTTAAAGGCAGGCTGTTCCCAAGTATCAAATTTTAATTCAGTAGGGAACTTACAAAGCAGTCCTTTCAACAGGGGTCTCTCAGGCATCACAACAGAATTCCGTATTGGAGAATCTCCTATTATTTTCCATCATATAGATACGGTAGCCAAAGACCCACTGGTAGATTCTAACCATCTACTTCATTCTTCGCCCGAAGGCAATTCCAAGCTCAAGTTGGTCTTGTGGAATGTGGCAGGGGTCAGTAGGAAAATGTCCCTCCCTCATTGGCTTGAGTTTATTGACTCCTATGATATTTGTATTCTTCAAGAAACTTGGAGTGTAGTACCAATCCATATGCTGGGCTTTGTGTTATATCATCGTCCCGTAATTGCATTCGAGCTAGGGCGCCCCTCATGAGGTTTATTGATATGGGTTAAAATAGCGCTTTGCTGTAAAATCCACATACTACCCTTGGTTAGCCCAAACATTCTTGCAATTCATTCCTCAGGTCTCTCCCTTGATATGTATAACGTTTACGCTAGAGGCACTAGAGGGGGAGGGAAATCAGCCACTCTGCAGGCCCTTGAGGAGCTCCTTGACAATAGGGTTTCTTATCAGCCCTTGGTTATAGTAGGAGATTTTAACACGACCTTTGAACCCTTGGACATAAAAGATATCCGTGAGGTCAGAGAGGAGGACCAATTTTGGTAAGTCCCCCCCCCTGGAATTATCTCCACTCAAGAAGGGTTCTCAAGTGGCCTTGCAACTATGTGCTATCACCCTAAAGTGCAGTCTGAGAACCACTAATGGAAGGTCGAAATCAGATCCAGGGGGAGAAAATACCTTTAACGGCCCTACCGGCTTCAGTCGTCTCGACTATTTTTTGCTCGATTTACAGCTCTGGCCATTTTTCCATGACATGGCACTTGGTACAACCACAGAGTGATCACAACCCTTTATGCCTGAGTTTGGTATCCTCTTGGTGCGACGCATCTGTTTCTACCAGAGCCCACCTCCTAACAAAGGAGTTGATGCTGTCGAAGAACAAGCGCCGCCTCAATTGGAACAGACTTCAAAGGGACGAAAGCAAACTACAGCTAATCAAGCAGGACTTAATAGCACGTAGAAAAGAGTTCAATGCACAATTAAAGAAACCGGGGGGATTGGATAAGGTTAGTGATGTTCATAGTCACCATTTTGAGCAGCTGGCCCTGAGATTTGTTGTCCAGTCACAAAGTAGCTAGGTTATTAACTCACAAAAATCCTGGTTCTCGAGGGAGTGTAAACATCTAAAGACTCAACTATACATGTCAATCAAATCCAAGAACACACCCCTCATTAGAGATTTAAGAAGGGAGTATAAGTTAGCTATTGCAAGAGCAAAAGGGAATGGGCTAAGACCAAGTGGAGTCTTATTGGGGAAGCAAAAGTCCGTAAAGACTCCAAATAATTCTGGTCTTTAGTTGCTAGGTGGGACCCCGACAGCCATCCCCCACTAGCTAACAGCATCACAGCACTCGCCTTTCAAGATCACTTTAGCTCCCTATATTCCTGCCTAGATACCACCTGCTCCCAGGTAACCCCTATCGAACTACCTATAGTCAACGCCACTGACCTCTTTACTCTGAGTAACATCCTGGTTTCGATCGAGTCAATCATTCCATCAAAAGCCCTAGGACCAGATGGAATCCCAGGCAATCTCTTCCTGTACAATAAAGCCAACTGGTCGGAATACATTTTAACACTTAGAGGCTCATTACGCTGTGGGGCGGAAAGCCTCTGCCTGACACCGACTCGGATTCGGGACCGACTGACTTGTGGTCAGCAGTTCCGACCACCGGATTACGATGCGACCGAACATTGTTCAGTCGGAATCCCATTGTTCCCAACGGAAGCTCGTGTTCCACCCGACAACCGGCCGTAGCACAGGCTCCTATGGGAAAATGGGGTGATTGCGGAAAACCCTGCACCCTGTCGCAGGCACCCCACGGTGCCTGCCACACAGTGCAGGGCTTTACAGGGGGGTCCCTTAGGTACCCCCTTGGCCATCAACCGTAGGCTGCGGGGCATAGGGGGCCCTGCCAGGGGCCCCCATAGTCACTTTCCAACAGCCTTTCCGTGACGGACAGGCCGACGCAGAAAGGCTGTTGGAAATCGACATCGTAATGCCGAGGGCGGAATTGCTATCCATAGAGGTGTATGCTGCGGTTCCGACCGACACGGATACTTCGTGAGTCACTCGCAACTGATATGGAATGACTGCACAGTTTACATTCCGACAGCGAACATCGTAATCGGGCGGTCGGAATGCAAACAGACTAAGTCAGTCGGAAGGGCTCCGACGCGGTCGAGGAGATTCCGACTATCAGGAGGAGGCTTTCCGTCTGACATCCTAATGAGCCCCTTTGTAATGCTGTAGCAGGGGGCGCGCCAATACCAGACTCTTGGAGGGGGGCTGAGGTAATCCCTATCTTTAAGAACGGTGACAGGAGCCTTCCATGTAATTACAGACCTGTCAGCCTTATCGATTCCATCCAAAAGGTATTCTGTTGCTCTCTTCTGTTTAAAATCCAGGATTGGACTATTGATAATAACATTCTCTCCCCTTACAAAGCAGGATTCCGTCGGAAGACGGGCACAATCGATCAGGTGTTCCGTTTTCTCCTCATACACTAGAAAACAGTGGTTGCTGGCAAAGGGAGTCTTTATGTTGCTTTTATCGATCTGAAGACTGCCTTTGACCTTGTGCCCAGTAATGGGTATGCCTACGGATATTTTGTCCTTATTCATTTGCCTCCACGAGGCAAACTGAGCCACAGTGCACTGAGGCAATCAAGGGCAGCTTACTGACTTCATCCAAGTTAATAGGGGTGTTCGCCAAGGCTGTGTTTTGGCGCCAACCCTCTTCTCCCTCTATATCAACCAAGTAGTTGAGTTTCTATCACAGATTCCAGCAGATGCACCAATGCTGGGAAAAGAAAAAATTGTTACTCTTCTATTTGCGGACAACAGCTTGTTAGTTTCTAAAACTCCTTGAGGTCTACAAATACTTCTAAATCAGTTCAAATTGTTCTGCGATATGCGTGGCCTTGAAATTAATTCACTAAAAACTAAGTATATGATGATAAATACTAGGCCTAGGCGAAAAACTACGCTACGCTCGCGTAGTTTGCGCAACTACGCGCTACGCGAATTGCACGTAGCACAGTGCAAAAACGCGTAGCGTATCGGGCATTTTTTGCTTGCTCGTGGTCCTCAACGTCAAGTTGGCGACCGCGAGCGAGCAAAATGACATCCCGGCGAGACTTTTTCCTCGTTCGCGATCAGCAACATCAAGTTGCCGATCGCGAGCGTGGAAAATAAACCTCCCAGCGAGATTTTCAACGTGGGGAGGTCAGGTTTCTCATTGCGAGTGGTCGCGTATGCTCGCGACTGCTCGCGATGAGAAACTACCAGTCCGCGTTGAGAAAACTGCCACTCGAGTACAAATCTACTTGAGCGGCAGAAAACGACCTCTTGCACTGTGCAAGATGCCGTTTGCAATGATTGCACAGTGCGGACAAGCATCCGGCACTGTGCAATCATTTCGAACAGCATTTCCTACCAAAATACGCAGTTCGCGTAGTGCTACGCGTAGCTCGCGTAGTGCGAAGTGCACTTCACGTAGCTACGCGTAGCGCTACTACGCGAACTACGCCCAGGGTTAATAAATACCCACAAAACCTATAAGGGGCGTTTGACCATAAACGGCGTACCGTTAGAGATGGCTAGTGATTTTGACTATCTAGGTATTAGAATTTCAGACGATATGTCATGGAATCCACATATAGCTAAGGCGACCCTGAGGTTTAATCAAATAACAGGGGCTCTAAAGAAGGAACACTGCACCTCTTACAGCAAACCAGCCGCGGCGGCTCTCCAAATTTATGACTCTAAAGCTGTAAACTGTGCTTTATATGGAGCCGAGTTGTGGGGTTTTGAAAGGCTGACTGATATCACTCTAGCAGAAAATAAATTCCTGAGGAACTTGATGTTGCTTATGAACAATGTGGACATACCCAGTACCTGAATAGATAACACTGGGGGCTCACAGTGCAGAAGAACCGTCAGGTTCTTTTAAAAGACCCCTCACACACCAACCTAGTTGGTGTCATGCTTCATCATCGGGGTCCCAACCAGGCGGCCTGGTTGTGCTACAACGCCTGATTACAGCGGAGCTGGTGTGGTGTGAAAGTGTGATGAAGTGTGGTGCTAAATTAAGAATACCTCCGGGAATCCTTGCCTAGATATCCAAAAATAGTTTATTTGTGGCGGCCCGGGGTATGAATAAAAACGGGGGGGTAGACAACCATAAGAGTGTAATTGATCTCTGAGGAGAAGGGGTCTTCTCATTTCCCTGAGCACATTCCAGACTAACACACAAGCTCCCTTCAGGCACAGAAACATTCTGCCATGTTGGATTTGCCTCAGAACTATGGGAGCTGGGTCCTGTTTAATTATTGTGAGAGAGTGTCCAGCAATCACCACTATCCACTAACTAGTAAAACCTACACGTTCTGGACCTGTGGAAGAACAGAAGAGGAGTGGACCTGCTCTGTGAGACATATGTGGAGACCTGAGTGCTAAAGCTATGCCCAGGGCACACAATTGGCTGCCATGCGCCAGCGCAGGCACCCTGTCTTCATTTTGCCAGGGTGCCTGCAATGCAGGGATGATTATTTTTGTGCAGGAATGGACACCTTCCTGCACAAAAAAAATAATTATGGCATTTCCTCTTTCTATGCATTTTGCAGAATGCAGCGCGCATAGAAAGAGGAAAAAACTGGGTGAAATAATAGTATTTTTCCTCGTTGCACCATTCCTAAGCCTTGCCTTGGGACACGTAGGATTCTGAGCATTCCCAGTTTTACAAAATGTTATAAATCAGGGAATGTGTCAAGTTCCATGGAGGTTGCGTGGGAGCACCCACAGCAACACCCATGGAATGAAGAGTAATGTGTGAAAGGGGCCCATATTTACAAGGTCATGAAAACTGATGCAGGAAGACTTTACATGGCCTTGTAAATATGGGCAAGCCTATTGCGCCAGCGGTGCATCAATAAAAGTGACATGCTGGTTAGCGCAATGGGCTTGTGACAAAATCCCCTAAGTCTGAATGTAGAAATCTTGACTGTCCGAAGACATAAAAAATATTCATCCAACTCAAGGACGTTGAGAGCAGCAAAATTTGAATTTCTAATGATCTGACCTTTTCCCACCAAAACCTACTGCTTCAACGGCACCTCGTATAGCGCCTATCAGTCTTTGAGAGAACTATGGTGGATCCAGTTTTCGCCCTGGTCCCTCTGAAGTATTTGATTTCATTTCAGAGACTAGGGGCCAGATGCATCAAGCATTTTTCTCTTCGCAAACGGGTCGATTAGCTGAATCGGCCCGTTTGCGATTGCAAAAAATGCTTTTGCGATGCATCAAACCCAATTTTGCAATTCGGTAACCTTTTACCGAATCGCAAAATGGGTTTGCAATTCGCTATTTGGAAGGAGCGTGTTTAGGGCGTCTCTGCCAAATAGCGAATCCTAACAGTATGCATGAATGTTTTGTGACCGTGAATGCAGTCACAAAACATTTGCATATTACCACCTACTTCAAGCAGGTGGTAAGACATTGGCAAATGGGAAGGGGTCCCAAAGGGACCCCTTCCCCTTTGTGAATGTTTGTAAAAGCATTTTTAAGAGCTGGCAGTGGTGTCACGGACCACTGCCTGGTCTTAAAAAATGAAAAGAAAACTTTTCATTTTTCTTTTTGTAAAGCATTTCGTTTTCCTTTAAGGAAAACGGGCTGCTTTACAAAAAAAAATGATTGCTTTATTTAAAAGCAATCACAGACATGGTGGTCTGCTGATCTCAGCAGGCCACCATCCCTGTGATTTTTGTGATTCCTAGGGGGTCGCAAATTGCGACCTACCTCATTAATATTCATGAGGTAGGTCATTTGCGACCCCTTACGAATCACAGAAAGTGTACTGCACACTTTCATGCATGCCGTTTTGCGATTGCCTAATTGCAAATCGCAAATATTTGCAATTAGGGAATCGCAAAACATTTTTTTGATGCATCTGGCCCTAAGAGCCCATTTTAATTCTTAATTCTTGGTGATAAATATATTCCACAGCAGCAGAATATTCTTACCAGCCAGAATGGTGTCTGCCCATCTCATTTAGATATGGGCAGACCCTCTGGTTAAACATGGTGGAAACTACTCTGCATTTTAATGCTTCCCCTGCCTTGGGAGAAGCCTCCCATGGTGAGGGAAGCATTACTTTGTTTCCTTACAATCCTGTTTTGGGATTTTCTGTTTGTAAAGAAAAAATGATTACTGTTTGTTACAGGGCTGTCTCCTTCCGATGCAGCACTGTAACAAACAGTAAAATGCATTGACATGAACCGCTATGATGGTGGTTCCTGACAATGCCTTTATAAATAACAGAGTGCTAGGCAGTCATTTATAAAGTTGTTGGATGGAGTAGTCACAGCCTGGCGGACAGAAAGTCCTCCACCAGGCCAATGGTGATTACTCCATCCGCCAATTAAATCGGACTCTAAGTCAGAAGTAAAAATCTTTGACCGGTACAAACCCGCTTGGTGTATCCGACCCACACTCCAGTGTGGTCGCCCTTAAATTGTGCCTTGGTCCTGGTTAACTGTAAATAGTGACTACCGTTTTTTGGTGCATTTTGCTTCAATTTTTAAAAATTCTTATTACTCTCTATTTTTCTAAGTCAGTTGTAAGGTTTTTATTGTTATGTTTTGCCTTTTCAATAGTTTTGCCAGTGCTAAATACTTTAAATATTTTCCTAAGTTCATCATGTTTGTCTGTGTCATAGAAACCAGATGTTAGAGACAAGTTTTCTAATATTGAAACTGTGTTTTACCCTGACATTTTTTGGGCCTTATTTCTTGTGATGAACTCACTTCCACCCTAAATATTAACCTGATTTCTTACGGCTTTGACAAAACATCAAATCCCACATTTTGCCACTGATGACCAGTGGCGGCTGGTATGGTACGGGGGTGGCAGAGGGGTGGGGGGTTCTCGGAAAAAAAGTCACTTACCTGATCGCTGTGTCTCCCCTCCATCTCTCCCACGTTGTGTCTCCTCTGCGCGACTTCCAGGAAGAACCCAGGGCCCCCTGAGCCAATCACAACGCTGCAAAGCAGCATTGTGATTAGTAAGCACCCTGGCGCTCAGGCGGGGACAGGGAGCCTGGGCATGTTCTCCACCCAGGCTATAATGCAGCCTACGTGGAGAGCATGCAAAGTGCGCATGACAGTTTGACCGAGCCAAGACGGCAGGCCAAAGCGTCATGCGCTCTTTAGAGTGCAGCAACCGCTCCTCCTCCCTGATGGCAGGGGAGCCAAGCCCGACATAACCTGATGATACTAAAAATGAAATGATAATAACTTTAGTTATTATCATTTTCTTTTTTCTTTTACACTGCTCCGTGAGCAGTGGGGCAAATCTCCTCCGTTTTAGCAGAAGAGCCACCACTGCTGATGACATTACAAATAACAGAATCAATGGCATAAGTGGTGAGGATATATCCTTGACATCATCAGTGACATCACTGAAGCCAGTCACTCCACCTGCATCCAAGACCTCCCAGGGCACAGCATGTGAGCAACTCTTTTGACTCTTTTTTCTGGGCTTGTATTTAAAAACTTGCATCATTATATTTGTCGGCTTTGTCCAATTTGTGCCTTTCATAGGGCCTCTATATGAGTGCTCTGCTGTACTGTAATTATTGCGCTGGGCTCACCTTTTAAACGTGGAAGGAAACCTCGCCATATATATATAATACGGCCCCTGATTTTGAATTAAGGAATGAGATGCTAACTACGGGCAGTTGAGATTGGATTTTCTATTTGAATTAAAACATGAGGTTCAGAGTAATATGAGGTTGAATTTAATGGAAAACACAGTTTGAAACTTCACACTAAAGTAGTACATTAGAGAGCGAAATTGCACTCCTATATGAAACTCACCAACGTATTGCTATACGTTTATCTGCTAAAATTAAAGGAAGGCATTATGGGCAATAACATGGTACAGAAATTCCTCTCATGTAATTTCAGTCTTAGACTTGGATCTCAAAGTGGGAGCTTCAAGTAAATGGGAATAAATAAGAGAAGCCTTAGGACGCGTAGGTAAAATAACAGCCAATTGTGTGGGTGATGAAGTACCTGGGGATGGAATAGATTGGAAATAATGATATGCTTGAACTGTAGCCCCCTGTAAAAGAAGACATTTGGCTTGTAAAGTAGATGGAAGGCTAAAGAGATCCTGAACTTGAGGAAAAGTAAGGAATGAATCTTGATCAAATAATTGATGAACCCAAATCAGCCCTTTAGTTCTCCAGGAATACAGCAAATAGGATGTTTCTTCACCTGGATAATTTGATTATTCCATATAGTAGAATTAAGGAATAAGCTATGGGAGAACAGGAAATTACAGAAGATAATAATTTGCAGGTATTATTGATAATAGGAGTAGACATTTTTCGAGGTTTTCTTATGAAGGTCAGGAATTCTGAAAAAGAATAAGGAGATAAAAAAGCTGATTCCAAATCAATGCATAGCGGATTATACAGCGAGGAGGGTGAAATCCAATGAGAAGACTGTCGCAAAAGGAAAGACTTATGGTATTTGGGGAAATCAGGTAAGTGTACTCCAGCTTTAACTTTAGGCCATTTTAGATTAACTAAAGACATACCAGGCATTTTACTATTCCAAAGGAATGGAGATAGTATTGAATTTAGGGGCATATTATCAAGGGCAGTATCGCCACTTTAGCAGCACTTTCTGCCGATAAAGCGGCGATATTTTTATCGCCCTATTAGCAAGCTGTCGCTAACAGCTGTTAGCGACAGCTTAATGGCGATAGCGGCCGTTTTGTTGCCACTTTGCATGTCAGCGATAATTATTGCTAATGACATGCAAAATAGGCGTTCCCAACTAAAAACAGCTGCAAACAGTCGCAAACACAACTTCCCCCTATTATTAATGCCTGCGAAGCGATAAAAAAAGTCGCGCTAACCGCGATTATCGCTGGAATTTAACACCTGCTAAAAACTTGACTTACCTATTTTCTCAATGGGAGGTGGATTCTGAGGCTAAGTCCACCATGGTCTATCATCAAGGATTCCCCTATCGCTGGTGTTTTATCGCAGGATTTCCTGTGATATTCTCGCATTTCGCCGCTATCGCTGGATTTTTTATCACCTTGGAGATAAGCGTTGCTAATATCACGCTATCTCGGCGATGAAATCCAGTGATAGCCGGCGATAAAAAAAACAGCGCTAAGCGCGCTTTGCGATATTTATTGCAAATCGTTGCTAATATGCCCCTTAGTTTCTTGAAAATGCTTGAGAGGGACATGTAGGGGAATATTAGAAAGAGTAAAAAGATTAATAGGAACCAGCATCATCTTAATGGTGTGAAGACGGCCCCACCAAGACATGTAAAGAGGATGCCATTTACTAGTTAGAGAAGATATTGTCTGAATACAATTGTCCATATTAATTGAAATGGAAGAGGTAAGGGAGGAAGAGAATTGGAGACCAAGATATTTACATTGTTTAGATTGCCGTGTAAAATGGGAAGAAGAAAAATCATGACTAAAAGTGAATTTATTAAGGGGCAAAACTTCGCATTTTTTGGTATTCAGCTTATAACTCGAGTCAGATCAATAAGAAGCAACTTCTGACGCAAAAGCAGGGAGTGAAAAATGAGGTTTAGATATGAATAGTAAAATGTCATCAGCATACGCAGCCAACTTAACCTGTTGTGAATCATTGATGAAACCATGAATATTAACATTCTGACGAATCCAAGATAAAAATGGTTCTAATGCTAAGTTAAAAAGAAAGGCGGAAAGGGGACAACCCTGATGAACCCATCTGTGTAGGATAAAATAAGAAGACGTCAGGCCATTAAAACAAATGGCTGCCTTAGGGAAAGTGTAGAGGAAAGAAATTGTTGTATTCCGCTTTAGGTGTCCGTATATAGGTTTTCCTGAAACATGTCCTTATATAGGCACAATTTGCATTGCCCTTATATAGGCATAGAATCCCAGTCCTTATTTAGGCATTAGCCGTGCACTCCAAATACAGGCATGGTCACCGACATCCGTCCACCCTAACGTCACAACGAGTTCTTAGAAACCAGACCCTTAAGCTCTTGGGAGTTCCCCTAGCACAGGATTATTGATTTCTCCAAGAACTCATCTATTATGCATGAACCGCTATACCTTAAGGGTTCATTCCTGACGTCTTCCTCTGTCCGACTTCACGTCAATGCTAACATTCCAAGGCACCTACCAGGTATAAATATACCTTCCCTTGCCCATGCAAGTTAGAGGAGACCTCGACTTCATAGGAGCCCGTATCCCGGCCTGACGCACTGAGAAGACGCTGTCATTCCTGCTCGCAGAAGAATCCAGCTTCCAGTGTTCTGACTCCCTTCACGGGGTGTTAGAGTTTGAGATCCGGCAGGAGATTCCCACCTCTCTCATTCTCAAGGTATGGAGCTGACAAGAACCTAGAGGGACTCTTGGCATACTAGACTTAACATACTCTTAGTATACCATACTAGAGAATACTTCACCTACTTCTTACCTTTCCCTACACCTAGACTAGGTTAGGTACATTGGGGTAGAACTAGCTTAGAGAAGCATCGTATGAGTACTCGCATTTTTAGCTCATGTTATTTATGTACGTGAATATATGCTAAAAGATAATGCTAGCGCAGTATTATTTATTTCTACTGCTTACGCTGTACATTATATATCTTGCATACTGTCTTGTGATCATAACAGCTCATATCTCTTACACGAGAAACAAGACGGTTCAATAAAACCTTTTATTGAAACGCCGGGGATTCTTTCTGTGTAACTCTGAGGAAACTAAGCATGCACAATTAGCTGAGTGAAACTTATCTATTGTTTCCACGATTCTGAGAAGTGTTCCAATTCTAAAAGGTAAACAAAGTTGTCATGTTTATGCGGTTGCCAGAAACTACTCCCTTCTTGTTTACAAGGAGTTTCTAGTGGCCTCTGAGTTAGCTGGCACAAAGTAATTAAGTTTAATATACTGGATAGGGACATACCGACCTCAGTCCTATGTCAAACCTATAGGGTATATTATTCCAATGCGCAGAGCCTATTAGGGAAATAGGAACTACACTACAAAATGAAAGCCCAAAATTTCAGTCCAAAACCAAACCATGCTAAAGTTTGAAATAAATAAGACCAGGTAACACGATCAAAAGCCTTTTTGGCATCTAAAGCAATGGCCGCTAAAGAATCGGGCAAGCTTGCAAACCTAGAAATAATATCAAAAAACAAACGAGTATTGTCCGAAAGATATCTGCTCTTGACAAAACTGCATTGTTCTTTTTCCAAGAGATCAGGAAGAAGCAATTCTAGCACAAATACTAATGCTTTAGAGAAAATGTTTTAATCTAAGTTAACTAAAGAAATGGGTCAATAATTTTTACAGAAGTGTGTATCCTTACCCACTTTCGGAATTAGATAGATGAAGGCATCTAGGAACGAGCCAGTAGAAGTAGCTGAATTAATAAAAGAATGAATTAACAGGCAAAGTTCGGGAAGAAGCAATTTGGAAAAGTGGGTGCAAAACTCAGCTGTAAAACCATCTGGCCCTGGGGCCTTGTCTTTTTAAGGAAAAGCAATGCAAGCTGAAGTTCTGTTTGAGTAATGTCCATCTGCAGGGATAAGAAATCAACTTGAGAATAAGCCGGCTTAGAAATAGAGGATAGCTATCTTAAAATTGCAGGATCTGAGGGTAGACAATCCGGCGTGTATAGATTTATGTAAAATTGTTGGAAGTGAGCTAGAATATCCTGGTCTCGGTGGTGAGAAGAGACACTATCATCAATAATTGATTCAATTAATAATGTATTTTGTTTATTTTTAAGATAATTAGCTATCAACTTTCCAGATTTATTGTGGCCTCCATAATACTTAGCGTTAGATTTGAGCAGGTATGAAGCAGCGTTATCAGTTGAAACTTTATTAAAATTAAGTTTGGCTTTGATTAGTTGATTTAGAGCTTGTTGAGAATGGAACGTATAGTAAGAATGCTCTACAAGTTTCATTTCATTAAGAATCAGATTAGACTGTGATTAAGATAGTCGTCTCCTTTTAGAAACAAAATTAATTATAAAGTCTTGAGCTGAGGCATTAAATGCATCCATTACAGTGTGAAAGGGAACATGTTCCGTCTGATTAAAGAGTAAAAAATCTTGGGCAAAGGCAGTAAAAGAAGAGGTGAAGGAGGAGTTCAAAAATAGGGAATTATTAAAGCTCCATCTCAGAGGAAGAATAGATTTGGGCATGATGTTCAAGTTTACATATACCGGGGTATGATCTGAGATCAAAATGGAACCAACATCCGCTGAATGTAAGGATTGAGTTAGGTGATGTGAAACAAAAACATAGTCAATTCGTGATTGTGTACTATGCACTGGGGAGAAAAATGTGTACTCCCTTAAAGTGGAATTCCATAATCTCCAAACATCAGTAAAGTTGCGTCTTTGAAAAGCTTGTGTGAAAGTTTTTTGTGATTTGTTTGGGATGTAGTGAGATGAAAAGTGTTTATCTAGAAAAAGATCAACAGGTAAGTTGTAATCACCAGCCAGAACTAAATTGTCATCAGGATACTGCAAAAGCTTCTGTGAAATTAGAGACGAAAATTGACAATCAGGTGCATTAGGCCCATATATGTTGAAAAGAACAATTGGAATCTTATCACAATACACTTTAGGTAGTAGCCATCTCCCCTCCTCATCTTTTTCCTGAGAAACCAACTGAACGTTTAAAGACTTATGACACAATATTACAACTCCATGTTTTTCCCCATAGCAGGTGAAAAAAAGACTTCACCCACCCATCCCCTATGCAATTTCATAGATTCTATATCCGAAAGATTAGATACCTGTAAAAAAGCTATGTGAGTGTTAAGTTTTGACAAATGAGTGAGAACACATTGTCCTTAATTTGGAGGATTCAGACACCTGACATTCCAAGAAACCATTGTCAGCACCATTGCAGACAAACAGATTGAAGAAAATAATCAGACATTAATTGAAAGAAAATACAGCAAAGGCACAGAAGTTGTAGAAAAAGGAATGTTCTACAACAAATAAGACAAGGTAAAATATTCAGAAATAAAAAAGAAAAACAAAGAAAGAAAGATGGAGAAAAAAGAAAAGAAGAAAAATAAACCCATAGTGAGAAAAAAAACACAAATATAGCATAGACAGGGCAAACAAACAACCAGAAAGAAGAACATACCTAACAAAAACCTGATGAAGGTAGGGGAGGGACCACATGAGGAAGACATCGTGTCCAATCCAGAGTGGGTGTCATGGCATGGGAAGGGCAGTGCGACACGTAATGGGGAACGAAGGCAACCATAAGATAGAGAAAACACCTACAGGGTAAGAGAGAACAATATATAGGGCCTGATTTCGATGTTGGGTCGGAATTCCTTCTACCCGAAACCGACTCGGTCCTCGGATCGACCGACACCCGGTCGGCGGTCCCGATCGCCTCATTAGGATGCGACCGAACACTGTTCGGTCGCATTCCTATATTTGACAATAGGAGCATGCGTTACGGCTGTAAACAGGCCGTAATGCATGCTACCATAGTGAAATGGGAGGTGCGGTTCATCCCTGCACCCTCTATCAGGCACCTCAAGGTGTTTGCCACAATCAACAGGGGGCATGCACCAAAGGGGGCCCCCAAAAACGCTTTCCGACATGGTTTCCATGTCAGACAGGCCGACATAGAAACCATGTTGTAAACCGTGCATTTCTAATCTCAAGGGCGGAAAGGCCCGCCCTTGAGATTATTAGTCGGCTTTCGACTGGTGGACGGGCTCCGGGCCCATCAGAAGGCAGCCGGATTGACCGATTACAATGAGACCCTTAAGGCTCCGACCGCAGGTCAGAGCATTTACGGGCCGCATCGTAATCGGCCCCATAGTCTTAAATCGAAAAACAAACCCTCTATTATTATAATAGAACAATAAATCTCATCAACAAGAATAGCATACTATAATCCTTAAATGGCAAAAGTAATAAGTAAACTCAGCAACAAAAGGCAGTCACTTTGTAGAGGTTGAGGGAACGTAAGAAAATCCCTCAAACGAGATGGGTCTTCATAGGTTGTTGTTTTATTATTGTGAGCAACTTTGAAAGGAGGGATGAAAAGTCCAAACTGGGCTCCAATGGAGAAAAGGTCAGGTCTCATATTCAGAAAGTCTCTTCTCCTGTCTGCTGTAGCCTTGGCATAGGCCTGAGAAAAATATAAAGCATGCCCCGACCAGGAAATTTGTTTAAGGCGACAAGTAAATCTGTGTACTCCACAAAAGTACAAGATGACACCACTAGGTCTTTTAGGAGGTGAAGCAGTCGAAGGAGGGCGACCCAATCTATGAGCTCTCTGGATGTTAAGTTACAGACTTTTTGGTAACTAAGAACTAAGGGAAAAAAGATTTAAAGAAAGAGATAGAGTCAGCCCCTTCTGTGCTTTCGGGAAGGTCATAAATGTGCAGGTTATTCCTTCAATTACAATTTTCAAGGTCTTTGATCTGTCTCTGTAGAGAAGAAACCTGTAGCTGTAGGGAGTTCACTTTAAGAGATGCGTCATTTGAGTGTGTGATTTGTTGCCCTGCCAAAGACAAACGTTCCTCCATAAGTGACCATCTATCACTGAGAGTTTGCAATTTAGCATTAGTGTCCTCCATAAAAGGGCACAGAGCTCTAATTTCTTCCAATAAAAGGCCCAGAGAAGCCCCAGGTACAATTTTGTAGGCAAAGGTGGGTCTTTTTAAGCCTCTTAACTTGTGACTTACTGACATGGGTTTTAGATGGAACTGCAGATGAGATATGAGAAGAGTCCAAATTTGACCCTGTATTTGTAGTGAGACTCTCCATTGCGACGGGAACAACCAATGCCGGCAAGCGCATTCATGATTTACCTACTGGAGACTGAAGTGTAGAGTGAAGAGCTTTTGACCTGCCCATGTATTAGAGTCACACAAAATGAGCATAACAATGCAGCCAGTGCAAAGTAATTATTGCTCCACCACATATACTCCTAAAACTGATGCAGCAGCTATAAATCCCAAAACAAGTATGTCAGCAAATAGGAGACCCAGAGCAAAGACCGAAATTCTCCTCAAAACTTCCACAAAATGCTGCTAGAGACCTTTTCCATGCTGGCGTAATGCTCCAGAGGTATCAACACGAAGAAAATCTTTTAAAATTTAGTAAAAAGCCATTAAAATGAAGAAACATCTCTTACATGAGAAAAAAAAGGAAAAAAATGCCTTTAAGTGGTGAGGCAACTTAGGTACAGAAAATGCCTTTAAGGATATGGAATGCCTTTAAGGGATGAGTATGCCAGTCATTTGCCATGAGGAGTAAGCTGAGTCCTCTCACATCTTAAATGGCGGCCGGCACTGAGGGAGAGAAGCAGCCTGCCTTTATTTCATCTTAAGGGCCCCCGCGTCGTGAAAATTGTAAAAAATAGAGACGCTGTGCATACCCCTTAAAAACGGGACACACAGTGAGAAACGAAGCAAGGGGGCTGCCGCCGCACCGCCGACATCCATGCCGCTCTCCGGAACTTCACGGAAACACAGCCATCTTCAGCGTGTGGTAAGCCACACCCTCTTCTCTTGATGTGCTTGTTCAACTTATAAATTCCTCGGTTATTATGAAGTAAAACAAATTCCAGTGATGGTACAATTTTGAAATTCAGAGCACGGTTCAAAGGTTCTGCAGGTAACATAATGTATGTCCCATATCACCCTCTGTTCGTTCACACCTCCAGCAACCTGCTTTTCTCTGTGCAGTTTATAGGGTGGCCAGTACCAGGCATGGAGTATTTTGAAGTAGAATCTAGTTTTTCTTTATCCACGATCATGTTTAGATAGAAGGGTGATCACTCTGCATCAGTAAATGGTTTTGCATATGTGGTTACCATCTTCGAGAAAGGTTGACTGATGTTGGTTTCAAGTTTGCCTATTCTATCAGCATTTCATAAGGGCCCAAAATCAGCTTCTTATATTGATGAGATGCTCAATGCTTCCAGTAGATTATTCAATTTGCCTTTCTGACAGTGTTGGAGTTGTGAGTAGCAAAGCAATTGCGTTGAGTCCAATAGGAACTCTGCTTGTAGAACATGACAGTGTTTGTCCTTCCCATTGTCCAATACTTGTCCTATGCTAGGATCACTTTTCTAGTCTATGTCACCAAGTTTAATTACTGCCATTTTACATGGATCTCTGTGTCTCTAGTAGTCATGCAACCCTAATATCAGTAAAAAACTATAGTTCAGGAAAAAGGTGAAAAATCAGCTTTGACCTTGCAGAAAAGGAATATTATCTCCACATTGATACACAGAGGATGCATATTTTTGCAAGTGGAGGCAATCCCACTAGACCCTGTTTAAAGTTAGATTTTGTGCTCCTCAGAAATAAAATGATTTTTCAAGAATCCCACTCCCTCGGCTTCGGTCTATGAGGAATGCTCAGGGTGTTTGAGAACATGGGCCTTCCAGGTCTGTCCCAGAGAGCTTGATTCTGAAGTGTTGAATCTTAAACACGTCTATGGAAGTAAGGGTGCTACCATCAATATGTCAACCATAGAGTGTGGGAAAGGAGATTGTTCAGGTGGTAAGCCTGTCCTGAGCTCTGGTGACCCTTGTTTCCATTGATAACTGAAAGCTCATTTCATATGTTATTCTATCCTCTCCTAATTGACCATGCCTACAAGACATGCAGAAGAATGCATTCTGGTTCAGCCCCTCTTTGGAGGGGTTCTCGTCCGCAGGTTCAGTAGCAGCGACCAAATGCAAAATAATATTTTAGTATTATCTGCAGAATTCAGGAAAGGAAAGCAAGCCAAATAGAGTGCAAATGTAGCTCCTTGAAGCATAGAGACTGCCTGTTGGGACATACTTGCTAAACAATCAATCAAAATAGTTATTCTTAAATTGCGGATATTATCTTTGCGTTCCCAAAATATATGCCACTCCAAGTAATTCTAATATTCTCACCTCATGATTCATAATGCTAGTGAGCCGACAGATCTATAAAGCTGCTCCAAAATTAGGTCAAATAAAGGAAATTACCTATTTAGATGCAACATCTCATTGCACGTCACAGATACATACTAGCTAGTGTGGAATATCAGTCCTCTTCTAGATAAAACAGTTAAACGTTCAGTGACGAAATGTCTCAAGTGAAGGACTCTCTATTTTAAAAAACGTAATAAAGACTACATATCAACAGGCAGTTTTTAGCTGAAAAATATCCACACCTCAAGGTTTCATAGGAGCAATCAAAAAATCTGAATTGTGAGATGCTAATTTAGGAGGTTCTAGCGGGTGGTGTCTGAAGTCTGGTATGCTTTAACAGCAATGAAGCATTTCCTTTCAGAAAATGTGATACCTTTCTAAAGTTCCAAGGACTCATTAGTTTGGGAACGATTTAAATGTCCCGGGCTCCACAACTACTTAGGGGCATATCAGCAAGGGCCTGAGTTAAAATTATCGCCGCTTTAGCGTCCGTTTTTGGACGAAAAGCGGCGATAATTTTAACGCCTTATTAGCAAGGACACGCTAACGCGTGAATCCATGCTTCTTCGCCCTTTCTCTTATCGCCCAGCTCTGCATCTCTAATGAGATGCAAAGTGGGCGTTCCTCCCCAGAATAACGGGAGAAATGTCGCTAAGCGACATTTCTCCTATTATCAAGCCTCACGCAAAGAAGCATAGCGACAAGAAAAGTAGCGATAACCTCTGTTATCGCTACTTTCCTTATGCCTGCTTTGAAACTGACTTAGCCATGATATCCTATGGAAGGTGGATATCATGGCTAAGTATGTGTAGCCCTATCAGCAAGCTATCGCCAAAGTTGTGCGATTATCGCTGGATTTCCAGCGATAATCGCACAGTTGGCAGCTTGCGCTCTGAATTTTATCGCTTTGGAGATAAGCGTTGCTGATAGCACGCTATCTCCGCGATAAGAATTCAGAGTTAACCGGCGATAATTATCCTCACGCTAAGAGCGCTGAGCGATAATTATCACCAGCCCTTGCTGATATGCCCCTTAGTTCTATGGAAAATTCTCTCCAATACTGCCTGTAGAGTCAACTCTCACGAGACTGACCCAAGCTCCCGAGACGTCTTTCTCAGCCTGTGGCCATCGTTTGCTGCAGAATTAAACTCTGCTAAATCTGTGAAAAAATTATTCATAACAATCATGTGATGATCTTACGCTCAGCATCAAATTTCAAGTGGCTCCTACTGATTTCTTGAACTTTAGTCTGATCTTCAATCCTCTTCGCAATAGATTTGGGGCAATATTTACACCATTGAAAAATCTTTGTAGGACATCTGACTATTGCTGAAAAAGACTGAGGTACTTAAAAAAGTGAAAGCCCAAGGGTAGCTTTTTCCAGCAAGAGAAACGCAATTCCACCTTTAAGCTGGCCTTGTTTTGTATTCCTATAGGTATGCGAAGATGAGAAACCACTTTCCAATTGTTGCCTTTCACAGTTGTGCTTTGCACATGAATAATGGTAAAGTTAAAAACGCGAATAGTTTGAGTGTAAAGGGCACCTAGACCTCACCCACCTTGATGAGCAGCTTCATATTAGGGCCCTTCTCACTCCGTTTGTTGGGGAGTTTATGAGTGAATGCCAATGGCGTAACACAAAATGATTGGGCCCCCCTGCATGATGTGATAAAGACTTTCCTGGTTTTCAATATCTCACAAATATTTATAGGCTTTGGGCTGAATGGAGGCCCGCTGTAGGCTGTGGCCCTTCAAAGGTTTGAGGTCCCCATCGCTGCAGGGGCTTCATGGGCATGTGCTATGCCCCTGGAATGACACTGTCCAGAGGATACCGATAAAATATCATCTTTATTTGCTCCAAGGTTGTAAGAGCACTAGAGGGAACAATACCTATCATTAAAATTATAGTAGCATTAAAAGTAGGCACCTGGGCACCTTGGCTGCCACTCGCCTGTTGCCCCCAGTTCCTGCTTGTTCCAGCCTGATCCCACTGCTGCCCGGGTTTTTTTGCCTGGGTTTTCCCACTCACTGCTCCTCTCCCCAACAGAAGCCCTGCCCACCCTAGGACCTACTTAATACAGGCCGCAGCGCAAACGCACTAGTAGGCACCTGGGCACCTAGCCTGCCACTTGTCTGTGACCTCCAGTTCCTTCTTGCTCTAGGCTGTTCCAGTGACAACGCCACTGCCCGGGTTTTCCCATCTGGGTTTTCTGAAGCACCGTTCTTCTCACCAACAGAAGCCCCGTCCACCCCAGGGCCTACTTAATGCAGGCCACGGCACAACCACACTAGTGGGCAAAAATGTCCTTAGAGTTCCCATATTGCTATTGATGTTTCTGGACAGGGTCCACATAGCTATTGGAGTTGCAGTCTAAATGTAGGTGTACACTCATTTTGCAAAGGAGCAACCTCTGCATTTTTTACATCAGGGGCACAAATTTGGCTGGGTAGCTTATGTAAGAAAAACGTTACGGAGGCATAAGCGTGAAGTACCCCAAATAGTCAAAATATGTCTCAGCACTGGGTTAGAAAAGCCTTAGCAGTTAAGCGGTTAATGCTGTGTACGTCATATCTAATAAGATGGGCCTGCTGCTGCTGTCATACCTTGCATTTTTAAAGAAATTAAAACATTTCTGTTTGTTTGAGCCAGCTTCAAGGATGCATTTTTTTTTACACAAAGCCCAGTCTGGAAATCATGGTAGATTGGACTTTGCATCACTGAGCTATAATGCCCTACCAATACCATTTGACCCACATAAGCTACCTTGCCAAATTTGTGCCCTTTTTTCCCAACATTATGGGGATTCTGAAGGCACAGTTTTGGTATTTTTTTAAGCATAGCCATTTTTTCCTAATTTTTGTGTTTTCAACTTACGTCCAGTGTGTGGTGAAAACAGGTATGAATCCCATAGTTGATGTCACAAAGCTATACAATTTTGAAAATTAGACAAAGTTCTGATTTCAGAAGTGAGTCATTTGTGTAGAGCCCTCAAAGTTTTCCAAAAGAAACTAACTGCGGAAAGAAAGAAAATATTGAAAATGAGTAGGGAAAAACTGCCATTTGTGACAACATTTTCATCTGTAACTTCTTGTCACAATAGCTGAATTAGCTGACTTACAAAAGCAATATACTGTTGTGTCCACCAGACACTTCTGGTTACGGGGATATATAGTATTTGTAGGTTTCCAAGAGCCATAGGTGCTCTAAATCAACAACTAAGCTGCACCTTACAATGGTTTCTCACTGTGTACTGAGTATAGAGCAATTCATATGGTAAAATATAGAGTGAAAAATTGGTGTTAGACATTGAATTACTCATTGACTGGGTGTGAGCACTGGTCAAACAGCAACTACAATCCACAATCAGGATAAGGCACAAGCAACCCCCAAATTAACCTGTGCTCACCCACCCACTTATAGCTTGGCACAGAGCAGTCAGGCTTAACTTAGAGGCAATGTGTAAAGTATTTGTGCAACACTTCAAACAGTAAACCAGACAAAAAGATCTCACATCAAGTTAGAACAATAGAGCAACATTTAATAAATTAAACAAAACCAAAACCACAAAAATCCAATCAGTAGAACTGGAGTTATGAATGTTTAAAGAATAAACTGCAAAATAGTGCATAAAAGCATAAAGCGCCAACTACGACTATCTGGTCACACTGGACTGGCTCAAAGTCAAACTTTCAAGCCAACTGCGATGCAGCGTGGGTCGGTTACAGTCCCAGATTAATCCCGCTGAAGTTTTACCTTCTCACGTTTTGTGCCAAGAGTCCCGCTCGTGTTGAAGAAAGTCGCTGGGAGCAAGGAGAGCGTCACTAGCGGTGGGTGACGTGGCGCGAGGAGCAGGCTGGGCGTCATGGATGGGCGGGCTGGTACTTCGCATTGGTGGTCCTCTGCGGTGATCGATTCTTGCTGGGTGAAGAGACTGGCTTGCAGTGGCTCGCACTGATTTTCTGTGCGAGCGGTGCAGTACAGGTACACACGGACCCATTTGCGTTCACGAAAAGCTTAAAAGCTTGAATTTTTTAGCATAATAGCCACACCAAGGTTCCAGGACCTGAGAGGCACCTCACGGGGGTCAGGAACTTGCTGAAGACGGGTCCAGGAGCTGTTTGGTGGGCATGTTATGTCCCTGAGTCTCAGATCAGGAGGCCAGCAGACTAGCGCTTTGAGTTACTTACTCTGGGTTCCTGGGTTCAAGGTGGGCTCCAGGTCCAGGTCTACCTCCCCAGACAAGAGGGTAGCAGGCAGCAGGTCAGCACAGCAAGGCTGCAGATCCTCCAGAGTAGCAGTCCAGCAGAGTGACAGTCCTTTCAACAGCACATCAGTCCCTCTTCCTGGCAGAGTATCTAAAGATCTAGAAGTGTACTGAAGTGGTGCATCCGAGGGCCTTCTTTTATACACTGGTGCCCTGGTACTGGAAGGGGTGAAAAGCTTCTAGACAGTGTCTTTGAAGTGCATCGAATTACCTGCCTCCCCTGCCATGGCTCCAAGCTGGCTGAGGTGACAATTCAGAGTTGTTAAGCCTTTTGTGTGGCAATATGATCCAGCCTATTCAGGTATACGTGGGGCTGGGCACGTGGGGCTTCTCCCTCCCATCCTGCCAGTGATGGCTAAACCACTCACACCTATGTTCCCATTGTGTGTGGCTGTCTAGGAGGAATATATAAACCCCAACTACCAACTACACCCAGTCATGTGACCAGACAAAGGCTGCAGGCACCAAATGACTTAGGCAAGAAAATGGCAACTTTCTGAAAGTGAGACAAAGCTAGATAACCAAAGTGTACTAGGCACAACACGCACTGCTGGTGCCCTAAGGCTTCATAGTGAACAATATCAATAGCCTGCAAACATAGCTTGCTAGTTTACAGGGGGTTGACAATTTGCAGTAATGTTTAGCACGCTTCGCAATGACAGTTGGCCTAAGGATTTTGGATGGGAGCAAATTAGTCTTTCCTCACTAAGTGTTGCCTGTTTTTGAACCTGTGATGGTTTCTCAGATATATAATTAGTGAAGAGGGGCGCTAGGTGGCGCACGAGCGGAATGGCCATCCATCTGTGAGGCTCCCGCAGTCTGGTGACTAATATCCGTTAATTATCCTGCCCTGATGGCCGTAACTGCGGAAAAACGGTAATTTCGGGACACCTGAAGCATCGGCTGGAAGCGACCCGGGTTTGGTGGCTTCCCGACGCCGCCTGCAGCTGTACTTGGCGACAACAGATTCGGCCGAGAGCTGCCGCGGAGCGGCCTGGAGATACCGCAGGTGTCCGGCAGCTACGCGAGGGACGTGGATCCCACGTGGTGTGTGGGCCCGACGACTGCCAGCGGCTGAAGGGGCCGACTGCCGAATACGGGAGAGGCATGCACAGCGGGTGCTGCAGTGAAGCGGTACTGGACGACCGGCCACATCGAGGGGAAGGGCATTCTGCCGGCTCCTACATACGAGGTGAGGCGGCGCTGGGGGCGGCCCCGCTCGGGTAGCGGATCGGCCATAGGCGGTAGCGATCCCTGCAGGCGTGGACTGCTTCATAGGGTGGCCTGAGCGAGGAGACCCCGAGACAGTACTCGGGGCAGTTATCCATGCTAACAGAGGGGCGCAAGCTGCAAGTCAGCAATTCTACGTGTGGTGGATTGGACGTGATTGGGCATAGCATAAACGGCGAAAAAGAGGCGACGAGCTGAAACTGCTCAATAACTCAAGATACGGTGTTGCGCACTGCCGGGTTGTCCCCCAGTTGTCCCACACCACTACTACTGGTACGGCAACCTCTTCACGAGCCGCAACTGTGTGCAGGCACAAGCCACCTGGGGCTAGGGTAGGACCGGCCACCACAGTACTCTGCTGCATCCTTGGGGCGACCGGTGGCCCCCATCCCATTGACCATCCACCTGAATTGGGGACTGGAAAGTCACCTCGCAGCGCCCTGGTAAATATTGCAGCGAACCTGGAGCGCACACTGCAGGGACAACTCGCGCCGCCAACCACCTGAGACAAATACTCCACGCAACACAAATCTGTAGCCACGATGGGGAAGCCGGACGCGAAGCAGCCCCGGCTCACCTGTGAGAGCAAAAAGAACACCCCCCTGCAGCAACCGGAGGTAGAGGGTGGGGCTGACATGACAGCACAAGACTCGCAGCCGTCTCATGCCGAGGACATGAAAGGCATATTGATGGAGGTTCGACAAGGTCTCGCCAGTATTGCTGATAAAATGGACGCCATGACAACTCGGATGGACGCCATTGTCCACAAAATAGATAGTCAGGAGGAGCGAATCACGGAGACGGAGCAACGCATCTCCGATGTAGAAGATTCCACCTCTCACCTACAGACATCTGTTTCCCAAATGGATAAGTTATTGAAAATAATTGCGGCAAAGAGCGAGGATATTGAAGCGAGGAGCAGGCGAAACAACATCCGTGTTTTGGGCATACTGGAGAGCACAAACACCGGGAAAATGGAGGAGTATGTTGAAAAGCTGTTGTTGGCGGTGGTAGGGGCGGAAAAACTATCTCCTCACTTCATAGTCGAGCGGGCACACCGTTCTCTGGGGCCAAGACCTCCACCTGGTAGCGCACCCCGGCCTATCATCGCTCGCCTCCTTAACTACAGAGATCGCGATGTTGCCCTCCGCATGGCGAGAGAACAGAAACAACTACAGTTTGAAGGGGTGCCACTCACCATGTACCCCAATTTCACTGCTGCGGTGCAGGAAGAACGACGCAAGTTCCTACCGGTGAAACAGAAACTACGCCAAGCTCAAATAGACTACGCCCTAATGTACCCGGCCCGACTTAGAATCACGCATCAGGGGAAGCAGATGTTCTATACCAAGCCCCAGCAAGTGGAAGACTTTTTAAAGCATCTCAAACGTCAGAAGGCGATGAGCGCCTCTTCGGCTACGCAGTCCAGACCGGCATCCCCAAACTTGGAATGACTTAGATACCATGACATTGCAACGTAGTCAGAGTGGACGATCTATAATATCTCAGTACGGTGAAATCATGGACAGGGATGGTTTTTCTGGTCCCGATTTACCATATTGATCTCAGGCTTAGGTTCATAAGGCCACATGAAAGGGAGAACTGAGACAGGTATCACTGGACACACTCATGCCCCAACAGGAGTTGTGGATTCCATCTTTGGATTCCTGTGGGGAGAGAGGTACCGGAGTGCCACCTAGGTGTTACCCCCACTACGGGAGTTCCCCTTAGTACTTTCCATTGTTGCTCACTTTCCGTAGAGCTGTAATGTTCAGAGTAGTAATGTTGATCTGTTTTGGGAAATGGGGAGGGGCGGGATACAACTGTCTGGCATGATTGGGATGCTTCAGTGGGTGGGGGCGGGGGGATTACCGAATTTGTCACGCATACAGGGTACGGCACACCAGATATTGTGGTCTTATATTTCTTGGTCTCATTGCACCAGCCACTGGCAAACATTGGCATTTTTGGTACGCCGTTTGGGAGTATGGCTAGCATGTCCAATGCCTCCGGATAGTCTCGTGGAATGTCCGCGGGCTGGGCGACCCACGGAAATGCCGACAGATACTGGCTTACCTGGACCGCCACCAGATTAATATTGCCATGCTCCAGGAAACTCACATTAACCCACAGCGGGGCACCACATTTGCTAGTAAATGGGCTGACTACAGGATATTTTCCTCATACTCCTCCTACGCACGAGGCACTGCCATTCTGGTTGGGAAACGTACACCTTTTACACCAATGGGGCAGGTTGCAGACCAATACGGGCGTTACACAATTGCATGGGGACAGCTAGGTACGGATACAGTCACGTTGGTGTGCTGCTATGGTCCCAATGTTGACACGCCTGACTTCTTCACGCACCTTTGGGGCAAAATTATAGGCATCGGTTCTACCCACATAATATGGGGAGGGGATTTCAATGTAGCCTTCAACCCGGCAGAGGACAGATCTAATGCTGCTCTGCATCACTACAACAGATCCCAAGCGGCGCTGCAGGGGATAGTAGCGGAGGGGAGACTGATAGACACTTGTTGTCACCTCCACCCCACCACGCGAGAGGGCACACACTTTAACGCACAGGCCGCAACCTGGGCTCATATTGACTACTGCCTCCTATCGCGTGGCCCGGTGTCAGCAACAGGGCGGTCACACACCTGGCCAGGACCTTGTCAGATCATTCCCCCGTGAAATTAGAGGTCACACCACCAGGGTATGACACACCAAGATGCTGCTGGAGACTACAACCCACGGCTTTGTTAGATACGGTCTTCCACAGCGAGTTACGCGAGGAGATACAAGATTTTTTTCATAGGGTTACCTGATGACGCGAGCAGCGGAGGACTCACCTGCTGTCCCGCCAACTGCGGGATCTTGAGTTGCTAAATGTCCTGTACTTCATTCCTGTAGCCTAGACACTGTTGCAAACACTAATTTGGGACGACCCCGCATCACTCTCTGGGATCCCCTCGCCTTGCTAGGCTGGCCCAAACCCGACCTTAGATCTGGGATGGATGTAGGGTGCGTCGCAATGTAGCCTCTTGACCTTACTAGTACTTGTAATGTGTTGCATACCATGTGACTGTACAGGGGTGGAACCCTTTTCTGGTACCCGTGGTGGTGTTACACATGAACTGTGCCATATGTATTCGCCACGCGCCTGTATGAGACAAACCTGCTGAATATGCAACCCTTCGTGTGCCTGTACCATTCGGATTTATTGACTATAATGGATGTTAATGTTTTGATTAAAACTCAATAAAGAAATTTAAAAAAATATATATATATAATTAGTGAATCTTTCTTTTGAATTTATAGTAACCCATGATGAATGATGCTCTTCACCCGAAATGCAATGGGTCATGCATTACAATCATGAACACCTTTTCATGTGAGAATGCTATCTCTTCGTTAAATACAAGTGTGATGAAACATTTGTGACAACACAACAAGCCTACAAGCAACTTTTGAAATCATTTTGCATTATTACATTGTTGTGTCAATCTCTTTTCAATATTGTATCATTTGATTGTTTGGAATATTTTAATTGCTATTGTTCTCTATGAAGCCTTAGGTGAGAGAAAATGAAGAAGAAGCAGGTATAACCCATTCCTGCCAACAGCTATTTTGCTTCATCCTAAAGGAAGACTCTACGAAAGACATTATAATTGTCAGGGCTCACAAAGTGGGAGCTACTTGAGATTCCCCAGGGGAGCCACCCTAGAGATATGATTGTGAAGCTGACATCCTCTTTTACCAAATAGAAAATCATGAGCTAGATCACCATTAGAGAGCCGACGATTGACCGTTTCCAAGATATCCCACAAAACACTCTCAATAAATACTGCCAATTGGTTTTGATTACAGTGGAACTGTAATGGCACCAAGTTAGATGGATGTTCTCCTTCACACTGTGGTTCCAAATAGATTTTAAATCCTACAAGATAAGCACAGTGAAAGAAGCTCATGATGTTCTAGATCCAGAGAGGGAGACATCATCATTGCAGTTTGAGGATGAGCGAGGAAAAAATAAAAATGGGAAAGACCGAAACCTTCAAGAAACGTTGCATGGAATGACACTGCCATAGACGTTCTGCTACTGAATTGTGAACTGTGAGTGCCATGGACCAGTTCATAGATTTCAGGAACAAGATATGCACATTAACATGTCCCATTATAAACTTAAGCCCAACAAAATAGAAGTATACTTCTGATGACATAAGAAGATCAGTCGATCTAATCATGCAGGGTGGGTGATGGGTGGAATTTGTGGACCACAACCCATCTCACCAACATGTACATGTAACCCAGGAAAGAAGAGGAGTGTGTGAGAGTTTGAAGGGTGAGGGGGAACCTTTAACAGTTGGGAAGTAGCGGCTCACCAGCAGATAAAAACACAAGCATAACTGACTCACAAAACCTCATTAACTAATACTGGTAGTAGAAACCTTACTTCCTCTCACACACATACAGATTAGCCCTAATACCCATGAATAGTGAAAAAAATATCCTGGAATGTAGAATGGTTAACCTCCCTGAATAAATGACAAACAATATGGAGGGAAACAAAATGAATCCTTCTGGATGTAGTATGCCTCCACGAAACTCACATTCGACCTTCCAAAACACATTTTATGAAGCAAAACTTTATCTGATACAATTCTTTGCAGCTACGAATATCAAAAAAGAGGAAGTAATCATTAGCATACATAGGGACTTTACATTGTACAAAGTCATGTTAGTGAATGATAAGAAAGACGGATGCTACATTTACCAAACCGGTCAACAACCTCAATATATATGCGCCAAACCCAGAACAGGACACATTCTTTACCCAAATGCTCACAAAGATTGGAGAGTAAATCCCCCCTGATTTGATGTGGGTGGGCGTATTCAGCATAGTCCAAAATGTACTCATTGATATTCTCCCCAAGAACTCTACTTTCAAGCTGCAATGTCAAAGTCATGGCCTAATAGCCAGTGCTTAATTTGTGAAAAAATAAGTGCGGTGGCTTTCGTCAGGAGGCTACTTCAGCTTGCACCAGCTCATTGCTTCTGTCAGTGTCATCTGACAGAGCCAACACAACACTACTGTGAAGCCCTGCAAGTGTGACAGTTCAAACTATTCCAGGCCTCCAAAACTGTAAGAATGGATTGGTAGGCAGGCAACAGCCATTTTAAGGTATATTTAAATAATAATCAACTGTTGCTGTGCTCATCTCTATATTAGTAAAACAGCTCCACCTTAAGGCAAACTGTCATAAGCGCTGGTGTTGACATTTAAGGGGCATATTAACAACCAGGCGATAGTCAATTATCGCCGCTTTAGCGTCCGTTTTCGGACGGAAAGCGGCGATAATTCTATCGCCTAATCAGCAAGGTCACGCTATCGCGTGAATCCCTGCACCATCGCCCTTTCCCCCAACGCCCATCCTTGCATCTCTAATGAGATGCAAAGTGGGCGTTACTGGCGTACCCCAGATGGGCTACGTTGTAAATATCGCCGATGTGCACATCGCGATATTTATAAGGCAGCCCACAGGATGATAGCAGACGTTAGATTTTGGCAAAAACGGCCGTTTCGCCAAAATCTAACGTCTGCTATTATCCCGACTTAGCCATCCCTAACATAGGGGTGGATTGTGCTGATACGACCACAGGGTCGTATCAGCAAGGTTATCGCCGTTTTGCAGGAACATCGCTGGAAAACCAGCGATGTTCCCTGAAAAACGGCGATAACCTCGCTATCTCTGGAATTTTATCGCCCTGGAGAAGCGTGTTGTTAATAACGCGCTACCAGGGCGATAATTTCCGGAGATAGCCAGCGATAAGTAATCTATCGCTAAGCACGGCCAGCGATAATTATCGCTGGCCGTTGATAATATGCCCCGTAGTTCTTGTGCCGAGCACCGGAAACCACTGGCTCAAACCAAGCACTGCTAATAACTATAACGGATCACTCTATGTTGACTTGGCAAGTTGAGGGATCAGGCAAAAGACATGCATGAGGGCAATGGAGATTCAACAAACCTTTCCTCGGGGACAGGATGGTGACTCACTCGCTTAGAAAAATCATCACAAATTATTTCCGGGAAAATGAGACAGAAGAGATCATCTCGGATATCCTGTGTGACACCCTCAAATCAGTGCTCAGAAGCCAAAGCATTTCAGAAACGAACTAGAAATACCAGAAGCAGCAGCCAAGAGAATATCACTATTGTTGTAGGGATTCTGCTCAGGAACAGAACTATACTTGGGACCATAGAACATTGGCAGGGAGGGACTGAGTCATTAAACCACCTCAGTATCTATGAACCCAAGTCCAACTAGATATAATGCCTCACTTGCCCTCCTAACCTTACCAGAGAGACAAGTGAATTGGCACCTCAGAACACAACACTCTCGACCCTCTCAAGGATCGTGGTAACACGACACACCCTTTCACTCTCTCACTAGTGCTTGTCCACAATAACTTAAACAAGAGACGCGGAAGAAGTTTAAAATATTTATTTTAACTATCGTGCTGTAAGATGCAGTATTTGCACCACAATTAGAAGACAAATGTATATCAAAGATATTGCCAGAATGGTTAGCAAGCCATATACAATGAAAAGCCCTGTCATGTTATAAGGCAGATTAGTCTAACCTCCCACCCCTTCCTAATGAAGCTGAGTGGTCATATATCAAAGATCTCTGGGATTATTGGCAGAACCCGGACCTTAGCATACATAGATGGGCATTCTACATCTCAGCTGATGCAGCAATCTTATTTCAGGACCTTCGTTCTCAGAATGTGGGCCTGATTTCGATGTCGGGCGGAATTGCTTCCGCCTGACACCGACTCGGTCCTGGGACTGACCTACAACCGGTCGGAGGTCCCAACCGCCTCTTATGGATGTGACCAAACACTGTTCGGTCGCATTCCTCCATTTTACCATGGGAGCATGCATTACAGCCGTAAACCGGCCGTAATGCATGCTCTCATAGTGAAATGGGAGGTGTGATTCATCCCTGCACCCCGTGGCAGGCACCTCAAGGTGCCTGCAACAAGGTGCAGGGATCACCTCGGCCTCCAACCGGAGGCCATACATCAAGGGGGGCCCTGCTGGGGGCCCCCAAACATGCTTTCCGACATGGTTTCTATGGAAACCATGTCGGAAACCATGCATTGTAATCTCAAGGGTGGAAAGGCCCGCCCTTGAGACTACTGGCCTGATTCCGACTGGCCGACGGGCTCTCTGAGCCCATCGGAAGCCAGCTGGAATGACCAGCCGGTTTACTCTCCGACCCCCTATATCTTAATTAGGCAGTCGGAAAGTAAACCGAGGAGCCCATTACGAAGTGGCTCGGAAGGCTCCGACCGTTGGTCGGAGCTTTCCGAGCCACATCTTAACCGGTCCCTGTGTGTTTAAAACTCCTGTCTTCAGTTATATGACATGATTTCTCACAAACAGCAGCTGCAGTCTCATATTATGTCTAGGTGCTAGTGCCTGACCAGAGGCATTGTTGTTTGACCTTGACTGTGGTGGTCAGACCAAATCCCAGGAAAAGAAAACAAAAACATCTGGAGGTCTGTGTGAAAATACAGTGTGGCACAAAAGCAAACATGTATAGTAATGTGTGCAGAGGAAAAGCAGCCTACAACGTGCAGAATTCAGCTAACATAGGCAAAACGACATTTGGCCATGTAGGAAACACACAACACTATGAAGGGTAGAGATGGCGAACCTGTGGAGGAGGAAGCAGGGACAAAGCAGGCTTTTCACCAATATTACTCTGGTCTGTACTTGATAAATGATTTTGTTCACTCAGGAGAGCTGCCAAAATTATCGAGCTTGCAGAAGATGGTCTTGATAGCACTAATAGCCCCAGAAAAGGTAAGGAAAGCTATCAATGAGCTTCATCCAACAAATATTTGGTCCAGATGGAATAACAAATAAGGGGCATATCTACAAGGGCAGGCGATACAATTATCGCCGCTTTAGCGTCCGTTTTCGGACGAAAAGCGGCGATAATTTTAACGCCTTATTAGCAAGGACACGCTAACGCGTGAATCCATGCTTTTCGCCCTTTCTCTTATCGCCCAGCTTTGCATCTCTAATGAGATGCAAAGTGGGCGTTACTGGCGTACCCCAGATGGGCTACGTTGTAAATATCGCCGATGTGCACATCGCGATATTTACAAGGCAGCCCACGGATGATAGCAGACGTTAGATTTTGGCGAAACGGCCGTTTCGCCAAATTCTAACGTCTGCTATTATCCCGACTTAGCCATCCCTAACATAGGGGTGGATTGTGCTGATACGACCACAGGGTCGTATCAGCAAGAATATCGCCGTTTGCAGGGAACATCGCTGCAAAACCAGCGATGTTCCCTGCAAAACGGCGATAACCTCGCTATCTCTGGAATTTTATCGCCCTGGAGAAGCGTGTTGTTAATAACGCGCTACCAGGGCGATAATTTCCGGAGATAGCCAGCGATAAGTAATCTATCGCTAAGCACGGCCAGCGATAATTATCGCTGGCCGTTGATAATATGCCCCTACATTTGTTGGACACTTTAGCCCAGAACTCGTCTGGAAGATTGTGTCTTAGTTCAATTCCTTTCTACAATTGGGGTGGTGACTTCTATTAAGAGAGAGGCTTACATCTTGCTAATAAACAAAAAAAGGAAATCCCTCAAGACGTGTGAGGTGTATCGCTTCATAGCCCTCCTCAACACTGATGTCAAAATTTGCTCAAAGGTACTGGTGAGCCACTTAATCACCCATATAACTTATTTAGTCCATCTTGACCAGTCGTGTTTTGTTCTCAAATGCCAAGCAGCAGATAATATATGCAGGTTACTTCATCTCATAAAGAAGGAGCCCCTTAGGTAGAGCCTCCTAAAGATCCTGCCCATAGCTGCTGAAAATGCATTTGACAGGGTGGGCTGTCCTTTTCAGAATGCTCAAAGAGGTTGGATGGGGACCGAACATGTGAACCTGGTTTGCTGCTAACCATTCGATAAAGTACTGGAGAATGGTAAGAAATCAGCCCTATCTTTATTGAATAGAGTCGCCTGGCAAGGCTGCCCATTGTCACCACTAATATTTATATTTTGCGTGGAATCATTCACAGCCCAAATTAGCAAACACTCAGAGAACTAAAGCATGGCATTTAGAGGAGAGCAGCACACAATTCATTTATTTGCAGACAATAGCTTGTTAACTATCACAGTTCTATGTAGCCCTCTCTGGACAGCACATGCTACATACGGGATATTGTCAGGTTGTAAAGTTAATATATCAAAGACTTAAGCACGGAAAGGAATAGGCATATCACGCGCCATGAAAGATGCTGTGGGGAAATACTTTCCTTTTCGCTGGTACAAACATAAGATAAAATACCTAGAGATTTACATAACAACTATGTAGCTAACTACTCAACGCTCTTCAATGCAATCACAGACTTATGTTGATAGCAAACCCTTTACATCTCATGGATGGGGTGAAATGAGATCGTCAAAATGAATATCTTACTTAGAATATTATATGTATACCGAGCCCCCCGGTAAGAATTCTGGAAGTGAATCTCAGAGAAATTTAGAGATCAGTAGATCACTTCACATGAGTGAGTAAGAGAGCAATACTGTCATGGGCAGTTTTGCTGTCACACAGCTGCTTGTGTGGGTTGAGATTACCAGACATTAGGCAGTACTCCTATACTACACATCTCCAAGTTTACTTTGAGTGGTCATTAGGGGAGACAGAAAGGCACATGGAAACAGCAGAAGTGGGGCGGGCACATAAGGTGATACTATGGTTGGTTAAGGTTGATAGCTGTTGTTGGGCTGGGAAGAGTAAGGAGACTCGGCCGATGCCGCTTTTTTCCACGTCTATCACCGCGTTCATCACCCGTTGTGAGAGGGGCACGGCAGGGGACAGCAGGGCAGCGTCCCGCTTGGAGAAACCCCCACCGCATCAACTTCTTTCCCCGAGGCTTCGTGGACCCGTTGCCCCCACGGCTGGGTATCACAGTGCAATCCGTGGTGGAGACGACACCGAGCCGCCACACTGAGCCACAGCTGTCCGCTGCTTACGAGGTGAGGATCTGGAGGCAGGGGGCGGGTGGCAAGCCCAGAGCCTCCAGGTCGTTGTTCCAGGTTATCAAAGCACTGACGGGGGGAGTGGGGCATTGTAGCATCATTGTAGCAGCCACAGGATTTTCGCCTGCTGCTCGCTCTTAGCCCTGACCTTGCCCCCCCATAATCTTTAACTCCATCTGACTGGCATTATTTAAGAAGGCCCCGATCCACCCCCAGCCCAGACAAACATCCTGGGGAGTGGGTGTGCGGCCGCAGCGAATTAGAAGCTGCATGAGAGAGGCCATTGGAGGCCTCCTACCTGATCAATCATCATTCGTTGAGACTGCGAGTGCAGCTGCTGATAGTCAGCGACTGCTGAGAGTGGCCCCCGGAGATCTACGGAGGTGGCCCGGTTAGTATGGGTGCGGCTTGTGGGCTACCAGGGGGGCCCCACTCACAAACTCATCCTTTACATAAATCAGTGCTGGTTGGGAGAACGCACTCCTGCTATAGATATAGACACCGGAGCTATCATCTGCTGCCATTTGCTGCAGTTGTCTCTCATATCTACGGTGCTGAACTCCTTGCCAGGGGGAGGAGCTGGTAAACCAGGAGACCACATTGGGAGCAAATCTTAAAACTGTGAAGGGGCGGACTCGTGTTCCCCGCCCCCCCCACTGCTCTCCAATGGCATACAAGAAACTTAGGACTAGAACTATCCACATGAAAAGACTGGGCACGGAGCAGCCCTTGACTAAGAACAAATGTAAAGCCCTTCATATTGGAGCCGTATCTGGAACCACTGGAATAACAAACTTTTTCACAAGCATATCAAAAGCAAGTAGCTCAATGTCAGGAGCTGACCTAGGGAAAATCCAGGGAATTCAGACTGAACTGGAGAACAGATCCTTAATACTAATAAATGATATGGCCCCAGAAGAGGAAGAAAGGATCTGCCCTAACGATTATATAAATGGAGAACGATCTCCAGACCAGCAGAAACAAAAACTGCAAAAGGCAGAGGAGATACCACTATCAACTTCAATAAATGACTTAACCCTACCAGACATAAATCTTAACCTAGCCCCTCCCTTAGTTCCTTTAGAATCAACAAAGGAGATCCTGCAAATACTTAACAGTACCCCTAGCCACAATTCTGACCAAATAGAAAACCTGTCTCAGTCACCAGATTTTCCGCTGTTCAACTCACTGCACTCACTTAATAGACAAGATACAATATCTAGTGCACTTTTACCCTTCAAAATATTTTAGAATCTCTTTTGGCTCTAATGGAAAACTATATGGACAACTCCGATCAAATACTGGAAACCCAAACTGGTATTCTTCAATACCTAGTAAATAAAAAGAGGGGAAAACAACTCATCTATAAACAACAAGCTCCACCAAGAAAACCAGAAAACACAGATGAGAAAGCAGCAGAAAGAATGGCACCTCTGCCGCCAATTGAATCATACTCCCGAGTAAAGATCCAAAGGGCGACGCAGACCGATAGGTCTACTGACAATAAAGGCATAACTAAAGTGCCCCTCGATGATAAAATGTATTCGCTCCGGAAATTATTCAAGTCTTCAAGCGATATTAACACAAAAGAAGGTATTTCATTTTTTCCAATCTTTGACCAGAAGAGAAGCCAAACCTTGATAAATCAAACAGTTGGTAATGAGGCAACAGTCATTACTGAATCTCTGATCGTATTAGAGACCGGATTGCAGTCAAAGCAAAAAGGAAAGAGAAGTAAAAACTATTGTAAAGACAAAGGGTGCAAGAAGAGAACAAAACGAAGACTCTCTCGGCAATCCATAAGGAAAATAACATTTCCACCCCTTATATCCCCAGAAAAGAAAATGGAGGATCAGTCTCAACTCTTTAAAATTTCAGAGATCGCTTTAACAAAAGATCAGTCACCACTTGTGTGCAGCACAAATGCTCTTTCGGTGCAATTAAACCCTCTTGCACCAATCTTTATTACAGATACTCTTGTTGACCCTCTTCTGGTGAATAACTCAGGTAACGAAGATTATTCGTCCCCAGGAAATTCAAACAAAAAAGGGAATTCGATTGCTCCCCGTACTCTAGAAATAACCGACCTGTTTCCTGTAGGAAAAGCACATTTAAATCATGGGAGAATAGTAAACTTGCTTCAGAAAATTGACCTGCTCCGCTTCTTAACACCTTCGGAAATAAAATTAGTGTTGTTTCCAAATAAATCCCAGTATATGATGGCAAATGTTGAATTCTGGTCTAATGTGATACCCTCAATTATTCTAAAGGAGAAGGATGCCATTCATAAATACGGATTTGATGTAGTCAAATTTAAGGCAAATCGAAATTGCCCAAAAAATCAAAATATGCAAATAGACACTAGGACCACTTGCCACACCCACATTTCTCATAGTGCAAGAGAACAAATGAAAGCACCTGAAGGAACATTAACCGTCTCTGTAAACAACGGGGAGCGATGAATCTTGGACTTCACTCAAAAAACCTTAGGTCTCAGCCCCATAATCTCCCTTGGTCTTGGATATCTAAAAACCTGAATAGCCATAAGCTGGGCAAGGCAAACAAGCTTCCCTTTTAGCAGATCCTTAAGTATTGCATCGTGGAACATAGCTGGGAAAGACCCTGGAAAACTAGCCCTGATCTTAGAAAATTCACCATCAATTGTGACCTTGCAAGAAACATGGGCACTAGCACCCTTCGATCAAAAAGACTACATTATATGCGATCTTCCGACAGAGGCAGTGAGAAGGGGACACGCAAAAGGAGGCCTTGCAATACTACTGAAGGAAGACATATTCTGGGATCAGGAAGTAGTCAATATGTGTCCGCCAAATATCCAATGTATAAAGATTAAGGGGCAGATTTATAAGCCCCTTGCGCCACTTTTGCGTCACTTTGCCCATGTTAAAAATGACGCAAAAGTGGCGCAAGGGCCTTGTAAATAAGCCCCTAAGTATAAGAAAGAGACTGCAGACTCTATGCACGATCTCCTAATTTTTTATGTTTACATCCCCCCGGGGCCTGTGAATGACCATCTAATGATCAAAGTATTTGCTAAAATTGATTCTGTCACAGACTCCAGAGGATTTCCTTCGGTACTGATAACGGGGGACTTCAATGGAAAAATCTCTAACACTTTATTGTCTGAATGGAGTACTCACGCATATGAGGAAATGTTGTCAATTCCATCACCGCTATTCCCTTCAAAAGCCAAGGCTGACAAAAGAGGGAAAATGCTTGTCGCCTCTGTGACGGCCTTAAATGGGCTTATATTAAACGGAAGATTAGAAGGGGTCATACCTGCCGCTTATACCAGAAAGGGGCCATTTAGTATCTCCACTCTTGACTATGTAATCTGCAGTCTGGATCTCTTCGGGATGAGGCAAACTCGGACCGTTAAAATTACAAAAGTAAGCGATCACGCAATTTTGTCTTTGGCAACAGAGATCTTGTTACAACCCTCCGATACATGGTCCCTGTTTCAACAAAATGAAACGGTAGATCCATCCAAAGAACGGGTGAATAATATGGAACTCTAAATCAATTTCAAAAACAAACTCCGCTATCATTTCCTCGTTATTGACTAATGGAAGCACAGTTGCTGACCCGATAACAGCTTATGAGGACACGATTGCTAAGATAGTGGCCCACTTGACCACCTGCACTGTCAGGTGTGGTAAGGGTCATTTAGCTCCAAACCACCCAGACTGTGCAACCTCTAAGTTAAACAAATTGATTAGACTGCAATTTTTAAAATACTCTGCAGCCAGACAGAAAGAGATTGCAAAGTTGAAAAAAGCACGCCAATGGCAGAAGGAGAAAACCAGACGTATACAAACGGATAAAAACTGGGTGGATATTCAAACAGCCGTGAACCAAAAAAAAACAGTAAGGAGTTCCGGAGGATAGTAGCAGAAGCAACAGGTACACGGAAAGCTATTTATTCTTCTCCAGTTCCACCATCGGAGTGGGAAAAGTATCTACTTGAGCTCTATAAACCAAACCTTTATGGCCTGGCAAAACCAATACAACCTGGGTACAGAAAGGGGGAAAAACCCAACGATATGATAGCACCATCAGCGAAAGAAATTGCAGTATATATAAAAGCAGCAAGATCAACTGCAGCAACAGGCCCAGATAAAATCCCCATTAAAGTTCTCCAAAGCAATCCTGAAGACTGGAGCAAGATTTTGACGCCTGCATTTTCCCATTGTCTCTCCACCGGGAGAATTCCAAAATCATGGCAAGGGAGTATCGTGGTTCCCATCTTGAAAAAAGGATCCCGTCTGTTGCCCAACAACTACCGACAGATAGCCCTCCTGGATGCTACAGGGAAGATCTTTGCAACATGCGTGCTGGAACACCTGAAAGATTGGGCATTCTCTTCAGGAGTGATACCAACGACTCAGGCTGGCTTTCGACCAACGCATTCTGTGACGGATAACATTGCAGTCCTGCAAACAGTCATAGACAAATATGTAGTAATGAAGCAGCAAACGGTTTATTGTGTCTTCGTTGATTTTACCACTGCCTTTGACCGTGTAGACAGGCCAACCCTTTGTACTAAGCTAAGAAAGTTTGGAATACCTAACGATCTGCTCACTATAATCATGGCATTACATTCTGCAACATGGTGCAAAGTTCAGCTGGGGGGCGAAAAAGGTTTGACGGGGCCTATTGTTACGAGGAACGGCCTTAAGCAAGGCTGTGTCCTAGCCCCTATTCTATTTTCCTTGTATATAAGTGACCTCCCAGAGTGTTTACAAACAATTAATAATTTCCCACCAAAAATAGGTTCCAGCGATATGCACATTTTAATATATGCTGACGATGTAGCAATAATGGATCTTATTCCGGTAGGTTTACAAAGAAATCTCAATGCTTTAGACCAGTATGCCAAAGATAATTACCTTTTACCAAATATCTCTAAAACTAATGTCCTTCCCTTTAGAGGGAGAAAACACTATCACCATTATAACTTGACATTAGATAGCAAACCTCTAGAGATTGTTAAGGAATATGTTTACTTGGGGAGAACTTTTACTCAGACCTTACAAAATTCATCACATCTTGGGCATATCAGCCTAAAGGCTGAAGCCCACGTTTGTGGAATACTGAGATTTTATTCCTCCTCAGGTAATAGACATTTTGCTCCTATGCTTGAGATCTATCGCTCAAAAATACCACCAATTTTACTATACGCCTTGGAATATATCCCGATCAAGGCATGGTACCGATTAAATGTAAAAGAAGGGACTCTATTACGTAAACTGCTAAGAGTCAATCTGTCAGTCCCCGTCCAAGCAATCCGCCTTGAGTTATCCATAGTCAGCGTGTATGCAAAAGCTATCATAAATATACTTTGTTGGGCCTATAATCTCTTACACGCAGACCAAGGGACCATAAGGCATATCTTGAAATTGGAGACTTTTAGAGACGAGGCATCTCATTATACTTTTAATAAGAACTTAAGTATTGCACTAACCCAGTCTGGTTGCACGATTGCACTTTTGAAATCTATGACCTCTTTACATCTGAAGCTTTATCTAAAGAACCTGACCTTGAGATTAAGCTATGAGTCAGATGTAGACCACTGTTCTCGGCTAAAACATTTTGCACATCTCGCAGATAGTCTACAATACAAAACTCCACAACGTTCTTCATTAGAGCATAGGGTCAGGCGTACCATAATTTTAATGAGGCTGGGAACCCTCACCTTAAAGACTGTAACTTTTAAATGGAATAAAATGGACAGTTCTACAGACATTTGTGATTTATGTTATGGAGGATGACAGGATCTCGTACATGTACTATTAATCTGTACAAACTTGACTCTGGTAGAGGCCCGGCGCCGGCATATAAAGCCTATATGTTTTAGACATAATCTTAGATCTGCAAAAAGTTTAATTGAGTTCTGTAAATCTATGCTTGATGAATTTACTTGTTATAATCTGTATACATTTTTAAAAAGTTTTTTAACATTGTTTTAATGTCTGAATAATATAACTGTTTTACCACTTTTTAATCATGTATTTGTTGACCTAAGTTGAGGTCTAAATCAAATTAAATAAAAATTCTTCTTCTTCTTAAGGTTGATAGTCCCCCAGCATGATATGTCTTTGAGATCCTGAAACCCACCATGGACATATAGGATGCTGTGCTCAAAAAGAAACTCCTGACATCCTTCCCCTCCCAGAATACACTGCTGTGGAGCAACACAAATTTCACTCTGGGTAATTCAGGGGAAGGGACGGGGCGGACTGAAGATGTCTGCCGGATGCTTGTTTGATAAAGCAGACATAAAACATTTGAACAGTGTAAGAAAGAATATAAACTGCATGAAAATGATTTAATGAAGTACTGGTAGCTGTGGCACTGGGTACAATACCAGGAGAAGAACATGGCAGCAATTAGACCTCTCACAGACTGAGAAAGACTGTTCCCGAGTTACACTTCCCCAAAATGTGTTATCTCTAGCATTTACCATAAACTGATGGCCAGAGATCCTGAAGGTCAACAGTCCTATAAGAAAAAGTTGACAAGTATTTGGTATCGAGATATCGAAACAATGGCAAAAAGTGTGGGTAGACATAACAGCTATATGTACAAGTGTCCAAAGCGGAGACTTGCTCTACAAACTCATGATCAGTCAATCAATCAATCAGTTGGTATTTTTAGAGCGCCGCTTATCACCCGTGAGGGTATCCAGGCATTGGGTTGCTCGGCTTAGTTCAAGAGCCAGGTCTTGAGTCTCTTCCTGAAGTCCATAAGCGAGGGTGATGTTTACAGGTGGAGGGCGTTCCAGGTCTTGGTGGCGAGTTGGGAGAAGGAGCATCCTCCGTTGTGGTGGTGGTGGTTGCAAGGTGTCTGTGCCGGAGCGACGGAGGCAGAGCAAAGGTTTTTGGATAGTTGGTGGAAGTTCAGATGGTGGTTCATGTATGCTGATCCTTGGTCATGGAGGGCTTTGTAGGCATGTGTCAGTAGTTTGAATTGGCATCTTTTCTGGACGGGGAGCCAGTGGAGGTTCCTCAGGTGCTCGGTGATGTTGGTCCAATTGGGCAGTTTGAGGATGAGTCTGGCTGCTGAATTTTGTGTCATCTGGAGTCTTCTCATGAGTTCAGTGGTAGTTCCTTCACACAGTGCATTGCCGTAGTCCAGACAGCTGGTGTTTAGGGCTTGCGTGACTGTTTCCCTGAGTCTTGTGGGGAGCCATTTGAAGGTTCTTTGGAGCGTGCGGAGGGTGTGGAAGTAGGCAGAGGAGACTGTGTTGATCTGTAGTTTCATAGTGAGTTTGCTGTCCAGGATGATGCTGAGGTTGCAGGCATGGTCTTTTGGTGTGGGGGTGGGTCCAAGTTCAGTGGGCAACCAGGTGTCGTTCCAGAGGGAGGTATAGTTGCCAAAGATCAGTACTTCAGTTTTGTCCGTGTTCAGCTTCAGACAGTTTTCCTTCATCCAGGCTGCGACATTCTTCATGCAGTTGTGAAAGTTGTTGTTCATTGTGGTGGGATCAGCTGAGAGCAAGATGATGAGCTGGGTGTCATCAGCGTAGGATATGATGTTGAAATCGTGGGTTCTGATGATGTTGGCTAGAAACGTTATGTAGATATTGAAGAGGGTGGGGCTGAGGGATGAACCTTGGGGACACAGCAGATGGTGCTCTTGGGTCCTGATGTGAAGGGGGAGACAGATTCTCTGCGCCTATCCCTTGAGGAATGAGTGCGTCTCCTTTTTTTCCGGTCTGGTGCAATCTCCTGGTGATTGTGTGGTGAGAAATGGTGTTGAAGGCTGTGGAGAGGTCAAGAAGCATCAGGGCAGCCAATCCTCCTCAGTCGAGGCGGATGCGGATGTCATCCATGGAGGCAATCAGAGTGGCCTCAGTGCTGTGGTTGGCTCAGAAGCCAGACTGGGAGGGGTCTAGCAGGTTGTTTCTCTCCAGGTGTTCAGTGAGCTGACGGTTGATGGCCTCCTCCAGGACATTGGCGGGAAATGGGAGCAGCAAGATGGGTCAGTAGTTATGGAGATCGCTGGGGTCTGTGGAGAGTTTCTTAAAGAGAGGTCTGACATTTGCTTGTTTCCATGCGTGGGGAAAGGAGGCTGTGGTGATGGAAGCGTTGAGGATGGTGGTGAGTTGGTGGCTGATCTAGTTGATTCCTAGGTTGAAGAAGTGGTGGGGGCGGGGGGGCGGTGGGTGCTCCTGAATGGATGTTCATTATGGCTGTGGTGTCCTGTCTGGTGAGCTGTTTTCATGCGGTGAGATGTTGGTCAGGGGAGGCTTCTGTAGGAGTGGGGAGGCTGAGGACATTTGTAAGTTGAGGCTCAAAGTTCCTGTAGAAGGTTGAAATCTTGTTGTGTAAGTGATTTGCTAGGGCATCGCAGAGTTCTTGTGAGGGAGGGATCATGTTCTTCTCTGTGACTGTTGGGCAGGAGAACTCTCTGACGATGCTGAAGAGTTTCTTGGTGGGGTTGGCGTTAGCCTCAATGTGGTCTGCCATAGTGTCCATTTTGAGTTTTTGAATTGTTAGTGGTATTTGGTGGAGGCTGATTTGAAGGTGGCTCAGACTTTATCGGCTCTGCTGGTGCGCCATCTTCTCTCTAGTTGTGTGCAGCTGTGTTTCATTGTGCTGAGTTCTGGAGTGCACCAGCTGGCTTGTTTGGTGGATCTTTGAGTTTTAGCTGGTTTGATGGGGGCAACTTGGTCAGCGGTGTTGAAGTTCTCGACTGCCTGTTTCAGGTTGGCTGCGGCGTCGGACTGGGTGGTGTTGAGGGTGTTTGTAGATTGGTTTTGTGTAACTTTGCCCCAGCTTCAGAAGGGGGTGCTGGGAGGGTTAGAGGTGGTGCGAGGTGATCCTGTGATGGTGAAGTGGCCTCTAGAGTGGTTGGTTTAGGTGAGTTCTGTGGTATGGCTGTATTTGACTCTTTCGCTGGACATGAAGATAGGGTCCAATGTGTGTTTCGCTCTGTGTGTGGGGTCTGTGACCAACTGGATAAGGGCGATATTATCCATTTGTTCGAAGAGGTAGGTGGAGTTCATGTCTGTGGGGTCATCCAAATGGAAGTTGAGGTCGCCGAGGAAGATGTAGTGCTTGGATGCTATGGCGAGTGGGGCAATGAAGTCTGTGATGGTTTTGCAGAGGCCTGTCCATGGTCATGGGGGTCTGTAGGTGAGGGTGCTTTTTATTGTAGTTTTGTCATCAGTGTGAAGTTGAAATTCAGGTGCTCCATGATCGGTGTGGTTTCGTCATCGGTGTTGGTGCAGCGGATTGGTTCTTTGTGGATGATGGCAATGCTGCCTTCGTGTTTGTTGGTGCGTTCCCGGTGTTTCTCCTTGTAGCCATTGAGTGTTGCAGTGGCGATGTCGGGGGCCGACGAGGGGTTGAGCCATGTCTCTGTGATGAGGGTCATGTCAGGGGCGAGGGTGGAGATGGTGTACCATATTTCAGTGTTTGCAGAGCAATCTTGCATTGTTCAGGAGGCACCGGAGTGGTTCCAGGATGGCGTCGGGCGGTGGGGTGGGAGTGGCACAGGTTTCTGTGAGAGAAGGTTAAGAGACAGCAGTGGCAGGTGACCGGTCCTGCTTTGGAGCACGGTGATGCGAGGCAGCAGTTGTTGCATTGTCTATGGTCCAGGACTCGAAGATTTGCGGAGGAGTAGCTGTGAGTAGCCGGAGGGCCAAAGTCCCTGGCGCTGAGCACTGTCCAGGTTCAGCGCGACGCAGATGGGCTTGCCTTTTGTACACCTTCAGTGCCCCAGCAGCGCGCCCACTGTGATGGTCCACATGCTGTGGCCTCAATTAAGTAGGTCCTGCGAGGGGCGCTGGGGAGATGGGCAGATGGAAGCGGGAGGGGGATGGCAGAAAAAAATGACATGACATTATGGCACTTGACACCCTAAAAATTGACGGGGTGTACACACACACATCGGGGCTATGCTGGAGAGGTTGTAATCAGAAGGGAGATGTCATGCATGTGTGGTGGTCCAGTCCAAAACTACAAATATTTTGGAAAGAAGTCTTAAGTCACATAAAGGGGTTTCTAGTTTACTCACTAAGAATGGATCCAGCTATTATACTGATTCATCTCTGTCCTGGTGAATTCAAGATGCTGACTGACTCGGACTGGCGCTTTGCCACCAACATGATTTTGGCAGTGAAGCAGCTGACTGCACGAAAATTGATCTATGTCCCGACGATTCATGAAAAGGCCAGCAAACTCTGGTCCTTGCTGGCCTTGGGCAAATATACCTGGGATTAGCAAAATATGGGCAATAATTATGAGAAAACATGGGTTCCTTTTGTAACCTACCTGATGAACCAACTGATCGCTTAGGGTTGTCCACGATCTTTGAGATCACTGAGACTGGCTTACTTTAAAGCAAACAATGAGATTATGTAACGTTAGATAGTGAGCGAGAGATAAATGGTCTATGTAATAATGTGAGTGTATAAAATGTAAGGAACTGATCAGTGGGGGATAAGGAGGGGAGAGGGGGGTTGTTTTCAGTGTATATTACAAAGTGCAAAATTAATAAAATCTCTTTGAAAGAAAATAAAAGGTAACTGACTAAAACATATCTAGATCTTCATAATAGGTTCTTCTGGCAACAGCCAGCAAATTCCAGGTGCTAAACCAACCAAAAACATCATGACCACAACATAATAGCCAGCTATGACTGTTGGTTAGGTTCCCAAATAGAAGAAGTGCCAAATCTATTAGTATCTGGGCATTTTCCAGATGGGCTGCCTAAACAATATATCCAGTTTTCCCTTTTCTTCTAGTTGTTTTCCAGGTGGTGGAAGCTTTCTCAATTCCCAGCTAGCACAAAGAGTAGTTCCATCAGCAGACAGGCAACACTTATCAGGATCTTGACCTCTATACCCAATAAAACAGATTTCAGCTCCAATGTTTCATATACACTGTCTCCACAACTATTCTCTAAATAGATGGGCATTCTTCAGGAAGTGGGTAGTATTTTCTTCTTCACTAGTCTGAAGAGCTGTTTCCCTAAATAAAGCGTGTAGCAGATTATGAATGGTCTATTCAGCTCAATGAATGCAGAACAAATTCATTCATTCAAGGATTCAGTTTTACTACAGCATGACTTAGTTTCCCTCTAACAAAGGTGCTTTATTGAAAAAGCAATCCTGGATGTCTTTCTCTTCCACAACCCCAAACAAGGCCTCCTTCTTTTGCCACTAGAGTTTAGAGGAGAATCCCTATGCCTCTTGGACCATTTATTTCTACTATATATTAATGTGGACTTGTCAATGTCTGCAAGGCTGTTTCCTCTGAAAGTTAGTAGTGCTATTGATAGGCTTCTATGGCTTGGAGTTGACTAATCAGACAGGGAGTCTTTTGATGTAAGAATGCTCTGAGGTTTTTTAGTTAGCACCTCAACTCAGGTGTGATGTGAAAAAGAGAAATTATCTTGGAGACACAGGAGGCTGAGCTACGATGGATGGAGGACACCACTATAACAGACTGGATAAACTTGACACACTTTTCAGGCCAAAGGGTACTTTAATCGTGCTGAATTTTACCTTTTGGGTTGCAGAGAGGAAAGATATCCAGGCGCTTGGTTCAACACAGACTTTTCATTTTCTTGCCAAACTGAAGCAGCTATAAAGCATAGAAAACTCTGGGAATGCGTTATATTTCAGCAACGGAGTAATTACTGTCGCAGTGGCAAAGCACTTTACTGCCACCATAGTAATAGTACTCCACTCATCATATTTAGCAATGCACACTGCCTCTGCGAGCATCCATTGCATTTTTATGATTTCAAGGAGGGGGTATTGAGCACTTTTCAATACCTCTTACCTCCAGAAAATTGGCTGTATGTCCATCGATTTTAAATAGGTGGACGAACATATAGCCAATCCTCCAACGGCCCTTACTCTGTCGAACTGTTGGAGGGGTTTGACCACAGAGGAAATAGAGTTCTTTGTCAAACCTATGGTTCACCAGACTCTAAATCGATCGAGTGGGTGGATCTTATGATTGGTTGGGAGGGAACTCTGTCAATATTGCAATGGAGTTCCCTCTTTCCCACATAGAAATTAGGCCCTCTGGTTGCTGATGTTAAGAAGAAATCATATCTATTCTTCAACTGAAACATGTAATTCAACTCACCAAAACATTGATTCTATCTAGAATAGACTACTGTAGCTCACTCTATGCCAGAAACATCATTCAGAAACAGACACAAAATCAAGCACCCAGTCCAACTAAGAACCTGGAAAAAATCATCAACATCACCCTGGATCTGAAATAAATTCATTAACTGTTAGTAGGAGAAAGCATAAAGTTAAAAATGTTGGGGCATATTTACAAGGAAACTGTCTGAGCGCGGCGTTAAGCCAAAATTGCTAACCCCACGTGCCAACAGTTTCTAAACGCAGGGATGCACTGTATTTACAAGAATGCTGTGGATCCCTGCATTTCCCCTAGCTCTGGCGCTAAATTTAGCTGCCTAACCCCAACACAGGCACGCTTGCACCATTGTGCAACAGTGCCTGATTTGCAGGGATAGATTGTTTATGTGCAGGAAGGTGTCCCTTCCTGCACGTACACAATCAGTAATGGCGATTTGTAACTTCCATGTGTGCTGCTTTGTGCAGCACACATAGAAGTTACAACTCGTCATTATTTAATGACTGTTCATGTGCAGGAAGGGGCACCTTCCTGCACATAAACAATGACAAGTGGTGATTTGCTGTTTCTATGTGTGTTGCAGAATGCAGCACACATAAAAACAGCAAAAACGAGGAGAAATAAATAATTTCTCCTCATTGCACCAGCTTAAGACCAGGTTTTCCCTGGTCTTAGTTTTACTGCTGACCCATATATAGGCCACCTTTGTAAATACGGGGCAGCGTAAAAAAGCAATGGATGTTGCGGCGGAACGCCCGCTGCAACACCCATTGCTCACCCCTTTCACACTAAATGCTGCGTGAAAAGAGGCCTTATTTACAAGGCAGCGCTATGCAACATTAAGTGGCTTAACGTCGCTTTGTAATTAAGGCAAAGGGTTTATCGCTACCAGAATGCCATAAACAGCGATAAGCCCTTGTAAATATGCCCCGTTGTGTTCAGTCTAGATATCTTGCAAAGGTAGAGGCATCATTTACCTTCATAAGTCGTCAATGCCGTACCAGTTTGAATCCTGATATCAAACTGCGAAAAACCTCACATGACTGACAAATAAGGCTCAAGCTGGAAATTCAAGAAAGCAAAATAATTTCTTCTTTGGCATAAAACTCTGGAGCCGGTAATGCCAGGATCTGAGGAACCCATAAAGTCTAATATCCATCGTAGCCAAGTTGTTGATAAACTACTTAATCATGACATTTTCATACTCTGAAAATACTGGGGTTATCTCCAAATTTACATAAAGCTATATGGCCCTAGGAAACATGGATACTCTCATGGGACCAACAAGGAGGAATAATCCCTAAAATGTCACTTGCATTGTAAAGTGGCTTCATAGTACAAGCCAGCGATATGCAAACATTTAAAATAAACAAATTGGACTACAATTTTAATTTTCATATTTGCAAACTAAGCAGCTGTGCATAACATTTGCAGCACATATTTCTATTTTAAATACGAGAACAACTTTGAGTTTCCTTTTAAAAATACAGGCACAGCTTTTGCTCACACATGTTTAAGATCAGATTGCAGTTTTTGTTTTATGTGTAAGCAGAAAGGTCTTTCTCTGTTGGCTTTCATGAGGAATTTGACTTTATGCAGCTTGCACCATCAATACTCACATTGCTACTGACCTATTAATGTGTTGAATAATCTAATTCAACTGAAAAATTACTTTTTTAATCAACTGAAAGAGCACATGCTATAATGAGATATTCAACGGCCCCAACTGCCCAGAGGTCAAAATGTCCGGGGCAGATTTATCAGAAAGTCACGGAATGTAGCAAGATAACTTGCTGCACTGAGTTGTGTGACAGGGAGAGAGCAGAAATGCACCATATCTACTAAGACATAATGCATTCCTGCTTTCGCATTGGTCTGGTGCACTGAGTGCTGCCTAGCACCAATGCAGGCTATCTTGTACCATGGTGCAAGGGTGCCTGCATTACAGAAAGGATTGTTTTTGTTCAGGAAGGCACAACTTCCTGCACAAAACATTCCCTTGATTAGATTGATCAGCAGAAATGTGCGAGATTATCGACTAAAATATTGATGTATTTCTGCTCTCTTCCTGCTCTGGCGCACTGTGTGCTGTCTAGCGCCAACAAAGGCACCCGTGAGCCATGGTGCAAAGGTGCTTGCTAGATGACTAGGTTTGTTTTTGTGCAGGAATGGGTACGTTCCTGCACAAATATAATCTTTTGAGGAGCTTTCCTCTTTCTACGTGTTGTGCACAATGCAGCACACGTAGAAAGAGGAAGTAACAAGGAGCAATACAGATATTTTTCCTCAGTTCGTCTCACTTGGGAAAGCGTACATTTTGATGCAATCCCAGGTTTACTCACAATACTATATTTGGGAGTCCATCAAAGTCCATGGGTGGATGCATGAGAACGGCCATGTTCCATCCATCTCAACACAGGGTAACGCAAGGCAGCGATTTGCTCTGCCTTGCGCAATTCTGGGTTTCCCTCTGGAAAATTCATTCATATTCCAATGACATTCAGTTCAATTAATTATAGTCCCATTCCTTTGCTTGTGGCTTCTCGACACACTACTTCCTCTGATGGCCTGACAAAGTTCAGGCCGTCAAAGGAAGGACTTTATACCATCTACCATATTTAGAGTAAAACCTGACTGTGAGAGACAGGAAAAAAATAAACCTTCAAGCATGTGGGGCCATTATTCTTTTTGCTGTTTAAAAAAAAAAAACTCCTGCTTTGGGAATTTGTTTTGGAAAAACAAACATTTTCTTTTAATGTCAGACTGTATTGTCCGTCAAATATTCCATTCATAGACAGGAACCACCATGACAGCAGTTCCTGTCAATGTAGAGAGTTGTCACAGGGCCACCGGACAACTCTATATTTGGTGAGTGGAGAACCCTCAGGATGTCAAAGATACTGTCCTCCACCATCCTGATGGTAGGACACGTTTCGGCTGTGCAACAGTGATAAAGGCTGTTGCACAGCCGAAACGCGTCCTGCCCGAGGTGAGTCGATGGAATAAACGTTTGTGAATCCCTTCTATCACAGAGTGCTTTCTTTTCCTTTGATGGGGAAGGGTTTTGTGGAAATACATAATAGCACTAGCGGTAGTGCTTTAACGTGCACCACCAGCGTTTAGGCAGAAAGCCGACCTAACCGGACCTTTTTAAAAATAAATATATTTATATATATATTTATATATATATAATTAACACTGGGTTCTGCTTCCTATATAGCTCCTCACTTTTCCTTCCATATAACCTCCGTCCTCTTTTGTCATTCCAATCTACAGTGGGAATTATCCATTACATCAATGTGTGGATTCAGAACAACAGTTAAGCAAGTGGCAGACGTTGGTGTTCAGGAATGTAATTCATAAACATGCTTGTAGTTTATGTTTATGGAAAGTATGCAAAACTGTGTGCCTCAAAAAGCTGAAAAGGTAGACAATTGCATAAACTAGACACACTTTGATTCTTGAAGGGTAACATCTCCCAAAGGACAATCTAGTCACCATAATGTTTATTTCAAAGCAAGCAAATATTTCTCAAAAGAGTCGGAGGCATATTCTCAAGAACGTGTGATAACCATCGCAAATTTAGCTTAACGCAACTTTGCATATCGCAGTCCATCGCGAGAAAATAACACCGTCTTAACGTCCAATTCCCAACCCGGCGGCACCATGCGATAGCAGCATGATAACGCGCCAAATGACCACGTAAAAACCAACGCGACAAACAAAAAATGCGAAACACGAACGCCCAAAAAGTTGCGATGCCACAAAGCGCGATTCCAAAATCAGCGAAAACCAGCGACAGGCCTGCAATACCCACGCGTCATGCGTGAAAATGCACAATAAAAGCAAAAAAAAAAACAAAAAAAAACAATCCAAACTGCGTAGCACCATGGATGCACCCGGACCGAGTGCAGAGGACAAGCCGAACTCCACAAGCCCCACGGAGGACCAGCATGGAACCCCGTGTTCGGGTGAGGGCAAGGAGAAGAGGAAGAGGAAGACGTGGTTCAGTCTGCAGGAAGACCGGATCACCGTCACGGAGGTGATAGAACACTACCAACAACTGTTCGTCACCTCCACTGCGTCATGGGCAAAACAAACGGAAATATGGCAGTCCATCATCACCAAAGTGAATGCAGTCGGAGTGTCGAGGAGGTCAATGGAGGAGGTCAAGAGGTGCTGGCATGAAGTGCACAGCCAAACAAAACAGAAACTCGCTGCCAACATGAAGGCAGCAAAGGCAACTGGAGGTGGGAGTCCTGCGCCACAGGAGGAGCTGGATGAGCTGGAGAAAATGGTAGCCCCAGTCATCAGTGTGGAGACGGTGCAAGGCGTTGGGGGTCTGGACACAGCCCGATATGACCTGATCCAACAGCAACAGGGTGAGTAACGACCAGGGAGTGGGGGGACGGGGGCAGATGGGCACAATGGCACACATGCACAATCATGTGCAGCACACTGCACACCCACAATGAGTGTGGAACATGTCCCTGATACCCTTGGCACACTGCAGCACACATAGAAACACCAAGTAGGCCCCCGTCCACAATGTGCACAAATGGGCCCCCCTCCATATCACCAATGCCACAACCTACCCATGCACATGTGCTGAATCCAGAAAAGCAACGGCTCTGTGAGCCACACTGACAATGCAAGTGACACTGCATGACAGATAGCATGGCTGAAGTCACAATACATGACATGGTGCACGAGACGACACTGAGGTGGCTGAGTGTGGACCACATCCGTAAAGGAGCAGGTCACACTCTGACACATCCACATGCACCTACGACCCATGACGTCAAAAACACATCTGCAGACAAACAATGCACAAGAGTACCAAATATCTCCAGTAGCACAAATGACTCAAGTCGCAACCATCCCAGCACCCGAAAAGCACACAAGTCAAATGCACACCGACTCAAAGGGATAAGGGTCCGCCAATGCAGAGCTGCAGGGGTGAATCGCCAACAATGCAGCACACACACATAGCAATCACAGTACATCAACATTGATGACAATGTGGGACAGAGTGCAACCCCTACACCACAGGACAGAGGACACAACTGGTGCCGCTCGTGCGTAGAAACTGGCCAATCACATCTGGCAATGCATGACACTGTGAGATGATAATGTACGAGTACAACCACACATCCGTCATGTAGTCGAACTGTCCACTGACTCCCATCAAATCGCCAGCTTCACCAAAACAGTTACAATGTACATCGTCATGCAGTCTAAATGTAAACATCTACAATACGTCAACATACATGGAACACACTGTTAAGCTCATCTCCCCTTTACATTGCAGAGGGACAATCAACACCTCCTGCAGAGCAGACCACACATCTCTTCAGTGATTATGAAGAGGACACCCTGCCCATTTGCCCAGACACACTCCAACTGCTCGTGGACAGCCTCCGCACCCCACCGCCAGGAGCAGGGCAGCCCAGCTGCATCGCGGTGAGCCCACACCCTGCACAGACCACACAGCAGGAAGCACACACCACCCGGCTGCCTCCCAGGACCCCCACGACCAACACATGGATTTCAAACGCCGTGTGTTAGGGTGCCAGGAGAAGATGGCAGATCAGCAGCGGCTGGGTTTCGAGCTCATGGCAGCCAAACTCGATGCCATACGTGGGTGCCTGAGTCCCATCAGGGAGCACCTACAGTCCCTAACGGATGCCCACTGTCCGCACCATGCTCACCAACAATCCTTGGCTGACATCGCTGGGTCCATTACTCAGATACAAGAACTGTCTAGGCAGACAGGCTCCAGCGATGACAGCACAGAGTTGGCGCAGATGCGGAGGACAATGGAGACCATGGAGCCGATGCAGGCTGGAAGTATGGCTGCCACTGCTGAACACCAGCGAGATGTAGCTGCGATCTTCCATGCCTTGCATATCCTCATCTTGCCATTGCTGCCACTGAGCCTGTTCCAGATAACTGCTGCAGGAACCGCGACACACACATCTCCGCCCCCTGACGTGTCAGTGGCACAAAGTGATTCAGCCCTATCACCTACGCAGCCTGATGTGTCAGTGGCACACAGTGACGCAGCCATAACACCACCACACACACCTGACACACCGGACACAGAAGACGTCTCAGAGGAGTAAGATGTGCAGGGTAATGACTGTGTGAGGAAGGAGGCAGAAGCATCCATCTCCTCCATATGGCCTGTCCCTGCCTGGCTCTGCCCTATGCATCATGCCCTGGGACAACACCTTCCACTGACCCCCGGAACACTCTGCGACATTCACCCGGACCCCAACACGGACTGCCATATCTCCACTGCTTGACAATTACACAGCAATCCTGCTGCAGACTGCACTCCCCCTCTTCCAAATCACTTTTCAATCCCCAAAGGACTCTGGTTGGCCCACCACTGGGCTTCCATGTTATGTGGGCTTGGATGGCCATGTACAGCTCCCTCTCCGTCATTCACCAGAATGTGAATAAAACATTCAAAATCATGCAGATGTGTCATGACTATGTTCACTCACGTATGGAAGTATGGCTGGATGTAGGGACAATGATTGCACAAGAAGGTACACCCTGGTAAATGACATCAATGCGCATGTTTATCCCCGAGACACATGGCCAATTGGATGACTGTGAAGGTGAGTACTAGCTGTGTCCCCATTGCACATTAACAACAATCTCACAACCCCCAACTTAGGCACAAGTCCATGTATTGAATAGGGCTGTGTGTAGGAATGACCAAATCGGTAGCAGGCCAGAAGTGGTGTCCTACATCACATGTGACAACAGAACTTCACGTCACATACCTACTCACACACATCTGTGTGGACACATTTTGTTATGATTTATAACATTGCTCAACATGGTCAGAGGTTGGACACCATACTCACATTGCTGAAGACACGTAAGTGCACAGGTCGGCCAGCAACTATCCCAACACAATGTCTGGCTCACAGAGGTGGAGCTGTCAAAAGGGACCCACCCCCATTGTACATGCGTCAGTCAGTTCCTCCCTGTGTAGGGACGATGCTCATTGTGGCACACGAGTGGTCAATCTAATCAACACTCATCACAGTTAGACACCAGTGGTGTTGCGTAGACTTTATTGGCTTGTGCGTGTCAGTACGGACAAGGCAACAGCCACAACAGGCAGGGACATGCTTAAGACACTTACACGCATCATGGGAACATGTCGAGGTGCAGGAAATGGGGAGGCAAAAATGAACACCAATCATCACGGATGGCAACGGTCTCACCCCACCTTGCCTTGCTGGACGAGTCATGTGTTGTTTGGCGTCTGCCCATTGCCCCGTGTGAGGGGGCACGATTAACAGCCCATGGGGTCTGCATAGTGCTCTGCCACCCGACTGCGCCGACTGTCTGCTCTGCTGACAGTGATCAGGTGAAAGGGTCCGACAAGTTCACATGTCGTGCTACATTGCCATGTGTGTACTCTCCCCCCAGCAGTGTGTCCGAATTGGTAACGTTGCCAAACGACGCTGTGCTGCTCCGACCATGGAACTGCATCACCTTGCACAGGTGTGTGTGTACACACGCGTAGTTCCACGCACATGCATTCAGAGTCCAGACGAAGGCAGACATGTCCTTTGTTGTGGTGGGATATGTGAGCATTCCCCACGATGCAACAAGGTGTTGGGATCTGTGCTGTGGGTGACAATCCGATATGGCTGCAGGATCGTAGTTACTCGTCCATGAATGCCAGCGCAGCTTCATGTGCAATGTGTTCCAATAGTACGTCGTTGTCGGGTTCAAGGAACACCAGGGTGAGCCAATCCATTAACTGGTCCGGGCAGATGTGCTCAGTCCACGCCGTTTCCCCAATCCGCAACACAGCCCAATAGGGGAGCGCCTCGATGTGGCCACTGCACAAGAGGAGTTGTGCAATCTCCCATGCGCAACTGCCAGCACATACGCCAAGGTTCAGTGCATCCCATGCACGGCTATCCAGGTGACACTCCTGTTCGTGGGCCAACAGGGGGCGCACTGTCAGGTCATAATCCAATTCAGCTACCATTGCGTTGGATAGGCAGACCTCCATGGGCCACTCGAATGTGCAAGATCGACAGTGGAACCAGGGCTGGACGCAGGTGACGTAGGCAAGACGGAAACTCAGACGGAAACTGATTCGCAACACTGCCATTGGCAGGGATCCCAACAGATGCAGCATTCATGCACGGTACAGTTCCATGTGACAGGGGTTGTGCATGTGCCCGGGAATGCCTGCCATTGCGTTTGTTGGTTTCGTGGCACCGGCACTCCTCAGACCGGCGGAACTTCGGTGAACGATATGCCACAGCTCTGGGCAATGAGTTGTATGTGAGTGCAAAGTTTGGACGGATGGGTAGTTTTTAACCAATGTGTCAAGGGCATCCCTTGCTGGTGTAGGTCGTGCAGGGACAAGTGTGTGTGGGGTGTGGGCAAGTTGGTGTTTCATTAGCGCAGTTCGTGGTGTGGGAGTCGTCAGAGGCTGGTATGGTATCTGACGCAGGGTGTGCCAGACGCATTCAGGACCAAGGTCGGGGGTTTGGTTGGCCTTCGGCCTTGTGTGTTGAGACAAAGGAGCTTTCATTCATAATTTTAGTCTGACTACTGCTTGCATGTCTTAATTGTGATGTGGACTTCGCGCTGACTTTGATGCCAGGCCTGTGATTTGGGGTGCACAGATTTCGAGACACACGCAGCTGTTGGCATGTTTGCATGAGCCAAGAGCCCGATTGGCCTTGCGCTCCTTGTTCAGTCTCTCTCTTTCTCTCTCTTTCTTTCTCTCTCTCTCTCTCTTTCTCTCTCTCCCTGTCCTTTGATGAGTGCCTGACACACCTTCTTATCTTGGATATTGTCTTGCAGGCTGTGAGTCACAGATTGTCCAGGGATGCCTCACCATGACTCTTCAAAATAGTTGTTTGGTGACAAATTAGGATGTGACATTTTGTTTGGTCTTTCAATGGTGTATGTATGAATCAGGATTTCAGTGCTCACGTATGTTGATTGTTGCAATTGTGCGACATCAGGCGGGTGATTTTGTTCATGTTTTCGTGCAGTTGGTGTGCTGTGTCTTGGTCCGGGGGAGGTGGGGGGTGCCCGGGGTGGGGCCCGGGGGGGTAAGGGGGAGGGGTGGTGTGGTCCTGGAGGTGGTGGCGGTGGGTGTTGTGGCCCTCTTGGGTGTCCGGCATGCATGTTCAGTGGCTCCATGGCATCTGTTGTTCTTCAGGTGTGGCTCTGGGCTGGGCTCTCTTTTGTGGTGCAGGCTGTCGTCCGACTTTGCACCAGGTCGGAACAGGTGTTAGTTTCCTGCTGCTAACGCGCCTTATCGCATTTTTTGTGATCTTATCGCGGATCTGGCTGGTCGTTGAGAATGTTGCGTTGTGGTGTTGTCGCGGCTTTTTGCACAGGAACGCCTACTCTGCATCTCATTAGCGATAGTTGCCGGGGTCATCTGTGGCGATGTTTTTTGCGGCTGCTATCGCGGGTAAACTGGTGTTATGGGCTGTTCACACCAGCTTGTGAATGGGGCGATGAATTTATCGCAACTTTGGCTGCGATAAAGTGCTGTTAACTCAGCGATAGCTCCTTGAGAATATGCCCCTCAATGTGTTATTATAGCCCAGGAGACAAGACTCGAGACAATACCTGGTGACATTTTTGTTTTCGTGACTGCTTGATAATGTAGTCTAAAAATAACACGTTAATGAGAATTATATCGCGCAGGAGTAAGTTGAAATGAAAAAAGAAGCTACTGGGACTTCGACGGTGACACTTGCTCAGTCTTTGTGCTTTCAGCATTGTAGCAGAACAACAGTTCTTATCAATTCTCACAGTGACATGCCCCAACACTAATTGAGTTTCTGCTCCTGCCAAGCCTTTTGGCGCCCGCTGTGCCCCTGCGCTGTCGCCCCTGGCACCCTGCTCGGCGCTACCATCTGTGGCTTTGTGAGGCTGTAGTTCGCTTCTGATAAGTATAAAATTCGCCGGCATGAATTCAGATTTCCTGGTGCACATGCAATTAGGCCATCACTCTTGACAGCAGAAACAAAGTCACCTCTGGGTAACTCCGTTTTGTATTCTCAATCGTCTCTACAGTTTGAAGCCAGGGGGTTCTAACTACGCTGAGTTGGATGCAATTTTCATATTTGTTTTTTTTGTCAGATAACTCTGTTTCCGAAGTTCAATATGAAAGAAAGCATGCAGGCTTTTGTCGAGGACAGCTGAACGATACTGCTGTTCTGACATTTTTATATTTTCATATTGTGAAATTGGTTCAGTGTAGCTTGGGGTTGGAAAGTAAGAATACACACGCATTGATTGCAAAAGCCACGATTTTTGGTATTTATATTATACTTATGATTAACATTCTGATGAAGTTCTAGGGAGCCACGTACCTGCTACACAAGAGAAGTGAAAGGCTCGACACGGTTCCGATGCAGCTGATATGAAGCACAAGGCGAGCAGTTCACTGAAGGAGAGGCATCAGGTTCTCTTCTGCTGCGGATCAGGACGCTTTACAACCTGGGCCCACTGACTCTGAGTGGCATTTCTCTCTGTGCCAGATGCTAGGGGCCTTGTTCTTTCATCACGGGGGCGTCTGTGTGGCACTGGCTCTTGGGCATCGATGCACTACGATGCTAAGTAGCATAATAGATACCAACCAACCTCTGACTCCAGGCGAAGCAATGGATAGAGCTCTACCCTCACCTTTAGCCTCTCAGCCGCCTGATATCAGCTGCTGGGGGGAACAAGAACAAGCAAGAAGTGGACGCTGCCGGGGTGTCAAAGGGCTGAAGCCTTTATAAATGACAAGACCACGGTAACTAGAGCACCTATAGAGGCAGCACAAGGCAAGTCAGGGCTAGCAGCTGCTACCCCCGATTGATGTCCATGTTCTAGCTGACGTCCCCTTGGGTACCAGTTTCATCAAGCCACCTGCTCCTTTTGTCCAGTGCAAAACGTTAAATTGACGCTCACATCCAATGGGAGCTAAGGACATGGTCCACGGTTGGGGTAAGGTGCTAATGCCGTCATAGTGTCAGGTACATTGTGCCTGCTTTTCTAAAATTCTTAATCAGTTAATTTGTTTCTGCACAATCCAGGACAAAATATGTTGTAGTAGCAAGAGCGCCATACAACAGGGCTCTGTGAACTCCCCTGGATAGTGTCTTTGAAGTCGTGGAATGCAATGATGCAATGGCTGTTGCAGAGTTTGAAGGTTTTTGGTTTAAAGGCCAGTCAGGGCCAGCTTTAGCGCTGGTGGCGCCCAGTGTGACAATATCTTTTCGGTGTCCCCCGAATGACCTCATTCTTCACGGATTCTGCACACTCCTCCCTCACTGCCACCCTTCAACAGTGGCCCTCAACTCTACATTCCCCCTGTTTCACATGTACTTCATTTGTGTTATAGTGCTACTCATACCAGTGTAGGGTGTCACAGTACTTTACATCGCACACATTATAGAAAGACAATATATTGTACCCAAGTGTAGGAATCACATATCATCCATAGAAGTAGGCAATATATTTTACGAGAGAAGCGAAAACTCAGAATTTAAAACGTGCCCCGGTGGTTGAGTTTACTAATAAGAATGTATTTCTTGTTAGCAACATTAGGAAAATGAAAGACTGGGGAAGAAACATAATGTTATAACCTGTACCATGCAGTTTACATGTAGCTCTTTGATGACAGTTTATAGGTCACTGTGCTCTATTAGGATTGCACCTTATGAACTGCAAATAACAGAAGGATCCCTGTAACAAAAACCGTAACCTACTGAGGTATCTACATAGAATACGGTTCCGTGTTCTGCATGGTACAGGTTCTTTGCAGCAGGCATATTAACCCTCGGTGCTACTTTATGATCAGTCAAAGCTGTCACTAGACAAACCTCTGGTTTCTCTCCAGCAGGAACATTAATCACCAGAGTTATCTTGACATTTGTATTGTTGCCTGAAAACTGCTGGACATAAAACGAACTCTGTAGCAGGTGCTTTTAAACCCATACGTTATTTTTAATTACAGGTATCCTATATCTGCCGTTTTTTTACCTGCCTCATTAATACTCCTCATAAGGTATTGCTAGAATGGAGAAGAACTGAAGCCGGCTGGACCGTGGCCAAAATATTCAGCTCTGCAGATGTTTTTCTCATGATGTATTTTTTCATGATGTTCCTATGGCAGTCTAGCTCAGTGCTGGCTGCTTATTTATATGTGTGTCATGCACTTCACGAGTTTGAATGCTGACAAGGCTGAGTCTGTCTGTCATCCTTCCAAGGTTGAGTAATTAAGTTCCATTAAATTGAGTCATAGCTATAGAGGGAGTATTAAGCACCGTATGAAACCCTGATTCATTATGAATGGGATGCTTCAGATGACAGGATTTGTATCCCTTTAATAGGCAATTGTTAAATAGCCTAAAGCTGTTTGCTTTAAGCGAAAGAAGAAAGTCATTAGTGCACAAAGGATGCAATGGATCCAAGGTCTGGCTGATCTGTTCTTATTGTGAGAACTCACTTCAGCTTCTCTTCTTCTTCCAGGCGTTTAGATACCATGAACAGAGAATGCAAATGGGGTGCGGTGACAGTTCTTAATGACTCATTACATTGATTTTGGACTCAAAGAAGGACATGATGCCTTCACAATGTAGTTTGTGTGCACAAGTTATATAACTCATTGTATGTGTTAAAGATCTTCCTTATTTGGTTTGGGACGTAGTAGAAAAATATGTCTTTTTAGCTCTTTTGACAGCTTATTAATAAACATGTCTCTTCCAACGATTCTTGCTCACGTTAGCCATCAACATTATTGTTGAACTTGTATTATTAATTGGCATGGATGACTGCCCACATTAAGAAATAATCACAACACTTGTGAGGGTGAACTCTCTAACTTACCACATTAACCTGAGCAGACCCCCATGGTAGCTATGACACAGAGCAGACAGTCTTAACTTACAGCAATGTGTAAAGTATTTATGCAGAACCACAACAATAATTCAGTCAAAATGCCAAAGATTAAACAATATGAAACCAAATTAGAAAAATAGAGTTACATTGAATAAACAAAGGGACAAAAAAGCCAATAATTGGACCCGAGATATGAATTTCTAAAGTTTTATGTAGAAATGGCAGCCTGAAAAAGTAAAGTGCAAATGATAGTCAATGGTTGTGGTTGACCAGGGCCAAAGTTTATATTTAGTCCGTCTAAGATGGAGCCCGGGTCTTTTTACAGCAAGTGGATTGTTCCCAGTGAAAGCTTGAAAGTCTGAAAGTTACAAAAACATTTTTAATCCCTCTGGTTTGGATGAAAAATTGACAAAAGTTTCCTAATGTCCTTCTGGTCCCCAAACAACCACAGGAGTACACTTATAAATAAGGGTGGGTGGCAGCAGTGCTTAATTTGGGCCGGTGGTTTCCGGTGCTCAGCACCGGCACTTAATTGCTAGCACCGGGGCTTATGACAGGCTGCCACGTGTTTTTTTCTTTTACCAAATGTTAATTTAGTGTTCCAGCCATGCGTCATGCATGCTCTTTTCCCATTTGATTACATTACACTGAAAGGTTTGCAGACGTTGCTAAGCTCAGGTTTTACACAACAATATTTCATTTTACTTCGACTTTGTTCTATTTCCGGGTCATTGAAGACAGAGCCACACACAATAAAGAGAGTGGGAGATGCGACCTGCGCAGTGAGGGGTTTCTCTGCCTCGGGTCTGGAATGAAGTATTGCGGACCAAAATACATGGGTCAGAAATACTAACAGCACCGGGTGTGGCACAGCTAGTGAAGGTTGTTCGGTCTGGAGTTGTTCCGTCAACAGCAGCAGGGAGAATGTCAGCAAGGAGAGCTACAGAGCCCGGAGGAGGCTTCGGATTTGCACCGCCTGCAGAGGGAGCTTCTGAGGCTAGGTGAGGCCGCGTCGCAAATTGTGCACCACTTGCAGGAACAGCCACAGACCCCAAATGATGCAAAGGCAGTCCATCGTGTGCAAGGGAAGGCACGTAGGCCAGTCTATGCACAGCAGAGGGGTGGGCACCGAAAACAACCTGCAGATGCCAGGTGGGCGAGCAGGGCCTGAACAATCTGCAAAGCATTCAGGAAGAAGGGCAACAGCAGCTGGATGAGGACAGCTGCGACGGCCGCCTTACCACCCTACAGGACTATATCATCTGCACCAAAGATTCGCTAGCTGCCAGAGCTACGTTTCTGCCCGCCTCAGGGGGTGTGTTGACCTGGCATCAGTGCATGGGGGCATGCTGTGAAGAGCCATATTGTTCTGTGGCGGAGTTGTCCACCTCTTCAAGCCACCAGCATGCCCCAGCATTGAGCTGCTACGTCTTCTATTGTATGTACCAGGGCCACAGTGTCTGCACCTACTCATTACACTGTGGCAAAAACAGCTTTACCAGCTCCCAGGTAAATGAAAGTGCGAGTGCCACCCACTAGAGAGAGCCCGCCAGCAACACCCTGCAGAGGCTGGCACTGACCCCAGAGCAACTTGACATCAGATTATTACAACCGTAACAATTTTTAACATTGTACTATTCCTGCTGTATTCTCGGACAACTTAAACCGATTGTAGGCCTGACATTACAACAAAGCTGTTGCCAGACATTATGTGATCAGTTAAAAAAAGATGGCTTTAAGCATCTCTTTGTTCGCACATATGTTGGCAGCAGGAGAACCTATTTTGATTGTGCAGAATTTGTGTTCTTCCACAAACAATGCTTGACCTCGAAGCAGCTGTGATCATTGTGTTCCTTTATCCAGCTGAATTTAGATAAGTGAATAGACTAACCGTATGCTCCATGCATAATAAGAATCTAGGAGGAGCTGAGCAACTAGATTGGAAGGGGTTAGTTACACCGTTCCAATGGTGCTGGGAGGCTGCTTTCAGGAAGTGTCTGCCTTTCCAGCCCTGAAAGTAACTCACTCAGCCCTCACTCCCTTACAGCACACTGCGCCTCAGTCAAAAAGGGAGTCCCTCTATCTCCTTTTGCTCGAGGGTGCCTATCACAACCACTTAAAAGGAACCCTATTATTAAAGCAGTGGCAAACACGCACCACTATCCCACCTTCAGTTTTTTGGGGAACAGCACCTACCACCGTACACCATCTAGAGTTGCAGGATAGATTATTTCACACCCATGTGCATTATGGAGCTGCTTTTGACATTTGAGGTGGTATCAGAGCTCATGTGACTTCAATTGGGTTATACATGATGGTTGTTAGAAGACAATTGGGCTATGCTTGGGCACTAGAACCAGTGTGTGGGCTGTGAATTTGAAGATGTCAGAGTGCATATGATGACTGTGTAAGCCTAATGCACCTGGACGTTTGACAGACATGACCCAATATATTTATTTTTATTTTTTGAAGACATGACCCAATATATATCATGGAATCACGGTGTATTACACCTGGCTTTCAGAAGTGCTAGTTGAGGATGTGGATGGAGCCAATAGAGTAAGTGGGTCGCGCAGGGGACGTGGGTGTGTTCTCCTAAAAAAATATGAGCACCTACACTTAATATTTTACAAATTAAGCACTGGGTGGCAGACTCCACTCTGCCGGTGGAGGTTTGCCACTTTAGCAAAAACTCTGCTCCGTAGCGGAGTTTCACAATGCTACCATCCACCCTCTAGCTCCCCGCACCCAGTCTGAAATGGCGGTAGTGTTGCCATGACGGCTAGAGTGCCAAACCGGTCCCTTCCGGGGTTACAGGGTGGCGCTTTGGACTCTACTGAGTAGCATCATAGCCATTGGGATGTGGCCTGGGAGGGGGGACGTGGCCTGAGAGGGGAGGAGCAGCCAGGGAATGTGCATAATCCCAAAAGTTCCAAAAACAACTAGTGCACTAACCTTGTTGTAATACTGATGGACAAAATGACTGATGATCGCTGGGGCTGGGCCTTCACTCCACACAGCCACTGCCAGATTCACCGACCACCTTTAAAGCAGGATATGAGGAGGAAGAGCAGTGTGAGAGATCTCCACCAACCCCTGAGCACATGTGCACATTGAACCGTGCTGTCCTACTTGTGGCATTCACCGCTGCCCTTCCTATTGGCGTGTCTGCACTGTTTCAATCACAAACTGGTAAGGAGCCTAGGGGTGCTCGTGGCAGAGGGCAGGGGAGTGAGAGTGGTGTAGGAGCAACCTATTGTTAACTTATTAGATGTCCTTCATTAGCTATGGCACCTATCAGCGTGGCTACCCGTACAGATAACCCTGCATCTCTCTGCTTTCTACCCCTACGGCTCAGTGAACGTATCTCGATTTGCCTCATCACATCCTAAGAGTCTAGTCTACAACTATCACTGTACCTCATTGCATTCTTTGCAGTGCTTCCGCGCCCACTCTGTATCAGCCCTCCCGGAGCCTAATTGCATTGCACTCCTCTCTGTGGTACAACTCCCTCGGCCCTCATCTCTGCGTCACTAGCGCTATCATCGCTCCTGTGAGCTCTTTGCAGCATGCACATAGCCCGTGCCGTACTTTCCCTTCTGTAAGGCGGAAAGAGAAACCTCACCTTCTTTTTAACAAACTTGTTTACTTCCCCAGCATCTTCTGGCTCTTCTGGCTCTTCTGTCTCTATTCTTCCTTTTACTACTTATTAGTGGACCGATGGTTCCCTTCTGCTGCGTTGCCCTTCTCTCTCTGGTCACACTCAGGGACAGCCAAGGAGCGGCTGTGTCACTCAGGGTGACACCAGCATAGCCGGCCTCCTCTGGGCTTTTCACAAGGCATTGCAACTGTGCAGAATGGCAGAGCCCTTGTGCTATTTGCTCAATGCAACTCCCCTTACATTGCACATTTCATGCACAGAATCAGTGCAGTGCGCCACCCTTCACTTAAAATACCCAAATGCACACCTTCCTGTAACATATTTTGTGCATTGTCATCTCACTATGGGTGTATATTGTACAGGGGTGGGCGAGTTGAGCAACTCCGCCTGCACCGGAACTTCGTGGAATTTCACAGAGTTTTTATTCCGCGTAGTGCAACTCCATGAACTCCGCCCACCCTTACTTATAAAGCTCTCCCCCCGGACCTCCGGGAAGCCACTTAGGGACTCACAGGGTGTCAGGTAAAGGCATAAAACAGTATCCAGTCTAGGTCCACTAATTAGCTGGGTAATTCCAAGGAAAGGTTTCTTGCAGCTTGTTATCTCCCTGTAGCCACAAAGGAGGTAAGTCAGCTGAGCCTTGGAGTCCACGACTTTGTCTTGGTTCCGAGAGTGAGGAGGTCCACGTCTTCAGGGCTCCTGTCAGGTCTTAGACAGCAGGGTCAGTTCTCTTCAGATCTTCTGCAGGTCTTGGAAGTGTTCCAAAGTGGGTGCCTAGAGGTGCCACATTTATGCCTTTTACAAGGTAGTGGGTGTCGTGACTCCTGGGCACTCCCTAACCAACCCACTTTTTCAATAGTTTCGTACTGCAAACAAGCCCAAACTGCCCAGTGTCTGAGCACTTTCAAGGGCTCTGAGGATGTGTGTGTGGGGGTGTCATAGGGAAATCACCAGTGTCCTCCCACATCCAACACTAAAATCCAGTTAGAAGCAGGCACAGTACCCACAGCAAACCCAGAGACCAAAGTCTAGTAGGACAAAAGCAGGGTCCTTCAGCAACCAGAAAGGTGATGCGCAAGAATTGTCTTGCCATTCTGTTCCCTCCCTCTCAAGTGTGCCTCAACAGACCTGTCACACAGAATGTGACAGTGTGGTGTCACATGATGCCCACATCCCCCACTTTGAAAGTTCTGTGGAATTTAAAGTAGTCATCTCTTCCCATATTCAAGTCAACCTATTGTTTGCTCCTGGGAGGCATTTCACACCTCATTCATACCTTATTCAGGCAAAATACAGGCTGGTAGAAAACGGAAGAGCTAGTGATAATTAGCCTCCAGAAGCTTCAGGCAAGGAAGAGGTGACTCTTTTAAACTTACTTTTGCTTAATGTGTATAAAAAATTGGACTTTACCATTAAACTTGATTTAAAAAAAGTATTACAAATAGTTGTTTAATTAGCTGATCCCTTTCCATATTAGTATTATACTCTGGTTTTCCACATTGGACAGCTAGGCCAGCAACATTGAAGATAGCCTTTTGTGCCTTGTCACTGTAGTGAAATTAATTTTCTACATGTCAAACTTTTAAATACCATGCACCCTCCCTTGTGAGGTACAAGGCCTACACACGGGCAACTTCCTTATATTTAATAGAGAGGTTTATACCTGTTGATAAGGGTTATTGAACAGGCTTGACTGCAAGTTTTACACTGCTTTTGTCACAGAGACAGCAAAATATTGTTAAATATGGCACATTCCTGTCCTTTTCCTTTCATTCAGCACAGCAAGGTGGCTTGATGTGCTGTGCTGTGCTGCGTGAAGTATTGATAAACCTGTCCCTTAGTCTTATTAACCTAAGACCACCCTGCCAGTTCCCAGGTTTTACTTCTTGTCTGTAGGTTTAATGTCCAGTAGTACTGTTATTTTTCTTCATTGGGCTAGCTTTTAGTGAGATCAATATTATGTAGGCAGCAGTCAGCTGCAGTGTTCTGATTGTTTTAGGTAAGCCCAGACGCAGTGTGATTATGGGGTTTGAATCACCTAATTGGGGTCATTTGTGTCTATTCTACTGAGTAGGTTGGGCAGATGAACACCTTTTAGTGGTGTAGGGGTATAATTGATGACGGACGTACTGACATGTTAGGGTTTTCTATTTTATACGCACACACTTTAGTTCTACAGTGTGTATTTTGAGCTGATAACTAATAAGCCTGGGCAGAGTCTGCGGAGTTCTGCTACACAGAACTCCACGGAGTCCCCTAAAAACTGTGCTGCACTATGTGGAGATCTACTAGCGTGCAGGGTTTTTCGGTGCACCTGTTCACATCATGAGGGGACAGAGGCAGTGCTTAATTTGGGCCGGTGGTTTCCGGTGCTCAGCACCGGCACTTAATTGCTAGCACCGGGGCTTATGACAGGCTGCCACGTGTTTTTTTTTTTTACCAAATGTTAATTTAGTGTTCCAGCCATGCGTCATGCATGCTCTTTTCCCATTTGATTACATTACACTGAAAGGTTTGCAGACGTTGCTAAGCTCAGGTTTTACACAACAATATTTCATTTTACTTCGACTTTGTTCTATTTCCGGGTCATTGAAGACAGAGCCACACACAATAAAGAGAGTGGGAGATGCGACCTGCACAGTGAGGGGTTTCTCTGCCTCGGGTCTGGAATGAAGTATTGCGGACCAAAATACATGGGTCAGAAATACTAACAGCACCGGGTGTGGCACAGCTAGTGAAGGTTGTTCGGTCTGGAGTTGTTCCGTCAACAGCAGCAGGGAGAATGTCAGCAAGGAGAGCTACAGAGCCCGGAGGAGGCTTCGGATTTGCACCACCTGCAGAGGGAGCTTCTGAGGCTAGGTGAGGCCGCGTCGCAAATTGTGCACCACTTGCAGGAACAGTCACAGACCCCAAATGATGCAAGGGCAGTCCATCGTGTGCAAGGGAAGGCACGTAGGCCAGTCTATGCACAGCAGAGGGGTGGGCACCGAAAACAACCTGCAGATGCCAGGTGGGCGAGCAGGGCCTGAACAATCTGCAAAGCATTCAGGAAGAAGGGCAACAGCAGCTGGATGAGGACAGCTGCGACGGCCGCTTTACCACCCTACAGGACTATATCATCTGCACCAAAGATTCGCTAGCTGCCAGAGCTACGTTTCTGCCCGCCTCAGGGGGTGTGTTGACCTGGCATCAGTGCATGGGGGCATGCTGTGAAGAGCCATATTGTTCTGTGGCGGAGTTGTCCACCTCTTCAAGCCACCAGCATGCCCCAGCATTGAGCTGCTACGTCTTCTATTGTATGTACCAGGGCCACAGTGTCTGCACCTACTCATTACACTGTGGCAAAAACAGCTTTACCAGCTCCCAGGTAAATGAAAGTGCGAGTGCCACCCACTAGAGAGAGCCCGCCAGCAACACCCTGCAGAGGCTGGCACTGACCCCAGAGCAACTTGGCATCAGATTATTACAACCGTAACAATTTTTAACATTGTACTATTCCTGCTGTATTCTCGGACAACTTAAACCGATTGTAGGCCTGACATTACAACGAAGCTGTTGCCAGACATTATGTGATCAGTTAAAAAAAGATGGCTTTAAGCATCTCTTTGTTCGCACATATGTTGGCAGCAGGAGAACCTATTTTGATTGTGCAGAATTTGTGTTCTTCCACAAACAATGCTTGACCTCGAAGCAGCTGTGATCATTGTGTTCCTTTATCCAGCTGAATTTAGATAAGTGAATAGACTAACCGTATGCTCCATGCATAATAAGAATCTAGGAGGAGCTGAGCAACTAGATTGGAAGGGGTTAGTTACACCGTTCCAATGGTGCTGGGAGGCTGCTTTCAGGAAGTGTCTGCCTTTCCAGCCCTGAAAGTAACTCACTCAGCCCTCACTCCCTTACAGCACACTGCGCCTCAGTCAAAAAGGGAGTCCCTCTATCTCCTTTTGCTCGAGGGTGCCTATCACAACCACTTAAAAGGAACCCTATTATTAAAGCAGTGGCACACACGCACCACTATCCCACCTTCAGTTTTTTGGGGAACAGCACCTACCACCGTACACCATCTAGGGTTGCAGGATAGATTATTTCACACCCATGTGCATTATGGAGCTGCTTTTGACATTTGAGGTGGTATCAGAGCTCATGTGACTTCAATTGGGTTATACATGATGGTTGGTAGAAGACAATAGGGCTATGCTTGGGCACTAGAACCAGTGTGTGGGCTGTGAATTTGAAGATGTCAGAGTGCATATGATGACTGTGTAAGCCTAATGCACCTGGACGTTTGACAGACATGACCCAATATATTTATTTTTATTTTTTGAAGACATGACCCAATATATATCATGGAATCACGGTGTATTACACCTGGCTTTCAGAAGTGCTAGTTGAGGATGTGGATGGAGCCAATAGAGTAAGTGGGTCGCGCAGGGGACGTGGGTGTGTTCTCCTAAAAAAATATGAGCACCTACACTTAATATTTTACAAATTAAGCACTGGACAGAGGTGAGTGTTCTCATGCTCTAAATCGCACACTCACGGCACCACGCAGTTCTCCCATGCATTTTCGTGTTCTAAATCTCGCGGGAACTGCACCACACGGTCTGCATGGGCACGTCCATCTTGTTTTTCTGCTCTCTGTTATGGTGCTGGGGCTAAATCTTAATCTCTCTTTAATCTCTGTAATCTTCCTCCTTTAAAATTTATCTACTCCTAATTTTTATTTTTTATAATCGTGTGCGTCTTTGTGCATTTTACATTTTTGGGAAAATGTTTTAGTGTTTTTGTGACTTTTTGACTTTATTTCCTCTTACTTCCTTATTTTTGTCTTCTTTCCTTTCCTTTCCCTTCCTTTTCCTTCTTATCCTACCCCACCAAGCACCATGGGAGAGGGACGGTTTCCTTGCTAGCAGCGCCGCCACCCAGGTGTGCAGCTCCTGGCGATCTTTGGAGAGGAGGAGGTGGCAGCGCCACCTCTCCTCTATGCTGGCAGAAGGCATCAGGTCTAGAGCGTCAGTGGCGCTGGGGGCAATGCACCAGTATGTGCTGTGCACCAGCCAGGTTCGGTGCACCGCCCAGCAGCTGACGCAACGCTGGGTGGACATTCTGAACCGGGAACAGGAACTGCTCGACCTGCTCGACCTGCTCAACATTGAGATTCTGAGTGTCGGTGAGTATTAATTATTTGTTGCGTTTATGTTCTACAACACAAAAAAAGATTCAGAATAGCATGCTATTGACACTTAAAGGTAATTCATGTTTAGTTTAAGTTGGTATATTATTGTGTGATTCAGTTTCAAATTTTTGCTAGGCAGGTACTCAGCACTATCTAATCATACTCATTGGTGCTCCCTTTGGCTTATTAGTTAAGAAGCATTGTAGACTGTTCTCATGTCATTATAGTGCACTAGTGAGTAACACGTTCTCTCTGTGACTTTGCTCATGTAGCTCGTATAGTTCCTAGTTATCTATTTCACAGTGATGTATAGTATGCATCTATGCATTGCAAAAAAAGGGAGACTGAGTTGGTCTGTCAAGGGGGTTGAGAAATGGAAATAGAATCAAAGCTCATTCACTGCAATGCATTATTTCCAAATGTAGGTTTTGTTAAGGAAATTTGGAGTAGAGATTTCAGGATTAGCATGGGGAACTCAATGATAGTCAATAGACTTGAGCCAAAACTAGTAGTACTATAAGTGATCTGTTTTAGAGAAGTACAATGTGACTGCGTGCGCTTGTAATAAAACGTTTTGTAGAGATTACTAACTGCATCACTAATCTATTGTTTTTTTAGCTTCTTAATTTCTTACATCAGTACCCAAAGCCAAGAAGAGGGACATTGTCAAGGGTGCGGTCGGACTGGGAATAGCAACCAGCCCTGGCAATCTGCTCGTCCATCCCCGGTAGTGGAGGGGAGCTAGTGAGAAGCACCGCTCCTGCTACACTGCTCCTGCTTTTGTTACAGGGGGCTGATATTGCAGCACTGCTGAAAAACTGTCTCCCAAGGGCCCCCATCCTTCCAGCCCACCAGAAAAACACCCGTGTGCCTGCTATGGCCAGTCCAGGCCTGGTCGAGGGCCCGAGAGAAGCTGGTCAGCTGGTGCCGACCACCAGCACCGCTGCCGAGGGCTCTGCTGATCCCAGTAGGTCCTATTATTTACTATTATTATTTCCCTAATGTTGGGTTTTATGATTGTTGTGGACTTAGGGTACAATGAATCTTGGGCTATTGGAATGTTGGTGTTATATAATAAAATTCACCATGTATGTTTGTTGAGAAGGCTTTCTTTTTCCTGCTCATGCTCAAACACAGTTGAGTTCACAAGAGAGTAGCCATGGTCATCATGGACCCCCTCCTCCCCCAATGTAGTGTGCTGCTGTCTCGTTCATTTATAGTTACAGTATAGCAAGATTTTCCAATGACAGTGCAGCATGGCTGGAAAAAAGGATGAGGTCCCACTCCCATTGCATTTGTCGACCAACACCATATGTCTTTCATTAACCATTATTTAGGCCTTGGCAGTGAACACTGCTCCGCCCGCTGAGTTTGTAGAGTTTTTTGCACCCCGCGGAACTCATGGAGTTGGTGAGCGCGAGCAAGGAAAGTCCAATGCAGGCTGCTACCCAGCGAGATTTCTCAACACCGGCGGTCGCGGATGCTCACTACCGCTCTTGTTGAGAAATCTTCTGTTCGCATTGAGGAAGCTGCAGCTCCAGTAGAGCTACTACTCGAGTGGCAGATAGAAGCTGCACCCTCTTGCATTGTACATGGGACCATTTGCACTGATTTTACAGCGAGTGACAAACACCCGGCACTAAAAGTCAGCACGAACAGCACGAGGTAACGCACTCCGCTGCTCGTGGAACTCCAAGTAGCTTGGCTGAGTTTTTTTGTCACTTCGCAGAGTTCCACTTAGCGGAACTCAGCGAACTCCGCCCAGGCCTATCATTATTCCAACCCTGGCTTGTATAACTTTGTGAACCAATCAAATACCTATAGTAATATTTTTGTTAGAAGATACTGCAGTGCTAACTGAACTGTAGTTCTGTATTGCAGGTGAATTTGGGGTGGCATATCTGGCATCTAAAATATGTGTAATGTCTTATTCTAGCCACACAGAACACCAGTGATTCTGGCTCCAGTGCCAATTTCAGGACGAGACAGGTCAGATGGAAAGGGAGTAGTGGCAGCAGAGATGGGCACTGGCAAGTAACATAATTCTTGCAATTATTATACTCCCTTGCTAGTACCAGGGCGTCATCATCAACATATGACCGTGAAGTGATGGATTCGCGAAAGGATGGATTGAAGATAGGGTGGCTAATGGCTATTGAATGGATGGATAATGGATTGGTAATTTTGGTGAAAGACTGGATGCTTAATCATGGTAGCTATGGGTGAATTTGAATGAAAGGATGAATGTATATTTGGATTGTTTGGATGAATAAGCAAGGAAACTCTTCTTAACAGGAGCATGCTGCTCAACTACTTTGCATGCTTGGTTTATGTAGGGTTATTATCATTCAAAGCTATAGTTCTAAGTGAGGGATTTCTTGGGGAGGGAGTTTCTTTGGTCTGCTCCTTTGACTCGCCCTATCTGTTTAGTGAGCCAGATGTATCCCACCCATCATTCATCATCCCTCCTCCCCATCCATGGCATTTTTGCCACCTAAAGCCCGAAATTTAGTATGGGTCAGATTAGGCTGTGTAATATGTGTCTGCTTCAGTTAAAGCAGCATTTACAATATTTTCAATGCATTGCAAACTGGACACACATGGTGTGTAGTTTCCCTTCGCCCACTCATTCACCTCCTATTCTTCACTCCTTTATTTTTCTTAAGTTTGTCCTTCCCAGCCTACCAAATAGTAAAATCCATTCTTGGCATGTGCCAAATTTTATTTTATAACCATTTGAAGTAAAGTGACTCCAGAATATATTCCATGGTTTCCCAGAATAGATTATTGTACACTTGTTCAGATTTTTTCCTTTTGACTTGGACAGTGACTGAATAAGTCAAAGGTGACGAATCAATGATCAGTGTAGTGCCCCTCTATTCTTTATCTAAAAAAAGCACTGTTTAATCCCGCTACCATACCCCCTGCAGTAGAGTCAATAACATTTTCTTTCCATGCTTACTGCCAAGCGAATGAAAGTGCGTGATTTTATGTCAAGTTTGGCATATGGGATACATAATGACAAGCGTGCCAAATACAATCTATATAGCCCGTTTCTTTCCCTGTAGTGCAGTCCATCAGATTCATTTTCCCCAACGTTTACTTATGGCAGACAGGATAACATTAATATTTGCATTTCATACGTGAGGTATGTAGCATAGTATCTTATTATTATTCATCTTCTTCTTTAGAGTGTGGGTAGAAAGAGAAATGCATTTGGAGAAGAGCAGGGCAATTGGAATTAAAAATAGATATTTGTCAACCTCAACTGCCGCAGCTGCGGACAGGAGCAAACTACCCGATGCGATGGCAAGCAATGTGCAAGGCTTCATTATTTTATTTAGCACAACACAAAACTTATACTCTATTTAGTGCATAATGCTGTACTTATTAATGGGAGGTCATTTATTTTTCAACTCAAAGTATGTGTTTATAGTTATTTGAAAAGCCTTTAGAATCAAAAAATAATCAAATCACTGTTTTTTCAATCTGGTGTTATTCTGCCTTTTAATACTTTTCTGCCACACAGTTGGTGCTATTTATGAAAGGCATGTGTAGGTAAAACATAAAATTGGCCTTGTGACTCTCCTAATCACAATTAGGCCTGGGCTGTGAACTCGGCTCCGTTTACATAGTTTGTGGAGTTTTCTGTAATCTGCGCTCTACGGAGCACGCAGAGTTCTGAAACACTTTGCTCTGTGAAGCAGAGTTTTTTCCTTGCTCTCACATGTAAACGTCAAGTTGGTGAGCGCGAGCGAGGAAAATCCACCTCCTAGTGAGATTTCTCAATGCGGGCGGTCAGATTTCTCAATACAGGTGGTTGTGAATGGTCGCAGCCAGTCATGTTGAGAAACATTCTATTTGCGTTGATTAAATCTACTTAAGTGGCAAGAAAAGAAGCAGCGCCCACTTGCTCTGCGCATGGTGCCGTTTGCGCTGATTTTACAGCACGAGACAAACACCCAGCACTAAAAATTTATGCAAACGGCATGACCAAATGCACTTTTTTGGTCACTATGTGGAACTCCGCGAACTCCATCCAGGCCTAATCATAATCACATCCCATCAAATTTTACTGGCCCTAGGGGACCAGCAATGTACTGCTACTGTGCCACCCAGTAATTTATAACAATTGGTTGCACAGAGCATTATTTACAATTTGTCTTTTAAGTTTTTCTCAGTGTAGCTGCTCCTGCTTGTCCAGTTGGACCACCCACCAGGCAGGAGATAGCGCCCGTTTGTGGTGGCAGAGGCTGGAGCGTATCCAGGAAGAGTACCGGTGGCTAGTTGTCCTAGAAGAGAAAGAGGAGGAGGAAACAAGCATACCTTAGCCGGGCCCCAGTACAGCTGGTTCCCATCAGCCTCCAGCCTCTCGGCTGTCCCATCACTGGCGCTGCCACCAGCCAACTGCTGCCACCCTGACAACAGGCCATTGCTGTGCCGCATCCTGCAGTGGCTGGACAACATCAAGAGTTGGCACACCACGATGGAACAGAGCATGGACCAGCTCCGGACCGACATCCATAATGCCCTCTTCTAGCTCTTTTTTAATTTTTGGTTTTGATGGGAGGGACTTGCTGTTTGTTGGGGCTGGGTGGAGAGGGTGGGAAGACAGTTGGGACTGGAGTGACTTTTTCCTTGGACATTTTGAGTTTTGGGTCAGCTTTGTTTGGGGAGAGCAGTGGGTATGTTGCTTGGGTGGAAAGGGAAAAACTATTTTATTCAATCTAAATCTATGCCTAAAGTAGTTTGTTTTGCTTTTACTTTGCACTGCTGCCTTCAGCTGGTTTTATGCAGCCTATTTATGTGCTTGTAACTTAAAATAGAGTGTAGCGCTTAGTTATAGAGTTATACTTCTCTAACTATCTTGACCATTAGGGGAAATGCTGCAATGATGACCTATAGTGTCTACAATAAGCCTGGGCGTAGTTCGCGAAGTAGCGCTACGCGAAGCTACGCAAAGTGCAGTTCGCACTACGTGAGCTATGCGTAGCACTACACGAACTGCGTAGTGCACTGTTCGCAATGATTGCACAGTGCCGGATGCTTGTCCGCACTGTGTAATCATTGAAAACGGCATCTTGCACAGTGCGAGCTGTCTTTTACTGCCGCTCGAGTAGATTTTTACTCGAGCGGCAGCTTTCTCAACGCGGACTGGTAGTTTCTCATCGCGAGCGGTCGCGCGCATACGTGACCACTCGCAATGAGAAACCTGACCTCCCCACGTTGAGAATCTCGCCGGGAGGTTTATTTTCCACGCTCGCGATCGGCAACTTGATGTTGCCGATCGCGAGCGAGAAAAAGTCTCGCCGGGATGTCATTTTGCTTGCTCGCGGTCGCCAACTTGACGTTGAGGACCGCGAGGAAGCAAAAAATGACTGCTGCACTACGCTACGCTACGCGTGTTTGCACTGTGCTACGTGCAATTCGCGTTGTGCGAAGTAGCGCAAACTTCGCAAACTACGCGAGCGTAGCGTAGTGCTTTGCCCAGGGTTAGTCTACAACAACCTAGATAAACAATAGTAGCAGCTAGTTACATACTAGTGCAATTTGATCCATACTAGTTGTCTTACCTGAATATAGATGAAGCAACAACAGGGAAGGCATCACAACTTCACAAGTTAGGTCCGCCTTCCATTTCCACTCAGGTGAGCTCCTACTGTAGGATTAATCTGATTGATTATCCATCAAAGGCAAATAAATGAAAATAAAAAGACTGAGTTAGTGGGTTATAGTTTATCAAAGCTTTACAAAGTGTTATAACCTGAGTACTACATGATGAAACAACGAGAAGAAGAAACCGGACAGTACATCAGGAAAAGGGAAAAAAAGCATTTCTCAGATGTATCCTCTATACGGAATCCAGAAAGGCAGTCCCGATGAGGTCAGAGGATGCTGTAGTGGAGGCGGCTATCCATCTTCAGCCAGACTTTAACCAGTGTGTCCCCCTTAGAGCCCCCTTTGGGACCTTCAGGTCGATCAAGACCAGCATGGATCTCATCCAGGAATTCTTGTGCCTTTATTTTGGAGGTGGAATGTGTCCTACCATTGAAGACAACCTTCAGCTTGGCAGGGTTGAGGAGAAACACCGGGCAGCCACCTCCTCTCCACTGTTGCATGGCAGAAGTCGTGCCTCACAAAAAAGGAGTGGCCATCAAATGAGTTCTTCGAATCGGGCCGTGCTTTTTAAAAAATGGCCCGTCACAACAAAAAATGTCTGAAAAAAAACAAAATTGCTCTAGGCTTCGCCAAGTGGCCCCTCTGCCCATTATTCCATAAAGTGAGTGGGAATCTGTGCACCCGCTGTATCTCTGCCTCCCAGTACCAATTAACCAGATTGGGGAAGGCACCTCTAAGCAGATTGATAATAAAGGCCCTGACATCGTTGCCTTCAACATTCTCTGCTACACCCAAAAAACGTAAATTATTCCGCCGTTGGCGGTTCTCAAAGTCCTCCAACTTCCAGAGAACATCTACCAGCTGAGAATCGTGGCTCTCTACTTGAGCTTGAAGTGAACATGTGGTCTCCTCTATGGCTACTTTCCGGGTTTCCAAGGTCGCCAGCCTCTCGGCCATGTCCGGGCAACATTTTTTTACTTTACGGATAGCCCCCTGAATTTGTTTTGCAGCCAAGTGGGCCTTGCGAGTTTCCACCCTAGCTTCGCCTTGTAGCTGTTTTAGCGTAGAATATATTAAACCCATAGTGAGAGCTTCTGGGGAAGCTTGTGCAGCAGGTTGGGCCCCAGTATCTTCATAAACCCTTTGGGGTCACAAGTACAACACCTTCTTCGGGGAGATCCTCCATGACGACCGTACCATCGGACTCATCAGTAAGTGGACAAAACGTATCCCCCTGATCAGGTGAGCAAAAAATCCTCAATTCCAAACTGTCTTGTGGCAAATGGGACGCAGGGATGGGTATATTTGACGAAAGTGCTGTGTTACCAGGCGTAGCCAGGGGGGTAGAGGTGATAGTATTATCTGCTATTTGATGGTCCTTGACAACCACTCCCCCTTCCGCTCCTAAATCCACTCCAGTCTCTAGTCCCCCTCCTGTCTGCATGTCCTTTCCCCTGCGATAGAATTGGATATGGGCCCCTCCTCCAGCCCAGTGTCAACAGTTTTGTCAGTAGCCTCGGTACTCACAGACAGGCTGACAGCCGTATGCGGGGTCTGATGTCCTCCTCCTACCCCTTCTTTGGCCTGACCGGTGCACCGGGTAGTTAAACTGAAGATGGAGGGAATGATAGGCTGTTTCAGATCAGCCTGTACGAGTCTGCCATCTGTGACCTTATGTCTTTTGCCGACCTTAGAGGCTCTACCGGGTTAGCAGAAGAGGCGCCGGTTTTCGCTTTTCCTCTGCCCTCCACCTCGTTCTCATCCCCTTTTCTCTTTGTTTCCGTGACTCGACGAATTGTGGAGGGGTAGGCGGGGGAACCTCCGTCCGCTCCTTCTCCTTTTCCCTAGCCGGCTTAGTACGCAGCAGCATCGTAGGGTCAAGAACTGAGACACTACTCCATGGTGGAAGCCCAAACAGCCTCGTCAGCAGTAATGCGATCGCTCTCCGCGCTCTCCTTTTTTTTTTTTTCTTCTCCTCCTTTCTTTTTTTTCCTTCGTCACCGAAGCTATGAAGGGGTGGGTCAGGATTCTTCTTTTTCAGGAGCCATCATCAGGGTCCTAGGTGAACCACTGCTCCAATTTGGGGTTTGGGGTGGGGGAGGGGGTGTGGGTTTGAGGCAGGGGGAGGGTAGGATGGCAGGGAAGGGAGGGTAAACAGCCATTACAACGAGTTTTTTACTTCGTGATACCATTACAACGCATGCATTACCACGCATGCGTTGTACATCGCGAAGTCATTACTACGCATTTTTTTAGAACGCATGGTCATTTACCACGCATGCCTTTACAACAAATTTCGTTGTAAAGATATGTATAGTAAATGACCACGCGTTCTAAAAAAATGTAGACGATCCACGTCGTCGTAAGGAAACAGAGGCTGTTCCGTTTCCTCATAACGACGTGCACCGCCCCTCAGAGATGACGTGAAGCAGGAACCAGGAGGAGAGAGGAACCACGAGGAGAGAGAGGTAAGGGGGATTGGGCATGGGGTGGGGGTTAATTTTTTAGGGTTTAAGGGGGTCGGGGGGTCTTGCTGGGGGTAGTGTTTTAGGGTTTAGGGTATGTTGTGGTGTTTGTGTAGTGTAGGGTAGTGTTTTAGGGTAATGTCGGGGGGTCGAGCAGGGTAGTGTTTGAGTGTAGGGACCGGACTGGGGGTCAGGGGGAGGTCATGCTGGGGGTAGTGTTTTAGGGTTGAGGGTAGTTTTGTGGTGTTTGTGTAGTGTAGGGGGTCGTGCTGGGGGTAGTGTTTTAGGGTTTAGGGTAGTGTTGTAGTGTTTGTGTAGTGTAGGGTAGTATTTTAGGGTTTAGGGTAGTGTCAGGGGGTCGTGCAGGGTAGTGTTTGAGTGTAGGGACCGGACTGGGGTCGGGGGGGGTCGTGATGGGGGTAGTGTTTTAGGGTTTAGGGTAGTGTTGTGGTGTTTGTGTAGTGTAGGGGGTCGTGCTGGGGGTAGTGTTTTAGGGTTTAGGGTAGTGTTGTGGTGTTTGTGTAGTGTAGGGTAGTGTTTTAGGGTTTAGGATAGTGTCTGGGGGTCATGCAGGGTAGTGTTTGAGTGTAGGGACCGGACTGGGGGTCAGGGGGGCGTGCAGGGGGTAGTGTTTTAGGGTGTAGGGTAGTGTTGTGGTGTTTGTGTAGTGTAGGGTAGTGTTTTAGGGTTTAGGGTAGTGTTGTGGTGTTTGTGTAGTGTAGGTGGTCTTGCAGGAGGTAGTGTTTAACGGTTTAGGGTAGTGTTGTGGTGTATGTGTAGTGTAGGGTAGTGTTTTAGCGTTTAGGGTAGTGTCGGGGGGTCGTGCTGGGTAGTGTAAATGTAGTGAGAGGACTGTCACTTACCTTAGAAACTTTTACCACGACTATACCTTTACCACGCATGTTTTTGCGTTGTAATGGTATGCGTGGTAAAGGCATAGTTGGGGTAAAAGTTTGCGTTGTAATGGTATCTCGTTGTAATTGACAACGCGTAATAATACCCGCGTTGTAATGGTACGCGTTGTATTGGTATGCGTTGTAACGAGTGCTATTAGAAGGAGGGGGTTGGGGGTGGGGACCCAAACAGACTATGTTGTAATTATAAGCTCAGCAAAATGTTTAAGTTTAGCTTAGGAATTAGACTTCATGTTCAGGTAATTTCTCCTGACCAGGTCTATCACACAAGTTTGCTCTTTTATATCCTTTTTTTTCTTAAATGAGTAAAATCCGTATTGCTTCTGTAAACATTTGTGGGCTCAATGATAGCCAGAAGCGGCAAAGGATTGCTTTTGATTTAAAGATTTTGAAATCTGATATTCTATGCGTACAAGAGTCACACATAGAGAATTCCCAGAGACATGTACTTGATGGCCTTGGGTTTCAGCTGGTCTGCTCTACTACACAGGGAACCCGAACCAAGGGGGTGGCGATTTTGTTGAGGAAGGGGATCTGCGATTTTCCTCGGTCCTGCTCAAATAGTTTGGGTTGATGGGTCATTACCGAGTGCAGTTTTGGCTCTAGCTCCTTTACAATCTGCTCTGTATATGGCCCGGTACTGAATGACCCCACTTTGTTTTGTTGGTTAAACAGTGAGCTGGTGTCTTGCCCCTATCCCTGATAATCTGTGGCGATTTTAACATTAACATGCCCTGTCCCGCCCCCACACAAGGGTGTAGGAAGTAATGTGGCAGGAAACCAAAAGTGTTTAGGGTGCTTAGCGATCTACAGTACACTAACGGACTGGTTGATGTATGGAGGAAAACCATGAAGGCAGATCCTGGATTTACATTCTTTTCCGCCCCCCATAAGGTCCATGTGAGACTAGTTTATTTTCTAGTCTCCAAGGGTTTGGTTAGAAATTCGAGTATTTGAAAATTTCCAGGGGTCATGTCGGACCACAATCCTCTTGTTTTAGAAATCAAAATGTCCCAGCTCCCAAAAGCGGACCGCTCTTGGTCATTTGAAAGGGCACTCCTTTTAGATCCACAATATGTGAGCCAGATCCAGGCATGGATTCCCCAGTTTATGCTTGATAACTATCGCAGTGCCCTAATCAGCATAGTTTGGGACACTTTTAAGGCCTGTCTGCGGGGGGAGACAACAAGATATAGCCTAGAACTAGAAGTACTAATGGAGGGACTATACACATGCTTGATCAAGGTGGAATTAAAATTAGCGGAGATGATCTCTTCATGGGACCGATCTGATACTGCTCTTCTGGAAGAAGCAACTGCCAGGACAAGGATCGTTGAGTTATCCTTAAAGAAGGCGGCGGATAAGTATCTGGTATGGCGCGAGAAGGCTTATGAGTTTAATGAAAAGATTGGGCAACATCTAGCCTTTAGAACAAGACAGTCTCTTGTCAGGGGCCAGATAACAGAAATAGGGGATCCTCTGCTTGGTATTAAATCTGATCAGGTTGGGATTAGAGCTGCCTTCCAGCAGTTCTATCAACATCTATATTCTAATGAGATTAATGAGGATGCTATAGCCATGGGGGAATATCTTTCTGAATTCGGCAAAGAGACCCTCACAGTAGAGGACAGGGAGGCATTAGATTTGCCCATCTCTATAGAAGAGATAGGTGCTGCCATCAATAGTTTAAAATCAGGAAAGGCTACGGGTATGGACTTTATTCCTGCAGAATTTTATAAGATATTTGCAGGGGTATTGAAAGAGTTTTTAACCAAACTATTCCAGGAGGTCCAGAAAGGGTCGACCCCGCCTGATAGTTGGTCCACGGCCAAGATAGTGGCGTTTAAAAAAAAATAAAACTTCCAGGGAGTTGGGCTCATATTGACCCATCACACTCAGCGACTCCAAGATCTATGCCAAAATCTTGGCCACCCGCTTATCGACAGTTATTAATCGTCTCACATCCCCTGTGAAGCATGGTATTATCCCTGGCAGGGGCACCACCGATCACATCCAACGAGTTATTACCCTCTTCGATGCGGCTGGGGTTACTCAAGATCCTACGCCTCTAATTTTATTGGATGCCGAAAAAGCATTCAACAGGGTTTCCTGGCCGTTTCTTTGGGCAGTAATGTCCTATAAAGGGATCGGTCGTGGATTTATCAGATCGGTGAAAGCCCTTTATCATCAGCCTAGAGCTAGGATTTCCCTTATGGGGGGCATGTCTGAAGAGGTGGTTATCGAACGGGGTAGCAGGCAAGAGTGTCCCTGCTCACCCCTTTTATTTTCGTTTACATCGACCCTTTGATCAGGCAAATTCATTGTAACCATGCAATCCAGCCGACTAAGATCTTGGCATATACCGATGATTTGGCTATAGCTACCTCAGAACCTAGTGGTGCTCTTCTAGGATAGGATAGGATAAAAATTTATAAAGCGCACTAATACCCGCAGGTGTCAAGGTGCTAGGCAGACAGAGAGGAGAAGAAAGGCACAGATCTGCCAACTATGTTGAAAAAAGCCATGTCTTCAGCAGTTTTCTAAACACCGGAAAAGATTCAGCATTAGAGATAGAGGGGGGCAGGGTGTTCCAGAGTTTGGCGGCGCAGATTGAGAAGGAGGCTAAGAGATTCAGCCAATTTTCTGGGTACCCGTTGAACAGGGAGAATACCCAAGTTATCATCAATAAAGAGGAACTCCTGTCGGATGGGCGGGTTACCAAGGAGGCAACTACCTTGGTGTGATTATTAGTTCGGAGGTTGGAAAGATCGTGGAGGCTAACCTCACCCCTTTAATCCAGAAGGCCAAATAGGACTTTGGGAGATGGAACAATCTGAGGTTGTCCCTGATTGGGAGGAGTAACCTGATTGTATGATTTTTCTTTCCAAGATCCTCTATCTCTTTCGGGCCATCCCGCTGGAGATTGGTAATAACTGGTTTAAACTTCAAGACGGGATGCTGACCAGATTACTTTGGGCATAAGCGAATCCCAGGCGTGCGCTTAGATTTATGACTTTGCCAAAGCATCATGGAGGGCTTGCAGTCTCCAATCTCAAATAGGCAGGTAAGGAGGGAGATCTCCCAGGAGAGGATGATATGACTCTATCTATATATGAGATCCTTATAGTGGATAAAAGTAGGGGCTGCCTATTTCGGCAAACTGAATTTGACTATTAAAAAAAGTCTGCTTTAAAGTTTTAATCGCAGCCTTTTGTATCTGGGGTAAAGTTAGCAAAAAAATCGGCTTGGGGAGATGTAACTATTATACCCCAATACAGGATAACCCGCTGTTGAAGGAAATCTTTCAGGATGTCTATATGGGTAAATGGGTGTCACATGTATTTTGTACACTTGGAGATTTTTTTTCGTCTAATTCCTTTAAAACCTTTGAAATGCTGCTACAAAATTTTAAGCTTGACCACAGGGATTTTTTCAAATATTTACAAATTAGGGATTTTTTAAGGAAGAAAGGTGGAATGATGTGTTTTAATAAGGCAGAGACTGTCGAATTGATTTTGACTGATGACACTAGGATAGGGGCCCTTTATAGTTTTTTAAATAACATAATGCAGGATGATATGGTCAAACACTGTCAGGGTTGGGTAGACAAGATCAATGCTCAACCTAATGATCTGGCAAGGTCAGTGGCAGGTGCTCAGATGTTTTTAACCTCAGCTAACCCACAGACCCAAAATGTCAAGACCTTATTTGGGGGCATATTCTCAAGGAGCCATCGCCGATTTATCGGCACCTTAGCGCCGCTAAAGTGGCGATAGACATATCGACCCATTCACAAGCTGGTGCAAACTGCCGACATTGCCAGTTTTCCCGCGATAGCTGCAGCAAGAAACATCGCCACGGATGAGAGTGACAACTAACGCTAATGATATGCAGAGTAGGCGTTCCCGTGCAAAAACACACGAAAACACCACTTCGCGATATTCACAACGAGCAGCCAGATCAGCAATGCGATCCGAAAACAGGGGATAAGGCGCGTTAGCAGAAGGGATTCAACACCTGCCTCTTACTGGTGTTAAGAAGGACAACAACTTGCAGTATGAAAGGAGCCCAGCCTACAGCCACATCTGAAGACCAACAGATGCCATGGAGACAATGATCATGCAGCCTGGAGACCCAAGAGGGCCACAACACCCACCTCAACCACCCCCTGGGCCCTCCCCCCAGGTCATGAAGTCCAGCAGTCAACAGCAGTGGAAAAACAGAACTTTATTACGAAAACATAAACAACAAGACGAAAAGCACAGCCAACGCGTTCCATTCCCAACGGGGAACTTCACCAGGGCAACTTGTGGATCCAATAAACTGCAAATGCTGCGGGAACTCCCCAATACCATTCCATATCCCGAAATCAGTAGTCAGAAACCTGTTGGAGAAATGGTGACAATGGTCAAGCGTCCTCATAGTCACAAACGTAATCTGGTACAGTGTATTGCACTTGGAAAAACCTGAATGCATACAGGTATGATGAATCCAGTCCAAACATACTGTAACAGAAGTACGTGTGCCCGTAACCTCCGCAGGAAAGAAAAGGAAGGTTACGACCACACAAACATCTGTTACGGTCTCATCATGCAGGATACATCATACCTGTAAACATCACGGTTTGTATCATCTTGATACCCCTGCACCTTCACTTCACCCAAGCTGTGCATGAACAGCTGGGGACCATGCAAGTGAATTACGCCATAGCTGCCTTACCGCATGTGTCGGGGGCAATTGACTGTACACATGTACCACCTGTGCCCCCTGCCAACCCTGAACACAATTACCGCTACAGAAAGCACACGCTTTCCATCAATGTGCAGGCGATAGTGGACCACCGGGGACAGTTCACCAATGTCGTCGCCAACTTCACAGGCAGTGTGCATGATACATACATCTTCTGACAGTCTATCATCAACCAGCGCTTCCAGGATGGCACCCATGGCAATGCACTGCTCATTGGTAAGTACTAAATGAACACACCACACACCTCAACTCCACAATCACACAACTCACAACTGTGGGAGAGCACACGTAACAAAATCACATACAACATGCCAACCAACATGCCCAACTACCGGACACGACAACACAAGTAACCGTGGTAACAGGGGCCAGACTTGTAGACAAACCATCCACAAAGGCAGAGCCCCTCTGCCACACAATTGCAGAATGTGGGGAGAGGTGGGAACCAAGATTTTGTGAAGGGGGTAAGTGACCCAGCAAAAAGAAAGGACACAATGCCAAGTGTGGCGGAGATGTGATGGACAGACTGCAGTATGCAGAGCACAGACATGTCCATGTGGACATCTACTGCTGGTGTTTGCAGTGTAGTGGACAGTGGACACAAACAGGTGACCCCAGGCAGTGTGGAAGACCTTGGACATATGGCCATGTGGTCCCCCCCTGTAAGCCTGAGTGGAGCGGCCTTGCCCGGCGTATATTGCGAATGAATAGCCCGGGGCCCTGGGCGTGGTCCACTTCCGGGATGGGCACCACAGTAACTACTGGGTGTGTCCCTGTGTCTGCCATATCGTGACCATGGGCCTACACACACTTGCCCGACCACATTCAACGTCCGCATTCACACTGGAGACTAGGTGACTACATCCCAAGCCAACCCACGCACATCTCGTCATCGCATGCAGGGTCGTGTCTGCCAGGGCGGCACCCCCCACCCAGCCACTAGGCTGCCACTGTGACCGGTGGTGCCTGCGCGATCCTGTGAGCCTGCTGCACCCCAGCCCTGGACCCCAGACCGGTCCGCCACCCAGCGATGACTGCCCGCCCCTGCGCACCCAGGCCTCAATGCTGACCTGCCGCCACCGGCATGTCTCCAAGAGGGCCCTCCACGTGCCGGTGCAACCTCCTCAGCCGATCGCTAGATTCCACGCCACAGGCCCCCAGCGCACCCTGCAGCATCGCACCGCGGAGTCATGTGTGTGCTGACTGCTGCCTGCGCATACACTGCGGTCCAGCAGGGCTCACAATTCAATTTGAATCTTGATTTGCTGGACGCCGTATCGAGGCCAATGCATCATCGCAGACTGCACACCCGCTCAGCTCTTCAGGTGGGCCTAACTCAGTGCAACGCAAGTCATCGCCACGTGGCGGTAGGCCCGTGCCGGATGCAGGCCATCGGGTGCCACTAACTCAGTGCAACGCAAGTCACGGACCCCTCATGATTGAGTTCCGTGGATGCGGACGCCATCATATCACCTCCGGCAGTGGGGGATGTGCTGTGGTGGGCCCCTTTTATTGGCAGGGTCACATGTCCCGTGACGCCTGTGCTGGATGGGTGTGCTGTGGGTGTAAAGCAGCCCTCAGGGAGTGGCTGTGGCATTCTGACAACTAGACCAGTGACCAGCAGTTCACTACAGGGAAGACCTGGGACATGTAGCTGTGTCATCACCCCCTGTGAGCGCAAGCGGAGTGGGCTGGGCTGGCGTATAGCAGTCCAGCGTAGGGGTGTGAACAATGAGCCCAGGGCTCTGGGCGTGGTTCAGTTCTGGCCTGGACAAGGAAGTAACCAATGCGTGTGTCTCCGTTGTAGTGTCTGCGCCACCCGGACCGCAATCGGCAATGTTGTACCCTGTGACCCAAGCCCCACAACATGTGCAAAATGGACGTGAGGGGGAATCAGTGACCCTACATTCATCCATACTGTCATACTTGAAGGATCATAGACATGACACATCTGTGTGAATTGGAATGTTTTATTCACATTCAGTGGAGTGTTGCAGCTGGAGCAGTACAGGGCCATGCACACCCCACTTGACATTGTTGCCCCATGGAGGGCCAGCCAGAGTCCATTAGGGAAGGACAAGTTCATCGGAAGAGGAAGAGTTCAGTCCGCAGTCTGATTGCTGTGTCATTGGTAACCAAACAGAATATGGCAGTCCGTGTCGAGGTCCAAGGTGAGTGCCGCAGAGAGTATCGGGGACAGTGGAAGGTGATGATGCAGAGGGCAGAACCAAGCAGAAACAGACCATATGGCGGAGAGGAATGCTACCGTCTCCTCCTTACCACTAAGGCAGATTCATCTGCATCTTCGTCCTCTGATGTTTCATGTGCCTCACCTGTGGGTGTTGGTGTTTCGGCTGCAGCACTGTGTGGCACTGACGCATCAGGGGCCAAAGGTGGAATGTCTGCCGCACTGTGGGGCACTGACACATCAGGGGGCGGAGATGTGGATGGTGGAGCAGCAGCATTCATCTGCGCCAGGCCTTGTGGCAGCAATGCCATGATGAGGATCTGCAGGGCATGGAAGATCCCAGCCACATCTCGCGGATGTGCAGCCGTGGCAGCCATCCTTTCTGCCTCCATCCGCACCGAGTCCTCCATGAGCCTCCGCATGTGTCCCAACTCACGGCTGAGATCGCTGGAGCCACTCTGACTAGACAGGTGTTCTTGTCTCCGAGTCATGACTCCAGCGATGTCAGCCATGGCTCATTGGAGACCATGGAGCGGACTGTGGGTGTCCGTTAGGGACTGTAAGTGGTCCCTGATGGGACATAGACACCCATGGATGGCATCAAGTTTGGCTGCCATGAGGTCGAACCCCACCCGCACCTGCTCAGCCATCTCCTTCTGGCCCTCCAACACACGGCGTTGAAATGCCATGTGTTGGTCGTGGGGATCCTGGGAGACAGCCGGGGTGGTCGGTGCTTCCTGCTGTGTGGTCTGTGCAGGGGGTGGGGCCTCCTCGATGCAGCTGGGCTGCCCTGCTCCTGGAGGTGGGGTGAAGAAGCTGTCCATGAGCTCTTGGAGGGCGTCGGTGTCGAAGGTGGGGAGGTCCTCCTCGTCATCAGCGAGGAGGTGTTCGGTCTGCTCTGCAGGAGGTGATGATTCTCCCTCTGCAATGTAAAAGGGGAGATGCAGTTTAACAGTGTGTTCCATGTATGTTCACGCATTGGCCAAGTTTCCAGACAGACTGCGTGACAATGTACATTGTGACTGTTTAGAAGGAGCTGCCTATTTGAAGCGGGACATTGGACATTTGTGCACCATCAGGGATGTGGGGTTGTATTTGTCCATTATCATGTCACATTTCCCTGCTATGCCAAATGTGATTGGCCAGTTTCTACACACAAGCGGCAGCAGTTGTGTCCTCTGTTCTGTTGTGAAAGTGTTGCAGTTTGTACCACATTGTTGTCGGGCGGTGTGCCTTTGACTTCTGTGCTTATGCAGTGCTGAGATGTTGCATACTTGGGTAAATTGGGCTCTTGGTGGGAGTTGGGACTCTTGGGCATGGTTTGTCCGCAGATGTCTTGTTGCCGTCAGGGGTTGTTTGTGCATGTGGATGTAACAGTGTGTGACCTGCTCCTTTCCGGATGTGGACCACACTCAGCCACCTTGGTGTTGTGGCGTGGAACATGTCATGATGAGTGGCCTGTAGACATGCTCATCGTCATGCAGTGTCACTTGCATTGTCAGTGGGGCTCACGGATCTGCAGCTTTGCTGGGTTCAGCACATGTGTATGTATTTGTTATGAGTTTGGTGATGTGTGGGGAGGGCCCCCTCTGGGCACATTGTGGACGGGGGACTACTTGCTGTTTCTATGTGTTCTGCAGTATGGCATGGAGATCAGGGACATGATCCAGAGTCATTGTGGTTGTGCAGTGTGCTATACTTCATTGCACACCATGCTCTCAGACATAAAAACTTCATGGTGTTAGGAGACCTAAATCTACACTTTGACAATAAACTTCACTCCAAGGCAACTACCATCTGTAACGATCTACTAACACTAAACTTAACACAAAGCGTAAAAACTAAAACACATCAAGGGGGACATATCCTAGATCCCATTTTTTCCAATATTATGGAGATAGAGGTCGACACCCCATGGCCTGTTCCCTGGTCAGACCATTTCATAGTCCAATTTACAGTACCGTCACATAGGAAGAGGTCTAGGCAACAGGCTAAAAAAAATCACCGCTAAGACATGGAAAGGTTTTAACTCTGCCTCCTTTACACAGGCATTGGAAGAAACAAAGCCCATACTAGTCAGCGATGTGAATCAGGCTAATAACCAACTGGAAGTCTGGATTACAGAAGCACTAGACAAAACGGCCCCTTGGAGCACAAGGATGCCCAAGAGGCAGAAGGAAACGGCACCTTGGTTCAACGAAGAACTGAGGGTGGCCAGGAAACAATGCAAAAAAGTAGAACGTACCTGGAGGAAGGACTACAGCAATGGGGCCAAAGAAAATTATAAAAGGGAATTAAAACAATACCACATATTGATTAAGAAAATCCGCTGCAATTTTTACATGGAGAAAATTGATAGTGCCAATAACTCCCCCAAAGAAATGTTTTCCATATTGAACTCCCTCAGAACCCAGGAGACCAGGGAGGAGATACCTGACTCGGTGGAAAACTGTAATAAGGTAGCAGACTTCTTCGCAAAAAAAGTGATGAAGATTTATGACACCTTCCCAGATGAAGCGAAACAAGGCACGAGGCTGACCAATGGTAATCAAATGAACCCTGTAGGGGTGACATTGGATGTCTTTAAGATCCAGGACCTTGAAGAACTCACGTCCATAGCCAAAGGGATCAAATCTGGCTCCCCTTTGGACCCAGCCCATCCAAAGATAGTGATGGAAGGAGCTAAGGCAATCATGCCCTGTATTCAGGAGCTCATCTCGTGCTCCTTTCTAACTGGAACAGTCCCAAACAAGTGGAAACAGGCCATCGTTAAGCCACTAAAAAAAAATCCATCTGTAGAGTCATCCATTCTAGACAATCTTCGCCCTATCTCTCTGCTACCTTTCGTAGCTAAGATTGCAGAGAAAGTAACCAACATCCAACTGGTAGAACATGTAGAGAGGAATAACCTACTCCATCCCTCTCAATCAGGTTTTAGAATGGCTCACTCCACAGAGTCGGCCCTTCTCATTGCCACTGAAACTCTAAGGAAATATGCAGATGAAGGTCAAACAGCCGCACTAATCCTGCTTGACCTAAGTGCGGCGTTTGATACCGTCTCCCATAAATTACTTCTGCATAGGCTAGAGAATTGCGGCATTAGGCACAGCGCTCTGGGCTGGATGAAATCGTTTCTCTCAGCACGAAGTTTCCAAGTCAGGCAGCAGTCCTCTGTATCGGAAAGCTTTCCCTTGGCACAGGGTGTGCCACAGGGCTCCATTCTGAACCCCACCCTGTTCAACCTATATGTGGGGCCGCTTGCAGAACTAGTGGAGAAACATAAAGTTTCGATCGTCTCCTATGCTGACGATACACAGGTAATCGTGATGCTATCACAGGAGAATAATCAGGCCCCCATCCACTTTGCAGAATGCCTAGAAGAGGTCGCGGACTGGATGTCTAATCACTGCCTCAAATTAAATGGGAGCAAAACTGAAGTGTTGGTGGTTGGCAAAACCCCGTCTATATGGTCATCCGCCTGGTGGCCTGAACCCTAGGCCAATTTCCTACCCCTAAGCCCGTAGTCAAGAATCTCGGAGTCTGGATGGATTCTGAACTTACTTTTGACTCCCAAATACGTAAAGTGGCTGGTAAATGCTATGGTGCTATGAGAGTCCTGCGTAAAATCCTGAACCTCCGACCAGCTAACTCCAGGAAGACTATAGTACATGCCGTCATTACCTCCCAATTAGAGTACAGTAATGTACTGTACCTTGGAGCTACCAAACAAGGTTTAGAAAAACTACAGAGGGTCCAAAATGCGGCCGCACGGCTGGTACTTAGCCTCCCTAGAAGGTCTAACACCAAGAAAGCACTGAAAGCTTTGCATTGGCTACCAGTGGATAAAAGAGTGTCCTTGAAGGCAATGTGCTATTGCCACCGTATCCTACTAAATAAAGGCCCGAAGTATCTCCAACCACTAATAACCAAGTACACCCCTGGCCGCAGTCTAAGATCTTCAGAGCTGGCACTGGCTACGGTGCCCAGAATATTCAGAGCCAGAATGGGCGAGCGCTCCTTTAGATATAAGGCAGCAAAAATGTGGAACAGTTTGCCGATTGAACTCCGATTAGAGCCATGTGAAAAAAGATTTCGTATGCAACTGAAAACATGGCTATATGTGAAGTCCGACGGGTCACAGGGGTCATAGCACCTCTATCACTGTAGTCCGCTTGTCTCACACGCCCCTTCTCTCATATGAGCTTCTTAGCGCGGGGACACACCGGTGGTGTAACCATGCGCTCTACAAATGCTTAAACTAAACTATTGTGCATGTGTGCCATTGTGCCCATCTCCCCCCGTCCCCCCAGTCCCTGGTGGTTACTCACCCTGTTGCTGTTGTGTCAGGTCATGTTGAGCAGTGTCCGGTCCCCCGACTCCTGCCACCGTCTCCACACTGATGACTGTGGACACCATTTCCTCCATCTCATCCAGCTCCTCCTGTGGCGCAGGGCTCCCACCCCCAGTCTGCATTGCTGCTTTGCGGTTGTTTGCGAGTTTCTGCTTGGTTTTGCGCTTTACATCATTCCAGCGCCTCTTGAGCTCTTCCATTGTCCTCCTCATCACTGCATTCACCTTGTCCACGATGGACTGCCATATTCCATTTTTTGTTGCCAATGACACAGTGGAGGTGACGAACAGTAGTTGATGGTGTTCTATCACCTCCGTAATCAGGATCCTGTTTTCCTGCGGACTGAACCGCGTCTTCCTCTTCTTCTTCTCCTTGCCCTTCCCTGACCCCGAGGTCCCAGGCTGGTCCTCCGTGGGGCTTGTGGGGTTTGGGTTGTCCTCTGTACTTGCTCTTGCTGCCTCCATTGTGCTTCGCAGTTATGTATTTTATTTATTATTTTTTTTTTGCTGCTTTTATGGTGATTTTTCCCGCCTGACGTGGGAACTGCAAGCCTGGCGCTACTTGTCGCCGATTTTTCTATCGCGGTTGGGTCCATCGCAACTTTTTTCGCGTTCGCGTTTCCTTTTTTATCGCTGTCGCGGTAGTTGTATCGCGGACATTTGAGGCGTTCTCGGGAAACTATCGCATGTTACCGCCGTGTTGGGAATACGACGTTGACACAGAGTTATTTTCCCGCGATAGGCGGCGATCTGAAAAATTGCGTTAGCCCTTTTTGGCAATGTTTATCGCACGATCTTGTGAATATCCCCCTATGTGTATTATGATGTAAAATCAAATAAAGAAGTTTTAAAAATAAATGATGAAACAACGAGGATACCTGAGGATACCTGATAGTGCTAAAATACAAAAATATCAATACTAGTAAGTGTTGGCTGATGGGGAGCTAGCAGTATTATTTGTGAAATCCTCGAGTTATGAAAAATGTACTCAAAGTCTGAAGTGGAATAAACAAGCTTAGGTTAGGGGTTTATGTTTAATAAACACACAAGGCCTAAATGAATATACTGATGACTGATGTTCTTCATTCTATATCTAAAATATGGATCACTTTTCATGCGCGGGTAGGTAATGGGCCAGTGTGGGCTATTGTTTGGAAGAGTCTGCAGTAAGATGGTGTTGCTTTCACAACATCCACCCCACCAAGTGTGTGATCCATTGATGGTGTAAACTAAGCCACACTTCAATAAACCACACAGCCCTGGGGAAGAGGGTTAGGGATTTGATGAATGGATGTGAAAGGGAATTTGGGGAAATGTTTGACAAAGACACACACTAAACAAGGACAACATTCATCTGGGCAATAAGCAGCAGCACGTTTTTTTGCCATTAATCTATTGTGGAAGGAAAGAGTATGACAGAGTACAGATAAATGCATTGCAAATAGTCCTTCTGCCCCTGAAACTCAAGTTATCAGATATCTAAATGTCTTGTCTTCTAGGTTGGGGAGTGAACCCACCCACCCAGTTCTACAAACATGATTGTTAAAAGACAAATTTTATTGTATTGCAAAATTAGGTGGTGCATCTGCATTCTCCTCTGGAATGTCCACTCTTTGATGCCTGTCTGGACTGGCATGGTAGGTAAGCAGGAGTGTTATTGAGCTCAGCTTTCGCCTTTCGTTCGTGCAAGAGGCTAGAAGAAGGCCTGCAGATTGTAAAAGAGAAACTGTATTTTAGAGTCAAGGAGAAGGACAGAGGAAGGTAAGCTTCATGAGGAGTGTATCAAGAAGGCTTAGAGGCAGAACAAAAGAAACAAGAGGGGGACTCAGAGTTCCACTTTTGCCACAAGTGCAACACACACATACACACACACGCACACACACCCACACACACACATACACACATGCACACATACACAGCAGCCTTTCACAAACACACCTCTCTCTATTCCACATAGCTGAGTACTAGACCTCAGACTCTTGGTTCTCCTTTGAACTGAAGTCAATAACGTCTTGCTTAGAGCTGTTGATGAGGTAGTCCTGCAACTCCGGCCCTGAGTTCTTCCATCCTCCTTTTGACTCCTGACTCCAAGAAACTTCATCCCAGACCAGTCATCATCATGACCTGAGCAAGATAGATGTGTAGTGCATTGCTGGTGAAGAACAAGTAGAGCAACAGAATGGCAGTATTTTGCATAGGTTTTTATTTTGTAGCTAAAGTGACTGTTTTGGTTTCTGAAGAACCAGAAAAAAGGAGAGGAACCTGCAATTGAATCTGGCTAAGTGTGAAAGGGCCTATCACCTCCAGGGAAAAAAATGATGCCCATCACTCAGGCCCCAAATGTTGCAAATCAATAATCATCTCAAGAAATGTCCTGTATTACAGTTCAACACACCCTCCCTCACTGTCAGCCTCCACATTAATCATCACTCACACTCACTAGATATATTATGATCACTCTCTAGTGCAATGGTTACCTGTTCCAATCCAAGCACGGTGGTAGGTACACTATCTCCCCTTTAATGCAAGCAGCAGATTGGAATTTGGCATTTTTGGCAATCGAACAATTGTCTGGGGCAGCCATCCGAGATGATGAAATAAACAGAAGGATCATGGGAGTGGACCATACGGGTTAAAATTATTTTCGCTAAGTAAGTTTCTGATGGCCAATCACTTCCCGGGAAACATGATCACCCATCACTCAGGCACAAACATTGCAAATCAATCATCTCAGGCACGTTCCCACAATTACAGTTCAACACCCTCCCTCACTGCCTTCGACCACATGAATCTTGAATCATGATCAACCCTAACACTATCAGTCACTCACTGTTGCAATAGTTGAAGTTACCTCTTCCAATCAAAGCATGGGTAGTTTAGGTATTAGGTATTCAATTGTCTTTGATGCAGGCAACACATTGGAATTTGGTATTGGAAGGCAGTCTTGTAGATAATAAATGATCTTCTGGGGCACCCACTAGTGGTAAGTGATGCAAAAAGGATAGGCAATAGGCATGCAAGGGGGGCAGGTATTGTGCCCAATGTCATGAAGGAATTGTGGAGACTTCGTCAATGCACACTGGTCCAACTTCAATCTGGCAATATATGTGACTAATAAAAAAAGGTGGGGCATCATAAATCTGACTAGCTTCTTTTTTTTGTGAAGATAAAACTCAAAAGTTCAAAGAGAAATAATTAAAAAGTTCTATGGGGCACTGGCATACTTAGTCTGGGAAGTAGAGTTTGTCCTCAAACTCAGGTGGTTCACCCAGAAGTTGGTCATCTAACACATTTGATTCAATTTCAGACCAATCACCCTCTTCCTCCTCCTGTGCTGCTGTTTCAGAAATGGTGTAATTGTGTGGTATAAAATGTTGGTTCATTTTGATCATAGTCAATCTATCCACGTTTTGAGGTGAGGGACTGGTCCTTCTCACTGTAACAACTGCCCCAGCAGCACTAAACACATGTTCAGCAGACACTCTGGTGATAGGACAAGCCAGATACTTTATTTGCAGCCTGCTGAGCTCTGGCCATTGGCGCATCTTCCCATACCAATATAGACCTCTTTTGGATCATCCAGATACTCCTGGAACATACTGTGGATGGTCATTGGTGCTGCCACTTGCTCAACCTGTTTTGCCATCACCTCTGCACTGAAATTGAGCTTTGCCAATTGAAACCAATACAATGCAGAGGTTGGGTCCAGTCCTTCTGTTGCTGTTGTTGCTGGTGTTCTGGCTGATGGTGTTGTTGGCTGCTGTGAGACAAGACGGCCCTCTCTGGAAGTTGAAGTTAGCAGCCCAGAACTGTGGGTGGAACTCAAAGTTCCAGCTGTTCTTCTTCCAAGCCTTCGGCTTGCTCTACAATCCACCTCCTGCTTTTTAAAACATCCCCTCCAGAAACTGGAATGAAAGTGGGCAGAATTTTCTTGTATGATGGATCAACTTGTGTGGCACAGATGTACTCTTTGGATGCAATGATGTCATGTTGCAGCCTTGTATTACAAGCCAAGTGAAGGATTAAGGTCTCAACCAAGGCATGTGCTACTGTGTTTTCATTCACACCTGCGGGGGCAAACCTTTCAGACACCTTCTTTATCTGGTCCTGTTGAAGATGCAACAATGGGATAGCTTAGCCCTTTGAATTGTCCTCATTGCTAACTTCCTGTGTGAAAAACTCAAAAGGGAGTAGTATCTGTGACAGGAATTTGACTAGGCCCCATATGTCTGCATCAATGGTCCTAGCTTTCTCAACTGCACCCCCTACTCTTAGAATGACATAGTCATTGTTCTGTTTGTACTACTCAAACAGACATTGCAAGATGTAATAGGTTGAGTTCCAACATGTTGGCACCTCTTGTATCAGGGCTTTATCTGGTGCTCTATTATTATGCTGAATAAACCACAACTGCTTCTGGGCTTTAAAAGGATGGCCGAAATGAGTGCAGATTCTTCTGCAGGTGGTCAGCATGTTGCTGACTATGTCTACTTTTTTTAGGAAGTCTTGCACCACACACAGGACCCTGAATTAGCCTCCATCTGACAAGGTCTTGACTATGTTACTGCCATTGTTCGTGGCAGCAAATTCAATTTTGAGACCTCTGGGTTGCAGCCATTCATACCCATTTCTGTTAAATTCCTCCAAGATGTTTACAGCTGTATGCGATTTCTCCATGGTGAACATGGTCTCTGTTGCATGCCGCCGAAGGCTCTTAAAACTTTCTTTAGGGCCAAGACTGGAAGATATCTTTTGCTTTACCCCTGTTCCACATGTCTATCTGTAGGTGGATCGTGTGAATAACACTTTGCTGCAAAGCTTGTCCAACCAACTGCATGCAGCACATGATAATGCAGCGCTGGAACCGCAACTCTGGCAAAATAGGTCCTACTTGTTACCTGCCATTTCAGGCAGATGGCTGCCACAAATTCTAAGAATCTCACTCCTTCCACAAAAGAAAAAGGGAGGAGGTCCAGCGCTGACATTTTTGCCAGTTTCCCATTGGATAAATGTGCAGTTGGGTGGTTCCCATCGTAGGTCTCCTCCTGCCTAAACAATCAATCAATCAATCACAGAATTTGTAAAGCGCACTACTTACCCGCGAGGGTCTCAAGGCGCTAGGGAAAAAAGAAAAGGGGGGGGTGCTGCTACTGGTCGAACAACCAGGTCTTGAGTAGCCTCCTAAAGGTCAGCAGGTCTTGGGTCTGTCGTAGGCTTAGTGGAAGGGTGTTCCAGGTCTTGGCGGCGAGGTGGGAGAAGGATATGCTGCCGGTGGTAGTTCTTCGAATGCGAGGGACGGTGGCGAGGGAGAGGTCGGCGGAGCGGAGTTGGCGGTTGGGGACGTAGAAGAGGAGTCGTCTGTTGAGGTAGGCTGGGCCAGTCTTGTGGAGTGCCTTGTGTGCGTGGATGAGGAGTTTGAAGGAGATTCTCCTGTCGACGGGGAGCCAGTGCAGGTTCCTCAGGTGGGGGTGATGTGGCTGTGGCGTGGTACATCGAGGATCAGGCGTGCGGAGGCGTTTTGTATGCGTTGCAGTCGCTTGATGAGCTTGGCCGGGGGTCCCGCGTAGAGGGCGTTCCCATAGTCAAGTCTGCTACTGACGAGGGCCTGGGTGACTGTTCTTCTTGTGTCTGTCGGGATTAACCCTGGGCAAAGCACTACGCTACGCTCGCGTAGTTTGCGAAGTTTGCGCTACTTCGCACAACGCGAATTGCACGTAGCACAGTGCAAACACGCGTAGTGTAGCGTAGTGCAGCGGTCATTTTTGCTTGCTCGCGGTCCTCAACGTCAAGTTGGCGACCGCGAGCAAGCAAAATGACATCCGGCGAGACTTTTCCTCGTTCGCGATCAGCAACATCAAGTTGCCGATCGCGAGCGTGGAAAATAAACCTCCGGCGAGATTTTCAACGCGGGAGGTCAGGTTTCTCATTGCGAGTGGTCGCGTATGCTCGCGACCGCTCGCGATGAGAAACTACCAGTCCGCGTTGAAAGCTGCCGCTCGGTAAAAATCTACTCGAGCGGCAGTAAAAGACAGCTCGCACTGTGCAAGATGCCGTTTTCAATGATTGCACAGTGCGGACAAGCATCCGGCACTGGGCAATCATTGCGAACAGTGCACTACGCAGTTCGCGTAGTGCTACGCGTAGCTCGCGTAGTGCGAACTGCACTTTGCGTAGCTTCGCGTAGCGCTACTTTGCGAACTACGCCCAGGCTTAGTCGGGATCCGCCTGTAGATCTTGCGAAGCATGCGGAGGGTGTTGAGGATGAGACTGCGTTGACTTGCTTGGCCATGGAGAGCGTTGAGTCGAGGATGACTCCCAGGTTGCGTGCGTGGTCGGTGGGTGTCGGGGCTGCTCCCAGCGTCGTTGGCCACCAGGAGTCGTCCCAGGCTGAGGGGTTGGAGCCGAGGATGAGGACCTCTGTCTTCTCCGTGTTCAGTTTTAGTCGGCTGATCTTCATCCAATCGGCGACGGCCTTCATTCCTTCATGGAGGTTGTATTTGGTGGCGAGGGGGTCCTTGGTGAGGGAGAGGATCAGTTGAGTGTCGTCGGCGTAGGAGATTATGTTGAGGTCGTGCTGTCTGGCGATGCGTGCGAGCGGGGCCATGTAGATGTTGAACAGTGTTGGGCTGAGGGACGATCCCTGGGGTACGCCGCAGATGATCTCGGAGGCTTCAGATCGCAATGGTGGGAGGCGGACTCTCTGGGTTCTGCCGGCGAGGAAGGAGGTGGGCCATTCCAGGGCCTTGTCTCGGATCCCTGCGTCGTGGAGGCGTGTGCGTAGAGTGCGGTGGCAGACAGTGTCGAAGGCGGCGGAGAGGTCCGGCAGGATGAGGGCTGCGGTCTCACCATTGTCCAGCAGGATCCTGATGTCGTCGGTGGCAGCGATGAGGGCAGTCTCAGTGCTGTAGTTGCTGCGGAACCCCGATTGGGATGGGTCCAGGATGCTGTTTTCTTCGAGGTATCGGGTTAGCTGTTTGTTGACGATCTTCTCGATGACCTTGGCTGGGAACGGAAGCAGGGAGATGGGCCGGAAGTTCTTGAGGTCTCTCGGGTCCGCCTTGGGTTTTTGAGTAGGGCGTTGATCTCTGCGTGTTTCCAGCTCTCTGGGAAGGTCGCGGTCTCGAAGGAGAGATTGATGATGTTGCACAGGTGGGGTGCGATGGAGCTGCTGGCTTTGTTGAAGATGTGGTGTGGGAAAGGGTCTGACGGGGAGCCGGAGTGTATTGTGCTCATGGTCTTGATGGTGTCCTCGATGTTCACGCTGGCCCAGGCTGGCAGGGGGTCGTGGTCGATGGTGTGCGGCGGGTCTGGTGCATCGATCTTAGTTGCGGCTGTCTGGGTGTTGAAGCTGTCGTGGATGTCGGCGATCTTACGGTGGAAGAAGGTGGCGAGGAATCGCACAGGGGTTGCGACGGCGGGATGTCGTTGGTGTTGGAGCTGGGGTTGGAGAGTTCCTTCACGATGTTGAAAAGCTCCTTGCTGTTGTGTGCGTTGTTGTCGAGGCGGTCTTTGAAGGAGATTCTCTTGGCGGACTTGATGAGGTGGTGGTGGTTACGGATGGCGTCTTTGTGGGCTGCGTGGCTGTCCGGTGTCTTATCACTGTGCCATTTCTTCTCTAGTTTCCGGCAGGTACGCTTGGAAGCTAGGAGTTCCGAGGTGAACCAGCTGGCTCTTTTGGTGGTGTCACTGTAGGTGAGTTTTTTCAGCGGGCGAGGGTGTTGGCACAGTCGTCATCCATCGTCTGAAGTTGCAGGCAGTGTCGTCGGTGTTGGATGGGTCGGAGGGAGGGCTGAGAGCGAGGGTTGCCCGAAGTTGGTCTTCGGTGACTTTGCTCCAGCAGCGGCGTGGGATCTGTTGGGTGCGGTGGTGTGTGGTGGGTTTCTGGAAGGTGAAATGGATGCAGCGGTGGTCGGTCCGGAGGAGTTCTGTGGTGTGGCTGAAGGAGACGTGGGAGCTTGAGGAGAAGATGGGGTCAAGCGTGTGGCCGGCGGAATGGGTCGGTGTTGTGACGAGCTGGCTCAGACCGAGGTTGGCGAGGTTGTCGATCAGAGTGGTGGAGTTGCTGTCGTTGTTGTTCTCTAGGTAAAAGTTCAGGTCTCCGAGGAGGATGTAGTCGGTAGAGGTCAGGGCGTGCGTGCTGATGAAGTCGGCGATGGAGTCGCTGAACTGGGGTCGGGGCCCAGGGGGTCTGTAGACAAGGGTGCCTCTAAGGGTGGTGTTGGGGTCCGTGTGGATCTGGAAGTGCATGTGTTCGGCGGTGCTGAGAGTGTCGTCAGCGATGCCTGTAATAGTTGTCTAGATTTCCTACGTTTCTTGGGTCACTGACACAGGGGTCCTACAAGAAGCAGATGGTGGTGGTAGACTCAATGTGCTACGTTGTGGGGCAGTCACTCTATGCCATAGTCTCTCCATCTCACTCCAAATCTTGTACCTTTGTGAAGTCTCAAAGGTGGGCAAATCTGCTGGCGCACTGCTAGGCACAGGGCTGCTTTGCATGAAGATGTCACCCTCTTCTTCCTCATCATCACCTTCCATCATGATTGGACTTGTAGCTGATGTTCCCTGGCTCTCCTCACCACCACGGCCACAATCAGCAATTTCTTTAAGGTGCTCCTCCAACTGGATTTCATATGGGCCATTTGGCCTCCAGTACCATAATGTGTACCAGGCTTAACTCAACAAACACTCATGCTGTAAATGCTGCATACTGCAATGTGCTCCCCCTCTTTGCTAACTGTATAAAAGTCCCAAACTGGGGAGGAGTACTTTTTTACTGTGCCACTGCCAATGTCTGAAGAAGAACTGGAGGTAGGTGGGCGTGTCGTTGATTGCCTCTCTGCTTCTCATGAGGTAGGGGTTGGTGCAGGTCTGAGCTGGGGCTTGGCAGATATGTGAGCTGGTGGCAGTGATACCTATACCACATCCCTCAGAGCAGGTTGAATAGTAATGCCAGACTCCTCTATTTCACCCTCCACCATGACTACCTTATCATCAACAGCCTCCTCATCATCCTCTTCCATAAGTCTAAGTCTTTCAGGAACTCTTCTTTTCTCTTGCCCCTCCTGTTGTTTCCTGGACTCTGCCAGGCTCCACTCCATGACCTTATCATAATCATCAGAAGTGGTACTTGGAGAAGTTGGTGTAGAAGTACCCTTCCTTTTCTTTGCTGGAGATATGGAAGGCAAATATTCTAAAAGAGGAGGTTAAATGTCTTGCTTGGAAGGAAGCTCATCCTCCTGTTCTCCACCAACTTCAGGCAAAAGCACTATTGCTGGCTGCGGTCCACTTTGCTCTGTTTCCTGAAACAATTGTGTACTACTTTGCAAAAGGGACAAATCCAATTCAACGTCACTACATGTGGGCGTCGACATGATTGCACTGGCTGCCTCACTGATAGACATGGCCCTGGGCTTAAGTTGAGGGGAGGTGCTGTTGATGCAGGAGTGCTGCTCTCAGCTTGCTCACCGGAGGCTGGTGCGGCATGCACAGCTTTGCCGAAAATAATTGTGGTGGGCATGCCAGTGGTGGAAATCTGCTACTTCTCTTCCCTAACTGGCCAATTTCTTGGCAGCACATTTTTTAGGGGCCATCTTGAAGCTGTCAGAGTGGCACTTAGCTTCACAGGCTGAAGAGAGGCCTGTGCTGCGTAGTCAGTCACACATCGTGCACAGGCCTTCTGTATGGCAGTACTCTGGGTGATGTCTCTTCTCATGTGCACCTAAAAGCAATCAAGCATGAAGAACATCAGTGAAATGTGGCATTGTTTCATTTCAAATAGTAGTACAAACAAACAATATCATTTAGTGTGGTTACTTAAGTTATTTTAAATAATTAGCAATACAGTCTACATATCCATTCATAAAACCACACTAACATAAACTTTCATGGTGCACAGCAGACTCAGGAAGGATCAGAAAGAGTAATAACAACAACATACGGATGTTACTGTTTGTTTTATGTGCATCATGTTGGAATGTGGCACTCAGGGAGGTGCAGGAGACAATGGAATGATCCTTAGACAATGAATGATGTTGTGCAGTGCACCTATTGCAGACATGAGGTTGATGCAAGATGTTAGGAAAATGGAAATATAAAAAATATATAAAACATATAAACTTAAAAGATTTAAACATTTTTAAATAAATTAAACTAAAAAAAATTAAATTAAAAAACGTAAAATTTAAAAAATGTAAAGAAAAATATAATAAATAAGTGAAATTATCCTCAAGCATATCATTTATTAAACTGCTATCTCAACCATACATGCAGACCTATGACGAAGAGCCACACTGGCTGGATGCGCAAAATGGCTACCAGCCACTGCCACATGGTCATCAACAACAACAACACTGAGCAAGGAGGCATGGCTACAACAAAGAGGACATGCAGGCCTATGGCAAAAGCACATTGGCTGCCTACACAAAATGGCCACCAGTCACATGGTCACAACAACAAGCAGGAGGCATGGCCACAACAAAGAACACATGCAGGCCTTTGGCAAAAGCACACTGGCTGCCTACACAAAATGGTCGCCAGCCACATGGTCACAACAACAAGCAAGAAGGCATGGGGAACAAAGAAAAAACATGCAGTCCTATCGCAAAAAAACATAAAATACCACAAAAAAGAACACATTTTGTATTTTAATCCAATGCCATCCATGGCCTAAATGATGTTTCAATTCAACAGACACCACAGACACCACAAAAACCGTTGTTTCATTCACCCATGACTAGTACTGGGCCAACTGGCTGGAGGGACCATTGGCAGATTAGGCCACATAGTGAATAAAAGTAATATTGCAAATTTATTGAAAACAAAATGGAGAAAATGTAGTGAACTGTGCAATATTTTTCCTTTATAAAAGAAGAAAAATTACATGCGAAAAAAATAACTAGGCCCCTACTGAAACTGCAGGCATCCACCACAATAAATTTAAAAATCAATTAAAAGTACAAATAAATTCAAGTGCATGCCCCCAATCAAACACACAACAACCTCATACACCAGTCTTTCATCTTACTTGTAAAATCTTGTATACAAAGTCCTTAAATCCCATGGTATATATGCAGCAGACAAGGAGAGTGATCCTTTCAGCTCCAAGTCCCAATGAAAATTGACCAGGAGAGGGACAAAGCACTGGGAGGAGCCTGCTGGACAGGAACAGGAAATTGGAGACTATGGGACACTTTCTTCCTTGAATTTTTTTTATATAAAAATGGCTTCTCGCACAAAAGAAACAACTCCAAAAGCCAGTTTGAGAGGAAAATCCACTCCAAAAGCCTCTCAGCTGCATCTCCAGGAAAAAAGCTGCTCGACTGCTCTGTTTGTGATCACGATCGGGACTGGATTGGCGGACTTGCGGCCGGAAGCCGTGCAAGTGAGTGTGAAGTCTCGTGGGAGCTCACTAGAGGTGGGAGAAGTCACACACACGCTTGCAAGCCACCCGAGCCGCTCGAGGTCAAATGCCAAAACAAAATTCAAGGACGCAAACAGAAAAAAACTCTGCTTTGTGCCCGAAAGGCGGAATTCAGGAACTCTGCGCTCCTCTACAGAGCGTGGAGTGCCCGAATTCTGCCAAATTCGCTAGCGGAGCAGAGTTTACCACCAAGCCTAATTAATAACTGATTAAAATATATGTTTCCTAGATGGTCCGTTGTTTGTCTTGTGCAGGATTTGTTGGACTACAAGTTGAAATCCGTCATGATTCAGACTTTCTTAGTTGCAGTCTGCAGAGTTAGTGCTAGTTCAAGGAATTATTTCAGGTATATAGAGATTTTTTTGATGATTGTTGGCTACTGTTGTAATGTTTTAATTGTTTGCAAAGTACGTGGCCACATACCTATTTGACTGGCTACCACAGTGCCACACTCAAAGGTGCAATGGCAGAACATGGCTTGGGCTCAATTATTTGAGATGCTCAGGAACAGATGTGAACTGATGTATGTGGTTACATGAGCAAAAAATGTATACACTTACTAATTTTCTTTGGCTATTTTGCTCAGACAACTTAGGACATCAGAGTCAAAGTCCCCTGAATAATGAGGTCAATCAACCACTTAGTCGAGAAGTTCATGGAGAATATATAAATTTACTATGGAGGATTGTGGAATTTATCACCTACTGTATGTACATAGACTTTCCATAGTTTCCCTTTTTTGTAGGGGTTTAACGGACACCCCGCAGCCCCCGTGGTGTGGGGGGGCACCAGTCTACTATATATGAAGGGGCCACCTCAGCTTGTCTGACCAGGGTCCAGGCTGTGAGTCTCTCGTAAACCAGCTGCAGTGTTCAGCCTGGTCTGAGCTGACACGGGCTTACTCAGACGTGTAGAGAAACAAAATAACTTTTGTTTCTCTTTCCTTTACACAAGCGGATAAGCTGTATTCATTTTATTATGGTCTTTCTGTCCTTGTATATTTAAATTGTCAATCAGGGGTCAGCAGGGCAGCTGTAGAACACATTTAAAGTGTTTTCTTCTTACCAGTTTAAAGTCAGCCTCGGCCAATGCAGGTAAGAGCAGTGGGGCCGGGTTGGGGGGGGGGATTCAATGGATGACCACGAGGGAAAATTAAATAAATCATTAATTTTCCCTCATCGTTGTCTGTCGAAATAACCCCAACTTTTACCAGCACGGGCTGCAGCTATTTAAAGTATATACAGATAAGGGGAAAAATGGCAACCTTCTTTTTCTAATTTTTTACCGTCCAGGATATTAAAATGCAGCTCGCTCACAACCATATAAAACTGTCTAGGTGGCAACCCTAGGAATAGTTTGTGTGCAACTCCAGAAACATGACCAGGACTCTGCTCAGAGGTAGTGGAGGATTCAAAATATAGCTAGAATGTTGAATGAGTGGTGAAGGATGCGAAGTGTGATTGCAGTGGGTGAGCACTAAGGAAGTGGACCCCTCCTGCATAAGACTTTCCTCCAACACCACCCTTTTTTCTCAATAACTTGCACGGTTGTACCTTGCACAGAGATTTTGTTTTGCTAACGGTCTGCTGTAAGGGGACAGGGAAAGCATTTTTTAAAAATAGTTAAATGCAGGCTTGATGTCATCTGCATATGCAATAAACCAAGGGGAGGTGTGTCTGGGCGCCTAATTTATTTTTGTCCACGCAGATGCAATGAAAAGGTAACAACATCTCTTATAATGAATGGAAACCCATCAAAATGTATTTTAAATGTATTACCCAAAACAGCAATTACCCATGCCTGCGTGGACTATCAAATACGCCTACACTATTTTTTCTATCAGTTTTTTATTATATGCACTAAAACGCCAGTTAGTCTATCTGTAGCAGCCTTAGAAGTGAATTTTAGAGGGGGCACACATTAAGCTATAGTTAAACTGGTAGGGGTACTTTATGGGATGAAGTACCTCCTACTGTACATTATAAGGATATTGTAAGTCACTGAGGAGTTCCATGACCATATAGAGGAATGAAGCTGAAGGCCTAGTACATGTGCACGGTTATGGAACTCTGAGGTGACTTACCACATCCTTATTAATTACTCTAGGGAGTACTTTATTCTTTATAATGAATGATTACGCCTTCACCTTTCCCGCAAACCACTTAAATCCTTGGTGCATAGCTCTTTCATATGAAAGAGAAAGCATGTTTCCAAACATGAAGATTAAAACTAGAATATCTAGTGCAAAATGAAACACATCTAGATAGATGTTAGGTATTTATTACAAAAAGATATTAGAATTGTTTTGATAAAAGCTAGTTTCTTTTAAAAGATGCAGTATCTGGGAATGGACAGAAACATGCAGAAATATTCTAACCTTTCTATGAGTACTTTAAGAGGGCAAAAAATAAACATGCTGCCATAACTTTCCCCTTTCTGTTTATTATGGTACAGCCAGAATAATAGAGTAAAAGAATAAAAGCAATATTTTGCTTTCCGTCTTGAAACACCTGCTTTAATTTTGCTTCATGACCACCTGCCTTTCTCATGGCTTCTGGCTCTGGCAGCAGGCATTGTGTTGTCAGACCTCCACTGTAATGAGTTATTACAGTTGAGTTATGGTGTAAATTACAATCAGATACTGAGTGTGTCACAAGTCGCTGATTATAAAGAAATTAGAGAATGGCAAGGGATTGCAGAATCCCATGTATTATATATAGATTTCAGTGGCATAACATAAGCTCCCGCAGCCGCCAAGTTCAAGGGGACCCCCTCAGCACAGTACAATGACTGGATCTGGGACCAGTTAGATCGATATGCTTGTGTATGAAGTCACAGACTTCGCACTGACTGGCACTGTGCACAGGTAGCGGGCCCCTGGTCTAAGAGTTCTTGACTGGGCCGGGGGTACCCCTCCATGTACTTTGCAGGGGTGCCCCCTCAAGTTTTGTTACACCACTATGAACGGGTGGCATTTGAGTCATCTTTTACAATGTTGTTTCTTATGAAGAACACCTCCTTAGAACCACCAGTATTAAAAGAGTGAGATTAGGCGGATGATCATTTGCAATCTGGTTTTAAAGTTATGGAATGATTTGCCACTCGGAATAAGACTATTGGAAGACAAACTCAATGCAAGGAAAAAACTCAAGACCTGGTTATTTCCCCAGTAACCTCTTATCAGGTACCTTATCAGATACCTCTTATCAGATACTCTTATCAAGTACAGTCACCCAGTCCAATACTCCCACCAGCTCAGGGAAGCCCTCGGGTAGCCATGCGCTTCACAAATTCTAAACCTCCTAAATAAGAATAGCATAAACTAAGTAGATTGTGTTGAGAGATCCGAGAGGGATTAGGACTAAAGAGTGCTTCTTGACATCCTCTTGAGAGAAAAATGTTAGGAAGAGATAGAAGTCATTGACGAATTCAAGGTAAGAAATTTTGGATTCATTCAGTAGTTTAGCGAGGGGTTGCAGGTAGAGATTGAATAGAGTCATAAAAGAAGGAGACCCAAAGATCTCTATGTGGCAAGGAGAGGAGCATAAAAAGGAGTCATCATTTTTTACTTGTAACAGCTGGTTATTGGAGAAAAAGCAAAGGGCCATATGTACCGAAACTGTGGTAGCAAAAATAAAAATGGTCACAATTTGCATGCCAACATTTTCCTATTACTAAATTATTTTGGGATAAGGGATGGGGGCCAGCAAGTGACAGAAGATCACCATGCCTGTCTTTGTATTTCGAAACCGTTTTTTTTTTACAGTAGCCCAATTTTCTAAAAGGAAGCTGCTTTTAGAGAAAAACGTTTCAGTTTTGAAAAACTTCAGAGAGAGACTACTCCCCTGGAATCTGGCACCCCAATTCCGAAAGGGGAAGGAGCCTGAGGGGAACATTTTCCTTTTTTTGAATTAATTACAACCCCTTCTTGGGAGTCAGTAGCTTATTAATGTATTGTGACTGAATTTCTGGTCACAAACTATTAATACATAAGGGACTTGTTGGAAAGTGGATTATTAGTAGGGGCAAATGTAGGTCTGCCACTGGCAACAAGGCCACTAACACATGATAGGACTCAGCATAGGTCTTAGAAAATTATTCCTATGCTCAACCCTTGGTAACGTGGCTGCGAGCAGACAGGCTTAACTTCAAAGACAGGTATGTAAAAGCATTTAAAAACACCAATTCAGTAAATAATTAAGACACAACACATAATAAAAATCCAACACCAATTTATAAAAATAGGAAATATTTTTATCTTTAAAATGACACCAAAACGACAAACATCCAATGTAGGGAACCGGAGATATGAATTTTCAACAATTTAGCAAAATATAGCACTTAGAAACTTATAGCACCATATTGGGATACAGGCTCGCGATAGACCGACCCAAAGTCAAAGTTTCAGGCCGACCACGATGGAGCCCTGAGCGGCTACACCTCGCGGTAGGCCCCGGTCACAGTTTTTACCTTCGGAGCTTTTCTTCCCGGGGTCCCTCGAAGCTCTCAGCCAGTCCGGATCCGGTGAGGGTTCGCCGGATAGCCTTGCGATGAGCTCCAGGTCAAACTTATGGAAGTCCGGTTCCAGCGGGGCAAACCCAGGATCCAGGCCGACACGCGGTTGAAGGCAGGCGGCTTGGCTTTCGCGGTTGCTCCCGGTCACCTTTTCTTCGAGCGGACTTAGAAACTTTTCTGGAGCTTTTTCTCACGGGGTCCCTCGATGCTCTTCACCAGGCCGGATTCGGTGAGGGTTCGCCGGCCTCGGATTTCTTCTACTCCCAGTCAAACTCTGGAAGTTGGACCAATGGAGCTTTTAGCGGGACGAACCTGGATGGCTTGGCCGGCTCGCGGTTGAAGGCAGGCGGCTTGGCTGGCCAGGTTGAGTCGGTCCCTCTATGGAGCTTTTTTCAAAGTTGCTCCAAATTTCTCCAAACTTCTTGAACTTCTTCCTGAAGTTCCTCAAGGGAGTCCCAAAGTGTCTCAAACTCACTCCAAGGGTCTGGAAGCTCCAAGATGGTCCTTGAAAGTTGAGGACTTCAGTTCCCACAATCCACTTGGACAAAACCCTTACAAATCCACTGGTAGTTCTTCCAGTTGATGAGCCTTGGTGGTGATGGTCCAGGTGAGCTCTGTTAACCTGTAGCTTGCAGGGAGTCCACTCTTTAGTTCTTTTGCAGCAAGGTAATCCACAGGGCTGTAGTTTCAGCTGGTGCAGTCTTCAGAGGACAGGCCTTAGAGTTTTGCACCCCCAACTTCTCAGCATGGCAACGTCTTGCTTCCTTAAGTTTCAAGCAGCAGATCTGGAGGGCTCTGCCCCTCTCACATACTTATTCCAAGTTCTCTGGGTCAGGCAGGAGGTCACTCCTGACCAATGTGAGCAGGGTAACTCCTCAAAGATATGACCACATCCTGTAGAGTGTGGCATTATTTTGTCCCAGAGTGCATCAAATCTTCCAAATTCATAATGGCTGATTTTCCAGCAGGGAGGTAAGAGCTGGCTAAACACACCCCTAGGATGGCTAATTTACTTAGACTCTCCCCCCTGCATCTGCGCATACCTTCCTTAATCCTACCATCTGCCTGAGGTGGAAAGTTCAGAGTTGTAAATGACACTGGTTTCTGCTCTCCTCTTTGAAGACCATGATTTACGACTCCTCCCCCTGGCCTGGCATTTCTGTGGAACAGCACACTGCCCTGCCAGCAGAGCTGGTTAACCCCAGGGGCTCTTTATCACCTCTTCAAGGCAGCCTGGCTAATCCACTTAACTCTGACCAATCAGGGCAGACCCCTGGAAGGCTGAATCTGGACCTACAAACAAGAAAGTCTTATAACTTCTTGTATGTACACATTAGGAGAAATTCAACAATATCATATTGTGGGATTTATTAATACCATTCGGGAAGTCTTTGAATGGTACTTGTAGCCCTCTCCTATCAAGAGTTATTAGTTAATAACTTCCTACCATGTTAACCTATGTAGCAGGGGATTTGCAATGGGAAAAATGACTTGGGCCATTTTTCCAGCACCAGGACTTACAAAAACATATTTTATAAGTACTTTGCTTATAGCTACAGGACCCCCACCCAATGGGTCACTTAGGAGAGACTTTAGGGGTTCTGAATCTGTAGAAATATTGCAGATCCTCACTTCATAGTGCTCCTAGCATCAAAGTCGAATTTGGGCAGCACTTTATCACAATGTGGGGAGTGAAATGTGAAATTTCACTTAACCCAGGGCATATAAAACTCATTTTATAAGGGTCTACCTTATAGATACCTGACCCCCCACCCCTGGGACACCTAGGGGAGACCCTGGGGTTTCCTAATATGCCATAACATTGTAGGTTATCCATTTTTAAGTGCCCCAAACACCAAAGTCGAGTTTGGGCACAATTTACTTTTTAAAAGCAGTCATGGCACCCAGGGCTGCTTTTAAAACTGACCTCAGGCCTCAGCAGTGCACACATGCAAGTGCAGAAGGCTGCTGGCCTCTAAACTGCCATGCCCTACTATATACTAGGGACTGATAGGTAGTTTCAATTCTCCTGCCCTAATATATACTAGGGACTTATAGGGTAGGTCATGCCAATCACAGGGGTACCCCAACCCATAGTGTACCCTAGTGTATGTAGGTGTTTTCACTGTATTCTAAGTGTTTTCAGCATAGCACTGGCCCTGGGCCTGGTTAGGCAAAGCCCAGGGTCAGTCAGACTCAGTAACCACCAGTACCAGTCAGCAAAAAGTTGGGGGGTGCCCAGGGCACAGGATGACTTTGCAACAGGACTGATTCGGTATTTAGAACAGATGATCGAAACATTCCCTTTCCAAATATTGAATCAGTTACTATTTCTAAACTCATTTCCTATAGTGGGTTTAGTGCAAGTGCTTAAGGGTTTTTATGGTCGCAAACCTTGATTTGTAATTGATGTATAGTGATGAGGAGGGTTGGCAACTGCAAAACCCATAGCACATCTAGCTCAAAACCTTAAGACAGTTAAAGGCTGGGAATAAATCTGTAGAATAAATAACCCAGGCCAATGTACAAAAAAGCTGTTTTGCAATTTCCTAATAGTGATTTTTAGTGGATCGCATTTAGAAAACCGCAAAATGGCATGCACAGTAACGGGCCGTCTGGAGATTGCGACTCTGAAATGAGTCACTTTGCAAATAGGAAATTGCAATTTCCGATGTCCTATTCGGTCGCAAATAGTGACTGCATCAATAAATAACTATTCTGCTTCCTGGTTGAGGGAGATGACCCCTGAAACAAGATGTTATTGATCCCAGCACCCAGGAAGGGAGGCAGAGAGAGGCTGGAGTGCTAGAGATCACAGGCAGTGATATGAGGACCCCAAACACCATTCACCCTACACCAGGAATAGCCAGCCAGGAGTAGGGGAAGGAGGCAGGGGATGAAGAGAAAACTGAAGTTCTCAGGGCAGGAACTGGAGATTCTCACTGAGGATTGTTGCAACAACCACAACCTCCTGATTGGCTGGGCATCCATGAATGTTCCAGAGACACAGAAGTGCAAGATATGGAAGGGGATTCTGAGAAAGATAAATGCTGTGGGTGTGGCACAGTGGCCCGTCGTAGAGATTCACAAGAGGTGGTACGACGTCCATTTCTGCACAAAGGAAAAGTCGCAACACGTCTGAGTGAGTCCGGTGCCACAGGAGGCAGACAATCTACTGTACCCCCCCCCCACGACACTGAAGGCAATGGTGGAGAGCACCCTGAAGCCAGAGACTGTTATTGGATTTGCCAACCTGGACATGTCTGCGTCTATACCCTCACAATGTAACTGCTAGACTATGATCATGGCAATATTTTGGGGCTTAAACCTGGTGTCCACATGCATGTAAAGCAAACGTAAATACACATATCAGGATACGATCATTCCATGTCCAAAATATCCCACATGGTGCATTATGGTAATTGTGGTCATCGGCAGAAACAGTGTAGTCAAAAATCTGTAGAATGATTTTGTACAAGCAATGAGAATGTTTTTCACATGTAAAGTTTTTAGTGGTATCTTCATTATACAGTTAGATGCACCTGTGGAAGACATTGATGGCCCAACAGATGAGGTTAAACCCTTGGTAACTGGCTGCGAGCAGGCAGGCCTAACTTAGGAAACAGGTATGTAAATAATTTTTAATACATTAAATAAGTAAGCCACAACACACAATAAAAATCCCTCAACCATTTATAAAAATGGAAAATATGTTTATCTTTAAAATGACACCAAAACAACAAAGTCCAATGTAGGGAACTGGAGATATGATTTTGTAAAGTTGAATCACTTTAGAGTGCCTAAAAACAGATAGCGCTACCTTGGGACATCTGGTCGAGCTTGACTGGGAAAAAGTCAAGGTTTGAGGCCAACCGCGATGAATCCCTCGATGGATACACTAAGCGGGAGACCCTGGCCAAAATTGTGCCTCCAGACTTAGAAACTTTTCTGGAGGATTTCCAGCAGATCGATTTTGATGCAATTTCGACAGATTGGTTTTCCACGAGGCCCTGGACAAATCCTGGAAGTCTGGAGCTCCAGAGCTTTCAGCGTATTGAACCTGAAATCCAGGCCGGGTCGCGGTTGAAGGTAGTCGGCTTGACTATTAACGTTGGGCCAGTCCTTTTATGGAGCTTTTTCCGAAAGATCCTCCAAACGTCTCCAAACTTCTGGAACTTCTTCCTGAAGTTCCTCTTGAGGGATCAAAGTGTCCAAAACACAAATCAAAGAGTTTTGAAGCTCTGAGATTGGACTTGGAAGTCCGGACTACAGTTCTCACAATGAACCTGGCCAAATCCTTAAAAGTCCATTCGATGCACTCCAAGCTGGTGACCTCTTGTGGGAGGTGGTGCAGGGAAGATCTGTTAACCTGTTGCTTTCAGGAAGCCCACTCCTTAATCCTTTTTAAAGCAAGGCAAAGTCATCAGTTCCACATGTCCAACAGGAGCAGTCCTTCAGGGAGCAATCCTGTGTGATGCAGGCAAGAGTTCCATCTGGGCAGTCCTCCTTCTTGTAGTTTCAGGAAGCAAATTCAAATTCAAAACCAAGTTGCTCTGCAGCGCCCACATATTTATTCAATGATCTGGGGCGACAAGCAGGGGGGCACCCCTGTTTAATGAGGTGTGGGGTGCCACCCGAAAGCATGACAGCTTCCTCCAAATTGTGGTATATTCTTGTCCCACAAAGCACTGCAGTTTAAGATTCAAGATAGAGATTTTCTCTTTTTTGAAGTGAAAGCTGGCTAAACTAACCCAGTGGTGTAACCCATTTCCATTAACAAACCCCCTTCACCTTCTGCAAATTCCAGTTCAAGGCCTGCCATCTGACCAGGAAGAGGGCATTCCTTACTGTCCTGCTCTCTCTTTCAAGCCCAGTTTCATCAACAGAGCCCCCTTTCTGACCTACTCTCTGCAGCTGCAGAGCTCTCCCCAACTGATAATCTTAGCTACATGCGGCCACTTATCACCTCTTCAAAGCAGCCTGGCTAAGCCTGTTAAGGCTGACCAATCAGGATAGACTACTTGAAGGCTGTGTTTTGACTCATAGAAAAGAAAGTTCTATAACTTCTTTTCTGTATTAGTTATGATAAATTCAACAGTGGCAAGTTGTTGGGGTTGTTATTGCCAATCTATTAGGTCTTTGAACTACATTTTAAGCTCCTTCCTACCAATATATATAATTAAATAACATATTTCAATGTTAGCCTATAGAGCTAATAATCTACAATAGAGGAAAATAATATTGGCCCTTCTTCCCTCCCCAAGGCTTAAAAACATATTGTATAATGTCCCTGCTTATAGTTACAAGACACCCCACCCCTTGGGCACCTAGGGGAGACCTTGGGGTGACTTATATGTACAAATAAGGTACATTACCACTTTGGAAGAACCTGTACCACCAAAGCTGAATTTGCATAGAATTTACTTTTAAAGACAGTCTGCAAAGCGGGCTGCCTTTAAAAGTGACTGCAGGCAACACAGTAGTCCACACTCCAGTGCAGGAAATCTACTGGGCCTCTAAATCCCCATGCCCTATTATATACTAGGGACTTATAGTTAGTTTGAATCCCCAATGCCCTATTATATACTAGGGTCTTACAGGGTCTGCCATTGTCCATTTGTAATAATACCGAATTACCATATACCTTTTTCATTAGAGCACTGGCCCTGGGCCTGGTTATCAGAGCCCAGGGCACAGTTAGAGCCAGTTACCATCAGTATCAGTCGAAAAATGGGGGATGAACAGGGCCAAAAAGGATGACTTTCTCACACTGTAGTGCTTGAGAGTCTGCTCACTACATTCTCCCCACAGCCACCATCAGTAGAGGGTGAAAAGGCCATAAAGCAGCCACTCCAACCCTGCAGTCAGTCCTCAGGTCCCAACAGCAGCTCTCCACTCTGCATGCCCATAGGAGCCGTCACACATTGCAGGCTTCTGAGTCTTAGGCGACTGCCGTACAACCGGTGGTGTATAGTGGGATTGAGGCATCGATGCTGCAGGCTCAAACGCGAATTGCAGGCAATGCAACAGTCCATAACAGTGAGGTTCAGCACAGAGGCCAATCAGTTGGCAGACAATCAGGCCTGCATAGACACGAAAGACAAAAATGGACCAACTTACAGGTGCCTTAGTGAAACTCTTCACTGACATGTTGGAGGACAGGAGCACTCAAAAGCGCAGGGAGAGGATCAGTGTTGTGCACATGGATGCCATGATAGAGGCCATTGGGAGACTCGCACAGGCCACCACTACACTATCCAAAGCGTAATGTGGCACTACAGGTGGAGATGGGACACTTCAATGGGGATGTCTCGAGGGGCCTTGGCCAGATAACAGCTGCAGTGGAGGCAACACAAACAGCACATATTGCTAGTGGTGTGGGTGCAGAGGCTCCAGACAGTGAGTTGTCCAGCATCAGTAGCATCTCTGCCACAGATGCACGTGTGCTGGGACGCAGTTCCAGTCACACTACTGCACCTCAACATGGTGACACTTCACATACCTGAATGCACTCCCAGAAAATAAATGAGGTGCGCCAATCAGGGAGTGGAAATATTTGTTTTCATTTTGTTGTCGATGCTGTAACTGACCTACATGTTGACTACATATTGTCAGAATTATTTAGAATTACACTTTGTCTGTCAACTGTTTGGTAACACTTGCCATTAAAGGTAGCTTGACTTTGAGCAATCAATCAAGTGTGGTGGCATTTTGCGGTGAAGCAATGTGTAGCAATATGGTCCCTGCGCTTTCTCCCCTCTACTGCTCTGTTCTCCCCTGTTAGCTGCTGAACAGGTAGACCAGGATACTCTTCCTCTGAATCAGATTTGGACACCGCTTTGTATGGGCCTCTTCTGCGGGCAATATTGTGTAGGATGGCACAAGTTGTTACAATCTCACAAGTGGTTTCTGGTCTGTATTGCAAGCCCCCCCCACTCTTATAGAGGCAGTGAAAACGAGATTTCCGAAGTCCAAATGTCCGCTCAATCACAGTCCTGGTGCGTCGATGTGCAGTAATGTATTGCCTATCATTTTGGGTGGTGGGAGAAAGGTAGGGTGTGAGTATCCAGGGACATAGGGCATAAGCACTGTCACCTGAAACACATGTATAAATGTGAGTCAACATACGTTTTGTATGGATTTGGCACTTACATATCAGCATTTACATTATTTGTCACCTAATAATTATCCGTCATCAAGCTCCCCACTTTCCAGTCGTCTGTATACTCCGCTGTGCCTGAACATGTAGGAGTCATGGTTACTCCCTGGATATTGTGATACAGTGTCAGTGAATATGTTGTGGGCATTGCAAACCACTTGTATGTTAAAGTATTTCGTGTTTTTTCCGGTACCTAAAAGGTATTCAAGATGGGATGGGGAACATATGGGCAAATATGTCCCATTAATACACCCTATGACCTGGGGATATTTTGCAATCCGTTAAAATTGCAATTTGGTAATCCACATTTCCTCATCATTCCTGGGCATGAATATGTGTTGGTGGATATTGAGAAGCGTGGCATCAAGAAAGAGCGGAAGAAACGCAAAAGAGTACTTTGCAACACCCCATCTGCAACAGCTGCCACATCCTGATAACTACCAGTGGCTAATAGGAGCACAACACATGGACATGTGTAGGATGGAATTACTGCGCAGAGAACTGATTTCTAGGTGTGGCTTTAAGAGGGCAATCTACTCCAAAATGACAGTGCTACTTAGCCTCTTCCTCTATTTTGTAGAAAATGGTCAGCCTGACTCGGGATTTCCTCTCTTGTCTCTGCCACCTCCTCTGCTGAGCATCCAGTATGTGCATCCTCATTGCTATCACGTACAGGGCAGCCATTGTGGACAGCTGGGGTGCATTCTGGGCTAGCTTTTATAGTTTGCACCCAGTTGCCACCTGGTTTGAATTAGTGGTAAATTGCATGTGCAAAAGGGCCAAATAGCAACTACTCTCTATTTGCAACTAACTCACACATCCCGTTTGTGAGTTGTTATTAGCATTTCCCTAATGCCGACTCGCTATTCCCATTTGCAAAAATTAGCAACTCGCAATTTGGTCACATAGCTATTTTGTGAATGTCTTTCGTGCAAGATATATGTCAGTTTCTCCATTCACAAACCAGTCTGCAACCGATTTGCAAGTCGCAATTCTTTTGTGCATCTGGATCCAGGTGTTCTAAATGCACTGAGTCATGTAGAGCTGTTTAGAATGTAGATAGATAGGATCTCTGGTTCGATTTTGATTTAACAAAATGGCAGAAATTGCATACTGCTATTGAGTTTGTCATGCAATAAAAATATTGATTGTGTAATTATTGAAATTTCTGCAAACTAATCTGGGATATGCAAAAGGAAGCAAAACATATCCCTTGAAATAGGTAACATAATGAAATACATGAATCAAATCAGAATTCGTCTTAAACCTGTCACAGCCTTCTTTAAAAACTGGAAGGAGTAAGGGGTTGTGCTAGATTATGACCCTGACGTGAATTTTGGCACTATGGAAAAATCAAATGATGCCCCTTCTAACTACCAGGAAACATGCAGCCACTTTGTTTAGCAGCTTTAAAGAACTTAGGGTATTATTTATGACCCAGGTTGCTTCACTCTGGCACCATGCAACGTGGTGCAAGAGTGACGCAAGCCTTAATTCAGATTTTTCAAGCCATGCAAAGCCACTCCAAAAATCTGGAGTAATGTATTTCAGTGCAGATCTCTGCACTGCGTTACTCTACCCTGGGAAGGCATTCCATGGACGTAGTGTGGGGTTCCCACGCAACTCTGATGGTTTTTGATGCATTCCCAGAGTTACAAGACTTTGTAAACCTGGGAATGTGCCAAAAAAGATACACATCCCCAGGAGAGGTATAACAAGGAGAAATATCTTTATTTCTCCTCATTACTTCCTTTTTCTGTGTATGCTACATTCTGCAGCACACATAGAAAGAGGAATATGCTACTCTGGATTGTTTTTATGCTGGAAGGTGTCCCTTCCTCCACAAGAAAATCCTGTATTCAACATAGGCACCCTTGCACCATGGCGCAAGGGTGTCTGCATTGGCGCTAGACAGCTCTTTGTTCACCAGAGCAGGGGGAAAGTCAGGATTGCACCATATGCCTTATATACAGGTGCATTCCTGCCCTTTCCCAGTGATACAGTGCGACCCATCAAGATGACTTTCTGCATTACACCACTATTTCATAAATATTACCCTTTGGATGTTGAAATGTTAAGAGAATTTATCATTGGGCAGAATCGAGTAAGATACTTCCCAATATTATCAAAGGGTTAGCAAGAACAGCCTACAAAGTAAAGGCAGTTCTGAGCGCTTTTTCATCAGTTGAAGATCAATGCACCTCATAGCACTGCCCAATAGTCTATATACCACCAAATCACAATTTCAAGGAAGCATGAATTTGCCTTGTAACCTAAATAATTATACAATTCCCTCTTGTTTTAATGTGGTCCCAGCTTAGTTGGCTGAGTGGGCCTGACAGAGAAAGTGTTCCCAGTAGATGTTAGGCATAAGGATTGAGGAGGGTTTTGTGACCATTATTATTATTATTATTATTATTATTATTATTTAGGAGTTTTATATAGCGCTAGCTGGACCCGAGGGTATCAGAGCGCTTTACAACATGTATCAAAGATGCAATCAAACAAAGAAGTGACCGTAGTAGAACATAATGATTCGTGACGCGTAGCGTTCAAACATAAAGAGAAGCAAATATAACGTAAAGATACGCAGCGAGAACAGTTCACACATAACGAGTAGCCGATAGGCTCCTCTTTCCGGGAGGAGGGAACGAGGTGGGGGTCCGGGAGGTGTAGGAGGTCGAGGTCATAGGATAAAGAGTCAGAGTCATGCGGTGTGCCGGCTAAAGCACTAAGGCGGATCCTATTGGTTCGCTAGGGAGCGCTCAAGGAAAAGGTCTTCGAGCAGTCTTTTGAATTTTGCAAAAGAGGGGATAGTTCTGATGTGGGGGGGAATAGAGTTCCAGATTTTGGGCGCGTTACCAGCAAAGGACCTGGCCGCATTTTTTTGATTGCGTGTTTTCAGCGGAATTAGTAGTAGAGTGTTGGAGCTCCTGAGGTTCCTGGACTGACCAGCTTTTTTGAGTTTGGAAGCCAGGTATTCCGGTTTACCTGTGTGAAGGGCTTTGTGCGTGAAATGCAAAAAACAATCGATGGACGGAATGCTGGACAATGCAAACATTCACCCCCAGTCACAAGGATCTGGGTTAAATCCATCATTCTTTGGCTCACCACACCACCCCAGTTTGGACCCAGCCATATGCAAATCAGTCTTGACCATGTTCCTTGTGGGAACAGTCCAGCCCGAACTGCCAAGCCAGGTCCTCCCTGGACCGGAAACAAGCATCCTGGGACCGGTTTCAGGGCATCACTCTTCATCAGCCAGGCTAGCTTGAATCCAGTGGTGTACTGAGCACGGGACCCAGGTCTGGGAATACCCTTCCCACTTAGGGCGACAAATGCAAAAGAAACAATTGATGGACGGAATGCTGGACAATGCAAACATTCACCCCCAGTCACAAGGATCTGGGTTAAATCCATCATTCTGGCAGTTCGGGCTGGACTGTTCCCATTGGGCACAGGGTCAAGGCTGATTTGCATATGGCTGGGTTCAAACTGGAATGGCATGGTGAGCAAAAAAACGATGGATTTAGGCCCAGATCTCTGTTCTGGGGTGAATGTATGACATTGTTCTGCATTCTGTCCATCAATTGTTGTTTTTGCATTTGTCACCCCGAGTGGGACGGGTATGCCCAGACGTGGGTCCCGTGCTCTCCATGCCACTATAATCAAGCTATCCTGACTGAAGAGGGGTGAAACCCCGAAACCGGTCCTAGGATGCTCGTTTCCAGTCCAGGGAGGACCTGGCCTGGCAGTTCGGGCTGGACTGTTCCCATTGGGCACAGGGTCAAGACTGATTTGCATATGGCTGGGTTCAAACTGGAATGTCATGGTGAGCAAAAAAACGATGGATTTAGGCCCAGATCTCTGTACTGGGGTGAATGTATGACATTGTTCTGCATTCTGTCCATCAATTGTTGTTTTTGGGCTTTGTGCGTGAGGCAGGCTGTTCTGAAGCTAGCCCGCATTTCAATTGGGAGCCATTTTAGTTCTCTGAGTGCGGGAGTGATGTGGTCGAATTTCTTAACTCCAGTGACCATTCTGGTTGCTGCATTGAGAGTTGTTTTGAGGGGGGCAAGGTGAGATTTTGCTGTACCAGAGAGGACTGCATTCCCGTAGTCTAGCCTGGACAACACCAATGCTTGAGTGGCTTGTTGAAGGTCTTTGGGCGGGAGGGAGGGTTTTTCTATTTTGTTAAGTAACTTCAAGTTGAGGAAGGCGCTCTTTGCGGAGTTCTTAATGTGTTTGGTCATGTCCAGTTTCGGATCTAGGGTGATACCTAGAGATTTTACAGAGTCCGCCAGTGTGAGGTTACCGTTGAGCACATCAATAGCTTTGAGCCATTCCGCAATTTGGGGGTTCTCTTCTTTGTTGGAGATGAGGAGTATTTCCGTTTTCTCTTGATTGAGTTTTAGGTGGTTACTAGAGAGCCAGTGATGGACCTCTCTTAGCGTGTTGTTGAGTCTCTGGATGTCATCGATGGAGGAGGTTTCCAGATAGATCTCCGTGTCGTCTGCATATAGGTGGAAGGGGATGTTGGATGTTTTGAGTAGGGTAGTGAGGGGTTCAATATAGATGTTGAAAAGTTGTGGGGAGAGCACTGACCCTTGTGGGACACCCCTGCTTACGGGTTGTAGGTCATACGCGAAGTTTTTAATTTTTATTCTTTGGGTGCGGTTATGGAGGAAGGAGGAGAACCAGTGTAGGACCACCTCATCTAGACCTGCCCTTTCTTGAAGAGCCTTAATGAGAAGTTTGTGGTCGACCGTGTCGAAGGCTGCCGATAGGTCTAGGAGAATGAGTAGGCAGCATTGGTCCGAATCAAGTGACTTGTATATATCATCAATGACGTTGAGGATTGCGGTTTTGGTGCTGCAGCCTTTTCTGAATCCTGATTGGTGGGGATCAAGAAGGTTGATGCTGTCTAAGTGTTGAGTCAGTTGTTGGAGTACGCATCTTTCCAGGATTTTGGATAGAAGAGGTAAGTTAGAGACAGGTCTGAAGTTGTTCAGATCTTTTGTGTCTAGGCCTGGTTTTTTCAGCAGTGGCGTGACTTGTCCGACTTTGAGGCAGTCAGGTACGACTCCGGATCTCAGGGAGCTGTTTATGATCTTGCACCAGTGCGGGGCTAGGACGAGTTTCAGCTCTCTGGTCAGTTGAGGGGGTAGCTGGTCGAGGACATGGGATGAGGGCTTGGCGGTGGAGATCAGTTTGACTATCTCTGCTTCCTGAATGAGATTGAAGGATGTCCAGGGTTTAGAAGGGGTCATAGATGTGATGTCTTTAGTTTCAAGCGTCGGGCTCTTGGTGGGGGGTGTGTGGTTGGTGTCTAGTGAAAGCTCAATCTTGGTGATTTTTTCGTTAAAAAAAGTTGCGAAGTTGTCGCATAGTTCTTTGTATGCCTGAGCTGAGGAAGCAGTGGGCTTGGAGGTTTGTTGCCTGATGATGTTAAAGAGCTCCTTGGGTCTGTTTATTGCGTTGTCCAGCACGGTGCAGAAAAACAATGTTTTTTTGTTCTTGATGTGTTTTTTGTAATTCCTGCGCGCTGCTTGGAGTGCTTCGCGGCGGATGATGGAAGGGTTGTTCCTCCAGAGTCTTTCTCTGGCTCTTAGTTGTCTCCTTTCGTCATTGATCTGGATGGAATGTTCCTGTTTTTTTTAAATTTCAGAGGGGCTAGTTGATCCAGGATGGACGTCATATTTGAGTTATAGTGAGAGAAGAGATCAGTTGTGGAGAGATGTTCAGTGGCGCTGGGGAGGAGCGAGCTTATCTTTTATTCTAGGTCAGCTAGGGGGATCTGAGTTATATTTCTAGTCCATTTGGGGGGGTCTTGCGAGGGGGGTTGGAATGAGACCATTTGGTTGATGTGGAATAAGATGATGTGGTGGTCGGACCAGTCCATGGGGAGGATGTGGTCAATCATAACTGTGTCGCTTTGGGCAATAATTGCGTCCAGGATTGCTCCTCTGTGGTGCGTTTCTTCTGAGCAGTGTTGTGTGAGATTGTTGTCATGTAGGAGATTGTTCAGGGTTTGAATTAGCGAATTGTTTACTTCATTCCAACGTAGGTTAAGGTTACCAAGAATTAAGTTGTTTGATTCTCCAAGTAAGCAGTGAGCAATAAGGTCGGAGAAGTGTTCCCCGAATGCGGTGGTGTTGCCTGGGGGATGATAAAGAAGATGGCAGAGTATTGATCTATTGTCGCTTGTCTTAATGTTGGCGGTAAGACATTCAAAGGTGCTGTACTTGCAGGTGTCGGTTTCTACAATGGAGATGTTGTTCTTGTGTATGATTGCTATACCCCCTCCTCTTTGATCTTTTCTGTCTTTGTTGATAATTGTGAAACCTGGGGGCACAAGCATATCCAAGCTTGGGTAGGAGGATTCGTTTAGCCATGTCTCCGTGATGAACGCGATGTCTATGTCATGGGAGAGGATGGCTTCTGCTAGTTCTGTTGCATGTTTGGAGGCTGATCTGCAGTTTATGAGCATGCAGTTGGTGGGGGACCCTTCTTTGTTCTGTTTCTTTGCAGGTGGGGCCCTAGGTAGGGTAGTGAGGAGGGCCGGGGGTCTTGGGGATTTCGGAGAGGAGTAATCTCTTCCGACTCCTGTGATCACTTGGATCGTGGAATTTGGGGAGGCTGTGGGGGGAGAGTCGTACGTCAAAGCTAGGTCAGCCACTTCCATTGAGGACATTGCAGCTTTTGTTCTTATGGGTCTCTCTAATCGGTTCTCAGTACCAGTTCTTATGGGTTTCAGTGACCGGGTCGTGAGTGAGGCTGAGATCCCACTAGGGCATGGTACATTGGCAGGATGGGTGGAGCTGGGCAGAGTGGGAGTCCCGGAGGAGGTTGATTAGGCATACGGACCATGTCAAGGTTGGTTAATATTCTGTTCAGGCCCCGGATTATGGTTTCTAGCTGGCTTTCTAGAAGGGTGAGACAATGCATCATGATTTCCGAGGCGGGGGTGAGGGTGTCTTTGGCAGGGTCGACCCGAGAGCTGGAGGGCATGTCAGTGTTGTGATGCCTATTGGTGATAGGGCTGTCTGTGTTGTCTCTGTTGGGGATCGTGGTCAAGGGGTGAAGTGGCTCATGTCACGGTTTCGACGAGGCAGGGGTGAGGGTGTCTTTGGCAGGGTCGAACCGAGAGGTGGAGGGCATGTCAGTGTTGTGATGCCTATTGGTGATAGTGCTGTCTGTGTTGTCTCTGTTGGGGATCGTGGGCAAGGGGTGAAGTGGCTTGTGTCGCGGTTTCGACGTTGTGTTGCCTACGGGTGGTGTGTTGTAGTAGGGGGTCTGTGATTGCAGGTATGGGTCATTTCTGGCTAGCTGAAGGTGGTGGAAAGGAAGGGGAGGGTGAGGGAGCCGCTCGGCAGAGGGATTAGGCTCCTTATTCATAGGGGCGGAGGTGCGGGAGGTGTCTCAAGGAGGGAGGGAGGTGGTTCTCTCAAAGGGCGCGGGAATGGTCAGTCGACTCTCCTGGCAAGACAGGCTAACCGTGGGTAGGGAAAGGGTCGGGCAGGGTCGGAGAGTGTGCGAGACGGCCTGTCTTAGAGAGGGGAAGAGGGAGTCGAAAGCCTCTAGATTATCATTGTTGGCTTGTATCAGGACTGTGCCCTACGCGTAGATGGTTACAGAGGTGTTCCCATTCCGCATCTGGCGGTTATTCAGTGAGGTCATCAGTTTGCAGCTGTGGGGTGTGTTTGTAGTTTTGGAGATGAGGAGCTTTGCTCTGAGCATGGCGTTCCAGTTATCAGGTCTATCTGTGTGGAAAATTAGATCCATTTTTATCTGCCCTTTGGAGGAGCAGTGGTAAATGTCTGCGAATAGTGTTTCAGGGTGCTGTCTAATCAGTCTATGTTTGAAGTTTCTTTTCGCTTCAAGTGAGAGGTAGGGGGGGAAATTGATCGTGAAGGAGTTCGGGCCATGTGGTTTCAGGTAGTTTGGTACGGAGGGGCTAGCGAAACTTGGCGTGGCAGGTGGCATTTTATCTTGGGTTAGGAGGGAGGGTGATTCCCTAGGGGGTAGGTTAGTAACGTTTCCGTGAGGGGGAGAGCGCGGTACAACTGGATGGGAGATTTGAAGTGGTCAAGGGCCACCCTCCCGGGGGTACAGGATCTCGTGGTGAGAAGGGGAGGCCAGGGTGGGCCTTCTCTAGTTCTGGGTCCGTGGGTCTAAGCTTGGCTGTTGCCCTAGGCTAGGGGTCTGCATCAGTGCTTGGCTGTAGCCCTGATCTGGGGTACTGTCTGGAGTTTAGGGCCTTGGACCGCTTAAAGAATGGGTGTTGTGCGATGTAGATCCTTTTTAAGAGGTCAGGCAATTACACTTGGTGGACTGCCATTAGTGTTCAAAAACCTACTCAGGATAAGGGTCGGGCTTACTAACTTGCTCGCATTCCTCTCAGTGGTGTTGTGGTGCTGGGTGCTTTGGGTGGAGGTGGTCGCGGTGGGCCATTAAAGCTTCCTTAAAGTAATGACTGTGTTCGATCCAGCTTCTATGGGTCTTTGGTTTACACTTAAGGCACACACTTCGATAGCCACAAAGACCCTTTTACATAGTATGGGTGGAATATGTTTGTGTTTATTTAGCACAGCTACAAGTCACTCAATCTATACAGAACTATAACAAAGGTGATAGAGAATGACAGATTCTGCCAAGTTGCAGTTGAAATAATGCAGAGTTCAGATTTGTGAAACCAATTGTAGGTTCTGGAGTAAGATTTGAGTACAAAAACAAAGCAAAAATATAGGAACTGGTAGCGTTCAATTTTAGGGTAGTCTTTATGATTTGCCCATTGGACACAAACAATAGCCTTCTCGTCATCCAATCATATTATTGACATGAGCATTGATGAGCTCCTTCTTAAGCTATTAGGCCAAACCCCATAACAATATGGGCAGTGTAGTACACAGAGCAAACTAACGAATGAATACATGCTTCCCAGGAAAACATAGTTATTTAATTGCTTGGACCAGCTGGCCAACTAGCATATTCTTATTTATTTGAACATCTTCACTTGTAAAAAAGAAATAGTGGACTGCTATGAGCTAAAATCCTGTGATATTTTCCTTCCCAAAGCACTGCAATGCTAGTTTTATTTCTGGGAGGAGATTGACAACCTTATTGGAGAACAAATATATCGGATCCACAGCTATTTATGTAACTTGGAGAGTCATTTATGTGGTCTAGCCGCTCTGCTATTAGGGATATGTTTTATACAAAATGCGATATATTTGACCAACACCATGGCTTCTAATGACATAGTCTAATTTCACTGAGGTCATGTTTGGTAACAGTTGTTTGCCCATCTCAGATGTGGTGGCTAATTCTCACTTATCCATGCTGCAGCTAAGGTCTGCTCAATGTGATCTCATGAGAGGTTTCAGATCTTTCTAAACAATGCGGACAGTCTATCAATAATTCTTCAAATACCTTCAGTGAAACACTTCTGTCTTCCAGTGAATGATTCCTTTAAAGATGTTTGCACTAAGAAAATGTGTATTCTGATGGAGACTCTTAAACTCCTCCATTATTTCATTCAGTGTCCTAAAATAAAAATTGTGTTTCACTGCAAACAATACTTCAATCTTTACCCAAATTTAACTCCCAAGTGTTTTATTTTATTCATCATTGTTTCCACACAGGCATATTGAGCACTGCTCTATCATTCATTTTTCATTCTGCTCAACCATTTTGTAACTATTAAATAATATCATTGTGAAACAACTTGTCTCCTGTGTCTCTTTCACCCTTTTAACTCACGTATTAACACGGAATTCTACTGGGAGCATGTCTATTATGATGTATGCAATATTAAATGTTTAAGGACATAGACATGTTCCAAGAACTACTCAAGGAGATTTTAGTAATAAGATTCACAGACAATTACCAACTGAGCCACTATTATTTTTTACAACTTCTGTCTGAGCGGTATATATGCCTTGATAAGATGACATGAATAGTTGCAATATGACTTGCCAATTTTGGCTATATTTCTGTGATCATTCACTGTGGCGGCAATCAGTTGCTGAGTTACTTTATAATCAGGCATAATAGAAAACACATTGTTTTCTTTATCTCCTGGTCAAAAAACTGTATTCGTTGTGCAGATATGCTTTTATTCTTAAGCTTAAATTCGAGGTGGCTAATTTTATTCAGATCCCTGGAAGTTATTGCTCAGTTATGGAGATTTGCAACACAAGTGTTTCACGTTTTACCACAGCAATGGGGCTTGAAGCACAAGCATCTGTCAGACCAGATATGTAGCCCTTTAGCCTTCCCAGTATCATAGAATGAGAGAGTGAGCTTTTATATGAGACTATATCAAGGTGAATTATATTGTATATTGTAATTTACCTATTATATTGATATATTATACTTATCTGAAATCACCTACAGGGGTAGTGATGAGATGATGTGGCGTGTGCAATATAATTGTACATGCAAGTCATTTTCATGAGCTAGAATGCATGCAGTTTAATGGTGCTGTTAGAAATAGTGTTTCTGGTTGGCTAGGCTATACACTCAAGCCAGGCAGAACCCACCACTACAGTAAGGGTAAGGGAGTTACACACCCAAAATAACCCCTGCTCACCCCCTTGGTAGCTCTGCAGAGCAATCAGGCTTATCCCAGAGGCAATGTGTAAAGGGTTTGCGCAACACACACACACACACACACCAGTGACACACTAGGCACACCACAAAAGAGACTGCCTTTGTATTATATACACATAAAAACACATAAGACCATAAATCACTGCATAGCATGTAAAACACATTTAGACCAAATAACATAAATCACTGCGCCACTAGGCGCTTGTCATAAAGGTGCACATAAACTACCTAAGACTGCATTTACATAAAACCCTGTGCCACTAGGCACTTGTCATAAAGATGCACAAATCTTATTTGCCATAAGGCAGTTGTCACAACACCTTTAGTGCAATACAGTAAACACTAATACATTGCACACGTCATGATCATCACCTAGATCATAAGTCACTTTGTAAATAAAATGAAATTTGTCAATCAGTCTGTACGAATAAACTTTGTCCATCACTTTGTAGAGAAAAAAAATGAACTCCACAGCACGGTCCTGCAATAAGCCACGTTAGCCTGTCACTACAAGGAATGAGCATGATTACTACATTAACTTAATGAGGACCGCGGTAATCTTATTGGCGTCCCGTAGGAGGTTGGAATGCAGCAAGCTCCCTAGGGGCGATCGATATTGCCTATGTGCCCCTCCGCCCCATGGTGTGATTTCAACTAGCACCGGAGGGGCGGGGCACACTTTGTGGAGGCTGACATGGGGACCTCGCCGGGTTCCCAATGGTAACAATTGACCACTGGGCCCAAACAAAAGCTTCTGGGGCAGCTGTCGACTGTGATACATGGGATACATTCTTACCTCTCGTCGGCTCCCCTCTCTCCTTGGTGGCTGCTGTCTCGGGCAGCTCCATTGTAGGCCTCAAGCCTCCTGCTGAGCCGCACACCCAGGGACTCCTCTGGGTGGGGCCTGCGGCTTCCAATGACGCCGCGCCCTTGCAAGCTTCGGGGAAGTTGTTGGGCAACTGGTGCGGACACTGCCGGTTGCCTGGCGCTGGCTGAATGAGGTGAGGAGTTGATTCTTCCCAATCCCCGGCCCAAGGCGGTGAGTGGGGCTGCACTCCAGGCAAGCTGCTCCCTCCTGACGGCCCACAAGAGAGCTCCTCCTGAACTCTCTGTCAGTAAACATGCTGCACTGTGTTAGAACCAGACACACAGCACTCTGGACACAGTACCCTGAGCGCTCACCATGAAAGCGCCTCACAGGCGCTGAATAGTGTAGAAAGCGCTTATCATGTGCTTTTACTCCCAGGCTGTCGAAATGATGAGGTAAGCACCCTCAACCACTCCACATGCAGTAAGAATAAACTAAGCACTCTTCATGCACTTTCACGTTCCTTTAAAAATTGAAGGTACATGGACGGTCCAGTCCTCATCAACTGCAGGCCGTCCCACCACCACATACAACAGGGGCAGCGCTCCTCACACAGCTCGGCTGGTTCCCTTTCAGGCAGGTTATTTTTATATCCCACACGGATCTTTTCTCCTTGAAGTCTTTTGTATCCCTGAGACTTCAAACAGGAGGCCAGCACGCACAAGCCCTTGGAGACTCTTTCTCAAGCAGGGGAAACAGCATACAGCAAAGTCCTTGTCCTTTCCTTGGCAGAAACAGCCACTGCAGGCCAACCCCAGACAGCACACAGCAAAGGGGCAGTACTGCTCCTCATTTTCTCCAGCTCTTCTCCTTGGAAAAGGTTCCTCTTGAACTCCAGAAGTAATCTCGAGTCCTGGGGTTTTATGTGTAATACCTATACCCCAAAATGTCATTGTTCTCTTTGAGGGTCTATGAACCCAGTCCAAACCAGTTCTGCATTCACTGGTGCAGCATGACCAGAGGGGGCGGAGACACAGCCTATTCAGGTGTAATCACAACTCCTCCCACTACTCTAAATGCAGGCCAGGTCTCTTCAGGCCTGCGATGAGTCACCCAGGCAAGGCAGGGCACACCTCATCCCCCTAGTGACTGTCTAAAGTGAATGCACATCTCAGCTTATGTCACTCACACACCAGACAATCAATACACAAACAGGAAGAGGTACAGAGAATGGTTAAACAAGAAAATGCCTACTTTTTAAAAGTGGCATTTTCAGCCACATAATTTAAAAAATATATTTATTAAAAGATGTGTTCTTAAATTCTGAGTTCAGAGAGCCTAAATTTTACATCTCTGTCTTGTCCCAATGGGAAGTTATACTTGTAAGATGTTACAAAGCATCTCCCATTCTATCCTATGGGGCAAAATAGCCTTTCAATAGTGAAAAATGAAATTGGCAGTATTTCACTATAAGGACGTGTCACACACACCAGTACATGTCCTACCTTTCACATACACTGCACCTTGCCCAGGGGAGGTACCTTGGGCCTACCATAGGGGTGCCTTACAGGTAAGAAAAGGAAAGATTAGGGCCTGGCCATTGGGTACACTTGCCAAGTCGACATGCAATTAACAGCTGCGCACAGACATTGCAGTGGCAGGTCTGAGTTACCTTTTCAGAGCTACTCATGTGTGTGGCACAATCAGTGCTGCAGGCCCACTAGTAGCATTTGATTTACAGGCCCTGCCACAGTTCAGTGCGATTTACTAGGGACTTACCAGTAAAAAAAATATGCCAATCAGGGAGAACCAATTGTAATCACAATTTACACAGGGAGCACTTGCACTTTGACAATTGATCAGCAGTGGCAAAGTGCCCAAAGCATCTAAGCCAGCAAAAACGAAATCCAGCACAGCATCAAAAATACAGGAGGTAGAGGCAAAAAGTCAGGGGAAACCACGCCAAAGATGCCAAGTCTACCAGGTGCTATAAAAAAATTGGTAATTGCGCTAATAATACACAACTGCAAATTCATATACGTTTTCCAGAAGGGATGTTAGAACCTGTGACTGTCGCAGCTTCCAGGTGTAATTTTGTAAATGTATGTGAAGTTATAATGAACATCTATAACCCCATGAGGAATATCTCAGGTTATAGATGAATCTTTTAAGACTTACCCAGATTGTGTGGTATATTTACAACTAGGGTATAATAATGGCACCTTGTCATCCTTGTTATTATGCATATTTCTGGCAAGAACTATGTATTTTTTAGTCTGTTTAACTCTTAAAGGTGTGGATCTTTCATAAGAAAAAGAGATCTAATTCGATACTATTTTTTTTTGCAATCACAATTTTCAATGATGTCATGTAGGTTCCCTCGCGACTGTCCACTGTCTAGTTAGTTGTGATGGTAACATAAGTGAGATATGCAATAAGTACAAAAAAACACAAGGTACAGAGGTGCCAAGTCACATGAGCCAATCTGTCATTTGTTTTATATTCCTAGGAATATATATTAAAATATTGACTACAGAAACATTGTACTACCAAAATATCATGGTCAAATATCAAGAATCAAAATATTGAGAGGGTAAGTGCATATAGGCAAGTATAGATTTAATATTCTTAACGTCATACCTATGTAGCTTGAAGACAAACCTCCAGTGTACATAATTGTGGAGTTAAGTTTAATAAAGCTATACTTCTCTATATCCACTTACAGAGTCAATATTTCAGTCCTCAATATTTCGTCCACTATATTCTGGAAACACGATATTCTGGAGTTGATATAAAGATGGTATGTCATTCCCTGCCCCTTACTGTTTTATTTCTGTTCATTTGGAAATTATGATTCTTTTTTGGGGGTTTGTTTTTCTTTTTTTATGCATTTTCTGGCGTATGTGCAAGGCTTTCTCTATGGGAGAGGGGGCAGCACATTTAGTGCAGCGTCTCCCCTGCAGGTCACTGGCAGACAGAAGTCCTTAGAAGAACTTCCTTCATCCAAGAGCTTCTGTACATTGGATCATAGGCTCCTAGCACAGAGTACCAAGTGGAGCACCGCTGTCAGATACCACCAGACAGCAGTGGGGCTCCCACAAGACGTCTGCCTGGACAACGAGGCGCAGGCTTGGAGCTCATCTTGAATACTACAATTAGATCATGTAAATATTTTAATCGCTTTTGTGTTGCACGTCAGTGTTTATTTGCATCTCACATCAGCCAGAGTTGGTAATGTGTGAAGTTGATAAGAAACATGCTTCACAGGTTTACATATTTTTTCATACCTCCATCAAGCCTACATAATTTTACATCATTATAGGCATCGTTTAACCATTTAAACGACGTGTCATTTCTAATCACCTTTTTAAAAGCCATAGCGATGCGCCTCTTCTTCCCAGAACTGCATCCCGCAAGCAGCTTTTATAGTTAATGAAAGATGGACTTCTATTTTTTTGCAAAAGGCCAGAGGCGGTTAGGGAGGTAGGAACATTGAGCTAACGTGATCAGAGATGTGTGAAGCTAATGGAACATTCTCTTTCGTGTACTCACTGGATAGATCAAGTACCACTCTTGCACACGCAATATTTTCTCTAATCAAAGACATAAAGAAAAATAAATGTTTCACATAGCTTTTAAAAAACCCTCACAAAACCCCACTTTTTCCGTAATAAAGACACAAGCAGTGCTGGGTTTCAAGCCTTCACTGATGACAGTTGAAGACTGGAATTTAGGGTTGGGGTGCCTTCAATCCAGAGATTGTTAGTTGTGGCAAAGTCCAGGGATGACCTAGAGACAAAATCAGATATGCATTTGTGGCCTTCAATCTCGGTAAATTGACTTCATCCAGGTGGAGCATCAAACCCTGGGGCATATTCTCAAGAATGTGCGATAACCATTCGCAAAAGCTACTTAACGCAACCTTCAACATCGCAGTCCATTGCGGGAAATTTACGCCGTGTTAACCAAGTATTCACAACACAGTGGTATCATGCGATAGTCCCCAGATAACCCGACAACTGTCCACGTTAAAATCAACGCCATGCCTCAAAAATGCGAAACACGAACGCAAAAATAGCTGCGATGAGGCCAAGCGCGATACAAAAAGCAGCGAAAACCAGCCACAGGCCTGCAAGTCCCACGCGTCAGGCGGGAACAATCACCATAAAGCAGACCAAGCAAACGGTGAGAGGACAACGTCCGAGCACAACCCCACAGCTGTGATGCAGAACAAATGACCATTGTCCAAATCCGACAGGCAGTTCCCCACAAACAGCCACAATGTACATTGACATGCATTCAGCAGGTAACCTGCGCCAATGCGGAAACAAACATGGAACACACTGTGAAACCCCATCTCCCCTTCACATTGCAGAGGGACAAACAAAACCCCCTGCACATCGACGTGCCATGTCCATGACCAAACAATAATGGAAGCACGGACCAATGTAGGGGCAGTGACTCCCCCCACGTACATGTCGCCCATGTCACGGGACTTGAGTCACAGGGTGCATCCCGGCATCATGGCGGCACATAACAGAGCCCAAAAGAAGCCCTCTTGTCACTTGAAGGCCACAAATGACAGCCAAAATGGAATGAACTGGGACACGTGAAATGCCGAAGAGTGGGATACCGTAACAACTGTGATACACAGAACTGGCATTTCGAAAACGTGACACCCTAAACAGCCTCACTGCACAGAGGTGACACACCCACCATCCATTAACAAATTCCTAAATTGTCAGCACAAGATGTCACGCCCACACGTGTCTGAGTGAAGTGCCTGTACAGAGGAGTGACATGCACACAGGGAATGTGTCTCGGAATGCATTTATTAGCACATGCTGTGCCTGTGGTCAGTCAACGTACTGTGCCATTACTGCTAAGGACCCTCACAATGTGACGTCAACCAGAGAAGAAATTGCCAATGATGTAGTCCCTACGGGCAATTCCTGCTGCGGCTGCAGTGGGGTGTGGTCCACCTGCCTCATCTCCATCATCATCGTCTGGTGCATCTGGCACACGTATCCATGGGGCTCTGCTGCGTACACATATGTTGTGCAACACACAACATGCAACGATCATCTTGCACACGAGGCCTGGGCTGTACAGGAGCCTTCCACCTGTGACGTCCAGGCACCTGAAACGTGACTTCAACACGCCAAATGTGCGCTCCACGATGCCCCTGGTGCATCTGTGGGCCAAATTGTACTGCCTCTGGGGCTGTGTGTTCGGGGCCAAGAGGGGTGTCATCATCCAAGTGCAGAGTGCATAACCTTGGTCACCTGTGACAGTGCAGAGAGACATGAGTCAAGACTACGTACTGCATGATGTGTTGGCAAGCCCACTGCTTCATTGGTGTGTGATATGGGTGAGTTAGTGATACCCGTATGACATGTACTGCGTGTTGCTAATGAGCGGCATCACTGTGTAGTACGTAGCCTCACTGCTGCACCACACCCCCCAAGCACATTCACTATTGTGCGCAGGGCGATTGCGCCACATGCACCCCTACGGCACACCATTATCATACCTGTCTGCGCATGTCAACAAGCCTGGCTACGACACAGTGATGATGCTGCACAGAATGTGGCCGCCATGTGTGTGTCGGCCCATTGCAAGGACAGCGCTGACACAGATGTAGAGCACCTGCCTGGCTGAACCCGAAATGCAGTTGAGGGTACATCTTTGGCTCATGCAGAGATAATAGCGACACACACAACAGTTGGCATGTGTGATCCCTGACCCCGAGCAGGCATGCCCTCCCCCATGTACCCCTGTGGCCGAGCACGCACACCGGGGGCATGCCACATGGCAACATTGCCCATTGCGGGACGGGTGGCGCAGACACTACAATAGAGACACACGCATCAGCCACATCCTTGGCAAGGCCTACACTGCACCACACCCAGATCCACGTGTGGAGTAGCCACACCCCTATGCAGTACCGACGTATGCCAGTCCACCCCGCTTACGCTCACAGGGAGGTACGACACGGTTTCTTGTCCCAGATCTACACCACTGCCTGTGATGACATGGATGCGCATGCTGTACACAGCACAATGTTATGTGGAATGACCCCGGTCCCCCATGCATACACAACAACCACACGGACACACAGAGTGAGTTCGTGGTACTGGCCACGGGCACGTGCGCCCGGCCCCTTTTATTGCCAGGCTCACATCTCCAGTGACGCCTGTGCTGGATGGGTGTTGGGTAGTGTAAGCCACCACTCAGGGGTTGGTTGGTGCTGGCAAAGACAACAACAGTGAGCAGACAATCAGCAGTACAAGGTACGTACATCATGGGTCCCTGACTTCAGCAGCACAGAGTTTGTGGCCCCGGATGCACAGCGGCCGGCACAGGCACACCGCCACGGGACGGTGACTTGCGGTGCACTGAGGAAGTGCCACGCGAGCTGAGCGTGTACTCGTAGATGTCCAAGGGGACTTACGCAAAGGGTTGCGGAGGACAGTGGCAGGTGTCCTTCCAGGGCATGATGCAGAGGGCAGAAGTAAGCAAGAACAGGCAGATGGTGGAGTTGAATGCTACAGACCCCACTTTTGCAGCTTGTCAGTATCAGCTACATGTAGATGAAGACAGCCTCCAGCCCATGGGCTCAGACGCCACCGACGTCCAGACAGAGATTGCCCATGGGTTTCAGGGCACACACTCAGTGGCGCCAGAGCTGGAAGGGGATGCAGTCTGCGATGAGGCCTGTACTATGACATGGACTCTGCTATGTACAGAGCAAGACTCAGTTCTAATCGTGTGACCTACTCCACCGCAGTGTGTGCCGGAGGCAGCGGTCAGCAGGGACCCACAGCCAAGTGTGGTAGGCATGCGCTGCACAGAGTCAGTACCAAAGGGGATGATGGACGGAGCGTTAGAGCAAATCAAACACTCACCCCCAGTCAACTGACGTGGGTCCCTTGCTCACTTTGCCACTGGATTCAAGATAGCCTGGCTGATGAGGGTTATGAACCCGAAACCGGTCCCAGGATGCTTGTTTCCGGTCCAGGGAAGACATGGCTTGGCAGATCGGGCTGGACTGTTCCCATGAGGCACAGGGTCAGACTGATTTGCATATGGCCATGTCTGAACTGGGGTGGTGAAGTGAGCTAAAGAATGATGATGGATTAAACCCAGATCAGTTGACTGGGGGTGAGTGTTTGACTTGCTCAAGCGCTCCGTCCATCATCCCCTTTGGTATCGCTTTGTTCGCCCTAAGTTGGCAGGGTATGCCCAGACGTGGGTCCCTTGCTCACTTTGCCACTGGATTCAAGATAGCCTGGCTGATGAGGGTTATGAACCCGAAACCGGTCCCAGGATGCTTGTTTCCGGTCCAGGGAAGACATGGCTTGGCAGTTCGGGCTGGACTGTTCCCATGAGGCACAGGGTCAGACTGATTTGCATATGGCCATGTCTGAACTGGGGTGGTGGAGTGAGCTAAAGAATGATGATGGATTAAACCCAGATCAGTTGACTGGGGGTGAGTGTTTGATTTGCTCAAGCGCTCCGTCCATCATCCCCTTTGGTATCGCTTTGTTCGCCCTAAGTTGGCAGGGTATGCCCAGACGTGGGTCCCTTGCTCACTTTGCCACTGGATTCAAGATAGCCTGGCTGATGAGGGTTATGAACCCGAAACCGGTCCCAGGATGCTTGTTTCCGGTCCAGGGAAGACATGGCTTGGCAGTTCGGGCTGGACTGTTCCCATGAGGCACAGGGTCAGACTGATTTGCATATGGCCATGTCTGAACTGGGGTGGTGGAGTGAGCTAAAGAATGATGATGGATTAAACCCAGATCAGTTGACTGGAGGTGAGTGTTTGATTTGCTCAAGTGCTCCGTCCATCATCCCCTTTGGTATCGCTTCGCACAGAGTCAGTGGCACCAGTGCAGTCATTGGTAGTGTCCCATCACCTCCGTAAAGGTGAGCCTTTTCTCCTCCGGACTGAAGCGCGTCTTCCTCTTACTCCTCTCCTTGCGTACTGTGACATGAACACTGCCATGAACAAATCAATACTCAGTTCCAAAAGTGCGACCTAGTTGGCCGCAGTGTCGGCCGGAGGCAGTGGTCAGCGCGGGCCAACCGCTATCCAGCCATCTCCTCCTGGATCTCTCACACACAACGTTGGAATGGCATTTGTATTACTTTTGTGGCTGACGTAGGTTGTGGCACCAGAGCTGAGCGGGTGTGCAGCCGGAGAGGAGGCCGTATCCTGCCTGTGACGGACTGCATTGGATTGTTGTGAGGCCTGCAGGACCGCAGTGCAGGCCCAAGCTCGGAGTCAGCAAGGGCCCACAGACACGTTTGGTGGGAGTCCTATGCACAGACTTGGTGGCACCACATCGGAGGGAGTATGGTGACATGAACTCAACCTTCAATCATGTAGTCTGCCATGGTGTAATCAAGACTCAGTTCCATATGTGTGACCTACTTGTCCACTGTGCATGCTGGTGGACTACGTCAACAAGAAAGGAGGTCCGCGGGCCTGTGATGCGGTGGCCGTGATGGTCCGAGGAGTTTGCCAAGGTTGGGGTCCTCGGGCTTGGAGCTTGCACCAGACCGTGGTGGGCCCGCTTTGACACACGCCGGTGTCGGCAGGTGAGCAGTGATGCCTGGATGCGTAGGGGCGGGCATGACGGCTTCGGGGACCAGCAGTCCGTGGTGCAGCAGGCGCACAGGATCCCAGGCAACACCGCTCACGGCGTAGGCCTTGTGGTGGGGTGAGAGGCACCGCCCTGGCAGGGACGTTGGGCATTCCGGAAGAGGACCACGCCCAGGGCTACGTGCTTTTTATTCACACCCATACGCTGACCTGGCGTACACCGGGCCAGCCCACTCCTCTCACGCTTACAGGGGGGGACGTGACAAGCTACGTTTCCTTGATCTCCCCCACTGGCTGGGGTGACATGGTTGCGTCCACTGTCCACTACACCACACACCAGCGGTGTATGTGGACATGGATATGTGTGTGGTCTGCATACTGCAGTCTGTCCGACACATCCTCGCCACACTTGGCATTGTGTGCAGTCCCATTCATCAGTAACATCGCCTCCTTCGCACATGCCTGGTTCCCTCCTCTTCCCACATTCTGCTGATGTGTGGCTGAGGTGCCATGCCGTTGATGGCTCATGTACATGGCTAGGCCTGGTTCCCATGGTGAGTTGTGCTGTCGTGTCTGGTGGGTGGGCATGTTGTTTGGCATGTTGTATGTTGGTTGTGACGTGTGCATTCCCAGAGTTGTGAGTTGTATGATTGTGGAGTTGAGGTGTGTGGTGTGTCCATTTGGTACTTACACACTAGCACTGCATTTCCGTATGTGCCATCCTGGAAGGGCCGGTTGATGATGAACTGTCGGAAGATGTATGAATCATGCACACTGCCTGGGTAGTTGGCGACGACATTGGTGAAGAGTCCCCGGTGGTCCACTATTGCCTGCACATTGATGGAATGCGTGTGCTTTCTGTTGCGGTAATTGTGTGCAGTGTTGGAAGGGGGCACAAGTAGAACATGTGTGCAGTCTATTGCCCCCAACACGCGCGGGAATCCAGCTGTGGCGTAGAATCCTTGCTTGGTCTCCAGCTGTTCCTGTGCAGTGTGAGGGAAGTATAGGTACAGGGGTACCAAGCTGATGATGGCATCCAAGACAGGTGTGAGGAACTTTGATAGGGCTGGCTGTGAGACTCCTCCGACTCTGGCGGTTGTTGGTTGGAATGTCCCAGAGGCCAACAGGTGCAGCACAGCCAGCAGCTTTGTCTGCGGAGGGATGTTGGTTGTCCGCTGTGTTGATACAGTCAGCCTGTGGGCAATGATGTTCAGGATGCAGAGGATGGTTGTCCTTTTGAGCCTGTAGTGGGCAATGACATACTCTGGTGTCATGTCTGTGAGGCTGTTGCGTTTTCTGAAGGTCCGCGGTCTGTGTCTGCGCTGCCTGTACGGTGGTCTGGGGGGGTGGTGCGGGGGGCCCGGGGGGTGATGGTGGTCCGGGGGGATGGTGGCGGGCCGGGGGGTGGTGGCGGTGGGTGTTGTGGCCCTGTTGGGGCTCCGAGCTGCATGATGAGTAGCTCCATGGCATCTGTTGTCCTTCAGGTGTGGCTGTGGGCTGGGCTCCCTTTTCTGGTGCCGGCTGCCGTCCGACTTTACACCAGGTCAGAGCAGGTGTTAGTTTCCTGCTGCTAACGCGCCATATCGCATGTTTTGTGGACTTATCGCCGATCTGCCTGGTCGTTGTGAATGTTGCGGTGTGGTGTTGATGCAGCTTTTTGCACGGGAACGCCTACTCTGCATCTCATTAGCGATAGTTGTAGGTGTCATCTGTGGCGATGCTTTCGGCGGCTGATATCGCGGGTTAATAGGTGTTATGGGCTGTTAACACCAGCTTGTGAATGGGGCGATAAATTTATCGCAACTTTGGCTGCGATAAAGTGCCGTTAACTCGGCGATAGCTCCTTGAGAATATGCCCCCCTGTGTACTGAGCACACATGTGCATTTGGATACATTGTGAAGGGAAATGTTTACATGCTGCACATTAATGCATTAAAATAGCAATTCTAATCTATTTGGAAAATTGATTTTTTTCCACAGCAGTCATTGTGGTAAAAACACAACGTATTCTGCTGTGCTATCTCTGTCTTAATCAAAGGGCCACTGTGAACAATGCTGTCTGTATAATAGGCCTCCAGTTCCTCTGGTGCTTCTGCTAGCACCGCTTAAAGTCGTCTTCATTCTGGTCATTATTATTGTTCTTTTCTTATAAAAGTACTGGTAGACAATCTTCTCTATTTGACAATAAATTCTATTAAGTTGTACCTAACTCTGAACTTGTTGCAAGTCCTGGAACTTCGGCAAGGCAACTCAGAAAAGAAAGATACTTACTGTTGGTTCGCTGCTGCAGAATGAACTGGAGTCTGTTTGATGCTGCTCGAGCCTTCATAACCCTCTGCAGAGGCCAACAGAGAGAGCACTGCAGTTCTCCTTTCTCATATTTGGTGCGGTCTTTAATTCTCATGTTTAGATACTCACCTTACAATCCAACCCCTAAACTTTGAGAAAAAGGGAAGAAAAGTGACCTCCCTTTATTTGTTGTGAGGCTCTAGGCGCGTGCATTGCTGCAAGGATACGATTTCTTGTTGAAGCCTAGTCTTTTAATCCAGACAACTGTGCCAGCTTTTGACAAAACCAAAATCTCCGTCCCATTGGTGGCCCTGAAATGTTTAGTCTAGCCCATGTTTCTCAGATATAGATCAGTGGATGGTTTTGATGGTAAGCCTTTTCCTTGCTGAACATATCATTGATGACGATGCTAAGGGAACAGGCGTTCTTGTCATGGAGGAGACGATAGAGACAAAAAAGAAGCACATGGGACCACCTGAGTTGTGTCGGGCTGTTCTGCTTTCTCTCTGTGCTTATACAGTCCAGTTAACCATAAAAACTAACAGTGCAGCGCCGGGAAGAAGGAGCTTTTCTTTGAAATGAACAGATGATGCTGATGGCGGTAGTGGTACCTTGCATCCACGAGTGTGGCAATGGTTTTCTTCCCCACATGAAAGCTGAAGAGGTACACCACTTTGAGCACTTTATCGCAATAAATGGTAGACTTTGATGCCAACCTGCTTTGAAAATGCTCTGGAGATATCAGACTTGTGAAGGGTAGTTTTCTCTCTTGACAGTAACAGATTTGTGGTGTGGTTTGCTTTTCCCCTCTGCTTCACTTGAGCTGATGTCTAATGTATGCAGTTTCTCAACGAGGAAACGACTGGAGCTCTGTCTCATCGAAATGCATTTCAGCAAAAAAAATGAGAATACAGAAACAGACTCCTCCACTGTAACAAATTGATGCAATGCAAGTCATATTAAAATGCAACAACAAATAGAAAGTGTGCAGTTTGTGTAACAAATATTATGCCTCATGAAATATGTATAATAAGTGTATTGAAAACAGTTTTTTCAATGCTATCAACTATATTTGCATGACAGTCACCTTCCACCACCAGACACAACAAGATGCCTATCAAAATGAGAGCATGGGATATTGTATGAAATTAATAAGTACCCGGATAAAACTTATGCACAGATAAAATGGTGCACAAGCACACAAGAGTAGCCAACCACAATGCATACATGTTCTATGAAACTAAAATATGCCCTACATTTGGATTTCATTGTAATAAAAATCAGAAATAACGTCTGGGGTCCAGACAGGGCCCCCAATACCACCAAGGCAGCAGCATGTGGACTGACAGAATTCTGAAAAAATAATGTATGCAGTCAATACTCAAATGAAGACCTCCCACACATCAGAATATATATGTGTAAGTAATTTAGTGATAAGGCAATAACTTCGGTATGAGTATTGGAGGGATACAGAGGGCCTTGGAATCACCACAGCATCATTGGAGAGAACAGCAAACAGAAACTCAATTCTAGAAAAAATGTATCAGTGACCTACACACAACACAAACCCCTTACATACAAGGAGAATTTGTCAAACAGTTGGGAAGAAATTAATACATTCATTAGTGATATCAGAGGATTGAACAAGGTAACAATATTCCCTCCACCCACCCTGGATAGCAACAGTACAGTGAGATACAGTAAGATTTCAAGATTCTGGAAAACTGAAATCTATAGTTGACACAGAGATATTCATGCATACTCAGACAATATGCTAGAACCCTGGCAAATATCTGAATATGGTAAATTTCAATATGTAGGAGGGTATGGGGGGTCTAGACCCTAAATCCCACCAAATTAGTAACAGGGAGACTGGAATAAAATATTGGATTTGAGCATATTAGTGGTCTACAGATGTTTACATGAGACCCCATACAATCCCAGACCAGGACAGTAGCTGTAAAAATCTCTGTAAAATTATCTGTGAGCATCAAAAGGGCATATGACAACCCTAAGGCCAAAATTAATTATTCAGAAGACAATCAAACACATACAAACAAGCACAGTAAGAGTTTTAAATGAAAGTAGACTTGTATAATGGAAAGAAATGACGCAAAAAGAACAAAGGCAAAATGACTGGCTGCCCTGGCCTGCCTACCACCACCTCCACCACCAAACACATGCATGGCAAGGATTACCACAAGGTTTCTAATCAGGGAATAACATCTAGGCCTGCGCACATGACCCTACATCCACTTTCACACGTCGGGATCTACAAATAAATATGACTGTGTAATAATAAATGCGCAAACTTCTCCCTTCAACCTTTACAACTTAATCGGTGCCCGATATCCACCAACCTAGTTATGTCCATCAGGAGTGTAATAATTGAACAGACTCCAAAATTCTCCAGTGTTTTGCTCTTAATGACTCATGTTCTAGCTTTGTGATAATTATGCCTATCTTTGAATTTAAACTGGGTAGGGTCAGGATTTCTCGAAAACTTTGTTCTTATTAATTGTGCCACATGAATATCTTAAAGGCTATAGTGCATTAAATTCAATCTTTTATTTTTATCTAAGTTATCACCTACTTTAAAGAGCAGAATTCAAAGCTACACCATCTCTGCTGTATTCCCCTTAGAATACCCTCAAGTCATCTCCACCTTCATCACCCCTGACTCACTTCTACATCGTCTGTACCTCCCTCAGCTCCCTTGGTGAATCACACTATGTCCTGGCTGTTAAGATAGCAGTTAAAAAGTGAAAAGTATCTGCTCATCAATTGGACGTCGGTGGGCATGAAACATGAATTTTCCTGCTCTGAGTTTTTCTAATCAAAAGCAGCAGTTTCAGCTGGACCTCTCCCAATGACTATCTGATGTTGTTAGGACCTTGTCGGATGCCGCCTTCAACCTTACTCCGCTGGAATATTTCAGTGAAAAAAGAGTAAGTAAGAACATAAAATATTTGACTGCCTTGACCCAGTAGGCTTGCCCAAACCTCGGTGCATTGATGTCCACCTAAACTTGTGCCCAGGCCCGACCTCTCTCATAAACACTATGCCACGAATCAACTTATTACCTCACTGTTAGGCATGTCAGCCTTAAGGTGGTCTTCCCCAAAATGTTTTGCCTTCTTCCTCTATTTTTTGCTGATCTCGTTTTAGCTGGTCTTAGGGCTCTCTGCACTTTACCACTGCTGACCAGTGCTAAGGTTCATGTGCGCACTCCTTAAAACATAATAACAGTGTCTGTTACCCAATTGGCTTATTTAATTTACTTATAAGTCCCAAGTAAAGCGGTACTACAGGTACCCATGACCTGTAAATTAAATGCTACAAGTGGGCCTGCATCACTGATTTTGCCATCCACTTAAGTAGCCCCTGTAAATTTGTCTCAGGCCTGCCATTGCAGCCTATGTGTGTAGTTTTAAACTGCCATTCCTACCTGTCAAAATAAACCTCTTGTCAGGCCCAAACCGTCATTTTTAAAACATATGAATCACCACTAGGGTAGGCCCTGGGCAGTCCAGAGGGCAGGGTGCAGTGCTTTCAAAGAGTGGGGCATGCTGGTTTAAGTTTTACATATCCTGGTACTGAAAAACATTTCTCACTACTGCAAGGCCTGCATCTCCTATAGGATAACATTGGAGTTACCGTATTACACTAAATAGGCTGTAATTTCGAAATCAAGGCAGGTAATCAGTTCATGTTTGGCTTCTTTGGAATTGAAACAAAAACATGTCTCTCACTGTAAAGTCAGATTTAAAATAAAATGTTGAAAATGCCACTTTCAGAAAGGTGGCACTTTCCTGCCTTAGCCATTTTGAGCATGTACACTGTTCCTGATTTGCATGACTAGGTATAGCTGACAGTTGGGCTTTGTGTAGTTCTCCTAGACAGCCACACACAATAGAGAGCTTAGGGGTGCCTGGATGGGCCATCACTGGCAGGATGGGAGGGAGGAGCTGGGCACAGGCCTACTTACACTTGAATAGGTTGTGTCCTTCCTCCACAAAGGGCTACATACCCCCTGTTGTTAGTCTGGAACCATGACATGGAAGACAGGATGCCTGGGGACTTCAAAGGGAAACCTCTAGAAGTTTCTACCACCTTCCAGAGTTAGGGCACCAGGTCTAAATATTGGACCTCAGACACCACCTCTTCAGTACATTTCTGGACCTCTGGATACTCTGCCAGGAAGTAGGACTGCCACTCTGCTGTACTGCTGCTCTGAAGGAACTGCTGCCCCGCTGACCTGCTGCCCGCTGCTCACTTGTCTGGGTCAGAAGGACTGGACCTGCATCTGTTAGACCCAGGACCCAAAGTGACTCTAAGGGCTAGTTGGGCGGCCTGCTGACTAAAGGCTCAGGGATTGAAGGCTTCAACAACCTTGAAACCAGCACTTGGACGCTGCCATCTGGGAGTCTTGCCCTGCCAATTGGAGCCATCCCAGTCCTGGACCCTTGGAAGTAGGTTAAAAGGTGATCTGCCAACCCACCTGTGGACCCAGCAGGATTGACGCATCTCCTCTGCTGTGAGGCACAATCCCAAGCAAAACCGGCGCATCGCCTCTGTTGCAAGCATTCTCCCAACACAAGGACTCTGCATCAACCTCCCTGTCCACATCGAAATCACCGCTGGTGTGAAGCTATCACGATGCAGGCCTCACATCGTAAATCTCTCATCAATGACAGCCTCAATGACAACACAGGTTCTCACATGCAGTCTCACAGCTTCGTGGAACTGATGCATCAACTCACCTGCACGATGCATCCCTGTCACCGGACTTCACATCGCAAGCTCTTGTCAATGGGATCCTCGACGCAGGACCTCACACCGCAGCTCTGCAGCTCCTGAGAACCAATGCATATCCTCTGCTGCACAGTGTATCCCCAGCACAGCACTTGCCAATGCTCCACAACGAGGACCTTTGTTTAGCAGGCCTAACTAGGTCCTTGTAACCGGCCCATGCTCCATCACGGTTGGCCGGAACTTGTGACTTTGCTGCGGTCCGGCGCTACCAGATATCCAAGGTGCTTTGTACTTTTTGGTGCTATTTTCACTGAAATCTTAAAATCTGCACATCTCCATTTCTACTGATTGCATTTTTGGCATTTTGGTCTTGTTTTATTTATTAAAAATGACTCATTGTTAATCTGGTGTGGGATCCTTCTGTGGTGTGTTTTCACTGTGTTGCACATATACTTTACACATTTCCTCAGAGTTAAACTTCACTGCTCTGTACCAAGCTGCCCGAGGGTTGAGCACAGGTTAATTTGGGGTTGGCTTGTGCCTCACCCTGACAAGGATTATGGTTCCTGCTTCAGTTAGGCCTGGGCGGAAAACTACGCTACGCTCGCGTAGTTTGCGAAGTTTGCGCTACTTCGCACAACGCGAATTGCACGTAGCACAGTGCAAACACGCGTAGCGTAGCGTAGTGCAGCAGTAATTTTTTGCTTGCTCGCGCTCCTCAACGTCAAGTTGGCGACCGCGAGCAAGCAAAATGACATCCCGGCGAGACTTTTTCCTCGTTCGCGATCAGCAACACAAGTTGCCGATCGCGAGCGTGGAAAATAAACCTCCCGGCGAGATTCTCAACGCGGGAGGTCAGGTTTCTCATTGCGAGTGGTCGCGTATGCTCGCGACCGCTCGCGATGAGAAACTACCAGTCCGCGTTGAGAAAGCTGCCGCTCGAGTAAAAATCTACTCGAGCGGCAGTAAAGACAGCTTGCACTGTGCAAGATGCCGTTTTCAATGATTGCACAGTGCGGACAAGCATCCGGCACTGTGTAATCATTGCGAACACGCACTACGCAGTTCGCGTAGTGCTACGCGAAGCTCGCGTAGTGCGAACTTCACTTTGCGTAGCTTCGCGAAGCGCTACTTCGCGAACTACGCCCAGGGTTAGCTTCAGTAGGATTTTGCCGCCCTCTTAACCAGTAACCCAACTTCTGACATTCACTTGTTAGATTAATCATGACATGTAAAATGACATCAGTGAAAAGATCAATACAACATCTGAAATGACATCATTGATGACAACACTGTGCAAGGTGAGGTTAAGAGTTATAGATACCTCAGTTAACTGTAACTGGTGAATTTCAGCATTTTCTAGCTTACAATGTAACTTTTTTTTAGGGAAGTTTTCTAAGGTTTTTTTTAAGGTAAAGTAAGATATTGTTACCACACCTTTATTTATTTATTTATTTATTCAGTGTTTTCTATAGCGCAAACAAGACCCAAAATTTGGGTGTCAGAGCGCTTTACATTGCAACCACCTTCAAAATCAGCGGATATCCGATTCTTTAACGTCAAGTACATGTATACGTATTCCAATACCATTGGCATATGCTTACCCTTCCCCAAAATCACTAGGTTACAGTAAAACGTGCCATATCATAATTAAATTTCAAAATAGGACCACTACTGATATCCTAGCTATCTACACTGTTTATAGTATTGCTAGTCTAATCAATTATACATGAGGACTGATCAAGGTACTTGACCATAGACAACATCCATGTTGACAGTCGAAGGGACTAACTGTAAATCACCTAGCTGAGTATAGCCATTAGAGTTCAATTAAAGAAAGTAAACTGGTTCGTGCAATTACCTGTTTCTTTGTTCTGTGATTAGCAGGACTTAATCCTGCTTACAGTAGCCTGCTTGAACAGCTGAATGTAGAGGATCAACAGGTTGTCTGCAGATCTCAGAACAGACTTAGTGTTGCCTGATGTTTGTTATGGGAGGAATTTACCCATCAGAAAGGACTTAGTCTCCTTTTTGAATCAAGGAGCATAGGTGATTCTTCTAATATTCGGTGGGAGCGAATTCCAAATCCTTGGTGCAGCTCCTGTGAACGATTAATCGAATGTTCTCTTTTTACGGAAGAATGCTGGTTTCAGTAAAAAATCTTCGGATCCCCTGGAGGATCTACTGCCTCCTGACAACGTATTTTTCTGGGCCAGGTAACGTGGAGTTTTGTGGTGTATTGCCTTGTGTGTAATGCATGCAATCTTTAGCTGTATTGTTGCCTCATACGGTAGCCAGTTGAGCGCTTTCAGATGTGGAGTGATGTGGTCAAATTATTTTGATCCCGTTATAAGTCTAGCTGCTGCATTGAGACAAGCTTCTAGGGGAGCTGTTGAAATCTTAGGAATCCCTGATAGATTTGGCCTCCATACTCAATTCTTGATATGACCAGCGCCTGGACTGCCATTATCAGATCACCTGCATCGATGAACAGCTTCAATTTTCTGAGGTAATTCAGATGGAAATGGGTGTATTTTGCATTGTGTTGATGTGGGTTTGCATGTTTAATTCTTTATCCAGTGTGATTCCAAGAGACTTAGATGAATTTACTAGAATCGGGGTACCGTTTAGCGCAGTGATCATCTTGGTCCATTCCTTAACCGTGGCGGAACTTTTAGGAGTGGAGATCAGAAGGAATTCGTGTTTTTGTGAGATAAGCTTAAGATGATTGTCACCTAGCTATTCAACGGTTCTCTGTAGTGCTTGGTTCATTTTGTTGATCTCTTCTGGTGATGAAATCTTCATATACAGCTGGGTGTCGTCTGCATACATGTAGAAGGAAATGTTAGCCTGTTGTATTACTACTGCTAATGGTTCGATGTACAGGTTGATAAGTGAAGGGAACAGAGTTGATCCTTGTGGAACCCCAATTTGAATCGGAGATGGTTGTGATAGTTTATTGTTCACCAGGAATCTCTGAGATCTGTTCTCTAGGAAGGAATAAAACCATTTCAAGACTGTTCCTGATAAGCCCATCCTATTCTCCAGGTGGTCTATTAATTTGGGATGGTTTACGGTGTCAAATGCGGACGATAGGTCAAGAAGGACCAGGAGACAGGTTTCTTTGCGGTTGAGAGCAAGCAGAGCGTCATCTACTATGTGCAGAATTGCTGTTTCTGTACTGTGATCTGATCTGAAGCCTGATTGGCAGTCGTTTAGTAGATTAAATTCAGTAATGTGTTGATTCAGTTGTTGTTGAGCAAATGTTTCTAGTACTTTGGCTAGTGAGGGAATGGTTTTTACCGGCCGAAAGTCGTTTGGGTCCGAGGGGTTCTCCATAGGTTTTTTAAATAGAGGGATGACCTGTCCAGTTTTTAGGCAGTCAGGAAAAGATCATTAATTATCTTAGTCCAATAGGGGATGACCATGTGGTTGAATATGGGCCAGCATTTTGCAGGAAGAGGGTCATTGAAATGGTTATTCGGTTTCAAAGTTAGTAAGAATTTGGCTATGTCATGCTGGTCATATAGTTTGACCAATGAGCATTATTTTTGGGCATTGCTTGTGCAGGTATGGCTATATTTTCCACTTGTTTACTCCTTAGATTCAAGGCTGTGTCAGTGGTATTCTTGAGTTCTCTCTCCAGTGAGCTGGCTTTATCGGTAAAGAATGTTGAAAAATCTTCGCAGTTCAATTCCGATTTAGAAGTTAGTAGGGAGGATTTGGCTGATTTGTTCGATTGTTCTTTTAGTAGATTGAAGAGTTTTCTCTGCCTGTTCTTTGCATTATCAAGCTCATTCCTAAAAAATTCTTTTTTGATTTAAGTACGCTTTTATTGCAGGTTTTCCTGGTCTTTCTTAATTGTTTTAGGTGGGGGGATGATGGAATTTGTCTCCATTTCTGTTCTGTATGTCTGAGTTTCCGTCTTTCTTCATTAAGTGAACCGTTGAACCATGGGTTTTTATCTTTGACATGAATTCTTTTAAGTTTTAGAGGGGCTATATTGTCAATTATTTTAGAAATTGTACGATTGTAATGATCCATAAGCTCGCTGACGTCCATCAGTTCAGAAGGGGGTTGAAGTTCACTCTTCTTGTTAGACTCTCCGAATTCAGACTTTTAGTGTCTCTAAACATGCTTGAGTTTGACTGGTTGTGAGATTGTTTTCTTTTTAGTGGATGGTATTTGGAATGTGATGATGTGGTGATCAGACCAGTCACAAGGGATGATTGAAATTGATTCGACCGCATTTTCTTTGGAGATGATCCAATGTAATGTAGCACCTTTGGAATGGGTTGGGAGGGCACAGGCTTGCACTAGTGAGTGGTTGGCTAGGAACTCTTTAAGAATATTGGCCTGATTATCCTTGATGTCGTTCCAATGAAGATTGAAGTCTCCTAGGAAAATATCGTTGGAGTGAAGTTTTGAGTTTGCTGTAATAATTTCCATTAGTTGGTCTATGAAAATTAAGTTTTTGCCTTGGGGGTGGTAGAATGCGTGTAATTTGTAAGGTTGGTTGTCTGTGAATTGTACTGAGAGCCCCAGGTATTCACATAAATCGATAGAGTCTGAGAGAACTTTAGAGATGGTGATGTCTGATTTGTGGATACAGGCCACACCTCCACCAATTTTTATAATATTGTAGTTTGGTGGTACAAGTAGGTCTAGGCATGTGGAGGATGATTCAGATAGCCACAATTCCATTAGAACAGACATGTCAATGTCTTGCTTCAGGATTAGGTCGGCAATGTCAGCAGCATGTTTTATTGCTGAGTGGCAATTAATAAGTAGGCATGAGATATTTTTTGTAGGTTTATCTAGTTTAGAGTCCTGCCCCGTGAGAATTAGCGTTATCTCTTCCAGGTTATTGGGATTTAGCTTTCTGTGATTAGTTTGTGTTATTCTGTTTACTTTAATTGGGACCACTTGAATTTTCTGTTTATTTATCTTAGCGGGGAGGCTGGATGTCGCCTCGTAAGATAGTAGTAAGGTTTGAGTTTCGATGTCCGTCAGATATCTAAGGAAAATACGTGGAAGGTAAATCCTATTAGACAGAGGCAGTGGGGTAGTGTTAAGCTTATTGTGGAGAGTGTGTACTGATTTTTGACTCTGGAGAGATAGCTTTCTGAGAGAATTAGAATATTCTTCATGTTCCTAATAGCGTTGTGCATGTCCGTAGCTATCCTATCTGTCTGGGCATTGAGAATTTCTAATTCCCTTCTTGAAGGAGGAGAGAGATGATGTTTTTGAAACTCGACTGTTATATTTAGTGTGGCCCTTAATTTTTTCGAAGGTGTTCTAAGCAACTTAGTTCCGTAAGGGATGTTTCTTGCTTCTTTGATGTTTAGCAATTTAGCCATCATAGTGCACCATTTAGCCAGTAATCTAGTGAAGAAAATTAAATCGTTAATAATCACTCCATTTTTTGGGTTGAAGGAGGGATCTGAGATAAGTGTTTCAGGGTTTTTTTCTGAGCAGGTTGTATTTAAAGGTTTTGGATACATTTTTAGAAACATTGGAAGGGTATGCTATCGCTCGGGAGTTATTACCTGCAGGAATCATATTTGCTCCTTTCATTTTGTGGGTAGTGTATATAATTCCTGCTGAGGAGTATTCTCCGCTATTTTGTCAGCGTTTATGTTCTAAGGCAAGTGGTACGAGCGTAAATACTACTATGAGTGTCCTGCAATGAATTATATTATCTATGATGTAGATCAAAAGCTTTACGTTAACCTATTATCATAGCAGACTATTTCCTATAATCATACTATCCTAGTTACTTTGGTGTTAGTACTCTTTGTGATCCAATCTTCATTTATTTATTTGATCAAATTGATCTTTTTACTGGTGAGGATTGTCATTCATAATTAATAATGTGTTTAATAAATATATTTATTCTGGAAATGCTGGTCTTTCCTAAATATTTAATTAATTTTGTATACAATTATTTAACTATAATGTCACTTTAACATTTGAGGGCCGATTCCGATTCGGGCCGGAAAACGTACCGACCGACTCGGAGCCGGAATAAATACCGACCGACACGTACCGGTGCAGCCCGACCCGCAAAGTACGATGAGAAGCGTGCAAAACCCGACCGACTCGTACGGAACACAATCCGAACGACCTAGCCGTGCGGAAAACAGCCATCCGGCCGGAAAAGCACGCGAATCGAACCGACCGACACGCACCAGGAAGAATCCTGAACGAAACGTACCCGCGAACTCCGACACGCCAAGTACGATGCAACACGTGGAAAACACGACCGAGTCGCACGGAGCCCAAGCCGCACGACCGACACGCATTCAAAACTGCGAGCCGAAGCAACCCAAAACCCCGCGACCGACGCGTACGCAGCACAGAAAACAGCACAAACACAGCGTGAACGAATCTGAGAGGCTCGCACGAGACAACTGGAGGGTCCGACTCGGTCACAAGAACGTCTCCTACATGCACAAAAAGAACCAAGGAAAAAGAAACACAAAAAAAGGCCAAACAAGCAATCACAAATCAAATAAATACTGGGGGGGGAAACAGGGAACAAAGACACACCCACAACTCCACCCATATAAAGGACACAAATCCCTACCATGATCCTTTGCAAATTCAAATTACCTGCCAGCACTCAACAGACAGCAACCACACACCCACAGCTCATCCATCACACAACCCACACACCATCAGCACCTCAACAAATAGCACCCTCACATACACCCAGCAAAACACACACTCACACACCTTCACCTGCACACCAACACACACATCACTCACCATCACCACCCATCACCATGCCCCCAAAGAAGAATCACAAGTTCCTAGATAGTGAATTGGAAGTCCTGGTAGATGAGATCCTCAGGGTAGAGCCACAGCTGTTTGGTACATTGGTCCAACAGACACCCATGGCGCAGAAAACCAAGATGTGGGAGAGGATTGTCGACAGGGTGAACGCACAATCACCATGTTTGCGCACAAAGGTAGACATCCAGAACAGGTGGTATGACGTGCGCAGGAGGGTCAAGGAGCTGTTGAAGAAGGACTACATCTTGAGCCAACACACCGGCAGTGGCCCTCCTGCCAAACCAGTATACCTCAGGCCCTGGGAGGAGAAGGTGCGGGCCATCCTACCACCAGTGAGCGTCTATGGACTAGAAAACATCCCAGAGCCTGGTGAGTACACAACAAATGTACACAGTATTGTGCCACAATACACACACATCACTGTCAAGGGGAGAGTCAAACCATGCACCCTTAGCAAATACACACCAACCAAAACAGATCAACCCAAAATGTGTATGTCAGCCAGATAAACACAATACATGCCAGCTCATAGTGAAATGTAACTGTGTCATGACATGTACAAACCTAACAACAAATAGAGCTAGGCAGTGGCACAAATATAACCAACAAACACAGTCAGACATGTAGCCACCACCACAACACCACCTCACAGGGAAGCTCACTGAAAGGAAGGAATACTGTGTATGCTGGGCAAGTCAGTGTAGCCAATAGCATCATGGGAGTCGTAGTCACAGAAATTGCCCACCCTCACAATGCGCACATCAACACCACCATGAACTATGCCCACATCACAGGGAGTGCAAAACAACTGACAAGATAGCTGACACTGGCTACTGCTGTGGGGAGCACAAGGCCCTGCTGGCAACTGTGCACCAACCAACAGCAGGACACCACTGACTGACATCCTGAAAGACAACTTGCACTCCCTGCAATGGAAGCACGTTCCATGGTGGGATATCTGGCTGGGTGGGAAGGAGGACTCACAGCACTGACCATAGTCACCAGCAGCTCCACCCACACACCCCCTAACACAAACTACACACAACTCACCTGGGAGAAAGCATTGCCACACACACCAATCAAATATCCCACAAAGAACCACAACCCTGGGTCATGCAGTGTGAAGCACAGGGACACACATGGGACTTGTAGCAAAACAAACCCCAGGATAACACTGTCAGCCATCTTGTCAGCACAGGCACACAACCCCACAGGGAAGCAGAGTCAAAAGGAAGGAAGCATGGGCATGCTGGGAAGGGGGTGGAGGCAAAAGCATGATGGGAGTGGTAGTCACAGCCCAACATCCCCCACCCACATGGCCCAGCAAGAACACACCCAAGCATGCACACCTCACAGGGAGTCAAAAGCCACTTCAAAGATGTCTGACACTGGTGCTCTGTTGTGGGGAGCACAAGGCCATGCTGGGAACTGGCCAACAACCAACAGCAGGACACCACTGTCAGCCATCTTGCCATTGCAGTCACACCCACACACAGTGAAGTACACTCAAAAGGAAGGAAGTATGGGCATGCTGGGAAGGGGGGTGGAGGCAATAGCATGATGGGAGTAGAAGTCACAGCTCAACATCCCCCCCACATGGCCCAGCAAGAACACACCCAAGCATGCACACCTCACAGGGAGACAAAAGCCACTTCAAAGATGTCTGACACTGGTGCTCTGTTGTGGGGAGCACAAGGCCATGCTGGGAACTGGCCAACAACCAACAGCATGACACCACTGTCAGCCATCTTGCCATTGCTGTCACACCCATACACAGTGAAGTACACTCAAAAGGAAGGAAGTATGGGCATGCTGGGAAGGGGGTGGAGGCAATAGCATGATGGGAGTGGAAGTCACAGCTCAACATCCCCCCCACATGGCCCAGCAAGCTCACACTGAAGCATGCACACCTCACAGAGAGTGGAAAGACCCATCAAAGATGTCTGACACTGGTGCTCTGTTGTGGGGAACACAAGGCCATGCTGGGAACTGGCCAACAACCAACAGCAGGACACCACTGTCAGCCATCTTGCCATTGCTGTCACACCCACACACAGTGAAGTACACTCAAAAGGAAGGAAGTATGGGCATGCTGGGAAGGGGAGTGGAGGCAATAGCATGATGGGAGTGGTAGTCACAGATATTGCTCACCCTCACAATGTGCACATCAACACCACCATGAACCATGCCCACATCACAGGGAGTGTAAAACAACTGACAAGATGGCTGACACTGGCTACTGCTGTGGGGAGCACAAGGCCCTGCTGGGAACTGTGCACCAACCAACAGCATGACACCACTGACTGACATCTTGCCATTGCTGTCACACCCACACACAGTGAAGTACACTCAAAAGGAAGGAAGTATGGGCATGCTGGGAAGGGGGTGGAGGCAATAGCATGATGGGAGTGGTAGTCACAGATATTGGTCAGCCTCACAATTGGGCCATCAACACCACCCTGAACCATGCCCACATCACAGGGAGTGGAAAACAACTGACAAGATGGCTGACACTGGCTACTGCTGTGGGGAGCACAAGGCCCTGCTGGCAACTGTGCACCAACCAACAGCAGGACACCACTGACTGACATCCTGAAAGACAACTTGCACTCCCTGCAATGGAAGCAAGTTCCATGGTGGGATATCTGGCTGGGTGGGAAGGAGGGCCGGATGTCAACCAAATACAACCAATGCAGACCATGTACAAACCCCAACATTCACATAGAAATGCCCAAATAATGCAGGACAATGTGCCACATTAATATCAACCCCTGACTGTGACAACTTAGGACAATGCAATGTACAGGACCACATCCAGAGGCACAGTCACAACTGTCAGGTGTGTCAACCATTGATACCTGCAGAAACATAACATACATTGTGTGTGTCTCCCAAAAACAGGTGATGATGGGGACACAGCAGCAGACGCTGAGGAGTCCCAGTCCCAGGCTCAAGAGGATACGGAGCTCACTGGTGTGGAACAGCCTCTGCCCTCCTCGGATGAAGAAGACCAACCTGGCACCTCCGGAGCAAGTCATCATGCAGCACCAGCAGGACCACCAGCTGCACCCCCTGCACCCACCCCTCCAACGACTGTCAACACACATACCACCCCTGCCGACATGGAAAGACCAAGGAGCACCACCACCACCAGCACACCAACACCACCAACAACCCCCAAGGGGGCCCAGGGTCACCTGTGCGTGCCACCACAGGCACTGCACGTGTCGCCAGGGGTGGTGGGAGGGGTGGGAGACATAGGTTGCTGCTTGCAGAGGGGTCTGGACTGCATGATGACCCACAACTGGCACGCATAGCGGATGCGTACCAGTCCAGCACCGGAGAGCTCAGCCAGGTAGTGGGGCTCCTCAGGGACATTAAACAGCAGCAGGCTGCCCATCATGCCCGCTTGGACTCACACATGTCCCGCGTGGAGTCCAAGTGGGACACACTGCAAGAGATGACGGCGGTGCATAGGGACATATTACAATGCCTCCGCCAGATGAGCAGCAACCAGTCAACACCTCCCTGTGTGCCCACAACATCTGGTGCTGAAACAACTGCAACTGCCACAGGGAGGGAGGATGACTCTGGCGGAGAGTCCCCTGCACTGCAGCAGCCTGCACTTGAGGGTCCCCCCCAAAGAAGAGGGGCCGTCTGAAGAGGGACAAGTGAGAGGCCGATGGCCATGTGCAACCCCCAGGAAGCCTAAACCTGTTCTGGATAATCACCTTTGTGCGCAAACTGTTCACCCTGTTGACTGCAACACAACTCTCCCACATGACATGGGGAGCTCAAGTTGGACCAATGTCTCAGATGACTGTGGACTTTACTCTGGACATTTCTGCTACCAGGACTTCCAAATCATCTAGGAACTTTGGATTACAATCACAATGTACAGCACCCACCATTCTGTGCACTATACTCACACATGTATGTCAATAAACTCACTAATACACCATACTTGCCTCTGTTGTGATTCCTACGTTGTCTCTGAAGTGGCGATGATGATCTGGGAAATGACACTGTGCATGCTAACTGCTACAGCAAGTACAACACCGGCATGTGAGTCATGGCGACGTCACACATATGAGGGAGGCACACCACCAGGGGTACACAACACATACACACCAAGGCCATCTGACTCATCGCCTACACTGATGTTGCCAGGAAACACATTGCATTGCACAGACCCAACACCTATTCACAGTCTGTGTTAACTAGCCCACTGGTGCAGTAAGCAAATGTCAGTCAGATGTGTGACCACAGACAACGCACATCACAAAGTGAAGCACAGGTTTATTACACATTTGCAACATGTTGTAACCACCACAGATGCAAGGTAATCCCACCTGGCAGCGGGCACACAGTCAACAAGTGTAGAAGGAAGGAAGTCCATGGGTGTGGTGCACATCACCTGTAGGGACACGACAGCTACCACCCTGGAAGTCGAATCATGGTGTCGGGGATCACAGTTCACCAAATGACTCTGAAAGTACCCTGTGAAGGACAGAAATGACACACAGTCAAAAGCACTGAAGAACAGGACAGAACTGCAATACTCATGCCCAATACATGTCACAAGATACCCACCCAGAACCAAGTTAGCATGTCAACACTGTTGGGGAGTACAGACTACCTGTAAGGACACATCGCTACACGCATACAGTCATGTAGCACATGGACACACTCAAACAGCACCAGAGCACCACCAACACATATCATGCAAACTCACATCAGTTACATGACATCTCTGGAGACTTACATTCAGCTGAAGAAGTTGGTGATGAGCTGTGTGCGGACATCACCATCACTGGCATCGTGGTCCAGGCCAGGATCCTCCACAGGTGGCGGACGTTGGTCATCGTCATCCAGGATGAGAGGCAACTCCTTCCGCACTGCCAGGATGTGTAGCATGCAGCAGATGATGACAATCTTGCACACCTTTGCCGGGGCATATGGGAGGGACCCTCCTGTCTTGTCCAGGCAGTGGAAGCGGCTCTTCAGGAGACCAAATGTCCGCTCAATCACTCTCCTCGTCCGACCATGTGCCTCATTGTAGCGCATCTGGGCTGGTGTCACAGGGTTCCTGAGGGGCATCAGCAACCACGGCATGTTGGGATATCCGGAGTCACCTACATACAGACAATTGCACATTAGCTGAGTTGGAAAAGAGGGTGGAACACTACATTGCAGAACACACACAATGGTACAAAGTCAGTACACACCAACAAGCCAGGCACGCTGGTTCCGCATCTGTGACATCATCCTCGGGATGCGACTACTCCTCATCACGTAGGCATCGTGTGCAGAACCGGGGAAACGGGCACACACGTGTGAGATGGTCATATCTGCAAGACAGACCACCAGTGCATTGACCGAGTGGTAGTGCTTGCGGTTCCTGTATGCCTGCTCCTGGGCCTGTGGTGGTACCAAAGCCACATGTGTCCCATCAATGGAGCCAATGACATGCGGCATCCTCTCCAGGGCATAGAAGTCACTCTTCACATCAGTGAGTTGCTGGAGTCTAGGGAAATAGATGTACTGGTTCAGGTATATCAACATAGCCTCCAATACATCGTGGAGCACACGGCTGAACATGGTCTGTGACATCCCACCAGCAGTCGCCAGAGTGTATTGAAAGGTACCGGTGGCAAAGAAGTGTAGGGCTGCCATCACCTTCACCTTGGGGGTCAGCGCTGTAGGGTACGGCCGGCCAGGTTGCAGGTGTGGTGCCAGGAGCACTGCCAAATCATCAATCAGCTGCCTGGTGAAGCGGTACCGTCGGATGCTGTCACGTTCCACCATCGTTGCCAGGTCAGGGAATGGTCTATGGACAGCTGGTGCCCTGCAGTGCATAGGTGAAGAAAGAAAGATTGTCACTCACCCCACATATGTGGCATTGTACACACTCAATATCACACGATACATCATTATGAGGCACAAGTACATGTTGTGTGCAGTTCCGTAAGGACATGTATGGCACATACATGGCCAACATCCAACATCACAGTACAACAAGTGGCATCAATAAGTCCCAGGTTGTGCCATTGGGTATCATGAGGACGTGTCACATTTCCCATCTCCTGCTGCCACGTTACAAACACACCCCACAGTGACATGTGAGGACAGATGTGCCCCAGGCATCACAGCCCAACGACAGGTAGATTCCCAGGGATCCTGTATTGCCACATGGACACTGGCATGACATGGCGTATCATGTATACACCACAGCAAAACAACCATGACCCCCACAGGTAGTGGTCCCTGTTGCCTCGGCAGGACAGACATGGACGTCTGTGACACACACACGCACAACATCAAAGTCCATGCACAAACAACGTGGATGTGGAGACTGTCTCCCATTGTGCACATGAAATCCGAGACATTGTGAACACAACATGCACACAGACTGTGGAGGACCATCACTAGTGTGCCAATGGGTCACCCTGGGTTAAACATACCGTCCCACATGGGACTCAAGGGGCATGTGACATGACATACACCACCGTGGAATGTGACCATGCCACATGCTCAGATATGAACAGTTGCACATCACAGTGGCCATGTACACGAAACACCAAGGATACTGTCCCCATGAACACGTGCACAGCCTGTGGGTGGCTGCCCCAAGTGACACCCACAGAACAACATGTTCACCCCCATACACGGAATAGGTAATGCAGCCTTACATGCCTTAGGATACAGTTTGGACAGGCTGTGGTGTTGTAGGTGTGCCCCTCACTCCCTGGGAAGTATATGTGGCTGGCATATGTTCACCTGTGACAGGATTGGTGACATATGCCAGTGACATGTACAGGGACGCGTTGGACAGCAATGGACCGATCGGTGCGCACACATTGGCCATTGCATTCAATGTGTGCTGGTACGCGTTGTATTCGCAATACGAGTTGGACAGCAATGGACCGAACGGTGCACACACATTGCCCATTGCATTCAATGTGTGCGGGTACGCGTTGTATCCTAGGTACGCGTTGAACAGCAATGGACCGATCGGTGTGCCCGGCCGGCCCATTGCATTCAATGTGTGCGGGTACGCGTTGAATCCTAGGTACACGTTGTACAGCAATGGACCGATCGGTGTGCCCGGCCGGCCCATTGCATTCAATGTGTGCGGGTACGCGTTGTATCCTAGGTACGCGTTGAACAGCAATGGACCGATCGGTGCGCACCCATTGGCTATGGCCTGGCCCTGGCAACGGACGCGATTTCAAATCTTGAACGAGTCTGATACTGGATATTCAGTTGGTCACCCACAACAATGTTGCAAATACATGGGTGTCATGAAGTTGAACTTTTGAAGGATGCTGTGGGCGTGTGTAAGTGGTGCAATTCCATGGATTGGCCAGATTCAGAAGATGCTAACGACTTGGACCTATCACTTTGGACACATGGGACAGTAACTGCCTCTGCAGCACACATATAATGCTGGCTGTTCCCCTGAGAGCTCACTTGCCTGCACTACATGCTCCAGGACGACATCTGCCACCACCACTGCTGCTGTATCTGCACCCTCTGGACCCTGCAATGGCACGTACTGTGGAGAGAGCCCCAGCCTTCAGCACTGAGGAGAACCAGGCCCTGCTGGACAGCCTCCTTCCACAGTACAGCAAGCTGTATGGGAAAGCAGGGGAGCAGGTGAGTGTTCTGTCCACTGCCTTCCTAAATGTGCATGTTGTCTGACTAGCATGGCTAACAGTCTGCACGCCACTGGCTAGCAGGCTCACTGAGTAGTTGTCACCCCCCATAGTGTGTAGTTACCTGCACTGGACAGGTATAGTGCAGTGACAGTGCATTTAAACAAGGTTTTACTTCCCAGGCAATGATACCATGTAGTAACTGCTGGCATACTGTCCATGGCCATCGTTGCACTGCCTGTGTACATCATGTGCCCCTGTGATTGAGACATGTATACACAACTGTGTAATGCACGGATATGTTGCATGTGTAGTAATAGCATTCTCACTTTGTCATCCTCACAGATTGATGCCCACCAGAAGCAGAAGATATGGCTGACCATCGTCCGGGCAGTGAGATCCGTGGGGGACTACATGCGCCGGATCCGCAACTGCCAGAAGAGGTGGCAGGACCTTCGGGGCTGGACCCGGAGGATCACACGGGTCCAGCTGAAGCTGTCACCTCCTCGCAGGAGGGGCGGACACCGGACCCTGACCCCCCACATGCTCTGGATCCTGGCGGTGGTCTTCCCTGATCTGGATGGGCAGCTGAAGGCCAGGGAGCAGCACGGAGGGGGTGAGTCCATGACTGCATTGTGTACTTTGTCTGCCATGCTATGTGCCCTCCTCTGGCCTGGTTAAACTTCCACAGCACATCAGTCATGTGGTCCAGGACCCATGTCCCTCGATTGTGCATTGCCCACTCCTCATATGATACCCAGGTGTGGCCCTTGCAGTCAGGGAATGTGTCACTTGGGTACTGTGTCCTTGCAGTTTGCTTGACTCAAGGTGGGGGACAGAATCTGTTCCCCTAACTGTGGTGGGCATCATGGGTGGGTCCATTGCTTACACAATGCCTGTGTTCTGACATGTAATCTGCGTGTTACTTTTATATGTGGTCCAATTGCTGAGCTGATCCACCACATGTGCCTGGGGTAACTGGCACACACCCAAGCTGCGGGTGGGAACAATGTTTGGGCCCCAGGAGTGTGTATATTACGTGTGTCACACATACTTAGCCAGCTGCCTACTGTCCAGGGTTCATCCCTCATTCATGTGGGGCAGGACAGTCATGCCTACTCCAGGCCATGCAATGCACTCTGTACTACCACTCCCGTGTATCAGCTGACACGTTGTGCTCAGTGATATGTCCCCTCAGGTGTCAGCCTCTGTGTCAGTGTGCTGTGGCTTCGATGTCAGGACTGCTGGGGTGTTTATCGGTTGGGGCTCAGCATGGCACCGGAGATGTGACCATAGGAGACGATACTTGTGTGACACATAGGTGTTTGAACACCTGATTGTGCAGACTGGGGTATGCGAATGTGAAGTCCATGCAGCTGTTTCCCATTCACAGCAGATTGTGAGGTGCTCAGGTTCAGAGGCTTGTGTTACAGGTCACCCATATGTCCAATCAGTATGACCTGGACAGATAAGGGTTCAGATGATGTGGTGTGTGGGGGATGTACATGTGCACTTGTTCAGCTCCAGGACTTGCATTCCCCATGACCTACTATTGTGACACAGTGCAGACTGTTGTTGTGTGGCTGCCCTGCCCATGTGACTGGAGACAGTGATGTATGGCTTAGCAGGCATGCCTGTGCCATGGCATGTGACTTCCTATGAGTGATCCTGAAGGGGAGTGACATGTGCTACATGCACGCCATAGTGGCAATGGCTATCAGCACATGGGTGCATCATGGTGTCTGTCGCTGGTATGCATCACATGCGTTTCATATATCTGACTCTGGGCATCACTTTCATCCGGGCACCTGTACTGACTCATTGGCAAGAGTTGTGATGTGTGCATGTTCACATGCTTCACCGTGTTCTCTGCACCGTCCAACTACTGTGTAGGTGGTGCATGTGTCCACACTGGGGTATTGCCAGCCAACGGACGCCAGACAGATGGGTGCAACGCCAGGTGGGATGTGAGTGCCATGGTTGACGATCAGACTGACAATTGGCTTCTCCTATTCTGTTTGGGCAATTTTAGCAATGTTCAACTAAGGATGCCAGGCCTTGCTCTGTATTGTGCTGTACTTACTGTGGTGTGTGCGTTCGGTGGAGGTGACTGATGTCTGTCTGTTTCCCTATTGTTTGCAGATACATCCACAGCCACAGGAGGGGACAGCTCCACGGACCAGGAGGAGCCGCAGAGCCAGACTAGGTCAGCAGCCGAGGAGTGGTCGGAGGGACCCAGTGGCACGGAGGGCGAGGGGAGCCACACCGAGGAGTCCTCAGCACCATCCACCTCAGCTGAGGACCACAGCAGCTCGGAGGATGACTCCCTTATGGAGGCGGGTGTCAGCAGCCACCACACCCCAGCTAGTGTTGCTGTCCCCGCCACCACCACCACCACCGCCCTCCCATCGGCTCCCATTCCCGAGGTCCGTGGAGGCTCCCATGTTCGGGAGTGTGTCTCCTTCGGGCCAGGCACCGCACCCCCTGCCCCTGAGTCCCCTGCTGCCCTGAGTGAGGAGTCTGTGTACCTCCTTCGCCAACTCCATGTAGGGCAGACAGCGATGCTGAGTGTCCTCCATGCACACACCACTCTGTTGACTCAGCTGGTGTCGTTCATGGAGGGCATCTCATCGGGCATGTCTGCCCTACAGAGGGGCAATAGGTCCATGGACTCCTCCCTGACGGCAGCAGTGTCCCTCCTCCAACAGTCCCTCACCCCTCCTGCCTCTGCCCCATCCACACTCCCCAGCACCTTACCTGTCCCAAGCACACACACCAGCACACAGACACACACGCCAAAATCAAGACGCACACGCACGCACAGTCAGGGGACTGAAACCACACTCACAGGGGATGGGGCCCAGTCACACACACACGCATCCACGAGCACTGCGCAGTCCACAGTTGCCTCTCCCTCCAAAGCCCCCTCCGTTGCCTCACCTGCAACCCCAAAGACCCAGCGGCTCTTCCTCAGTGACCTCGGCCTCTTCCCCTCCGATCCAGTTGATCCAGCATTCAGGGGGAAGAGGAAGCCCACCCACACGGAGCGGAGTGCCCCTCGCCACCGGACACCCTCCCCAGGCGCAGACCGACTGACGCCCCCATCCGCAAGTCCCCCAGACCCGGAAGAGCAAGACCCCGCCGCCACCCTGCAGCTCAGGCACCAAGTCTTCTTCCTCCATCCCTCAGGCCCCCACTCCACAGGTGCCACCACCACACCCTGCCCCAGGTTCCCCCACCCACAGATACACCATCCCCAAAAAGATCAGGCCTTCTCCCCCTGCCACTTGCTCTTCCGGCCCCACACGCCCCGCTGCGCTTGTCTGTGCCACTGGTGTGGAGACGGTGTCCTCCCCCTCTGTCCTGCCCACCTTACCTGATCCCCATTCTCCTCCCCTGGAGGTAGGCACTGCAGTGGAGTCCACTACCACCCTATCTGACTTGGGCACTGCAGTGGGGAACCTGTCCACTCCATCTGCACGATCCCCTGCAGTCTTGCCGGCACCCACACCATCAGAGTCATGCCCCCACTTGTGCCGGCACACACCATGTCAGACACCTCCACTGCAGTTGTCAGTGGCTCTCCAGCACCCACCACCCCTTCCCTGCCTCCTTCTGGTGAGCCATGATCCTGTCCCTGCGGTGCCTGGCCTGCCCCCCGTATGGCCCTCCGAGGGGATTGTCCCTGGTTTTCATCAGTGCAGGCATGCGTAGGGTGACATCTGCCACTGTCACCCTGTTTTGACTTTCATGTTGGACTGGCCATTGGCCTTTGTTAATTTTTTGCTGGACATCAACTGTTAGACCCACATATGCTGAATAAAGCACCTTTCTGTTCTCTAGTGCTTTTGCTTCTGATGTACATGTTGTTGATGATGCTAACCATGCCCTTGCTGCAGTGATGGTGATATTTGGTCTCATGATAATGAAGTGTTACTGTGCAGGAACACATGTGGTCCAGGGGGAATGTGTCCTATCCTGTGGTGTATCCATGTCATCCTTAGCAGCATCTGAGGGTGTCATGTGTTCAATATTTGGCATTGGGATTTCCTACTTACATTAGCAATTTCACATCTGTGGCTTCCACCCCTGCACATCTGTTGTGCCTGCCATTGTTCAATTAGTCTACTTCCCTGACCGTGTGTCCATCTCCACTGGACATGCAGGTTTGGGCATCAATGGGGAAGGACTCATCTGTGTTGTCAGTGCAACATTGCTATATATGTGTGTTGGATCTGTGCTGATGATTTAGTTGGCACTCCCATGACCAGGCTGATGTGACGGGAGCCTTCATTTGGTGCTAATTGTTGACTGTGTGACCAAGTGCTCAGCTGACATGATGGATCCCTACTGAGGCAACATATGGCACAGCTTTCCTCACACAGGAGTGGAGTCCCCTCATGGCAGTGTGTACTCCTGTGACATTGCCTGCGCCCACGGTGTGTGTTGTATGAGCATGTCTGTGTGTTCACTTCCGTTTTGCTGTGCATGCTGGGATCCCTGGTGTTGTACCTGTTTGTGATGCTTGCTGAGTTGACCTATGTTCCCCCAAGTCTTCTCCCTGGATTCTCTGTGATGTGGGTGCATGGCACATTACTGGTCATCAGGGTGTCACCCATAGGTGTGTTTGCTGTCAGGGCTGAGTTTGTGTGCAGACGAAGATGGGTCACAGTCAGGATTCCCCTTGGCACTTGTTGTTTACACCTGTCATGTGATTTCCAGTTTGTGTTATCTTTCAGTGATTGTGACACGTTGTGTGTGTGACTGCTGGCACTGCTCAGGGTCCGGGCTGCAATGTTGGTAGTTGTCTATGTGTGTTCTTTGTGGGTGACCTTGGCTTCTTCATTGGTGTGTGACTGTGGCTGGGATCCCAATGGTTGGTGTGGTATTGCCGTCATGTCCATGTACAGCGTAGTGTGCAGTGTGTCAGACATTCAGGAGTCTTGTTGAGTGGCCATGTGTGATGTGTTTCTGCACCTTGGTTCACACCCACCGCCCTGGGATTGTCATGGGTGCATGTGCAATGTCACCAGTGCATGTGTGCTTCACTGCTGCACATTGTTGGAGGTCGAGGTGTGTGGTGTTGAGTGTGTACAGATGAGAGTTGTTGCCCGGCTAGACCCCTGCCTCCATGTTGGCCTTGGCTTACTGGCCATGCTGATTGATTTGTGCTTGTGTAGGTGTGATGGTAGTTTGTTGCTCAGGACACATGACTGTGGTTCACAGTGTGAACGACATTTAGCTTTGTCATCACAGTGGGATTGTAATGCAGCCCAGGGTCACCACATTGTGGGGGCCCTGGGGGTAGTGCTGTGGTGTGTCTGTGTCTTGCTGTGTCAGTTGCTGTTCCTACATGCTTGTATGACATGTGTGATTTGTGCTCCCTCTCATCTGACAATGCCTGATTGCCCACATAGGGGATTTGGATCCATGAGTTACCTTTGTGTGGCACTGTATGCACATCTGTGTAATTGGTATTCAGGCCTCCTCATGTGTTGTGTGGTTGCCTGGGGACACTGGCACCCCCCTCACCTGTTGTGTTTGATGTGCAGTGTGGGTCTGCCTGTTTGTGTTTGTGCATCTGCACCACTGCATTGGCATATCTTTGGTGTGCCATTGGCTGTATGTTGTTTGGTGGGTTTCCCCTGCTGTCCCTGGGACTCCTAGGTCATCGGTCAGCACAATGATCATGGTTTGTGTATCCCATTGCTGCCATGGTATGGTATCTGTTCACCTCACATCTACAGTCTCCACAGGGTATCTGCATTTGTGTGCCCATTGGTGCAAATATGTGGGTCTGCATTCTGATGGTCACTTCTGCCATTGTGTCATTGATGAATGTTGACAGTGTCAGCCCCCATGGGTGTTGTTTGTCTGCACATGGCCAAAGGTATGTCTTATTTGCACTGCAGTATTTGCCTCCCCCAATCTATGTTGCAATGGGACACATGCACTACTTTGCCACTGATGTGTTTTATGTTCTGTGACCAGGAATCATCCATGCAGTTTGGCAGTTGCAGCTTTTTCTTTGTCAACACTTGCATTTTGGTCACTGTGATGATGGGGGTTTGGACCCCATTGCCACAATGTTCAAAATGTGCTTCAGCTATGGACCACACACTTACCTTTTGGTCACTGTGATGATGGGGGTTTAGACCCCATTGCCACAATGTTCTGAATGTGCTTCAGCTATGGGCCCCCACACTTACATTTTGCTCACTGTGATGATGGGGTTTTGATCCCCATTGCCACAATGGTCATGGCCTGCTTGCATTATGGGGGCCACACACATATATGTGTGGCACATGTGATAGGGGGTCACATTGTATGTTCAAAGTCATGTTCAGTGTTGTAGGCATTTGACACAGTCTCCACACGCTTGTCATGGTGTTGGGGGGATGTCTTTTTCTTGCATTCCCTAGGTTGTGTTGTGCTGGTTGTGTCATGCATTGTCCATCCTATGAGTGGGGGTGGTGTTGGTGGTAGGCATCCAGCCCCCTGGGTAGGGGTGGTAGTAGTGGTGGGCATCTGGCACCCCCTGGGTGAGGGTGGTAGTTGCGACAGGCATCCAGCCCCCCATGGGGAGAGGTGGTAGTAGTGGTAGGCATCTGGCACCCCCTGGGTAAGGGTGGTAGTAGTGGTAGGCATCTGGCAACCCATGGGTAAGGGTGGTAGTAGTGGTAGGCATCTGGCACCCCCTGGGTAAGGGTGGTAGTAGTGGTAGGCATCTGGCACCCCTGGGTAAGGGTGGTAGTAGTGGTAGGCATCTGGCACCCCCATGGGTAAGGGTGGTAGTAGTGGTAGGCATCTGGCACCCCCTGGGTAAGGGTGGTAGTAGTGGTAGGCATCTGGCACCCCCATGGGTAAGGGTGGTAGTAGTGGTAGGCATCTGGCACCCCCTGGGTAAGGGTGGTAGGCATCTGGCAACCCCTGGGTAAGGGTGGTAGTAGTGGTAGGCATCTGGCACCCCAATGGGTAAGGGTGGTAGTACTGGTAGGCATCTGGCACCCCTGGGTAAGGGTGGTAGTAGTGGTAGGCATCTGGCACCCCCTGGGTAAGGGTGGTAGTAGTGGTAGGCATCTGGCACCCCCTGGGTAAGGGTGGTAGTTGTGACAGGCATCCAGCCCCCCATGGGTAGAGGTGGTAGTAGTGGTAGGCATCTGGCACCCCTGGGTAAGGGTGGTAGTAGTGGTAGGCATCTGGCACCCCCATGGGTAAGGGTGGTAGTAGTGGTAGGCATCTGGCACCCCTGGGGAAGGGTGGTAGTAGTGGTAGGCATCCAGCCCCCCATGGGTAGAGGTGGTAGTAGTGTTAGGCATCTGGCACCCCTGGGTAGAGGTGGTAGTAGTGGTAGGCATCTGGCACCCCTGGGTAGAGGTGGTAGTAGTGGTAGGCATCTGGCAACCCCTGGGTAAGGGTGGTAGTAGTGGTAGGCATCTGGCACCCCTGGGTAAGGGTGGTAGTAGTGGTAGGCATCTGGCACCCCTGGGTAAGGGTGGTAGTTGTGGTAGGCATCTGGCACCCCTGGGTAAGGGTGGTAGTAGTGGTAGGCATCCAGCCCCCCATGGGTAGAGGTGGTAGTAGTGTTAGGCATCTGGCACCCCCTGGGTAGAGGTGGTAGTAGTGGTAGGCATCTGGCACCACCTGGGTAGAGGTGGTAGTAGTGGTAGGCATCTGGCAACCCCTGGGTAAGGGTGGTAGTGGTAGGCATCTGGCACCCCCTGGGTAAGGGTGGTAGTAGTGGTAGTCATCTGGCACCCCCTGGGTAAGGGTGGTAGTAGTGGTAGGCATCTGGCACCCCCTGGGTAAGGGTGGTAGTTGTGACAGGCATCCAGCCCCCCATGGGTAGAGGTGGTAGTAGTGACAGGCATCCAGCCCACCCTGGGTAGGGGTGGTAGTAGTGGTAGGCATACAGGCCCCTATGTGTATGTGTATGTGTGTATGGTGCTGCTGTTGCTGGTGTAGGTATTTCTGCATCCCTCTGTGTGTGATGTGTCGGGTACGTGTAGTTTGTTTTTGTTGTTGGTGTCTGACTTACCTTCTGCGCTGTACGCGTCCGTTCCTGTTCCGGTAATAGAGGTAGAATATTGGTAGGATCGGCACGAAGGGATTCATGGTTGGTTCGTCTCGTTCGTCTTTCTCTTTGCTTCGCCTCGTCCTCGTCGCTGGCGTGTTCGTCTCGTAGCCGTGGATCGTGTTGTGGCGCGAATCGGAGCTTATGTGCGACTCTCCCGGATGCTTTGACGTGCCGTGCGTAGCGATGGGTTCGGCGCGTACGGGAAGCGCATCGTACTTGTCCGGCCGGACGGGGCTGCATTTTGGCTTCCGTGCGACTCGATTCTGCGTTTACGGATCCGGCTCGGTCGGGGAACAGGACCTGGATTGGGTGAGTACGACTGGGTCGGAATCTATGCTGTTATGCGCATTGTACTTGCTCGTTCGGTATAATGTGCGGTTCGGTCGGGAAACAGGCATTCGCATGGCTTTTTTCCCAACCGAATGATGTTAGGTGCGCCTCCGACCGAGATCGGAATCGGCCCCAAGGTCTTTTTAGTGAATTTGTAACTTGAAGTAAGATTTTACTAGTATACCTAACTTTGGTTGTGCCCAGCATGGGGTTGGGCACATGTGGTTGGGTGCCAACGCTCCCGTGGACAGTCAACCTTGCGCTGCACAATGCCTTAGCGGTACGCAGCATGGGGTTGGTCGCAGGGCCTAGTCATCACAATATAACATTTTAAATATTGTCTCCCCTCAGAATGTAAGAATGTCAGAAGCTTTCATTTCAAATAAGACAGAACTAATGGCTTTGTCAAAGGTTAAAAACATCAATATATAAAAGGAAAGTCAGTTGGTTTTGTCAGGAAAACAGAACATCAATATATATTTACATATAGGAGAACTATTGGATTTGTCAAAGGGTCACCTGTCATTATTTACAAATGAAGTCAATGGAATAACCGCAATCCAGTGCATTCATTATTAAATCACACTTAGCAATGTTCATTATTAGCAATTACCTTTAAAGTATTTTAAATAACTCATGTTTAATAAATATAAACAATTCAAGTATTTTTTTTAACAATCTTCAGGCCACAAAATGAAGCCATAAGACCAACCACAAGGGGGCCCCCATAGCCAACTGAAGAACATACAGCTCCAGCTCAGAGTGCCTGGGAGCATAAAGTACTCCATAGAAGTACAACCCCCTCCTCAAACATATTATTAAATTAAACTTGCAAACCCCCAGACCCTGGCACACCCTGGAGGATTTTTTTTAAAAAAAAGGAGTCCTGGCCTTTTTAAAAATGTATGTTTCCTGCAGTACCTCAGTAGTGCCACTATAGCATGGCTCTGCATAATTTTTTAATTATGGCACTGAGGGGTCTCTGTGGTATCCTGCCCACAAGGTCTAAGGCATCAGAGTATTTATATCCTGCCCCCTATATGTTTTCTTTTTACTTTCTTCGATATAGAGACTAGGTCTCCGAGTTTTTGTTGATCTGCCCATGCTGCTGTAGTAGTGTAGCAACACATATCCATAAATGTTGACTTACATCCAATCACAAAAGCATGCTTGCTGGGTAAAGATTTAGCTTTCGGACAAATTTGGTGAAATTCTGTTCGGCTGTTTTTGCTGTATCTTTGTCTAAAGTTTCTAAGGAAAATTGTATGGGGAAAGATGTTTTGGGACATCCCCCCCTCTTTTTCAGGATAGGCAAACACCAGAATGCATAATGGAGTTCATTTAGCACCACATATTTTTGTTCTGCTGGGTGCCCTCCCCACATCATGTCAGCCAGCACTACCACCAGATATCCTCCTACTATGTCCTCACATTGATGCTGCAGAGCTGCTAGACTCCCTAGGGCTACACACTTTTGGCGATGGCCTGTCAGACACGCTGACCTCACAGCAAACAAAGTTGAAAGCAGACCATCCTTTTTTTTTTTGTGATTACACCCCATGTAAATTTAAATACAACAATATCTAGCTAGCAAGCAAGAACAACAAAATTGTACATTGTACATAGTAGATAAAGTGCTACATGGCAATAAATAAGTTAATAATATCAAATAACCAAATTAGCAAATTGATTTCATCTAAGCATTTCAGAATTTCAGAAGAAGGAATTGAATTTTATACTACAATATTTAGTAAGCAAGAACAGCATAATTATACATGCTAAATAAAGTGCTACGTGACAATAAATAACCACATGATATCTAATAACAAAGATATAAAAAATGTTTTTGACTTTCATATACAGTAAGATTAAAAGCTATGTGGCAATAAATACATAGTTAATATCCTATTGCGAATTATACTGATAGATAGAGACATAATATCCTATAAAAGATTAAACCCATTAGTTCCGTCTAGGTAGACTAATATATTACCTTAATCCAGCCTCAGCTAATGGAGTTGGATCTAAATCAGCTCTAAGCCCTGCTACCCAATTTGTAACTGGGGACCACATCTTCTCACCCAGCCTTTTCTTCTTGTAGCCTTTAAGTTTATACAAGCTGAAGTCGATATTATAAATAGACATGAACCTGTTTCTCCACATTACAAATGTCAGAGGATCAGGCTTCAGCCAATCCGAGGCAATACATAAACATGCTACCGCTATGGCCACAAAGATCAGGCACATTTCTTCCCGACATATAATACTAGATCCCATGCTATCTACCAGTCCTAAAAGAATTATTGCTGAAGTGAGACTGATAGAGCTTTTAGTATTATGTTCTAAAAAAGCCTCTACTCCTTTAATAAACGGTAGTAGCTTAGGACATGAGAAGAACATGTGCACAATATCTGCTTGATCGGCATAATTCGCATTTTCCATCAGATTCTTGTCCCAATTTAGACATTTTTGCAGGAGTATAATACAAATTAAAAGCAGTCTTGAACAACTGAAACTTAATATTTGCTGTTAATAAAACTTCATCGCACATTTCTAGTGACTTTTGAATGCATATTGTTGTTCTGATGAGTCTTATGCTCCACTTAGAATCTTAGGCACCCAAATCGTTCTTTTGTGTCTGGATCAATAATTCATATATGGCCCCTATCCTATAACTTTGCCTAGCTGGCTCAATAATCAGGATCTTCTCCATTGCTTTTAACTAATTTTTTTTTAAAAACAAAGTCCCTGATCTGTAATCATTTAAAAAACAACCTCTTTGGTAATTCAAACATCTCTTGCAGTTCTGCAAATGAGCAGAGATGAGTATAATTATATAAATCTCCTATTAAACCATAACCCTTCTGCTTCCACCTTGAAAAATAGTAGGTAGCAAGGAGGCAGAAGAAACCAGTGTGTAAAAGTTTATTTTAGGAATCGCGAATCGTCGTCTAAGTTGAGACCATATTTCATGGGTGGTTTTTAATACATTGAACCTAGTTTTCTTGTAGTAGTTTATCTCCAGAGTTCTCATAAAGCATCTTTTTGCTTCAATTCCAAGCTCCATTTCATATATGGCTGGAGATTCTGTAGCACAGCTTCCCCTTACTTCCCCAGTCAATAGAATCCCCATATGTTGAATTGCACAAGCCCAATAACAGAAAGTAAAATTTGGAAAAACCAGCCGCCACATGATCTTGAGAGAGTCATATATTTAATTGCCCTTCTAGGCTTTTTATACCCCCACAAGAAGCTGACACAGATTGATTCTAGTTTCTGCAACCAGAATTTACTAATCTCCACTGGAATTGTCCTGAAAAAGTACAACACTTTAGGTAAGATATTCATTTTTACTACATAACATCTTCCGACTAGTGAGAGATGTAAATGGTACATCCTACCCAAATCTCTTTTGATCTTTGGGAGTGCTGGAGCCAAATTACTCTCAACTATTAGATCCAGGCTTAAGGTTATCCTGATCCCTAGATACATTGCCTCTGAAATCCTCCATCTATCCCTAAGATCTGTTCCTTCTACATAAACTACCTATGTTTTAGCGTCGTTCATCTTATATGCCGAGAAGCTTCCGAATTCCCCCGCAAGTTTTTCAATCTCGACCAATGCAGTTGCCAGATCCAAAGTTACTATAGCTACATCGTCTGCATATGCGAGTACTCCATATTCGACCTGATTCTGAAATACAGATATTACATATGTGCTCTCCTAAAATTTTGTTAAGAAAGTGTCAATATACAGTGCAAATAATAAAGGAGAGCAAGAACAGCCCTGCTTAGTTCCACTTGAGACATGCATAGTCGGATTCCAGACCTATCGCTCAGACTCTAGCTTTAGGGGATTTATACAGAGTTTTAACTGCCCCTATGAATCTATTCCTGAACCCCTTCCATTCCAGAACTGCCTACAAAAACCCCCAAGAAACACGATCCAATGCTTTTTCGCATCTAATAAAATCAATCCCAGGGGATTTTTGTGGGATTCAGCAAGATCAAAATTGCATGATTACCCTCCTGATATGGTCTTCTGTACCCTTCCCAGGAATAAATCCATATTGCCTGATAGAGACTAATGGTGTAATAACTCTACTTAGTCTGTGTAGGAAGGTAGGATCTGAATGCATATTTACCCCCACTTTTTCCCTGGTGTTTTGCTGGTTTTTGACTAGTCTGACTGGGATCCTGCTAATCAGGACCCCAGTCTATCTGCTTTCTCCCTAAAATGTTATGCATGTACTTAGGTACACTCCAGATTGGATACTGGGGTACCCTTGACAATCCCTGGTATATGGTACTCATGTACCCAGGGCGTAAGTACCCCAGAGGCCTCCCATGGGCTGAAGCATGTATTATGCCACCCATGAGAGGCCATGCAAAATGGAACTACAGGCCTGTCATTGCAGCCTGTGTAAGATGGTGCATGCACCACTTACTTTAGATATAGGTTTACTATATCTATAGGTAACTAAACTTAAAACCTATAAGTCACCCCTCTAGCAGGCCTTAAAAATCCTAAAGGCAGGGTGCTGGGTTTTACGTGAAAGGGTGCCCCTGCATGAGCAGAACCCCTCTGCAGCCTTCGGAGACCATTCTCCCGGGTTGTCGGTGACGCAGCCAGACATATAGGTAGAGGTGCAGTATATGCTCGCGTAAAATGCTATCTCGAAAACGGCTACAACAAACCATGTCGTGTTTGGTATCAAACACCTTGGAATCATACCGCAACACCAGTAACCGGTGTGGGAGGTATGATTCCACCCTTCAGAAGCAAGCTTCATAGGGTCCCTGGTCTTCCCGGTGCCAGCCTTCTCGACCCGGACAGCACAAAATGGTTGCTGCCGACCAGAGACATTTTTCTGCCCTCCTGCTGCTGGGCGAAGCTTGAGCAGAGGAAGGCAGCACAAAAGGCATCCTGTCACAGGGAGGTGTGACCACCTCCCAGACAGGATTTAGTGTATTGGGGCTGGGTGGGTGCACTTCCAAAGTGCCTGAAAGTCTGCATCTGGGTCACACTTGGTGTCCCTGTGCATAGTCCAGTTCAAACCAGTCCTGGGAGCCATTGGCTCCTGCTCTGGCACAAAACTGGACAAAGTGTTGTAATTTGGCAGCATTTAAGTTAAGCATTAGCTGAAGACAGCCTGTATTTAGAGGCTAAATTGTCCGCTTTGTGGAATCCATTTTGTATTTCTGTCAGTCATTTTGGCTGCCATGTGCTACCATGTGCTCGCCATGTGCTCTGTCCTACCTTCCTGTCAACTGCTCTTGAAATCTGCCTAGAGACAAGTTATATTTAGTTCCTCTTGCTTTGCACATGCTCAGTTGAGCTTGCAGCTGTTCCGAGTTTATAAATGTCAGGATGTGTCTACTAAAAGTAGAAACTGTTAGCTCCACCCACTTGTCGACTGTGCATTCTCTGTATGACCTTATATGTACCTAAAACCAGCATTTGTGTTTGTACCGCCTCCATTTGAGCCCCTGCGTGGGTATAAAAGGACCATGGTCCTTCCATTCAGTGTGCTACTTCATGCATTACTGAAGGGTGATGTGCGAATGTTAGCTCCACCTCATGAGGTTTAATAAACTCTGTCTTTTATATTTCAGTTTCTATTGCCAACTTCTTCCTAAGTGTCTGAGGACTCTGTGCAGAGAAGGGAGAACTCCTAAGCACTGGTAGGCCTTGCTGGCGCTCACTACAACAAATTGGCGCTTCCAACGTGGGACTCATCAGCGACTCGGATGCCCGAAGGACTGGTCGCGATGAAGGATTGGAATCTCGCTTTTGGACGCGATCGCTGCCTGAGGAGACCTGAGTCTTGGCACCCACGGCGTTTTTCCTTTCTTTCTGATCTGACCATCCCGGCGGCTCCGGTCCTTGACTGAGATCTCTTCTGTTGATTCGCCGTGCAGTGACCATTTGGTCGATTTGAGAACTTGGCAGTTGGAACCTGGACACCATTTGATTGGTAAGAGCCGTTTTGCGGCACTTGCTGTTGGTTTGATGCCTTTGATTGGTAAGGTAGTTTTAGTAACACTTACTGTGGCTTTGTTTGTATGATTGGCCAATTTTGGAATCTGTTTTGTAATTATATATGTATTGCAATACATATAGGCAGGTAATGAGGAGAATTTTCTCTATTTAAAATTGTTTGAACAGCGCAACGTACGAAAAGTACCTTAAGCGCTACTTTGATTATAATACTGCATCTTTTGCACTATTTTTGGCATGCCTGTTTTCAGCACACTTCGTAGGATGTGTTGCTTTTGTAGTGGTACCAATTTGAGACTTGACGAAGCACAACCAGCCCCCGGAGGGGACGCCTAATAGGGATATGTATATTAAGTATGGTATTTCTTCTATAATGTACTGCACGTTATGGAACAAATATACTAGTAAAGATCCTGAGTTGCGTTGGCCTATGTATGGGTCATTTGATTTGCGAAAGATTCAGTATGTGGAACAATGTATGTTTAAACGAAAGACTAGGCAAGATATGTTTGATTGTGTGCGAATGTGGGAGAAAGAAGTGCGTGAGCGAATGAAGCGTGAGCAAGCCTTGATTGACAAAGAACAGCGAAAGACCATTTATGCGAAAGCATTAGAGTTAAAAACAAGGGGATGAGAGAAATTAAAGAGAGGGAAGATAGGGAACGCCATTTACAGGTAACTGGCCAATATGCTGTTAGGCAGCCCCTTTATCCTATCCTTAATAAACCGCAAGATGATTTCCTGTTATTAGATCGTTCTCCACCTCCGTATATTTTTCTTCTGCTCCTCATGAGTCAGATGAGGACTCTTTTTCAGACCAGGACAAAGCTCGAGAAACTCGCTCCATGCTATCTGCTGAGCGTGCATCTGACATTAGATCTACTGCGCGTAAAGCCGTTCGTAGTACTACCACTGCTTCTGAACTTTTAGATAGTATAAAAGGATGGCAGGAAAGGGAGCAAATATATTTTACCAATACATTTGCTGCAGAGGTTATTGAACAATTTAGGAAGTATTCGGTAGAAATGGAGCCCGATGATGTAGCAACTGATTGTAAACAATTACGTGACGGTCTTTTTGTCTTCTCCCAGGTGGCTGACACGATCAGACGCTTGGTTAAACTGCGTGTTGAAGCAGCCCGTTTGCGAGAGGAGAAAAAGGCAGCAGAAACAGCTGCACTAGCATCTCAGATCAGCATGGCACAAACTTCTACTCCTGAAACAGATAAGAATGCTGTAATTCATGTGAAACCCATGCGGGAAGCCGCGCCTTTATATGTTCCTCCTAAAGGAACGGGTACAGAGGATGATAAGACTTCTCTTAATGCGAAAGGGTACTTTATTTATAATTGGGTTTACACTCCTTGGAATAGAGCAGATGTTATGGCCCTTAAAAATGCATTGCCTGACCCGTGAAAGAATCCAGCAGCCTTTTATGAGGAAGTTGAGGGTGCAATCAGCTCTTGTACTATGACTCTGTCTGATATTGATTTGTTTTTTGGATTAATATTACCGCCTGATATGTGGAGAACTGTGCGTAAAATAGATGATAATGCGACATTTGGAGTATTGTGGAAAGATTTAGAGCGGTTAGATGAAGATAGAGAACCTGCACAGAAACCGTGTCAGTTAATTTTAAATCTTCCGGTAGCTATATTAGTTAAGTTAAAGACGATCATTCCCCCTAAGAAGATAGATTGGACAGTGCTAGCGTCTTGCAAGCAAAAGGTAGATGAATCAGTTTCTGACTTCTTCACACGCTTTGAAGAAGCATTTCACGATTTTAGTGGCCAGTCATTGACAGATGACACGGGTAGGCATCTGTTTGTCGATAAATATGTCGCAAACCTTTTGCCAGGAATAGCTAGTCGCTTAAAGGCCAGTGAGAGCTCATGGACTACATCTTCTCCGGTTTCTCTTTTAACTATGGCCCAGTATTATGAGCGGCAAGAATTAGAAGCCAAAGGTAATGAGGACAAAAAGTCTAAAGAGTTGAAAACAAAGGTTATGTTGGCTCAAGCTTATGGTCCGCCTTCTAGAGGTAATGATAGAGGTGGACGTGGATCTTATGGTTCGTCCTTTCCTTCCTCTGCCCGTTCGAATTTGTCTGTTGATCAGTGTGCGTACTGCAAAAAATTTGGACATTGGCTTTCTGATTGTCCAGTGCTGCGTGCTCAGCAGAATCTACGTGGTCGGGGACAAATGAGAAATCGTTCAGGATATCAAGGGCCTAGAGGAAGCGCGAATGATCGTGCTCGGTTTGATGCTAATACACGTGGGCAGAATGGGTTTAACACTTTTGATAGAAGGAACCAATATCAAATGTCTGACTATGTGCCTTCTGATTTTCAAGATTCTGCTTATGCATAGGATTGCCTAGGACGGGGTAAGGAATCAGTTGAAGTTCCAGTAGATCAGAGGGGTCCCTATGTTACAGCACATGTTTTGAGTTCTACTGATCAGTTTCTGGTTGATACAGGAGCTACTCGTAGCGCCTTGTCTAAACAATTGGTTCCAAGGGCTCCCCTGTCTGGCTTAACCATTACATCGATAGGTTTCGATGGAACACCTTCCCTTAGCCCATTGTCACAACCACTTGCATTTGATATTGATAAGTTTACTGCTCCATGTCCGTTTTTGCTTTCTCCAAACACACCAGACAATATTGTGGGTCTTGATATGCTTAAATATTTTAGGGCTACGATACAGTGTTCTCCGGAAGGAGTACGGGTTATTTTGAATGACAACTACCCTATGATTGAGAGATCTTGTATTGTTAAAGAGGACATTGCACTAGCCTCACTCCCTAGTACTTTGTGGGCTACTTCGGATACTGATGTAGGGCAAATGGTTATTCCACCAGTACATATTAGTGTCAAGGAGGGCGCTTTATTGCCAAGACTGCCTCAGTATAAAATTTCTCGAGAAGGAGAAGAAGCACTCACACGTATTGTACATGATTTAATTAAGGTGGGGGTTGTGGAAGAAGTTCCTTACAATATTTGCAATAGTCCGATTCTTCCCATTTTGAAAAAAGATACTGACACTAGGATTTATAGATTTATTATCGATTTGAGAGAAGTCAACAAGATTGTAGTACCACAGTACCCTGTAGTCTTTGACATAACGACATTGCTTACCCTGGTCCCTCCAACAGCAACTACATTTTCTGTAATTGATCTGAAGAACGCTTTCTTCTCGATTCCTATTCATCCTGATAGCCGATATTTGTTCGGTTTCACTTTGAATAATAGATCATACAGATTTTGTAGAGTTCCTCAAGGCTATACTGAGAGTCCTAGTATTTACAGTCAAGCATTGAAGAGACAGCTTGATTCCTTTACCTTGCCTAAAGGAGTGGCTCTCATACAATATGTCGATGACATCTTGTTGGCAGCCGATACACCTGAGCAGTGTGAGAAATGCACTTTGTCTTTGCTTTCTTTTCTTGCTACACACCACCATAAAGTATCACGAAAGAAATTGCAATATTGTAGACCGAAGGTGACCTATTTAGGACACCTTCTGTCTAAGGAGGGCCGTGCACTGACACCAGATCGCATTCAAGCAATTTTAGACACCCCAGTACCTTCCACGCAGAAAGATGTCCGTGCATTCATTGGTCTGACTTCGTTTTGCAGGCAATGGATATTGGGTTTTTCACACATTGTTAAACCCTTGCTAGCACTTTTGACTAAAAACACACCGATCCCCCTTCCATGGACAGATGAATGTCAAAATGCTTTTTGTCAGTTGAGACAAGCTCTTTGCTCTGCACCAGTGTTAGGCACACCAGATTACACGAAGGCTTTTACACTCTATGTACATGAGAAAGAAGGATGTGCATTGTCAGTTTTAGTACAGACACACGGGGACAAACAGCGTCCTTGTGCATACCTTTCTGCAGTTCTTGACCCTGTTGCTCGTGCATTGCCTGGGTGTTTCCGTTCAGTTGCAGTGACGGCTGTGTCCATACGTCAGAGTGAAGGGATAGTTTTGTCACACAAACTGTTGGTGCTAGTACCCCATGCAGTAGATGCCCTTTTGAATCAGACTAAGACTCAGCACTTAACTAGTGCTCGTTTGACAGGATACGAATTGACACTGCTAGCACCTCATATTACCTTGAAAAGATGTGCGACACTGAACCCAGCCACTTTGTTGCCATATCCTGCGACTCAGTCTCAGTCAAAGGAGCCTCACGATTGTATATTCCTTACTGAGGAACAGACAAAGGGTCGCATCGATTTGCAAGATACGCCCCTCCCAGATGTAGATGGGGAACTGTGGGTTGATGGGTCCTGTTTGAAGTTACCAGATGGCACGACTTCAGCTGCTTATGCAATTACCACGCTTGAGACAGTAGTGGAAACAGCTCGCATACCTCAGAAGTCAGCTCAAGCAGCTGAACTAATAGCTTTGACACGAGCGTGTGAGCTTAGCACTGACTTGTGTGTGAACATTTACACGGATAGTCGCTATGCTTTTGGAGTGGTTCATGATTTTGGCCTACTCTGGAAGGAAAGAGGCTTTCTTACATCCCATGGGATGCAGATAATGCACGGAGAGTTAGTGCATAATCTCTTGACTGCACTTACATACCCAAAGAAAGTTGCTATTATGAAGTGTAGCGCACACAAGAAAGTGACTGACAAAATAGGACAAGGCAATGCCTTTGCAGACCGCGTAGCCCGTGAGACTGCGATGCAGCGAAGCACTACACCCATGTACGTAGTGAAATCACAAGCTGAGCGTTGGCATGATGCTAGAGAGGAAGTATTGGATATACAGAGATCTGCTTCTGTGGAAGAGCTTGAGCAATGGTCTAAAGAAGGAATATTAGATGATGAGGGTTGTTGGCGTAACAAAGACATGAATAAATGGAAATTGCCTGCGGCCTATTTACAACCTATGGTTCAAATGGCACATGGGCTGGCACATGTTGGAGCTCTAGCAATAACTAAATTGCTTACACAAGTTTGGGAGCATCCTGAAATTGCTAGCACAGCCAAAAGGGTAGTACAGTCCTGTTTGATCTGTTGGCAGTATAATCCTGGAAAAGGGACACAAACTCCTACAGGAGGGTTTGCTACACCAACTGCACCTTTTGAAGTTTTGCAGATGGATTACATCCAACTCGAACGCTGCAATAATCTGAAATATGTCCTAGTGGTGGTGTGTGCCTTTAGCAAATGGATAGAGGCATACCCTACGAAGGATAATACTGCTCTCACCACAGCAAAGGTGCTTCTAAAGGAGTTTTTCCCTAGATACGGTGTTTGTAAACTTTTGTGGAGTGACAATGGACCTCATTTTATTGGGCAAGTTGTTGAGCATGTCCTGAAAGGATTAGGGATCAAACAGAAATTCCATACAGTTTTCCACCCGCAATCAGCAGGATTGGTGGAAAGGTATAATGCTACTCTAAAAACAAAGTTGGCGAAAATACTGGCTTCCACGTCTCTAAAGTGGCCAGATGCCCTACCTTTGGCATTGTTGTCCATAAGATCGGTGCCACATTCACGATCAGGTCTTACCCCCTATGAGGTGGTGTTTGGGAGACCAATGAACATTTGGGGAATTCCTAAGCCACGCCCCATACATGATGTTCCTTGTGTTCTGATGAATCATTATTTGGCACAGTTAACTGACAGTTTGATTTCTATTCATCAACAGGTTCGAGAAGCTCTTCCTGACAGATCTACAGGTGAGGCCCACGAACTCCGTCCTGGTGACCATGTAATGGTCAAGGTCTTTGACAGATCGAACAGCTTGGAGCCAAGGTGGCGAGGACCAGAGCAGGTGCTCCTTGCGACAAGGACAGCAGTTCGAGTGACAAACAGAAAGAATTGGATCCACAGCACACACTGCAAACGCGTGTCGCCTGCCTTGGTGGAACCTGCTGTGTTGACCGACCATCGAGAGATTCTGGAGACGGAGAAAGGCCAAGCTATCTCACCTGACGAATCTGCGGAAGTCTTCCCGGACCACACGATCACTGGAGTATCCAGATATCAATTAAGACCGAGGAAAGGATCTGCAGTTTTGAAAAAGACTGGTTGAGCTACCACCCTGGGTTAGTGAAACGGAGAGCCATTGTGGCAAGGGGAGGGGATCAGCCCTGTATTAGTGTAGTGACACCCGCTTTGGCCCATGGTGAAGAAATCAGCGGCTGCCCAGGGAGAAGAGCTCCAACGACTGTTTTCAACAAGTTTTCAGAAAGATCAATCATTACTGCTGCTAAAATGACTAACAAAAGAGTCATTTGTGCTGTAGGGTTTGTTGTTGCTATGGTGGCTATGGCAGCAATTACGTGGTACATCGAGAAGGTGGCTCCTGTTCGACAGCTTTTTGTTGCCACTACGCCAGTACCCGTGGAACACCACTACTTTACTCTTCCTTACCATGAGCAAAAGCATCGACAATCTTACCTGAACAATACTTTTATCCAGATGTTGCACCATACTCACAATGCTACGAATACTACCAACTGTTGGGTGTGTGGGATGATACCTGCACATCAAAAGAAAGGAGAAACACCTTTTATTCCTCTTCCATTTTCTCACAATGGTTCTTGTCAAGCTTGGTATGCGCTCTTGTTTGCATATGGAAAGCCTTCAGTAGGTGGGATTATTTTTCAACTTAATAAAGTATGTTATCAAAATAAAGAAGGTTATCCACAAGCCAAAGGGACTAAATGGGAATGGGAAGAGTATCAACCGGACAATATTTCAACACCATATGTTTTCACAAATGTGAGAATAATAAAGAACATTGGACCTTTTGTGATTTCTGTGACAAAAGCTAAAGCAGATTTGTGTATTTGTAGTGTTGGAAGAATTCCAGTGGGGAGGAGCGAGTGTACTGTAATCCTGACCATTGAAGGTGCCAATAAGAGCACTTTCACAGCCTCGCATATCACGTATTTTGTGTGCGGAAATAATGGATATTATCAATTACCTGTTGGGTGGTCAGGAATCTGTTATGTATCTTTTCTGTTGCCCCCTGTGTTTCTGGCACCTGCATTGTATCACCGTGATTTTAAACTGTACAATGACATTTCCACAAACAGAAATAAGAGGACAATAAGTATGGATGAAGTTGACCAAACCGACACTACCCTACAACAATATGTTGATTTCAACTTGGGCTTATTTTTCTTTGTGGGTGCTGCATTAAATAGCAGGAAGATTAGGCAACTGACTCGTGTTGTGGAAGCTGTTACCAATCAGACAGCTATGGCACTTGGGAACATTACAGAAGAACTACAGATTGCAAGGATTGTAGCACTCCAGAATAGGATGGTGCTAGACGTGATTTTGGCTGATCGAGGTGGTGCATGTCGCATCATCGGTAGCAGCTGTTGTGTATTCATACCAGATCACTCACCTTCAGTATATGACGCAATATCAAAATTGCATAAGATTGCTGCAGAAATTCATCCAGAGACTGGAACTTGGACTTTTGCTGGATGGTTTTGGACTCTTGTTTCTGCTTGGGGCTGGAAGCTACTGACTATCCTATGTGTAATAATTACAATATTTTTTACATGCTGCGTATGTATCCAATGTGGTCCAATGCTTTGCTCCATTTGCATCTCTGCTTGTATACCTGCCAGAGGGAACATTGCTGAAACAAAGGCCCAACAAATGTTGAATAAAGAGGTGGCCGAAATAATGTTAATAGATGTACGGGATGAATATCTAGATTACCCCAGATAAACGAATGTCTTCAGCCAATGCTGAAACGGTCGTCTGTTGTAATTTGGCAGCATTTAAGTTAAGCATTAGCTGAAGACAGCCTGTATTTAGAGGCTAAATTGTCCGCTTTGTGGAATCCATTTTGTATTTCTGTCAGCCATTTTGGCTGCCATGTGCTACCATGTGCTCGCCATGTGCTCTGTCCTACCTTCCTGTCAACTGCTCTTGAAATCTGCCTAGAGACAAGTTATATTTAGTTCCTCTTGCTTTGCACATGCTCAGTTGAGCTTGCAGCTGTTCCGAGTTTATAAATGTCAGGATGTGTCTACTAAAAGTAGAAACTGTTAGCTCCACCCACTTGTCGACTGTGCATTCTCTGTATGACCTTATATGTACCTAAAACCAGCATTTGTGTTTGTACCGCCTCCATTTGAGCCCCTGCGTGGGTATAAAAGGACCATGGTCCTTCCATTCAGTGTGCTACTTCATGCATTACTGAAGGGTGATGTGCGAATGTTAGCTCCACCTCATGAGGTTTAATAAACTCTGTCTTTTATATTTCAGTTTCTATTGCCAACTTCTTCCTAAGTGTCTGAGGACTCTGTGCAGAGAAGGGAGAACTCCTAAGCACTGGTAGGCCTTGCTGGCGCTCACTACAACAAAAGGACAGGGGAGTATCCTCCCCACTGTCCTGACCCACCTCTGGGAGGGCCCCCTGAATCTGTCCAACCCTCTCCTGTGGGTACAAAAGGGCTTACCTGGCTGTAGGACCCTAGATTCGACGTGGACAAGATTCTGATCAAGAAACCACTGACCTTCGACTGTCTGGACACTCCGGACTTTGCTGGACTTCAACTGGGCCCGACTTCATCTCCCTCTCTGTCCAAAGCATCATCTGTGCCCGTGCACCATACAGGCTCCGTGCAGGACCTGTACAGCATCAAGGACAACTGAAGTTATCTCCCTTGGGGTGAAGGAGACACTCCCCTGCATTTGCAGGCACCGTAACGCAACTGACCAGTCTGCTGATCCTGAGTTCCTGTGGACTCTGAAGGCTTCAGCAATGCAGGAGGTGGGTTCCTACATTCCTTGAGGTTGAACAACCCTCTCACCAAGTTTGAGGCCAGTATCCCTCATGGGGACCGCATAACCTGAACCCCTGTGCACTGCATACTTTTGCAAGTGCATATGCTTTTTGGTGTTCCCCAACTAAGTGCATTAGGCTATTGATAGCCATAATCTCTGCGCACATTTTGTAGAAAGGACTTTGGCCTCCTCACACTTTGTGCCCTGCAAGCCGTTACTTTGTGAAACTGCTAGAGGTCCCCTCGTGACTCCTGTGCCTTCGGTCTGTGGGTCCATCTGAGGGACAAAACTGTTTTTCTTGGGCTCTCCTGGTTGCTCCAGGCCTGCCCTGACTCCCCTTGCTGTGGTGAGTCCCCTGGTCCTTGCTGGGCCAGACCATAGCCTTCTTTGACCTTAATCGTGGGTTGCTGCTGCCAAGGCTTGTTGGTGCTCCCGCCAGACACCGACCCCTCAGCACTCGACATCCTTTGTGGGACAGCTCATATCCGGCTCCTGGTTGTCCTCGACATCTCCTGGTCCCTGCAGCTGAAGAGTCAAGGTCTCCATCTTCACACCTGAAGCCTCCAACATCGGTGAGCATTCGTCTACCGAGCCCCTGGTCCCTCCTGAGTGACCCAGACTCTGTCCCCTCTGCTTTCAGGTTCCTTCCATCAAGAATCCACCTGTGGGTTCCACCGGACACTTTTCTTCTTTCCAGCAGTGGCATTTCTTTGAAGACTCCCATTAAAAACTACGGCGATTTCCGACACCACTTCGACCCTATGCATACGGCTTCCCTTGGATAGGTAACTCTGGTACTTTGGTATTCACGGGTGGGGTGGCACTCCAACCTTCTATGTTCCAAAGGGTTTCTTCGTAATCCACTGGGAAGGGTCCTTAAATGTTAAAACTGCAACCGTGACTCCCCATTTAATTGTACGTAGCACGCGGTTGTGTACTCACACTACCCCCGTCCTCAGTGGGGTCCCTACTTACTCACCTTGGGTGGTTCCTTGGGGTCCCAGCGATTCTACATCCTCCAGACACTGTCTTGACTTGAGTCGTGGTTCTTATTCCACTATTTTAGTATATGGTTTGGTCTCCCCCTAGAGCCCACTGTATATTAGTGCTACTTGCGATTGTTTCTGTGCTACAGTATTGTGTGCTTTGTGTTTATCTGTGTGCAGCAGATACTGTGAGGTATTTAAGGTGTGTTATAATAATAAATACATATTTTTATAACTACTGTGTGGTTCTCCTTTCATTTAACCAATATAATAAGATTGCATTCTGGTAAAACAAGCTGCTTAACATTCCTTCAAGACTAAGCCTGAAGGCTGCTCTCCACAGCTACCACTTGGATAGCTTTCTAATGTTATCTTTGACCTCTTAAATGTTATGTTATGTTATATGGTATTTGTAAAGTGCAACTTTCACTCCGAGGAGCATCATGGCGCTGAGCAAGTTGCTAACAGACAGGATGGCTGAGACTAGAAAAGGAGAATTTTGATAAGTGCTTTACATAGCGTATCAGGTGCCGGAAAGATCCACGTTTTCAGAGCTTTCCTCAAGAGAGTTTCTGATTGGATGAAATGTAGGTGGTTAGGCAGTTGGGTCCAGGCTTTTGTCCCTAGAACTGCAATTGATTTCCCCCCTTTTGAGACGTATCTGAAAACAGGGGGTTTTAGTAGATTAGCATTCAAGGATCTGAGGGTACGGCATGGCAGATAGCGTATAAACCTAGGCCGTAGATAGTGTGGGCCTGAGGAATGAAAAATTCGGAAGGTAATTATGAGGATCTTGAACAAGATTCTTTTATGGATAGGTAGCCAATTCAAAGCCTTTAGAGCGGCGGATGCTGATGAGTGCCTGGGCCATTTTAGGACTAGTCGGGCTGCAGCGTGCTGTACCATCTGCAGCTTGTGTAGGACCGACTTATTGGCTCCTGCATAAAGGCTGTTGCAATAGTCCAATCTGGAAATAATTAAGGCAACTGCCACTGCCTGTCTTGCCATACAAGGAAGTAAGTCAAAGAACTTTTTAAGTGACTTTATTAGATGGAAACAGGTTCCAGCTACTGCTAGGGATTGATGGTGAAAGGATAGTGCTGAGTTAAATTTGACCCCCAGATTTCTGGCTACTGTTACTGTATTAGGGGGGGGGAGTGGAATGTCAGAGGGCCACCATAAGCTAGGGGAAAAGATGTTCTCTTTCCCTAGTGGCATAATTTATGTTTTTTCGGAGTTGCATTTTAAGTGGTTAGTTTTCATCCAGCGGAAGACAGCTGTAAGACATTGTCGGAGATTTTCTTCCGCCAGTGTGGTATTTTTATCTAAGACTAAGATTAGCTGCGTATCGTCCACGTAGGAGATAGTCGCGAAGTTAAAGGACGATAGCAAACTAATCTGGGGGGACATATAGACATTAAAGAGTGCAGGACTGAGGATAGACCCTTGTGGTACCACGGAAAGCAAAGGTTTTTCTGCTGACTGATAGTTTCCAATGAGTGATGACTTGGCTTCTGTTTTGTAGAAATGATTTAAGCCAGGCCAGAGCAAGATGAGAAATACCACATGACGCGAGACGGTCCAGGAGGATGACATGTGAAACCGTGTCAAAAGCAGCTGATAGGTCTAATAAGACCAGCACAGCATTTTTCCCCTGGTCTAAGGCGGCTTTCAGGGATTCAGTGGTGTACAGGAGGGCTGATTCTGTAGAGTGTTGAGGCCTGAAACCTGATTGATTGGGGAGTAGGATGTTGGCTCCTTCCAGATAGGTCATTAGTTGAGAGTTAACTAGTTTTTCAGTAATCTTACTAAGACATGGGAGAAGAGAGATGGGTCTAAGATTAGTAAGGGTGGTGGGATCCGCAAGGAGTTTCTTTTGGAGAGACTTGACGGCGGCAAGTTTCCATTCGTTGGGGACTTCAGCTCGTAGTAGAGAGGCATTTATTATATTATTAATAACTGGGTTGACAGTATCTATAATGGCGTGTAAAGGGGGACAGGGGTCAAAAGGAGAGCCTGATTTCACCAAAGGGTTGTTTGGACTGGTGTAAGGTGCCCACTTTAATTAGTGGACAGCATATACCAGGCCAACTTCTCACAGTCTGTATGCCAGCACCTTAGCATAGATTTTCCCATCGCAATACAGCAGTGAAATTGGCCCGAATGACCCACGTAGCAGAGGTGGTTTAATGTTTTTGGTTTTTTAAATCACTAAATTTGCCTCTGCCCATGAGGGGGGAGCCCGCCCTTGTTGTGCTTCTAAAAAAGTTATCAACATATCCTGTTGCAGCTCATGAAAGAACATTCTAAAAAACTCCAGTGGGAGAGCATCTGGACCCGCAGCCTTCTCTGTAGCTAATGACTTTATAACTTGAGAAATCTCCTCCAGAGACATCGGCGAATCCAAAGCCTCTTGATTCTCTTTGCTTAAGACTTCCCTTTTTAAGCCCTGGAGGAAGGTACTATATCCATTTTTTGGTTCTTCTAAATCTTCTTGATACAGAGATTCATAAAATTGTCTAAATACTTCAAGTTTTTCCATCGGGGTTTCCACTATCCTCCACCCTGGATTCTTTATGGCAGTTATTCCTCTTCCCACTTCCTTTTGTCTGATCTCTGGTATATTTATCGCAATTTCATTACTAAAATATTGATTGATCTTGGTTTTCAGCATAGATATATCTAGTTGCTCTTTTTCAACAATCTGACCTTTAACCAAGCATTTGGTAATTCTTTCTTTGGCCTGTGACATTTTCTTGAATAGCTCCTGAATCTCCCCTGTTTAACTTTCTGCAGGAGTAATCCAAAACTCAATGTCTCCCCACAATTCCTGCTTTCATTGCATCCCATACCATCCCTGTTTCTGCAGTCCCCCAATTATTTTCCAAAAATTGCTTCAACCATGCTTTCATATGCCCCGGATATAGTGTATCGAGCAATAGTTTCCTATCATATGTAAACACCCCCCTGGGCTTAGCTAAGCCTGCTACAGGGATCTCAAGAATCCATGGTTTGTGGTTTGATAATACCTTGGGGAGTTTAAATATCTTAGCTTCTGTGGCGAAGTCTTTTGAGATAAAAAAAATAATCCAAACATGCTAATTTGTTATGCAGAATAGGATAATTTGTGAAACCAGGGTCGAGGCCTCTCTTTTAATTCCAAATGTCTACCACCAACTGCTGGAGAGCTTTAAAAACTTTAGGTTTTCTACCCCCGTATTACTGTTCCCAAATTTGACTGTTCCCCCCCTCTAAATGAATGATTAAATCACCACATATAACTAAGGGACGAGGCCATAAGGACAGTTCCATATTTAATAAATCAAAAGTGTCAGCTTCATCAATATTGGATCCGTAGATTGTACATAAAATAAATCGAGCTGATCCTGCCTTACATTCAATAATTATTCATAGGCCTAACTTATCAGCCAATCTGCGCTCAACAGAGCAGTAACGTTTTGCTAAGAATGCAACCCCCTTGATGTTTTGCACAGCCAAAAGATTTAGGCCTAGATGATTTAGCATCTCACACTTCCCCCAAGGGTTATGGGTTTCCTGCACACAAACAATGTCACATTGCTTTTAAACTTAGAGCCATTCTATTTCTTTATATACTCTGGTATTTCCTAAATATACATTTCATGTTGTTTTTATTTCTTCTATCCACCTGCATAATCTTATTCATCACTCAATGAGTATTATGAGGTATGTACCCATTTTCTTCATTAAGTGTTTCATATATAGATTGTTACCAACATTACTGCCATCTTGCTTACAGTCTCCTCTATATCTCGGTTTCTTTCCACCAACCATTTCCCATTTCACCCATTGTCCTACCCACCCCTTTCCTAAACCCCTTTGACCTCCCTCCAGTACACCACACCCCCATCCCTCACCCCTCCTTCTCCCAGAGGTTGCAGGACCAGTAGAGTCCATTACTGATGGTATGCGCTTCTCTCATGCTGGGTCCTTGCCAAAATCCGTATTTTTATTTTCACATGTATATTGCCTCTTCCTCCTTTCTCCCCTATTAATTTCCTAGAGAGAGAAAAAACTATTTCTCTAGACTATACTCAATGTTTCAAAAAATTCCCTTGCTTGAATTTCTGACATAAAAAAATGGGCCTTATCCTTAATGATCACTTTCAATTTAGCCGGATTCAATAAATAAACCTGTACACCTTTGAATTGAAATAGCAGAATCATCCGGCGTAGCCGCCATCTCCTCTCAACAGTGACATGACAAAATCGGGTCTGCCGAATAATTCATGTCCCTTAGCACCCCGTTTCCTATCCGGGGAAGCCAAATCATAGAGGGCTTGAGGAAGCAAAACATTTTGCCAGGTATGTCAATATTGCTCTTGGCTTTTAAGATCCTTGCTCCCCCTGGGGTTGTTTGAAAGGAAATCGATGTGCCCTCTGAACTTCCGAGTCCCAGTCCCAGCTGGAGAGTTCAGGAAAGGCTTCTTTCATAAGTTCAAAAATAAATTTCCGTACATCACCCCCTCCCACTTCTTCCGGGATACCCAAGACTCTTAAGTTATTCCACTGAACTCTATTTTCAAAGCCCTCAAGTTTCCATTGTATGTCAGCAGATTGAGATTCAATCATTGTGATTGTTTCCTTCTGACCCAGCACGTCGCTTTCCACTGTCCCAATTCTATTTTCCTCTTCCCCAACTCTCTCTATAATTTCCGTGCATGTCTTAGCAATTCTGTGAATTGTATTCTGCATTTTACGGCATGAGGATTGAGTTTTTTGACTTTCTGCCCATGTCTAGTCATGATGAAACATGATATTCTGATAAATTAAGCCCAATGATACTGTCTCAGAGGGCTCCTTGATGCTAGCCCTTACTTCTGGTATAGGTTCCTCCAAACTAGGCGTGACATTATAATCCCAAAGGAGTTCTTTAGATTTAGCTCCATTTTGAGGTGCTCTGGTCTGTTTTACTTTCTTGCCCATACCATCTGTTCCCATGTCTATTCCATCTGGCTGTGATGTTTGGTCCTCATCTAAGCTGCTCACATCACTTAATATACTATCCAGTGAGTTCTCCCTTGTGCAGTGTCCAATTAAATCTAATTCCTCTTCCTCAGAGGAACTTGAGTGATCTGACAGTGAAAAAAATCTATCACCAGAATCTGCTTCAGCCTGTCACATCACTGTTGGACATTGTTATTCCCTCTGTACTTTCTTAACCAAACCGCCATTTCCCTTAACCTGCTGAGGAGCCTTGAAAGTACTGAGCCCTGCTGATCTTTGTTTCTGGCCAGTTGTACTGCCTTCATTCCCCACTTGCCCCTTTAATCTTGGAAATGGGGGGCGTTTGGCTAGCAACTAATATATCGGTCCTCAAGTCAACCATCCTCACAGAAACATCCTCTTCATAGCCTGTAGCAGCACCCTCAGCCGCTATCACAGACCTAGTACTCACATCTTATCCGTCGTGCACCAGGAGTTCTTCAGAGGTCCTAGGTAGGGGATTAACTGCTCCATCCACACTTGGTGCTGATTTCTTTAAAAACGTCATGATTCCTCCTGCAGGTTTTGAAGTTGCAGTTTTCTTTCCCATGCTCGGATTTCCAGGAGACTCTCCCCCGTTATCTCCTGATTTACTTGCGGTACTTTGGGTCCGCGATCCTATTTCCAAAACGGATACTCGTCCAGTACCTCGGCCTCCCTAGGGAATTTGCGGATTTCAGAGGCATCTTAAATGTCCTATATTTCAAAGGACGTCCCGCTTTTAAAGAAGCCCAGCACACCGCTCCTCGAACCAGCAACCAGGCAGCCCGTTCAACCAGCGTAACACACCTCACCACTTGCTGTTTGCTGGTTATCTGGCTGCAGGAAAGCAGCAGTAGAGAGCACAACAGCCAGCCACCCACCCAGCATGCTCTGACTCCATATCGAGTTAGAGGGAGTCAACCATGAGGAGCCCAGATCTGAGGGATCACACGGCCACCATCATCCACCTCGTTCCGAGTGCTCTCTAGAAGTCTTTTCTTCCTTTCAAAAGCACCCCATCCTAATGACGCTGGCTACTTTCAATTTTCATCGGTGCTGAGAGGTATAACTCTGTCCCCAAATGTGAGAAATTGGGTTGTGACTGGGATGTGCGTCCTGCTAAAGCAACAACAGCCACAATCCCTTGCAGGCTAAACCACAAAAAGTCACTAATTTAACCCAGGGAATCTTGGCACAAAAAGCAGTCAGTTTTAACTTAGAGGCAATGTGCAAAGTATTTATGCAGCAAGCAAACAATAATAAAGGCAAAGCACAACACAAGAACATTTTTATAAAGTATTTGACATCAAAATGATGATAATCCAATCAGTAGACCGGAGTTATGAATTTTTAAGCAAAAATGAGCGCCTCAAAGATCAAAGCGCCATCCGCGGACTTCTAGTCGCATGACACCAGTTGAAGGTCAAAACATATGGCTGACTGTGATGAAATTAAATTAAATTAAATTAAAAAACACTTATAAAGCGCTTAGCTACCCTAAGGCATCCCAGCGCTCACAACATCAGCGGACGGATCAGGCAGAAATGCTTATGCAGAATTTTGGAACAGCCAAGTTTTGAGGAGTTTCTGGAAGGTCAGGAGATTGGACTCAAGACGAAGATGGAAAGGGAGGGTGTTCCAAAGCTTGGCAGCGTTATAAGAAAAAGAGCGCCCACCACTTCTTGCTTTTTTAATTTTTGGAACTGATGCAAGAAGGAGGTTAGTTGAGCGAAGACTTCTGTTAGGGCAGTAAGGCGAGACAATAGTTTGAATAATTGTTGGTCCTTTCCCCCAAGAGGACTTGTGAGTGATACATAAGGCTTTAAATATAGTTCTCTCCAGTACAGGCAGCCAATGGAGCGCCCTCAGTACTGGCTTGGTGGATTGCCGGTGTGGGGTCTGCAGGAGCAAACGAGCGGCACAGTTCTGAACAATCTGTAGCTTTGCGGTGGTTGCTTGGGAGGCACCTAGATAGAGGGCATTCCCATAGTCAAGGCGTGAGAGAATGAGGGCCTGGACCATCAACCTTCTAGCTAGGAAGGGAAGAAGAGGGAGAATTTTGCGAAGCATCCTAAGAATGCCATAACAGGTGGCTGATAATTTTGTCGCTTGATAGTCAAAATTCAAAGAGCGATCCAGCCACATACCCAAACTTTTAATCTGATTTTTTGGTGTAGGGGCAAGGCCAAGGCACTTCGGCCACAGTAGCCCTGCGACGATGACGGGAGAGTTTCCTAGGAGCATCAGCTCCGTTTTTTTTCCGTTTAGTTTCAGGCAGGAGAGTTCCATCCACCTAGCCACCTTCTCAAGACAGGGGCCCAAACAGGAGGATGAGTTGTCCGTGTGATTTAGGGCCACAACGAGTTGTGTGTCATCGGCGTATGTAACTATTTTTATACCAAATGCACGGACTATCTCAGCCAGCGGGCTCATGTACACATTAAATAGTGTAGGACTCAGGGAGGAACCCTGAGGAACACCGCAGCTGAGAGGCATGCACTCTGAGATGGTATTACCTTCGAAGACCTGAAAAAACCTGTCCTCCAGGAAGGATTGCAGCTAGGTGATGACACCCCCGTAACTCCAAGACTCCTGAGTCTAAGGGTCAGGATGCTGTGATTGACCGTGTCAAACGCGGCGCTGAGGTCCAGGAAGAGGATACCCACTGTACCTCCTTGATCCAGAATGATGGAGCGCAGTTCGGATACAAGAAGTCAATTGAGCCTGGTCAGCACTTACCTTCGGACTATGAAGACATTTTGAGAAAAAAGATTCTGAGAAGGTCAAATTCAGCGGGGCAAGGCTGCAAGCGATGTCTGAGGAGGAAATCATCATCATTGGGGAGCCGTAGGTCAAAGCATGCAGTGGAATATTTGTACATTCAGACTGAATCATTTTTATGGAAGTTGAAACCTTCTAGCAGGACGAGGCAGAGGGCTGTAGCCGAAGACAGTTCTACAAGACCGGATACCTCTTTGGGGAAGGACCACTGAACAGTATTTGCTGCTGCAGAGAACATAGCGGGAGTAGCCATAAAGTCAATCTGACTGGCGATGTACCTCGGATGGATAGACGAACAGGTTGGTCCTGGACTCCTCCTGGTTCTCAGAGCAGTTTTTGGTCAAACATTTTCCAAGCCTTCAGTTTTGGCATTGGCCATCTGGGCACCTTTAGCACCACTACTAAAGGTGCCAGACTGGTGGGGCACCACTTGGGGGTTCGGGCCTGAGTAAACAGTGGTGTTTGAATGGCCTGGGTCCACAAGGGGCGTGTTGACCTAGCCTGGCAAAGCATGGTGTGCCCCAATATAGTTGTGTCCTTTATGTAATTGAGTGCATTTTGCGTGCTATCTGACCTGTGTGCATGTTAGTGATTGTATGTAAGGGATCAATCTGTCTGAGTCCTGCTCTGGATCTGTTCTGGGTCTTTCCCATGTTGTTCTTCCTGACACATCCAACATCCCATTCTGGTTGTGTCTCCCTATGATGACCTGTTTGGACAATGGTGTACTCTTCATGACACAGGATGTGGGACTGTGTGATTTGTCTGATGGGGGAGTATATGTCCGGGTTGGACTGTAGTAGTCAATTTGTTGTTTGTAGAAATGTATTGCTCTGTCAACAATTTGTGCATTGGGTAAAGTGAGGTGTGAGATAGTAAATAAGCTAGGCCTAGGTTATCCATCTGATTGGGTGGATGTATTGTCTTGCTACTTGGTAGATCAGCTATTGCTTATGACTTCACTTTCCTCTGTGATTTATACATGTTGTATTTTCTTTGGCAGCTATCCAGAGTAAACCATGTACTTCCTCCAGGGTGTTTGTGAAGTGGTAAGGTGATATGGATGAATGATGTCACTTCCTGCAATGTGACTTCCTATGACATGAAATGTAGTGGTCTTTGTATGCATTTCAGATCTTGTGATTTAGCCTATATCACAGATGGATGTAGGTGCGGGCATAGTGCTAGTGAATATGTCTCTGTGGACATACTTTGGTGAGTACATTGGAGTTCTGTTGCTCTGTGAAGTTTCGTTGTGTGTGGTGGTAGACTCATGCATTCACTTTGTGATACATACATAAGTGTGACAATGGCCACTCCTGTTCCTATGTCAAATGTGTGCTTCTCATAGTATTTAGCGGTCTTACTCTACCTACCTGATGATGACATTCCCTGATTGGACATACACAACATGCTATGGAAGCAGGTTTGGATTGGGATCCCAATTATGTTTTGGCACTATAAAAGTCATTGACACACATTCCGTGATCATCCCTTTCATTGTGGCCTCTGTGCATTTCCTTGGCAAGGTTTTCAAAAGCACACTGCTGCTGATCAAGGGTGTGTGGTATTGGTTAGACTGACCAAATGAAACTTGCCTCCCTGTGAGGCCACTACATGCAACGCAACCTCCCTGCACATGCCATGACCTGACAGTGATGGGTGGTTGGGGGAGATAACACTGCTTCTGTCAGGGCACGCAAGGCAGGGTGCCAAGGTGAGTATGTCCTAAAGGCTGTCCCACAGCCTCAATTTACAGCACAGTTGTGGAGAGGACAACATACTGGCACCACATTACAATGGCCTGGTGGTGACTGTGGTAGTAAGTCAGTCTCTTGGTGTTTTTTACAAAGGCCCAAAAACCGTGTCCCACAGGTGACCCTGGTGCACCAGCACATCAACCAATGCTTAATTGGCCACATTCCCAATCCAAGCCTATACAGAACACTTTCTGTTGGAACTCAATGCCCATAGGGCTCTATGTGCTTCAGCCCCCCCGTCGTGTGTGTCAGCCCAGGCTGAGACAGCTTCCCCACACACACAGACAGTTCTTGAGCTGCTGTGGGTGGCTGGTCTGTTGTCTTTGCACATCAGCACACAAGTATTACATATGTTTTTAAGGGACCATTTACTAGCTGATGTGGCTTTGTTGGTTTTTCAACAGTCCCTAGTGCCCTGGTATCTCCACTCTGCCCATTCCTTAAAGTTGACACTTACATTTGATGCCACAGTGTGAGAATGAATTTCCTGCCAAGTCACCTTATGCTTTGTTTTTTTGCTGTTTTCTACAGCTTGTACTCCACCCAGAGGTATTGTGGCACTTTGCATGGGCACCAGTTACATTAGTGAAGGACACATTGGGGTTGATTCCGATTCGGGCCGGAAAAAGCACCGACCGACTCGGATCCGGAAAAAATACCGACCGACACGTACCCGTGGCGCACGACACGCCAAGTACGATGCAAGGCGCGAAAAATCCGACCGACACGTACCGAAACAAAGTCGACCGACCGAGCCGCATGGAAAGCAGCAATCCGGCCGGAAAAACACGCGAATCCGACCGACACGCACCCGGAACAAATCCGACCGAAACGTACACGCGAACTCCAAACCGCAAAGTACGATGCAAGGCGCGAAAACCACGACCGAGTCGGACGGAGGACAAGCCGTACGACCGACACGCATACAAAACCGAGCCGAAGCAACACAAAACACCGCGACCGACGCGTACGCAGCATAGAAAACTGCACAAACACAGCGTGAACGAAACGGAGAACACCGTACGAGACCAATGCAGGGTCCGACTCGGTCACAAGAACGTTTCCAACATACACAAACAGCACAAAGGAAAAATCACCCAAAAATAGGCCAAACAAGCAATTACCAAGCCAATAAATACTGGGGGTGGGGACAGAGAACAAAGACACACCCACAACTCCACCTATATAAAGGACACAAATCACTACCATGAGCCTTTGCAAATGCCATTCCACTGCCAGCACCCAAGAGAAAGCAACCACACACCCACAGCTCATCCCTCACACAAGCCACACACCATCAGCACACCAACAAATACCTACCTCACATACACCCAGCAAAACACACACTCACACACCCTCACCTGCACACCAACACAGACATCACCCACCATCACCACCCATCACCATGCCCCCAAGAAGAATCCCAAGTTCCTAGATAGTGAATTGGAAGTCATGGTAGACGAGATCCTCAGGGTGGAGCCACAGCTGTTTGGCACACTGGTCCAACAGACCCCCATGTCGCAGAAAACCAAGATGTGGGAGAGGATCATCAACAGGGTGAACGCCCAATCACCATGTCGGCGCACAAAGACGGACATCCAGAACAGGTGGTATGACGTGCGCAGGAGGGTACGGGACATGCTGAAGAAAGACTACATCAACAGCCAACACACCGGCAGTGGCCCTCCTGCCAAGCCAATATACCTCAGGCCCTGGGAGGAGAAGGTGCGGGCCATCCTTCCGCCAGTGAGCGTATATGGACTAGAGGACATCCCAGAGCCTGGTGAGTACACAACAAATGTACACAATATTCTGCCACAAAACACACACATCACTGTCAAGGGGAGAGTCAAACCATGCACTCATAGCAATTACACAGCAACCAGAACAGAATCATCCCAAAATGTGTATGTCAGTCAGATAAACACAACACATGCCATCAAAAAAGTCACATCCAACTGTGCCAACACATGTACAAACACAACCACAACTACAGCTAGGCAGTGGCACAAATAGAACTAACAAACACATCCACACATGTAGCCACCACAACAACACCAACACACAGTGAAGACCACTCAAAGAAAGGAATTCTGTGTATGCTGGCCAAGTCAGTGTAGCCAATAGCATCATGGGAGTCGCAGTCACACATATTGCCCCCCACAACTGTCCCATCAACACCACCATGAACCATGCGCACATCACAGGGAGTGGAGAAGGACTCACAAGATGGCTGACACTGGCTACTGCTGTGGGGAGCACAAGGCCCTGCTGGCAACTGTGCACCAACAAACAGCAGGACACCACTGACTGACATCCTGAGAGACAACTTACACTCCCTGCAATGCAAGCACGTTCCATGGTGGGAAATCTGGCTAGCTGGGTGGGAAGGGGGACTTGCAGCACTGACCATAGTCACAAGCACCGCCCCTCACACACCCCCCAACACAAACTCCACAGAACCCACCATGGTAGTATGCAATGCCCCCCATCCTAACACAAGATCCCACAAAGAACCACCACCCTGGGTTATGTTGTGTGAAGCACAGGGACACTCTTGGGACTCTTAGCCAAACAACTGCCAGGACAACACTCCCAGCCAGATTCAAAAGGAAGGAAGCATGGGCATGCTGGGAAGGGGGGTGGAGGCAATAGCATGATGGGAGTCGTAGTCACTGATATTGGTCACCCCCACAACTGTCCCATCAACACCACCCTGAACCATGCTCACATCACAGGGAGTGGAGAAGGACTCACAAGATGACTGACACTGGCTACTTCTGTGGGGAGCACAAGGCCCTGCTGGCAACTGTGCACCAACAAACAGCAGGAAACCACTGACTGACATCCTGAGAGACAACTTACACTCCCTGCAATGCAAGCACGTTCCATGGTGGCTGGGTGGGAAGGGGGACTTGCAGCACTGACTATAGTCACAAGCACCTCCCCTCACACACCCCCCAACACAAACTCCACAGTACCCACCTGGTAGAATGCAATGCCCTCCATCCTAACACAAGATCCCACAAAGAACCACCACCCTGGGTTATGTTGTGTGAAGCACAGGGACACTCTTGGGACTCTTAGCCAAACAACTGCCAGGACAACACTCCCAGCCATCCTGTCAGCACAGCCAGCCCACCCCATAGGGAAGCAGAGTCAAAAGGAAGGAAGCATGGGCATGCTGGGAAGGGGGAGGAGGCAATAGCATGATGGGAGTCGTAGTCACAGCTCCACATCCCCCACCACATGGCCCAGCAAGCTCACACTCACGCATGCACATCCCACAGAGAGTGGAAAGGCCCATCAAAGATGTCTGACACTGTTGCTGTGTCGTGGGGAGCACAAGGGCATGCTGGGTACTGCACACTAACCAACAGCAGGACACCACTGTCAGCCATCTTGCCATTGCTCTCAGACCCACACACACTGAACTCCACACAAAAGCAAGTAAGTATGGGAATGCTGGGAAGTGGGGTGGAGGCAATGGCATGATGGGAGTCGTAGTCACAGACATAGCTCACCTCCACAACTGTCCCATCAACACCACCCTGAACCATGCTCACATCACAGGGAGTGGAGAAGGACTCACAAGATGGCTGACACTGGCTACTGCTGTGGGGAGCACAAGGCCCTGCTGGCAACTGTGCACCAACAAACAGCAGGACACCACTGACTGACATCCTGAGAGACAACTTACACTCCCTGCAATGCAAGCACGTTCCATGGTGGGATAACTGGCTGGCTGGCTGGGTGGGAAGGAGGGCCGGCTGTCAACCAAACACAACCAATGCAGACCATGTTCACACCCCAGAAAATACATAGAAATGCCCAAATAATGCAGGACAATGTGCCACACCAATATCAACGCCTGACTGTGACGACTTAGGACAATGCAATGTACAGGCCCGCACCCAGAGGCACAGTCACAACTGTCATGTGTGTCAACCATTGATGCCTGCAGAAACATGACATACATTGTTGGTGTCTCCCAAAAACAGGTGATGATGGGGACACAGCAGCAGACGCTGAGGAGTCCCAGTCCCAGGCTCAAGAGGATGCAGAGCTCACTGGCGTCGTACAGCCTCTGTCCTCCTCGGACGATGAAGAACAACCTGGCACATCCGGTGCAAGTCAACATGCAGCACCAGCAGGACCACCAGCTGCAGCACCAGCAGGACCACCAGCTGCACCCCTGCACCCACCCCTACAACGACTGTCACCACGAATACCATCCCTGCCGACATGGACAGAATAAGGAGCAACACCAGCACAGTGACCCTGGACCAACCTGGGGCCATGGACACCACCACCACCACCAACCCCCAAGGTGGACCAGGGTTATCTGTGCGTGCCACTGCACACACTGCACATGTCAGCAGGGGTGGTGGGAGGGGTGGGAGACAGAGGTCGCTGCTTGCAGACGTTGCTGGTGTGCATGATGACCCACAACTGGTACGCATAGCTGATGCGTACCAGTCCAGCACCGGAGAGCTCAGCCAGGTAGTGGGGCTCCTCAGAGACATTAAACAGCAGCAGGCTGCCCATCATGCCCGCTTGGACTCCCACATGTCCCACGTGGAGTCACACATGTCCCATGTGGACTCACACATGTCCGGCGTGGAGTCCAAGTGGGATGCACTGCATGAGATGACGGCGGTGCACAGGGACATTTTACAATGCCTCCGCCAGATGAACAGCAACCAGTCCACACCTCCCTGTGTGCCAACAACATCTGGTGCCGAACAAACTGCAACTGCCACAGGGAGGGAGGAGGACTCTGGCGGAGAGTCCCCTGCACCGCAGCAGCCTGCACTTGAGGGCCCCCCAAGAAGAGGGGTCGTCCGAGGAGGGAAAAGTGAGAGGCCGATGGCCAAGCGCAACTCCCAGGAAGCCTGAACCTGTTCTGGATGTTCGCCTTTGTGCACAGACTGTTCACCCTGTTGACGGCAACACTACTCCCACACATTGCATGGGGAGTACAAGTTGGACCAATGTGTCAGACAACTGTGGCCCCGATACTGGGGATCCTGTCTACCCGGACTTTCAATTCACCTAGGAACTTGGGATTGCAAGATTTATGTACAGCACAACCCATCCTATGCACCATTAACACAAATGTATCACAATAAACACACTAATACACCATACTTGCCTCTGTCGTGATTCCAACGTGGGTGCTGTTATGGGGATGATGAACTGCAAAATTACACTGTGTATGCGAACTGCAACAGCAAGGACAACACAGGCATGTGAGTACAGGCAACATGACACACATGAGGGAGACACACCACCAGGGCTACACGACACATACACACCTAGGCCATCTGACTCATTGCCTACACTGATGTTGCCAGGGAAGACGGTGCAATGCACAGACACCACACCCATTCCCAGTTGTAGTCAAGTAGCCCACAGGTGCAGCAAGCAAATGGCAGTCAAATGTGTGACCACAGACAACGCACATCACAAAGAGAAGCACAGGTTTATTACACAGTTGCAACATGCCGTAACCACTACAGATGCAAGGTAACCCCACCTGGCAGCGGGCACACAGTCAACAACTGTAGACGGAAGGAAGTCCATGGGTGTGGCGCACATCACCTGTAGGGACCCAACAGCTACCAGCCTGGATGTGCAATCACGTCGTCGGTGGACACAGTTGACCAAACGAATCTGAAAGTACCCTGTGAAGGACAGAAATGACACACAGTCAAAAGCAATGGAGTACAGGACAGAACAGCAAAACTCATGCACAATACATGTTACAAGATACCCACCCAGAACCAAGTTAGCATGTCAACACTGTTGGGGAGTACAGCCCACCTGTCACCACACATCGCAACACACATCCAGTCAAGTAGCCCATGGACACACTCCAACAGCACCAGAGCATCACCCACACATCATGCCAACTCACATCATTGACATGACACCTCAGGATACTCACATTCAGCTAAAGAAGTTGGTGATGAGCTGTGTGCGGACATCACCATCATCATCATCATCATCATCATCGTCACTGGCATCGTGGTCCAGGCCAGGATCCTCCACAGGTGGCGGATGTTGGTCATTGTCATCCTGGATGAGAGGCAACTCCTTCCGCACTGCCAGGTTGTGGAGCATGCAGCAGACGATGATAATCTTGCACACTTTCGCAGGGGCATATGGGAGGGACCCTCCGGTCTTGTCCAGGCAGCGGAAGCGGCTCTTCAGGAGACCAAAGGTCCGCTCAATCACTCTCCTGGTCCGACCATGTGCCTCATTGTAGCGCATCTGGGCAGGTGTCACAGGGTTCCTGAGGGGTGTCAGCAATCACGGCATGTTGGGGTATCCCGAGTCACCTACGGACAGACAAGTGCACATTAGCTGACTTGGAAAAGTGGGCGGAATACTACAGATCAGATCACACACAATGGCACAAAGTCAGTACACACCGACAAGCCAGGCACGCTGGTTCTGCATCTGTGCCATCATCCTGGGGATGCGACTACTCCTCATCACAAAGGCATCGTGTGCTGAACCAGGGAAATAGGCACACACGTGTGTGATGGTCATGTCTGCAAGACACACCACCAGTGCATTGACCGAGTGGTAGTGCTTGCGGTTCCTGTAGGCCTGCTCCTGGGCCTGTGGTGGTACCAAAGCCACATGTGTCCCATCAATGGAGCCAATTACATGCGGCATCCTCCCCAGGGCATAAAAGTCACTCTTCACGTCAGTGAGTCGTCGCAGTCTAGGGAAATAGATGTACCGGTTCAGGAAGAGCAACATTGCCGCCAAAACATCGCGGAGCACACGGCTGAACATGGTCTGTGACATCCCACCAGCAGTCGCCACAGTATGTTGGAAGGTACCAGTGGCAAAGAAGTGTAGGGCTGCCATCACCTTCACCTTGGGGGTCAGCGCTGTAGGATACGGCCGGCCAGGCTGCAAATGTGGGGACAACTGCACTGCCAAATCCTCAATCAGCTGCCTGGTGAAGCGGTACCGTCGGATGCTGTCCCGTTCCACCATCGTTGCCAGGTCTGGGAATGGCCGATGGACAGCAGGAGCCCTGCAGTGCAGAGGAGAAGTAAGCAAGATTGTCAGTCACCCCACATATGCGGCATTGAACACACTCAAGATCCCAACATACATCATTATGAGGCACAACTACATGAAGTGTGCAGTACCGGAAGGACATGTATGGTACATACATGGCCAACATCTGTCAACACGGTCCAACAGGTGGCATCAATTTGTCCCAGGTTGGCCCATTGGATATCATGAGGCCGTGTCACAGTTCCCATCTCCTGCTGCCGTGTCACAATAACCCCCACAGTGACATGTGAGGACAGATGTGCCCCAGGCACCACAGCTCAACGACAGGTACATTCCCAGGGACCCTGTAATGCCACATGGACACTGGCATTACATGGAGTATCATGTATACACCACAGCAAAACAACCATGACACCCACAGGTAGTGGCCCCACTTGCCACGGCAGGACAGACATGGACGTCTGTGACACCCCCGCACAACATCAGAGTCCATGCACACACAACGTGGATGTGGAGACTGTCTCCCATTGTGCACATGAAATCAGAGACATTGTAAACACTACATGCACAAAGACTGTGGAGGACCATCACTATTGTGCCACTGGGACACCCTGGCTCAAACATACCGTCCCACATGGGACTCACGGGGTATGTGACATGACATACACATACACCACTGTGAAATGTGACCATGGCACATGCACAGATATGAACAGTTGCACATCACAGTGGTCACGTACACGTAACACCCAGGATCCTGTCCCCATGAACACGTGCACAGCCTGGGGGTGGCTGCCCACAGGTGACACCCACAGGACAACATGTACACCAACATACACACAATAGGAAATGCAGCCTTACATGCCTTATGATACGGTTTGGACAGGCTGTCGTGATGTAGGTGTGCCCCTCATTCCCTGGGAGCTATCTGTGGCTGGCATATGTCCATCTGAGACAGGCATGCTGACATATGCCAGTCACATGTACAGTGATGCGTTGTACCGCAATGGACCGACCGGTGCCTCCGGCCGGCCCATTGCATTCAATGTGTGCGGGTACGCGTTGTACCCCTGTGCGCGTTGAACTGCAATGGACCGATCGGTGCCTCCGGCCGGCCCATTGCATTCAATGTGTGCGGGTACGCGTTGTACCCCTGTGCGCGTTGAACTGCAATGGACCGATCGGTGCCTCCGGCCGGCCCATTGCTTTCAATGTGTGCGGGTACGCGTTGTACCCCTGTGCGCGTTGTACTGCAATGGACCGATCTGTGCCTCCGGCCGGCCCATTGCATTCAATGTGTGCGGGTACGCGTTGTACCCCTGTACACGTTGAACTGCAATGGACCGATCGGTGCCTCCGGCCGGCCCATTGCTTTCAATGTGTGCGGGTACGCGTTGTACCCCTGTGCGCGTTGAACTGCAATGGACCGATCGGTGCCTCCGGCCGGCCCATTGCTTTCAATGTGTGCGGGTACGCGTTGTACCCCTGTGCGCGTTGAACTGCAATGGACCGATCGGTGCCTCCGGCCGGCCCATTGCTTTCAATGTGTGCGGGTACGCGTTGTACCCCTGTGCGCGTTGTACCGCAATGGACCGATCGGTGCCTCCGGCCGGCCCATTGCTTTCAATGTGTGCGGGTACGCGTTGTACCCCTGTGCGCCTTGTACCGCAATGGACCGATCGGTGCCTCCGGCCGGCCCATTGCTTTCAATGTGTGCGGGTACGCATTGTACCCCTGTGCGCGTTGTACCGCAATGGACCGATCGGTGCCTCCGGCCGGCCCATTGCTTTCAATGTGTGCGGGTACGCGTTGTACCCCTGTACGCGTTGTACCGCAATGGACCGATCGGTGCGCACCCATTGACAATGGGCTTGCCTGGCAACGGACGCGTTTTCGAATTTCGAACGAGTCGGTTGCTGGAAAATCAGTTGGTCACCCACAACAATGTTGCAAAATCATGTATGTCATGAAGTTGAAGATTTGAAGGATGCTGTGGGCGTGTTGTGGTGCTGCTATTCCATGGATTGGCCAGATTCAGAAGATGCAAACGACTTGGACCTATCACTTTGGACACAAGGGACAGTATCTGCCTCTCCAGCACATATATATTGCTGGCTGTTCCCCTGAGAGCCCACTTGCCTGCACTACATGCTCCAGGATGACATCTGCCACTGCACTGCTGCTGTCTCTGCCCCTCTGGACCCTGCAATGGCACGTACTGTGGAGAGAGCCCCAGCCTTCAGCCTTGAAGAGAACCAGGCCCTGCTGGACAGCCTACTTCCACAGTACAGCAAGCTGTATGGGACACCAGGGGAGCAGGTGAGTGTTCTGTGCACTGCCTTTCTGAATGTGCATTTTGTGTGACTGGCAAGGCTGAGAGTCTGCACGCCACTGGCTAGCAGGCTCACTGAGTAGTTGTCACCCCCATAGTGTGTAGTGACTTGCACTGGACAAGTATGGTGCAGTGACAGTGCATTTGAACATGGTTTTACTTCCCATGCAATGATACCATGTAGTGACGTCTGGCAAACTGTCCATGGTCAGCTTTGCACTGCCTGTGTACATCATGTGCCCCTGTGATTGAGACATGTATATACAACTGTGTCATGCACGGATATGTTGCATGTGTGGTAATGGCCTTTTCACTTTGTCATCCTGACAGGTTAATGCCCATCGGAAGCAGGAAATCTGGAATGACATCGTCCGGGCTGTCCGGTCCGTGGGGGTCTACAAGCGCCGGATCCGCAACTGCCAGAAGAGGTGGCAGGACCTTCGGGGCTGGACCCGGAGGATTGCACGGGTCCAGCTGAAGCTGTCGCCTCCTCGCAGGAGGGGCGGAACACGGACCCTGACCCCCACATGCTCCAGATCCTGGCGGTGGTCTTTCCAGACCTGGATGGGCAGCTGAAGGCCAGACAGCAGCAAGGAGGGGTGAGTCAAAGACTGCACTGTGAACTCTGTATTACATGCTTTGTGCCCTCCTCTGGCCTGGTTCAACTGCCACAGTGCAGCAGTCATGTTGTCCAGGAGCCATGTCCCTCTATTGTGCACTGCCCACTGCTCATCTGATACCCAGGTGTGGCCCTTACATTCAGGGAATTGTGTCACTTGGGACTGTGTCCTTGCAGTTTGCTTCACTAAAGGTGGGGGACAGCATCTGTTTCCCTAACTCTGTTGTGGGCATCATGGGTGGGTCCATTGGTCACACAACGCCTGGGTTTGGACATGTGATCTGCGTGTTGCTTTGATATGCGGTCCACTTGCTGAGCTGAGCCACCACATGTGCCTGGGGTATGTGGCACACGCCCATGCAGCGGGTGGGAACAATGTTTGTGCCCCAGGAGTGTGCAGATTACGTGTGTCACACATACATAGCCAGCTATCCACTGTCCAGGGCACATCCCTCATTCATGTGGAGCAGGACAGTCATGCCTACTCCAGGCCATGCAATGCACTCTGTACTCCCACTCCCGTGTATCAGCTGACACATTGTGCACAGTGATTTGACCCCTCCGGTGTCTGCCTCTGTGTCAGTGTGCTGTGGATTAGTTGCCAGGACTGCTGGGGTGTTTCTTGGTAGGGGCTCAGCATGGCCCTGGAGATGTGACCATAGGAGACGATACTTGTGTGTCACATAGGTGTTTGATCAGCTGCCCGTACAGACTGGGGTATGCGAATGTGATGTTCAGGCAGCTGTTCCCCATTCACAGCAAATTGTGAGGGGCTCAGGTTCAGAGGGTAGTGTCACAGGTCTCCCATATGTCCAATAGGTGTGACCTGGACAGTTGAGGGTTGAGATGATGTGTTGTGTGGGGGATGTACATGTGCACTTGTGCAGCTCCAGGACTTGCATTCCCCATGACCTACTATTGTGACACAGTGCATAGTGTTGTTGTCTGGCTGCCAAGTCATACATCACTGAGACAGTGATGTATGACTTAGCAGTCATGCCTCTGCCATGGCATGTGTCAACTTATTTGTGGTCCTGCAGGGGAGTGACATGTGCTACATGCACACCATAGTGGCGCTGGCTATCAGGACATGGGTGCATCATGGTGTCTGTCGCTGGTATGCATCACATGCATTTCCTATTTGACTCTGGGCATCCCTTTCATCCGGAAACCTGTACTGACTCAGTGGCAAGAGCTGTGATGTGTGCATGTCCACATGCCACACGTGTCCTCTGCACTGTCCAACTACTGTGCACTTGGTGCATGTGTCCACACTGGGGTGTTGCAATCCAACAGACACCAGACAGATGGGTGCAAGGCCATGTGGGATGTGAGTGCCATGCTTGGCATCAGACTGACAATTGGCTTCTCCTGTTCAGTTAGGGCACTTTTAGCAATGTACAACTAATGATGCCGGGGCTTGCTCTGTGATGTGCTGTGCTCACAGTGGTGTGTGCGTTTGGTGCAGGTGACTGATGTCTGTCTGTTTCCCCATTGTTTGCAGATACATCCACGGCCACGGAAGGGGACAGCTCCACGGACCAGGAGGAGCCAGAGAGCCAGACTGGGTCAGCAGCCGAGGAGTGGTCGGAGGGACCCAGTGGCACAGAGGGCGAGGGGAGCCACACCGAGGAATCCTCAGCACCATCCACCTCAGCTGAGGACCAGAGCAACTCGGAGGATGACTCCCTTGTGGAGGCGGGTGTCAGCAGCCACCACACCCCAGCTAGTGTTGCTGTCCCCGCCACCACCAGCACCACCACCGCCCTCCCATCGGCTCCCATTCCCAAGGTCCGTGGAGGCTCCCATGTTCGGGAGCGTGTCTCCTTTGGCCCAGGCACCGCACCCCCTGCCCCTGTGTCCCCTGCTGCCCTGAGTGAGGAGTCTGTGTACCTCCTTCGCCAGCTCCACGTAGGGCAGACAGCCATGCTGAGTGTCCTCCATGCGCACACCACACTGTTGACTCAGCTGGTGTCATTCATGGAGGGCATCTCATCGGGCATGTCTGACCTACAAAGGGGCAACAGGTCCATGGACTCCTCCCTGACGGCAGCAGTGTCCCTCCTCAGACAGTCCCTCACCCCTCCTGCCTCTGCTCCATCCACACTCCCCAGCACCTTGCCCGTCCCAAGCACACACACACCGGCACAGGCACACACCAGTATACACACATCCAGCACACAGACACACACGCCACAAACTAAACGCACACGCACGCACAGTCAGGGGACTGAAACCAGACTCACAGGGGATGGGGCCCTGGTACACACACACGCATCCACGGGCACTGCACAGTCCTCAGTTGCCTCTCCCTCCAAAGCACCCTCCCTTGCCTCACCTGCAACCCCAAAGACCCAGCGCCTCTTCCTCAGTGACCTCGGCCTCTTCCCCTCCGATCCAGCTGCCCCAGCATCCAGGGGGAAGAGGAAGCCCCCACATGGAGCAGAGTACCCCTCGCCCCCGGACACCCTCCCCCAGGCGCAGACAGACTGAGGCCCCCACCCGCAAGTCCCCCCGGAGTGGTAAGAGCAAGACCCCGCCGCCGCCCTGCAGCTCAAGCACCAGGTCACCTTCCTCCATCCCTCAGGCCCCCACTCCACAGGTGCCCCCACCACACCCTGCCCCAGGTTCCCCCACCCACAGATATACCATCCCCAAGAGGCTCCGGCCTTCTCCCCCTGCCACTTGCTCTCCCGGCACCACCCCCCGCTGCGCTTGTCTGTGCCACTGATGTGGTGAGGGTGTCCTCCCCCTCTGTCCAGCCCACCTTGCCTGTTCCCCATTCTCCTCCCCTGGTGGTAGGCACTGCAGTGGAGTCCACTACCACCCTGTCTGACTTGGGCACTGCAGTGGCGGACCTGTCCACTCCATCTGCAGGGTCCAATGCAGTCGTGCCGGCACCCACAACATCTGAGCCATGCCCCCCAGTTGTGCCGGCACACACCATGTCAGACACCTCCACTGCAGTTGTCAGTGGCTCTCCAGCACCCACCACCCCTTCCCTGCTTCCTCCTGGTGAGCCCTGATCCTGTCCCTGCGGTGCCTGGCCTACCCCCCGGTTGCCCCTCCTAGTGGATTGTCCCTGGTTTTGTGCAGGCATGTGTAGGGTGGCATCTACCACTGTCACCCACTTGTGACTTTGTTGATGGACTGGCCATTGGCCTTTGTTTATGTTCTACCGGACTTCTACTTTTAATGCCACATATGCTGAATAAAGCAACTTTCTGTTCTCTAGTGCTTTTGCTTCTGATGTACATGATGTTGATGATGCTAACAATGCCCTTGCTGCAGTGATGGTGATATTTGGTCTCATGATAATGAAGTGTTACTGTGCAGGAACCCATGTGGTCCAGGGGGTATGTGTCCTATCCTGTGGTGTATCCATGTCATCCATAGCAGCATCTGAGGGTGTCATGTGTTCAGTATTTGGCAATGAGATTTCCTACTTAGATTGGCAACTTCACATCTGTGGCTTCCACCCCTGCACATCTGTTGTGCCTGCCATTGTCCTATTCGTCTACTTCCCTGACCGTGTGGCCATGTCCAGTGAACATGCAGGTTTGGGCATCAATGGGGAAGGACTCATCTGTGTTGTCAGTGCAACATTGCTATACAAGTGTGTTGGATCTGTGCTGATGATTCCGTTGGCACTTCCATGACCAGGCTGATGGGACGGGAGCCCTCATTTGGTGCTAATTGTTGATTGTGTGTCACATTGCTGCCATGGTATGGTACCTGTTCGCCTCACATCTGCAGTCTCCACAGGGTATCTGCATGTGTGTGCCCATTGGTGCAAATATGTGGGTCTGCATTCGGATGGTCACTTCTGTCATTGTGTCATTGATGGTTGTTGACGGTGTCAGCCCCCATGGGTGTTGTTTGTCTGCACATGGCCAAAGTTATGTCTTATTTGCACTGCAGGATTTGGCTCCCCCAATTTATGTTGCAATGGGACACATACACTACTTTGCCACTGATGTGTTTGTTGTTCTGTGACCAGGAATCATCCATGCAGTTTGGCAGTTGCACCTCTTACTTTGTCAACACTTGCCTTTTGGTCACTGTGATGATGGGGGTTTGGACCCCATTGCCACAATGTTCAAAATGTGCTGCAGCTATGGACCCCACACTTGCCTTTTGGTCACTGTGATGATGGGGGTTTGGACCCCATTGCCACAATGGTCATGGCCTGCTTGCGTTGTGTGTGCCACACACATATTTGTGTGGCACATGTGCTAGGGGGTCACATTGTATGTTAGAAGTCATGTTCGGTGTTGTAGGTATTTGACACAGTCTACACACGCTTGTCATGGTGTTGGGGGATGTCTTCTTCTTGCATTCCCTAGGTTGTGGTGTGCTGGTTGTGTCATGCATTGTCCATCCTATGGGTGGGGGTGGTAGTGGTGGTAGGCATCCAGCCCCCTGGGTGAGGGTGGTAGTAGTGGTAGGCATCCTGCCCCCCTGGGTGAGGGTGGTAGTAGTGGTAAGCATCCTGCCCCCTGGCTAAGGGTGGTAGTAGTGGTAGGCATCCTGCCCCCCTGGGTGAGGGTGGTAGTAGTGGTAGGCATCGTGCCCCCCTGGGTGAGGGTGGTACTAGTGGTAGGCATCCTGCCCCCTGGGTGAGGGTGGTAGTAGTGGTAGGCATCCTGCCCCCCTGGCTGAGGGTGGTAGTAGTGGTTAGCATCCTGCCCCCTGGCTAAGGGTGGTAGTAGTGGTAGGCATCCTGCCCCCCTGGGTGAGGGTGGTAGTAGTGGTAGGCATCCTGCCCCCCTGGGTGAGGGTGGTAGTAGTGGTAGGCATCCTGCCCCCTGGGTGAGGGTGGTAGTAGTGGTAGGCATCCTGCCCCCTGGGTGAGGGTGGTAGTAGTGGTAGGCATCCTGCCCCCCTGGGTGAGGGTGGTAGTAGTGGTAGGCATCCTGCCCCCCTGGGTGAGGGTGGTACTAGTGGTAGGCATCCTGCCCCCCTGGGTGAGGGTGGTAGTAGTGGTAAGCATCCTGCCCCCTGGCTAAGGGTGGTAGTAGTGGTAGGCATCCTGCCCCCCTGGGTGAGGGTGCTAGTAGTGGTAGGCATCCTGCCCCCCTGGGTGAGGGTGGTAGTAGTGGTAGGCATCCTGCCCCCCTGGGTGAGGGTGGTAGTAGTGGTAAGCATCCTGCCCCCAGGCTAAGGGTGGTAGTAGTGGTAGGCATCCTGCCCCCCTGGGTGAGGGTGGTAGTAGTGGTAAGCATCCTGCCCCCTGGCTAAGGGTGGTAGTAGTGGTAGGCATCCTGCCCCCTGGGTGAGGGTGGTGGTAGTAGTGGTAGGCATCCTGCCCCCCTGGGTGAGGGTGGTAGTAGTGGTAGGCATCCTGCCCCCTGGGTGAGGGTGGTAGTAGTGGTAGGCATCCTGCCCCCCTGGGTGAGGGTGGTAGTAGTGGTAGGCATCCTGCCCCCTGGGTGAGGGTGGTAGTAGTGGTAGGCATCCTGCCCCCCTGGGTGAGGGTGGTAGTAGTGGTAGGCATCCTGCCCCCTGGGTGAGGGTGGTAGTAGTGGTAAGCATCCTGCCCCCTGGCTAAGGGTGGTAGTAGTGGTAAGCATCCTGCCCCCTGGCTAAGGGTGGTAGTAGTGGTAGGCATCCTGTCCGCCCTGGGTGAGGGTGGTAGTAGTGGTAGGCATCCTGCCCCCCTGGGTGAGGGTGGTAGTAGTGGTAGGCATCCTGCCCCCTGGGTGAGGGTGGTAGTAGTGGTAGGCATCCTGCCCCCCTGGGTGAGGGTGGTAGTAGTGGTAAGCATCCTGCCCCCTGGCTAAGGGTGGTAGTAGTGGTAGGCATCCTGCCCCCCTGGGTGAGGGTGGTAGTAGTGGTAAGCATCCTGCCCCCTGGCTAAGGGTGGTAGTAGTGGTAAGCATCCTGCCCCCTGGCTAAGGGTGGTAGTAGTGGTTAGCATCCTGCCCCCTAGCTAAGGGTGGTAGTAGTGGTAGGCATCCTGCCCCCTGGGTGAGGGTGGTAGTAGTGGTAGGCATCCTGCCCCCCTGGGTGAGGGTGGTAGTAGTGGTAGGCATCCTGCCCCCCTGGCTGAGGGTGGTAGTAGTGGTAAGCATCCTGCCCCCTGGCTAAGGGTGGTAGTAGTGGTAGGCATCCTGCCCCCCTGGGTAAGGGTGGTAGTGGTGGTAGGCATCATGCCACCCCTGGGTAGGGGTGGTGGTACGCATTCAGGCCCCTGTGTGCATATGTGGCATTGGTGATGGGCATCCCGCCCCTATGGTGCTGCTGTTGCTGGTGTAAGTATATTCTGCATCCCTGTGTGTGTGTGTGATGTGTCGTGTACGTGTTGTATGTGTTTTGTGGTTGGTGTCTGGCTTACCTTCTGCGCCGTACGCGTCCGTGCCTGTTCCGGTAGTATATGTAGAATATTGGTATGATCGGGACGAAGGGATTCATGGTTGGTTCGTGTCGTTCGTCCTTCTCGTTGCTTCGCGTCGTCCTCGTCGCTTCGCCTCGTCCTCGTCGCTTCGCCTCGTCCTCGTCGCTGCCGTGTTCGTCTCGGAGCCGTGGATCGTGTTGTGGCGCGAATCGGAGCTTATGTGCGCCTCTCCCGGATGCTTTGACGTGCCGTGCGTAGCGACGGGTTCGGCGCGTACGGAAAGCGCATCGTACTTGTCCGGCCGGACGGGGCTGCATTTTTCCTTCCGTGCGACTCGATTCGGCGTTTCCGGATTCGCCTCGGTCGGAGAACAGGACCTGGTGTGGGTGAGTACGGCTCGGCCGGATTCTTTGCTGTTGTGCGCATCGTACTTGCTCGTTCGGTGTGCTGTACGGATCGGTCGGGAAACAGGCTTTCGCATGGCTTTTTTCCCGACCGAATGGTATTGGGTGCGCCTGCGACCGAGATCGGAATCGGCCCCATTGTTGGGGGTATTTGCCCCCAACCCCAAAATTGTCTCTACATTGCTGGGGGTATTTGCCCCCAAACCCCAATTTGGCTCTACATTGCTGGGGGTATTTTCCCCACAACCCCCAAATTGTCTCTACATTGCTGGGGGTATTTGCCCCCCCAACCGCGCAATTGTTTCTACATTGCTGGGGGTATTTGCCTCAAAATTGTCTCTACATTGCTGGGGGTATTTGCCTCAAAATTGTTTCTACATTGCTGGGGGTATTTGCCTCAAAATTGTCTCTACATTGCTGGGGGTATTTGCCCCCAAACCCCAAAAGGATCTCTAAATTGCTGGGGGTATTTGCCCCCAAACCCCAATTTGGCTCTACATTGCTGGGGGTATTTTCCCCACAACCCCCAAATTGTCTCTACATTGCTGGGGGTATTTGCCCCCCAAACCGCGCAATTGTCTCTACATTGTTGGGGGTATTTGCCTCAAAATTGTCTCTACATTGCTGGGGGTATTTGCCCCTACCCCAAAATTGTCTCTACATTGCTGGGGGTATTTGCCTCCCAAACCTCAAAATTGTCTCTACATTGCTGGGGGTATTTGCCCCCACACCCCAATTTGGCTCTACATTGCTGGAGGTATTTGCCCGCAACCCCAAAATTGTCTCTACGTTGCTGGGTGTATTTGCCCCCAAACCTCAGGTTGGCTCTAGATTGCGGGGGGTATTTGCTCCCAAACCCCAATTTGACTCTACATTGCTGTGGGTATTTGCCCACAACCCCCAAATTGTCTCTACGTTGCTGGGTGTATTTGCCCCCAAACCTCAGGTTGGCTCTAGATTGCGGGGGTATTTGCTCCCAAACCCCAATTTGACTCTACATTGTTGTGTGTATTTGCCCAACCCCTAAATTGTCTCTACATTGCTGTGTGTATTTGCCCCCAAACCTCAGGTTGGCTCTAGATTGCGGGGGGTATTTGCTCCCAAACCCCAATTTGACTCTACATTGCTGTGGGTATTTGCCCACAACCCCCAAATTGTCTCTACGTTGCTGGGTGTATTTGCCCCCAAACCTCAGGTTGGCTCTAGATTGCGGGGGGTATTTGCTCCCAAACCCCAATTTGACTCTACATTGTTGTGTGTATTTGCCCAACCCCTAAATTGTCTCTACATTGCTGTGTGTATTTGCCCCCAAACCCAAATTGGTTCTACATTGCTGATGGTATTTGCCCCACAACCACCAATTTGACACTACATTGCTGGAAGAATTCCCCCCCCCCTTTGGCTGTAATTGCGCCCTTGCTTTCTCTTGTATTGTCTTTCACAGGGTAGTTACATTATTCTGTATGGGTAGGTGTCAGACTAACCTTCTGCGACGACAATGTCGGTTGCGGTTGTATTAGTGCTCAAAGAGGTAGAGGATAGGGATGACATGCACAATGGGATTCATGGTGGCACCGTCTCTTTTGCAGGAATCGTGTTGTGGCGCGAATCGGAGCTGAAATACTCCCCTTCCGGATGCTCTGACATGTTGGTTGTGGCAACTGATTCGGCGCATAGGACGTACGCATCATACTTGGGAGTTTGGAATCGGCTTTGGAATTGCCTCCAGACGACTCCATTCTGCGATTCCGCAGGATTCTCGTTAGGAAAATGAGGACGGATTCGGAGTGACCGAGTCGTTCGGTAAGTAAAGGGTTTGGGGCATTGTGCAACGTCGTTTGGTAGAACCGGATCCCAGTACGAGTCGGTTGGAAGGTACGACTACGGACGGCTCTGGAATGGGCTTCCGAATGAGATTGGAATCGACCCCTTAATATATATCTTAACAAATATAACAAATAAACTTAATTAAAAAAAGTTAAACACACATATATAATATTGTAAATATATTAACATATATCTACTTACAAAAAGTTATTGAACTTATAATTTAAATTTATGTTGTAATTAAAAAAATAATATAAAAGCAAATAAATATATTTATACATATACCATTATCATACAATCTTTAGAAAACAAACCGTTATAATTAAATAAAAATTAAACAACTCAAAATTCTTTAAATGTAGCAAAAATTATTTTACACATTAAAAAATGAATAATTAAAAATATAGTCATTTTAAATAAACAAAAACATAATAATATAAATTATAAAAGCATAAGATAAATTATAAAATATAAAATGTAATACATATATTGTTCCCACCACAATTTATACCAAACTACGAAAACTATTAAAATTAATATATAGAAAATGTACTACTTCCAGGTAACACAACGAAAAAATAATAAAACTGGTTAGAATTTACAAATCTCCCTCCAATAAATGCAACAGTAGTTAAAGTGTTGGATTGCGGATAAGTAATATTTACTGTACCCATTCCAGCCAGTACCACAGTAGCAAAACTGTTGGAGTGCAAAGGGATACATTTACTATTCCCACTCAAATGACTACAGTAGTAGGGATAGTGTTGGATTGCGGAGGGGTACAATTTACTATTCCCACTCCAGTCAGTACAACAGTAGGGAAAATGTTGGAAAGTGGAGGGGTAAAATTTACTATTCCCACTGCAGCAAGTGCAAAAGTAGGGAAAGTGTTGGATAGCGGAGGGGGAAAATGTACTATTCCCACTCCAGTCTGTTTAACATTAAAAACAAACAAAATATCTTCAACAAAATGAATTGATTTAAAAAACAAAGTTAATAACAAAATATATAAATATGCTGAAAAATAAAATAATAAATATATTTAATATTAAAAATAAAAAAATAAAAACATATCACAATCTTAAATGCATATCACAAATACCTACAAATATTATTATAAATAAAATACCAAAATAATTTTTATAAAAATAAATATGTTTTCTTAGAAATAATTCATTAACAAAAATGTTAATTATTACATACATTTAGTTTAGTTACTTCCCACCCTATAACACCACAAAATTCACAACCTGCACCTACACAATTATTTACACTATTAATAAACATATTCATGAACAAATTTTCATTAATTAAATATTAATTATTATTCATTAATATTAATATACATCCTACAATAAATGCCCACAAAGCACACAACACACTCATAATATTTTAAAACCAATTATGTACACAATTAACATAATTAATTAGTAAATTTATAATTAGTATTAATTAAAAAATAATTATTAATTGCTTAAAATTCATTTACTTCCCACCCCATGCCCCTACAAAACCCACAAACCACTTCTAAATTCTAAAGAAAATCAATTATTTGCACAATTAACATAATTATTTATCAATTAAACAAATGTTATTAATTAGAAAACAAATTATAATCATTAAACTTAATTAACTTCCCACCATTTATCCCTATAATCCACACCTAAAATTAAACTTAAAAACAATAATTTCACGATTAAAATTATTTTTCAATTAAATAACTAATAGTATTTAACAACTAATTATAAAGTAATTAAAAATAATTTACTGCCCACACTTTACCCCTATAAACTCAAAACCCACACCTAAAAAAATGTAATTAAACAATTAACATATGTAAATATCAATTAGTTAATATTAATTATCAACAAATTATTAATTAATTAAAAATAAATTTACTTCCCACCCATTTCCCCTATAACCCCACAAGCCACACCTAAAAAAATTACACAATTTACATAAATAATTATCAATTAATTAATTAATATTAATTATCAATGAATCATTAATTAAAAATAAGTTATTTCCCACCCTTTCCCCTATAATCCCAGAACCTGCACCTAAAAGAATTACACAATTAACTTAATTAATATTCATTAACAAATAATTATTATTTAATTAAAGGTATATTACTTCCTACCATTTACCCCTATAAACCCCACAACCCACACATAAAAGTTACCCACAAAATGTAAAAGAACAATTTACAGAATTAAATATCAATTAAATATTATTAAATAAAAAATAATCATTAATGTATTATAATTAATTTAATTTCCACCCTATTCCCCTATAAACCCACTACCTGCTACGGAACTAAAAACATTTATTTAAAATAAAATTTAATAACTACTAAAAATGTAACACATACATTAAAAAACATAAACAACACATACAAAAAGATTACATCACACACATTTAAAATAAATATTAAACTATATATAACACTAATTAAAAAAAAATTTAAACTATATTTTTGCAAACAATATTAATGACTTCTATATTTAAAAAATCGATCTTACTTACCTTAAAATCGATATTCTTGACATTGATATTCTTGACATCGATATTTCCATGTCAAGATATTTTAAACCTGATATCCTTGTATATCGATATTTGCAATTCGATATTTTGTCTAAACACCGGACAAGCATAAGACAAGTATGCTGCCATTTCCAATTTTGGAATAAATCACATGGCTTCTTTGAAATTTGGCTACGGCGTTTCGCTTCTGAAATAATGGACTAAGAGGTAGGTACGTTCCGGTATGGCTGAAGCTGTTCTGCAGGAACGGGGCTCCCTTCAAATGGAGGAGTTTGCTGAGTGGAATTTTGGGGGCATGACATGCTTGCCTCCATATCAACAGAGGATTTTCCCAGTATCATGAAATATGCAAGATGTGCAAGGGAAGAAAGGGGGGTATTTTGGATCCCTGTGTTTTAAAGGACATTCAAAGATTGTGGCAACAGTGAGCAAGAAATGAATATCAGAGCTTTAATGCACGTAGTCACTTTATATTGCCAATAATGTCACACTATCAACTAAGGGCCTCATTACGATGTCGGTCAGAAACCAATACGACCGACTCCTTGCCGGAATCAGTTCCAACTGACTCACGTTCGGCGACCGACCAATTACGATGGTACAGAACACCGTTCGGAAAGTCTCCCATTGACTTCAATGGGAGCCTGCGTTCCGACCGACAACTAGGCTCCCATTGAAAAAAGGGGTGGTTGCGGAAATCCTTGCACCCTGTAGCAGGCACCCCATGGTGCCTGCCATACTGTGCATGATTTTAAAGGGGGGTCCCTTGTGTACCCCAACGGGCCTCAACCAGAGGCCTCAGGGTGAAGGGGGAACTGCTACAGGCTCCCAAATTCAATTTTCGACAGCCGTTCCATGTGGAACAGATCAATTTGAAAAGGCTGTCCGAATCTGACATCGTAATACGTCGGTCGGAAACGCGGTCCGGAGAGCTGTACGATTCAGCTTTGACTGACTCAGAGTCTACGAATGCCGGTCGTAGTCGATTCAGACTGACCGAACGGTTACCTTTCCATTGTAATCAGTCGGTCAGAAATGTTTCCGAGTTGGTCAGACACATAGGACCCAACACGTTTAGGAGAATCCGACTTCTGTTCGGAGCCCATCCAAGCAACATCGTAATGAGGCCCTAAATTGCAACTGCAGTGATTTGATGGCATTTGATCTTCATTAAATACGCACTGCATGTAAGGAGAAAACATTGAATATTTAATTTGCAGTGCATGTTGGTTAGTGTATGGTTTAATGACTATAAGGTCACATTGCAGCCTGTATTTAAAGCACGTGGTCACGTTTTAGAGTAACCCCGTTAACCTGTTGATGCTTAAGGCTCATGAGGAGAGCCGAAATGCGTCAGGACAAGCATGCTGCCATTTCCACTTTGTGTGCCTTGTTAGGTCTTGCCTAGCATTGCAGTGCGCATGCGCTGCACGCTTTGCGAGGCATGCAGTATACATTATAGCGTGGAAGCTTCCTGGAAGCTCCACCCACTCGCCGCCCATATTTTTTATTGGCTTATTTCCTAAATGCAGCCTTCTGATAGATTTTACGCTTGTTAGTCCCGCCTCATGACGACCATGTCGTCATTTGTATCCTGCCACGGCTACTGGCCCCTTTACTTCAAGCACTATTTTGTTCCCCTGCTTCCCCCCTCCCGCAGTCTGTCCTTCTTGACCCCCCCGCACTCCCGTTCGTGCCCTTTCGTCCACCCACCAGCACTCCCCCTCTCTCAGGCTCTCCGTACTGAGGTTCCCGGTAACCGCCATCTTTCTGCGGCAAAACAAAATTACTTCACTCACAGTCCTAACCCTGCACTGTGAGCGCATGGAAGTCAAGCCTCTTGACTGTCCCCTCTGATCCTGGTGGAGGCAACCCCATGTGCCGGGAAACATCAGCTGGCTTCAATTACTGCCACTACACGAGAAGCCCCTCCCAATCCTCCCCTTCTTCTCCCCACATCTTCATTATTATAATAAAAGATGGTTGCCATAGTGACTGTATGCCCGTCTCCACGCTTCACCCACAGCCCCTGCTGTTTCTGTCCCCGGAGGTGCCACACGCCCAGAGCCTTCCTTGTTTTGGTTTTTTCGCGCATGCGCACTGGAGGTTATTCAAACCCCGAAAATGTAGTTGTGTGTATAGCCATGGCTGTGATGGGGAAGGAGAGGTAGGGCATCGTCACCTCTTCTAGGTTTAAGGTGCTAAGGGGCTCATTACGATACCCGGCGTAAAAAAATCCGCCAGGCATGGAAGCGGCAAAAATCCGCCGGCACACACCGCCTGAACACCGACCACGCCATTATGAGTACACAAACCGAAAACCGCCATCGGCGGAAAAATCACACAAAATACCGCCCGCCATCGTCCGAGTCGGAGTCAAACCGCCCGCCACGGACGGAAACACGCACGACAACACAAAACCGCCCGCCCACACGGCCGACACACCGCACGTGAAATTACGATCGCACCGCCATGAGCGCGGAAAAACAACAAATATACCGCCCGCCAGCGCAAACAACGCCGATGAGAATCGACACGGCAGAAGCCATGGCGCCAACGTACCTGCACAGAAACCATCCGCACACAAAACCAATAGCACACAACATGGCCAACAAGTCCACACAGCAAGGCACACACAAATACACAAGCACAGTACACATCCCGAAAACACCCCCGGACAAACAAAAAATACAAAGGCCAGAACCCCAGACACAACACACCTGAAAACAACAGACCATGAGGACACACCCACATAGGTGAGTACAAAAGCAGCACTCCCACAGACCACAACCCCTTGCTACATTGCAAACCAGAGAGGAGAGGAGAGGAGAGGACACAGTGACACAGCAAGGACAGCAGCACACCACAGAAACGCACACATCACAACCACCACCACCACCACCAAACACCGGCACCACAAACCCCCTGCACATTACACAACACACACCGCACCAGCACCACTAACACCATGGCACCACAAAGGATGCCCAAGTTCACGCCCATGGAGCTGACGGTCATGGTCGACGAGATCATCAAGGTGTACCCACAAATCTATGGGAACATGGTCCAGCACACACCACTAGCCACCAGAAACAGAATGTGGACCCGGATCGTAGACCAGGTCAATGCAGTCGGGACCCTGCCCAGGAACAGAGGTGAAATAAACAAACGTTGGAATGACGTAAAGAGCCTGGTCAAGAAGAAGGAGGGCAAAAACAGAGAGCTGGCTGCCGTCACTGGTGGAGGGAATCCCGCGCTCTTTAAGACCTTCAAAGCGTGGGAGGAGAAGGTGCGAGTCGTAATCCATCCGGAGATCCTCGCCGGATTAGCAGGGGGAGTGGAGGCTGGTAAGTACAAACTAATGTATACTAGCACACCGCTATGTACACACATGCGCAACCACCATGCCACAGCTCCCAGGGACAAACACCCCCATGTCCAGCACACAATACACAACACATCACACGCACATGCAACAGACACCACCACACACAGGCCAAACCGAACAACTGTAAGATGCGTGGGGACATGTGTACACTAAGCCAGCCACGTAACCACCAACAGGTCCCCAAATATGCCAGAAGCGCCACAACGAGCACCCACCACACCCATGTGTCCGCCACAGCTGCACTAACCGACAAGTAACAGGTAAGTGGCAGGAACACAAAGTGCAGTGGGTGGGATGGTGGACAGCCCAAGTACAACACACACCAGGCCCCAGTCCCACAGCACAGCAAGGAGGAGCATCCCCCACACCCCACAGCCACGTGTCAGCCACCGCAGTGCACAACGACAGCCGAAAGGCAGACATCACGGTCCACAGCAATCGGTGTCAGTGGGTGTACAGCCACCCCCACGACCCACTACACCCCCCACCCCCACAGACCTGCAACATGGAGCACCCCCCGCTTAGAGCCATGTGGCATCCAGTACAGTGCACGCACGAACAACTTGCAGGTGGGAAACTGGACAGGGCTGGATTACTGGAGGCATGAGGACCATAACACCACCAACACATGGGACATGTCACGTAGCACACGGACACGCAGCACCGCCCACCGTCACGAACAAGTGAACAATGTGCACACGGACATGAACAGCAGACTCACACCCCACATGACCCATCACAGACATAGCAACACCCAAGGAGCCACGTCTGCATGCACAAGCCACACTGAATATAGTCCCACACGGCAGCCACTGTGCAACTCATCACACACAACCGAAACACCATTGAAGTCCTGTCCATGTAGCCCCCACTGCCTGTCAACCCCACACCCCACAACTACGCCTATGTAAGACAAACAACACTAGACGCAACAGAGCGGAACAACAGAAATGCACACGAACACCACTGAACCCATCAAACTCACAGACACACCATGCACATACAACATACCATCCATCCCATCCGTCAGCCCCAGTCACATGAAAGGCATGTCATCCGCACAGCTGCCACACATACAGCAGTCACGCTAAGACACATGCCCATGACCAACCATGTGCCAGAAGTCAATTAAGCGCACGACACACTGTGAGCAACAACACACAACATGGGCCACACCCCCGAGCACTGCAGTGATGCACATGGCACAGGGCAGCACGCACACCAAGGAGATGGGACAACTGCAATACGTTGGCTGGCACACAACTATCACTCACTCATAACGATGCGTCCAATGCCATGTCCAGTAACCACAACAGACAGCAAATATGCAGGGCATGTCAGGCATGCACACACCTCAGACCATGCACTGTCATGCTGCCACAACACATGTCACGTTCGGCACCCATGGCTCACAGCATGTACCCCAAAAGCATATCCCCTCCCAAATGCGAATCTGGGGCATGGCCCCCATGTTGCCATATGCGTTCCTAAGCTTTCCATTTGAACCCCAAAAGCATATTCCATCCCAAATGCGAATCTGGGGCATGGCCCCCATGTTGCCATATGCGTTCCTAAGCGTTCCATTTGAACCCCAAAAGCATATCCCCTCCCAAATGCGAATCTGGGGCATGGCCCCCATGTTGCCATATGTGTTCCTAAGCGTTCCATTTGAACCCCAAAAGCATATTCCATCCCAAATGCGAATCTGGGGCATGGCCCCCATGTTGCCATATGCGTTCCTAAGCGTTCCATTTGAACTCCAAAAGCAAAGTACAAACCAGACCCAGGATGGGCCAGGAGCCCGCATACACCAGAGTCACAATGAGTAGGGGCAAAGCAACACACCCATCGGCATGGCCAATCCGTCCCATGCCACATGTGCACAGCACACAGTCCCATTGCCTAGCACACACAACTACAGATGCCACAGCCACACACTCGCCTCCGGGAAACCCATGTACGAGATTGCACGAACTGCCAATGTCAGACGACTAATACATACTTCGCCAGGTGCAACACAATAACAAATCTCATTCTCTCCACAGGTGACGAACTGCTGGACGCTGGGGATGGAGACAGCAGCCAGCACAGCCAGCCTACAAGCCCCCAACGAGGACACACGGATCTGGAGGATCTGTCCACCTCTTCGGACACGGACCACCAAGCTGGCCCATCTGGCGTGGCAGGGCCCAGCCGCTCCCCAGGACCCCTCCTACCCACCAACCCATCATCCAGGGATGCTGAACAGTCCCAGTCCCCTGCTGCCACTGTCGTTGCGGCCACACCCACGGTCATTGCGGCCACTACCACTGCCGCAACCGCCACCATCGCCGCACCGACCACCACCGCCTCCACCACCACCACGTCTTCGCTGGCACCAGCCCCAGCGCAGGTGGTGGCCCGGCCGACTGGATCCACCCTGGGAGCCACAGCGAGGACCGTGGTGAGCAATGTGGCTAGTGGGCAGGCCGGTGGCAGCAGGACTGGTAGGAGGAGCAGGGTCAGGGAAACGCCAGCCTCCCCTGGGAGCCATGCCCTGCCTCAAATGGCCAGAGTCCTTGGGGCCTATGAAGAGGCCCAAGGACAATGGGCCAGGTCTGCTACTGACACGCGGGAGGTGCTGGGGGTGCTGAGGTCCATGGACGCCCATATGGGCCAATTCGTGTCCCGTATGGACCAACTCGTGGACCTCATGGGCCAGCTGGTGGTGGCGGTGGGGTCACAGGCAAGGCCAGCAACACCACCTCCGCCACCACCTGCTAGGGCGCAGGGTCGGCCAGCAGTGTCCACTTCCCCTGCGTCCACAGCCAGTGAGCACACCTCACCCACCACCAGCAGGTCGCCACCACACACCCCCTCCCAAACGTGGAAGGGGCCGTCCGAAGAGGAAACAGATCTCCCGGGAGGACTTCGCACGCTCCAGTCGCAAGTGAGGCAGCCAGCCAGCCTTCCGCCAGCCTTCCTTGACCAGCCACTGCATTGACTTGCTCTACGATCCCACTCCACACAGCCATCTGGATGGCATGTGTGTGTTGGACTATGGACATAGAACCAGTGGGTACACCCTGATCATCACGCAGCCATGACCGACAGCTCATTGTCACTGCACGCACCACTTTTGTCATCACCTTACACACAATCACATGTCACAGTTTGTAATAAATGCACCTTTTTCACTAACTGCTGTTTGTGCCCTGTGTTTTATTTGTACGGAATACAACGGCCACCTTGGGCGGAAGGGCACCTGATGCGTGGCATGGCAATGGAATCCGGAGGGCCTGTAGGGACCTAGGGGTGGGGAGACAGAACAGGAGCACATTCAATGAGTGTGTCACACACCCATCACACAGTACATGTCAACAACTACAAGCAATGTACACACATCGCACAGAGCAATAGGGCACAATGCCACAGTCACCAACAGTGGCATACTACCCTGGCCATGGACGTTGACACACTGCACGCAGTGAACATACGGCCACCCTGACACAGCACACACACACCTGCATAGATACAGACACATCATCCGTCGTACATGGACACTCACCGTCAAGTGAAGTAGCGGGCGATGAGCTGCTGGCGCACATTCCCAGCTTCCTCCTCTCCGCTGTCCACCTCACTCGAGCTGTCCTGGTCTGCGGGCTGGGGCCCTGGTTGATCTCCGTCATCCACAATGAGGGGGATCTGCTTCCGAATGGCCAGATTGTGCAGCATGCAGCACGCCACCACTATCTGGCACACCTTCTGTGGGGAGTACGCCAGTGCACCCCGGTGCGGTCCAGGCACCTGAACCTGGACTTGAGGAGGCCAAAGGTACGCTCGACCACACGTCTGGTCCTCCCATGTGCCTCATTGTATCGATCGTCTGCTGGGGTGCGAGGATTCCTCAATGGACTGAGCAGCCATGCCCCATTCGGGTACGCAGAGTCACCTGGGTGTGAGGGACACAGAGAACCGTAGCTATTCCAACTGGACAGGGGACAGCATCGCACAACCAGCACGCTACACCACTCCACATACTCACCGACAATACAGGCACGATCCTGTTGCAGATTGGCCATCAGTCGTGGCAAGATGCTGTTGCGCATTATGTGTGCGTCATGGGCCGAGCCTGGAAACTTGGCACACACGTGGGTGATCACCATGTCCGCAAGGCACACCACTTGCACATTCAGGGAGTGCGTGTGCTTCCTGTTGCGGTACAGGTGCTCAGTGGCCTGTGGTGGAACAAGGCCAACATGAGTGCAGTCAATGGCTCCCACGACGTGTGGGATTCTGCCAAGGGCATAGAATGCACCCTTCACTGCCGCCAATTCACGAGCCCTGGGTAAGCGGATGTACCTGTTCCGGTACAGCATCATGGCTGCCAGTACATCCCTCAGCACCTTGCTGAACATGGGCTGGGACATCCCTCCTCCACTGCCCACTGTGTGCTGGAATGACCCAGTGGCGAAGAAATGCATGGCGGCCATCACCTTAGCCGTGGGGGTGACAGCAGTCGGATACACCCTGCGGGGACGGAGATGGGGCTCTAACATGGCACACAGTCGATGCAGAGTTGGCCTGTCCAGCCGAAACTTCCTGATTACCTCTGTATCGTCCATGTCCGCCAGCAATTGGTATGGGCGGTCAATGTTCGGTCTCCGCCTGGGTTAAATGGCAGAGGACACATGTCAAAGCAACACGGCACATAGCAATTTCGCATACACATCACTGACATGACTGAGCAAGCACATGAGCCACAGCCCAGCTGTCAAGCTGGGGCGGCACGGCCACAATACACTTACACAGGTCTCCCAACAATGGCAATGGCAAGTGAGACATACCACTGCCATGTGCATGCACATGGTGATCTAGGCCCCAATGACTTGCGGGCGTGCTGATGGGGACTGACTGCATATTCGTCAAGCGGCAACGCCACGGCAACATGAGTGTCTGCTGAGCATGGAACTGCTTCCGAGGCTGGATGAGTATGGCACACGACGACGACGATGTGGGCACGGGCTGAGCGGCCAATACAAGTGGGACCTGTGGCACGAGGGGATATGAGACAGTAGTAGGTGTCAGCACTGCACCCTATGTACAGCACTGTACGGATCACAGCTCCCGAAACATTGACTGGTGTCCACATTGACAGCCCCATGCCAAGACGGCTGTGTGCTTGCAGTCACAGGTGAGAGGTTACATTGCACGTGCCAGGTGGCAGACGTACATAGTGGGAGCTGGCATGTGTGTGCATGTGTCTCCTGTTCAGGATCCACCAGATGGGCGCTGACTCTGTACTGACCATTGGACACAGCATGTTCCGTGGAAGGCTTGTGTGTGTGGGATGGTGGCACTGGATGTGCCTCCGTTGGGTGGGGGGCCATGCACAGGGCGGGTACGTCGATGATTGCGCATTGTTGGTCACAGTGGGTGCACCAACTAAGATGTGTTGCCCTGTGTTCAATTCCTATGTCCGCATGATGATGGACTGTGGATGTGGGCAGACTACACATTGGTCGATGTGCTGTCTATATGCATGTGCCTTCACACCAGGCACAGCTGCCCCTGCACATGTGACCCCTGCTGGACTCGCTGCTGGGTCTGTTGAGCTGATGCACCTTCTGCGCGTGGGGCGGACAGCTCTCCTCACTTCCCTCATTGCGCATGTCATGTCTTTGCCGCAGGTGACATGGATCATGGAGGGCCCATATGTACGCGTGGGTAGGCTACACATGATTGTTCACTGGTCGCCAGCCCCAGTCAGTGTTTCGAATGGGAAGGTTGTCGTGCTGGTGGTATGTTCGATGTGGCGGATGGGCGGGCCTAGGTGCGGGCTTACATTCCGGACATGGGGGGGTAGTTGGATTGGCGACTAGTTGCGGTACACACGGGACACGTCTCTTCCTTTCCACATCTGGGTCATCCCTTGTACTAACTGACAGTGATACAGTCATCTTCGCCCCAGCCCTCATGTCCTCCCCTCGCCCCCCAATATGCATGCTCACCTGCGAGGCTAGCGCTTGCACAGGCAGCCCCAAGCTCGCACCAGAGAGGGCAAGGAGTGTATGTGTGGGTCCAGTTGCACGAGTGGGCTGTCTCAGGGTATGATGTGTGGCGGGACGCCGTCCACCTGCGTGGTGCCCCAAATGGAGACCCGGCCTGCATGGACTATGCATCACAGTCTTCGCCTTCCGGATCCGCCACCTGCGACACCCAGTGGCTGTGGCTGCCCTTGCGGCCAGGCCGCGTCCGTCTGTGGCTGATGGCCCACACATTCACTCTTTGGCCTCTCTGGGGAGGGCTCAGGGGTGGTGGCGCACGCGCTTGCACTTAGTCGCAATGGCATGTGGCGTGGTTGGTATGATGGGCAATGGATGGGATGGTGCGAGCCACCTCCCGTGACGTCAGTGCTGCTCGTGCTGTGGTGCGTCCCCCTACACTTCCATGTGACTTGTGCCATGCTAGACGTTGAGGTTCTATTGCCTGCGTGATATGACCAGGAGGAGCGCGAGGAGACCTCTCACACACCATGCTCCACTGCCATCCCGTGCCCTGTATCGCCTGTGCGGATTGACTATGTTGGGGTTACACCTGGTCGACTGGGGCTGTGTGTGCCTTGTCAAGGGGCATGGCGGGCGCACAACAGGATCCAGCTTGTCCACAGAGGGTGGGCTGAGGTGCGCCTGGTACCGCCTTGTACGTGTGCCCGGCTGCTGTGCACACACGTGTTCACTCCCCCCGACAGGTGTCCTCTCACAATGCCCAGGGAAGCGGTGGTGTACTGTTCATGACCCCTCCCAACACGGCGTGCTCCAACTTGGCATGTGCGCATCTACCCGTCGCACCCACCCACCTGAGCACTGCGTCCATACGACTTCACACGACACATGTGTGTCTTCCACAGTAGTGCTACTCATTTGCGTTGACATCCAATACCAGTGGACTACATGGTCATGTCACGACTGCCGTGTACTTCACATACTCTCATCCTCTCTCATTCGTACTTGTGAAATGAGTCAGCGGAGACAGTTTTGGTTTCAAACATTATATTGAGTCTTCTGTCCTCTGTGATGCAGTATAGTGGACACTACTGGCAGCGGAATACATGTTGAGGATATACTGAGCATGATTACAAATGGGATAGGGTGTGGGGTTACATCTGCTTGGCCAAGGCTGTGCTAATGTACATTTACGTATAGCTGCGGAGCTGCGGACTTTGACACAGACGGTATACATGTAGCCTACCAGACCGCTCGGCATCATGGGCACAGTCCATCTCAGTTCCATGTGACAGGTTTGCTGCGGTTGTTCCTCATGCACGCGTGCATGTGAGATGACATCAGGGCATGTGCTTGCGTGCATGCAGCGGCGTGCCACTTGTTGTTGCACTGTGGTGGTTACTGGACATGTCACAGTCACTGGGGTCGTGTTGTTGTTGTATGCACTTGTCGTCCATGCAAAGGTCCTGGTATGGGATTCCCGGGGCGGGGGTGGGAGGGGTGCAGCACCCACAGACTCCAGGCGACCTATTCATGTCCACTGAGCGGTGTGTGTGTCCAGGTGCGCTGGATCCATGTCGTGTCCTGGTTGTTCGTGCAGTTCCCTCCATGTGGGTGCGATGCACAGAGCCCATGCCACTGCCTCCCACGATGCATGCGGTGTTCCTGGATGTGATGGGGAACAGTGTGCATGTCCCGGTCATATCCGATGTCATGGCGATGTCGTTGATGGTGTGGTTACAGTTGCCGGTCGTTTGGTATGGCTGTTGTGGTGGTGACTGGCCAGTCCGTGCAGAAGCTGAGCATGGGTGCGGGGTTGGACTTCATAGGTCACTCGGGGAACCTGCGTTGTGGTCCGACGTATTTACAGGTTGTCAGGTATGCGATGCCGTCCAGCAGGGCTTCCATGTCATTGGTGGTGTACATGTTTGCCAGCCAATGAAGCGGATGGTGGCTGTCAAGGTGTTGTTCGTAGGTTGTCCCTTGGAGGACCATGATGGGGCATGCTGGGTGACATTCGATGTAGCTGTTCTCGATGATCCGTCGTGTGGAGGCACAGTGGTTCCATTTCAGTGCGCGTGCGATGTTGGCCACATACGCCATGCCCCCATAGGCAGAGCAGGCCCTGTCGTGTGCGTCCAGAGGGAGGAGTAGTGGTAGCAGGTCCGCCTTCAGACATGCCGGGTTGGAGAGGCATATCTCGACGGGATGCTGGTAGGGACACCTCCGACAGTAGAAGACGGGCATGACGCAGCTGAACAATGTGATGCGGTAAGTCAGTCGGTAACTTACGTTCAGCAGGGACAGGAGATCGCATCCCAATGTATGTATCGTGTTGGTTTGGTACAGCTTGAGCTGTTCGGCGTAGTTGGGTAGGTGTGTTGCGGTTGCCATTTCGCAGCGGTTCGTAGAGGTGGCGTGCTCCGGCTGTGTGTGCAGTCTGCAATGTGCACGCTCCGGGGTTGCTGTGAGCTCTGTGTAGTCGTGGGGAGACAGGACTTGTGTTCTGTTGGCTTGTTTGGAGGACATGGGCCCTCTTCCCACATGCTTCTCAGACAGTTCAAGGTCAGTGCTGTGTGACTCCTTCCAATTAACTTGCATGTGGCCGACATGGGGGAGTGTTTTCTTCTTTCTTCCCCGTCCGTTGTGTGCTTCTGTGATATGCGCTATCTGCCCTGTGGTCGGTCTCCTCGGCATGCCTGTGTTGGTCTATTCTTGGACAATGGCTGTATTCACCGGCTTCTTTCGTAGGGCTGTGGTTTCGGTGTTGGAATGGAAGGTCATTCAGTGCTGTCTGCTCTCCCTTGTGTGGGCGGCAGGCTGCCTTTCTGCTCTGCGTTGGGCCTTGTGTGTGGATGTAATTCTTGGGCCACCTGTTGTCGGTCACCGGGCTCTTTGGTGTTCTGTTTCATGTGTCTTGTTCATATGTGCAGGGTGGTATGGGTTTTTCAGTGTGGTACTGGCGTTCCTCTTCCCGAAGGAGCCCTGCTTCTCCTAGTTGGTGTTGCCGCCGCTGTGTGCTTCGCCATGTTTGTTACACTGGGGTGTGTCCTGCTGTTGCGTGACTTCACTGACATGTGTGCGTCGGTTGTGTGGCATTGGGTGTTGTCCGTGAATTGGGCGTTGGGGACATGTCTGTGGCCGGCCTGTCACGTGTCATGTTCGTTCGGGGTGGGGCTGGTGTGTGTGCTGCTTGGTTGTGTCCCTGTGTCTGTGTGCGACGCATGCATGGCGCTGCGGTTGGCCTCTGCGTTGTGCGCATGTGTGGCGGCGTCATCGGCGCTTTGGGGCCGTGACGGGGTGGTTGGTTCCTAGTCCCAGGTGGTGTGTACACATGTGTTCTGCGATGTTAGGATTTGGCCTGTGTGTCATATGTGGATGCAATGGTGGATGTGTAGTGTGCACGCGCTGGTGGGGGTTGTCCGCTTTTCCGCCCTTGCACTGTGTGCGCTGTTTGCGTGCACTTGTTGTGTGTGTGCCTACCTGCGTCTCCGCGGTACGTTGCGTCCTTGGTGGTGCATCAGCAGAAGCATGGGAAGGGCCTGCAGTGCTGGATTCATGCCCGGGGTGCCGCTTCTTCGTTGTCCGTGCTCGGCGTCCGTGTTTCCGCCTCTCTTTCACGTGCGGTGTCTCTTTGCCGTGGGAGCCGTTTGTTTGCGGCATCGTAATTTATGCGCCGGGCGGGGCGTGTTTCGTCGGACGGTGTGTGTCAGTTGTGCTGCGCCGCTACGTGTGCGGGCGCACTTTGATGGCGGACGGTGTTGCTGGCTTGCCGGCGGTGTTTGGCCTGCTTTTCGCATCGTAATTGGGCGGGCGTGTGGACTGCTGCGTGCCGGCGGTAACTGGTGGTTTTTGCATCCGCCAGCACGGCGGTTGTGCTTCCGCCCGCCATCGTAATGGGCCCCTAAGAGTAGGAGGAGGTTTGGGGGACATTTCGTTCATCAGATTGTGCGTTCCTGACAGACGTCATTCACAAAGTCGCCGCTCATCGTTTCTGAATGAAAGTGTATTTGTGCGGCGACGTCGACACTTTTTCATGAAGGGACTAGCACTTAGGGAGTATAATAGAAGACGAAATTAAAAATATGATATAACGAGCAACGCTATAAAGCTTTTATTCTTTAAACCATCCTCGTTTTTTTATTTTTTATTACATTTTTACTTGAAGTCACAAAGTTTTTAAAATCACGTTTAAGGGATGCGTGTTGATACCCCAATGGGTAGCTTTGGTTCGCGAGTAAGGGTTATACTGACTCGCATCTTTTTAGGATATGAGAAAGCACATTTTGAGCCTGTCCTGAACATCTTTACAGCCACAAGCAGCGCATATTTATTATAGTGGCTCAAAAGGCTCCTGGGAGGAGGGAGGCCCGAAACCCGGGTCAGCAATGCACGGTCACATGAGCCAGGCATATTGGAGAGTTCAGCTCGGGACTTCTTAGAAACATTAACCGGGGCCTGTTCTCGCTGGATTCGAGGTTGTTAAAACCGTATCTTTCCAGTATGGTCTCTTTGTCAGTCTAAAGCCAGCTCGCAACCCGCTTCCGACCGTGCCCGTGTGGGGGTTGTCGTCAAGGAATTTAAGTGGGCCGGGTCTTGCCGGTGCTGAAGTTTTAACAAGCATTTGCAATGCAATAGGTCTCGCATTTACGCGAGTTTTTTTATGTTTTAAAAAACAAAAATAATAGGCATTGTCATTTACAATGCCAATAGCTTAAACTTGCGTAAATGCGAGACCTAATGCATTGCAAATGCTTGTTTAAGTTTGCACCTGATTACCATGAGTTGATGGTAATAGCATTTCCTAATTACCCTTTTCACAATCAGTAAATGCTATGTTCATGCGGTTTCTGATTTGCAAATAGGGAATGCCTATTTGTAATTGCCTGTTTTTTTATCACAAACCTCAATTTCAACTAGGTAGAAATCACAGTTTGCAACATCGCATATGCCTTTGTGAAATAGGAAAGGCAGTTTTGCATTTCTAAACAGCCCAAAATAGCGATTCAGACCATTAAGAAATGCAAATCCTTTTGTACATATGGGCTTAGTAATCTGTTACCAAAACAATAAATGTGTTTAGTACATTCAAAAAACACATTTGTCTAAAAACCTGTGATTTACTGAATTGCAGGGTTTATAACCAGTAAACGCATTTGTACATCTGACCATATATGAATATTATGTTGATAGCAAAAGCCAAAATGCAGCAGAGTGTATAAGTCAAGGATAAAGTAAAAGAGTAATAGGAAAGAAAGCGTTGTGGATGGTTATTGCCTTTGATGTCATGTTCTTTAAACAGGTGAGCCTTGAAATCTTTCTTGAATTTGAGCAGCGTACGGGCAGTCATGATGTATAGGAGGATGCTGTGCTAGATCCTGGGTGCATATTTAAAAAGGCTTGTTGTCTTGTCGTTTCTTTATTTGCATTTCTTATTCTGCAATCTGATAATGTCATGGCTGCCTCATCCCCAGAGATGCCAGAGATGGTGAGCTTCTCTGCAAAATAAGCAGGGGAGTTGTTTGTGATGGCTTTGTAGATAATGTGTTTGGTTCAGAAGATTGTGAGGACTGGCAAGAGGAGACAATGGAGTTCTGTCAAGAGGGTGATGTGCTCATAATTCTTCAAGCCATGAGCCATGCTGCAGGGTGCACAATGCCCCATACCTGGAGAATCGGGCCGTTTGTGACCACAAAAAGGCTTATTTTAATGTACAAAAAGGCAAATAGTGATTTGGAAACTTGTTATCAAATCGCAATGTGCATTGTGATTCGGTATTTGCAAGGCCTGTGTTTAGGGCGTCCCCTCCAAAAACCAATTTGCAATAGTATGTATTAATATTTTGAAACCAAATTCCCATTGCAAAACATTCAGGGGCTTATTTACAAGGCCCTTGCGCCACTTTTGCGTCATTTTTAACATGGGAAAAGTGACGCAAAAGTGGGCAAGGGGCTTGTAAATCTGCCCCTAATTGTTTACCACCTGGGGTACAGCTTCCCATGTGAAAATGTAAAACAAATATTTTTTTAAAGCAGACAGTGGTCCCACAGAACACTATCAATTTTCCTTTAAGGAAAACTGGCTGTATTTTAAAAAAAAGATTGCTTTATTAAAAAGGCATCACAGACATGGTGGTCTGCTGATCCTAGCAGACCACCATCCTTATGATGGCTGTCATTCCTAATGGGTCATAAATTGACACCAACCTCATTAATAGTTATGAGGTAGGTTGATTTGCGACCTACTAGGGATCTTTAATTTTTTTTAAAGTTACATGCTTTAGCAATAGCGATTTCCTAATTGTGATTTAGAGATAATTGTAATTCGGAAATAACGGGTCATATTGTTAGTCCATCTGGCCCTTAATTCCTGAAAAACTTTGAGTAATACTAAAAGCAGCTTATAATATGTACATGGTTCAAAGTGTTTTGAAGAAATGAGAGATTGTAGCTCTCCAGACAAAAGCATAGCTTTAGATCAAATAGAATCCATCAAGAAACAATGCTCCCTTTTAAGTTATTTCCAAGCCCATAAACACAGATGATGACACTTCAACAATATGATTGCAGGATAGATTTGTAACCAGATGCACAAATTCCTTACAGTCAATTATATGCTCTCACAAAGTCCAAAACCGATTATCTCAGACAGCATCTAGCCAAAGAAAATAAAAGAGTGAATTGAAGAAGAATATAAATTATAAAACAACTTTTATTTGAGTTTTAGAAATTATACAACATAGCATGGCAGTTAAAATGCACATTCCTTGAAAGACATCATAGTGGCAAAATATTACTCAAGACAACAGTAATTCACGGTACACCACTATGCTTGTTGCAGCTCATCAAGAATCAGAGTGGGGTCAGCACAAATGCCCCTATTTTCCATCCAGTCCCCCATCTTTTGCTAATTCTTATGTTGGCATTCTTCCGCTTTATAAACCGGGATCTCAATAGCCATGCAGTGATCCATTCTCTTTGCTCTTTTTTCCACCATGGTTGGTCACTATCTTGCCACTGTTTAGTAATACCTCTTTTCACCAACATAAAGCCGAGACGAATCATTTTGCTCATTACATGTAGTTGGGATTCATTATCAATCTTCCGTTCTGTGATTTTCTCTAATTTGCGGTACATGCCACCCCAAAATTGCCTAAATTGAGGGCACTCGATTATAGTATGGATGAGATCTGCCTTTGAACCTGCATACTATAGACAAGCGGGAGATGGGGTTCTCCCACAGAGCCAGCGTCTATATTGGGGGAAATATACTAAGTGGGTATAAGAGCAGGATTATGCTGTACTGGGCCGCTGCTGCAACTTCTCGCTGAGCCATCCTGGCTTCCTGCCGCTCCCTGTCTTCCAGGGCACCCACATCCTTTTCTGTGCCTCTCTGAATTTTAGATAGGTGTCAGGAATATTCAACACTAAGGATTTATATAGGGAAGGTATCTTGTGTTTCCACATATCTCCAATTATCTATTTTCCCTCTCTAGTGGATTAAACTCAGGCACGTTTGTTACATCTTTGATATGGTTAAAGATGGGGTGCCATAATTGAAAATACCAAAATAACTGACTCTTATGTATGTTGAATTCAATTGCAAATCTTTGAATGAGTGCAGTTGTATCCAACCATCACATCTCTGAGCTACAGGACTCCAATGTTGTCCCAACTTTAAAGCAGTGGGGATAGTGGACCTATTCAAGCAATGTCCTTTGCCACAGGGAAGCTTCCTATGATATAGAATGGCACCTATCCCCTGCATGGTGTCCTGTCACATTTTTTAAACTGTGGCTACAGCTTAAGGCAGGCTGGTATTCCATTTTCCATCACATAAATAAAGAAGAAGGTCTGTTTCCACCATTGTCCACTTTTAAGTCACATAGAAAGGGCCATGAGTCATTTGACAAAAATCCAGAATATGTTTTAAAGGGCCCTCAAAGAATTACTCTAATGAATTGCTGCTCCCTTGGACCCTTGATATCTTTCTTATTGGAACAGAAATGAGCATGTTTTGTAGTTAAGTATTTAAAAGGAAATTCTCATCTAGTCGGAATCCAGAGCAGATGATGGTAGAAGATGGCTTTCCATACAAACAGCCCAAGTCCTAAAAATATGTTTACGTGTGTATATCTCCTCGCAGGTACATCTACACCTAACCTTGATTTAGATATCAACATCAATGTAAGTCACCATTTTTCCATGCACAAACTTACACCTAGATGGAGACTTATGTTGTTACGAGGGGGTGGAGCCTCGTATTATTGAATTTACAAGCAAAGAAGTTACTATTAACAACATACCACCCATTTGTGGAAATTTCTGCCACTAGGTTGAAGGTATCCCTATAGAAATTTAAAGCACAATTCTCATCTTTACCAACTTATCTTGAGTCTGAGAAGGAAAAAGGTGGTGCAAATTGTTTAATTTTAGTCCAAACATAGATTTTGAGGCAGTGTTTAATCAGCACATTCTTCCAATGGGCTGAAAATAATTCAAACCTAAAAATAACAATTACTACTTTTTTAAATTTAAAAATACATTTCCCTAACTCCCATTCACCTACGACTACAATAATAAGACAGGACAACAGGCTTTCCATAAAGCCTAACATATTGTTATATTTTAATTGTTTTTATTTTTAATCAAATAATACATTTATAGAATTAAATTAAAATAAATTACATTATATGGTAATCACCCTTTCCTCTCTTGTGTTGAATATATCATGGTCTGGGATGCAAGGTATGTAATACTGTATTTGAAATGTATTTGTAATTTAATTTAAAAATATGTCATTATTTGCAACATCATTTTAATATTGAAGTTTGAATATTAATAATAACTTTTTCATTTTAAAAATATTTGATGGCCATTTAGGCACCCCTAATCCCTCTATTATGTGACTGTCTAGGAGGAACCCACAAACACTTAGGGGCCGATTCCGATCTCGGCCGGTAGGGCACCGAATCGGATTCGGCTTAACCGGATCCGATTCGGAGCCCTCTTTCCCGACCGATTCGTACGTGCGTCCGGCCGAGCGAGTACGATGCGAGTGCACGCGAAATCGCCGACCGACTTGTTCGCGGGTCCGAACCGCTCCGACCGACTCGCACAGACACGACTCGCACCGCGCAATGGAGACGTTCCCCGGCCGGGCAAGTACGATGCGCCCCTCGAGCAGTCCGACCGACTCACGCCGTCCGGCTCGAAAGAGCAGTCGGAGCCGGACTTTGGGGGTCCGTGTCGGACCCCCCTGTATGCGTAGCCGCGCAAGTCGCACACAGGGGGGACCCATGGGTCCCCCCTACCTGTGCATGTACGCCGCGAGTCGCATCGAGGCGTACCCGCTGTAGGGGGCGCCCTTGTTCGCCTCGTACCCATTGAGTCAATGGGAGCCCGCGTACGCGTTGTACGTCCGGCTCCCATTGACTTCAATGGGAGTCCGACCGACTCGAGTCCGATTGCATGCGTGCGCATCGTACTCGTTCGCTCGGACTGCCAGAGTCCGATTCGGTCGGAAATCTCTCCAGGTCCGGCTCGGTCGGAGTGATTTCCGGCCTGAATCGGAATCGGCCCCTAACTGTCAGCTACTCCCAGTCATGTGACCTAACACAGGCTACAGGCTACAAAAGGCTCAATTTCTAAAGGTTCAGGTGGGTAATAATGCCAACAAGGGATTTGTTAAAAAAAGTTCACATATAAATATATTAATAATTTGGGACTTCCAAGGATGACATCATAACGTAATTGAAAATTATACACTTAACTCTTTAAGAAAATGCGGGTGTATGTATTTAGATCAAATTTATATTGAAATTCAAAATCAGAAATATATAGGTTCAAAAAATCTGTCTTCACATAAATTGACAGTGAACACTGCAATATGTTAGTATGCCATTTGTTTCCAAATATATAACAAGAGTCTGTCTCTATGAGGAGGACTAGACTCTGAACATAAATTTAGCAATGACTAAAAAGAAAGTCCAAAACGGAATATTTGGTTTTCCATTTGTATGTAATTCACTTTCTAAAAGTGGCATTTTATAAATTGTAATGTCAAATCTGACTTTCCCATTAAAGATAATTTTTTATTATAATTTCTTAGATACCAAACATATGTTTATCTGCCTTCAATAAAAAATAGCACTTATTACATTTAATAAGGCAACCCAATGTTATGTTATAAGACAGATAGGCCTCACAGTAGTGAAAAACAAATTTCGACGTTTTTCACTACCAGGACATGTAACACTAAAAAGTACATGTCCAACCTTTCAATTACAAGGCCCCCTACCCTACAGACTACCAAGGGCCTGCCTTAGGGGTGACATATGTAAAAAAAAGGGGAGTTTAGGGTTTGACAATGGGGTTTTATTGCCAAGTCGACATGGCAGTGTACAACTGCATTCAGGCTGCAGTGACATGACTGCGTCAGGTTTTAAGGTCCTGTTTATTTTTTTATTTTTTTATTTAGGAAGTTTTATATAGCGCTGGCCTGACCCGAGGGTATCGGAGTGCTTTACGTCAGATACAGTGCTGAGAATCACATAAAACAATAAAAGTGCAGGTCGATGGCGGGGAGTTCTGGTTCGAAGTCTTGGGGACAAGGGGTCGAAGCAGTGAGAGGTGTCTGCTTCCCCGCTCCGACTGCTCCTATCGGTTCCCTAGGGAGCGGTCGAGGAACAGGATTTTGAGTTGACTTTTGAATTTTACAAAAGAGGGAATAATTCTGATGTGAGGGGGAATAGAGTTCCAGATTTTAGGCGCGCTCCTGGCAAAGGATCGTGCCGCAGTTTTTTGTTTTCGAGTTTTTAGCGGGATGAGTAGGAGGGAGTTTGAGCTTCTGAGGTTCCTGGCTTGACCGGCTTTTTTGAGTTTGGCCGCCAAATATTCGGGTTTGCCGGTGTGCAGGGCTTTGTGTGTGAGGCAGGCTGTTCTGAAGCTAACCCGCATTTCGACGGGGAGCCACTTAAGTTCTCTGAGTGCAGGAGAAATATGATCGAATTTCTTGATTCCGGTGACCATTCTGGCTGCCGCGTTGAGAGTTGTTTTGAGGGGAGCAAGATGTGATTTTGCTATTCCTGAGAGGACTGCATTCCCATAGTCCAGTCTTGACAACACCAATGTTTTGGTGGCCTGTTTGAGATCACTGGACGGAATGAAAGGTTTTATTTTGTTCAGTAGCTTTAGGTTAAAGAAAGCGCTCTTAGCTGAGTTCTTGATGTGTATGGTCATGTCCAGTTTCGGGTCTAGCGTGATGCCTAGTGATTTGACAGAGTCGGCCAGGATGAGGTTCCCGTTGAGCGCATCAATGGCTTTTAGCCATTCAGCAATTTGGGGGTTCTCCTCTTTGTTCGAGATGAGGAGTATTTTGGTTTTGTCGGGGTTTAGTTTAAGGTGGTTACATGACAGCCAGTGATGAACATCTCTCAGTACGTCATAGAGTCTTTGAATGTCCCTGATGGAGGTGGTTTCCAAGTAGATCTGAGTATCGTCTGCATAAATATGGAAGCAGATGTTGGCTTTTTTGAGTAGTTTGGTGAGAGGTTCCATGTAGATGTTGAAAAGTTGCGGGGAGAGCACTGAACCTTGAGGGACTCCCTTGTTGACTGGATGAAGGTCGGATGCAAAGTTTTTGATTTTGATTCTTTGAGTGCGATTGTGTAGGAAGGAAGAGAACCATTGGAGGACCACCTCGCCAAGTCCGGCTCTTTCTTGGAGAGCCCTAATGAGGAGTTTGTGGTCTACCGTGTCGAATGCTGCCGATAGGTCTAGGAGAATGAGGAGGCAGCATTGGTCAGAGTCTAGTGATTCGTGGATATCGTTAATGATGTTGAGGATCGCGGTTTCAGTGCTGCGGCCTTTTCTGAAGCCAGACTGATGGAAGTCAAGGAGGTTGATGTTGTTCAAGTGTTGGGTTAGTTGTTGGAGCACGCATCTTTCTAGGATTTTGGACAGAAGAGGAAGGTTAGAGACAGGTCTAAAGTTATTAAAATCCTTTATGTCAAGGCCGGGTTTTTCAGCAGAGGCGTGACTTGTCCCACTTTAAGGCAGTCTGGAACGACTCCGTTTTTCATGGAGCTGTTTATGATTGTGCACCAGAGCGGTGCTAGGGAGCGCTTCAGCTTTTGGTCAGTTGGGGGGAATGGGGTCTAGGACATGAGATGAGGGTTTGGAGGTGGAGATAAGATTGATTATCTCAGTTTCCTGAATGGGGCGGAAGTTTATGTGCTGTGAAATTCCTAGGGCTACTTCATAACAAAATATAAGACCATAATTATATAAATGATGATAGTGACACTGAAATTAGAAAAATACAAAAAAGTTTTTTTATTGGAAAAATGCTTCATTAAAATGCGGAGGCCTAGTGTGCATTTTTGCTAGATACATTATTTACATGGCCTGCATATTGCAATCCATCATTTTTAATCTCATCTTGGAGACATCTTGGAAACCACCCAGTTTTTAATTTGATTTATAAATTGTCATATTGATATCATAAAAATGAAGATGAGATAAAAAATGTAAAAATGATGGATTGCAATATGCAGGCCATGTAAATAATGTATCTAGCAAAAATGCACACTAGGCCTCCGCATTTTAATGAAGCATTTTTCCAATAAAAAAACTTTTTTGTAGTTTTCTAATTTTAGTGTCACTATCATCATTTATATAATTATGGTCTTATATTTTGTTATGAAGTAGCCCTAGGAATTTCACAGCATGTATGTCCCTGCCTAGGTGTACTTCACACTAGTATCAGGGGGCCCTTTGTTCTTTACAATTGGGGCGGAAGTTTAGCCAGGATTTGGTAGAGGGACAAGGGGCGATATCATACGCCCCAGACTTGCTGCTCTTTGTGGGGAGGGTATTGTTGGTGTCCAGTGAGAGTTCGATCTTAGTGATCTTGTCATTAAAGAAGTTGGCGAAGTTGTCGCAGAGTTCTTTGGACGCCTGTATTGCGAAAGTATCGGGCTTGGAGGTTTGTTGCCTGATGATGTTATAGAGATCTCTGGGTCTATTTTTTGCGCTGTCCAGCGCGGAGCGGAAAAACGTGGATTTCTTGTTCTTGATGTGATTGTTGTACTTCCTACGAGCTGTTTTGAGTTGTTCGCGTAGGGTAATAGTAGGGTTATTCCTCCAGCGTCTTTCTTTGGCTCTTAGTTGTCTCCTTTCGGAGTTGATGTCAGTGTTGAACCATGACCTGGACGGAATGGCTCGGCTTTCTTTTAGCTTTAGGGGGGCTAGTTGGTCAAGCATAGCCACCAAATTTGAGTTGTAAAGCGAGGTGAGTTCGGTTGTGGAGAGGTGGTCGTTGGCGCTGGGAAGGAGTGAGCTTATCCTTTCTTCTAGTGCTACCATGGGAATCTGGGTGAGGTTTCTAGCCCATTTGGAGGGGTCTTGCACGGGTGGCTGGGAAAGCATCTTTTGGTTGATGTGAAATAAGATCATGTGATGGTCCGACCAGTCCACGGGGAGTATTTGGTCGATCGTAATTGCGTCTCGTTGAGCGATAATGGCATCCAAGGTAGCTCCTTTATTGTGCGTTTCCTCTGAGCAGTGTTGGGATAAGTTGTTGTCACGGAGAAGGTTGGATAACGTTTGAATTAACTGGTTGTTCGCTTCATTCCACCGAAGGTTTAGGTCACCAAGAATTAGGTTGTTAGCGTCCCCGAGTGCGCAGTGAGCAATCAGGTCAGATAAATGCTCCCCGAATGCGGAGGTGTTGCCTGGTGGGTGATAGAGAAGGTGGCAGAGTAGTGCTCCATCATCCTTAGTCTTTATATTGGCGGTAAGACATTCAAAGGTGTTGTACTTGCAAGAGTCCATTTCCACAATGGCGATGTTGTCCTTATGAATGATAGCTACACCTCCCCCTCGTTGGTCTTTTCTGTCTTTGTTAATAATGGAAAGACCTGGGGGCAGAAGCATATCTAGGCATGGTGAGGAGAGCTTGTTGAGCCAAGTCTCCGTGATGAACGCAATGTCTATGTCCTGCGAGAGGATGGCTTCTGCTAGTTCAGTTGCATGCATAGAGGCAGATCTGCAGTTAATGAGCATGCAGTTGGTGGAAAGCTCTTTTTTGCTGAGGTTCTTTCCCCGGGGGGCCCTGGGTAAGGTGGTGAGGAAGGGCGGAGGTCTAGGGGGTTTCGTGAGAGGATGGTCTCTTCTGAAACCCGTGATCACTTGGATCTTGGGGAGTCAGTAGGAAGGGAGTCGTATGATGAGGCTAGATCGGCCGCTTCTTCTAAAGACATTGCGGCTTTGGTTCTAGTGGGTCTTGATGTCAGGGTCTCGGTGTCAGTATTTATGCGTCTCTGTAACCTGGGCGCGGGGGCTTTGGTTTCTAAGGGTTTCTGTGACAGGGTCTCAGCGTCCGTTCTTGAGGGTCTATGTATCCGTGTGGCGGGGGTCGCTGAGGGCCCGGTAGAGCCCTTAGGGTGGTTGGAGCTGGACGGAGTAGGCACCCTGGGGGGGATTGCTGGGGCATTCAGGACTTGTCGAGGTTGGTAAGGATTTCGTTCAGGCCTCGGGATATCATTTCTAGCTGGCTTTCTAGTAAAGTGAGACGCTGCGCCATGATGTCGGGGGCGGGGGTGAGGGGATCTTGGGAAGGGTCGCCCTGTGAAGTGTAGGTCGTGTTTAAGTTATGTTGCCTATTACTACTTGTGTAGACCATGTTGTCTCCTTTTGGGACCCTGGGTGGGGGGTGCATTGGGTCATGCCGTGGGTTCGTCCTCCTGAGGTCTGCGCGAGTACTAGTGTGGTTAATGGTCGGTGTCGGCAGGGCGGGGTCAAGGCGTTGAGGTGGGTGGATCATAGGAGGAAGTTGAGTTTGGCGTTCCTCTGGGAGTTGGAGATCACGATTCATGGAGGCGATGGAGTGGGAGGAGACTCTGGGGTGGCGGGAGGTGGTGGCATAGGGCGAGGTGGTGATTGTTTGTTTCTCCTGGTGTAGCAAGTTATCTGGGGGTGAGAACTGGGTCAGGCAGGGTCGAGACAAGTGGAGGAGAGCGGTTTGGAGTGTGGGGAAGAGGGAGTCGAAAGCCTCTAGGTTCTCATTGTTTGCCTGTATCAGGACTGTGCCGTTAGTGTAGATGGTCACAGACATGTTCCCGCCCCTTGACGAGCGATTAGGGAGCAAGGTCATTAGTTTGCAGCTATGCGAAGTAGTTGTGGTTTTAGAGATGTAAAGTTGCGTTCTGAAAGTGGTGTTCCAGTCATCTGGTCTTTCAGTGTGGAAGATGAAATCCATCTTAATCTGCCCTTTGGAGGAGCAGTGGTATGTGTCCATGAATAGTGTTTCTGGGTGCTGTCTAGTCAGTCTATGTTTGAAATTTCTTCTCGCTTTAAGAGAGAGGTTAAGGGGGTAGCTAATAGCGAAGGAGTTCGCGCCGTGAGGTTTCAAGTGGCTCGATAAGGGTTGGTTGTAGGGAATTGGCGTGCCCGGTGACATTGTAGGGTTTCTAAGAGGGGGTGTCTAGGACGTTTGGTGTGTTTGGACGGATCAGTTAGGGGTGACTTAGAAATTGTCGCCTTAAGTTGGGCCAGGGAGGTAGGGCTAACAACTGTGCGGCCCCTTATTTTCCTGTTTAAGTGGGTGGCACAATACTTGCTGTAGGCCCACTTATAGCATTTAGTGTACAGGCCCTGGGTATATGGTATACCAGTCTACATGGGACCTACGAGTAAATTAAATATGCCAATTGGCTATAAGTCAATGTTTTCATGTTTTAGAGGACTGAGCACACACACTTTAGCACTGGTTAACAGTGGTAAGGTCATAAGGCCAACATAAAATGAATTTCAGCACATAATGGAGGTAAGTAGACAAAAAGGTTTGGGGTAAGACCACCCTAAGACTGACAGGTCTAACATTATTCATCAGTTTTCTGAAATTGTATGCCTCTTTACTAAGCTACCTTTAGTAAGGAGTAGCTTTTTGGGCCAACTGAAGCAGATCATACATTTTATTTTTTTAAAGAAAGTATTTCATATGCTCCAGCAAAAAAATATCATAATCCATCTCTTGCTACAGGACTACCAATCATTCTACAGATCATATTACAACACTGATCAGCCACCCGCCAAGTTGTCAATTATGTAATCCTCTTTAAGGACAGAAACAACCCCTGCCTTCTCGTCCTCCTTGACATCACTGCAGCCTTCAACCCAGTCAACCACCCAGCTCTGAACAACACCCTGAAATGATGTGTGGGACTTTCAGGCACTATCTCTAAATGGTTCAGATCCTACCACATTGACTAAGGCCATCTCATACAAATACATTACACACAATCACAAACAATTCTGTCTCCTGAGGAGTACCCCAGGGCTTGATGTTCTCTCCCATCATCTTTAACTCTACATAAATCCATACTTGCATATATCAACATCAAGGTCGATCAATGTACAGGTGATACTGAACTCCACTTTAGAATATCCCCACCTAACAATACACTGTGAGTGAAATACATCCTCAACCCAATGAATCTAAACCACACAAGGACTGAATTTCCTCTGTTTGCCAACAGCACATAGCAACCCTTGATTCAAACCTGACTCTCCAACTTAAAACCACTAGGCCTTAACCCCAGTCAACAGACCATGCACAATCTCTGGTACTTAAGCTCAACACACAGCCAGGAAGATCAAGACAGTTTGGTTCCAACTCTTGCTGCTAAAGAAAGTGAAACAGCTTGCCCTTGAAGATAACTTCGAAACAACCATACAAACCATAGTCCTCTCCCATCTGGACAGTGGCAATGCCCTGCTCAGTGGTCTCCCTAATACCATTCCTAGCACACCTGAAAGGAATCCTATATGCAGCATCACGGCTCAAGTGCCAAAGAAATTAAACCATATCGCCCCCACGTTCAAAGACCTACACTGGCACCTCCTTCTTCAATTGATCATCTTTAAGTCAGACTGCATAACTTATAAGGCCCTTAACAACAGGATATCAGCCTGCCTGGCTAACAAAATAGCCATATCTGGGGGATTACACCAGGCCAGGAACCTGGATATCATAAGACTGGAGTCAAAACAAGAAGTTAAATAAAACAGAAAGCAATCTTTCTTATCCATGGTCCCATGAGCATTGCTATCAAAATCATATTTCATTCAACTCCTAAACATTTAGGATAAGACAGAAGAGCTGAAGGCATACCTTGTGAAGGATCATAACCTCTTACCAAATATTCTTCCCTTGACCTTATCCCAATGCTTATATCTTCCTGGAGGTCATGCCCCCGTTCAGGGCTCTGTTGGTCTCATCCTAGGCTCAGGCAGTAAAAATACCAATACACACATACATACATACATGCATACATAGTCTAATGTAGGCTGTCCTTTCATTTTGGAGATGGATGCTTCTCATCATGTGATAGGAGGTATTTTGGACAGATTTTCTAACATTTTGCATTGTGGATGCTGCTTTCTTGGCACAGCCACACGCAAAATATTATATCTGATTTACAAAGCCTTGCATCACATTTTAGTGGCTTTGCATGGGATTTTTTCCATAGCTCCGCCTTGTATTACTTTGCAGTAGGGAGGTGTTCCATGGATGGAACATGGGTGTCCCCATGCATCCATCCACGGATTTGTGGCACAGATTTACTAAAGCTGGTGTACCTGGGAATGCATCAAAAAGATATGCCTCCCAGAAGCAGGCATAACAAGGAAAAATGCCTTTATTTCTCCTTTGTTACTTTCTCTAGCTAGCCCTTCCTGCACAACAATAATCCTGCCTGTAACTCAGGCATCCTTGCATTGTGGTGCAAAGGTGCCTGGGTTGACGTTAGGCATAACACAGTGCGTCAGCACTAAACGACAGAAGAAATGTGCCATATCATCTAAGATATGGGGCATTTCTGCTGTCTCCCTTTTCCACAATGCAGCACAGCAACTTTACTTGCTGCCCTGCGTTACTTGAAATGCAAATATATCTGCCATCCTGTGTCAGTTTCAGATATTGGCCTGGTTCATCTAATAGCTCATCTCTATAAACAATGTTCACCAGCAGAGTTAAATTATACCATCATTGACAAGGAATTGTTGGCCATACAAGATATTTTAAACAATGGAGACATAGGGCCTGATTATGAGTTTGGTGGTGTGGGAGCGGGGCAGCATGCCACCACACCGCTCCCACATTGCCAAATTCCACCGCCCACTACCTGCTGGATTACAAATTGTAATCTGGGTGGCCGGGCGTGCTGCAGCTGGCCCACAGCCCTGCTTTTCAAAGGCTCATAAGAAAGCCTTAGAAAGGCAGCGCCGTGGGATAGCCACAGCGCGTTCCAGCATGGAATGGACTGTAAAGTCCATGCCATGCCCCGCAGCATGTATCCCAAAGGCCCTGAGGCAACAGGGGACCCTTTAGGCCCCCCCTTTGTTGACTCTCCACCACCCTTTTCATGGCAGACTCACTGCCATGAAAATGGTGGCTGACAGTCAACTCGTAATATGCTTGGCAGTGCCGCAGAGGCACTGCACAAGCATATTGTGACCTCAGACAACCGCTCCAGCGCCAGGGATCGCGGATCCCTGGCAGTTGCGGCGGTCCTAATGTGGTCCGACTGCCGTAGTTGACATACGGCAGTCGGACCACTGGTGCGGCAGTCCCCGACCGCCACCGCAACTCCACGTGAGTTTGGAGGTCCTATGGACCGCCAAACTCGTAATTAGGCCCATAATTTGTTAGGAGCCAAACACCCTATAGAAGTATATACTTAACAGAGCAATCAGTCAGCTAGTGCACACACTCCTTTGGTACTCTAATGGACTCTGTCTTCCTTCTATGATTTTATGATCACTTACAGACCAAGGTAATAGAGTGGGAAGGCAGATTCCTAATCAAGATAAGAATGAAAATCAAGTGACTGAGGAACTACATTTCATTTTGTCTCTGAAGGAACTCTGCGTTCATTCTATTGTATTGATTAATGTTGTTTCCTTTTTGGTTAACATACATGTAGAGAGATATTACCTAGTAAAGAGGGTTGGTTAAACGAATGGGAAAAAAGACATACAAAATTGACTATTGCATCTTGGAAAAGATATGTATTTACCATCAGATGAGTTAATTCAACAGGTGGTGAGGTGGCTCTATGATTCCGAAGTGGCTAGGCATCAAGGGTTTGCAAAGTAAATTGGAGTATTGAGACCTTTACTTGCTTCACATAGACATTGTCATGCAGTGTTGAAGGATTGTATCGTAGAATTTCCAAGAGTTTAGCATCAACAGTGATTCCAGAGTGTGAGACAGTCATCCATTTTGCAATGATCACCTTCATTTTGTTGATTGATACTGGTGGTAACTGACTCGGATTGTGCCCTGGGCTCTGCTAATCAAACCCAGGGCCAGTGCTCTGTGTAAAAGGTATATGGTAATTAGGTGTTATTACAATTGGTATGCCATTCTACTTGTAAGCCTCTAGTATATGGTAGGGCATGTAGGTTTAAAGGCCGAGCAGATTTAAATCACTAAGTGCACACTGTTGTGTTGCTCCTGTCATTGTACAGGCAGCTCTCCTTTGCAGGGTGCTTTTAAAAGTAAAGTATATGAAATTTTGACTTCCAAAGTATTAAACTTCCTTTATTAACATATAAATCACCCCTAAGGTCTCCCGTAGGTGTCCCAGGGGTAGGGTGCCTTGTATCTATAAACATGGACATTATAAAATATGTTTTATATGCGCTGGTACGAGAAAAACTGCCAATTTCATTTTAACTCATTGTAGCATACTGGTTCCATAGGCTAACATGGGAATACTTTAATAAAGTATAAATATTGACAAGAGCAACCTAAAAATTACTTCAAGGTATTAAAATGATAGAATAAAGCCTACAACTTGTCAAGGTTAGGTTTATTATAACTATAGCAGAAAAAAAGGTATAGCACTTTCTTTTATGATGAACTAAATCCAGCCTCCCAGCAGCCTCTCCAGATTGCCCAGACTATAGCAGGCTGAGCCAAGCTGCTCTGATGAGGTGTGATTTGGTCTGAATAGAGACAAAGGACATCTGGTGGGAGGACATATGCAGCTGCAGAGCAAAAGGGAGGATGGGGGTGGAGTAGCATATCTGGTCTTCAAAGAGGGAATGACAGTTAAGACAGGACACACACCCCCACATCCTGCACCTCCACCCAGACAGGAGCCCCAGTAATTGAATTAGCAGATGGGCTGGAATAGGAGTGTTAGGGAAACTTAGCCATGCCAGTGGATTGGCTTAGCCAGATCTTAACCTCCAGGAGAGAGTTTCTCCATTTTGGATTTTAAAGAAATAGTGCTTTCTGGGACAAGAATATGCCACACTATAAAGTAAACTTTCATACTTACCCTGTACCCCATTGGTCAGGTGTGCCCCTGTTTGTCACCCAGTAACACTGGATAATTATGAGAGAGTTGCCCAGCAACTCATATCCCTGACTGAAACTACAAGAAGAAGAAGGTCTGCCCTGCTTGAACTCTGACCTGCACCAAGAGGATTCCATTCTGAATGTTTGCACCTACTGCACACTTTGGGAACTACAGCCCTATGGAATTTGCCTTGCTATAAAAAGAGAAGGAAGGGACTACCTGAAAGCAACAGGTTAAAAGAGCTCCACCTGCATCATCTCCAGCAAGAAGAAACCAGCTGACCACCTTCAGCTGGTCTTTAAAGGATTTGGCCAGGTCCATTGTAGGAAAAGTAGTCCCAGCATCCCAAGGAGCAACTCAGAGCTTCAGGGACCTTGGATTGGTGTTGTGGAAATTTTGGAACCCCAAAAAGACCTTCTGGAAGAAGATACAGATGTTTTAGAAGATTGGAGAATTTTTGGAAAAAAGCTCTATAAGGTCACTGAGAGTCAAGAATGTGACGTCGAAACCTGACCTGGCGTGATATTTAGGTTGTCCCCACTGAAGCTCTGGAGCTTTTCGCTGTTGATGAGACTTCCAGGAGTTGACTGAGGCATCACGCTGAGCCAAGCCACCAGCGTTGAACCCAAAGCTGGCCTGACGAGGAGCCTTGTTTGACCTCGGGAGAAAAAGTTCCAAAAAAGTGACTAAGTCAGAAGGAAAGAACTTCACTGGGCCCCATACCTTAGTGTATCCGACCCGCTCTCCATCACAGTCGGCCTGAAGCTTTGATTTTGTCTGGACGCGTTCCTGTCAAGCGCGTCCAGATGTACCATAGTCGCGCTTTTGGATATTAGGGACTAGAAATTGTTTATTCTTTAAAAATTCATATCAACAGTTCTCTGCATTGGATTTAGGTCATTTTGGTGTCATTTTAACCATAACAATATTTTTATTTTTATACATTGGTGTTGGATTTTCATTGTGTGTTCTTAGTTATTTAAAGTATTGGTGTTTTTAAATGCTTTACACACCTGTCTACTAAGTTAAACCTGGCTGCTTGTAGGCAGCTACCAAGGGTTGAGCAAGGGAATAATTTATTGAGACCTTGACTGGGCCTTATATTGTGGTTGTGGCCTTATTCCTAGTGGTAGATCCATATTACTAGCGGTAGGCCCCTACCTACACCTACTAATAATCCACATTCCAACACAGAGGTAGGGAGCATTTGATTAAGAGGGATCATTTTTTGTATTTGCCTGGTTTGCCTACATTTAAGGAATTAGTGCAGATATTTTCACAACCTGTTGTTCATTTGCATGGTGCTCCACAGCTATTATTTACTGATAGAGCATCTCAGTTCATTTCAGAGTTTGGTCTTCCTTGCGTTAAGAGTTAGATATGGAGGTTCATCAACAGTACCTAAGATATCAAGCTTTAGCGCAAATGGATACACAGGCACTGTGGTTGAGAGAATTAACATACAATAATATAGTGCAGTCATCTATTTGGGATGTCACCTTACATATGCATGCATGGTCGTCATCCTTGTATCTTTCCACTGGATCCACCTGTGTCAACCTCTATTCCATCTGTGCAATAATATTTGAATGAGTAAATTGAGAGCAAGAAATCAGCACAAAGACCTTAAAAAAAAGATAAATACACTTATAAGTTTTATGATGATCAGAAGAGTGATGCACCTCAGTAGGTTGTATAGGGAAAGTATGGTTACATACAAAGAACATTCAATCGGATAGACTCTCTAATTTACACTCAAAATTTGTAAGGGCAACTTGTAATTGAACAAGATATGTCTCCAGTTACTTGATCAGATTGATATTGCAAGAGTCCATGATTTTTCATGGGTCACACTTAAATCCTAGTCCAGCCTACTCCAGCAATAACATGTCTTGCTTCAGATCATATGCTAGATGAGTACGATTCAGATGATAGGTATGAGATACAAAGTGTAGATGCAAGAGTTGTACAAGGGAAATCACAATCTTTGGTGAATTGGAAGAGTTATTCGGGATCCACATACCGGCAGCATCGAGGGGGACTGACATCCCCGCACCATCGCCGTGAGGGCAACGGCCAGCGTTGAGGAGTGATTACTTGCAGCCAGGGGGAACGGCGAACGGCGCACACCAGACCACACCTCCCAGCCACCCCTGCGACCGCAGTGACGCGGTACAGCGCGCCGGAGGCACATAAAATCAATCACAGCCTCCCGCAGCGCGGGACGCGCGCGGGCGAAGCCCGGGCCAAGGGCGGGCCCGTCCTGCGCCCGTCCTCGTCAGGAAGAGGCAGGGCCACCCCCCTTGGTCGTCCTGACTGGCATTACAGAAGTACCAGCCGGTAAGACTTTTATTAGTCTATCTCCCTTGCCGCTATCACAAGCACCCAGCTTACTTTCCTGGGACATCACCGCCATAGCTGGCCAACGCCCGCAACCTGAGGTGCACTAAGGACTTCCAGACTATAGTGACTTTTTTTATCATTTCTTAAGTGGGCTGGATGTGTTACAGTGGGGGTGTCTAGAGCTGGCTGTACATTTTCAAGTCTATAATTGTAGGTTTTCTTTTCCAGGCATTAGAGGTTTATAGGCCCTGGAGTCGGATGAGTGACGCTGTAATGTAGAACAGAGTGGGACTGGGAATCAACCTGCCACTAGCCAACAAAATGGGGAGGAGGGTAGGCCCTACTCGAGCCAAAACGATAAGCACTCCCCCACTCCCCCCAACATCTATAGATAAAATGCTCCAGAGGGCAATAGGGGTGGTGGACTCTGAAATCGAGCTAACAGAAAGGCGGTTATCACTTACTCCTGATCTATTTATTCCTCCTTCTATGCAGATCACCCAGTCAAACCAGGTCCAAATCCAGGCAGATGTCCACCCACCGCCTCCTTCTGAGGCAGTATCACACAAAAAAGCGATCGGCAAAAGCAAAAATGCTCAGAGTATCCCCAAGAACGAAAAGCGTAAACTAACATCTGAGGCTGGATCAAAAAAAAAGAAATATTGTGAGGATACTGCTGTCAACATAGAGGGGGATGTAGAGCAAGAGCTTAGAGCAGGCAGGCTGAATCCAGCTAGTGCAGATAAGACATATCCGCCGTGGGCTCTGAACTTAGTGGCAGATGTGAGAAGTTGGCCTGGCATATGCTGTCCACTAATTATAGTGGGCACCTTGCACCAGTCCAAACAACCCCTTATTGGAGATAGGTTAAAGACAACCTTTATTGAAAGCTATCCTAGTGGTAGCTGTGGAGAGCAGCCTTCAGGCTAAGTCTTGAAGGAATGTAAAGCAGCTTGTTTTACCAGTCTATAATCTCTTGAGTGACCAAATGAAAGAGCACCACACCAGGTATATATTCAAAATATATGTATTTATGGCTAAACACACCCCTCTAGTCTCTTTATGAGGCTAGAGTTCGAAGTACATAAGTTATAAGTTATTAAATCACAGTAGTAGCACAAATACACGTTTGGGCCCTAGGGGCGTACCAAACCATATACCAATAAAGAGGTATGCGAACCACGACTGAACTAGACACTAGGCCTAGAGCCTCTAGAAGTGCTTGGACCACAAGGAACCACCCAAGGTAGTGACACAGGGGACCCACGGGAGACGCGTGCAGTGTAAATACACAACCGCGATACGCCGTTAACTTCTATGGAGAAAGTCGGGATCGGGAAAATAGAGGAAAGGGACACTTAAAAGAGGACTAGGACAAAACCCTTTGAGATCTAGGACTTTGAAGAGTCTCTACCCACGGGAGCACCGGAGTACTTGTGTTACCTCACCCAGGGAAGCCGGGTGCATAGGTGCCTTTCGGGGTCGGGTTTCGTCGTCGTTTCGAATGGCGATCTGCTGCAAAGTGCTGCTGGCGGCCAAGAGAAAAGTGTCCGGGTGGATCCAAGAGTGGATCGGAGTTCTGAAGAACCTGAAAGCAGAGGGGACAGAGTCTGGGTCACTAGCCAGTGACCAGGAAGGCGATGGACAGATGCCCACCGATGTCGAGTGCTTCAGGTGCATTGACGGTCGTATTGACTCTTCAGCCACGAGGTCCAGGAGGCGTTGTCGGCGACCAGGAGCAGGATTCGGGCTGGTACATGATGTCTGTCGAGTACTGAGGTGTCGGCGACCGGATTGGACCCAACAAGCCTTGGCAACGGCAAGTCTCGGTGAAGATGTAGATCGTCGATGGTGCAGACCAGCAAGGTCTGTGGAACTCACCCAGCGAGGGTAAGTGAGGGCAGGCCTGGAGCAACCAGGATGCCAAGTAAGAAAAGGATTGGCCTTCGTTAAGGGCTACTAGCCAACGGGCTAGCGACCGCGAAGGAGCCTCATGACGCCGCACGTGGATCTGGCTTACAGGACACTCGTGGAGTGGGGGCCAGTGATCTTCGGTGCAGGTGGTGCTGGAGGCTGGGGCTACTCGGAGTCCAAAGCACGACTTCTTGGGAGACCCAGAAGAGGATGCACTTGCAATTGTGCTCGGTGTCCAGGGGTCACGGTCTCAAGTCACCCACGATAGCCACGGGCCTCAGCTTTGCTGGGGACTCAGGAGTAGCCTCGGGAAGTCTGAGAAACCACCTCTGGTGATGCGATGACTTCGGCGTCCGACGGTAGCTTCAGAAATGCGAACCGGACAGATGCTTCTTTGGTGCCTGCCAAGCAGGGAGTCACTCCTTGACCCCAAGGGAGATTCTTCAGTCCTCTAATCTTGTCGTAGAGCGTCGAAGGTCCAGGATTCAGTTTCAGAGTTTCGTCCAGGTATAATCTAAAGTCCTAAGGACTGGGTTCCTACCTTTATTCTAAAAATAAGGGTTGGACTACTCTGAGGCCCCACCTATGGGTGGGTCAGGGCAGAGGGTGGCTACACCCCTTTCCCTTTGTCCAGTTCGCGCCAAAGCAGGGGCTGCAAGCCCCTGATCCGGTTTGAACTGGGGTATGCACTAGGGACACCAAATGTGCCCCCAGTGCAGGACTTCAAAGCACCCGAAAGTGCTCCCGCCCAGCCCCAATACACATTATCCTGTCTGGGGAGGTGGTCACACCTCCCTGGGACAGGAAACCTATTGTCCAGGCCTCCCCTGCCGGAGTTTCGTCCAGCAGCAGGAGGCCAGACTCGTGTCTGTGGCAGCAGCATCCATTTTGTGATGCCAGGGCTCTGGAAAGAAGTTACCATACTAGTCAGAGTTAACATGTCTTTCCCTCTAGAAGGGTGGAATGCTACCCCCGCCACCAGGATTGGCGGGGGGTAGTATTCCAAGATGTTTGACACCAAACACGACATGTTTAGGTGCAGCCATTCCAAAGTTAGCATTTTACCGCGAGGATATAATGCGCTTAAGAGTATATGGTCAGGCTGCACTACAAACAGCATCAGAGATGGTCTCCGAACGCTGCAGAGGGGCCCTGCTCATGCAGGGGCACCCTCTCACATAGGAACCACGCACTCTGCCTTTAGGATTGATAAGGTCTGCCTTAGGAGTGACTTATAGGTTTATATGTGTGTATGTATTTAGTGATATAGGTAACCTATATCACAGTAAGGGGTGCATGCACCACCTTACCCAGGCTGCAGTAGCAGACCTGTGGTGTCAGTTTGGATGGCCTTCCAGGGGTGGCATAATACATGCTGCAGCCCCTGGCAGGCCTCTGAGGTACCTATGCCCTTGGTACATAGTATACCATATACTAGGGACTTATAAGGGCACTCCAGATTCCAATCAGAGATGTGCCTAAGGCACATGGAAACCTTTTTACAGAGAAAGCAGATAGACTGGGGCCCTGAATAGCAGGATCCCAGTCCAACTAAGTCATAAACCAGCAAAACACCATAAAAAAAGTGGGGGCAACCATATAGTCAGATTCCACCTTCCTACAGCAGATTTGCAGAATAACCTGAGGGCTATCATTAAAGAAGAACTGGCACCCCTTGTTAGCCGCCTAGATATTCTGGAGAAAGTACTAGCGTCAGGGGAGGCCCGTTCATCTAACCATCTTAATGGCCAGCCCATAAGAGGGACTGACGCATGTTGCCAGGTCGAAAGCAAGGATCTAACATTTCCGCTGGGGCCGGAGGGGAATGAATCCAAGGGCCCTAGGCCGAACTATGAGTCAGGGAACCAAAGTGCCCCCAGGTTACAGAGAGATAGGAGCAACGGCCCCGAGAACAGAACTAATAACAAGTCACCACGTTTAACAAACCTAGAAGCATCTAGCCCCCTAGACCCAGTCACCAACAGAAAAGAGAGCAGACAAATAGTACAAGGACCAAGTGAAGGCGGAAATGTCTGCCCAAGCTCAAATCTCCCAGATATAAACCTCCCTCCTGCCTGCTCCCCGTATGTAGCCATTTGGTAGGCGTCCCGCCCATTGAACCCAGCATGAAAGAAACCCATCTTGAGCTGAGGAACAAATGCCTGTTCTGGCTTGTAAAACACAAACATTTTGATTATGCCAGAGCAGGAGAAATTATAATGGTTCGCAGAGTAAGGTGGGTGGGAAATCGGAAAAAAAGTGAGATGGGTGAGTGTGTTGTCATAAATTTTAAAGACCCCTACACTGTGACCAATTTATTCAAAACCTTCATTAGTTGCCATAATTCTACAACAGCCATGAGTCTCCGACCCCTGAACTTCTTTTATCCACAACCACAGCCATTTCTAAGAAGTAGTGTTCCTCCCTCAATTCTAGAAGCTGGCGTAGGGCCCCGTTCAGAAGGCAGTTGGGATGCTCATTATAGGCTTCCACCTTTTAACATCCCGGTGAATAACAGATATGATGCATTGGAGGGGGTAGATTGACTGAAAGAGGGATCACCGGTGGTTGGGTTCACACAAGTGGTGGGACATGATTCCAAGGACACAGATAGGCGGGGATCGAAGCGAACCACGGCGGGTAGCAGTTCAAGCCTCCCCCACTTGACTAACCAGAAAGGAGAAAGAATTAAACCATCTGTGGTCCCTGATGCACAATTCGATGCCCCTTTGAGAGAACAAAGCAGAGAAAGTACAGCAAGGGGGAAAACAGGTGAGAGCTGTGTGGCCGACCCTGGCGACTCTTTTATACAAGATGATGTAGCCCCGGGGGTCATGAGAGGGGCGAGTGGGCACGCCAATGGGTTGAGGATACTCTCATGGAATGTGGCAGGTCTTAAAAACAAACTGCCCTGTACGGATTGGGGCGACTTTGTCGATAAATATGACATTTGCATATTCCAAGAGATTTGGGCGAGGGAAGACCTTCAACGGGTGGGTTATGCCTCTTATAACATCTTAGCTTCCATGGGGGGGAAGGTGAGACCCTCTGGAGGCCTATCCATCTGGGTAGGCACCCACCTTGGTTGTAGGGCGGAGCAGTTATCAACCCCTACAAGTGACATCCAGTGCGTGCTGCTCTCCTTCCCAACAAAGGTGAAAATCGCCCTAATAAATGTCTATTCTCGCCCTGTCAACAACAGCCAGGAATCGTCCACTATTGCCCTGCTGGGAGATTTCATTCCAACCCTAGATCCGGGGATATGGCTGATTGTGGGGGGCAACTTTAACTGCCACTTCGAACCCCTCACTGATCCTTTACATTTTGTCCAAACAGAAGAAGACCTTTATTGGTCTATTCCCAACTCCCTCACCACACCCATCAAAGCATGGTCTCCACTGGCCATGCAGTTAAACTCACTTACCCTCACTTTTTCATTAAGAGCATGCAACGGTCGGACCAAATCTAACCAACCAGGGCAGTCCACATTCAATAGAGTAGGCCAGGCTTCACTCATTGACTACATCTTGGTGGAAACAAGACTCTGGGGAAAAGTCCTTGATTTTTACATTGAACAAAGGCGGGACAGTGATCACAATGCCTTGATCTTAACCCTCAAACAGTGGGACCTAGGTATTGCCCAAATTTTCCCCATACTTGCCAATTGCCATAGTGCCCTAGTAGTGACTAATAACAGAAGAAACGTTAGATGGGGCCACATCCAACAGTGCCCTGAGAAGTTAGCGAAAATCTATCAGCTAGCAATGCCATCTTTAGTCAAAATGCGGGAGGCAGTCCATGAGGAGGGTCTCAATACGGACCTAGATAAGGTAGTGGAAATACATTCTGAGCTCTCCTTGAATTTGGGGGAGGTTTTTTATCCGGTGATCCGTGTTAGAGAAAATAGCCACAATAAATGCCCTTGGTTTAATGACCAGTGTCGTAAGGCCAAGCGGGGCCTATTGGATGCAGTCAAGGCCAATGACAGGCCGCAAATTAAACTTGCTAGGGCTAGATACAAACGGTCCATACAGCTGGGGAAAAAGAACTGGGAACAAGAAAGGTGGGAAATGCTCAGGAGTGCCCTGGATGATAAAGATTTGAAAACCTTCTGGGCAATAGTGAGTACGGGCGATAGGGAAGGGAGATCGGCTATCGAGCCCAACATAGCCCCCGAAGCATGGGAGACCCACTTTGGGTCACTATACTCCCATAGGGATGCTGGCTCTGCCAACATTATCACCACCAGCATGGTACCCGAGCCCCAACTAGAGGGGAAAATGGAGATTACTAGCACTGAAGTGAGGAACGCCATTAACAAGCTACACAGCAACAAAGCCCCCGGCTTAGATAAACTGCCGGGGGATCTTTTTCGCAAAGAACCCACAATTTGGGTTCCATACTTGTGTGCTTTATTCAATGCGGTACTGAAGGGATCAAACCCCCCCCGATACTTGGCGTGGGGCTGAGATTGTTCCTATATTTAAAAAAAGGTTGCCCCCTCACACCCTCCAACTACAGGCCGATCAGTTTAATTGATATCTCCCAAAAACTCTTTGGCCGGGTGCTCCTGGACCGCCTCCAGGGTTGGCTGGAAGAAGAGCGAATATTAAGTCCTTATCAGGCTGGCTTCAGATAAAACATGTCAACTGTTGACCTGATATTCAGATTACAACTACTTTTCTGGAAAACTGTGACTATAGAGGGTGGCAGCCTCTATCTAATATTTGTTGATCTGAAGTCGGCCTTCGACCTTGTACCCAGAGAAAAACTTTGGAGGGTCTTGAGCGACCTAGGGATCCCTCCATATCTCCTAAATGCCATTAAGAGGCTACACCTTGATAATTTTGCTCAAGTGCGCTGTGGAAGGCACGGGGAACTCACTTCCCATTTCCCCGTCCAAAAGGGGATACGGCAGGGATGTGTTTTAGCCCCTACTTTATTTTGTCTATTTATTAATGATCTTATCAACCATCTTAAATCAATTGAGGACAATGATGCTCCAAAGTTAGCTTCAGGGAAGGTCCCTGCGCTGATGTTCGCAGACGATACTCTGCTACTTTCAAAATCGCCTATGGGCATTCAGCGCATTTTAGATGGTTTTAAAATCTTTTGTAAGTTAAGAGGGCTGGAGATCAACCTAGCTAAAACGAAATACATGGACTTCAACCCTCCCCACACAACCCGGCCAAACCCTTCTCTACACGGTATTCCCTTAGAAAGAGTTAAGATATTTGATTACCTGGGAGTTACCTTGGCAGAGAATTTTGAATGGGGTCCACAGTTGGATAAAGCAAGGCTTAGATTAACACAGACAGTGGGTGGTATAATGAAATTGTATAGATCTTCAGTTTTTAAACCAGCCGCCCCTGTGGTGGAAATCTATAAAGCCCAAGCGAGGGGTGCTACACTTTATGGGGTGGAGTTGTGGGGGCATTGTCCTACTGGCAACCTGACAAAGGTAGAGAATAATTTCATGCGACAGCTACTAGGCTTACCCAGGAGCACCCCTTTAACTCCCCTTCGTATGGACCTCGGAATGAGGCCGCTTGATGAAGAAATTGCCCTGAGACCCCTAACTTTCTGGCGGAGGATGTGGGTGACTCCAGAGCTGTCTGTCTTTAGGGCTGAACTATCTGAGTTTTTATCTATTTGCAACATAAAGAAAATCCCATGGCTCTGCCACATAAGGGACCTCGCCCTTAAGTTGGGCAAGCCGGACCTCTGGAGTACGCCCGAGACATTGTGTGCTAAGCTTTTCAGGTTGGACCTAGTTAATTCCTATAGAGCAGCCAAGTTAAGGTCCACCCGAGAAAGTACCTCAAGTGGTCGTCTAACTGCAGAATTCCTAGTGATAAAGGATGTATATAGTAGAGAAACCTTTTTAGATTTTGTCGAACCCCCATTGGCTAGGAAACTATATATGCAACTGAGACTGGCGACCCTCCCATTTGCAGCATATACCAGCAAATGGGTGAGAGACCAAACGGGTGAATGCCCAGCGTGTAAATACAAGGCGGAGTCTGAAATACATGTTTTGCTCCTCTGCCCTGCCTATCGGCTGCCGCGCAAGCGTTGGTTAATCCAACTATGTAAGAACCTAGGGTTTGTGCGCGCCATAGAGGCTTACAGAGTTCTAAAGTACGACACTCACCCACTAATTGTCTTCGCTGTATCGCGCTTCCTAAATTGTATGTGGTATACTCGTCGGGCCTACCTAAAGTAGTTCCAGGGGGTTGAAGAGAACTGGTGAAGGGTGAGCATGTCCATATCTAGGCCTTATGCCCTGCATTGCTGTCCCACAGTTCTATTTTAGCATAAGATTTTATTATTTGCATATTTTTATATATTGGATGGTTGTTTTTATCAGTTTTTTATTTGGCTGGTTGTATTTTAATTGTCTATGTTATAGCATATATATTTCACATCCCTGCTGCACCTATGTAGTGTGCGTTCTGTGCCTTTTCTTTTGTGGGTTGACTATTGTACATGAAGATCTCTGTCAGTATTTAGGGGCCGAATCCAATTCGGGCCGGAAAACCACCCGACCGACTCGGTACGGGAATATAGTCCGACCGACACGTACCGGCGTTGCCCGACCTGGGAAGTACGATGAAATGCATGTGAATCACGACCGACTCGTACGGAACTCAAGGCGAACGACCGACCCGGACGGAAACAAGCTATCCGGCCGGGAAACCACGCGAATCGAACCGACCGACACGCACCAGGAATCAACCCGAACGAACCGTACCCGCGAACTCCGACCCGCGCAGTACGATGCAATGGGTGCAAAACCAGACCGATTCGCACGGAGCCCAAGCCGTACGACTGACACGCATACAAAAGCCAGCCGAACAAACACAATACTCCGCGACCGACGCGTACGCCGCGTATGAAACTGAGCTGAAACACAGCGGGAACGACTTGGAGAGGCACGCACGAGACAACTGCAACGTCCTACTCGGTCAGAAAAACGTCTCCTACATGCACAATAATTACAAATGAAAAAATACAAAAAAAGGAGGGCCAAACAAGCAATGACAAAGCCAATAAATACAGGGGTGGAAAAAAATGGAACAAGGACACACCCCCAACTCCACCTACATAAAGGCCACAAATCCCTACCATGATCCTTTGCAAATTCAACTGACCTGCCAGCACAGAACACCATCAGACAGCAAACACAGACACACACACAGCTCATCCAACACAAAAGCCACACACCATTAGCACCTCAACAAATAGCACCCTCACACACACCCAGCAAAACCTACACTCACACACCCTCACTTGCACACACACACATACATCAATCACCACCACCACCCATCACCATGCCCCTAAAGAAGAATCCAAAGTTCCTAGATAGTGAATTGGAAGTCATGGTAGACGAGATCCTGAGGGTAGAGCCACAGTTGTTTGGCACATTGGTCCAACAGACCCCCATGGCACAGAAAACCAAGATGTGGGCGAGGATCGTCGACAGGGTCAACGCACAATCACCATGTTTGCGCACAAAGGAAGACATCCAGAACAGGTGGTATGATGTGCGCAGGAGGGTCAGGGACCTACTGAAGAAGGATTACCTCCTGAGCCAGCACACCGGCAGTGGCCCTCCTGCCAAACCAGTATACCTCAGGCCCTGGGAGGAGAAGGTGCGGGCCATCCTACCACCAGTGAGCGTATATGGACTAACAAACATCCCAGAGCCTGGTGAGTACACAACTAATATACACAATATTGTGTGACAATACACACACATCACTGTCAAGGGGATAGTCAAACCATGCACCCCTAGCAAATCAACAGCAACCAAAAGATAATCATCCCAAGATGTGTAAACACAATACATGCCATGTCATAGTGATATGTAACTGTGTCATTACATGTACAAACCCAATACCAAATAGAGCTAGGCAGTGGCACAAATCTAACCAACAAACACTGTCAGATATTTAGCCACCACTAGAACACCACCTCACAGGGAAGCTCACAGAAAGGAAGGAATCCTGTGTATGCTGGTAAAGTCAGTGTAGCCAAGAGCATGATGGGACTCATAGTAACAGATAATGGGCAGCCTCACATTTGGACCATCAACACCACTCTGAACCATGCTCACAACACAGGGAGTGGAAAAGGACTGACAATATGGCTGACACTGGGTACTGCTGTGGGGAGCACAGGGCCCTGCTGGGAACTGTGCACCAACAAACAACAGGACCACACTGTCAGCCATCTTGCCATTGCTGTCACACTCACACACAGTAAGAGTCCACTCAAAAGGAAGGAAGTATGGGCATGCTGGGAAGGGGGTGTAGGCAATAGCATGATGGGAGTTGTAGTCACAGATATTGCTCACCCTCACAATTGGCCCATCAACACCACTCTGAACCATGCTCACATCACAGGGAGTGGATAAGGACTGACAAGATGGCTGACACTGGGTACTGCTGTGGGGAGCACAAGGCCCTGCTGGGAACTGTGCACCAACAAACAGCAGAACACCACTGCCTGACATCCTGAAAGCCAACTTGCACTCCCTGCAATGCAAGCACGTTGCATGGTGGGATATCTGGCTGGGTGGGAAGGAGGACTGACAGCACTGACCATAGTTACAAGCAGCTCTCCTCACACACCCCCTCAACACAAACTCCAAATAACCCACCTGGGAGAATGCAATGCCTCACACACCAAATGAAGATCCCACAAAGAACCACCACCCTGGGTAATGCTGTGTGAAGCACAGGGACACTCTTGGGACTTGTAGCCAAACAAACGCAAGGACAACACTGTCAGCCTTCCTGTCAGCACAGGCACACTACTCAACAGGGAAGCAGAGTCAAAAGGAAGGAAGTATGGGCATGCTGGGAAGGGGGTGTAGGCAATAGCATGATGGGAGTTGTAGGCACAGATATTGCTCACCCTCACAACTGGCCCATCAACACCACTCTGAACCACGCTCACATCACAGGGAGTGGATAAGGACTGACAAGATGGCTGACACTGGGTACTGCTGTGGGGAGCACAAGGCCCTGCTGGGAACTGTGCACCAACAAACAGCAGAACACCACTGAATGACATCCTGAGAGTCAACCTGAACCCACTGCAAAGGTGGCATGCTTCATGGTGGGATAACTGGGCTAGGTGGAGAAGGATGGCCGGATGTCCACCAAATACAACCAATGCTGGCCATGCACACACCTCAACATTCACATTGAAATGCCCCAGGTATGCAGGACAATGTGCTACACCAATATCAACCTCTTACTGTGACAACTTAGGAAAATGCAATGTACATGCCCGCATCCAGAGGTACAGTCACAACTGTCAGGTGTGTGAACCATTGATGCCTGTAGAAACATAACATACAATGTGTGTCTCTTCCAAATACAGGTGATGATGATGGGGACTGTTAGAAATGGGATCTCTCGTTGGCAAGGGCTGGCACCTTTGTCCAAGTAGGGACCCTTCTTCCTAGTCAGGGTAAGGGAGTTACACTCCTAAAATAACCCCTGCTCACCCCCTTGGTAGCTTGGCACGAGCAGTCAGGCTTATTCTAGAGGCAGTGTGTAAAGCATTTGCACATAACCAACAGTAATACAGTGTAAGCACTACAAACGGACACCACACCAGTTTAGAAAAATAACCAATATTTTTATATACTCAAGACAAGACCAATTACGACAAAAATCCACAATACTATACTTTAAAAATGAATGCTTGATAAGGTAACTTCTTCTTTGCAGGAATAACACAAAAGCAAAGTTCGTACGAGTCGGTAGCCCCGTCCGGGTCTACCGCCATGCTGAATTACACAGAGTCCAACAGTTCCAGCCGACCGCGTCGCTACGGGCCAGCAGAGTCGTGAACAGACTCGGTCACAGTACCTTTCTCGTTGTGGCTGGTACGGAGTGTACGAGCCGGTTGGCGTTCGTCGCGGTTGGGGTGCAAGACGGAGCGATGCAAGGTGCGGTGTCCCTCGATGCGGTGCAGGCAACGGCTCGATGAGCGTCGTGCAGACGGAGTCGGTGAGTCAAAGGCGTGCGATGCAGGGTGAGACGATGCTCGATGCGGTGCTGACAGGTTGCGATGCAGGCGACCAAGCCGGAGTGCGGGAGCTGGCGTCGGACAGCGGTGCTAGTCGGAGCGGTGCGTCGCAAACGTGCGAGCGCTGCCCCAAATGCGATGCGGTCACGACTGTTGAGCCTGTTGCAGCGACCGCGTCGGTCGGGTCCGGCTGGTTCAGTGAAGCGATGCGATGCGAACTGCGGTGCCCACAGGTCACGGTGCAAGCAGCGGCTCGATGTTGACGGCGTCGGACGTCGCCTACGGTGAGACCAGGGTTGCGATGCGAAGCGGGGCGATGCGGTCTGCGGTGCAAACAGGTCACCGGTCAGGGATGGATTCGGTTGACGGAGTCGGTTGCGGTTCCCTTCCTCTGTGGCAACTGAAACAGCGTTCCAGAAGCGGTACCCAGAGGCTTGTGAAGTCTTTGCAGTCCCTGAGACTTCTTAACAGGAGGCCAGCTCGGTTTCAGGCCCTTGGAGATACTCAGCACAAGTTTGTAGAAAGTTCAGTCCTTTCACTGCCCAAGGCAGAAGCAGCAGCTGCAGGCCAACCCAACAAAGCAACAACACAGCAAAGGGGCAGTACTCCTCCTGGCAGCTCTTCCAGCTCTTCGTCTTGGCAGGTTCCTTGATTCCAGCGAGATCTAAATTCATGGGGTCAGGGCCCCAATATTTATATCCCAAATTCCTTTGTTCTCTGAAGGCAGAGAGGCCTTTGCCTAGTCCAATCCAGTTCTGGAGCACTTTGTTGACAAGTCTCCATCCCTTCTTTCAGAGAGTAGGCCAGGGACATCAGACGCACCACAGGAGGTGGAGCCAGCATTGTGGAGGGAAGGCACTGTCCTATTCAGGGCCCAGGTGCAACTCCTCCCACCTATCTACATGTAGATCTTGCTATTCAGCCCTGTGCTGACTCACCCTGTCTCCTGTCATTCCCCAGCCCCTGTCACTCACACTCCAGACAAGGAATACACAACCTCGCAGAGGCAGGCTTGGATGGTTAGACAAGAAAATACCCACTTTCTAAAAGTGGTATTTTCAAACACAGAATGTTAAAACCAACTTCACTAAAAGATGCATTTTATCATTCTGAGTCCAGGCATACTAAACTCGAATTTCTACCATGTTCCCGGGGTCAGTTAGGATTATAAGCTGTAATAATCAAAACTGCCCGTTCTGGCCTATGGGGAATAGGTAGCCTTGCAATAGTGAAAAACGAACTAGGCTGTAATTCACTATCAGGACATGCCACACACACCAGGGCATGTCCTACCTTTCGCATACAACGCACCCTGCCCAAAGGGGTACCTTGGGCCTACCTTAGGGGTGACTAACATGTAGAAAAGGGAAGGTTTAGGGACTTGCAAGTGTGCACACTTGCCAAGTCGACATGGCAGCCCCAGGCTGCGCACAGGCTCTGCAATGGCAGGCCCGAGTTACTCTTTACGGGCTGTTTGCGTGGGTGGCATAATCCAGTGCTGCAGCCCACCAACAGCATTTGGTCTATAGGCCCTGGCACTCGCAGATGCACTTTACAAGGGACTGACACATAAACCAAATAGGCCAATCATGGAAACACCAATCCGTAACACATTTTATACAGGAGCACTTGCACTTTCCCACTGGACAGCAGTGAGGAAAGTGCGCAGAATCATTACACCAGCAAAAACAGAGTCAAAACCGGGAGGTCAGAAAGCAAAAGTCAGGGAAACACGCCAAAAGATGCCAAGTCTAACACATGTCCCCTCCAGCTGAAAGTAGGGAGAACTACCCAACCCCATTGGAGTTCTCTTCACTAAGGCGGAAGAACCTGGACAGACCATCTGCGTTGGCGTGTTCTGTACTCAGGACGGTGTTCCACCGTAAAGTCCATTCCCTGTAGGGAGATGGACCACCTCAGCAGTTTTGGATTCTCACCCCTCATTTGCATCAACCATCTGAGGGGCCTGTGGTCTGTCTGAACCCGTAAGTGAGTCTCAAACAGGTATGGTCTCAACTTCTTCAGCGCCCAGATCACAGCAAAAGCTTCCCTTTCTATGGCACTCCACCTCTGTTCCCTGGGAAGTAGTCTCCTGCTAAGGAAGACTACAGGCTGATCCAGGCCCTCTTCGTTCAGTTGTGAGAGCATCGCTCCCACACCATGCTCTGAAGCGTCAGTCTGCACGACAAATTCCTTGGAGAAGTCAGGTGCCTTGAGCACGGGCGCCGTGCACATGGCTGCCTTCAGGGCATCAAAAGCTTTCTGGCAGGACTCAGTCCAGATCACTTTCCTGGGCTGCTTCTTAGAAGTCAGCTCTGTTAAGGGGGCAACGATGGTGCCATAGCCCTTAACAAATCTCCTATAGTAGCCGGTGAGACCTAAGAATGCCCTCACCTCTATCTGGGTCTTGGGGGGCTCCCAAGCCAGAATGGTGTCAATCTTGGGTTGTAGGGGCACCACCTGGCCGCTTCCTACCTGGTGTCCCAAGTACACCACAGAACCCTGGCACTTACTGGCCTTGATCGTGAGGCCTGCACCTTGCAGAGCCCTCAACACTTTCTCAAGGTGCTGTAAATGTTCTTCCCAGCTGGAACTGAACACAGCAATGTCATCCAGGTAGGCGGCACTGAAATCCTCCAGCCCAGCCAACACCTGATTGACCAACCTCTGAAAGATGGCAGGGGCATTCTTCAACCCAAAGGGCATCACCCGGAATTGGTAATGACCTTCTGGGGTTGAGAATGCTGATCTCTCCTTGGCCCCATCGGTTAAGGCAATCTGCCAGTACCCAGACGTCAAATCAAACGTGCTGAGGAACCGGGCAGCTCCCAACCGATCAATGAGCTCATCAGCTCTGGGGACGGGGTACGCGTCAGTCCTGGTGACGGCATTGAGCCCACGGTAGTCCACACAAAACCGGAGTTCTGGAGTGGCACCGGGCGCAGCAGCCTTTGGGACCAAGACCACTGGGCTGGCCCAAGGACTGTTGGAGGGCTCAATCACCCCTAACTCCAACATCTTAGAGACCTCCTCCTTGATGCTGGCTCTGACCCGGTCAGTCAACCTGTAAATCTTGTGCTTCACAGGAGGGCTGTCACCAGTGTCCACGTCATGGGTACACCAGTGAGTAACACTGGGGGTCAGAGAGAACAGTGGGGCGAACTGTCCCAATAACTGGTGACAGTCCCCCTGCTGCTCGTGAGTCAGAGTAGGGGAGAGGATCACACCTTCTACTGACCCATCATGCTCCTTGGTAGACAGGAGGTCAGGGAGAGGCTCACTCTCCTCTTCCACCCCATCATCTGTCGCCAAGAGCATACTCACTTCGGACCTCTCGAAGTGGGGCTTGAGGCGGTTCATGTGAAGGACCCTCAAAGGGTTCCTTGGAGCCTGCAAATCCACCAGGTAGGTGACGTCACTTTGCGCTCCACCACCTCATATGGCCCAGTCCACTTGTCCTGCAAGGCACAAGGTACCACTGGGGCCATGACCCACACTTTTGCCCAGGTTGAAATTCGACCAGAGTGGCATTCTGGTCATACCATCTCTTCATTTCTTCCTGGCTTGCTTCTAGGTTCGCCTGAGCGAGTTTCCTGAAGCGGGCAGTTTGGTTTCTAAAGGCCAACATGTAGCTAAACACATCCTGGGGAGTTTTCCTGGGAGCCGCCTCCCAGCCTTCCTTTACCAAACTCAGAGGTCCTCTGACAGGGTGGCCATACAGGAGCTCAAAGGGGCTGTACCCAAGAGACTTCTGAGGTACCTCCCTGTATGCAAAGAGTAGGCATGGCAAGAGGACGTCCCACTTATGCCTCATGGGTTCTGTTAGACCCTTGATCATGCCTTTCAAGGTCTGGTTGAATCTCTCCACCAGACCGTTTCCTTGTGGGTGGTAAGGAGTGGTGAACTTGTAGGTTACACCGCACTCCTTCCACAGGGATGTCATATACTTGGATATGAAATTGGTCCCCCTATCAGAAACCACCTCTCTGGGGAATCCCACACGGGAAAAGATCCCCATTAACGCCCGGCCCACCACTGGCGCCGTCGTTGTCCTGAGAGGGATTGCCTCCGGGTACCGGGTGGCATGGTCCACCAAGACTTCCCTGTAGAGACCCCTTTTTTCTTATCACCGGGGGGCTGGGAACCTTTACCCTGGGTACTAGTTTGGGGCCCTTTAGAGAACTCCTGTGCTTTACCCTTGTCCCCCCCACCTTTCTGCTGGGGACCCTGCCCACCTTTGGCGGAGTCTCCCCCAAACACTTTCTTGTGGACCCTGGTACTCACCCAGCGGTCCGCTTCCATAGCAAGCTTTCTGGGGTCAGTTAGCTTACTATCCACTAGGTGCTGGCGCAGATCTGCAAAACATAGACTAGACAAGTGCTCCCATGCAATCAAGTTGTAGAGCCCCTGAAAATCTGTTACACTACTGCCCTTCACCCAACCATCCAGCGACCTGCAGAACACATCCACACATTCCAACCAAGTGTTGGCATCAGACTTCTTACTGGACCTGAACTGATCCCTGTACTTTTCAGGAGTAAGACCATACTTCGTGAGAAGGGCATCCTTCATGTCAGCATAGGTGAGGTGATACCCCTTACCCAAAGCTATCAGAGCATCCCTTGCTTCTTCAGGGAAAAGTGGCCACAATCCTGCTCCCCAATTCTCCTCAGGGACCCCATTCATGTGTAGGGCTGCCTCATAACCCTGAAACCACCTTTGTATGTCATCCCCCTTCTTGAACTCCTTGCCTACATTCTTTGGAATGTGCACAATCCTGTCTGCCTTTCTGGACGAATTGCTGCCACCATCTGAGCCTGACTTACTCCTAAGTTCTAGCTCCTTCAATTCTCTCTCATGCTCTAAGAGCATCTTCTTCTCCTCCATGGCCAATCTCTTCTCCTCCCGCTCACTCTCCAGCCTGAGCTTCTGCAGCTCAAACTGCCTTGCCTCCCGCCTGTCCTCCAGCTCCTCTGGGGACAGACTGCTGCTGCCTGACCTGGTGGGTTCCCCCCCACCCAAAAGCACATCCACCCTCACTTAGATTACCAGGCTGCCCACTGGCATGTCTGGCTGCTACCCAGGCCCTCAGCGCCTTCTGTAGCTCCTCCTTCCTTGTGAGGCCTTTAATTTGGACTTTCAGGTTTTTACAAATCGCTCGTAGCTCCTTTACGGCGTAGGATTCCAACCTATCCTCCTCAAAGATAACTTCCAGAGATGCAACGGATGATACAGTTGATTCAGGCATGACAAAAGTAGTGAGTTGAGAACTGGCAAGATCAAAAATAGGCCAAAAGAAAAAGAACCAGTATGTGGTACGTAATGGTCTGCGATATGGTAGTAGTGCACACCAATCACTGTAAGTCAAGTGCAAACACAAGTCCTATCCTCACCGCTGACAACCAATGTTAGAAATGGGATCTCTAGTTGGCAAAGGCTTGCACCTTTGTCCAAGTAGGGACCCTTCTTCCTAGTCAGGGTAAGGGAGTTACACTCCTAAAATAACCCCTGCTCACCCCCTTGGTAGCTTGGCACGAGCAGTCAGGCTTATTCTAGAGGCAGTGTGTAAAGCATTTGCACATAACCAACAGTAATAAAGTGTAAGCACTACAAACGGACACCACACCAGTTTAGAAAAATAAATAACCAATATTTTTATATACTCAAGACAAGACCAATTACGACAAAAATCCACAATACTATACTTTAAAAACGAATGCTTGATAAGGTAACTTCTTCTTTGCAGGAATAACACAAAAGCAAAGTTCGTACGAGTCAGTAGCCCCGTCCGGGTCTACCGCGATGCTGAATTACACAGAGTCCAACAGTTCCAGTCAACCGCGTCGCTACGGGCCAGCAGAGTCGTGAACAGACTCGGTCACAGTACCTTTTCTCGTTGTGGCTGGTACGGAGTGTACGAGCCGGTCGGCGTTCGTCGCGGTTGCGGTGCAAGACGGAGCGATGCAAGGTGCGGTGCCCCTCGATGCGGTGCAGGCAGCGGCTCGATGAGCATCGTGCAGACGGAGTCGGTGAGTCAAAGGCGTGCGATGCAGGGTGAGACGATGCTCGATGCGGTGCTGACAGGTTGCGATGCAGGCGACCAAGCCGGAGTGCGGGAGCTGGCGTCGGACAGCGGTGCGAGTCGGAGCGGTGCGTCGCAAACGTGCGAGCGTTGCCCCAAATGCGATGCGGTCACGACTGTTGAGCCAGTTGCAGCGACCGCGTCGGTCGGGTCCGGCTGGTTCAGTGAAGCGATGCGATGCGAACTGCGGTGCCCACAGGTCACGGTGCAAGCAGCGGCTCGATGTTGACGGCGTCGGACGTCGCCTACGGTGAGACCAGGGTTGCGATGCGAGGCGGGGCGATGCGGTCTGCGGTGCAAACAGGTCACCGGTCAGGGATGGATTCGGTTGACGGATTCGGTTGCAGTTCCCTTCCTCTGTGGCAACTGAAACAGCGTTCCAGAAGCGGTACCCAGAGGCTTGTGAAGTCTTTGCAGTCCCTGAGACTTCTTAACAGGAGGCCAGCTCGGTTTCAGGCCCTTGGAGATACTCAGCACAAGTTTGTAGAAAGTTCAGTCCTTTCACTGCCCAAGGCAGAAGCAGCAGGCCAACCCAACAAAGCAACAACACAGCAAAGGGGCAGTACTCCTCCTGGCAGCTCTTCAAGCTCTTCGTCTTGGCAGGTTCCTTGATTCCAGCGAGATCTAAATTCATGGGGTCAGGGCCCCAATATTTATATCCCAAATTCCTTTGTTCTCTGAAGGCAGAGAGGCCTTTGCCTAGTCAAACCAGTTCTGGAGCACTTTGTTGACAAGTCTCCGTCTCTTCTTTCAGAGAGTAGGCCAGGGACATCAGACGCACCACAGGAGGTGGAGCCAGCATTGTGGAGGGAAGGCACTGTCCTATTCAGGGCCCAGGTGCAACTCCTCCCACCCATCTACATGTAGATCTTGCTATTCAGCCCTGTGCTGACTCACCCTGTCTCCTGGCATCCCCCAGCCCCTGTCACTCACACTCCAGACAAGGAATACACAACCTCGCAGAGGCAGGCTTGGATGGTTAGACAAGAAAATACCCACTTTCTAAAAGTGGTATTTTCAAACACAGAATGTTAAAACCAACTTCACTAAAAGATGCATTTTATCATTCTGAGTCCAGGCATACTAAACTCGAATTTCTACCATGTTCCCGGGGTCAGTTAGGATTATAAGCTGTAATAATCAAAACTGCCCGTTCTGGCCTATGGGGAAGAGGTAGCTTTGCAATAGTGAAAAACGAACTAGGCTGTAATTCACTATCAGGACATGCCACACACACCAGGGCATGTCCTACCTTTCGCATACAACGCACCCTGCCCACAGGGGTACCTTGGGCCTACCTTAGGGGTGACTAACATGTAGAAAAGGGAAGGTTTAGGGACTTGCAAGTGTGCGCACTTCCCAAGTCGACATGGCAGCCCCAGGCTGCGCACAGGCTCTGCAATGGCAGGCCCGAGTTACTCTTTACGGGCTGTTTGCGTGGGTGGCACAATCCAGTGCTGCAGCCCACCAACAGCATTTGGTCTATAGGCCCTGGCACTCGCAGTGCACTTTACAAGGGACTGACACATAAACCAAATAGGCCAATCATGGAAACGCCAATCCGTAACACATTTTATACAGGAGCACTTGCACTTTCCCACTGGACAGCAGTGAGGAAAGTGCGCAGAATCATTACACCAGCAAAAACAGAGTCAAAACCGGGAGGTCAGAAAGCAAAAATTCTGGGGAAACACGCCAAAAGATGCCAAGTCTAACAGGGACACAGCAGCAGGCGAGGAGGAGTCCCTGTCCCAGGCTCCGGGGGACACTGAGCTCACTGGTGTGGAACAGCCTCTGCCCTCCTCGGATGGCGAAGACCTACCTGGCACCTCCGGTGTGAGTCATCATGCAGCACCAGCAGGACTAACATCTGCACCCCCTGCACCCACCCCTCCAACAACTGCCAACACACAGACCACCCCCGCCGACACGGACAGACCAAGGACCACCGATGACAACAGCACAGGGCTCCAGGCCCACCGTGGAGCAACGGACAACAACACCACTAACAACCCCCAAGGGGGCCTCGGGTCACCTGTGCGTGCCACCGCAGGTCCTGCACGTGTCGCCAGGGGTGGTGGGAGGGGTGGTAGATATAGGTCGCTGCTTGCAGAGGGGTCTGGACTGCATGATGACCCACAACTGGCACGCATCGCTGATGCGTACCAGAATAGCACCGGAGAGGTCAGACAGGTAGTAGGGATCCTCAATGACATACAACGGCAGCAGGCTGCCCATCATGCCCGCTTGGACTCCCTCATGTCCCGTGTGGAGACACACATGTCTCGCATGGAGTCCAAGTGGGACACATTGCAAGAACTCACAGCGGTGCATAGGGACATATTGACATGCCTCCGCCAGATTAGCACCAACATGGCCACACCTCTCTGTGTGCCCACAACATCTGGTGCTGCAACAACTGACACTGCCACAGGGAGGAAGGAGGACTCTGGCGGAGAGTCCCCTGCACCGCAGCAGCCTGCACGTGAGGGTCCCCCCCCAAAGAAGAGGGGTCGTCCGAGGAAGGAAAACTGAGAGGCTGATGGCCACGTACATCCCCCAGGAAGCCAACACCTGTTCCGGAAATTCTCCTTTGTGTGCAAACTTTTCACCCTGTCGAATGCAACACAACTCTCCCACATGACATGGGGAGTTCAAGTTGGACTAATGTAACATATGACTGTGGACTTCACTCAGGACATTTCTGCTACCAAGACTTGCAACTCATCTGGGAACTTTGGATCACAATCCCAATGTACAGCACCCACCATCCTGTGCACTATACACACACACATTTCTGTAAATAAAATCACTAGTACACCATACTTGCCTCTGTTGTTATTCAAATGTGGATACTGTTATGGTGATGATGATCTGCTAAATTACACTGTGTATGCTAACTGCTACAGCAAGTACAACACTGTCATGTGAGTCATGGTGACGTGACACATATGAGGGAGACACACCACTAGGGCTACCCAACACAGAGACACCAGGGCCATCGGACTCATCGCCTACAGTGATGTTGCCAGGAAATACTGTGGAATGCACAGACACCACACCTATTCAGAGTCTGTGTCAACTAGCCCACAGGTGCAGTAAGCAAATTGCAGTCAGATGTGTGACCACAGACAACGCACATCCCAAAGTGAAGCACAGGTTTATTACACATTTGCAACATGTTGTTTCCAATACAAATGCAAGGTTTACCCACATGGCAGTGGCCACACAGTCAACAAGTGCAGAAGATATGAAGTCCAGGGGTGTGTGGCACATCACCTGTAGGGAAACTACTGCTGCCACCCTGAAAGCTGAATCATGGTGTCGGGGGATCCAAGTTGACCAAAGTACTCAGTAAGCACCCTGTGAAGGACAGACAAGACACACAGTTAAAACCACTGAAGAACAGGACAGAACTGCAATACTCATGCCCAATACATGTCACAAGACAACTACACAAAACCAAGTTAGCATGTCAAAACTGTTGGGGAGTACAGACTACCTGTAAGGACACATTGCTGCATGCATCCAGTCAAGTAGCACATGGCCACACTCAAACAGCACCAGAGCACCACCCACACATATCATGCAAACTCACATCATTCACATTACATCTCCCTGGATACTCACATTCAGCTGAAGAAGTTGGTGATGAGCTGTCTGCGGACATCACCATCATCATCATCATCATCACTGGCATCGTGGTCCAGGCCAGGATCCTCCACAGGTGGCGGACGTTGGTCATCGTCATCCAGGATGAGAGGCAACTCCTTCCGCACTGCCAGGTTGTGTAGCATGCAGCAGACGATGACAATCTTGCACACCTTTGCTGGGGCATATGGGAGGGCCCCTCCTGTCTTGTCCAGGCAGCGGAAGCGGCTCTTCAGGAGACCAAATGTCCGCTCGATCACTCTCCTGGTCCGACCATGTGCCTCATTGTAGCGCATCTGGGCTGGTGTCACAGGGTTCCTGAGGGGTGTCAGCAACCACGGCATGTTGGGGTATCCGGAGTCACCTACGGACAGACAAGTGCACATTAGCTGAGTTCAAAAAGTGGGCGGAATACTACAGAGCAGAACACACACAATGGTACAAAGTCAGTACACACCGACAAGCCAGGCATGCTGGTTCTGCATCTGTGCCATCATCCTCGGGATGCGACTACTCCTCATCACGTAGGCATCGTGTGCTGAACCAGGGAAACGGGCACACACATGTGTGATGCTCATATCTGCAAGACATACCACCAGAGCATTGATCGAATGGTAATGTTTCCGGTTCCGGTATGCCTGCTCATGTGCCTGTGGTGGTACCAAAGCCACATGTGTCCCATCAATCAATCAATCAATCAATCACAGAATTTGTGAAGCGCACTACTTACCCGCGAGGGTCTCAAGGTGCTGGGGGAGAAAAAAAGGGGGGGTGCTGCTACTGGTCGAACAACCAGGTCTTGAGTAGCCTCCTGAAGGTCAGCAGGTCTTGGGTCTGTCGTAGGCTTAGTGGAAGGGTGTTCCAGGTCTTGGCGGCGAGGTGGGAGAAGGATCTGCCGCCGGTGGTGGTTCTTCGAATGCGAGGGACGGTGGCGAGGGAGAGGTCGGCGGAGCGGAGTTGGCGGTTGGGGACGTAGAAGTGGAGTCGTCTGTTGAGGTAGGCTGGGCCAGTCTTGTGGAGTGCCTTGTGTGCGTGGATGAGGAGTTTGAAGGAGATTCTCCTGTCGACGGGGAGCCAGTGCAGGTTCCTCAGGTGGGGGGTGATGTGGCTGTGGCGTGGTACATCGAGGATCAGGCGTGCGGAGGCGTTTTGTATGCGTTGCAGTCGCTTGATGAGCTTGGCCGGGGCTCCCGCGTAGAGGGCGTTCCCATAGTCGAGTCTGCTGCTGACGAGGGCCTAGGTGACTGTTCTTCTCGTGTCTGTCGGGATCCACCTGTAGATCTTGCGAAGCATGCGGAGGGTGTTGAAGCAGGAGGATGAGACTGCGTTGACTTGCTTGGCCATGGAGAGCGTTGAGTCGAGGATGACTCCCAGGTTGCGTGCGTGGTCGGTGGGTGTCGGGGCTGCTCCCAGCGTCGTTGGCCACCAGGAGTCGTCCCAGGCTGAGGGGTTGGAGCCGAGGATGAGGACCTCTGTCTTCTCTGTGTTCAGTTTTAGTCGGCTGATCTTCATCCAATCGGCGATGGCCTTCATCCCTTCATGGAGGTTGGATTTGGCGGCGAGGGGGTCCTTGGTGAGGAGAGGATCAGTTGAGTGTCGTCGGCGTAGGAGATTATGTTGAGGTCGTGCTGTCTGGCGATGCGTGCGAGCGGGGCCATGTAGATGTTGAACAGTGTTGGGCTGAGGGACGATCCCTGGGGTACGCCGCAGATGATCTCGGAGGCTTCGGATCGGAATGGTGGGAGGCGGACTCTCTGGGTTCTGCCGGCGAGGAAGGAGGTGGCCCATTCCAGGGCCTTGTCTCGGATCCCTGCGTCGTGGAGGCGTGCGCGTAGAGTGCGGTGGCAGACAGTGTCGAAGGCGGCGGAGAGGTCCAGCAGGATGAGGGCTGCGGTCTCACCGTTGTCCAGCAGGATCCTGATGTCGTCGGTGGCGGCGATGAGGGCAGTCTCAGTGCTGTGGTTGCTGCGGAACCCCGATTGGGATGGGTCCAGGATGCTGTTTTCTTCGAGGTATCGGGTTAGCTGTATGTTGACGATCTTCTCGATGACCTTGGCTGGGCATGGAAGCAGGGAGATGGGCCGGAAGTTCTTGAGGTCTCTCGGGTCCGCCTTGGGTTTTTTGAGTAGGGCGTTGATCTCTGCGTGTTTCCAGCTCTCTGGGAAGGTCGCGGTCTCGAAGGAGAGATTGATGATGTTGCACAGGTGGGGTGCGATGGAGCTGCTGGCTTTGTTGAAGATGTGGTGCGGGAAAGGGTCTGACGGGGAGCCGGAGTGTATTGTGCTCATGGTCTTGATGGTGTCCTCGATGTTCACGCTGGCCCAGGCTGGCAGGGGATCGTGGTCGATGGTGTGCGGCGGGTCTGGTGCATCGATCTTAGTTGGGGCTGTCTGGGTGTTGAAGCTGTCGTGGATGTCGGCGATCTTGCGGTGGAAGAAGGTGGCGAGGGAATCGCACAGGGGTTGCGACGGTGGGATGTCGTTGGTGTTGGAGCTGGGGTTGGAGAGTTCCTTCACGATGTTGAAAAGCTCCTTGCTGTTGTGTGCGTTGTTGTCGAGGCGGTCTTTGAAGGAGATTCTCTTGGCGGACTTGATGAGGTGGTGGTGGTTACGGATGGCGTCTTTGTGGGCTGCGTGGCTGTCCGGTGTCTTATCACTGTGCCATTTCTTCTCTAGTTTCCGGCAGGTACGCTTGGAAGCTAGGAGTTCTGAGGTGAACCAGCTGGCTCTTTTGGTGGTGTCAGCGTAGGTGGGTTTTTTCAGCGGGGCGAGGGTGTTGGCACAGTCGTCCATCCATCTTCTGAGGTTGCAGGCAGCGTCGTCGGTGCTGGATGGGTCGGAGGGAGGGCTGAGAGCGAGGGTTGCCCGTAGTTGGTCTTCGGTGACTTTGCTCCAGCAGCGGCATGGGATCTGTTGGGTGCGGTGGGTTTCTGGAAGGTGAAATGGATGCAGCGGTGGTCGGTCCAGAGGAGTTCCGTGGTGTGGCTGAAGGAGATGTGGGAGCTTGAGGAGAAGATGGGGTCGAGCGTGTGGCCGGCGGAATGGGTCGGTGTTGTGACAAGCTGGCTCAGACCGAGGTTGGCGAGGTTGTCGATCAGGGTGGTGGAATTGCTGTCGTTCTTGTTCTCCAGGTGAAAATTCAGGTCTCCGAGGAGGATGTAGTCGGTAGAGGTCAGGGCGTGCGTGCTGATGAAGTCGGCGATGGAGTCGCTGAACTGGGGTCGTGGCCCAGGCGGTCTGTAGACGAGGGTGCCTCTGAGGGTGGTGTTGGGTCCGTGTGGATCTGGAAGTGCATGTGTTCGGCGGTGCTGAGAGTGTTGTCGGTGCTGGTCGAGACCCTGATGGTGTTCTTGTGGACGATGGAGATTCCTCCTCCTACTGCGTTGACGCGGTCTCTGCGGGTGATCTTATAGCCGTCTGGGATGGCTATGGCGATGTCGGGGGCGGAGGAGTCGTTCATCCAGGTCTCTGTCAGGAAGGTGATGATGTGATGATGTGTCGAGCAGGTCCCAGAGCTCGACGGTGTGTTTGCGTGCGGAGCGGGAGTTCAGTAGGATGCATTGGAGGTGGTTGCGGTCCTTCTTGGCGGGTGCCTCGGTGGCTCTGAGGCTGGTGTAGCTGCAGTTCCGGCAGGTGAAGGGACCATGGGTGCGTTTCGGGGCGGCCTTGAAGCAGTTGTGCGTTTGTCCGGGGTTGAGAGCGTGGAGTGTGGTGGCATCGTATCGGCGTCGGTCCTCGAGGCTGGTGCCGGGGGTGCACGGCCCAGGGGTTCTGGCGCTGGGCGCGGTCCAGGCACGGACGGGCGCAGACGGGCTTGCCTTAGGCGCGCCTTCGGCGCGCCAGCGGTGCGGCCGCACAGCGGCCGCCATATATGGGGCGGTGGGAGGGAGGAGCAGCTGGGAGGCAGGGGCAGCGAATGGGCAGTCAGGGGGGCGGGGCCGCAGGGGACGCAGCGGCGGGAGTGGAGAGAGGCAGCGAGGGGTACAGAAGGCAAGAAGGACACAGGGAAATGGGGGCAGCGAGGGAGACAGAAGAGAAAAACGGGCACACAGCAATGAGGGCAGCGAGGGTACAGAAGGAAAAAAATGGACACAATACAGTGGGGGCAGCGAGGGGAACAGAGAGAGAACGGGCACACAGCAATGAGGGCAGCGAGGGTACAGACGGAAAAAAAAATGGACACAATACAGTGGGGGCAGCGAGGGGAACAGAGAGAGAACGGGCACACAGCAATGAGGGCAGCGAGGGAACAGAAGGAAAAAAAAATGGACACAATACAGTGGGGGCAGCGAGGGGAACAGAGAGAGAACGGGCACACAGTAATGAGGGCAGCGAGGGAACAGAAGGAAAAAAAATGGACACAATACAGTGGGGGCAGCGAGGGGAACAGAGAGAGAACGGGCACACAGCAATGAGGGCAGCGAGGGTACAGAAGGAAAAAATGGACACAATACAGTGGGGGCAGCGAGGGAGAACAGACGGAAAACGGGCACCGAGGCCACAAGCAGAGGGCGAGCTTACCAGCAGCAGCAGCGGGCAGGACACCACAGGCGGAGCTGTGTGGCGGGGGAGCGACCTACCTGGTAAGGTCAAGGGTCGCTCTCCTCACCGCGCAGCGGCTGCCATATATGGGGAGGTGGGAGGGAGGAGCAGCTGGGAGGCAGGGGCAGCGAATGGGCAGTCAGGGGGGCGGGGCCGCAGGGGACGCAGCGGCGGGAGTGGAGAGAGGCAGCGAGGGGTACAGAAGGCAAGAAGGACACAGGGAAATGGGGGCAGCGAGGGAGACAGAAGAGAAAAACGGGCACACAGCAATGAGGGCAGCGAGGGTACAGAAGGAAAAAAATGGACACAATACAGTGGGGGCAGCGAGGGGAACAGAGAGAGAACGGGCACTCAGCAATGAGGGCAGCGAGGGTACAGAAGGAAAAAAAATGGACACAATACAGTGGGGGCAGCGAGCGGAACAGAGAGAGAATGGGCACACAGCAATGAGGGCAGCGAGGGTACAGAAGGAAAAAAAATTGACACAATACAGTGGGGGCAGCGAGGGGAACAGAGAGAGAACGGGCACACAGCAATGAGGGCAGCGAGGGAACAGAAGGAAAAAAAATGGGCACAATACAGTGGGGGCAGCGAGGGGAACAGAGAGAGAACGGGCACACAGCAATGAGGGCAGCGAGGGTACAGAAGGAAAAAATTGACACAATACAGTGGGGGCAGCGAGGGAGAACAGACGGAAAACGGGCACCGAGGCCACAAGCAGAGGGAGAGCTTACCAGCAGCAGCAGCGGGCAGGACACCACAGGCGGAGCTGTGTGGCGGGGGAGCGACCTACCTGGTAAGGTCAAGGGTCGCTCTCCTCACCGCGCAGCGGCCGCCATATATGGGGAGGTGGGAGGGAGGAGCAGCTGGGAGGCAGGGGCAGCAAATGGGCAGTCAGGGGGGCGGGGCCGCAGGGGACGCAGCGGCGGGGAGTGGAGAGAGGCAGCGAGGGGTACAGAAGGCAAGAAGGACACAGGGAAATGGGGGCAGCGAGGGAGACAGAAGAGAAAAACGGGCACACAGCAATGAGGGCAGCGAGGGTACAGAAGGAAAAAAATGGACACAATACAGTGGGGGCAGCGAGGGGAACAGAGAGAGAACGGGCAACCAGCAATGAGGGCAGCGAGGGTACAGAAGGAAAAAAATGGACACAATACAGTGGGGGCAGCGAGGGGAACAGAGAGAGAACGGGCACACAGCAATGAGGGCAGCGAGGGAACAGAAGGAAAAAAAAATGGACACAATACAGTGGGGGCAGCGAGGGGAACAGAGAGAGAACGGGCACACAGCAATGAGGGCAGCGAGGGAACAGAAGGAAAAAAAATGGACACAATACAGTGGGGGCAACGAGGGGAACAGAGAGAGAACGGGCACAAAGTTCATATACGTAGGGAAGTTGTGAGGAAGCTAAAGAGATGCCTGTCTGGTGGCAGAAATATTAAGTCATTTGAAACAGAGTCACCTACGTTATTTTACAGCAAGACGGAGAGCAAGTGCTGCAAAAAGGATAAGGGCACAGGGCAAGAAACTAGCCATGACTGGGTAGGAAAAATACCAAATCACTGGTTAGTCAGAGGAAGAGTCTGGCACCTCAAACAACACCTCTTCAGATCATTCATGGACCTGGGAAGACTAAACCTGCTGAAGAAAGAAGACTCCTGTTTCATAAAGCCTACTGTGAGAAGTAGTCTCTCGCACGGACACAAAGATTCAAGCACCTCCGACTCCTGCTGTCATCAAGAGACTGGAACTCTACCGCAAGGGTTAAGTGGTTGGTCTTCTTTATACCTTCTTCAGAAAGACAAAAACAGAAGGACTCCTGACAACAGAGCAATGGACACTGTAGGAGACCTGTCTGGAAAAAGATCGAAGGCCTAGAGCAGTATTCTGAGAATCTAGAGAATGAAGCACTGAATAGAAGGGATAAGTTGATGAGGCTTGTTCATGAAAGTTGCATCAAGGAGGGCAAGGAAACCAGGTTTGGAGCGTTTTGCCACATTGAAAATGAGTTCAATTTGACTTCAAAGTAAAGGTTACTGTCCTTATGGAACTGTGACTTCCAATTGCTCCAAGCCATGCCCCATTGGAGAATTTTGACAGCTAAAAAAGTGAGTAAGTCAGAAGGTAAAATCGAGGACCAGGGTGAATCAGCAAATGTATACATCATACATACTATGAAATTCTGCTCTTTCTAGCTTCGAACTTTTGGTGCCAGGCCAATGGCTTTTGCTGAAGCTTGTGGTGAATTTCATTACTTCCAGGGACCCTTCTCAGCCTCAGGCTGGATCCTTGCCATGCTGAAGGATTTTGACATCCACTTCAGGGACTAAGTATATAGGTGAAATCTTTGATTGACATCACCCGTTTAGTGAATCTAACCTCCGACCATTGTGGTTGGTCTGAAGTCGTGCCTTGGTCCCTGTTACAGGACAAGAGATACCAGGCCAGAACAATCAGTTGTAGTACTCTGTATTTGCCACAAGTCTATGACAACCAAAATAGGTAAGTATAAACACAGTTCATTCCACACAGTCTCTTGCCTTTTAGAGTTCCTCCTTAGGGTTTTCTCCAGGTCTTCTCCCTCCCTGGTGAACCGGTACCCTCAGGAAAAGCACAAGGCCATTAGCATCTAATTAGCTCTTACTCCATGAGCCCATCACCGTTCGACACCTCAGTGTATCTCTCAAAGCATATCCGTATCAATGTGGCACTTCGTACATCTTCAGTATCACTTGTCAGTATCTCCGGAAACTAAAGGAAAGATCCCTCAACCACTTGCCATCAATGTCAAGTATGAAGACATGCAAACAAAAGTGTCCCAATGGTTTCTCTCAAGATAAAACAGTCCTGTATCATCAAAAAGACACTACAACCCCACTAAGTAAGCATGCGCAGAAAGCCAGTAACCCAGCGTGCATGCGCTTATTCTCAGTACTTGCCTGAAGCTGTGAGTCTCGGCCGCCTCGTCCAACTCGCCTTCCCTCGGTTGGTCTTGAACGCCACTGGTGGAGCAATGTCGCTCTCCACCAACCGGCCACAATCAGAACACGGTTGCTCCTCCAGGTCTGGTCTCCGCAATTGCCATCGCTCTCCCTCGCACTTCCAAGTACTCCAGCTCCTCACGACTCCTCCGCCCATCAGTCTCCCCCGTGAACATCGCCGGCCTATCAACACTGCGCATCCCCATCGCTCTGGCCTATCATATGTCGGATTCACTGAAAGGGGCAGATACCGCACAGCTAGAATGCTAGTTTGTGCATCCGAAGTGCACCCGGGGTCCCCGCCATCAGCCAGCATGTGAGAAACGCCACAGGCCGGATCAACCTTGAACTGTACTATTGCTTTTAAATAGTGCCTTGCTTCTTCTTAGTGATTGTTGCCTTCCAACGTTAGGAAATTAGTTCTCATTTTTTCCTGATCCAAATCTTGGATTCTTTTTATGGAATAGGTTTTTCAGCTTTTTTTAAATTGGTTTGGAAATTTTACAGTGTTGTGTGCCTTCTTTACAGTGTGGAAATAGAATGGATTCAAGCTTTATACATGTTGGAAATGAACTTTGCACTGCACAGAACTGTATATATAAAAGACACCATAGATTTCTTGGATAAGATTGAGGGAATCGCGTGGGAAAAAGAGTTTGTGCTCATGACCCTAGATATGGTTGCTGTGTACCCCAGTATTGCTCACAAAAATGCGATAGCAGCTTGCAGTCACTTATTAAAAGTAAGAGCTATTTGTTTTTTCGCACACATTAACATGATGCTGAATATTTTGGAGTTCATTCGAACAAGCAGCATTCTTTTTACTTTGATGACAGTTATATAAACAAATTCAGGTCACAGTGATGGGTGCATCTGCATCACCTCCAGCGATACAGTCTTTGGATGGGCTGGTGGGAGGAGCAGATGCTTTGATTGCAAGCCCTAACTATGCACTCTGAAGATGTTATTTTATGGCTCAAATCTATAGATGATTTGTTTGCCATTTCGAAAGGTCCATTTAGAAAATAACTACTTACTAGCACTTTAAATAATAAGTCAATTACATTTTTGGATGCAAGGATTATGGTTAGTGAGAATCCATTGGCTAGTCAACTGTACCACAGCCCTGCAGCAGTCATGCTTGCAGCAGCAAACCCAACTGCCCTGAAATGGAGCCTACCCTATGGGAAAATTCTCAGTGCCATAAATAACTGCAGTTATGAGTAGGCCTGGGTGAAATTTTATTTCAGAGTAATCAGAGTAACACAATATAAACAACAAATATGCAAATATACCCGTGCACGCAATCATGAGTAATTTGGCACCAATATCCTACATCTGAAGCACAGGAACAATGAACTTAGGGAGTGCAAGTGACTGCTGCTGTTTGTGTACTGTTGCTTTTAGCGGCACAAAATGCATCTTTGAGTCCATTTTGAAAGTGTGCATACTTTTTGCACTGAGAAAATAGAGCTGTGTGCTGGGTTACACTCCACACATAAGTCCACTTAATCTTTGCTGTAATTTTGCATATTTACTCTACAGCAAATTATGCTAGTTATGTGAACCCTTTCCAAGTAATAAGACCAAAATTCTGTTAAGACCAACATACAAGTTCAATAAATAAACCTGGGCTGAAAACCTTGTAGCCATGTCACAGAGCAGACAGGAAAAGAGTGTAAAGCATATAGCAAGTAACAAAACATCTAAAAAGTCAAAACACATAAAAAACACAACTTTCTCAAAATAGAGAAAAATATAATAAGATACATGAAATTAAAATGACTGCTGGCTGATGGGAAGGAAGATGGCGGACTAGTGCCGCCTCGTCTCGCTGCACCGTGAAGCTCCTGGCTGGCTACCCCAGTAATTTTTCATCGTTTCAGAGCCGCAGAAGCCGTGCTATGAGGCGCCTACTTACCTAACGGTGCGCTTGGAGACACATTTCGCTGCCCCCCCCCCATGCGTTGTGGCTGACTCAGTAACGTAGATGCTCGGACCCGAGTGTAATCTCCGGCGGCTTTGGCGGACATCGCGGCGGGTCTGTTGGCGGGTCTGCTGGCTGTCTGGCCCCTGCAGCTCCTACGGATCGGGGCTCTGCTGGTCGTGCCTGCCTGCTACAGAGTTGGAGCTGAGGAGAGGGATGGCGCCGCCGAAAAACACCCTGAAAGCAGCTCGCTCTACAAGGACTGCGGGGCAGCAAGCTCCCCCGCTGGGCGAAGAAGGTTTGACAGCGTCGAAAGTCAAGAATGAAGCTAGAGCTGCTTCAAATCGAGTCGGCAGACCTGCACTTCGGCTTCTGGTAGCAGGTAAAGCTGCTGAATTAATTTCGGATGGGGAGCTGGTAGCTCAAACAGCAGATTCAATTGCAATAGCATCTATACTATGTAGCACTGAGAAAAAAGGCACACAGCAGGCGGCTACTAAGCACAGATTATCTTTCGAGAATACTGCGGTAGAAGGGGAGTCTGAATCAGATGATGCTGCCGAGTCATCCAGGGTGTTGGACCGGGGGGTGACCGTGGAATTAGGGGAGGCCTCGGTTACTCAAGAGGATGCTATCTCAGAAGAAACTGATGTGGTGGCAGGGGGAGCTAAGGTTAATGGGTCAGATGTTAACGGCGAGAGCCCAAGTACCATTTCCCAGAATTGCAATGTGTCTAGTCCTGAGGCGGACGGAAATGGTTCCCAAAGCGTACTAAGTGGCCAAGGCATTATCCCTATGCTCCTTGATTCGGGCACTAAATCAAAAAATAAGAACTTAACCATATCTGATACTACGCCTGAGGTCATGATTACAGGGAAGAACCGACGGGACCTACAAAAGACCTTTAATACCACTACTGGGAACAAAAATAAAAACAACAGCAAAAAAGATCTTAAAATTGCCAAACCTCGTAAGAAATCGATGGACTTGCATGGGTCTAGCTGGTACAATAGCTCTGGAACTCGCTGGGGAGGTGGCATGGAGAGTGGCCCGCTAAGAAAAAGGGTTCAAGCCAAGGGAAAGGTTAAGCACTGATTTCTCGCCTATCGGGCTCTGGCCCCGGCTTGAATAACGGGCAATTTGCGGAGAATATTGTGAATAATGAAAATAGCGAGAACAGTGAGACTACTGGGGAACAAGTGGTACACTTAACTAATTCTGTGGACTACTCTAATGGGAACAGCTTAGAAAGCACGCCTGCTCCCAATGAAGAACCAGGCGACAAGATCAAGCAAATCTCACTAGATATGGCATATGGGACAGATGAGCAGCCTCCTTCTAAAGAGCCGTCTCTCGCGGTAGTATTGCAGGCTTTACAAGAACAACGACGAGAAGCTCAGGACCATCATGCTCAGATAAGAGCGGACTACCTGAGTATTCAGGCATCATTGGATGAGGTGACGGGTACAGTGGTGGGAATTACAAGAGATATCATCGAGCTACAAAGCAGGGTTGCAGAGACAGAAGAGTCAGTTACGACTATAGCAAAAACTGTGCAGTCTCACGATTTACAGCTCCTGGCTTGTCAAGCCAAAATCGAAGATTTAGAAAACCGGCAACGGCGAAATAATCTAAGATATTTTGGGGTTCTGGAGGGTAAGGAGGGCGCAGACCCCTGAGCATTTGTTGTTCAACTTCTTCAGAAAGCCTTCCCGGATGTGTCTGATTGGGACTGGGACTGCCAGGTTCAAAGAGCACATAGGCTGCCTATAGCAGTGCAGAGACCCAATTCCCGGTATCCTCGGCCCATCCTGATCTTTTTTGGGAACTTTTTGTTAAGACAGGCATTGTTTTTTAAGGCCCGGCCTAATTCTCGAGTAGGGGTTGACTCTTTATCGGTATTTTTCAGATCTGACTTGAGTCGTGCTACAATGGAGAAAAGATGGAAAATGAGACAACTCATCGATCCATTTAAAGCTGTAGGGGCTCAAGTATTTCTACAGGATCCTGCTAGATTGAAAGTCATCAAAGATGGGCAGCCACAATTTTTCGTTACGGACCTGGAGGCTATGCAAGCATTAAGCAAATGGCATGAACACTTGGCAGGACTGATTGATCTAACAAGAACTGATGAATCTGACAATGCCTTATATTTTGAGTTTTTGGCTAGGGGAATAGGGAGGAATAATCCAGAAGGGTATAGAGATGGGGTTTGGGTAGCCTCTGTGGCGGTTTAGGGTGTTGTTTGTTCTTATTTCACTCCTTTTTAGGTCTCGCCTATGCAGCGCGCATGCGCTGCATAGGAGGAGACCTCTTGAAATCGATTCACTTTTTAAGCCAAAAACGTGCACGCATTGCATTGCTTTCAATGGCAACACGTGCACGTGTGGCGATTCCCTTGCAGGAGCGAGCTTTGGCGTCATCTCTTTGTAATTAACTTGCAAACAGATGGTGCCCCTGCTCGCTCCCGCAAGGGAAACGCTGTGTTTGCTCTCGGCCGCACTCCCCCCACTGCATGCACGAGTACTGTTTCACTTTTGCGGCCGCGGGGCAGCGCTTGTGTTTCAGCGCTTGTTTTTCTTTGGTGCAAGACTGACCTCCAGTGGTTGCCTTTGGTGACGCACATAGATTAAAAAAAGACTTATTACATTGAGGTTTCTATGGCATTTTCGGACTTTAAAAATAACTTTAAACATCGTATTACCATGACATTTTCATTCTTGTCATTTTGCCTAGTACATTATTTTTATTTTCGGTTAGGGAACTCCATTATTATTATTATTTTTTTACTTTAATGCTGGAAAGTGTCGCACATTTCTCTGGGAAAGTCTGCTATTTGTAACATAGCAGGCAGGGGCACAGTTCAATTCTCATGGAACTGTATTGCAATCTAGCTAATGTCTTATAAATAGCGCAAGGTATCCCTCTGAAAAATTAGTTGATTTTCTCACTTACTTTTTTCCTCAAAGACACTCGCTAATAGGCTAATAGGCTTCAGAGGGTCGGGATTTAGGGCTAAAATGTGTCTAAACCTAAACCAGCCAACACAACATAAAGCGAGCCAAGATCCTCATTGGTTTCCAAAATTTGCACGAATACATTTTAAAGTTTCTAGTACCACGAACAAGGCTTTCTGAGATTCAGGCACATAACTTCCCACACATTATGTACCAAACTGAAACCTGCAATCAGCAAAGGCAAATCACGTCTACCAAAGATTCTTCGGACGGATCCGTGGGTGTCCAATGTCCTAGACAGTGGATCTCAATGAACCTCAAAGACTCGGGGACCAAACTACATGACTCAGGAAAACAGAAAACTCAAAATAAATATTATTATGTAATTTCAAGTAAGGGAGCATTGGCGCAATAACGGCTTATTAGCAACCATTCCCCAGTACGTCCTCTGGAGATGGGACTACGCCAACCCTCATCTGCACCCTGCCTATAATCTGACGGCAGAATTCCACAGCTGAACAGGAATCTGCTCCGGCGAAACAGAAACGTCAGGTTATGAAGGATTGAATTTTTGCCTCAACGTGTCGTAATCGATACACCTTAGGCAGAAAGGGAGGGAAGGCCAGAAAATAGACTGCATATAGAACCTGTGACCTTACTCAAATGGGAAGGCTAAGAATAATTCTGAAGGCAACTAACTTCGCGTTTCAGATGCGCACAGACACACGGATATATCACGTGAGATTTGCAGCAAGAGTTACAAATAAAACTTGCAATTCATATTTACAGCAATAATTCAGCCCTTTGAATGAGTGTAGCCACTTAACCCTGACTGACTTGGGTAGTGCCATGTCCCTTGACCAACGGCTGACCTGTCCAAAGTAAATAAGAGTCCTAATTGTTGGCTTGTAATCTGAAGAGATTTTTTTTTTACCTAAAGGCAAGTATAGGGTCCTTCAATACTGCTTGCAAAATGCAGAAAAATAAAATGCAAAATAAAAATTAAACAAGATTTGTGAAGCCATAGGTTTGGGTTTTATTATCGAAAGTGTGTTTAGCTGATGGACAAATTGCATTTACAAAGCGCTTCATATGCAGGGTGCCTAAATGCTTTTGTGTATATGCAGCAGCTACTTTGTGTGAGTGCGATGGAAGTCTGTGTGTGTCATATGGCGTATTCAGGCAGCATTTCAAGGTCCTGCATGAGGACCAGAGTTTTGCATTTACAACCAGTTGGCCAATATGGAAACTGCTTTGTGTATGACAGACACTGCGGAATATTGTGTCATGACAAGCGTGTACCTGCTGCTTTCAATCAGAGAGCTGCAGTCCAGACCAGCAGCGGCAACTATTCAATACATATATGTGCAATAATATCTGAATTGAACACATGGAAACGATAACAATAGTTTCATGTACTTTACAAAGGATTTTGTCGTTTAGTTCCGATTGCGCCCATTTTGGAACGCACTCGTAGTTTTCTTTGAGCTTTTATTCGCTTTCCTTCCATTTTATGTTTTTAGGATTTGCTGTTGTCCTAAAGATCAGATCCAATCAAATCAACAAAACACTGGATTTTCAAGAAAAAGTTAAAGAGAGAACTAAATCTAGAAAAAAAAAATTAGACAGTGTTTTGAGTGGTGGGATTTCAAAGGACAACCTAATGCGTTATCTGTGTTACAGTTTTGGTTTGCTTCCATCCAACCCATTAAATATACCCGAGTACAATCATTTACAGGCCAAAAGCCTAGACCTGGAAACAGTGTCCGTGATGATATGGAGTGAGGCGACCATCCTAAAACAGGCACATAATATACATCTGCACCCTGCCAGATGACCGATACAAGCGCAGAAAACGCAAAATACTTACAGGCATCCATGCACACAGCCCAGCAACAACTACACATGTTCACAGCCTAGTAAACAGGCTCCCATGCGCACAGACCTGCTACATGCACCCACACACAGGCCTAGAGACCTGAATTATGTTGGCTGCACGTGTAGCACTCAACGCAGCTCTAAAGCCATCCCCAGTGTAAGATAAAACAGAGTAGAAAGGAGTGAACAAAAGAAGACAGGAGCGAGGAAGGAGTGTTGCCACACTACAATGTAGCAGTCAGTACACTGCCTTGGGTGTCCATCTGGCAAGGAGGAAGCAGAAGAGTAAAAGGCTTCAGGAGAAGGACGAAGGAGCAGAAGGTGCTAAGACTATAAATTCAGGGCCTGGGGACAAAGATGTCCCTACAATAGGCCAGCACTATGGCTCTAAAGTTGGCCTATTGTATGAAGTACACAAAGAAGCATGGGATCTGGCTAGTTCCCCTGCTTAGTTCCTCTAAGGCGTATTGGATTTTGTTAAGGAGATGCCTTTCTTTATACAGAATGAGGGCACTTGTTGCCCATACTTAAATGGGAAAGATATCTTGATACCTTCCCCATTCGATCTCGCCCTGAGAACAGCCTTAGTTCAAATCCCCCCCCCCAGTACCACTCCTCCCCCCCACCCCGAGAAACAAATATCAGAATGCGCGTCAGCGCATACCTAGGACAGACAAGCATTGGCTTAGCCAATAGGTCTCGCCTTTGGGACCTTATAAGTGTTTAGCCATGCAACAGTTGATGTTGTTGCACCAAGGATATTGTGCTGCATAACTAAATACTTATAAGGTCCCAAAGGCGAGACCTATTGGCTATGCCAATGCTTGTTTTCTTTTCTTACGGCTGTGGGGGGCTAGCTGGGGTAGGCTTTGCGGGACGCGGAGACGTAAGCTGCCATTATCAGCAGCAGCTTTTTTTGGGAAGGTGATTACTTCTTTAGCAACTGGGAGGGCGGGGGAGGGTTGCTTTTGAGGGGGTGCGGATGGGCACTCCTGGGAGGGTGAGGGGCATAAAAAAAGAAAAAGTAGAAAAGAAGGTTTACAGTCTTTTTGTTTTGGTGGTGGGAATATGGGGGCTACTACCTTTTTTTGCTTTGAGGTCTCGCGATTATATCAATGGCTATGGCAATGATTAGGTGTCTATCTTGGAACGTGTCTGGACTGAATAGAGGATCTAAAAGGCAATTAGTACGGGAAGAGCTTAGGGCTTATAAACCTCACATAGTACTTTTAACGGAAACGCATTTAGCGTATAAAGACCGTGGCCTTCTCAATCAACTGGGATTCCAGAATATAATATGCACTTCACAAAACACGTCAATCAGGGGGACGTCTATCTTAGTGTCTAAAACATTGGATTGCCAAATCCATAAGGTATTAGCGGATCAAAGAGGGAGGTGGACCATAGCTCAAATTGAGATTAATAGTTTGAAATATGTGTTCTGTGTATTATACGGCCCTAATATTGACGATCCGACATTATTTGATGATATTTGCTTAGAATTGGTGGGGTGGCAGGGAGCGCTTGTTGTAATGGGAGATTTTAATTGCGTTATCAACTATGGTATGGATTCTACTAGCCGGCCACTTACTTCTAGAATTATGAAGGTGAGGGCTTCCATTCTAGAACTAGGGCGATTGCATTCGCTGCAAGATGCGTGGCGCTCTCTATTCCCAACAACACTGGGATACACATACTACTCTATGCCGCAACGGCAATACTCCAGGATTGACAAGGCTTGGATTTCAGATAGCATCTTGTTGGGGGCATACATGGAGATTTGTCCTAGGATTACATCCGACCACAACCCCATAATACTATCTTTCTTGGCCAACCCTATTCCTAAAATAGCCCGTTCCTTTTCTTTTCCACACTATTTGGTTACGGACCCTGAATACTTGGCCTTTATCTCCAAAAAATATCAGAATATCTTACAGATAATATTGGGTCTGCCTCGCCATGTGAGGTATGGGATGCAATGAAAGCTTATATCCGGGGAGTCACTCAACAGTTTGTTTGGCAACAAAACAGAGAACGGGAGAAATTAACTAAGGAAGCCTATCAAAGGCTTACCATTTGCGCGCTTCAACATGCGGAGGCTGTCCGATTGCGAAAGGCAGATCAGGACTCTCTGTATGTCTCCCTTGTGGAGCACAGGGCAGCGATCAATAGGGTGCTAAAAGAAAAAGTAGCGGCTTGCTTTATTAAGCATAAGACACTGCAATATGAGTATGGTGATAGAATAGGGAAGGTCTTAGCATATCAGCTCATGGACAGCCGTCCTAAAACTAAGATTAAAACTATTAAAGGCGAGGGAGGAATTTTATACACATGCCCCCAGGAGATTGCGGATCAGTTTTCCATCTTCTACCAGCAACTATATTCCTCCGATCCAACACAAGACTTGACTGGTATGCAGAGTTATTTGCAAGAGAGTAATTTACTGATTTTGACAGAAGAGGATTCTTCTCTATTAGAGCAGAAGATCACAGTAGAAGAAATTATGGAAGCAATCGGGGGGCTCCCGTTAGGGAAGGCGGCTGGCGAGGATGCTATCCCGGCTGAGTTTTATAGGTGCTGTAAAAGCCTCCTGGCTCCGGTGCTCAGAGATGTAATTGCTCAAGTGGGGGTTACTGGTCGGGTCCCAAATTCATGGAATATGGCCAATATAATTTTTTTCCTAAAAATGGATAAAGCTCCAGAGGAACGGGCATCATATCGCCCAATTTCTTTAATAAACGCAGATGCTAAGGTGTTTGCTAAGATACTGGCCACCCGGTTAGCTCCAATGATGGCCAGCCTTGTTTCTCCCCAGCAGCATGGGTTTATTCATGGGAGAGATATGACTGCCCATGTCAACACGGCAGTGGCGGCTTTTGATGCTGCGGGGAAGTTAAAAACTAACATGGGCATGGTCTTATTGGATGCAGAAAAAGCATTCGACCCGGTGGCCTGGGAATATCTTTGGGCAACACTTACCGCATTTGGGGTCAAGGAAAAATTCCGGAAGCTGGTTCGGGCTATGTACTACAATCCTATGGCCAGATTACGATACTCTAATATTCAAACAACTCCTTTTTCCATTCGTTGTGGCACAAGACAGGGCTGCCCCCTTTCCCCCCTTCTTTTTGCTCTCTATATAGAGCCATTCATTCGGGCATTACTGGCTAACAATATGATATGCCCGCTGAATATTGGGCAGCGCCCCTTGAGACTCACGGCATATGCCGACTATATTGCTATTTTTTCTGAGGAACCAAAAGAGGCTATAGATAGCATTAATAAGGAGGCTAAGAGGTTTGGCTTCTTCTCTGGCTACAAACTGAATAGTAATAAAACCCAAGCCCTTCTTAATTTCCGGCCGGAACTTCCGCTAGAAGGGGCTTGCTCGACTGCTACCTATTTGGGGGTTCGTATTTCGCCTAAAATTGAACTCATTCATTCATTAAACTACGACTCTCTACTTACTGCTATTACTAAGCAACTGAAGTTGTGGCACAAGCTCCCAATAAGCATCTTGGGTAGATGCAACGTCATAAAGATGAAGATACTTCCTAAGTTTCTATATCTATTTAGGTCGATCCCGCTACGAATTCCTAATTCGTTTTTTAGTCAACTGCATGGGGTCTTGAGTAGCTTCATCTGGGCTATAAAAAATCAAGACGTGCCATGGGATTAATGAAGCTTCCATATAATCAGGGTGGTTTAGACCTCCCTGACTTCAAACTTTATTTTTGTGCCGCTTTTATTGGCCGTTTACGCAGCCTCTTGAATCCTGAGCAAACGGATTTCTGGCACTGGCTGGTTCTTGGTTCAGAGAGCCAGATGTTTCTATACCGAATCAATGATCCGAATTATTTTAAACACGTACGGTTCAAGACAATTAGAGACTGTGCATATATTTGGCAGGGCATTAAAACCAGGTCTTCTTTATCTCTTATACACAGCAAACTTCAATCCAATGTTGCCCGGAATATTTCAGGATGCTACAGCCCATCAATGGGCTAGGTATGGGGTGTACTGTCTCGGTCAATTATATGATTGCAATGGCTTTAAGTCATTTGAGAATTTACAGCTAACGTTTGATATTCCTCAACGGTTGTTTTTTAAATATATTCAGGTTCGGGACTATTTTGTCAGAAACGTAGCTGTTCGGAGTGTTTCTGGTTCAGATATGTGGGAGTGTTTGTATGCCCAGAACCGGTGGGCTATCATTAGTAATGCGTATCAAACTCTCTGCCAGTCTAGAGCAGAGGGTTGTGAGAAACTAGCTTCCAGATGGAGCGAGATCTTGAGGGAAAATATTGCTATAGATGATGTGAAGATAGCCTTTGACACTATTGCCCGTTCTGTACATTCAGTCAATTTATGATTGCAGCAATTCAGGACACTCTGTATACTGTATTATACCCCGGCTAGGATTGTTAGGTGGTCCCAAGGGGGGGTTGGACAGGGAGGGGTCTATGGAGGGACGCGTTGCAATTGTCCCAAATGTGGGCTTTATGCAACCGACATTACCCACATGTTTGTAATATGTCCTGCTTTAAGTCTTTTTTTGGGATAAGATATCAGCAGCTATTAAACTCAGACTGGGGGTTGAATTTATATTCACGACTGCTGAAAAGATGTTAGGTCATAAGGAAGATTGTGGTCGGTATAGGTCTATAATGGCAATCATGTTAGTTGCTGCCCGGCTGGCGGTTGCTAGAGCTTGGATTTCTCCCATACCCCCCACTGTGATGGAATGGTGGCTAATTGTCAAAGAAACTGGTGAAAGGGAGAAGGCATTAGCTAAAGCAAGGGGAGGCCAAGCCCTGCAAAAATACAGGTCCATATGGGGCTGCTTAGAAGAGCCGTAGCTGTTGTCTCTTTGTGATCCCTCAGACATTTGTTCATTTATAACCATTTCTAATGTATGTTTATATTTTACTGACTTCTATATGTATATTTGGTTGTTACACTTTAGTAGAATTGCCACCTTCTATTTTATTGTGTTATCTTTTTTTGGCTGTACTTCTTTTTGACAATAAAAAAAGATAAAAAAAAATAAAATAAAAAATTAAAATGACTAAAATCTAAAAAGGAGAACTGTAGATATGAATTTTTAGTTTTAGAGAAATGACAAGAAGTTGGAATTACATATGTGATTTCAGACCGAATGTGATAGTGGGAAGGTCAGACACACAACAATGTTGTTCGGGTCAAAGATCTTACCACTCTGACTTAGGCCCTGATTGCAAGTAGGTCATCGTTTTCCACCCCGTCTGAACCCCTGTTTGCTCAGTAGTCGGAATTATGAGTTTTGTGGTATCAGCACATCTGGCAAATACCAAGTGCAATAAATACCTCAACCATCATTAAATTGTGGCAGGTCAAATATTCCAAAATGTAACGGAGGAAAGTTTTACAGTGTTCATCATACTTTGCGGATTTTGGTCCCGGAAACACCAATATCTGCATAGTATTCCTTAATACCTCATATTAGCTGCTATTCATAGCACCCAACAAATATTGTTCCTGGGGTTATCATTATTTATGAGGTGCAATAAATAGCACCTTCATAACCATATACTCCTAATAAGGGCTTCAGTCTTTTTTATGGAAGTCCAAACCTTCCAGAGGGCTCACTGAGGCCGATAGTTTTGGCTGGGAACACTCCAAGTGGGAAAATTCCAATTTTGCTGCTGCCGAAGTCCTCTTGTGTAGCAGATACTTTTTGCTCCTTTGCCCAGTCTAGATTTATACTTTTGGACGTAATTGCTTTTTTAGAGCTCACAATTCTCAGCAGGGCAAGCCAGGAAGTTGCATCTGATGAATTTGCTTCGAAGTTAGACACCTCCTCTTTGCTGCAAAGTTCCACTGATGCTCTGAAGGTGTTGGAAGGTAAAAGCTTTCAAAGGTTTTCAACTTTTCAGACTTACTGGAGCACTTCAGACTCTTGGTTACTTGCAGGGCAACTAGTACTCAGTGAGAACACTTAGGGGTAAGGATTCACTCCATCTGAGGCCACCAGCATGGTCCAGTACAGTTCCACTTGACTAGCTACTGTTCAGCTGGGCAGCTGGACACTTCAGGACAAATGCCTCTTGCAGCATTTTTGTGTCCATGTATCCACATTGGAGGTCCTCCAATTGACCCTTGGAGTTCACTTCTTAGTCCTTTAAACAAGTGTGGTCAAGTCTAACCCGTCTAGTCTTCACACAGGTCTCAAACAGAAGGTTCAGCACTGCTCTTTTCTTCTGCAGGTCCAAAATGTGTTCTGAGGAGCTTGTGGTGAGGTACATTTTTATACAGCTCAGTAGCCAATGTGTTGGGATGAGTCCTGGGCACTCCTGAAAAACTGAGGAAAAAGTTCCCAGGGACAATCCTACCCATGTATGTAGCTCATCATGTTTGACCTACTGCAGACTGGTCCAGAATGCAATATTCTATGGAGAAACCAAGATGTCATAGGCCTTCTGCACTTAGATGGAGCATGTGTGCCAGTCAGGCATGTGTTTAAGGAAATGAGCTGTGCCTTCTTTCTAAGTTACACCAAACTGGTTCTGGAACCAGCTCCTCATCCCACTGTGACAGAGCCAGGATGTCTACTATGTGTCCTGTGATCAAATAATTTCCCTCTCCTAGGTCTTTACTTATACTAAACTATGAAGAAGAAGGCCTCACCTATGCTCCTGTTAAATTAGTTTCTGGAACCTCCCAATCTGCAATTTATGAACTGAGAGGGATCACATACCTCATACCCAGCATATCTCTTCACCAGGAGTAAGCTACTGTCCAACTCTTGGAGTAGGTTTTATACCTCAATAAGAGAAAGTACTGGCAGGAACATCTGCTGCTGGTTGGCTATTACAAATTACATTCCAGAAGCTTAGGCCAGGAAAAAGTTGCTTTCTAAAAGTTGCTTTCCCTAAATATACATTAAAAATCAATCTTGACCACTAGATTTGAATTTTAATAAATATAAAAAAATAGTGGTTAAATCAGTAATCTAAGTTATCCCAAACCAGACAACAGCAACCTGAATATATTAATCTACATTTTAGATTTCCTTATAGGATAGACAGAGCCTTTTATAGTGAAAATTGTTTTTGGGGGCTTCTCAGTGTAGAGACATGGCAAAATTAAATTTGTACAGGTCCCACTTCTTAAGGTTTTCCTTCTGTCAGAAGAGTTATTTTGATCTATAATGGGGTCCAGATTTAAACTGCAGCATTCACTCTACAATGGTAGGGCTGAAGCTATGTTTATCTCATCACATTAGTGAATGGCACCATAAATGCCCCAGTCCAAAGATGATATTCCATTTTTTATACCATGGGTAAAGCTATTCCCTTGAAGGAAAGTTAGTTATGCCAATTGGGGAATAGGGATTAGAGCACATACATCGAGGACTGTACATGAGTGCCTCAGATTGCATTGTGTAAAAATCAGCAATAAAATTGATCAAAATAAAGGGGGTGACCACATAAAAAGGAGTATTTTCACACAAATGGACTACCAAAAAGATTTATTTAAGATGTTTGCATGAGAAGGTGATCAAATTGAATAAAAACTCCACACAAGCTTTCCAAGCTAGCTTTTATTAGTCTGTTGTTTACAATTTCATTTGTCACTTTTTAACCTATCATCAAACTACAATTTTCTGGGAAAGGAACAATTTGTCTTCCACACCAGTAAGGCAGATATCTTGTATAGAGCTTCTGAAAACCATGCACAGAAAATGATTGCATCTGTGGATATGTTGACCATTGAGAAAAATTTGAAATCTGTCAGTGCAGTGTTTAGCTTGCTGGGTGGGATTTTAACCCAGGCTTTAAACTGTTTGGAGGAGAAGTTCATTTGCATAGTCTCAAGGGTGATTTCAAATTCAAAAGGAATAGGATCTGCTCTTGCAAGGGCTAATGGAGGGTGTCAGTGTATTAGTCAGAAATTAGTAAAAATCAAGGGTATGACCAGCTGCATGAGTTGGCTGAGTAATCAGCTGCTCTAGAATGAAGGTGTCCATGGTCTCAGAGAAAGGACAGGTCTGCTGATCTGATTTTTTTGTACATCTGTATAATAAAATTCGCAAACAACAGAAAAAATATGAAAATGGGAGACCAGAAGATCCACAATTGTATTAGTAAATGTAACTGTGTGTCCTGGTGGGTGATAAATATATATGTTAAACAGCACAATGGAAACCAGGAAACAAAAGCAACAAAGAGGCGCTCAGCAGAGTGTATTGGAAATTATAAGTCCTAACTCTCTATGGGTGGTGCTCCAAGGAAAAAGGGTTGGTTACCATACAACCCTAAAAAGTCCACCAAAGATGGACAAACAGGTAAACAGAAAAATCCAAGCACTCAATTAATTTAATTTTTAAATTCATTGAGTGCTCAGATTTTTCTGATAAATATATATGTCCTGCTGTCCCCTAGTGAAATGAATCTTTTCCTTGCCAGTTGTATATTTTCCTGCACTATATCTTTAATGTAAAGTTACATATGCCAATTAGAATTCAGCAAATTATGCCAAGTTTTAGGGGTCAAAGCACATACACTGAAGTCTAGACAGACGTGCCTCCGTGTGCAGTGTTCTAAATCATCAGGGTAAGTTCACAAAAAAAGGGGGTGACCATGTACAAATAGGACCTTTCTCACACAGGGGCTACCCATGATGTGTTCTTCATGCAGCTCAAGAGGGAACCAGCAAAAAGCTATGGTTGAACCCTCTATTTCAGAGGCAGGAAGAGAAACAACAAAAGCAGACAACCAGACATATAAAAGATAAAGACATTGTTCAAGGAAATTGAAAGGTTTATGGAGCAAACTCTGGAGTTTATTGAAGTCAGATATTGTAATTGGAGAAGATGTTAGCAGTAGCCCTAGGATCAAATATAGACATAGCAGCTCACTTAAGGGAAAGTTAGTACGCACTGACATAAAGAATTTGAATTATGAAAATAGTCCTAACACTGAAAGTGCCTATACATGCAATCCATGCCACGCATGCAAATAGAGCTTAAATATAAAAGACTGCAAGGTTCCCGTATATCATTAAACATATGTGAATTCAATTATTTTTCATGTAACAGACTTAGGTGTCTATGTCTTCACCTGTCCGTGCAATAAGAAAAACATTAGGAGCACTAGCTACCTAGAAAAAAAAAGATTTTACAGCATATGAGAGCCATCAAACAAAAGGATATAAAATATACTGTAGCAAGACATTTTGAGGAAACACGTGAGAGCAATAGCAATTTAATAACATGTTTTGCAATAGAGTGAGCCATGACAGAAGAGGAGGAGACAGAGAACTGATACTAAGATGACTGTTTTCCTGCTACATTGCAGACTTAGAAATGGGAAGTGACACTGGGTTTATATATTGAGGAATAATTAAATATATATCTTTAACTAATATGTATATTTAGGATGAGTGTCCTAAAATGTGTCTGTTTGTTTGTGTTTTTAATGGGTGATTTTATTTTATAGTTCAAGTTTAAAAAAATGGAGGGATAAAGAAGCAGAGGTTCATTCAGCTTCCAATCGATATTTGTCATCAATCAAACAAGGGGAAGAATGAACCACATAGGTCTCAATATCAGAGTCTCAGGGATAGTGTCTCAGAGACCCTCAACCACACGTTCACAGTCTGCGGTTTACATAATCTCCGCTTATTCTGATTCAGTGGATAGCATCATCATAGGGTCTGGCACTTGAGTGTATCGTTCTCCAAGTGACATCATAACCTTCACCAGGAGGGAGACAGCCTGGATATCGACAGTGGTTGGTGAATTAAAGTTACCTCCTATCCTGTAGGTAATTTTTTATTGAGGGAAAAAATATGATAGGAATAAGACTAAAAACAAATCGGTGTTAAGTGGATGAGTCACTGATTCATGACAACTAGTGATCTGGTCAATATGTTTCGGCCTGGAACAGCCTTTGCGGGTCTATGGCCTTTTTCAGGACCAAAGATGTGGAAGCCTTACACTTTAGGGATATCCAGGGTTATATACATGGGTGGATTCACTCACCCATCTTCGTCAGAGACCACACTTTGTTTGAGACAGAACGTGGTTGTAGGCTCCGTCTTTTGGCGTAAATTTAAGAAGATATTTCAAAAGCACCATGGTATGGCTAAGAACCATCCCACACAGTGCTGCTGCATGTCTCTCTCCATTGGAATGTTCATGACCTTTGCAAAAGGCCTAGTAATCGCCATTTGCTGGCACATAATAGCAACACTCAATAAATCATTGTCTAGTCATTGCTTTTACTTTGAAAGAGGAAATGCACATTTTCACACACACAGTAATAGATACAACACATTAAATTACAAATATGTACAATAATGTAGAAATACCTTAGGTGACATTATGAAATCACATTTGACCCCTGAGCATAGTGAGAAATCAGGTTGTTGGTTGAGGGTGGTATGAGCACTTCTGAAGCAACAGCAACAATTCTTGTCGGGATGAGCCACAAAAACTGAATACATTAACTCGTGCTTAACACTCTGGTAACATGGCACAAAAGCATTGCGGCATAACTTAGGGACAATATTTAAAATATTTGTGCAGCTCTTGAACAGTAATAAAGTGAAAACATAACACAAGTAAAATTTCTTTAGAAAAAGAGTAAATTTTCATGAATTATCTACTCCAAAATGACAGAAATACAATCAGTACCAGTGTTATGAATTTTTAAACTTTAAGGTGAAAAATAGTGCCTAAAAGATCAAAGGTCACACTGCGGACATCTAGTCATGGGAGACCAGCTCAAAGTTTAATATTTTGGACGACCACCATTCGGATAAACGAAGTGGATTGGGACTGGTGTCCGTTTTCCTTTGGAGTTAGAAGACATTTTGTGAAAAAATGTCTGAGAAGGTAAAGTTAAAATGGACAAGGCAGCTGGCAGTGTCCAAGGAGGAGGAGGAGCTGTTGTTAGGAAGCCGTTGGACTAAGTCAGGTGAACTTTTCTAAGTTTGGTCTCTTTTTTGGAAATCAGTAATCTCCAGAGGGAGGTAGCTGCAAGCTGTAGCCAACAAGGACTCCGTGAGGCCGGTTATCCTTCTGGACAGGAGCCGCTGGACAGGATTTGATGCAGTGGAGAAGAATGCAACACAAGCTACTATAAAGTCAGGCCGACTGGCAATGCAGCTTGGGTGGATCAGCGAGCAAGTAGATCATGGTCTACTCTAGTTTGTTAGGGCACTTTTTGGCAAGTTTCAAGGTTTAAATTTGGGCTATCTGTGCTCCTTTAGCACCAGTTCCAACGGTCCAGGTCTGAAGGGCACCACTTTGAGGTTTGCAACTCACTCAGGCGGGGTCCAGGTATGGGTTCAATATGGTTGGATCCTTCTCTGTCCCTGAGGCTCTGATCAGGAGACCAGCCAACAAGCCCTTGGAGTCACTCTGGAAGTTTTGGGTTCAAGCTGAGAAGCAGGACAGTCGTCTGAGGACCAAAAGCAGTCTTTAGGCTGCAGAAAAGTCCTCTTCTTGCAACAGCACAATGCTCCAGAGTTCCTGAATGTAACCAAAGAGTGGGTCTTAGGGTCCAAATTTTATTATACCTTGTGCCAGCTTTGAAGTGGAAGACACTTCTGGAGTTTTCCCCTCCCAGGCGTTCCTTCGCTTTTCTGCCTCCCTGCCGTGGTCCTAGGATGTCTGGGGGCACAAAAGGCTAGTGTGAAGTGTGTGCTGAGGCAGTGTTGTTGAAGTGCTGTGCACAGCTCCACCCACCCCCATCTTGCCAATATGGCCCATGTAGTACCCCTATTGTGTGACTGTCTTGGAGGAATACGCAAAGGCCAACTGCACCTACTCAGGTGACCCGGGAACAGGCTGCAGGCACCAAATCGTTAGTACAAGATAATGCCAACTTTAAAAAAGTGGCATTTTCAAAATTGTTACTTAAAATTCAACTTCACCATTAAGGAGGATTTTAAGTTCCAATTCCTTTGACGCCAAACATGACATTTTGCCTACTCTCACACAAATGTAATCATTTATTAAATGTAATAAAGTAACCAAATGTTACCCTATGGAAGAGGCAAGCCTTAGAGAAGTGAAAAGTGAATGTGTGTGTTTTTCACTACCAGGACATGTAAAACTTAAAAGTACATTTCTCACTCTTTCAATAAACTTCACCTTGCCCATTGAGCTATTTAGGGCCCATCTTAGGGATATAGGTATTAAAAAGAACGTTTTTAGCATAGCAAGGGGTTTATTTTGCTAGGTTGAATTGGCAGTTTAAAACTGCACACAGGCTGCAATGGAAGGCCTGAGACATGTTTTAAGGGGCTACTTGAGTGGGTGGCTCAATAAGTGCTGCAAGCTCTCTATGCTGCATTTAAGTTTCCAGTCCTGAGCATATGGTATACCACTCTATTAGGGTCCTATAAATAAATTAAATATGCCAACCAAGTGAAAGGCAATGTTACAATGTTATAGGGAGTGAACACAAGCACTTTAACAGTGGTTAGCAGTGGTAAAGTGCAGTTCTTAGACAAACAAAAATGAATTCTGCAAAACTGGAGAGGAGAAGGCAAAAAGTATGGTGTAAGATCACACTAAGGCTGACAGGTTTTTCAACCCCCAAAATCACTCTACCGCTCTCCCACCTATACCAGATAGGACGTCACAAAAAACAGGCCTATTGGCTTTGTCAGGGTCACCACATCAAAATAACAATAGGCACATGTTAAAAGTCACCACCATCATTAGAACGAGTATCCATGTTTAAACACAATCATTATTATTCATAAAAGCATTGCAATGTTTAGAATGCAATACACTTTAAATCATCAAATGCAGTCATAGGATCAACCATAGAATCCCTGCACTCCCAAGCTATAGAGCAAAAACTTCAGCCCAGAGTGCTAAAAATAATGTTGTAAATCTATCCAGGTCATGCATTCTATGACCTGGTGATATAGGGTTGATTTTCTCAATCCTTACTGGGGAGCTATGGTACTCTCTGCAGCCCCCACAGCATTTACAGTTTTCATTGGTGGTGCCCCTACCCTCCTTGGAGCACCATAAGAAAGAACAGTATATGCAAATTAAGCCCTGCATTTTGGGGCACACATTCCATAGAGCCAAGCATATTTTATTAGCAGCTTCAGCCGATTTATTTACAAGCATAGAATATTGCAATGCGCTCTACCTGGATATCCATAAGGCAGCCATTGATAAGTTGCAGCTTGTCTAGAATGCTTCAACAAGACTCGTTTTGGATCTTCCCAAACATCATTCAGTCTCTCTGCTGCTATTCCGAAACTGCACTGGTTCTCGGCTGCCAAGCGAAATGTGTTTAAGGACTTATGTATTGCTCATAAGGCACTACACAACTCAGACCCGGTGGGAATTAAGCATCTTTTCCAACAGTGGGCCAGATTATCAAGAAAGGCGATAACATTATCGCCGCTTTAGCGGCAGGAAACTGCCGCTAAAGCGGCGATAAGGGGCCCGATAATATGCCCTATAGAATTCCAATAGAAGCCCAGGTTCTGGTGTGAAGGACATCAAACCTGGGCTTCTATTGGAATTCTATAGGGCATATTATCAAGCCCCTTATCGCCGCTTTAGTGGCAGTTTCCTGCCGCTAAAGCAGCGATAATGTTATCGCCTTTCTTGATAATATGGCCCAGTATGTTCCCACTAGACAGTTGCGTTCTGCTGGAAAAAATCTGTTGGTATTCCCAGGTTTCACAGGGGTGGATGGGGAGGGAGAGCCTATGCTGTGGCGGCATCTAAGCTTTGGAATATTCTCCCTCAATCCATCTCCTGCCTGAATGCCCACCTTCCTTTCCCTAAGTCCCTGAAGCCCTAGCTTTTTGCCTTGTAAGGTCTTCTTTTCTATTATAGGGATGATGCTCCTGCCCCCTGGCAGACTAACCTCTCTAACGCCTTAACTCCTTTGGCGCTTTATAGGTTGTCCAATCAAATCATATCAAACCCCGCATCTTCAGTTTTTTTCTAGGGGTTTCCCAGTCTACTCCAGGACACCATGATGTCTGTTCCTTAGTGGGGCAGTACTGGAAGCCCACTTCAAAGGTGCTCCCTACCTGGCCGATACTGCGCATGCTGGTGCGAAGAAGGCTGCAGCCCTTCCGTTGACTTTGTGGTTTTGGGGATGGGGTCACAGAACTCTGCCTTCATCTTCAGTTCCCATCAATAAATTATCCAGCCCAGGGGATGGGGTCCCCAGGCCGAGCAGGAGCCTGGGCAAGGGCCCCCAAGCATGCCTCCTCCTTGAGTAAACATAGTCCATGACTCCTGAACCAACCCCAGGGGACGTGGCCCACCCTGGGGGAAATTCAGAACTGGGGTAGTGTTTTGGTGGTCATTTTGTAAACACAAAGGTCAAAGGTCATAATCTTCCAACGGTCATATATTGGGCCTTGCTAGGCTAATTTTCATGCTATAAGGTTCATTTTGTTTTTGGTGGTGAGCCATAGCCACCAGGAGTATTTACAGCTCCTGGCCAGAAAAGGGGCGCATTTTGCTGGGAGCTGGCTTTACTGGTTCCCTGCACCAGCCTTCTCCTTTGCCCTGCTTAAGGGGCTCCTCTTCTCGTGCTGGGACACAGAAGTCTAGGTCTTCTCCCAACTGGTCCTCAGTGGGCATACGGGAGCCAGCACCACTGGTCCTGGAGAGACCCATCTAGTCCCTAGTCCATCACGGCATCAGGTGGCTTGTCCTTATTCCTTCTTCATGGAGATGCTGAGTCAAATACTGATAATTGCTCCTTTTGTGTGGGGAGGTCCTTGTTCCTTCTGCCTGGGAGCTGAGTAATTAACTTGACCCATCAGGGGGACAAAAAGCCTGGAGTCTGATTCTGAGCTGAGCCAGAGAAATATGAGAAATCTAGATGATCCATAAGATCTACAAGTATGCTATTGTGACCTGCATATTCAAACTCAGAGTGCATGTTTCATCCTAGTTTGATAGCTGCTGGACTGTGTAGGCCTAAGTGGAGCAAGACTGCACTTTAAGGCAGATTTCACATATGTGTATTATACATTGATGCGACAGATTTTCCAGTAGACCCTACTGACCTATCTATGAATATAATGATAAAGCCTACCTCCAGTAAGCACCTACCCTGACAGGGTCCCTTCTGCACTCAGCTACCTGTGTGTAGTTACCGGGCTATACTGGACAGTAGACTCACACATGCAGCCCACATACGTGTACACACGGGTATGCACATAGGGAAATGGGAGGTTGTGTTCATCCCTGCACCACGTGGCAGGCACCTCAGGCTACCTGCGACATGGTGCAGGGCTCAACCGGAGGCTGCAAACAGGAAGGGGCCCTACTAGGGACCCCCAAACTAGCTTTCCGACAGGCTTTCCATGTCGTAAAGCCCGGCATAGAAAGCCTGCTTTAAACCGAGCATTGTAATGATCACGGGTTGGTCTCCGACTGGCTGATGGGCTCCTTGAGCCTGTCGGAATCCAGCCGGAATGACCGTCGGGTTTCACTTCCAACCGCCTAAATTGTAATTAGGCAATCGGAAGTGAGACCGACGATCTCGTGTGGAAAGCCTCCGACCTCAGGTCGGAGGCTTTCCAACCGAGATCGTAATAGGCCCCTATATGTCCAAACATATTATATCGCTCCTGCCATGTTAAATGACATAATTGACATAACTGATGGGTATAACTCATGATAGCTCTGGCACAGCCTCTGGCCAGACCCTAGGCTGCACCTAGTCCTCATCGTGACTTACTCCCTGCCCCCTAGCATATATTTTTTAATTACATTTTCAGGACACAGGGACCACGTTCATTGTTCATGTTGTGGTCGACCAATCAGGATTGAGTAGTTCCTTTTAAAGTGTCGAATCAAAGCATATCTAGACGCCAACAGTCCAGAACTATTTTTTTTTATTTAACCCGTTTATGACATCTTCAAGCACCAAATCACAAAGTCACATTTTCTTAGAAAAGCCAAAGTTGGTCGACTTCCATTCAGCCACATTTCTGTATCAGCAACAGACATTTCCTACGGGAATTAATATGAGAAATCAATATTTTGGGACCCTTTTTTTTCTTGGAACTACTTCACCGACCATCCGAAACTTTCCAAGTAGGAGCTGAGTTGGATGAACTATTTTTGTAAGTATTGTGCAGATTCATTAACTGACAGCAACGTTATTAGCCAAACAACAACAAACAAATCCCTATTCCTATCTAAATTCTGACCTAACTATAACTATACGGTGGGACACCCACTGTGTAATACACATATGTATAAATATACAAATATATGTCCAAATCTTGGCAAAATAATCCACAAATACGGCACTTATTTAGGTGCATACCAGAACGTATTTCAGCTTGAAAAAAGCCTTTGTCAAGTTGTGTGCCCCATTCACCACAGAGTTACAATACAAAAAAGCTGGAACGTGTCGTGGCTGGCACCTTAATAAACAGTCAGTTGCTTCTGCAACAGAGTGCAGAATTTGTGGAATTTTTGCCGTGTTTTGGGCATTCCACAGGTGAATAAGATCAGTGATAATTTAACCGTCTAAGAAGTGTCCCTACCTAGAATGCCTAAAACTGCCCTTTGGGATATTAAATTTCCATGCAAATTACTTTTAGGAAAGCAGGTGTTCTCATTAAATCACTAATAAAAATTCACAAAATTTAAAAACATTAACAATTAAAAAAACTATTTGTAGGTGTTTATGTCTCGGCCTACGAATGTATGGTAAGTTATATGTTTTCCTTTATATGTATTAAGCAAGAAAGTATTAATTGGCAAATGACTGAAAAATTATATGCATGGTGGTATAACAGTGTGTAAGAAGAGAGTTGATGGAGTGCCAGCAAATTCATATTTCACGTTTTTTATGTGCACGCTTAGAGTCTTTTTCCACAAATCATTATGCAAATTGCCACTTTCCCAACTGGATTTTTCTGGAAGGCTGAAAATAGGGCTGCTGTTTTATGAGACCCTGATTGCCTATTAAAATCTCTTCCCTTCCATGTGTGCTGGTAGAGTTTTAACGCCACTGCACTAACCGATTTGAAGGAGCCACAAAGCATGACAACACATTGCCTTGCTATCCTCTCTGAATAGTTAGTGCAGGAATACATGTTTTCTTTTAGCAAGCATATCCTAGTAAGGCAGTCGAAACGATAAATGCTTCTCTTTTTACTCCTGGCACAAAATACCACGTTTGAGGGGTGCATTATTTTAAAATGCTGAGTGTCCCATTTGATTTACATTTTCTGTCGTAATAAAAGAAGAAGAGCGCAAATAAAACAGATTGGAAAGTGGGGTCTCCATCTGCTTATTTGTCACATCGCATAATATTAAAGAACAATTTTGAGCAAATGGATGCAGTCACCTTGGAATGAAATGAAAATGTAAGAGGAGTGAATTATGCAATGTTTGCAATATTTTCTAGAGATTGAATAGGAGGCATTAAGGCCTGTTAAAAAGTTCAAAGTAAAAATGTTTCTCAAGGATGGTTACAATGGTCACGTTAATCCAGCTTTTCATTAGGATATTGAGCTCTTAGGTATCATGGCCTCTCAAAGGCGTTAAACCGTGAATGATCTAGGGACGCTGGGTGCACGACATGTATTTATAGGGTTGTGTGAATTCCTGCAAAATAATAGCTATTTCCTTGGCACTGGGCAAGAATAGTGGGCAGCTGCATAACTGTAAACAGTGCAGATGGTGCAGTGTCACCAGAGTCCAGAGGCCCAGAGGTCCAATCCGTCTCATTTCCTTTTTCGCATTAAGGCTCATAGGGGCAGATTTACAAGAAAGTGACACATCTGTAGAGATGTGCCACTTTCCCTGCGCCACCCTGAGAAACCCTTGCGCCACCATGGATGCGCCGTATTTACAATACGGCGCACCATGGCGAAAGGATTGACAGATGTGTCAGAAATTCTGACGCATCAGTTGGCTCAAAGGTCACGCATTGCTGGAGTCATGTCGCAAGCACAACGCAACTCCAGCAATGCATGGGGAGGCCTATCCTCATTGTGCTGCGTCACTCCTTACACCTGCTCCAAGCAGGCGTAAGCTTTTGACGCAGTGGCGTCCTAGAAGTGGTGCAGTGAAATCTTGTAGATTTCACTGCGTCACTTCTATGAAGCTTTTTTTGCGTTGGAACGCCCACACTGCATACATCATACCTGACGCAGGTATAATGTGACGCAGGGCTTTACAACGTGACGCATCTCCTTAGTTGCGTCGAGTTGTAAATGGGCCGCATTTTTACGCCACTGCTGAAGTGTCGCAACAGCGGCACAAAAATGACACAAGGGTCTTGTAAATCTGCCCCATAGTCCCGTCCTACAGCACTGGAAAAAGAATATAATAGTGGCTCTTCCGCAACAACACTAAGGCCCTGATAACATGTTGAGGAGTGATTTACCACCCCTGATAAATAACAATATCAAACAGTGCGATAAAGGACACCTATTATGAGTTATTGAGGAATAACATGCAGGTTTTGGTGGTTGATGCCCCAAAGTCAACATGGTACAGTAAATACCGTTCACATTTCCCATGTTAAATTTCGGCAGGTTTGGCCTGCTGAAATTTAATAACGCTTGAGGCATTTAATGCATCAGAAAATTATCGGATGTGTTAAATACCTTTTAACTCGTAATTCTGACTTATGCGTAAACATACATATAACAGGAATATAACAAGCCACTCCTAATCAGGCCCACAGTCTGGGAAGAGTTTCAGACTGTGTTGTTCCACTAATAAAGAGATCTGTGGGTATGCTGGTGATTGTGGTCCACCAAAAAAGGAAATGTGCACAATAGTACACAAGTGCAGAGAACACAGAATAGTACAAAGGGAAAACCATGAACTGCTCAAAGTACAGATCTTGAATAGAATTACACATCCTGGAGACACCACAATGACAACAAGCCTTAAAAAACACTGTTCAATGTAAGTCTAGAAATATCTTACTCAAAAAATAGTGATGAAATCCAGTTACAATTCAGTACCAACACAATACAATAGTTTATGGGTTTCAAAGCAATAAATACAATCTGCACTCTAGGATCACACCGTTCTTGCAGTTGATCAGGTCAGAAGCAGTGGATCTGTGCTCCACTGTTCCTGGTGTACCAATGGACTAGACAATCCCAAAAGTGCAGGACAAGGATAAGTAATAGACAATATTATAGTATCTCCACTCTCTGCATCTGAGATCAGATGTATAGAATTCTCATTGATTTCAGGTAGGTTTCTAAGTGTTCTCAATTTTTTTGTTCCCTATGGGTTTCTGATCTCAATGCAGCGTGAGCCTGCCATAGAGTCTGTCAGTAAATGTACCTTACTTTATTCCAGACAAAAAGAAAAAATGGAATTCAGATCATGTTAGATCTATCAAAGTTTGCTACATATGTTTAAGACGATTCATGTTATGGTTCAACAGAGTCGACTCAACATACTGTTATACAATAAATGACATATATTTGAGTATTTGCCTATGCAATAAATAAATATTGACTCTAAAGACTCCACATTTCCAGATAACCCTCCCATAAATTGAACTATTGAGTAAAATATATGTCCTTGTGGGACTTGATCCTGTCTGCAGGGTCACCCATATACTATTCTGCCTTCACCCATCCTGGTTTTTGAAGCTGCTATTGTTGGCTATTAGGATGAATTTTACCCCACCTAACCATTGGTAAAATGTTTGTGCTCTCTCCTTTAAAAATGGTAAAATTGGCTTCAACTCAATTGACCCTAGTAAAATGGAACTTCATGTATCCGGGGCCTGTAAATTAAATGTGTCACCCACTTAAGTAGCATTTTTAAACATATCTCAGACCTGCCTTTGCAGCCTGTGTGCAGTTTTACACTGCCATTTCCACCTGCCAAAATTAACCTTTTGCCTGGCCTAAACCTTCCTTTCTAATACATATACGTCATCCCTAGGGTAGGCCCTGAACATCCATAAGGCAAGGTGCATTGTATTTGAGAAGATGGACATGTACTTTTAAGTTGTACATGTCCTGGTAGTGAAAAACTCACAAATTAATGTTTCACTACTGTGAGGCCTACAGCTCCCGTACGATAACATTGGTTTACCTTATTACATTTAATAAGTGTTAACATTTATTTTGAAGCAGGTAGAAATTTCATTTTTGGTGTCTCCGGAAATATAATTCAAAAACATCTTTAATAGTAAAGTCGGATTTTGATTCAGAATTCTGAAAATGCCACTTTTAGAATGTTAGACACAGCGGTTCATGCACACCAAAAGGTAATCCAATAGCTCAACTGTTCCTGTAGGTTTAGCAAGGTGATGTGTGCAGACAAGGTATCGCTCTCTGATCCATGAGCATCCAATAAATGTCCGGATCCAAATTTGATCGAGAATGAAACAAGTTAATCTGTTCTCAAAATATAGAATTTATTGTATCCTCATAAATTCTTCTTCACAATAATGATAATGCGATGTGTTTCCTTCACATATTGCTGGCAAGAAACAGTTTCTGCCTGTAGTAAGAAGAGTTATTGCTCCCAAATTGTTGATGAATTATTGATCCCAATGCATTTCGGGATAAGTGAAGCCATTCGTCATGGGAACATTAAACATCTGAAGAAACTAAGCTGGGAAAACGCGGTTAACAGTATAACACACCAGTCACGGCTACGCTTCACTTTATTTCATGATTAACCCGCGGTGACATCACTGTCCATAGTTTCTACTGTTTTTACTTGTATTGATTACTCAACACATTGGGCTATTCAACGCGATGCATGACACCAACAGACCATCTTATTACCATACTGTGACCCGCGTTTTCCCTGCTTCGTTTCTTCAGATGTTTAATGGTGCCCTGACGAAGGGCTTCACTTATCCCAAAATGCATTGAGATCAATAATTCATCAACAACTTGGGAGCAATAACTCTTGTTACAGAAACTGTCTCTTGCCAGCAATATGTGAAGGAAACACATTGTATTATCATTATTGTGAAGAAGAATTTATGAGGATACAATAAATTCTATATTTTGAGAACAGATTAACTAGTTTCACTCTCGATCAAATTTGGATCACTCCATTTATTGGATACCTCGCAGTGCATTCGGTGGACACCGCCCCTGGGGTGGTGCTTTTTCACTATTAGAATGTTGGCAGTTTCTTGTCCTAACCATTTTATGCCTGTAGTCTGCTTCCTGGGTCACATGACAAGGTGTATTTAGCAGTTGAACTTTGTATATTCCTCCCAGACAGTCACACAATAGGGGGATTGAGTGTTTGCAGGATGGGCCATCCTGACAGGATGGAAGGACCTGAGCTGTATACAGCCATGCTTCCACTTCAAAGACATTGCCTCAACTGCCACACAGAGAACTTCATATAAGTCTTTTATGACCCCAGACATCCTGGGACCAGGACAGGGAAGCAGGAAATCCCAGACACCTCTGTGGGGGGGAGAACTCCAGACGTTTCATCCACTTAAAAGCTGGCACCAGGTATAACTAGGGGACCCTCAGACCCACTCTTCAGTACACACCTAGACCTGCAGAAGACTACAGAAGGACTGCCTTGCACTCCAGAGGACTGCCAGGCTGCCTGAGACCTGCCTTGTTTCTCAGAGAACAGCCCTGCTGCTACCAGAGGACTGCCCTTCTGTTTGAGGCCTGCCTTGTTCTTCAGAGGATTGTTCTGTTTCTTGAGACCTGCCTTGTTCTTCAAGGGACGTCACTGCTGCTTGAGGCCTGCCTTGTTGCTTTAAAGAGGGATAACCATCTCCTTGAACCCAGGACTACCTGTGTGACTGCCAGGGTCAGTTGGCTGAGCTACAGGGTCACAACAAGCTCCAGAGGTTTCCCTGCAACTGCCCGGCAGACTGGCTGCAACTGGCCCAGCCTGGAACTGCAGCTGGTTCTGCCTGAACCTTCAACTTGGCCTGCCTGAGCCCTGCTGACCTCTGCTGGAGTGAGTTCCTGATCCCCATGAAATGCCTCCACAGGTCCTAGACACCTGGCTGGCATCAGTTGAGCTGCTCCTTTAAAATCCTGATGTTTTGGACTCATGTGCAGATTTTGAGAAGGGAACTTTTTCAGTAGGACTAACCTGGCCCTTGCCGCCTGCCCACATTCCATCACGATCGGCCTGAACCTGTGACTTTTTCTAGGCCTGGGCGTAGTTCGCGGAGTTTTGCTATGCGGAACTCCACGAAGTTACAAAAAACTGCGAAGTTCCGCAAGTGGCGGAGTGCAGTGCGAACTGCAGTTTTTGCTGGTATTCCTGCCGCTCGGGTAGAAATTCTACCCGAGCGGCAGCTCGCGCTCGCGAACTTACCGTTCACGAGCGGTTAAAAAACTCTGCTGCACATCGCGAAGCAGAGTTTTCTGCACTCGGCGAGCTCCGCGGAGTGTGGAGTGCAGAAAACTCCGTGAACGGAACGAAGTTCACCACCCAGGCCTAACTTTTTCCCGGTCTAGCAGGAACAGAAACCCACAGTTATTGCTTTCTGCTTCTTGTGGCTATTTTTATTTAAACCTTTAAAATTGCATGACTCCGGTTGTACGGATTGGATTTTTGCCATTTTGGTCCCAAATTGTTAATCAAATCTTTTTCTATTTTTCTAAATTGGTGTGGGATATTTCTTGAGTTGTGTTTTCATTTATTACAGTTTAAGTGCTGCATATATACTTTACATGTTTAGCACAGGATAATTTCGTGGCTTTAGTGGTTCTTTATAACAAGGGTTGTGGTTGTTGCACTTCACTCATTTTCACTCACATTATATTCCTCACACACTCCTTTAATGTTCCCTTAGTCTCCAATTTTGCAACCAGTATAGACACGTATGTAAAATAGAACAAAAAGTAAAATCCAAGTACTTTAAATGCATTAACGTTCTCAACCAAGTTGAGGAAAATGGTGTGAAACGATTGAACCAAAGCACTTTCCTTAAAAATCAGGTCAGAGTCAACCTATTAACTCTGTCAGAGTATTCAGTTTCTCAATAATATTGGCGCTCTGTCCACCAAGGCACTACCCTGGGGATGATGCAAACTTTATCTCTTGTAAATCATCTTGAATTGTTCAAAAAGCAATAAAATATAAATGAAAAAAATATTTTAACTTGTTCTTATGAAAGTGCGTTTGTTTTGAATAATTGAATGTATATTTTGGCCAATCTATATTTACTGTCATATTAAATGTATACCAACAAATATTAAATGTATAGCAACAAGCAAAATCTTATATCACACTTTATAAAGAGCTCCCACCACGTCTAAAGCATTTGATAAATATCTCAATACAAATATGCATGCAGGAATGCACACGGTACAAAATACGTGGTCCACTAATTTGAGTAATTTGAAAGCATATTCGAGGGAATATCAATGCAAATTACCGACTCCAGCTGTAATAGGCTTTCAAAGGTTCTGGGTTACCTGCACAGCACCTAACAGCTTGAAAACTAAATTAGGCCTATTTATGTGCACTTACTATAATACAAATCACTATTTATGACTCGTTTTACCTCTGTTAGAAATACTGAAAATACTTGTAATGTAAGTCATTGCAAAGTAAAAATGTAAACAGTATTTGTGAAAACCTGTGTTTTATCAATTCATTTTTTATTATTCAATACCAGTTTGAATTGTTATTTTTTGCACTGCAGCATCCGAACACTACAGGGCTTATTATGATGTTGATCTGAGTTGCCTACGGCCGACACGGTCTCAGGACCGACCGACCTCTGGTCGGTGGTTCCGAGCGCCTGATTACGATGCGACTGAACACTGTTCAGTTGGGTACTCACATTTCTCTATGGGAGATTGTGTTACAGTCATAAACCAGCCATAATACAGGCTCCCATGAAGAAATAGGGGTGAGTGCAAAACCCTGCACCCTGTGGCAGGCACAGCATAGTGCCTGCCACACAGTGCATGGATTTACAGGAGGGCACCCTGAGTACCCTGAGTACCCCTTTGGCCATCAACCGTAGGGCGCTGAGGCAAAGGGGCCCTGCTATTGGCCCCCTAAGTCGCTTCCCGCAGCCTTTCCATGTCGGAAAGGCTGGCACGGAAAGGCTGTGAGAATCCTACATCGTAATCCTGAAGGCAGAAGCGCCGTCCATAGGGGATTACTGTTGCAGCTCCGACCGGCTGGAAGACTCTGAGAGCCAGTCAGAACCGTGTCGGAAAGACCGACCGGTTCACACTCCTACTGCTAACATCGTAATTCAGCGGTCGACCGCAAACCGACCATGGCGGAAAGCCTCCGATCGCAGTCAGAAAACTTATGACTAGCGGTCGGAGTCTTTTCGACCGACATCGCAGTCGGCCCCCTAGATGTGAGTTGTAGAAGTTATAGGAGTAAATGGTGGGAAGTTATTTAAATATTATTAATTTATTATAACATTATTTGTTAATAATAAATGTTTAATTAAGATAGAATTATTGAAATTATGCAAATTAGAATTTTCTAAATGTAATTGTTTGGTGTGTGTTGTTTTTTTGTACGGATAAATGTTGGGGTGGCAATTAACTATGATCATTTTAGGAATACATTTATATTATTATTAATTTAAGAAATAATTAACTATGTAACGTGTAAATAATATTATTTCACATAAAATATGAAGATATGTGTTTTATTATTTGTTGAAGCTTAGGGTAGAATGTCACTTAAGCTATAACAATTTTAAATGTATGTATTTATTTTATAAATAGTATGTTATTTATTATTGTATGTGTTAGTTGTCTTGTGTTTTTTAAATGTAAATAATATTTACTTGTTAATTGTTGAGAATATATTTTTGAATTTTAATAATAATAATATTTGTATTTATTTATGATATGTATTTAACATTGTAACATGTTTTTATTGTATTGAAGTTTTAAAATAAAATATATTTGTATCTTTTTACATATTTCTTTTTTAATTGTTTATTATGCATTAAAATTATTTTATTATGTTGAAGAGAATTTGTTTGATACTATTGTTGCACTGACTCGAATGGGAATAGTAAATTTTACTCCTGCACAATCCAACACTTTCCCTACTGTTGCACTCATTGGAGTAGGAATAGTAAATTTGACCCAAGTCTGGGTGTAAAACTCCGCTCTGTTCATGGAGTTTGTAAAATTCGGCAACTCCGCATTCCTTGGAGAAAGCGGAGTTACTGATATAGTGTACCCTCCACAACGGAGTGCTTTTTTTTCTTAGCGCGCTCAAAATGTCCTTTCGCGCATGTGACTCGCCAGGTGTTTGCAATTGTTCAAAAGATTTTGAGAGCCGTTCGCCGTCTATGAGATTTGCTAGCCAGCCGCATGCTCCTATGCGATTTTGCGGTCGTCAACACGTAATTTAGGTGCACCAGCGACTTCCGGGGAATGTTTTCTGCTGTACGCGATCCCGAATGTGCAGGACCTACCGCGCTGGAATCTGGGAAAGTTTACCTCCTCAAGAATTTTCAAAATATTCCCAAAATGGCAATTTGGAGCTAAAAACCTCCTCGAATGGACATTTGGCATTGTTTTTTTTGGGCGAGGAGTCCTTTTTTTAACCCCTTGAGTGCTTATGACGGCACCACGCCGTCATGAGTCACGGGCGGCGTGTGCTAATGATGGCGTGGTTCCGTCATGCCGCCTGTGTGGGCGAATTAATGAGCGGGCGTGGTCATGACGGAACCACGCCGTCATGAGCACACGCCGCCCGTAACTCATGACGGCGTGGTGCCGTGATGAGCACCAAAGCGCCACGCTCACCCCCTAGCCCCCCCGCGCAGCGGCGGAATTCGCGCCGCGGCGAAGGGGTTAAAAACCTTTTTCATACTGGAAGAAAGTGCCCAAGAGTCTCCAACTTCCCCGTCCTGTCAAGCAGGCTCCTCCTAGTGCGTTGTCCAACTCCTGGTCACTTTTCATTTGGATTTGGAGCTGGGAGGATCACTCTTTTTATGTGCTGCATATCCCATTGGATTTAAGAACTTTGTATTTGAGATTTCTCAAGTAAGTTGAAAAACTGATGTTGTTTGTTTGATTAGGGCTAGGCACCTGGATTTATTTGTACTTTTAATCGATTTTTAAAATGTATTTTAGTGGTGGCCTGTTGTTTAAGTAGGGGGCTAGTTATTTCTTTGTAAGTAATTTTTGTAATGATGCACAGTTCACTACATTTTCCTGATATTTTTTTTAATACAGTTACAATATTGATTTCATTCACTATGTGGCCTACTCTGCCAATATGCCTTCCAGCCAACTGTTTCTGTAGTGTCTGTTGAATTTGAAACATCATTTAGGATGGATTTAGGCCATGGATGGATTTGGTTTGAAATACAAAATGTGTTTTTTGTGCCATTTCAAGTTTTTTTCCCCTGCAAATAGTGTATAGGTGGGGTAATGTCTTTGGAGGATGTGTTTTGTTGTAAACATTTTTAGCCCTGTTAATTTTAGTTTTTGGCATTACTGAATTAATTCTGTGTTCTCTGTTTTACCATGCCTCCTTTGTCTGGCCAGTGTGTGTGTGTTCGCCATAGGCCACCATTTGCCTTTTTTTCCACATGCCATGTGGCTAAGGGCCATTTTGTATAGTCAGTGTGTTAGAAATGGGGGTCTCTAGTTGGCAGTGGCTGGCCAATGTCCAAGTAGGGACCCTTCTTCCTAAGTCAGAGTGAGGGGGCTACACCCTTTGATAACCCCTGCTCAACCCTGTGGTAACATAGCACGAGCAGACAGGCCTATCTCAGAGGCAGTGTGTGAAGCATTTATGACCATACACAATAATGCAGTGACAACACCACAAAGGGACACCACACAAGTAGCTATAGAAAAATAGGTATCTTTATATAAGCTTAACACAAGGCTCAAATACGATCAAAAATCCACAATGCACGTAAATATAAGTTCACGAAGAAAGGCAATTAAAAGCACTCAAAAGCGTGTGAAATGAACTTAGTTCGAGTCCGGGGTCTACGTGACCCGATGATGCACAATGTACCTGAGGTTTAAAGGGGCACGGCACGCAGCTTCGGGAGGAAGCCGCGATGATGACAGGCGCACTCGCAACGGCCGCAGCTCCCAGCTGCAGCGGTCCGCGGCGTGCACTCACGAGGCTCCTGAGGCGGTGATAAAAAGGCGGGCTCTCAGCGGCAGCAGCTCCTCAGCCGCAGCGGCCCACAATAGCAATAGCGCTGATCCTCGTAGCATAGACAAATGTGGGCTCTCAGCGGCAACAGCTCCTCAGCTGCTGCGGCCCACAATAGCGATGATCCTCGTAGCACAGACAAATGCGGGCTCTCAGCGGCAACAGCTCCTCAGCTGCGGCGGCCCACAATAGCGATAGCGATGATTCTCGTAGCACAGACAAATGCAGGCTCTCAGCGGCAACAGCTCCTCAGCTGCAGCGGCCCACAATAGCGATAGCGATGATTCTCGTAGCACAGACAAATGCGGGCTCTCAGCGGCAACAGCTCCTCAGCTGCAGCGGCCCACAATAGTGATAGCGATGATTCTCAGCCCGCGTTCCCCGCAGTAGACCCAGAGGCTCTGGAATTCCCGACAGAGGCCTCACCTGCGAGTAGAACCCCTCTTAATAGGAATTCATAAGGCGGATGGGTGAAGTCTAATGTCCCTGAGACTTCAGCAGGAGGCAAGCTCAAATCAGGCCATTGGGTAGTTGCTTCAGCAAGATGGATGAAAGTTTCAAAAGTCCTTTTCCTCTCGTTACACGGACAGACGTTCGTCTTGACATCCAGAAGTAACACACCCCGTAGGGGTTTCGGCGCAGATATTTATACCCCACAGGTCTTTGTTCTCAAAAGTCACAAGTCACTGAACCCAGCCAGAACCAGTTCGGTGTGGTGCTGGAGCACTTTATTTACGAGGCGGCATCCTACCTTTGAGGAAGAGGGGGTCTGCCATCAAACGCACAGTGGGGGCTGGAGCCATCATTCACCTTGACAGGCCCCTTCCCATACTCCAGCTGCAGATTCCGCTCTTCACCCCAGGTTGGGCTCAGCCTGCCCTGTCCCTCCAAGACCAGACATCCAATACACATAACAGCAGAGCACACGAGGTGACTTAGGCAAGAAAATACCTACTTCCTAGAAGTGGCATTTTCAAACACAGAATATAAAAATAATCCTCACTAAAAGATGTATTTTAATATTCTGAGCTCAGGCATACTAAATTCGACTTTCCAAACGTGTTCCTTGGGTCAGCTAGGATTATAGGATCTAATAATCAAAACTGCCCATTCTGGCCTAAGGGAACACATAGCCTTGCAATAGTGAAAAACGAAATGGAGTGTAATTCACTATCAGGACATGCCACACAGACCAAGGCAGGTCCTACCTTTCACATACAACACACCCTGCCATAGGGATGACTTACATGATGCCAAGGGAAGGTTGAGAGACTGGGAAGTGGGTTCACTTTACAGTCAAAGAATGGCAGTTCTGGACTGCGCACAGACTCTGCGATGGCAGGTCTGAGACACACTTTACGTGCTGCTTAGGTGGGTGGCGCAATCAGCGCTACAGGCCCACCCGCAGCATTCGGTCTACCAGCCCCGGGCACACACGGTGCACTATACGAGGGACTAACAGGTAAATCAAATGAGCTAATTATGGGAATACCAATTCATCCAGTCAATTTACAATAGGGAGCATTCGCGCTGTGGCACTGAATGGCAGTGGCACAGCGCCCAGAGCATCTAACACCAGCAAACACAGAGGAGACAAAAAGCGAAAGATGGAAGGGAGACCCATGCCAATGGTGCCAGGTCTAACACGTGTCCCCTCCAGCTGAAATGTGGGGAGAACTACCCACCCACTTGGGGGTTCTCATCACTAAGGCGGAAAAATCTGGACAGACCATCAGCATTGGCGTGTTCTGTACCCGGGCGGTGTTCCACCGTAAAGTCCATCCCCTGTAGGGAAATAGACCACATCAACAACTTTGGATTCTCACCCCTCATCTGCATCAACCATCTGAGGGGCCTGTTGTCCGTCCGAACCCGGAAGTGAGTCCCAAACAGGTATGGCCTCAGCTTCTTCAGTGCCCAGACCACAGCAAATGCCTCATGCTCAATTGCACTCCACCTCTGTTCCCGTGGAAGTAACCTCCTACTAATGAAGGCTACCGGTTGGTCTAGGCCCTCCTCATTGATCTGTGAAAGAACAGCCCCCACACCATGCTCTGAAGCGTCTGTCTGGACAACAAATTCTTTTGAAAAGTTGGGCGCCTGTAGTACAGGTGCGGTGCACATGGCAGTCTTCAGGGCGTCAAAAGCTTCCTGACAGGTGCCAGTCCAGTTCACCATCTTTGGCTGCTTCTTGGAAGTCAGGTCAGTCAAGGGTGCAACAATGTTGCCATACCCCTTGACAAACCTCCTGTAATAACCTGTGCGTCCTAAAAAGGCTCTCACCTGTGTCTGGGTCTTGGGGGGTTCCCAAGCCAGGATGGTTTCAATTTTGGGCTGTAGGGGTGCCACCTGGCAGCTCCCAACCTGGTGTCCCAAGTACACCACAGAACCCTGCCCAATCTGGCACTTACTTGCCTTGATTGTGAGGCCTGCCCTTCGCAGTGCCATCAACACTTCCCAGAGGTGGCGCAGGTGGTCCTCCCATGAGGAACTAAACACTGCAATGTCATTCAGGTAGGCGGCACTGAAATCCTCCAGCCCAACCAACACCCTGTTGACCAACCTCCGAAAGGTGGCAGGGGCATTCTTCATCCCAAAGGGCATCCCCCGGAACTGGTAGTGTCCATCCGGTGTGGAGAATGCTGACCTCTCCTTTGCCCCATCAGTCAAGGCGATCTGCCAATACCCAGACGTCAAATCAAACGTGCTGAGGTACCGTGCAGCCCCTAGCCGATCTATGAGCTCATCAGCTCTGGGGATGGGGTGCGCGTCAGTCTTTGTGACTGAATTGAGACCTCGGTAGTCCATGCAGAACCGAAGTTCTGGGGTGGCACCAGGCGCTGCAGCTTTTGGTACCAGGACCACTGGGCTGGACCAAGGGCTGCTAGAGGACTCAATCACCCCTAAAGCAAACATTTTGGAAACCTCCTCCTTAATGCATGCCCTGACCCGGTCAGTCACTCGGTAAGCCTTGTGCTTAACAGGAGGACTGTCCCCAGTGTCCACTTCATGGACACACCAATCAGTGACACTAGGCACCAGGGAGAACAGATCATTGAATTGTCCCAACAGTTGGCGACAATCACTCTGCTGCTCAGGGGTCAGTGTGGTGGAGAGGACCACACCCTCCACTGACCCATCTTGCTCCTTTGCACACAGGAGGTCAGGAAGAGGCTCACTCTCCTCCTCCATCCCAGCATCTGTGGCCAGGAGCATGCCCACTTCGGATCTTTCAAAGTGGGGCTTCAGGCGGTTGACATGCAGGACCTGCAAGGGGTTCCGGGGAGACCGCAAGTCCACCAAGTAGGTAACAGGACTCTTGCGCTCCACCACCTCAAAGGGTCCGGTCCACTTATCTTGGAGCGCACAGGGCTCCACTGGGGCCATGACCCAAACCTTTTGACCAGGCTGAAACTCAATCAGAGTGGCATTCTGATCGTGCCAACGTTTCATCTCTTCCTGACTGGCTTCCAGATTCGCCTCAGCAAGATTTCTGAAATGCCGAGTCTGGTTCCTGAAGGCCAGCATGTAGATAAACACATCCTGGGGAGGTTTCCTGGGAGATTGCTCCCAGCCTTCCTTGACCAGACTCAGAGGCCCTCTTACCGGGTGACCATAGAGTAGTTCAAAGGGGCTGAACCCTAGGGACTTCTGTGGCACCTCACGGTAAGCAAACAACAGGCATGGCAAGAGGACGTCCCACTTACGCCTCATGGACTCTTCTAGACCCATAATCATGCCTTTGAGGGTCTGGTTGAATCTCTCAACCAGCCCATTACCTTGGGGGTGGTAAGGGGTGGTAAACTTATAAGTTACCCCACACTCCTCCCACAGAGACTTCATATATTTGGAAATGAAGTTAGTACCCATATCGGACACCACCTCTCTGGTGAACCCCACACGGGAGAAAATCTCCATCAGTGCACGTCCCACCACGGGGGCCGTCACTGTCTGGAGTGGGATGGCTTCAGGGTACCGGGTGGCATGGTCCACCAAGACCAGGATGAACCTGTTGCCCATGGCTGTCTTGGGGTCCAGAGGCCCCACAATGTCAATGCCCACTCGCTCGAATGGGGTACTGACAACTGTAAAGGGCTGGAGTGGGGCTTTGATCTTCCCCCCAATCTTCCCACTTGCCTGGCAAGTTTCACATGTCCTGCAGTGAGCATCTGAGGTCCTGCGCATCTGGGGCCAATAAAAGTGGGTGACCAGCCTCTCAAAGGTCTTGGTCTGCCCCAGATGTCCTGCCAATGGCACATCATGAGCCAACCCCAGTAGGAAGGCTCTGAAGCACTGGGGTACCACCAGCACATGGGCTGACCCAGGCTCAGCAACCTTAGACTCGCTGTAAAGGAGGTCATTCTCCCAATAGATCAGATGTGGCCCTGACTGATCACCTGCTGCCTGGGCTGCAGCCTGTCGCCACGGCCCCTCAAGAGAAGGGCACGTTCTCTGCTGTTCACAAAATTCCTCCCTGGTGGGCCCTCCTTCCTGCTGCCAATGGGTCAGCCCAGGCAGGTCCCCCAGTTCGGCTACTTGTTCCCCGGTAGGCTCCAGGGCATCCCCCTCAAGGTCTGCTCCCTCCTGGGCCGTGGGAACTATGGAGGCTGGTTTCCCGTGCCCCCTACCCCTTCTCTTTAAGGCAGGGGCCTGGGCCATACTTTCAGGCAGGTCTGAGACACACTTTATGCGCTGCTTAGGTGGGTGGCGCAATCAGTGCTGCAGGCACACCCGCAGCATTCGGTCTACCAGCACTGGGCACGCACAGTGCACTATACGAGGGACTAACAGGTAAATCAAATGAGCCAATTATGGGAATACCAATTCATCCAGTCAATTTACAATAGGGAGCATTCGCGCTGTAGCACTGAATGGCAGTGGCACAGCGCCCAGAGCATCTAACACCAGCAAACACAGAGGAGACAAAAAGCGAAAGATGGAAGGGAGACCCACGCTAATGGTGCCAGGTCTAACACAGTGTTTATTGGCCTGCATGTGTTCTTTGTTTTTCAGGCCTCGTCTTCCCACCTCTTGTTGTTGTGACCATGTGGCTGGCAGCCATTTTGTGCAGCCAGCCAGTGTGCTTTCACAATTGGCCTGCATGTGTTCTTTTTTATGGCCATGCCTTCTTGAGGGTTGTTGTTGTGACCATGTGGCTGGCGGGCATTTTATGTAGCCAGCCATTGTGCTTTCCCCATATGCCTGCTTTTGTTTTTCTTAGTTTGTTCCCCATGCCTTCTTGCTTGTTGTTGTGACCATGTGGCTGGCAGCCATTTTGTGTAGCCAGCCAGTATGCTTTCCCAAAAAGCATGTGTTTTTTGTTTTCTAGACCTCCTGCTTCTTGTTGTGACCATGTGGCTGGCAGCCATTTTGAGTAGGCAGTCAGTTTGCTTTTACCATACCCTTGCATTTGCTCTTTGTTTGTGGCCATGCCTCCTTACTGGTTGTTGATGTTGTTTTGCATGTAATCTTTCTTATTTTGTATAGGAAAAATGTTGCATAGTTTAGTACATTTTCTCCATGTTTTCTAATACATGCGCAACATTCTTTTAATTTACTATGTTGCCTAGTCTGCCAATGGGCCTTCCAGCTAATAGGCCCAGTGCTAATCAACGGTGCATGAAACAACGGTTACTGTGTTGTCTGTTGGATGAAACAGCTTTTAGGGCATGAATGGTATTGGATTAAAATACAAAATGTGTTTTTTTAGGGTATTTCAAGGTTTGTTTTCGCCTGCATACAGTGTATAAATGGGGTAATGCCTTTGGAAGATGTATGTTGCCGTAAACATTTTTAGGCTTTTTCATATTAAATTTTTGGCATTGCTGAATTAATGCTGTGTTCTCTGGTTTACCATGCCTCCTTTGTCTGGCCACTGGCCAGTGTGTGTGCATGTTTTCCACAGGCCACCATTTGTTTTTGTTCCACATGCCATGTGGCCAGGGGCCAATTTGTATAGTCAGTGTCCATGGGCCTGCATCTGTTCTTTGTTTTCCAGACCTCACCCTGCTGCCTCTTATTGTTGTGACCATGTGGCTGGTGGCCATTGTGTGTAGCCAGCCAGTGTGCTTTCCCTGTAGGCCTGCATGTGTTCTTTGTTGTGGCCATGCCTTCTTGCTGGTTGTTGTTGTGACCATGTGGTCGGTGGCCATTTTGTGGAGGCAGCCAGTGTGCTTTCCCCACTGGCCTGCATGTCTTCTCTATGTTCCCAATGCCTTCCTGCTCAGTGTTGTTGTTGTTGATGACCCTGTGGCACTGGCTGGCAGTCATTTTGTGCGTCCAGCCAGTGTGATGCTTTGCCATAGGCTTGCATGGATGGTTGAGCAATGAGATAGCAGCTTAATAACTTAATTTTATATCTTTGAGGATAACTTCACTTATTTACAATTTTGACAATTTTAATTTTTTCAAATATTTTTTTAATTGGTAAATTATTTTCTTAATTTTTTCAAATTTTTGCACTTTAAAAAAAACTTTTTATATATTATTATTTTTCTTTGTTTTTTTGTCCATAACATTTTCACTATAACTAGCATCAATCAACCCCATGTCTGCCAAAGATGCACAACAGCATTTATTGTCTAAGGATTATTTCTTTGATTGTCATTTGTCAGCTGCACCTCCCTGAGTGCTACATCCCATGTGATGTGACGCATATAAAGCAAACAGTTACATATGTAGGTTGCTGTTAATTCTCTTACTTATTCTTCCTGAGTGTACAGTCAGTCACCATGGAAGATTATGTTGGTGTGGTTTTCTGTTTTATGAATAGATACACTGTATTGTTAATTATTTATGATAAGAGAAACCAGTAACCACACTAAATGATATTGTGTTTGCTTGTACTACTAATTGAACTGCAACAATGCCACATTTCTCTGATGTCCTTCTTGCTTCTTTTCTTTCAGTTGCACAAGAGAGAACATCACCCACAGAACTGCCAGAAAAAAGACCTGCGCATGACATCACAGACATCTCTTCAACTTGTAAAGCTAAGTGCCACCGCTAACTGACAGGTACAAGATGGCCCCAAAGAAAAGTGCTACCAAGAAAGTGACCAGTGAGAAGAAGAAGGAGCTTGCGATGACTGGTATGTCGATCCAGGTCTTTTTGGGGGAAAAAAGACAGTGCCTGCCCCACCGGCCTCTTGGGAGAAAGCTGGGAGCAGCACCCCCACATCCGTGGATCCACCCAAATCTAGGCCCAAGCCCATGTCTGTCACAGAGGCAGCTAGTCTAATCTAATAAACACCGATGAGTAGTGATGTTGAAATTGACTTATCTCTATTGCAAAGTAGTACCCAATCGTTGCAGGAAGTAGTGGACAAAAACATCAACAGCTGCAACCACCAATAGTAGTTCCTACCAAAGTAGGAGCAGTTCAAGAGATTTAATTTCATATTGAGGAAGTAGAGGAATCTGCTCTTTCAGAAGATCGATTGTCTTCCAGATCTCCAGTTAGAAAAGGAGGATAAGTGGTGCTTCATCTTCTTCTTCAAGCACCCCTTCTGATTATCTAGATACCACTGCCTCAGTCTGAGAGTGAGACATGCCATGAGATGAGGCTAGGGAAAAGGAAGGTTCCAGAAAGCCTTAGAGTTATGGAGGCAAATGTAGAAGAGCAGGATGACGACGAGCCAGTCATCATGGATGTTAGCCCAGCCCCAGTGGAGACCGATGTTACCCAATCCCCACTTCCCGGGAGGGATGTGGCAATGGGACCACAGATACAACTACCACCAGCCGCCATATTTGCAAAGTCGGCGGCAGCGACCTTGATCCACAACCACCTCAGTAGAATTAGGTACTGCAAACAGTCATAAGTCAAAACGGCCACCTACCGCCAGTTCATGTGACATTGGCAGTGGCACCAGCATCAGAAAGTTGAGCTCCCCAGTTTGGGACTTCTTTTTGGTTTGCAAGAAAGAGGTGAACATTGCCATATGATCCCTTTGCGGCGCAAGTGTTAGTCGGAGTAAGCATGGTACAAACTATGGTACGGTGGTACTAGGTCCAAACAACTGATTTGAGAAAGCACCATACAATCCGTTGGGAGGCGCACCTTAGTGGCCAAAAAACTGTAGGTGTTGTTGGTGAAGGGGGTGAAAGCCGGCTCAGCAGGGAATCCGAATCAGTTCTGATCACGGTGGAAGGTGAAGAAGAGGTAGACATTTTCATTAGGCAAAGCAGCCTTCTCCCCACCAGTGCAGTAGTATCACCAACATCACCAACATCGCAATGGCACAAGACTCAGGTCGAGACACCAAGTCAAGAGAGGACAGTGACTGCACCGCTGAAAAGCACATTGTGCCTACCACCACCTGCCCTCAAGAAGTCACCTGCATCAGTGGCATCAGAAAATAATAAAATCCAGGCTTCTATTCCTGGCATGTTTATTCCGGAGGGGCAAAATGAACGGCATCACCCAACGGCATGTTTGTACAATGCGAAGCTGTCTAGAATGTAAGTGATGGACCTACTCCCTTTTTCTTTTTTTGAAGGTGTTGGTTTTCTAAATTTGTGGCAGGCATCTGCCTGAAATTGAAGGTTTCCAGCCGGTCCATTTTTGCTAGAGTTACTGTGCTACAACACGATGTACTGGAATTGATTAGACAAGCTTTGCAGCAGAGTGCTGTTCACAGTATCCACCTGACAACAGACATGTGGGCCAGTGGCCAAGCCACTGATTACATGTGCACCACTGCACACTGGATCTTTTTTCTGGGGGCTAGAGAAAAGATATCTGCAGGTGTTGACACTGCTGAGATTTTTAATGCTGCTCAGAAGCATTACCAAAGGGGATGATGGACGGAGCGCTTGAGCTAATCAAACACTCACCCCCAGTCAACTGATCTGGGTTTAATCCATCATCATTCTTTAGCTCACTCCACCACCCCACTTCAGACATGGCCATATGCAAATCAGTCTGACCCTGTGCCTCATGGGAACAGTCCAGCCCGAACTGCCAAACCATGTCTTCCCTGGACCGAAAACAAGCATCCTGGGACCGGTTTCTGCTATTCAGCCGTCATCAGCCAGGTTGGTGGGGCGGCTGTGGTGAAAGTAACAGCAACACAGTGCAGGGCGAGGATCATCCACTCTAAATATAACCCACACTGGTAATATTATATAAGCCACCCACGCACAGTGTTCGATATATTTTTTAAGAGGAACATCATTGCCAGCATCATCATTCAGGCACTGTACTGCATCAGAGGTTACGCCTGTCCACTTCATTGCTCGAGTCAACTTCATTTTGTAACTTTTAGTAGCTCACCATTCTGATTAATTCAATTTAGCATTGCTCAGCATATTTTCTCTATTGTCTCTGGTGACTGTCTCATTTTTTTTAAAGCTTGCTTATAATAACGGCATTAACTCAGTTTTTATTTCAATTTGTTTAGTTCCCTGTGATGAATAGTCCTTATCCTACAGTTTGGGTTCAGCTAGGAGGGAGTGGGACCTCACTTCTGATGCCTTCACTGCTAGACTAGTGCTCTAGCATGCTTCTACTACTACCACCACCATGGCACCTTGGGAAACCATGCAGCCCTCGCTTCATCTAATCTGGTGCGAGAACTGTGGTTGATTCATTGCTGAACTGCAATCATTCTATATACAATGGAAATACACACACCCACCCCCTCCGAGTCCTTAGGGGTTAATACAGTTGCAGACTGTAGAGACTAGGAGGAGAGAGTAGTAGGACAAGGAAGGGTACTGCATAACTATTTTGTTATCACACTATCAGCAGATTTTAAAAACTGGCTGCGTCAAAGGCAACAATGCGAAGTAAAACAGTAAGCCACCAAAAAAGATTTAAATCATAATGTTCAACTATAAAAAATATATTCCCCTAACAAATATAAATAAACTAGTAAACCCACAACTGGCCCCCCCTCTCTCTAACCCCAACCAATGTCCCAAGTAGTGTCCAAGTCCAAAAACGAAATTGTCTATAAATAAAATCCCCAAATTGCCCCAATTCTCACATTCCCACCCTCTCCCCACAACAAGTCCCACCCACAAAAAAAAGGATTATAAAGGGGCAGAAGAGTAGGCCTAATGGCGGCCTAGGAGCTTCTTAATGTGGCTCTCCAATGTGTCCATACATTCCTACTGCCTGGCATCTAGGCACGCCAGCCTCTGCATAATGCGGTGCTGAAATGCACGGAAATAAGGGGGAGCAGCAGTGGTGGAATGGTGGCAGGCTGCTGCCTTTGAACCGTGGCGTCGGTGTACTGGAGGCACTGGGGCCTGGCTGGGGCCTGGGGCATTGCAGCTGCTGCTGCCGCCTTTTCCTCCTCTGCCACTGGTACTCTGCCCTGATGGCCTCCAGGCTGCTCTCTCCTGCCTGTTAGGTGTCAGATCGGCAGGAGTAGCTATATCAAGAAAGAAAAAAGACAAATTGTAAACAACACTCTTAGCAAAACACATAAAAATTATATAGTGGCACAGTAGCAGTACTTTTTTGATATCCTCAGGCCATTTGATTTTGATGTGATTAGAGTTTCTGGCATTATGCACTATGAAGTATGCAAGTATTCTCCTCTATCTTTTTGAGCTAAATTAATGCAGGCATGCTAGCTCAGCAAGCGCTGTAGACAGACATACCTGTGTTGCGTTACTTTGCTACTGTCAGCAGGTAGGGCAGCTGTACTAGACAATAATGTCAGTCCTATCATTGCCATGCTCTGTTAAATGCCTCAATTTTACCCTGAGTACAAGGCAGATGAATAGTTACTTACTATGAATAATATACGCCACGTGAGGTACGACATAAAAACATTATGCAGACAGATATCCTCCTGTCTGCCCGTGGGAAAAGCAATGCATTACAGTACAGGGAAACAAATAAGGAACAGGATATTGTATTTGGCACATTCATCACAGACTATCCTATATGCAAAATGCAAAGGCACTTACTCTTACTCCCACTTCACTCCCTTGCCTCACCCTACATCACCACATTTAACATTACTTTTTTCCAACAAAATAGATTTGCTTGGCAGTAAGGAAAATATTTATTAACTTAGTCTACTGCAGGTAAATTAGAGGGATTAGGCCGGATAGGTAGACGTTTCATTGATCATCATCATCATCAAGTGCCTAAGCTTATGCTAGTAGTGAGTCACTTTGTTCAGCAATTGTTGAAAGGGAAAAATTTGAACTGACGCAATCCGTTATCGAAGCAATAATAAAATATGTCACTTGGCCAGAGGAAATTGGCGCATGCAAAGAATGTTGTTTCAAATTTTATGGAAGGCTGGGACAGAAGGAACTTAGGAAAGGAGTTATGCACTAGGAAGTGACTAAGTGGGCACTGGGAGTGAAGGGAAACACAACTATTTTTCACATTTCCATGAAACTTGTAAATGGGCCTACACATTAAGTAAGGCAGACGTACATTGCACAGTGAACAATGCAGTGCTGCCGATGTAACCATGCAGCCGATAGGTCACCCATGGGTGTCACAGGCAAAATGCCACAGGTAGAGAGGGAGGGAGGTGATTGATGATGAGTGGGCAGGAAGGATACATGATATATGTTGCGCTTGAAAACTACTGTGAGTCAAGAGAGTATTGTGAAATATCACCTCAAACCTTGATAAAAACCATTCCAGGCAAGTAAAGGTGAGAAGAACGTCAATACAGAGAAGCACCTTAGTCCCTTGTTATTCTTCTTCCCAGGATTTTACGATTCATCATTGCATTGTTCTTCTAGTATTTTTATTGTTCAAGCCTTGGCTTTGCTGCTCACCATTTAAGTTTTACATTCTCCCAATCCAGTCTTCACCATTGAAAACCATCCATCCATCCATATGTCCATCCATCCAAACACGGCTCTCAGTCTCAATGAACCTTTCACCAACCTACATTTGTCATTTACCCATCCATGCATCCTTTGACCCATCAAACCCACCGGAGGATTCATTTCACCCACCCAGGCAGGCATCCTTTCACCCATACACTTTCACCCACCCAGCCAGGCATGCTTTCACCTTTCATCTATCCTTCACCCACCCCTGCATACTATCAGCCACCTATAGTATATGCATCCTTTCACCCATTCATCCTTCTCTGCCAGTCATATTACATTATACTCGTCCTTTCTCCTTCCATCCTTCTTTCCCTTTTCCATCAACCCATCATAGTTAGAGGTCTTCATGAAACTTTCTTTGCTGAGTTGAAAATAGAAAAGGTCCATTAGTTACTCAACTCCCACTCTGTATGCTAAGTAAAGAGGGGTGTGTTCAACTGTTCACAAGTCAACAGTACACACAAGCAATTAGGATATAATTAATTGTGAATAAGCAAGCAATATGACTTACCACTGCCTGCCACTGTGGCTGGCTCTTCCCCTACCACTGTCACATCTGCTGACTGGCTGGCGCCACCGTCACTGCTGGCCCCGGCACTGGCACTGTACCAGATACGTATCCCCCTATTTATTTTTCTATTGCAAAATACACCAGACACATTACTACAATATCAGGCGGGCATTTTATTTGTGGCAATTTTTGAAAAGCCCCAAGACAAACTGCAAAGGAGTGGCTAGAGCTATTGGTGAATCTGAGTTTTTGAAAAGAACATATGGCCTTGGTTGGCAAATGCAATGGGGCCGTCCTCCTCATACTTCCTTCCAGCCATGGTGCACCACCATCAGTTCACCAACTGCCTCTAATAATACTGGGCCTAGCTAAGAAGACACAACTTTGGAGTGTCCAACGTGACAATGGCAACTCTCTTGTTTTACTGATTGAGCATGAGAAAGTAATAGAAAGCCTCCTCATCTCACCAAACGCATAGAATACCATACTGGGGGATGCAATATGCATGGCAAAGCAGCAGCAGTAGTATGTGACCAATGGACTCTTTGAGTCTTACACTAGGCAGTCTACAAAATATAATAGAAGGGGAGAGGGAAAGCTGACTGACAAAGCAGAGGAAAGGAGGCAACAGACAGACTAGTATACATAGACAGAAAAGTGCAGACACTAGGAATATAGAAAATAAGCAAATAGGATAATGCAGGGATAATAAGAATTTAGAATCAGTTAGATCGAAGAGGATTTGGAAAAAAATTAGGAAACAAGTAGAAATAATTCAAAATAAGGAGCAGTAACAGTTAGGAAAATAAATATTAATGTAAACAACAGAAGGACTTACTGGGGCCAGTAGAGCCATCGGCCGAGGAACGTTGGGACTGGGAGGCACCTCCAGCTCCCTCACCTGCCTCAGACCTCTTTGTGCCCCTGGATGCTGATGTAAGACATAAAGACAAAAAAGATTGGAGGTAAATGGATAAAAGGAAAAGGCAATCGCAATATCATTGAACTTTTCTAAATCAGATCAACTAGTAGTAGACTAGTATGGCAGACTGTCCTATACTATTCCAAATTTCCTAAACCTACCTAGCCCTATTCCAAAGATTTTGGAATTACTAAAACATTGCAACAAAAGATCTTTGCTTCTTCTCATCTCACTCTCTAAATGCATAGATGGATGCATGCATTCACCAAAATGTTTGCTTATCACTGTACGAGCTACTAAAAAGGCTCTAAGAACCTAAATGAGAGGACGTGCACTGCTAAATTAGTAATACTAATTACCACTATTTTAGTGACAGGACAAAGGAGTCTCTGAATTACTTAAGTTCTTATATAATCAGCCCACGCGAGCACCAACAAGTATGACTAGGCAGCGCAGAGCACCTGTCTAGAATAACTTACCTGCATGTGAGCAAAATGCTTGCTGTTTGGGAATAAAATATTAGCAATAGCATAGAGCACACAAGTAATAATAATATTAATAATTAGCTACTCACTGAGCCCCGTGACCTCAACCCCTAGCAGGTCCAGCAGGTCCTACTCTAGATCCAGGATGTAGGACCATCGTTGTTTCAGCTGATTATTAGTGTGCCGGACCCCAGAGCAGTGATACAACACTGGCGCTACCTCGCCCAGCGCTGCTGGCACTCCCAAAGTCTATACCTGGACCCAGGCCTGCCGCCTGCTGCCAGGTTGAAGGGGAGGTGGTGACGGACCCAAAAAAACGGCGCTGCCATCTCCTCCTCGGTAAACAAGGCACAGGGCTGCACCTCTTCCTGGTGCCGCCTTCCACAAGGAAGCCATCTCCTTGTTGCAGGCGTTTTTGGGGCACCCTTATCTGCCATGGTGCGGGGGGCAGAAAAGAGAAAATGTAGAAACAGGAATAAGAGGGAAAGAAGTAAAAAAAATTAGGAAGGAAGTAAAACGAAAAAATAAAGTACAAAACTCACAAAAACACAGAAAAAGTAGAAAAAATGTAAAATACACACTCAGATAGACAAAGGGTAAGATAATAAATAATAAGATGGGAAAAAAAAGTTTTCAAAGGCACAGATTGTAGAGATTCAGGAAGAATCAAAAATTAGGCCCCAGCACCATAAACAGAGTGAGAAACAAGATGACCGCGCCCATGCTTGGTGCAGTTCGCACAATATTTCCACAGAAAACGCAATTCACGTTGCTGTACGGCAGAAACGTCACGCAAAGGAGCGGGATAAGGAACTCCGTCCGCTTGCAGAACTCCACGTGCAGTTTTTTTGCCACTTTGTACAGTTCTGCGTACTCTGCCCACCCTTAATTTTGCCATCTGTAATCCAACAGTTTCCCTACTGCTGCGCTTAGTTGAGTCGGAATAGTAAATTTTACCCCTCCACAATCCAACACTTTCCCTACTGTTGCACTGACTGGAGTGGGAGTAGTACATTTTACCCCTCTGCAGACCAATACTTTCCCTACTCTTGCACTGACTGAAGTGGGAGTAGTATATTTTAACCTTTTGCAATAGAACATTTTCCCTGCTGTTGCACTAATTGGAATGGGAATAGTACATTTTACCCCTCCGCAATCCAACACTTTCCCACTTGTTGCACTCACTGGAGTGGGAATGGTAAATTTTACCCATCCGCAATCCAACACTTTCCCTACTGTTGTACGTATTGGAGTTGGAATAGTAAATTTGACTGTTCCACAATCCAACACTTTCTTTACAGTTGCACTGACTGGAGTGGGAATAGTAATTTTTACCCCTCTGCAATCTAACACTTTCTCTACTGTTGCACTGATTGGAGTGGGAATAGTAAGTTTTACCTGTGCGCTATCTAACACTTTCTCTACTGTAGTGGGAATAGTACATTTTACCCCTGTGTGAAGTGGGAGGAGTGAATTTTATACGTCCTTAGTCCAACACTTTGTCTACTTTTCAAAATATTTTTTGTAGTGGGAATAGTATATGTATAAAATGCTACATTTTATAATTAATTTTATACTGTTAAAATTTACATGCTTATGTTTTTGTTTATTTCAAATTATAATAGTTATAATTATGAATGTTGTAATTAAGTAAAATATTTATATTAAATTGTAAGATATTTATGTTGTTTACTTTTTATTTTAATTAAAATGGCTTTTTTTAAATTTGTATGTTCTTGATATATTATATGTTATATTATTACATTATTTTAAAAATTATTAGTTTATTAATAATTTTAACTTGATATATGTATATATATATATATATATGTGTAGATATATATATATATTAATATAAATGTGTGTAACTCTTTTAAAACAAGTTTGATTGTTATATTTGTTGGAATATACATTAAATGTATTTTATTAATATTTAAATGTCTATATATATATGTTAAAAAATTATATTTATTACAACAATATTTGTTTCCAATACTTTTGTACTTACCACTATAAGTATAGGATGACGATATATTTCACAACTATATTTTGGTCACAATATTTTGGTAGGGTGATATTTTGAGAGGGATATTTTGTCAGTGAACCTCAGACACTCATGCACTCACTCACATATTGACTCACACTCTCAGAGACTCTCACACCTACTCACAGACCCACTGAGACACTCACTTTGGACACTCAGGCACCCACTCAGACACCCACTCAGACACTCGCACACCCAAACACAGACCCACTGAGATGCTTACGTACCAACTCACACACCCATTGAGACACTCATACACTCTCTTTCACAAGCACTGAGATACTCATGCACAAAGGTTGCACAGATGTTATACTTAGGTTCAGATTTTACTCATACAAAACCATAGAAATTCAGCAGGTATAGTTACTTGAGCTATCTATAACTTAAGCCCCCGTAATGCACTGCTTATGACTTCACATATTACATCACCCATGGCATGGTCTGTGACATCACTCATGATATCATTGATGACATCTCAAGAGACCCACTCACAACCCTATACAACCTCTCACACACCCACTCCCACACAACCACTCACATACGCATTGAGAGACCCATACAAGAACTCACACACCCACTCACTGATTCATAGAGTCACTCATACATCCACTCACTCATACAGCCGTTCACACAACCACTAACTCACCCATACAGCCACTCATGCACCCACTCCCTCACCAATACAGCCAGTCACACATCCAGTCATGCAGACATACAGGCACTAACATACCCACTCATACACCCACACAGCCACTCACATACTGAGTCAGTTACCCATACAACTACTCACACACCTAGTCACTCATCTATATAATCACTCATACGACCACCCCTTCAGGTACACATACCCACTTACTTACTCATACAGATAGTAACACAGGTACTCACACACCAGTCACTGACACAAGCACATACTCACCCATATAGCCACTATATATATGCACATTTATATATATATATATATATATGTACATATATAAATGTATATACCTATAGATATATGCATGTACATATATATATATTTATATACATGTGTGTATATAGATATAGATTTATATTTTTTGCTCCCCCTGTTTTCTTGGCCCCTGCTTCAAGGGTCAAACATCGCCAAAAGTATTGGCAAATGAAAACATGCTCTTGCTATGGCAACAAGGTCCTAACTATAAATACCTACTGGCGACCGCCACTAGTTAATATATATATATATATATATATACACATATACATATATACATATACATATATATATACTACCTACTGGCAAGTCGCCAGTAGGTAGTTATAGTTAGGACTTTGTTTCTATTCAAAAAGCGTTTTTTCTTTAGCCAATATCTGTGGCGCTGTTTGACGAATCTTCGTGAAATTTTCAAAACTAATGACCAGCTCTGATCAGCTCCTGTCTTGAAAGTTTGAGTATGATTCGTCAAGCGGGGGCCGAGAAAAAAGGGGGGTCCCAAAATGCGTTTTCCCCATGTTTATTTCCATCGGAATTTTGGAACAGGCTACAGCCCAAACTGCTGAACGGAATTACACCAAATTTGGCAAAAAGGTAGCTCTTGGTTCAGAAAGCGACATCTTTTTAAATGGTGTAAATCTGTTCAGTAGTTCCTGAGAAATTCAAAAAATATAAATATAGATATCTGAGCACCGAGGAGGAGTCACGAATACTCCCGAGCACGAGCTTCATTCTGATTGGCTGCCACCACTCTAAACCAGGAAGTGTTGGCAGCCATCTTGTGACTCGGTAACCAAGTCAGGAGACATCAGTAGAAAAAAAGATGAAAAACCAGAAAAGGGGTAGGGTAGAAACACAAGGACCCCCAGGGCCAAAAAAGCATTTAAAAAAAAAACGTCCGAAATCGCGCTGGGTGTGCGAATCTGGATGAATTTTTTTTTTTAAATGAAGCGCGGGCTCCTGCGCTTCATTTTCCTTAAGCCCCCGGGTGGGCCAGGTCCCGGGGGCAATGCCAAATTATGTAGTGGGGGCCAGCTGGGGCCCCTGCAGCCCCAGGGACCGCCACCTCCCTGGAGCTTATTTATAAAAAAAAATGCATGGGGGGCTCCTGCCCCCCATGCTGCCCCGGGGACCGCCACCTCCCCGGGGCTTTGATATTTAAATGTGGGGGGCATGTGCCCCCCCGCAGCCCTGGGGACTGCCATCTTCCCGGGGCTCTGATTTTTAATAAAAATGTGTGTGGGGGGGCTCGAGCCCCCCCACACACCCCGGGGACCACTACCTCCATACATAAATGAAGTGCGGGGGTCCATTGTGGACCCCCGGGAACCACCACCTCCCCGGGGCTTTAAAGAGTTGGGAGGGGGGCCGCGCAGCCCCCCTCCTGGAGCCCTCCTTGGCCCTGGTGACCGCCACCCCCGAGGGGGCTTCTGCAATGTCCCGGGGTGCCCACCCCCGGGACATTGCTGTTTGCTATGGCAGGAAACCTACTCTCGCTTCAACGAAGCAAAGCAGAATAGCTTTTGGGCAAGGGGAGCTGCATGTTAGCAGCTCCCCTTGCCCAAAAGCAATGCCGGCTCCCGCAGGAGGCGGGAAGCCAGCAGGGACCGTGGGGGCATTGGGGATCCCCCCACAGTCCCCAACTTGAGGGCTGGCCCCAGGGGATGGGGTCCCCGGGGCAATAATTGGCCTTAGGAGGGGGGCCATGTGGCTGCCCTCCCCCAAAAAACACCAGGCTGGGCAGGCCCTGGGGGATGGGGTCCCCGGGGCCAGAAGTGGCCCAGGGGAGGGGGCCACGCGGCCCCCATCCCAGCAAAAATAAAAAAAATACAAATAAAAAAAGGAGGCCAGTCCCCGGGGGATGGGGTCCCCTGGGCCAATAGTGGCCCAGGGAAGGGTGGCCACGTGTCCCCCTTCCCGTTTTTTTAAAATAAAAAAATGCTCAGGCCCTGGGGGACGGGGTCCCCAGGGCCCAAAAAATGTTAAGAGAAGGGGGGCCACACAGCCCCCTTCTAACAAAAGAAAAAAAAAAACAGAAGCCAGCATCTCGCCGGAGGCCCCGCTCCCTCCCTGCACCACTCTGCAAACGCATCTCCTGGCGCGTTTTGGGTTGGGGGACGAAGTCCCCTAGAATCTTCTGGGTCCTTAGGGGCCAACTAGCCCACCAGGTACCTCCAGTAAGCCCCACACAGTTTGACTGCTGAGAGGTGGTCCGAGGCCACGCCCCTTTTTACACCACTCTGCAAACGTGCCTCTTGTCGCATTGCCGGTGGGGTGATGAGGTCCTCTTGTGTCCTAAGGACCTCAGGACTAAAGTGGACTTCATCCCACGAGCAGTAGTGCACCAGGAGTCGCGTTTCCAGAGTGGTGTAAAAGGGTGTGTGGCCTTTGAGCACTCTCAGCAATCCAGCTGTATTGGGCTTACTGAAGGTAACAGGAGGGCTAGTTGGCCCTCAGGGACCCTCAGGAGGAAAGGGGACTTCATCCCCCAACCACGAGCGTGCCAGGAGGCGCGTTTGCAGAGTGGTAGAGAAAGGGGGCGTGGCCTGTGTCCACCTCTCAGCAATCCCACTGTGTGGGGCTTACTGGAGGTAAGAGGTAGGCTAGTTGGCCCCTAAGGACCCCAGCAGTGAAGGGGACTTCAATCCCCATTCAAGAGCGCGCCAGGGAGCGCGTTTGCAGAGTGGTGGGCAAAGGGGGCGTGGCCTGCTATGAAAACTTAGCAATTCTGCTGTGTGGGACTTACTGGAGGTAAAAGGAGGGGTAGTTGGCCCCCAAGGATGTCCTTGGGGGCCAACTACCCCTCTTGTTACCTCCAGTAAGTCCCACACAGTGGGATTGCTAAAATGTTTTCGGAGGCCATGCCCCCCTTTCTCCACCACTCTGCAAACACGCCTCCTGGCAGACTACGGGATGGGGGATGAAGTCCAATTTACTCCTGAGGGATTTTGGGGGCCAAGTAGCCCTCCTGGTACCTCCTGTAAGTCCTACGCAGCGGAATTCCTTAGCACTGGTCGGAGGCCCAGCACCCTTTCTCCACCACTCTGCAAACGCGACTACTAGTTAAAGAAGTGTTTGCAATGTAATAGGTTTTGCATTTGCGAGAGTTAGAGCTATTGGCGTTGTAAATGTAAAAGTTTTTTACTAATGTTTTTTGGAGTGGAGTGGATGTACGTTGTGTGTAGTGGAATTATGTGGTAAGTTGTGCAGTGAAATTATGTGGATAGAAAGTATGTGGTATTAATTTTATAGGAATTATGTAGAGTGGGATTATGTGTTATGGAGAGTAATTATGTGGTATGGTAGTCTGTGTTGTGGAGTGGTAACCTCAGGTTTAGTCTTCCTCGTTTCCATAGAAGCTCAACTATGAACTCAGTGAGACAAAAAAGAAGGAATTACTGAGGAGCACTTATGGACCTAGTCAGAGGTATGAGCAGTGCCACTGGAATTATGCGACTGTTTGGCTGCACCGACTTTCGCATTAGCCACATAATTCATCACCTGCTCCCTAATCTGCAGATTTGAACAAAAAAGCCTTGTTTCTAGCTCAAACGGCTCAAACGTTACCAAAAGTACAGCGACAAGTGTTACAGCGTGGTGGAAGGCCCTTTGCAAACCTAGAATGGTCACTTGTTACTTATTGCTAAGTGTTGTTGTTAAATTGGTACTAATGGTGTGCAAGCCACTCTTGCTTCCTTCTGTGCCTCTCTTGCCTCTTTCTGCATTTGTGTTGCTTCTTTCTGCACATCTCTTTTTTTTCTGCACTTCTCTTGCCTCTTTCTGCAATTCTCTTCTACTTTCTGCACCTCTCTTGCCTCTTTCTGCACCTCTGTTGCCTCTTTCTGCTCCTCTGTTGCTTCTTTCAGCAATTCTCTTGCCTCTTTCTGCACTTCTCTTCCTTCTTTCTGCACCCCTCCTGCCTCTTTCTGTACCTCTCTTGCCTCTTTGTGCACCCCATCTATCTTTTTCTGTACCCCTCTTGCCTCTTTTTGCACCTCTGTTGGTTCTTTATGCACTGCTCTTGCTTTTTCTGCACCTCACTTGCCTCTTTCTGCACTTCTCTTGCTTCTTTCTACAGCTCTGTTGCTTCTTTCAGCAATTCTCTTGCCTCTTTCTGCACTTCTCTTCCTTCGTTCTGCACCCCTCCTGCCTCTTTCTGTACCTCTCTTGCCTCTTTGTGCACCCCTCCTACCTCTTTCTGCACCCCTCTTGCCTCTTTTTGCACCTCTGTTGGTTCTTTCTGCACTGCTCTTGCTTCTTTCTGCACCTCACTTGCCTCTTTCTGCACTTATTTTGCTTCTTTCTACACCTCTGTTGCTTCTTTCAATAATTCTCTTGCCTATTTCTGCACTTCTCTTCCTTCTTTCTGCACCCCTCCTGCCTCTTTCTGTACCTCTCTTGCCTCTTTGTGCATATCTACTACCTCTTTCTGCACCCCTCTTGCCTCTTTTTGCACCTCTGTTGGTTCTTTCTGCACTGCTCCTGCTTCTTTCTTCACCTCACTTGCCTCTTTCTGTACTTATGTTGCTTATTTCTACACCTCTGTTGCTTCTTTCAGCAATTCTCTTGCCTCTTTCTGCACTTCTCTTCCTTCTTTCTGCACCCCTACTGCCTCTTTCTGTTCCTCTCTTGCCTCTTTGTGCACCCCTCCTACCTCTTTCTGCACCCCTCTTGCCTCTTTTTGCATCTTTCTTCATCTTTCTGGACTTCTGTTGCCTCTTTCTGCATTTCTCATGCTTCTTTCTGCACTTTTCTTCCTCTTTCTGCACATGTCCTACCTCTGTAGGCATAGTTAGAAATTAGCATTTAAAAAACCTTTGAAATTCACTGAAAAAACCATAGGTTTCAGGGGCGTTATAGTTAGGAATTAGCATTTAAAAAAACCTTAGAAATTCACTGAAAAAACCATAGGTTTCAGGGACGTTATAGTTAGAAATTAGCATTTAAAAAGCCTCAGAAATTCACTGAAAAAACCATAGGTTTCAGGGACGTTATAGTTAGAAATTAGCATTTAAAAAACCTTTGAAATTCACTGAAAAAACCATAGGTTTCAGGGACATTATAGTTAGAAATTAGCATTTAAAAAACCTTAGGAATTCACTGAAAAAACCACAGGTTTCAGGGACGTTATAGTTAGTTGGACATTTCACTCATACAAAACCAGAGAAATTCAGCCTTTATAGTTAGTTGAGCTAACTATAACCGCGCCCCCGCAATGCACTGCTGATGATGTCACATATTACATCATTCATGACATGGTCAGTGACATCACTGATGACATCACTGATGACATCTCAATTGACATCACTGATGACATCATCCACGTGATAATCTGATGCACCTCCTCAAACCCTAATATAACCTTTGATACACCCACTCTAAAATACAGACTACCGTTTTTGAAACCATAGACACACCAATACCAGTTACTACGTACCCACTCACTGATTCCTAGGTCTACACACACATCCACTCATTCACCCATACAGTCACTCATACATGCAGTCACTCATCAATACAGCACTATCATATGCACTCATACACCTATACTGACACTCACACACCGCCACTCATCCATAGAGTTACTCACACACCTAGTCAGTCATGCAAAGAATCAATCACACTCCCATTTACTCACCTATACAGTTATACACAGACCACCTCACTTATTCATACAAACACTAACACATACTTTCTCTCTTATACAATCACTGATACAAGCACATACTCATCCATACAGCCACTCTCACAATCACTCACTCTCACATATAGTCATTTATATACTCCAACACTCACATATACTGCCTTTCACATATGTAGTTACTCACACATGTACCACTGAGACATCCATTCACTCACCAGTACACCCATACACACACTCACCCACCGATACAGCCCTTCACACATGCAGTCTTGAACCCATACACCCAGTGAATCACCCACTCACACATCTATGCACAGAGTCACACACCCCCCACCCACCCACACAGACACTCAGGCACCCATACAGATACTGAGACAACCAATCAATAACCCATATAGACACTCATGTAGCTACTCACCAACCCATGCAGCCGCTTACACACCAACTAACAGACTGATACAGACATTCACACAGTTTAGTCACTAACCCATGCATTCAGTAAGACACGTTTAATCACTCACTTATACAGTCAGTCACGCACCTACTAAATCATCCATTCTGACACTCCTACACCCACTCATTCTTCAATACACCATGGCATTTATATATATAAAACATATTTAAACTTTACAGAAACACAGTCACTGGATGATGTCATCAGTGATGTCATCATTGATGTAATTTGAGATGTCATCAGTGATGTCACTGACCATGTCATGAATGATGTAATATGTGACGTCATCAGCAGTGCATTGCGGGGCGCGAGTTATAGTTAGCTCAACTAACTATAACGGCGAATTTCTCTGGTTTTGTACAAGTGAAATGTCCAACTAACTATAACGTCCCTGAAACCTGTGTTTTTTTAAGTGAATATATATATATATATATATATATATATATATATATATACACATAACAGAGTGCCAGTAGCCACACCTTTGCACCTGATTGACGAATGTCCACAAAACTTTGCACACCTTGGGCTTTCATGTCATTCTTCATTCTTAGATTCCTGAACGTTTTGGGGCATTATGTCAAGGGGGTACAAAGAAAAAAGGGAAATGCCAAAACTGGCATAAAATCGAATACATTTTACATAGACTTTTGTATTTTGTGTAGGGGAAAAACTATTAGTCGGATTTTGACAAAATTTGTCAGGATTCTTTATTATGGTGTGCAGTTTTAATGTAATGATATCTGTGGCCCCGATAGTACCGCGGTGCTCCCAAGGTATTTAGCTATGACAAGTTATTAGCTGTTTGGCTAATGACTTCCTTTACAAAAGTTAAAGGCAGCCATCTTGTTCATGCTTTGAGTTTCCCTGTTAAGCAATTTAATGTATGTAAGTATTAGGTTTAGTATTTTCCCATATCTATTACCACTTTAGTAAAGCAGTCTTAGGTAGGGAAAAATATTTATTAGTTTATATATATGCTGAATAAAATATACAGAGTTTCATGGAAGTACTACGGTAACCCGATACCAAAAACAAAAAAATTGCAAAAACGCTTTAAGACACACTGGGCCCAATTACGATGTTGGAGAGATCCCCACTGACAAGCTGTCAGTGGAGATCCATCTGCCATCAGACTCAGCAGTCCGACCTCCGCATTACAATGCAGTCAGTCAGACCACTGTGGCCTGGGGGAAAGAACGACACCTCTGACAAGATCGGAGATCCCGTTGGTCCATCGGTTGGACAGATAGGCACTGCCATCGGGATTATGATGTCCCTTTCCCACAGCCTTTCTGTGTCGGCCTTTCTAACATAGATAGGCTGTTGGAAAGTGACAATGGGGGTCCCTAGCAGAGCCCACTTGCCCCTGGCCCTCCACTATGGGGCCCCCCTAATCTTCCCTGCAACATGTGGCAGGTACCGCATGGTGTCTGCGGCATGGTGCAGGGGTGTTTGAAAACATCCATTATTCAATTGCAGCTTGTGCTGCAGCCCTTTTCCGGCTACCGCACAAGCTGCTATTCAAAAATGGATGTTTCTGACCCCACATAGGGAAGTCACATCAAATTTCACTTGGTGGAACTGCCGACTTATGGTTGAGCAGTTCCATTCCTCAATAGTGTCGGTCGGACGCTTGTCTGACCGACATCTTAATTATGCCCACTATTTTTTTAATAATAGTGTGCTAAAGGCTTTTTTTCAATTTTTAAGACATTGAAATATGCACATGCAAGTGTATGAAGTAGAGCAGTAAATACTAAGAATTCCAGTGCTTCTTTTAAAAAAATGCACATCACTGTAATGTCATATTAAAATGCTGCAAAATTATACACAAAAATGTGAAACTTTGAAAAAAATATTTGGGGTACCACAATACTACTACGCTACTCCGTAGTTTAAAAAAAAATATATAGAAATTTATAACTATTTTGCTCTTTCTATAACCACTTTCCTAAAGTGGCAATGGTAAGGTCAAAAATACCATAACCTTATACTTACCTACATCGGCAGGCATAACGCACAACACAGGGAAAGTGTACCTAAAAACAGCATGGCTGCCATCAACTTTTGGAAGGCCAATAATTACATTATCACCCAATTACTTGTGATAACTAGGTACTATGCTACTAATGCTAATTATCCCTATAGTGCACCAAAATACTGCAATAAGAGATTTAACTAGATTAAAACATTTGAAAAAATTACATTACTTACCTTCACTAGACAAAATAAACATCTACATAACATATTATTTAATCCTGCTGAATTGTAACAAAATATCACTCCCGATTTTGGCTCAATGCAAAATATAAAACTACATGGCTGATTGTTATCTTTGGTAATAATAATAATTAATTACTTAATTAACATCCCATTCTATACCCCTACAAACTCAACTACTCGCCACAACTCTATAAATTACTATTAGTAATTAAATATAAAATTCTAAAACAGACAATAGCAACACATAAAATTAACATATGAATTAAAACTCATTACCAAAATTTAAAAAAATGCTATTCTTTACAACTATATTATGGGAACTGATATGAACAACATTCTTAATAACGACATTACTTACCTATAAAAATAATGATATTCTTGACAACAATATTTCTACATCACAAAATATTTCCCAATTTTTCTGTGTCCAGATATTTACAACTCAATATTTTTTCCTAATACCTGCTAGGCAGTTTGTGAGGATGACTCCTGGATACTCCCTAATGAAAGTCCCTAGGGAAATGTTTCCAATTTTTAGCACATCCTCCTTGCCTTACTGCAAACTATACCACTGTGCCCAATTCTGAGATATATTTAACATGGCAGAATCTTTCTGCCTTTAAAGAGAACTGTGTACAGCCAGAGATGTGTTTATGGTAGTGAGCAGTGGCCTCTCTGGCTGGGCAGGTGCTAAACTGGCTACAGAGAAGACATGACACAAAAGTCATATTTTCAGTGGGTCTTCTTTTTCACTTAACTATGAAAGGGCAGACCTTGCCCTGGTCCCTTTCAAGTTTATGTAGTCCCTGAACCTTACCAAGCTGTCCTTATTGGACTGAAAAGAGTCACATATCTCACACAAGATCTTCCTGCCAAAAGTCCTAAGTCATCGTCTTTTCTCTGGAAGCAGTCTTCACACCTAATTAAGGGTGAGCACTGGCAGGGGCCAGCTGTTGACAGGCTAATGATAATTAGCTCATTGTAAGTTCAAACCGATAAAATCTAAATATTTAAAAATCACTTTTACCCAAATATATATTTTTTTAAACTTACCACTGAACTGGGTTTTTTAATAAATCATAAAAATCGTGTTGCATTCTTTCCTATCATATCCTGTCAAAAAGGGTAATTTTGACATTTTGCCTGCAGGTTCAAAAGGTTTTGCACCCCGGTTACACAGGAAGGCCTAAAACCATGCTTTTTTATGACTCTAGTGGATGCTACAATATGTGCTGTAGTCCACCGGTGACAATTATATTTCTAAAGCAACCCAAAAGAAATGATAGACGTAATGCTGAACAGTGTCAAACATTATACCCAGTCACAGATCCGGGTTAAATCCATCATTTCTTTGCACACCATGCCACCCAAGGTTGGACCCAGCCATATGCAAATCAGTGCTCCCCATGGGAACAGTCCAGCCCGAACTGCCAGGCCAGGTCCTCTCTGACCCGGAAAACAAGCATCCTTTGGCCGGTTTTAGGGTATCACCCCTCATCGGCAGGCAAGCTTGAATCCAGTGGCATAGTGAGCACAGGACCCACGTCTGGGCATACCCTACCCACTTAGGGCGACTAAAGAAACAGAAAAAGATGACAGACGGAATGCTGAACATTGTCGAGCATTCACCCTCAGACACATGTCTGGGTTAAATCCATCATTTCTTTGCCCACCATGCCATCCAAGTTTGGACCAGCCATATGCAAATCGGTCTTGACCCTGCTCCCCATGGGAACAGCCCAACCCCAACTGCCAGGCCAGATGCTCCCTGGACGGGAAAACAAGCACCCTGGGACCAGTTTCGGGGTATCACTTCTCATCAGCCAGGCTAGCTTGAATGGTGGCATAGCGAGCACAGGGCCCACGTCTGAGCATACCCTTCCCACTTAGGGGGACTAGAGCAACACAAAAATATGATGGACGGAATGCTGAGCATTGTTAAACATTCAGTCCCAGTCACAGATTATATTTCCATGTCATTGATATATTTACTTTGCCCCACATACAATGGCCTTACTGGAAAGATAAATATGGCAATTAAAATTAACACATTTTATCATGTTTTATGGGTCAGAGAACATATACTGGGGCCTACCCATCAGTCCCTTCAGTGCTCACACTTCAAACAGCACCCATACCATTCTGCACAAAATGGATGAGACCACAGAAAAAGAGGCACTTTCTCACAGATATCCACTGTGGCCTGAGGGGCCCGAATGATGTCTCACCTAGTGTAGTGCTCTGTGTAAAATGGATTTGATCTGCAATCTTCACTGCCAATTATTCAATATAAGTTCAGCTATTGTGTACAGCTAATGCACAGAAGCACTGAGCATGATGCATAACACATGTGCAAATGTGCGTGCCCACAAGCAGGGTGAGTGAGGAAGGCTTTTGCCTGAAACAGGTATATGTGCACAGGTAGCAATGCAGCAGCTGGAGCCCAGTTCAAATTGTCAGAATTTAACTGAAGACACACTCTGATGGTCTGTGCACTTTCAGAAGCATGCTTCTCTCTCTCTCTCTCTCTCTCTCTCTCTCTCTCTCTCGCTCTCTCTCTCACACACACACACACACACACACACACACACACATACACTCTCTGGGCCCACAGAAAAGTGACTGGCTCCACACAATGATGTATAGTAGGAAAAATAGGCAGCTAAAGGAACAAAAACAACTGCTGCTCCCATCCCTCTGAACTGAAATGCAACAATCAGCAGATTCCTCTCTTTTTGACATTTTAGATCAATGATGTTACCCTTAGATCAAGCATGACTTTGATTCATTCTGCTGCTTGTTCAAGAGACAACTGATGGAGCAACAATGTAGTATCCGGTAGCATGCCTTTGACTACTGATTATGCATCTAGACAGTAAGCCATTTACATCTGCTTCCTGATATATTCCTCCTTCTCCACTTTGCATGCTGGTCCCTAACCATTACATTTGCACCATTTTTGCTTTATTCTGAGTGTATTTTCTATGGTACCTTTAGAGATAGCTTTATGTTAAGAATACAAATGGCTGCCACTATCAAAATAATAGTAGGTATGCTACAGTATTTACAATGTTATATATAAGGGTACATATTTATCAGATAGTCATGCACAGCAGCACAGCCACCTTGCTACACTGCGCTGTGTGACAGATAAAAGGTAAGAATGCATTGTATTTACATTATACAGTGCATTCCTATCTTTTCCCAGTGCACCCCAAATTATCAGGTCAAGTCCTTCCTGTACTGGAAAACAAGCATCTTGGAACTCGTTTCAGAGTATCACCACTCACCAGCCAGGCTAGCTTGATTAGTGCCATAAAGCAGAATGCAGCCCTCTTAGAAAGAGGAACAAACGGGGAGAAATAAACATATTTCTCCTTGTTTACACCTCACCTATGGAGGCGTAGCAGTTTTGGCGCATTTCCAGGTCAACCACGTATGACAAATCTGGGAATGTGTCAAAATCCATGTGGTTTGTGCCGGAACACTTGTGCACTACCTATATTCCATAGGTAGTGCACAAGTGTTCCGGCACAAACTCACTGGGGCAGATTATTGAAGTGTCCAAATGTCATGCAAAAGAATTACAGTTTTCATTCTCAATTGTGTAATACCATGTAAATTATTGTAAACGCAGATTTATTTTAGGATACAACTCTGTATAGTCAAGAGTAGCAAATTTATATAAGCAAGCATAATGTTGTGTATTTCTCAAGTATTTCGTTATGAATGTTTTGCTTACATTTTTGATTTTTCTTCTGCTTAGACTTAACATACAGTTATTGCTCATAGGTGACTTCTTTGCATAGAACATTTCTAGTAGAACCTGCGAAACTGGAATTGCGATGCAGCTGCATGGGCTGCACTAGCAATGTTCACTGCATGACTTAAGAAACTGTAAGTCACAAGTTACTTCTGACAGGGCAGGTATAACAGAAGTACAGTTCTCTTGCAGGCCACTGTCAAGCATGATATGCATAATTATTGGAAGGATTGCATGGTACCAAAAATTACAAGTTTGCTCTTTCAAATGCAGATGTTTGAAAGGCAACCTTATGGAATCACTTGGATACAACTCTGAAGTTGACCTGAGATGAGAATTTGTGTACAACTTTTGAATCAGCTATCATGAGATTTCTTTAGGCAAATAAATGGAGAAAACTCTAAGGGGATGTAGATCATGTTGTTGGAATAGAAAAAAAATGCTTTGGCATTGTTTTACATAAGTTAGCTTTTGCGGCGTCGTTTTGTGTAAGGGCGCCATTTTGTATCAAGATCGAAACTAATCCTTTGCCATTTCCGAGAAACGGCCTTCTCTAGGCTATGTTTCTTCGGAGCCGAGTTTTGCTACACTAATGAATGCACTGGTCTTATTAGCGCATACCTTTCCTCTAGATGTAGGCCCTCTCCCACTTGTCTAGTGCCGGGCACAGGCAGAATGACCTTGACTGTTAGATAGTGTGTGCCCGGCTGCAGAATCAAAACTTATTTTGTGTATTTCACTGTTCTGTTGTATCTGCTTGGAAAAGTCCATTGTGGGTGTGCCTTCATTGGTTCCGAAATGTACATAATGTATCTCTATGCTTGCTGATGCCAGTCCCCTCTGCAACACTCCTAGCGACTGGGCAGATTGGGCTCCGCTCTGAGTGTACTCTGAATAAACAGATATTGGTTTGTATTCTCTACTGTCTGACCGACTCTTCATTTGGTATGGAAGGCTGAGAGGTGGTCGTGAGTGACCCGAGTGACCTTAATCGGGTCACTTCCTTCAATGTTGTTGTTCTCAAATGCTGCCTACCACAATCAAGAGGTCCAATTATGAGAATCCAGTAGTAACTAGCATAGTTAAGTGTTTGAACAGTTGTCTTTGCCTACCAATGGTTTTGAGGATAGCAGCTAGTGGAGAGTCAGGCATTTATGTCCATCAGGTTTCACAAGGCTTGTGAAAAGCTGGAAATAAAGGTAAACATGGATCCGTAATCGATACCGATAGAATGTCATGTTCAGTAGGAAGGCTTAGGCTAAATTTTGAGCAGTTGGTAGACCAGTTAGGGATTGAGGGGCCGATTCCGATCCCGGTCGGAGGCGCACCCAATACCATTCGGTCGGGAAAAAAGCCATGCGAAAGCCTGTTTCCCGACCAATCCGTACAGCAGACCGAACGAGTAAGTACGATGCGCACAACAGCACAGAATCCGGCCGAGCCGTACTCACCCAAACCAGGTCCTGTTCCCCGACCGAGGCGAATCTGGAAACGCTGAATCGAGTCGCACGGAAGGTAAAATGCAGCTCCGTCCGGCTGAACAAGTACGATGCGCTTCCCGTACGCGCCGAACCCGTCGCTACGCACGGCACGTCAAAACATCCGGGAGAGGCGCACATAAGCTCCGATTCGCGCCACAACACGATCCACGGCTACGAGACGAACACGCCAGCGACGAGGACGAGGCGAAGCGACGAGGACGACGCGAAGCGACGAGGACGACGCGAAGCAACGAGAAGGACGAACGACACGAACCAACCATGAATCCCTTCGTCCCGATCATACCAATATTCTACATTTACTACCGGAACAGGCACGGACGCGTACGGCGCAGAAGGTAAGTCAGACACCAACCACAAAACACATACAACACGTACACGACACATCACACACACACAGAGGGATGCAGAATATACTTACACCAGCAACAGCAGCACCATAGGGGCGGGATGCCCATCACCAATGCCACATATGCACACAGGGGCCTGAATGCGCACCACCACCCCTACCCAGGGGGGGCAGGATGCCTACCACTACTACCACCCTCACCCAGGGGGGGCTGGATGCCTACCACTACCACCACCCTCACCCAGGGGGGGCTGGATGCCTACCACTACTACCACCCTTAGCCAGGGAGGGCTGGATGCCTACCACTACTACCACCCTTAGTCAGGGGGGGCTGGATGCCTACCACTACTACCACCCTTAGCCAGGGGGGCTGGATGCCTACCACTACTACCACCCTCACCCAGGGGGCTGGATGCCTACCACCACCCTTAGCCAGGGGGGCTGGATGCCTACCACTACTACCACCCTCACCCAGGGGGGCTGGATGCCTACCACCACCCTTAGCCAGGGGGGCTGGATGCCTACCACTACTACCACCCTGAGCCAGGGGGCTGGATGCCTACCACTACTACCACCCTTAGCCAGGGGGGCTGGATGCCTACCACTACTACTACCTTCACCCAGGGGGGGCTGGATGCCTACTACCACCCTTAGCCAGGGGGGGCTGGATGCCTACCACTACTACCACCCTCACCCAGGGGGGGCTGGATGGCTACCACCACCCTTAGCCAGGGGGGGCTGGATGCCTACCACTACTACCACCCTGAGCCAGGGGGGGCTGGATGCCTACCACTACTACCACCCTCACCCAGGGGGGCTGGATGCCTACCACTACTACCACCCACACCCAGGGGGGGCTGGATGCCCACCACTACTACCACCTTGAGCCAGGGGGGGCTGGATGCCTACCACTACTACCACCCTCACCCAGGGGGAGCTGGATGCCTACCACGACTACCACCCACACCCAGGGGGGGCTGGATGCCTACCACCACCCTTAGCCAGGGGGAGCTGGATGCCTACCACTACTACCACCCTCACCCAGGGGGGGCTGGATGCCTACCACCACCATTAGCCAGGGCGGGCTGGATGCCTACCACTACTACCACCCTGAGCCAGGGGGGCTGGATGCCTACCACTACTACCACCCTCACCCAGGGGGGCTGGATGCCTACCACCACTACCACCCTCACCCAGGGGAGCTGGATGCCTACCACTACTACCACCCACACCCAGGGGGGCTGGATGCCTACCACTACTACCACCCACACCCAGGGGGGCTGGATGCCTACCACTACTACCACCCACACCCAGGGGGCTGGATGCCCACCACTACTACCACCCTGAGCCAGGGGGGCTGGATACCTACCACCACCCTTAGCCAGGGGGCTGGATGCCTACCACTACTACCACCCTGAGCCAGGGGGGCTGGATGCCTACCACTACTACCACCCCCACTCATAGGATGGACAATGCATGACACAACCAGCACACCACAACCTAGGGAATGCAAGAAAAAGACATCCCCCAACACCATGACAAGCGTGTGTAGACTGTGTCAAATGCCTACAACACCGAACATGACTTTGAACATACAATGTGACCCCCTAGCACATGTGCCACACATATATGTGTGTGGCACCCACAATGCAAGCAGGCCATGACCATTGTGGCAATGGGGTCCAAACCCCCATCATCACAGTGACCAAAATGTAAGTGTGGGGTCCATAGCTGAAGCACATTTTGAACATTGTGGCAATGGGGTCCAAACCCCCATCATCACAGTGACCAAAATGTAAGTGTGGGGTCCATAGCTGAAGCACATTTTGAACATTGTGGCAATGGGGTCCAAACCCCATCATCACAGTGACCAAAATGTAAGTGTGGGGTACATAGCTGATGCACATTTTGAACATTGTGGCAATGGGGTCTAAACCCCATCATCACAGTGACCAAAAGGTAAGTGTGGGGTCCATAGCTGAAGCACATTTTGAACATTGTGGCAATGGGGTCTAAACCCCCATCATCACAGTGACCAAAAGGTAAGTGTGGGGTCCATAGCTGAAGCACATTTTGAACATTGTGGCAATGGGGTCTAAACCCCCATCATCACAGTGACCAAAAGGTAAGTGTGGGGTCCATAGCTGAAGCACATTTTGAACATTGTGGCAATGGGGTCTAAACCCCCATCATCACAGTGACCAAAAGGTAAGTGTGGGGTCCATAGCTGAAGCACATTTTGAACATTGTGGCAATGGGGTCTAAACCCCCATCATCACAGTGACCAAAAGGTAAGTGTGGGGTCCATAGCTGAAGCACATTTTGAACATTGTGGCAATGGGGTCTAAACCCCCATCATCACAGTGACCAAAAGGTAAGTGTGGGGTCCATAGCTGAAGCACATTTTGAACATTGTGGCAATGGGGTCTAAACCCCCATCATCACAGTGACCAAAAGGTAAGTGTGGGGTCCATAGCTGAAGCACATTTTGAACATTGTGGCAATGGGGTCTAAACCCCCATCATCACAGTGAGCAAAATGTAAGTGTGGGGTCCATAGCTGAACCACATATTGAACAGTGTGGCAATGGGGTCTAAAAGGTAAGTGTTGACAAAGAAAGAGGTGCAACTGCCAAACTGCATGGATGATTCCTGGTCACAGAACAAAAAACACATCAGTGGCAAAGTAGTGTATGTGTCCCATTGCAACATAAATTGGGTGAGCCAAATACTGCAGTGCAAATAAGACATACCTTTGGCCATGTGCAGACAAACAACACCCATGGGGGCTGACACCGTCAACATTCATCAATGACACAATGACAGAAGTGACCATCAGAATGCAGACCCACATATTTGCACCAATGGGCACACAAATGCAGATACCCTGTGGAGACTGCAGATGTGTGGTGAACAGATACCATACCATGGCAGCAATGGGACACACAAACCATGATCATTGTGCTGACCGATGACCTAGGAGTCCCAGGGACAGCAGGGGAAACCCACCAAACTACATACAGCCAATGGCACACCCAAGATATGCCAATGCAGTGGTGCAGATGCACAAACACAAACAGGCAGACCCACACTGCACATCGTACACAACAGGTGAGGGGAGGTGCCAGTGTCCCCAGGCAACCACACAACACATGAGGAGACCTGAATACCAATCATACAGATGTGCATACAGTGCCACACAAAGGTAACTCATGGATCCAAATCCCCTATGTGGGCAAGCAGGCATTGTCAGATGAGAGGGAGCACAAATCACACATGTCACACAGGCACGTAGGGACAGCAACTGACACAGCAAGACACAGACACACCACAGCACCACCCCCAGGGCCCCCACAATGTGGTGACCCTGGGCTGCATTACAATCCCACTGTGATGACAAAGCTAAATGTGGTTCACACTGTGAACCACAGTCATGTGTCCTGAGCAACTAACTACCATCACACCTACACAAGCACAAATCAATCAGCATGGCCAGTAAGCCAAGGCCAACATGGAGGCAGGGGCCTAGCTGGGCAACAACTCTCATCTGCACACACTCAACACCACACCCCTCGATTTCCAACAATGTGCAGCAGTGAAGTACACATGCACTGGTGACATTGCACATGCACCCATGACTAGTCCAGGGTGGTGGGTGGGAACCAAGGTGCAGAAACACATCACACATGGCCACTCAACAAGACTCCTGAATGTCTGACACACTGCACACTACGCTGTACATGGACATGACGGCAATACCACACCAACCAATGGGATCCCAGCCACAGTCACACACCAATGAAGAAGCCAAGGTCACCCACAAAGAACACACATAGACAGCAACCAACATTGCAGCCCGGACCCTGAGGAGTGCCAGCAGTCACACACACAACGTGTCACAATCACTGAAAGATAACACAAACTGGAAATCACATGACAGGGGCAAACAACAAGTGCCAAGGGGAAACCTGACTGTGACCCATCTGCGTCTGCACACAAACTCAGCCCTGACAGCAAACACACCTATGGGTGACACGCACCCACATCACAGAGAACCCAGGGAGAAGACTTTGGGGGAACATAGGTCAACTCAGCTAGCATCACAAACAGGTACAACACTAGGGATCACAGCATGCACAGCTAAACGGAAGTGAACACACAGACATGCACATACAACACACACCTTGGGCGCAGGCAATGTTACAGGAGTGCACACTGCCATGAGGGGACTCCACTCCTGTGTGAGGAAAGCTGTGCCATATGTTGCCTCAGTAGGGCCCCATCATGTCAGCTGAGCACTTGGTCACACAATCAACAATTAGCACCAAATGAGGGCTCCTGTCACATCAGCCTGGTCATGGAAGTGCCAACGGAATCATCAGCACAGATCCAAAACACTTGTATAGCAATGTTGCACTGACAACACAGATGAGTCCTTCCCCATTGATGCCCAAACCTGCATGTCCAGTGGAGATGGCCACACGGACAGGGAAGTAGACGAATTGAACAATGGCAGGCACAACAGATGTGCAGGGGTGGAAGCCACAGATGTGAAATAGCTAATCTAAGTAGGAAATCCCATTGCCAAATACTGAACACATGACACCCTCAGATGCTGCTATGGATGACATGGATACACCACAGGATAGGACACATTCCCCCTGGACCACATGGGTTCCTGCACAGTAACACTTCATTATCATGAGACCAAATATCACCATCACTGCAGCAAGGGCATGGTTAGCATCATCAACAACATGTACATCAGAAGCATAAGCACTAGAGAACAGAAAATTGCTTTATTCAGCATATGTGTGGAATGAAAACAAAGTCCAGAAAAAACACAAAGGCCAATGGCCAGTCCACTGTAAAAGTCCAAACAGGGTGACAGTGGCAGATGTCACCCTACGCATGCCTGCACAAAACCAGGGACAATCCACTAGGAGGGGCAACCGGGGGGGTAGGCCAGGCACCGCAGGGACAGGATCAGGGCTCACCAGGAGGAAGCAGGGAAGGGGTGGTGGGTGCTGGAGAGCCACTGACAACTGCAGTGGAGGTGTCTGACATGGTGTGTGCCGGCACAACTGGGGGCATGACTCAGATGTTGTGGGTGCCGGCACGACTGCAGTGGACCCTGCAGATGGAGTGGACAGGTCCGCCACTGCAGTGCCCGAGTCAGACAGGGTGGTAGTGGACTCCACTGCAGTGCCTACCACCAGGGGAGGAGAATGGGGAACAGGCAAGGTGGGCTGGACAGAGGGGGAGGACACCCTCACCACATCAGTGGCACAGACAAGCGCAGCGGGGGCTGTGGTGCTGGGAGAGCAAGTGGCAGGGGGAGAAGGCCGGATCCTCTTGGGGATGGTATATCTGTGGGTGGGGGAACCTGGGGCTGGGTGTGGTGGGGGCACCTGTGGAGTGGGGGCCTGAGGGGTGGAGGAAGGAGACCTGGTGCCTGAGCTGCAGGGCGGTGGCGGGGTCTTGCTCTTACGACTCCGGGGGACTTGCGGGTGGGGGCCTCAGTCTGTCTGCGCCTGGGGAGGGTGTCCGGGGGCGAGGGGCACTCTGCTCCGTGTGGGGGCTTCCTCTTCCCCCTGGATGCTGGAGCAGCTGGATCGGAGGGGAAGAGGCCGAGGTCACTGAGGAAGAGGCGCTGGGTCTTTGGGGTTGCAGGTGAGGCAAGGGAGGGTGTTTTGGAGGGAGAGGCAACTGAGGACTGCGCAGTGCTCGTGGATGCGTGTGTGTGTACCAGGGCCCCATCCCCTGTGAGTCTGGTTTCAGTCCCCTGACTGTGCGTGCGTGTGCGTTTTGTTTGTGGCGTGTGTGTCTGTGTGCTGGATGTGTGTGTGCCTGTGCCGGTGTGTGTGTGCTTGGGACGGGTAAGGTGCTGGGGAGTGTGGATGGAGCAGAGGCAGGAGGGGTGAGGGACTGTCTGAGGAGGGACACTGCTGCCGTCAGGGAGGAGTCCATGGACCTATTGCCCCTCTGTAGGTCAGACATGCCCGATGAGATGCCCTCCATGAACGACACCAGCTGAGTCAACAGAGCGGTGTGCGCATGGAGGACACTCAGCATGGCTGTCTGCCCTACATGGAGCTGGCGAAGGAGGTACACAGACTCCTCACTCAGGGCAGCAGGGGACACAGGGGCAGGGGGTGCGGTGCCTGGCCCAAAGGAGACACACTCCCGAACATGGGAGCCTCCACGGACCTGGGGAATGGGAGCCGATGGGAGGGCGGTGGTGGTGCTTGTGGTGGCGGGGACAGCAACACTAGCTGGGGTGTGGTGGCTGCTGACACCCGCCTCCATAAGGGAGTCATCCTCCGAGTTGCTCTGGTCCTCAGCTGAGGTGGATGGTGCTGAGGACTCCTCGGTGTGGCTCCCCTCGCCCTCCGTGCCACTGGGTCCCTCCGACCACTCCTCGGCTGCTGACCCAGTCTGGCTCTCCGGCTCCTCCTGGTCCGTGGAGCTGTCCCCTTCCGTGGCCGTGGATGTATCTGCAAACAATGGGGAAATAGACAGACATCAGTCACCTGCACCAAACGCACACACCACTGTGAGCACAGCACATTATAGAGCAAGCCCTGGCATCATTATTTGTACATTGCAATAAGTGCCCTAACTGAACAGGAGAAGCCAATTGTCAGTCTGATGCCAACCATGGCACTCACATCCCACATGGCCTTGCACCCATCTGTCTGGTGTCTGTTGGATTGCAACACCCCAGTGTGGACACATGCACCAAGTACACAGTAGTTGGACAGTGCAGAGGACACGGTGTGGCATGTGGACATGCACACATCACAGCTCTTGCCACTGAGTCAGTACAGGTTTCCGGATGAAAGGGATGCCCAGAGTCAAATAGGAAATGCATGTGATGCATACCAGCGACAGACACCATGATGCACCCATGTCCTGATAGCCATCGCCACAATGGTGTGCATGTAGCACATGTCACTCCCCTGCAGGATCACCAATAAGTAGACACATGCCATGGCGGAGGCATGACTGCTAAGTCATACATCACTGTCTCAGTGATGTATGACTTGGCAGCCAGACAACAACACTCTGCACTGTGTCACAATAGTAGGTCATGGGGAATGCAAGTCATGGAGCTGCACAAGTGCACATGTACATCCCCCACACAACACATCATCTTAACCCTCATCTGTCCAGGTCATACCGATTGGACATATGGGAGACCTGTGACACTACCCTCTGAACCTGAGCCCCTCACAATCTGCTGTGAATGGGGAACAGCTGCCTGAACTTCACATTCGCATACCCCAGTCTGCACGGGCAGCTGATCAAACACCTATGTGACACACAAGTATCGTCTCCTATGGTCACATCTCCAGGGGCATGCTGAGCCCCTACCAAGAAACACCCCAGCAGTCCTGGCAACTAATCCACAGCACACTGACACAGAGGCAGACACCTGAGGGGTCAAATCACTGCGCACAATGTGTCAGCAGATACACGGGAGTGGGAGTACAGAGTGCATTGCATGGCCTGGAGTAGGCATGACTGTCCTGCCCCACATGAATGAGGGATGAGCCCTGGACAGTGGATAGCTGGCTATGTATGTGTGACACACGTAATCTGCACACTCCTGGGGCCCAAACATTGTTCCCACCCGCTGCATGGGCGTGTGCCACATACCCCAGGCACATGTGGTGGCTCAGCTCAGCAAGTGGACCGCATATCAAAGCAACACGCAGATTACATGTCCGAACACAGGCGTAGTGTGAACAATGGACCCACCCATGATGCCCACAACAGAGTTAGGGAAACAGATGCTGTCCCCCACCTTTAGTGAAGCAAACTGCAAGGACACAGTCCCAAGTGTCACAATTCCCTGAAGGTAAGGGCCACACCTGGGTATCAGATGAGCAGTGGGCAGTGCACAATAGAGGGACATGGCTCCTGGACAACATGACTGCTGCACTGTGGCAGTTGAACCAGGCCAGAGGAGGGCACAAAGCATGTAATACAGAGTTCACAGTGCAGTCTTTGACTCACCCCTCCTTGCTGCTGTCTGGCCTTCAGCTGCCCATCCAGGTCTGGAAACACCACCGTCAGGATCTGGAGCATGTGGGGGTCAGGGTCCGTGTTCCGCCCCTCCTGCGAGGAGGCGACAGCTTCAGCTGGACCCGTGCAATCCTCCGGGTCCAGCCCCGAAGGTCCTGCCACCTCTTCTGGCAGTTGCGGATCCGGCGCTTGTAGACCCCCTACGGACCGGACAGCCCGGACGATGTCCTTCCAGATCTCCTGCTTCCGATGGGCATTAACCTGTGAGGATGACAAAGTGAAAAGGCCATTACAACACATGCAACATATCCGTGCATGACACAGTTGTATATACATGTCTCAATCACAGGGGCACATGATGTACACAGGCAGTGCAAAGCTGCCCATGGACAGTTTGCCAGACGTCACTACATGGTATCATTGCATGGGAAGTAAAACCTTGTTCAAATGCACTGTCACTGCACCATACCTGTCCAGTGCATGTCACTACACACTATGGGGGGTGACAACTACTCAGTGAGCCTGCTAGCCAGTCGCGTGCAGACTTTCAGCCTTGCTAGTCAGACAATATGCACAGAACACTCACCTGCTCCCCTGGTGTCCCATACAGCTTGCTGTACTGTGGAAGTAGGCTGTCCAGCAGGGCCTGGTTCTCCTCAAGGCTGAAGGCTGGGGCTGTCTCCACAGTACGTGCCATTGCAGGGTCCAGAGGGGCAGAGACAGCAGCAGTGCAGTGGCAGATGTCGTCCTGGAGCATGTAGTGCAGGCAAGTGAGCTCTCAGGGGAACAGCCAGCAATATATATGTGCTGGAGAGGCAGATACTGTCCCTTGTGTCCAAAGTGATAGGTCCAAGTTGTTTGCATCTTCTGAATCTGGTCAATCCATGGAATAGCAGCACCAAAACACGCCCACAGCATCCTTCAAATCTTCAACTTCATGACATACATGATTTTGCAACATTGTTGTGGGTGACCAACTGAATTTCCAGCAACCGACTCGTTCTAAATTCGAAAACGCGTCCGTTGCCAGGCAAGGCCATTGTCAATGGATGCGCACCGATCGGTCCATTGCGGTACAACGCGTACAGGGGTACAACGCGTACCCGCACACATTGAATGCAATGGGCCGGCCGGGGGCACCGATCGGTCCATTGCAGTACAACGTATCACTGTACATGTGACTGGCATATGTCAGCATGCCTGTCTCAGATGGACATATGCCAGCCACAGATAGCTCCCAGGGAGTGAGGGGCACACCTACATCACGACAGCCTGTCCAAACTTTATCGTAAGGCTGCATTTCCTATTGTGTGTATGTTGGTGTACATGTTGTCCTGTGGGTGTCACCTGTGGGCAGCCACCCCCAGGCTGTGCACGTGTTCATGGGGACAGGATCCTGGGTGTTACTTGCACATGACCACTGTGATGTGCAACTGTTCATATCTGTGCATGTGCCATGGTTACATTTCATGGTGGTGTATGTGTATGTCATGTCACATACCCCGTGAGTCCCATGTGGGACGGTATGTTTGAGCCAGGGTGTCCCAGTGGCACAATAGTGATGGTCCTCCACAGTCTTTGTGCATGTAGTGTTTACAATGTCTCTGATTTCATGTGCACAATGGGAGACAGTCTCCACATCCACGTTGTGTGTGCATGGACTTTGATGTTGTGCGTGTGTGTGTCACAGACATCCATGTCTGTCCTGCCGTGGCAAGTGGGACCACTACCTGTGGGGGTCATGGTTGTTTTGCTGTGGTGTATACATGATACTCCATGTAATGCCAGTGTCCATGTGGCAATACAGGGTCCCTGGGAATGTACCTGTCGTTGAGCTGTGGTGCCTGGGGCACATCTGTCCTCACATGTCACTGTGGGGGGTGATTGTGACACGGCAGCAGGAGATGGGAACTGTGACACGGCCTCATGATATCCAATGGGCCAACCTGGGACTAATTGATGCCACTTGTTGGACCGTGTTGACAGATGTTGGCCATGTATGTACCATACATGTCCTTACGGAACTGCACACTTCATGTAGTTGTGCCTCATAATGATGTATGTTGGGATATTGAGTGTGTTCAATGCCGCATATGTGGGCTGACTGACAATCTTGCTTACTTCTCCTCTGCACTGCAGGGCTCCTGCTGTCCATCGACCATTCCCAGACCTGGCAACGATGGTGGAACGGGACAGCATCCGACGGTACCGCTTCACCAGGCAGCTGATTGAGGATTTGGCAGTGCAGTTGTCCCCACATTTGCAGCCTGGCCGGCCGTATCCTACAGCGCTGACTCCCAAGGTGAAGGTGATGGCAGCCCTACACTTCTTTGCCACCTGTACCTTCCAACATACTGTGGCGACTGCTGGTGGGATGTCACAGACCATGTTGAGCCGTGTGCTCCGCGATGTTTTGGCGGCAATGTTGCTATTCCTGAACCGGTACATCTATTTCCCTAGACTGCGACGACTCACTGACGTGAAGAGTGACTTTTATGCCCTGGGGAGGATGCCGCATGTCATTGGCTCCATTGATGGGACACATGTGGCTTTGGTACCACCACAGGCCCAGGAGCAGGCCTACAGGAACCGCAAGCACTACCACTCGGTCAATGCACTGGTGGTGTTGTCTTGCAGACATGACCATCACACACGTGTGTGCCCGTTTCCCTGGTTCAGCACACGATGCCTTTGTGATGAGGAGTAGTCGCATCCCCAGGATGATGGCACAGATGCAGAACCAGCGTGCCTGGCTTGTCGGTGTGTACTGACTTTGTGCCATTGTGTGTGATCTGATCTGTAGTATTCCGCCCACTTTTCCAAGTCAGCTAATGTGCACTTGTCTGTCCGTAGGTGACTCGGGATACCCCAACATGCCGTGGTTGCTGACACCCCTCAGGAACCCTGTGACACCAGCCCAGATGCGCTACAATGAGGAACATGGTCGGACCAGGAGAGTTATTGAGCGGACATTTGGTCTCCTGAAGAGCCGCTTCCGCTGCCTGGACAAGACCGGAGGGTCCCTCCCATATGCCCCTGCGAAAGTGTGCAAGATTATCATTGTCTGCTGCATGCTCCACAACCTGGCAGTGCGGAAGGAGTTGCCTCTCATCCAGGATGACAATGACCAACATCCGCCACCTGTGGAGGATCCTGGCCTGGACCACGATGCCAGTGACGATGATGATGATGATGATGAGGGTGATGTCCGCACACAGCTCATCACCAACTTCTTTAGCTGAATGTGAGTATCCTGAGGTGTCATGTCAATGATGTGAGTTGGCATGATATGTGTAGGTGGTGCTCTGGTGCTGTTGGAGTGTGTCCATGGGCTACTTGACTGGATGTGTGTTGCGATGTGTGCTTACAGGTGGGCTGTACTCCCCAACAGTGTTGACATGCTAACTTGGTTCTGGGTGGGTATCTTGTAACATGTATTGTGCATGAGTTTTGCTGTTCTGTCCTGTACTCCATTGCTTTTGACTGTGTGTCATTTCTGTCCTTCACAGGGTACTTTCAGATTCGTTTGGTCAACTGTGTCCACCGACGACGTGATTGCACTGCCAGGCTGGTAGCTGTTGTGTCCCTACAGGTGATGTGCGCCACACCCATGGACTTCCTTCCGTCTACAGTTGTTGACTGTGTGCCCGCTGCTAGGTGGGATTACCTTGCATCTGTAGTGGTTACGACATGTTGCAACTGTGTAATAAACCTGTGCTTCACTTTGTGATGTGCGTTGTCTGTGGTCACACATTTGACTGCCATTTGCTTACTGCACCTATGGGCTACTTGACCACAACTGGGAATGGGTGTGGTGTCTGTGCATTGCACCGTCTTCCCTGGCAACATCAGTGTAGGCAATGAGTCAGATGGCCTAGGTGTGTATGTGTTGTGTAGCCCTGGTGGTGTGTCTCCCTCATATGTGTCACGTTGCCTTTACTCACATGCCTGTGTTGTACCTGCTGTTGCAGTTCGCATACACAGTGTAATTTTGCAGTTCATCATCCCCATAACAGCACCCACGTTGGAATCACAACAGAGGCAAGTATGGTGTATTAGTGTGTTTATTGTGATACATTTGTGTGAATAGTGCATAGGATGGGTAGTGCTGTACATAAATCTTGCAATCAGAAGTTCCTAGGTGAATTGAAAGTCCTGGTAGACAGAATCCCCAGTATCGGGGCCACAGTTGTCTGAGACATTGGTCCAACTTGTACTCCCCATGCAATGTGTGGGAGTAGTGTTGCCGTCAACAGGGTGAACAGTCTGTGCACAAAGCTCAACATCCAGAACAGGTTCAGGCTTCCTGGGAGTTGCGCTTGGCCATCGGCCTTTCACTTGCCCCTCTTCGGACGACCCCTCTTCTTGGGGTGGGGGCCCTCAAGTACAGGCTGCTGCGGTGCAGGGGACTCTCCGCCAGAGTCATCCTCCCTCCCTGTGGCAGTTGCAGTTTGGGCAGCACCAGATGTTGTTGGCACACAGGGAGGTGTGGACTCGTTGCTGTTCATCTGGCGGAGGCATTGTAAAATGTCCCTGTGCACCGCCGTCATCTCATGCAGTGCATCCCACTTGGACTCCACGCGGGACATGTGTGAGTCCACGCGGGACATGTGTGACTCCACGTGGGACATGTGAGAGTCCAAGAGGGCATGATGGGCAGCCTGCTGCTGTTTCATGTCTCTGAGGAGCCCCACTACCTGGCTGAGGTCTCCGGTGCTGGACTGGTATGCATCAGCTATGCGTACCAGTTGTGGGTCATCATGCACACCAGCAACCTCTGCAAGCAGCGACCTCTGTCTCCCACCCCTCCCACCACCCCTGCTGACATGTGCAGTGCGTGCAGTGGCACACACAGATGACCCTGGTCCACCTTGGGGGTTGGTGGTGGTGGTGGTGTCCATGGCCCCAGGTTGGTCCAGGGTCCCTGTGCTGGTGTTGCTCCTTGTTCTGTCCATGTCGGCAGGAGGGGTGGGTGCAGGGGGTGCAGCTGGTGGTCCTGCTGGTGCTGCAGCTGGTGGTCCTGCTGGTGCTGCATGTAGACTTGCACTAGATGTGCCAGGTTGGTCTTCTTCGTCCGAGGAGGGCAGAGGCTGTACGACACCAGTGAGCTCCGCATCCTCTTGAGCCTGGGACTGGGACTCCTCAGCGTCTGCTGCTGTGTCCCCATCATCACCTGTTTTTGGGAGACACACACAATGTATGTTATGTTTCTGCAGGCATCAATGGTTGACACACATGACAGTTGTGACTGTGCCTCTGGGTGCGGGCCTGTACATTGCATTGTCCTAAGTCGTCACAGTCAGGGGTTGATATTGGTGTGGCACATTGTCCTGCATTATTTGGGCATTTGTATGTATTTTTTGGGGTGTGAACATGGTCTGCATTGGTTGTGTTTGGTTGACAGCCGGCCCTCCTTCCCACCCACCCAGCCAGTCAGTTATCCCACCATGGACTGTGCTTGCATTGCAGGGAGTGGAAGTTGTCTCTCAGGATGTCAGTCAGTGGTGTCCTGCTGTTTGTTGGTGCACAGTTGCCAGCAGGGCCTTGTGCTCCCCACAGCAGTAGCCAGTGTCAGCCATCTTGTGAGTCCTTCTCCACTCCCTGTGATGTGAGCATGGTTCAGGGTGGTGTTGATGGGCCAGTTGTGAGTCTGAGCAATGTCTGTGACTACCACTCCCATCATGCTATTGCCTCCACCCCCCTTCCCAGCATGCCCATGCTTCCTTCCTTTTGACTCTGCTTCCCTGTGGGGTGGGCTGGCTGTGCTGACAGGATGGCTGCGAGTGTTGTCCTGGCAGTTGTTTGGCTAAAAGTCCCAAGAGTGTCCCTGTGCTTCACACAACATGACCCAGGGTGGTGGTTCTTTGTGGGATCTTGAGTTAGGATGGGAGGCATTGCATACTACCAGGTGGGTTCTGTGGAGTTTGTGTTGAGGGGGGGTGTGAGGGGAGGTGCTTGTGACTATGGTCAGTGCTGCAAGTCCTCCTTCCCACCCAGCCAGCCAGATATCCCACCATGGAACGTGCTTGCATTGCAGGGAGTGGAAGTTGTCTCTCAGGATGTCAGTCAGTGGTGTCCTGCTGTTTGTTGGTGCACAGTTGCCAGCAGGGCCTTGTGCTCCCCACAGCAGTAGCCAGTGTCAGCCATCTTGTGAGTCCTTCTCCACTCCCTGTGATGTGAGCATGGTTCAGGGTGGTGTTGATGGGACAGTTGTGGGGGTGACCAATATCAGTGACTGCCACTCCCATCATGCTATTGCCTCCACCCCACTTGCCAGCATTCCCATACTTACTTGCTTTTGTGGGGAGTTCAGTGTGTGTGGGTGTGAGGGCAATGGCAAGATGGCTGACAGTGGTGTCCTGCTGTTGGTTGGTGTGCAGTTCCCAGCAGGGCCTTGTGCTCCCCACAGCAGTAGCCAGTGTCAGCCATCTTGTGAGTCCTTCTCCACTCCCTGTGATGTGAGCATGGTTCAGGGTGGTGTTGATGGGACAGTTGTGGGGGTGACCAATATCAGTGACTGCCACTCCCATCATGCTATTGCCTCCACCCCACTTGCCAGCATTCCCATACTTACTTGCTTTTGTGGGGAGTTCAGTGTGTGTGGGTGTGAGGGCAATGGCAAGATGGCTGACAGTGGTGTCCTGCTGTTGGTTGGTGTGCAGTACCCAGCAGGGCCTTGTGCTCCCCACAGCAGTAGCCAGTGTCAGCCATCTTGTGAGTCCTTCTCCACTCCCTGTGATGTGAGCATGGTTCAGGGTGGTGTTGATGGGACAGTTGTGGGGGTGACCAATATCAGTGACTGCCACTCCCATCATGCTATTGCCTCCACCCCACTTGCCAGCATTCCCATACTTACTTGCTTTTGTGGGGAGTTCAGTGTGTGTGGGTGTGAGGGCAATGGCAAGATGGCTGACAGTGGTGTCCTGCTGTTGGTTGGTGTGCAGTTCCCAGCAGGGCCTTGTGCTCCCCACAGCAGTAGCCAGTGTCAGACATCTTGTGAGTCCTTCTCCACTCCCTGTGATGTGAGCATGGTTCAGGGTGGTGTTGATGGGACAGTTGTGGGGGTGACCAATATCAGTGACTGCCACTCCCATCATGCTATTGCCTCCACTCCACTTGCCAGCATTCCCAAACTTACTTGCTTTTGTGGGGAGTTCAGTATGTGTGGGTGTGTGAGCAATGGCAAGATGGCTGACAGTGGTGTCCTGGTGTTGGTTGGTGTGCAGTTCCCAGCATGCCCTTGTGCTCCCCACGACACAGCAACAGTGTCAGACATCTTTGATGGGCCTTTCCACTCTCTGTGGGATGTGCATGCGTGAGTGTGAGCTTGCTGGGCCATGTGGTGGGGGATGTAGAGCTGTGACTACGACTCCCATCATGCTATTGCCTCCACCCCCTTCCCAGCATGCCCATGCTTCCTTCCTTTTGACTCTGCTTCCCTGTGGGGTGGGCTGGCTGTGCTGACAGGATGGCTGGGAGTGTTGTCCTGGCAGTTGTTTGGCTAAAAGTCCCAAGAGTGTCCCTGTGCTTTACACAACATAACCCAGGGTGGTGGTTCTTTGTGGGATCTTGAGTTAGGATGGGAGGCATTGCATTCTACCAGGTGGGTTCTGTGGAGTTTGTGTTGAGGGGGTGTGAGGGGAGGTGCTTGTGACTATGGTCAGTGCTGCAAGTCCTCCTTCCCACCCAGCCAGCCAGATATCCCACCATGGAACGTGCTTGCATTGCAGGGAGTGGAAGTTGTCTCTCAGGATGTCAGTCAGTGGTGTCCTGCTGTTTGTTGGTGCACAGTTGCCAGCAGGGCCTTGTGCTCCCCACAGCAGTAGCTAGTGTCAGCCATCTTGTGTGTCCTTATCCACTCCCTGTGATGTGAGCCTGGTTCAGGGTGGTGTTGATGGGCCAGTTGTGAGGCTGAGCAATGTCTGTGACTACCACTCCCATCATGCTATTGCCTCCACCCCCTTCCCAGCATGCCCATGCTTCCTTGCTTTTGACTCTGCTTCCCTGTGGGGTGGGCTGGCTGTGCTGACAGGATGGCTGGGAGTGTTGTCTTGGCAGTTGTTTGGCTAAAAGTCCCAAGAGTGTCCCTGTGCTTCACACAACATAACCCAGGGTGGTCGTTCTTTGTGGGATCTTGAGTTAGGATGGGAGGCATTGCATTCTACCAGGTGGGTTCTGTGGAGTTTGTGTTGAGGGGGTGTGAGGGGAGGTGCTTGTGACTATGGTCAGTGCTGCAAGTCCTCCTTCCCACCCAGCCAGCCAGATATCCCACCATGGAACGTGCTTGCATTGCAGGGAGTGGAAGTTGTCTCTCAGGATGTCAGTCAGTGGTGTCCTGCTGTTGGTTGGTGCACAGTTGCCAGCAGGGCCTTGTGCTCCCCACAGCAGAAGCCAGTGTCAGCCATCTTGTGAGTCCTTCTCCACTCCCTGTGATGTGCGCATGGTTCATGGTGGTGTTGATGGGACAGTTGTGGGGGGCAATATGTGTGACTGCGACTCCCATGATGCTATTGGCTACACTGACTTGGCCAGCATACACAGAATTCCTTCCTTTGAGTGGTCTTCACTGTGTGTTGGTGTTGTTGTGGTGGCTACATGTCTGGATGTGTTTGTTAGTTCTATTTGTGCCACTGCCTAGCTGTAGTTGTAGTTGTGTTTGTACATGTGATGGCACAGTTGGATGTGACTTTTTGATGGCATGTGTTGTGTTTATCTGACTGACATACACATTTTGGGATGATTCTGTTCTGGTTGCTGTGTAATTGCTATGAGTGCATGGTTTGACTCTCCCTTGACAGTGATGTGTGTGTGTTTTGTGGCAGAATATTGTGTACATTTGTTGTGTACTCACCAGGCTCTGGGATGTTCTCTAGTCCATATACGCTCACTGGCGGAAGGATGGCCCGCACCTTCTCCTCCCAGGGCCTGAGGTATATTGGCTTGGCAGGAGGGCCACTGCCGGTGTATTGGCTGATGATGTACTCTTTCTTGAGCAGGTCCCGTACCCTCCTGCGCACGTCATACCACCTGTTCTGGATGTCGCTCTTTGTGCGCAGACATGGTGATTGTGCATTCACCCTGTTGATGATCCTCTCCCACATCTTGGTTTTCTGGGAGATGGGGGTCTGTTGGACCAGTGTGCCAAACAGCTGTGGCTCTACCCTGAGGATCTCGTCTACCATGACTTCCAATTCACAATCTAGGAACTCGTGATTCTTCTTGGGGGGCATGGTGATGGGTGGTGATGGTGAGTGATGTGTGTGTTGGTGTGCAGGTGAGGGTGTGTTAGTGTGTGTTTTGCTGGGTGTATGTGAGGTAGGTATTTGTTGGTGTGCTGATGGTGTGTGGCTTGTGTGAGGGATGAGCTGTGGGTGTGTGGTTGCTGTCTCTTGGGTGCTGGCAGTGGAATGGCATTTGCAAAGGATCATGGTTGTGATTTGTGTCCTTTATATGGGTGGAGTTGTGGGTGTGTCTTTGTTCTCTGTCCCCACCCCCCCCAGTATTTATTGGCTTTGTAATTGCTTGTTTGGCCTTTTTTTGTGTGATTTTTCCTTTGTACTGTCTGTGCATGTTGGAAACGTTCTTGTGACCGAGTCGGACCCTGCATTTGTCTCGTACGGTGTTCTCCGTTTCGTTCACGCTGTGTTTGTGCAGTTTTCTATGCTGCGTACGCGTCGGTCGCGGTGTTTTGTGTTGCTTCGGCTCGGTTTTGTATGCGTGTCGGTCGTACGGCTTGTCCTCCGTCCGACTCGCTCGTGGTTTCGCGCCTTGCATCGTACTTTGCGGTTTGGAGTTCGCGTGTACGTTTCGGTCGGATTTGTTCCGGGTGCGTGTCGGTCGGTTGGATTCGCGTGTTTTTCCGACCGGATTGCTGTTTTCCGTGCGGCTCGGTCGTTCGACTTGGGTTCGGTACGTGTCGGTCGGATTTTGCACGCCTTGCATCGTACTTGGCGTGTCGGGCGCCACAGGTACGTGTCGGTCGGTATAATTTCCGGCTCTGAGTCGGTCGGTGCTTTTTCCGGCCCGAATCGGAATCGACCCCTTAGTGTCTGCTTATCAACTGTAACTTACACTTTTGAGGACATTTACAATATGAGAAGGTCGCAACGTTTTGATATTCACAAATAGCACTTTTTTAGTAACTTACACTTTTGTAGTAACTTACAAGTGTAACTTTTGTAGTAACTCCAGCACCACACACGACCAACCATTAGTACTGCAGCACCCTCTAGAGAAAATAATAGAGGTAGGAAAATTTAAATAAAATCATATAGCAAATAATAGTGAATTAAGCTAGATTATTCAAAATATTAAAAAAATTAAATAGGTAAAATGTAATGTTACAAAATATAAAACATATATCATATTTATTATTTATTTTTGAAGTATTTAATAACCTGTGTTTAGTTTAAAACATAATTTAGCCTTAAGCATTATGTAAAAAAATACATTAATAATAATTATTTCCTTTCATCATTTTAATAATTATTTGTGCACAATATGTTTTTTCTGCAGGTGAGAATTTATTTAATTTAAAATTCAGAAAAATAATTTGAATACAATTTGCTATATTTCAATTTATTAAAGTTTTCATTCATAATTGATTTTCAGGTGCTGTAGCATTTTTCTATTGTACAATAAGTACGCTAATTGAATTGACATTAATATGTATTTTAGGAATATTTTCACTATTTATTCTCAAGTTAAATAAGTTTGTTTAATTTTTAACATGTTCCCGACACTTTATCAAAGGGATACTCAACTGTCAGGCATAGATTTCCATTTGGAAAAGTATCTAGAACATTTACAAAAATTACTTAACATAAAAATAATGATTACAAATATTTTTTATTAAATATTAATGTAAATTCATTTGATATCATTAGGTTTAATGTAGAAGAAATGTGTTCTACATGCCGCATGTCTCTATTCTCTTTTCAACATAGAAGTCACGTGGGTTGACTAAAGTGAAGCTAAGCAACCGTATGCCTCATTCTGCAGCTCACCTGCATAATGAAGTAAAGCTGCACTCCTTAGCTGGCAACATTACAAGGTGTTTTAGATTCCTGATTTAAATACAAAAGAAGAACTCACCAAGTGAACATACTTCGTGTCCTCCTGCATACCTTGTCAGAAACTCTGGAAGCGTTAAAGAAAAGAATCTAGAGTGTCTCTAGTTAGACTATTGTGCAACCTACTGCCTGCAAGCAATATTACAGTCATTTTGGAAGTGGAAGTGTCAACAGAAATTGGAAGCTTTCATCCATTGCAGTTTTTCAGTACCATATCCATTTTTTGTGCCAACTTCAACAGCGATTGGCACACTTTTAAATTGTATCATGCTGCACATTTTTCCTCAAGTGTCAACAGCGATTGGCATTCTGGTGTAGTGAAATTCTCTGCAGGCGTGTACTTGATATTGTAACGAAAAGATTATTTTTGTGTGGTTGGGTTTTGACAAATTATCTTTCGCTTACAGTACACAGATTGTATACAATATGCAAACAGTCAGGCCAGCCAATTCATCTCTACAAGAGCCAGGAGAACCGCCTTTAACCCGTTAAGTGCTTCTGTCGGCCAACGGCCGTCGCGAGCACTACCTCAATAGTGCTGCGCACGTCCGTTGGCCGACGCGGCCCCGCCCGCTTAATAGAACGTTTTGCACTGGCGCGGAACGTTCTAAGCGCTTAACCGGTTAAGATTGCGTTTATGGTACAGATCATTTAATGTGTATCTTGGTGCTATAGATGGTATGGGATTTAAATCTGACAGAAAAAGAATTTTATTGTATTACAATTTGGCATTCATTTGCCAGAATATACTTCTCTTAATGATGATGAATTAAATGAATTTCAAATTCTTGTGAAACAACTTGACACATACTTTGAAGGAAAAGTGAATTTAGTAGTACACAGACACACATTTTTTACCCGGGTTTAGAAATAAGATGAATCTAGTGATTCTCACATTACAGCATAAGAATGTTAGCATCATACTGTGAATTTATGGGGTTTCCATCACAATTGATTTGTTAACAGTTTGTATGTAGATGTTATTCCAAAAAATAAATCAGCAGAGGCTTTTGGCATGCAAAAATCTATCACTTGATGAGGCTATGATATAGCCAAAAGCATAAAATGTTCACAAAATTATGTGAAACAATTGTAACTTGTAGCATCAAACATAGTAGTAGCTAGTATCAATAGTCAAACCAAAGCCCAAAGTAAAGAGCACCCAATCCCAAATACATTTACTATATATGACAATTACAACAAAAGCAGAAACATGAACAAGGCAAATACTAAATATATGTGTTATAAGTGTGGATCCAGTAGTCATGTTTCCAGTTATAGAAATTGTCCAGCTATTGCACAAGAATTCTGGAAGTGTAAAAAAATAGGATTTGGTAAATGGTTTTCGGTTATAAGTGTTCAAGATAGGAATTCGAACAATATAGAAGATTTAGACAAGGAAGTAGAAGAATTTATCTTATCAGTAGAGAATATAGAAATTAATCCAATGAGAAAAAGTATGGTGATCCTCTTGTTACAATAACAATAGATGATAGAGGCATGCTATTACTAATAGATACCAGGGTAAGAATCATCATCATTTCAATTAAAACATATAAAGAATTCTTGTCCAATAAAAGTCCTTTACCTCCAGATGTAACCACCACTGTTTTTGAAGAAAGTAGAATTGAACATGTAGGATATTTTTGGCCAAAATTAAGTTTTGAGGAGAAAACCGTTGAAGGAAAGGTGTATATAGCGTATAAAGGCATAAATGTACTGGGATGCTGGCATGCTAATCAGACCTGGTCAGAAAAAACCTGTTTCATTGATTGGTTCTGTATCTAACTGTTCATGGAAAGAAACCTTTTCAGGCATTTTTAACAACAAAATGGGCAAAATATAAATATTTGTTCATTTCATAAAGTTCAAAGAGTAGTGTTATCGGTACAAAATAGGATTCATAATGTCCCACATAGTGATCAAGAAGATTGAACGAAAATACAAAATTATGGTTTCAAAGAACCTATTGTTGCTACTTTACTCCAATAATTTTGGCTACAAAAAAACCCAGGAGATTTGCACCTATGTGTGGATCTCAGATCCGTAAACAATGCTATATGGGTTGAGAATTACTGGTTACTACATTTCGATGATCTTAATGCAGCTGTAGGCCAGTCCAAATGGTTTATAAAGATAGATCTTAAAGTTGCATACCATCAGGTGGAATTAGATGAGAAATCACAGCATATTAGCATAGCATTTTTAATACCTGATGGAACGTTTAAGTTTTGTCGTATGCCATTTGGACAGGCATCAGCAGCATCAGTGTTTCAAAAGGTTATGCATAAAATGCTTGCTGAAATGAAACACGTAGTGGTATTACAGGATGACATACTAATTCATTCGGATACATATGTAGCACTTGAAAAAGATTTTGGAAATATTTTATCTATTCTACAAAACAATAGAGGTACTCTGAGAGAGGACAAATGAATATTTTCTGTGAATGAAGTTGAATATTTAACCCATTTGTTATCAAGTAAAAGAGTCAAACCCAAGCCTAGTATTGTAAAGGGATCATCAAGGCACCTCATCCTATGGACAAAGATGAATTACGTTCTTTCATGGGTCTTTGTGAGTTTTATTCTAAATTCATCTATACATTTTCAGATCTCACCGAATGTTTCAGACTGTGACTTAAAAAGGGGCAGAATTTGTATGGACTGCTACCTGTCAGTATAATTTTGAACATATTAAGCAATATATAATAGAATCACCTGTGCTACAAGTGTATGTTGAAGGACATGAGACATTTGTTACAGTTTATGCCAGTGCATATGGTATGGGTGCAGTGTTATCTCAGGTAGTGGGTGGAAAAGAGTTTTTCAATTGGATTTACATCTAGAAGAATGGGAGATGTGAAAACAAGATACTTAGTAACAGAAAAAAGATGTTAGACTGTGTGTGGGGCATAGAAAAATTTAAATCTTACTTGTGGGGAAGAAAACTTTTGTTTAGAAACTGACCATCGACCACTAGTTGACATTCTTTCAAGCAACAAGTTAAAGAAATGTACTGCAACTCTAGCAAGGTTAGCAACAAAACTTAGAATTTCTATTCACAGTAATTCATACTGCTGGAGGGAAAAATGTGAAAGAAGAATTTTTCTTCAAGGATGCCTGTTGTTGAGGAGTTATATGAAAAGTACAAAAAGGATAAAGTTGAGGAGTGCATTCGAGCTAGTGTAACTTATTTTGTTGCTTGTACCAGCATGGACACATGGTGGATTGTCATCAAAGAAGACAGAAGTCTGAGCCAAGTCACGAAAATAGTGACAACTGGTTGGCCAAAAGAAACATTTTTAGATCATTCTCTACAACCATATTGCAAGATAGCAGATTAGTTGTCTATAGAAGATAATTTATTAATAAAGGGAGACAAATTAATTTCTCCTGAATGTTTCACACAAAGAATTTTATAAACTGCTCATTCAGGTCCTCTGGGTGTGACAACCACTAAACGCAGAATACAGTAGGATTTTTGGTGGCTAGGTAAAGATAGTAAAGTAGAGTCACTTGTAAAAGAATGTGTGCAATGCCCTTACAGTGATAAACATGTAATCACTGCAACACCTCCTCCTTTTTCAGTAAAGTGTCCAAGGAGAGTTTGGAAAAGAATTGCATTGGGTTTTTTGGGTCCTTTTAATGTGTTACCTAACACCATGAGGTATTTCATTGTATTAGTTGATCATCTGTCTAGATGGGGGTAAAAGGAGTGTCTAAACCTAACACTAAAGCAGTAATTAGTTTTTTTCAAGAGGTATTTAATAAGGAAGGAGTACCTGAAGAACTATTTATGGACAATGGTGTTCAATCTACTTCTAATAGTATGTCAGAATTAATGTCTAGATTGTGAATAAAAGACCGATATACACTATTATATTATCCCCACGCTAATGGCAAAATAGAATGGTTTAATAGAGTATTTGTGGAATGCATCTAAAGTGCTATTAGAGCAAATGTTAATTTTGAAAATGCAATGAGGGAACTGTTATGGACATATGGAACCACTCTGCATTCAGTGACAGGTTGTGTACCTTTTGACTTTATGAAAGTCACATCTTCTTTGCGTCAATTTTGGAAAGTTAAAGTACTTGATCAGAGATGTGATGTGGAAAAACAGTCACACAAGGCTAAAAAAACAAGTAATAAACAAAGTATTGTACAATATGAGAAAGAAATGAAACAAAAGGTAACACAATGAGTGCAAGAACCAGATTTAGGGCCTTATTGTGAGTTTGGCCATCTGCCACGGAGACCATCACTGCGGGGGTCACAGGACGATCGCCAAGCCCGTGGTGAACCCACCTGCCGGATTATGACTTGAATCCAGGGCGTGTGGGTGGTGCGGAGGTGTTCCCATGATGGCGGTATGCTTTGGCTGAGGACTACAGCCAGTAGTCATGCTACTGTTGTGGGACCGCTGCCACGTTGTGTGCACATTGTGGCATGCACCTTGTTGTGCATGCCACACAGTACACGCAGGAGCATGCACTTGTAGGGAGGCACATCATTTGACCCCTGCACCCACCCCCTTGGGCAGATTTGCACAGGCACGCTGTTGGAGGCCCCTTTCCCTACCTTTCTGCCAAGCATTTTATGGCAGGGTCCCTGCCATGAAATGCTTGTTGGAAAGGCAGGCCGTAATTCGCTCAGTGGTGCTAACATCGGCACCGCCGCAAACCTGGTCTGTTTTCCGCACCACCACAGGCTCCTGATTCATGGTGGAGGCAGCAGTCTTGTGACGGTCCCACTGACACCATCATAATACTGCAGTCGGACCTCCGGGGTGGTGGTGGTCAGACCATAAGTACTGTGATCTCAATGACTGCCATACTTGTAATGAGCCCCTTATTGTTGAAGAATTTGTATGCATAAAAGAAAAGGTACAATTGTAAAAAGGAATGTCAAAGTTCAGAGATCCCATTCGCATTATCGAGATTAGAGGTTAAGCTGCAAAAGTGTTGAATGGTCAATGGTGGAATGTTTCAAATTTGGCAAAAAAGTAATGATGTGACATTGTTGGAATGTCTGACTGAGAAACAAGTTCAAAATCATTTGCAAGCAACTAATAATAACACAGATTTGTTAGTTGATCGAAAATTAAAACCACGTTAGAGTACACAAAATAGGAGAATTCCTTCTAGATGTAGAGATTAGAAATGCTGTGCTTTATTTTTGTAAAGTATTTACTACCATTTTTCTTTTTAGTATTTTATTCTGTGTATTTCTTTTTGTCCTGTTGTGGTGTTGTTGTTATTCTCCTGTATATTTTATTGTTTTGTAAAGGGGGAGGTATATGGTGTCTGGGTTCTTGTATTAGCATGTACAGTCTAGGTGATGTAATAGTAGTGGTTGGACATTCATTGGATGTCGGTATGCTCTACATTGGAATGTATGATGTGTGTATTTGTATTAAGGCACAGTTGGATGCTGTATCCTGGGCCTTTCACTTGTATCTTAATTTCATGCTGAAGAATAAACTCCATAAGGATTAACCCATCGTTTGGATGTGCATCTTTTACAGGCACACTGAACAAATTGATTTTTAGGGAGCTCTCTAACAACAACTCAAAACACGCCAACCTCAATCTCTGTTATATTGGAAATGTCTAGACAGTGCACAACCGACTCCCCCTTGATGCTCTATCCATCCTCCAAAGAGTGCCTCGCAAGCCTTTATTACAAGCCACTTTACCTCGGCTAGGGCGAGAAAAATATCTTAAAACATTTGTCCAAGAAGAACACAATCATTTAGGTTTTGACAGCTTTCAAAAAGCGAAACAACCTTGTCTTGATTCTGATTTAAAGGCGACTGTCAAAATTGAATATCTGGGTTTCTGTCTTTTGTACTACCCAATTTCTAAACTAGTGGGCACTTGGAATCACGCCCTGTGACCTAACGTCAGCTGATGCCTATGCGAATATAGATCAGAAACCATGGAGCACATAGCATGTATCTGTCTTAACTTACTGGACCTGAAACTAAATATCTTTGTAAACCTTTATTGACAATAGAACTTTGAAGAAAGGTTTGTAGTATTAATGGAGTGCAGTATGTGAATTACGTCCAAAGCGTATAAAATGAGACACTTAGGGCATCATTTATGGCAATTTGGCATAGAACAGTGCAGCAAGGCATCTTGCTGGCCTGCCCTACACCAAAGTGAAAGACAGGAAAGCACAGTATTTAAGCAATATGATGCAGTCCTCTCCTTTCTGTCTGTGCTGGCACCATTTTGGCCACCTGGCGCCAATGTAGGCACCTTTACACCATGGTGCAAGGGTGCCTCCATTGCAGGCAGGATTGTTTTTGTGCAAGAAGGGGCACCTTCCTGCACAAAAATAATCCTATGAGGCATTTTCCCTTTTTCTAAGTGTGCCGCAGAATGCAGCACACATGCAAAGATGAAAAAACTAGAAGGAATTAGCATATTTCTCTCTGTTACGCCTCACCTCAGGAGGCAGACAGATTTAACTCGTCCCCAGGCTTACATCACTTCGTAAATCTGGGGCAGCGTCAAATTCCATGAGTTTTGCAAGGGAAAACCCATGGCAACACCAATGGTATGCCTCCTTGGTGCAGAGTAAGGCAAATCAGCGATTTGCGCTGCGACCCCTTACTCATGATTTATGAGGCCACTCAAAGCCACACAGGGTGGCTTTGCGTGGCTTCATACATCTTTGAGAGCCCTGCATCATGCATGTACCACTTTACATGGTGAAAAAGTGATGCAGAGCTCTCATAACTAAGTCCCTTAGGGTCAAATAGTCTACCACCATCGACGCATTGTTGAAACCACTTTTCGACAGCAATTCTACAATTAAGTGATGAAAATCAGTTTGCAATCAGCTAGCGTACATGGACATGTGAATATCAAGGCTTGAAGGTTTTTGAGTGTTCTTGGTCTGAGCACATACAGCACATATACGAATGTGAGTCTTAGCTTCTTGTGACATCGACGAAAAAGTTGCATTGTTTTCTTTTTCTAGGCATGCCTATCTAGTGACAAAGAACAGCATCATTTTAATGAGAACTGTGGTGCTATTCTAGAATATGACTGAAACTTGCATGACATTGCCTGCAAAATGTAATTCATTGATGAATTTAGAAGCAGTGATCAGTTAAAAAGAATGAAGTAGGCATATGCTACCATCTGACTCTTATCATCACCACTGTACTGGTTTTCTTGTAGTGAACAAATGTTCTTTCAAAGGCCTTATGGTTGGTGGGTAGTGTAGTCAAACATCAAAGTGTGATTTTTTCTCACATCAAATCAGTACCAAATTTGGCTAGACATATGTCAGGGGTGTTGGACAGTATTTTTTTAAATGCAGGCCTAACATCATTGATTCTCTGATCTCTTAAAAGATTACAACATTGAAAGGTTGACCCCCTACAAGCGCCACTACCACAGGAGTTTATCTTTTGTAGGGATTTCTACGTAGAATAGATCTCCTAGGGTCTAATTGTTTTTCTATTAGGTTCCCCAGAATATTAAGTGACCCTTGTAATAAATAAATACAGCTTCCATGCCTCATGGAATTTAATTTCATTTGGCATACTTTGACATTTGCAGAGGACACCACTCTTATATCCCCATGTGCCCAATATGGCATGGAAACAGATCACAAAACAACATTTTCTACAGGAACTTTGAAAGCATTACCATGACTGTGAATTTGGCCCATACATTCTCAGGTGATAGGCCAACACACACATGTGGGGTACTGTTATTATTATGACACATGTAGGAACACATGATGGTAGGAATTTTGTTGGTCCCCAAACATTCCTGAGCTTCTTATTACAGACACCTGAAGAAAAACTTTTTTCCTAGGTTTCAAGTTTAGAGCATTTGGGTAGGAAAACAGGTTTGGTATTTTTGTAAGCCATGGTACTCTTGTGTTGAAAATGTTTTAGATTGATAGTTTTCCATGAGTGTCAGCCAAACTTAAGTCTAAATATGGCAGCTACACACATCCCAAAAATCAAACTAATTCAAAGCAACTTGCATAAACTTACAGTGGTAAAATATTTTGGCTTTTCTTTTTTTCAGCCACCCACATATGTGAGGTATTGTTTTTCTCAGGAGTAGTATGAAAACACTGGGTGTTTAAACTTTTGCCATTCCCCACAAATGCCAGAGCTATTTGTCACAGAAATCTAAGGAAATTATGCTTTTTACCCAAAGACTGATATTTTCCAGACATTCTCTGTAGTAAAAGCTTAAATTAATGTGAGCCACAACATACAGGACTCTCTGATGTCTATAGTTTTCCTAATTATTTGGGGTTTGTGGCATTTGCTGAGTGCTGGCAACTCCTAATCCAAATATGACAGCTAAAAAATGTGTGTTGCTCGGTGGTGGACTTTTAGCTTTCTTCACCAAGTCCAGTACTTGTAATCCCATGATTTCATTCTTTCTACGCAAGACTTGATATTTGGTGATATTTGGTGGTCATTATGGGTGGTCATTCTGAGGTTCAAAAGGTGTCGAGATCCACACAAGCTACACCACCCTGGACACCTATAGGTCTTTTGTTTTGAGTAATATATGAAGTTGGTAGGCTTCCGTGAATGCTGACTTGCTGTTAGACCTGTCAGCTTTAGGGTGGTCTTCCCCCACATTTTGTGCCTGCTTAACTCCTCTTTTTGCTGATTCTTTTTTTGGCCTTAGGTCTCTGAGCACTTCATCACTGCTGACCAGTGCTAAAGTGCATGTGCTTCTCCCCTAAATATGGTAACATTGGTGCATACACATTTGGCATATTTAATTTACTTGTAAGTCCCTTGCAAAGTGGTACTCGTGGACCTGCAACACAGATTGTGCCACCCACAAAAGTAGCCTTTCAAAACTATCTTGGTGAAAAACTATAGCAACTTTGAAGTAAGCATACTGCATTTACCAGAATAAAATGTGGTGAACTGTGCTGGGTTGAGAGGCAGTGTGCCCCCTCCCTTTGTGTGTAAAAGGCTCCCTTGAGCCAACGAGCTAACGAGCTCACCTGAGATGCATCTGTGTACCTGTGGAGTGGTACTGTGACTTGTGAAGAAATGGGCAGAATTTCAGCAACCCCAGATGACTTTTCTCTGCTGTCTCCTACTTTTGGTTTCTACTGTTGAAGGGCTAAACCCAGAAACACGTGTCTAGAGATAACAGCACTACTGCACCAACTTTGGTGAAAAACTACAGCAACTTTAAAGTAAGCATACTGTATGTACCAGAATGCAATGGGGTGAACTGTGCTGGGATGAGGGCAATGTGCTCCCTCCTCCCTTGTGTTTAAATGCCTCAATTGAGCCAAAGAGCTGAAAAGCTCACCTGGGATGCACCTGTGTGCTTGTGAAGTGGTGCTGTGACCTTTGAATGCTTGGGCAGCATTTCAGCAACCATAGATGACTTTTCCCTGCTCTCCACTACTTCTGCTCTCTACCGAAGATGGGCTAAATCCAGAAACATATGTCTAGAGATAACAGCACTACCTGCACTATCTTTGGTGAAACACTACAGCAACTTTGAAGTAAGCATACTGCATTTACCAGAATGCAATTGGGTGAACTGTGCTGGGATGAGAAGCAGTGTGCTCCCTCCTCCCTTGAGTTCTCATGAATGTTTGGTGTTTGTGGTATTTCCTGAGTGGTGACAATACCCAGGTCCTGTAAATGAAATGCTACTAGTGGACCTGCAATACTGAATGTGCCACCCACACAAGTAGCCTTTCAAACCTGTCTCATGCCTGCCACTGCAGGGCTTCTGTGTGCAGTTTACTGCCACTTCAACTTGGCATTTAAAACCCTATGCCAAGGCTTAAACTCCCCTTTTATTGCACATAAGTCACCCCTAAGGTAGGCCTTAGGTACCCCACAGGGCATGGTGCTGTGTAGGTAAAAGGTAGGACATGTACGTTTATATTTTGCATGTCCTGGTAGTGACAAATTCATTTATCACTACTGTGAGGCCTACTCTTCTCATAGCTTAACAATGGGAATTCTTTAATATACTTTTGAGTTGTAATTCCTGATTAGAAAGGAATTTGCTTTGTCATGTCTTGTATCTTTGGAATGGTAGTGATAAATCCTCTTTACTGGTAAAGTTGCATTTAAAATGACTATTTTAGAAATGCCACTTTTCGAAAGTGGGCATGTATCTGCTATTACTGCTCTATGTGCCTGCAGCCTGACTCCAATGCACTTCTGAGGTGGGTAACAGCTTCACTTTGTGCATTATCTCTAGGCAGCCATGCACACAGGAAGGTTAGGTGTGTCTGAGCACTCATTTGAATTCTGATGGCCCTTCCTGAGTAGGAAGGGAGGAAGGAGCTGACACTTGCATCTGAATAGGTAGTGATTCCTGTCTCCACACAAAGGGTTGATTACACCCTATTGATAGTCTGGGCCAGAGCTGGGAAGAAAGGACATTTGTTCACTTAAAATACCCTTCTTTGAAGTTACCCCCACTTCAAAGGCACAACTGGGTATAAGTACTGGGTCTCTGAGCCCTCCAAACCAGACACTTCTGAGTCTACAACTGAACTCTGTCAGAAGACCCGAGGTGCTGCCTCAAGGACTGACACTCTGCTGGACTGCTGACCTGGATGGCTTGCTTTTCAGTTGTGCCGCCCTGCTGCCTTCTGCTCTCTGATCCTGCAGAGGGAGAGATGAACTCTGCCTTGGACACCAAAGTGTTCTCCAAGGGATTATTGACTTGCTTCCTGTTGTTGAGACTCAGGGAACTCAAAGTCCCTACCCCTTCTCCTGTGCCTGGTTCTCTGTAAGTAGACCCAGATACTTGTTTCAGAGGCACTGATGCATCTGCTGACTGCGTGAGCGGAAATTGATCTCTCGCTGTGGCAGGAGCAGAACCCGGCGAATCACATCGGAACCACCCCAGCACCTACAGAAACCGACGCATGGGACCGTGCTTCACCACCGCAGCAGTCTACAGAGATCGACGCATCCTTTCACTGTAAAGAGAAACCCGGTGCATTGCATTCAGAACCAATGGCCTCAGCACTTCGTTTACAGAACCGACGCATCACCACCACTGCGGGATAGACATTGACGCATCACTCGATGCATCAATTGACTGCACCCCACATCTTGCTGTTGTGACCATGATAAGGTACTTTATTCACAGGTGCCTGCATGAGTCCTGTAGCCAACCTGCGCTTCATTGCGGTCGGCCCCAACTATTGACTTTTCCCCGATCCAGTGTGACCAGATAACCTCCATTAGCCCTTATTGCTTATAAGTGCTGGAACTCTTTTTACTCTTTTGTTGTTATGATCTTGATTTATTTATACATTTTTTATCTATTTTCACTAACTTAGTGTGGATTTATTTTGTGGTGTTTTCATTGTCTTAACAGCTACCAGAGGGAGAGCACAGGTTATCTTGTAATGTATATTTGAATTATCCTGACTATGCTTGTAGTTCCTGCTTTGTCAAGGTGCATATCTCTGCCAACCAAAAACCCAATTTCTAACACTTTCCCCAGACCCAAATAAGGCAATCAACTCCATGCTAAAAGTCCATCTTTTCTAATCATCATATCTTCCTTATAGTCATGTTGTTATGCATTTCCTGTCCCTGAGAGAGGCCTACCCACTCTTGCCGGAAATATTTTTATGAAGGGAAGAGTGGAATGCAGAACAATATAACAATAGCAATTTTATATTGTACTTCTTCATGGTTGACTTCATGTTGTAAGTCTGTGTATATAATAGTACTCTTTGAAAAAGCACTCTACCGAATTTCTTGCCATTATGGATTCTCCAAACTTTACAAATGACCCTTTTCTCTAAACGCAGAGGGGGCAGACTTATCAAGAATTCATGCAACACAAAGCAGCAAGCGTTGTGTGCAATGTAAAGGGCAGGAATGAGCCATACTTAATATTATATTATAATAGTATTATATGGTGCATTCCTGTCCTTTCCTTGCACTGGTGCATAATGTGCTATCTAGCGCCAACGCTGGAACCCTTGCACCATGGTTTAAGGGTGCCTGAGCTGTAAGCAGGATTGTTTTTATGCAGCAAGGGACAGCTTCCTGCACAAAACCAATCCTGTGAGACATTTCCCTCATTCTATGTGTGCTGCAGAATGCAGTACACCTAGAAAGAGGAAAGAACGAGGAGAAATAAAGATATTTCACCTCTATTCACCTCATCTGGGCATGCGCAGCATTTTGGCGCATTCCCATGTCTACCAGTAATGGCAAATCTGGGAATGCACCAAAATCCATGTATATGTGTGAGAACACACACACTCCACCCATGGAAAGCCTCTCTGGGGCAGAGTTAATCTAGATTGATCAAGCCACTCAGAGCCAGGTTAAGTTGCCTTGTGTGGCTTGATAAATTTGACTTAGTAGTTGCATGGCGCAAGGGTGATGCAACTTAATTATAAATATGCCATAGAATTGTTAGGACATTTAAAATCTGGTTTGATTAGATTTGTCTATATAATAATTCATGCTTGCCTCATAATGAAAAGTCATTGTAAGCATTGTCTGAATGCTGGCTTTGAGTATCACAAGTTTTTAGGCAAGCTACAAGCAATGTATTTCTCTGAAACTAGTGTTGCAAATGCCGTGGTATTTTTCTTTTGAAGATTGCCTTTCAGTGCAAAAAGTGACATTTTTAATCTTTTTTTTCCTATTTCTCTTTTTCCAGATGCATTTATTGCTTTATTAGTTCAACGGTTAATTTGTTTAGGAAAATATGGAGTGATGTATACAAATGACACCTTGCCTAATTCAGAATTGTCCTTAGTTTTCAGAAATATACAGCATTCCTAGTTCACCCATGCGTTTTCACCTGTTTACCAGTTACCACACACATTTCAATTAGGCAGTGTCGAACTTGGCCCTCTTTGCAGGGCCTCTCCCCCCACCCCGATTTTTGTCTTCTGTTTTCTGAACCCGTTTTTGTTGGCATTAGGACTCAGTGCACTTTTCTCCTGCTAACCAGTATTAAACTGCTTGTGCTCTCTCCATAAAACATGGTACAATTGGCCTAAACCTGAATAGTACATTTAATTTACATGCAAACCCCTAGTAAAGTAATACTGCATGTACTCAGGGCCTGTCAATTGAATGCTACTAGTGATCCTGCAGCAGCCATTGTGCCCCCACCACCCCACAAAAGTAGCATTTTAAAACATGCCCCAGGCCTGCCATTGCAGCTTGTAGTGTAGTTTTAAACTGCCAATTCGACCTGGCAAAAGAAAGAAACCTTTTGCCAGGCTCAAACCTTTCTTTTTAATAGATCCCGAAGGGTCGCCCTAAATAGCGCAAAGGGCAGGGTGCAGTAAATTAAAAAATAGGACATGTGTTTTTACATTTTATTTGTCCTGGTAGTGAAGAACTCCTAAATTAGATTTTCCCTGCTGTATGACCTATCTCTTCCATAGGATAACATTGGGTTACCTTATTACATTTAATCTGTTAAATTCTCTTTAATGGAAAATGTCACTTTTAGAAAGTTATATACCAACAAACAGAAAGCCAATACTGACTGACATTACTTACCAGCAAAAGAAATACTTAAACAAATGATCACGGAACTTAATTGATGTGATCACTTTTTATTTCCTTTAGTTTAGTATCTTAGTACATTGTGGTTTTTATTTTTTGTCTTATTCCAAAAATTCACTCATTTTTCATATCCAAAAAGTCTGATTCTTTGTAATAATGTGGGTCATAAAAATATGGTTTATGTTTTTGTACAATTAGGTATCTTTCGTTCTCATGTTTATGTGAGGTGTCTTTTCACAGTGTATTACGAAGATACTAAAATCACGGAAATAAAAAATTGATCACGTCAATTAAGTTCTGTGATCATATGTTTAAGAAATTCTTTTGCTGGTAAGCAATGTCAATATTGGTTTCAGTTTGTTGGTATATGTTTAAGTGGCCTAGCCTTGCTGACTTTAAACAGGCCCAATCCCCTTTGTTGGTTACTTTTAGAAAGTTGGCATTTTCGTGTCCTAACTAGGACTGTGTCTAACTCATACAATTCAGTGTAATGTAGTCACATGGAAGTACCTGAGAATTCCATGAAGTTATACTTAGTTACACAAGAAAATATATTCTGAATTTAGGGCTATTTCTAGCAACAGAAATGCCTCCTTGTGTCCATAGTAGGCAAGTGAATGCATTTAGCACCAAGAAATAATGCTAAATGCATCAAAACATGAATAGTGGGTGCGAGGAGCCGCTCACACTTGCTAAATGTCCTCTTAGGGTAGGATTTTACTTCTGGCATTTAGCGTTATTTTCTTAGCGCAAAATGTCCCCTTATGTCCAAAATGGGTGCAAGAATGCATTTTGCACAAAGAAATAGTGCAAAATGTGCTCTTGGGGTAGGATTTCCCCCCAACTTACTCTCAGCATTTATGGCTGTTTGCATAGCGCAAAATGCACCCTCACGTCCAAAATAGATGCAACAATGAATTTTGAGATAATACTGCTAAATGCAGGCATCGAGACAAAGGGGACTCAATGATGGCAGGTTCGGCCATCCTTCCTGGATTGCTGGGGAAGGAGCTGTTCCCTGCTCCACTTACCATTCAAACGGCTGCCTCCAGCACACACACACATAGGAACCTGACAATAGTCTTCTATCAACCCAGACTTCTTGGAGGATTTGAGAAGGGAAGAGAATACCTTTCCAGAACCAAATGTGGGGGTATCGTAGAAAATTCGGGTACTTTACAACTGGCACAATATATAAATACTGAACACTCAGAGCAACTCTTCAGTACACTCCTAGTCCTGGTTAACGTACAGAAGAAGGACTACCTTGCCCCCCAGTGGACTGTACTGCTGCTACAAGACGATGGCCCTGCTGATTGAGGACTGCCTTGCTGTCTGGGAACGGGGACTGAACCTGCTCCCTTTATCCCAGGCTAACCTGAGTAATTCCAATGGTCAGTTGGCTGACCTCTTCTCTAAACTACAGGGACACAAAAAGCTTCAGTGTCTGCTGTGGCCAGGACACGGATGGGGATATTTCAGAGGCCCCTCTGCAACTACCCAGCTGACCTGCTGAACTAGGCATGCCTGGTAGTGCAACTGGACCTGCATGAGGCCTGCTGGCCTCTGATGGAATGAGTTCCTGATCCCCAAGAGGTTCTTCAACAGGTCCTGGACCCTGGCTGACATCAGTTGGTCTCCTCCTGTGAAATCTTGAACTTTGGGGCTCTTTACAACTGAAAATGGGCCTTTTTGTGCCAAGACTTTGCTGCCAGCGAAAACTGCCAATGTGAAGCTCACTCTTGTAAACCCGACTCTTTGTGCTACAGCTACCATTCGTACAAGATCTGCACTTCACGCTACAACAACAACAGCCCACAGTGACTGACGACATGAAGATCCAGCAATGACCAGACTGGATCTTTGAGCTACAGTGCCAATATCCTGCCCTGCCCAGCCTAGTCTCCGCACTAAAGCGATGACTATCTGCAATGCTTTCCCTGTCCATCATGGCCTCCTCCACTGCGAACTAAACTCTTTGCACCGGACTTAGAGAAGATAACTTTTTTAGCAGGACTAACCTGGTCCATTTTGCTGGCCCACGCTCCATCGTGGTCAGCCTGATCTTGTGACATTCCCCCAGTCTAGCACGATCAGATGAGTGTGAATGGTGTTTTTAGGAGCTATTCCTACCTCTGGTTCTACTGATTGGATTTTTGTCATTTCAATGTCGTTTTATTTATTAAAATTAATTGTATTTTTATAAATAGGTTTGGGATTTTTCTTGTGTTGTGTTTTCACTTTATTACTGTTTGTGTGCACACAAATACTTTACTCTTTTCCTCTATGTTAGGCCTGAGCCTGACTGCTTTCTTGCCAAGATACCATAGGGTTAAACACAGATTAATTTAGAGACTTTTCTAGCTCACACTAACAAGGATTGAGATTATTATGTCAGTGGATCTTCCAACCCTCTCACCTATTAACCCAATTTCCCGCAGTGAGTGTTCAGTCATGTGATCCAGTACTTCTGTTTGTGCAGTGCTACTTAGTGACTTCTGTAAAACTAAACATCCCTTGTGATAATCAGACATCTGCTTCCATTTCTTTTGAAATTCACCTTGATTGGCCATGTGTTTTCAGTTTTTCCCAAATTCAGTTCCTGCCTCACATTTATGCACCTGTGAAACTGAGTTGAGAAAATGGAGTTGGAGCAAAGCAGCATTGATAAGTTCAAGTGGGCAGAGTTGAGGAAGCAATGCAAGGAGAGAGGGTTAACCTTGGAAAAGTGGACCACAAAAGGGTACTTTCAAATAGCCCTCAAAGCCTATGAGGAGGGCTGCAGGATGCAAGCTACTACAAGAGATCAGGAGGGTGATAAACCCTAGGGTGAGGAGTTCGATGTGGAGGATGAGGAAGGAGATGGTATGGCCACAGGTCCAGAGCTGCAGCAGGAAAAGGAGGAGGACAACTGGCCCATCAGAGTGCGGTACTCTGCCAGAGCAGGGAGCAGTGTGTCCTCCCACAGCCTGTCTCCTGAGCAGTTGGATGACAGGAGAGCTAAAAGGGAGTTTCAACTGCAGGAGGCCATGCTGAAATTAGCTGCAGAGGTGAAACAAGTTGAGGCAGAGAGTGCCTTGGCAGAGGGAAGAGTGGAGGCAGAGATAGCCTGAAGGATGAAGATGAAGGATGAGGCAAAAATAGCATGAGGGCTGAGACAAAGAGCGTCCTGGAGGAAAGTAAACTTGCTCTGCAGCATGCTCTGCAGCAAAAGAACATTTTGCAGGTTCATGAAGTGAGTCAAAAGGAGCTGGACCTAAAAGTCAAACAATTCTCAGAGTCCAGCAGCAATTGTTGCTGTGTAAAAGTAGTGAAAGGGGTGTAGACCAGAGGGTCCACCTACCCAAAGACCTTGTGCCTCGCTTTGTGATTGTAGATGACATAGACAAGTGGTTTATAGCCTATGAGGTAGCCCTGTAAATGCATAGAGTTCCTGAGGAGGATTTGGTAGCCAGTCTCTTGAGGTGCATGCCCACTGAGGAGGGGGATTCTTTGTTGGCCCTAGGAAAGGGAGACAGGATTAAATGCCAACTCATGAAAGGAGCCCTTGACAGCAAGTATGGACTCAGCCCTGAGGAACATAGGTTGAAGTTCAGGGACAGCCAGAAGCCGTTGCACCAGTCAAGAGTGGGTATCTTAGTGTATTTCAGTAAGGCACTGATAGTTGGATGAAGGGCAGTAAAGTGGATAATTATGATGAGCAGTACAATCTCTTTTCTGGAGAGCATACATTCAGTAATTGTTTTCCAGAGCTGCACCAACACCTGATAAATTCCAAGCTCACTCTACCCAGGGAGCTTGCAAAGGAGGCAGACCTCTGGCTCAGCACTAGATTCCACAAGAAGGTACCAGGGGGATAACAAAAGGAGCGTAACAAGGTTCCCACAAGAAGAAAGTGGAGGGAGACAAGGATAAACTTAAGAAGTTCTCTAAAGGCCCCTAAATGAGGTCTCAGGGGAAGGATTCCCAAACCGATCCTGAACAAAATAAAGGTGTTTTTAATGGGAAAAATTCCTCAGGTCACAAACCCAAGTGCCATGAGTTCTACTTATATGGGCACCTACAAGTGGGATCCCATCTGTGTGAAAAGGAAGCACTCCACCACTGACAGAAAAACCCTGGGGGTGGCAAGTGTAGTGTTTGAGGAGGAGGTGGCCTCCAGTTTGTATGGGAGAGTAGAGAGGTTACCCTAGTGTCCCTGGGTGACAGAGGGATGGTGTCAAGGGCTCACATGCCTGATAATACTAAGAGGTACAGGCAGTGGCTCACCATCAATGGGTAGAGGGCAGAGGCTCTGAGAGACATTGAATCAAGTATGACTACTGTTAGGTGTAATCTGATGTCCTCAGAGCAGATAACCCCCATAGTAGTCAACCAGGTTATGTCTGTAGACAAGCAGATGATCCTCTATTCAGTGGCTCTAGTTCTCTCTGAATCGGTGGGGGGACAGGTTCCATAAAGGTTACCATGCCTGTGCATTCACCTGCTAAGAAATAACATGCAGGACACCATCTGGAAAGAGGTGGTGCCTCGAACAATGGCCCAGGTACCTGCCAAAAAGGGGAGGGGCTGGGCACATGGGAAACCCACCTCAGACGTTCCCACGGTCCGGGGGAGATGATCCTGAGGGTAATGCACCACAAAATACAGGGGTAGACATTGCTGCTCCTCTTGGAGACCTACCTGAGCTAGCCAGGTTGCAAGCTGAATGAGGCCCCTCCTACGTAGCGTTCTGGCAAGCACAGAAGGAGTGGCCCACTTTGGAGAGCCTACAGAAACAGGCTACGGCTCAAGCAAATGGAAACACCTTTAGTGATCATCTCATCTACTAGGGGAATGCTGTCCTGTATAGTAAGCCTAAGTTCCCCAAGCCTGGGTGAACCTGTGTGTTGATGGTCTTCCATTGTTACCGGGCCTTCCTACTATGACTGGCTCATGATGTACTTCTGGAAGAACATTTGTGGCAGGCCAAACATTTGCAGGGATTGTCACCAACTTTTATTGGCCTGGGTAAGAGTGCCCTTAGTTGCATTTTGCATGTCTGTCCCACCTGCCAGGCCAGAGGGAAGTCAGTGGTAAAGCAGAAGGCTCCCATGATTCCTCTCTCTGTGGTGGATACCCATTTGAAAGGGTGGGGCCTCTAGATCCCAAGACAGCCATGGGCAACAGGTTTATCCTGGTCTCTGTGGATCGTGGTACCCTCCACACCTTGCCAATACAATCCCATTGGGCCTCTGCAAGGTTAGTCACCCACTTGTATTGCCCCAGACGAGAATGACATTAGATGTATTCTGCAGGACTTGTCCTGCCTGCCAGGCCATAGGACACCCATGGGTGAAGCAGATCGGCCTCCTGATTCTGTCTCCTGATGTGCCCCCCTCTCTTTAAAAGGGTGGGCATCAATATTGTGGAGCCTCCAGACCCCAAGACAGCCCTGAGAAACAGGTATTTCCTCATCTTGATGGATCATGCTACTCGGTACCCTGAGGTCAACACTCTGAGGACAGTGACTGTGTCGGTTGTGGCCAGGACCCAGATGGGGATATTTATCAGGGTAGGTTTCCCCAAGGAAGTAGTATCTGACTGGACCACCAACCTTATGTCAGCAACATGAAGTCAATGTGGTACAAGCGTGAGGTAACCTACACGTTCTCCACACTATATCTCCCCCAGATCAATGGGCTTGTTGAGAGGCTCAACAAGACCCTCAGAGGTACGGTCATGAACCTATCAGAACCCTTGAGGCATAAGTCGGACATTCTCTTGCCATGCCTATTTTTTGCATACAGAGATCTGCCTCAGAAGGGAGTAATGTTCAGTCCCTTTAAAGTTCAGTATGGCCAAATTGTCAGAGGGCCCCTCAGCCTTGTCAAGGATGAGTGGGAGCAACCTGTAGTCAGATGTAGTCAGCTACACGTTAGCTCTAAGGTCTCAGATAAAGCAATTTTTAGGAAAGGCCACTGAGAACCTGGTAACCAGTCAGGAAGTCATGAAACTCAGACATGACCTGAAGGCCAATCTGGCAGAGTTTAAATATGGTCTGAAAGTATAGGTAATGGAGGCAATGGAACCCTGTGCTTTGAAGGACCAGTGGAATGGGTTAGGTCACCTACCTGATGTTTCTCCAGATGCCCAGAAACCCTTTGAGCTCCGGCATGTCAACCTCCTCAAAATCCCGTTTTGAGAGGACTGAAGTCACCATGCACTTGATGACAGATTTAGGTGAAAAGAAGGAAAGAAGGATATGGAACCTCTCCAAAGTCTCCTCTCCTCTGAAGAGTAAGATGGGTCAGTAGAGGGAGAGATCTCCTCCCCTATTTGACTCTACACTAGGAGAGAGAATCCTGCCAGTTGCTGGAGCAATTCTCCTACCTGTTCTTATTCAGTCCCAGGCTCACCAGTTGGTGTACCCATGGAATGACACAGGAGACAGCATGATGGTCAAAAACAAAATCTACAGACTGACAAAGTGAGATTGGACTGTTCACAATGCAGCAGGGTCAAGACTGATTTTCATATGGCTGGGTGCAAACTGAGTTGGCATTGTGGGTGAAAAATATGAGATTGGGATACAGCCCTGATTGATTGCCAGTGGCTGAGATTCATTTAAGCTTTCCATCCATCACCTTGTTTTTTGATGCTCTAAGTGTGACGGGTATGCCCCAACGTGGGTCCTGTGCTCACTGTTCCGCTGGAACCAAGCTATACCTGGCTGATGAGCGCTAATCTATGCCACAAGAATTATGTGATTGTGCGGCCATGACGTTTTTCACATAAATATAGATTTGCTGTATTTGCAGCATAATCCATCATCTGCTGCAGACTTTGAAAAAAAGTTTCTAGTTCAAATGATTCCAAAGGTGCTAAAATTGAAACAATATGTGTTGCCGCGCAGTGGAAGGCTCTTTGCAAAGGTTGACATTTCTGTTGCTTATTGCTATATTGAGGTGTTAAACTGGTACTAAAGAGGTGCAACCAATGCCCAAACAGTGTATTAGTGACAATAGAATTAAGTAATAATGTGCTGCATTATGCAACATAATGTGCCTTCTCTTGCCATATAATTTACTGAACACTGCTGCATAATTTGGCCCTCCCCTGCCATATGATTCTAGTGGCCCTGGTCCTAATAAAAGCAAACCCGGTCCAGGGTTGCTAGTGTTCCGGTTCAGAGAGGATATGGCCTGGTAGTTTGAACTGGACAGTTCTTATAAGAGCAGGGTCAAGACTGATTTGCATGTGACTGGGTCCAAACTAAGGTGGCATGGTGGGCGAAAAATGATATATTGGGATGTGAACCTGAGCGATTGCTAGTGCCTGAGATTATTTCAAGTATTCCATCCATTTCTTTGATTTTTGATGCCCTAAGTGTGATGAGTATGCCCAGTATCACTGGAACCAAGTTATACCTGGCTGATAAGCCCTAGTAAGGGCAAAACCAGTCATTGGTTAATTGTATACCAGTTCTGGAGGACATGGCCTGGCAGTTCGGGATGGACTGTTCACAATGTAGCAGGGATAATACTGGTTTGGATTGGGATGCAGCCCCGAAAGATGTCCAGTGGCTGAGATTAATTTAAGCATTCCATCCATCACCCTGTTTTTTTATGACAAAGTGAGAGCCAGCATCAAGGAAGAAGTGACCAAGGTGCACTCCAACAGCTCTTGGTCTAGTCCCGTTGTTCTGGTACCTGAGACTGCCCCAACGAATGCAACACCAAGCAATCAATCAATCATCGGGGCTTCTATAGCGTGGCTTGTCACTAAGGGGTGTCTCCAGGCACTGTGTGGTTTGATTGATCCTCAGTTGGAGATAGGTGGTGGTCAAAAAGCCAGGCCATCAGCTGCTTCCTGAATTCCCTTAGAGAGGGGGATGTTGCAAGTGGTGGGGGAGGTTGTTTCAGGACTTGTTTGCGAGGTACGAGAAGGCCCGGCTACTGCAAGGGCTGCGACGTATGTGTGGGACGTGGGCTAAGGCGAGGGTGGTAGAGGTCAGTTGGTAGAAGGTCAGGCGGTTGTTGATGTAGATGGGACCAGATTTGTGGATGACTTTGTAGGCGTGAGTGAGGAGTTTGAAGATGCATCTCTTCTGGATGGGGAGCCAGTGGAGGGCTCTGAGGTGAGTGGTGATGTTGGCTCTTATGGGATGGTTAAGTATGAGTCTTTGCTGCCGAGTTCTGGATGGTGTGGAGGTGGTTAAGGTACTGTTTAGTGGTTCCGGTGTAGAGGGCATTGCCGTAATCTAGATGGCTGGAGATGATATACTGGGTTGCTGTCTTTCTGGTTGAGGTGGGGATCAAGTGGAAGATTTTGTGGAGGGTGTGAAAGCAGGCAGAGGAAACGGCGTTGATCTGTTGTTTCATGGTGAACTGGGTGTCCAGGATGATGCCGAGATTGTGTGCATGGTCTGACGGGTGGTTGGTGGGCTGAGTGTGGAGGGCCACCAGGTGTCATCCCAGAGGGAGGGCTTGTTTCTGAAAATGATAATTACTGTCTTGTCTGAGTTGAGTCTTATGCAGTTGGTTTTCATCCAGTTGTAGAAGTTGCTCATGGTGGTTTGAAAGCTGAGCCTTGCAGTGTCTGGGTCTTCTGAGAAGGATAGGCCGAGCTGGGTGTCATCGGCATAGGAGATGATGTTGAGTCCATGGGTGCTAGGTTCTTGGACAGAGGAGTCAAGTAAGTGTTGAAGAGTGTGGGGGTGAGGGAGGATCCCTGGGGGAACGCTGCATATGATTTCTTTGGGTGCGGAGGTGAAGGGTGGGAGGTGGATGCCCAGGGTTTGTCTGGAGAGGAAGGAGACGATCAAATCGAGAGCATTGCCTTGGGTGTCTAGGTGGTGAAGTCTGGTGATGAGGGTGTGGTGGGAGACCATGTTGAATGCTGCTGAGAGGTCAAAGAGGATGAAGGCAGCTCAGCCGCCTTGGTCGAGGAGACATCTGATGTCATTCATGGCTGAGATCAGGGCAGTCTCAGTACTGTGGTTAAGTCGGAATCCTGACTGGGAGGGGTCGCGCAAGTTGAGGAAGCTGGTAAGCTGGAGTAGGATAGCCTTCTCCAAGTCTTTGGCAGGGAAGGGGAGGAGCAGGATGGGACGGTAATTTCTGAGTTCATTGGGGTTGGCTGTGGGTTTCTTTAGTAGGGGTTTGACCTCAGCATGCTTCGATGCATCGGGTACAGTGGTTGTAGTGATGGAGGTGTCCAAGAGTCCAGCGATGGGGGTTCCGATGGCTTTGCTTCCTAGGTTGAAGATGTGATGAGGGCAGCGTTCAGAGGGGGATCTGGAGTGGATGAAGTTCATGATAGGCATGTTCTCTTCCGGTGAGAGTTGCTTCCATTCAATAATTCAGTGGAGGGTGGCCTCACTCTTGGTGCAAGGGTAGGTGAAATTGGTAGGTTGAGGGGTCGAAGGGTCAACATTGCTGTAGATGTTGGCGATCTTGTGGTGAAGTCTGTTTGTTTGTCTCAGATGGCTTATGAAAGGCAAACAGTGTTCTCAGTGGTGGACGGACAGGCGAACTTTCGGACAATGTTGAAGAGCTTCTTGTTGTAGTTGATATTCATCTCAAGGTGGGAGGTGAGGGATTCTTTCTTGGATACCTTGAGCTGTTGGTTGTAGATGCTAAGGGTAGCCATGAATGAATTACGGTTTGTGAGAGTCTTGTCTGATCACCATAGTCTTTCCAGTTTCTTGTAGTGGCGTTTGAGAGTCAGGGGTGAACCAGTTGGCTTGCTTGGTGGTTCTTCCCGTGGTTGTGTTCTTAGGGGGGCTATGGTGTTGGTGGTTGAGGTGATGCAGTTGGAGAAATTCTGGATGTAGAGTTTTAGGTAGTCCACAACACCTGGTTTGGTTTCGTTTAGGGTGGTGGTCCAGAGGGGTTTGGTGACCTTTCCCAACTTGCAACGGGAGACGGAGGGGGGTCTAGCTGAGGTGAATGATGTTTTCGTTTGTCCAGGATGGCTCTGTAGTGTGGGAGAATTTGGCACAGTCATTCAAGGAGAAGATGGGGTCCAGAGTGTGTCCTGCGCTGTGCGTGGGGGTGGTGACCAGCTGAGCAAGGCCGATGATGCTCATGTTTTCAAGTAGCATGGTGGTGTTGAGGTCTCCCAGGAATATGTAGTGGTTGGAGTCTAACGCTAGGGGATAGATGAAGCCCGGGATGGCATTGCAGAAGCTGACGTAGGGACCTGGTGGTCTGGAGTCGAAGGTTTCTCTAATGGTGGTTTTGGCATTGGGTTTGATCTGGAAGCTGAGGTGTTCCATGATCTGTGTGGTGTCATAGTCCAGGGCTGTGCAGTCGAGGGAGTCTTTGTCGAAGATGGCATTGCCTCCGCCGGGTCTGTTGGGGTGGTCGTGGTGGATCATCTTGTATCTAGGAGGGGTGGCGGTGGTGATGTCAGGTGCAGATGAGGGGGAGAGCCAGGTTTTGGTGATGAAAATCACATCAGGAGCGAATGAGGTTATAGTGTCCCAGACCTCCATGGTGTGCTGGCAGCTGGACCTGATGTTGAGTAGCGCGCAGTGGAGCTGTGATCTTTGGAGGGTTGTTGGAGGTTGCGTTGGTTCTGACATTGCATGCTAAGCAGCAGTGGTGGCAAGTGAAGGGTCTTTTTGTGTGATGGGGAAGGCAGTACAGTAGTTGTTGTATTATGGCTTGGGGTCTTGGTTCTGGAGTTCATTGGCAGAGTAGCGATGACAGACTTTGGGCGCCAGGAGTCCTGGCATGGTGCAGGCATGGATAGGCACAGAAGGGTTTGCTTGTGGCACTCCTTGGGTGCTCCAGCGGTGTGGCCGCGCAGTGGACTCCCTTAAGTAGTCCCAGGGAGGAGGGAGGGGCAGTCCTTGACCAGAGGTCTTGGGCTACTTAATGGAGCAGCGCAGTTGGGAGGGGCCACGAAAGTCGTGGCAGGACACTAGGGGGAACACAGTAAATATAGGCGACAAAAAGTAAATACAGGCAAATTAGGTGGGCGGCAAGTAGTGACAAAAGAAGTATTAACAATGTAATACAACTCTAGCTTCTCCGCACAACTCAAGAGAGAGAATATTCCTAAAATAATATTGAGGACCATACATCAGACCACTTCTGTTTATAATTTATTTTCACGTATATATATTATTCTGGAATTTTGTTAATCAATATCACAGGAATATATGTACAAATGTTGTGTAAACTCACTGCTCGTTCAGAATCAAAGAAAGGAAAAAATTACGATTCAATTATCACACTTTCAAAACACTCATACTAGAGGAAAACATACATTCCAAACATTAGAAACAGAGATTTTCAAACATGTTATCACTTGCCCTATATTCCAGTAACAATCATGAGCAAATTTGTGTAAAAAAACCAACAAATTTCACCTTTTTTAAAACACACTTCGATGGATTTAAGCAACCTCATCAGGGCGCTAAATGGGATAATTGTGTAATGGCAAAAAGCCATACTCTCTGAACAGTTGGTGGCATAGGGAACTCACATCTGTTTCCTTACAGGGTCTTAAATATGAACAATTCAAAGTTTATACACAAATAAAATGATAAATGGACTAACGGAGGAAGGATACACGGACATCAAACTTACAAAATCCTGCAGTACCAAACAGCACTCAAAGTGCACAAGAAATGTTTTTTACCCATTAAGGTCCAATCCAGTGTGTGTATATAGGCAGTGAATACTTTCTACAAAAAGAATAGTGATGTGCTAGAGGCAGTGATGTGAGAGAAGTGCCATGGAGGGAAAAATCCTCTTTTGAAATAAGAAATTAAAAGCTAAAGATTTTTTTGTAATTAAATTAATACTGTAATGCACCAGAACAGTGTAAAGTATAGGGACACCAGGGGATGAGGTCCCTGCAGCCGATTCCGGCTCAGGGAGGAGGACGTTCCATCCCCTTTTTAAAAAGAATTCAGCTTCGGGGATGGGTCCCTGGGGCCTGAACAGCCTCAGGGAGGGAGTCTGCACACCCCCTTCCCCTTTAAAAATAATATGGCCCTGTGGGGATGGGGTTCCCTGGGCCTTAATAGCTTGGGGAGGGATCCGCATGCCCCCCTCCACTTGAAAAACACTTGTGACCCCTGGCCCTGGCACACTTGAGGAAGGGGGGTAATTTTTTTTTATATACTTATTTTTATTATAGTACTGCATTATTTATCACAAAAATTAGCACATTTTACAATTCTCATAATCTGCCCATAGGACCATTAGCAAGGTTTGCATCACGGCATGCGAGGTGTACCAAGGTTACTCACCCAGGCACCATTTGTGTGCAGTAGTGTTCATTACAATCCAAATGCAGGAGTTACAGAAGGAAGAACGATATAAAAGAGCAAACAAATCAACAACATCTTGCAGCTGTGAATGGTGACAGTATTTGTCTAAAAACATGATTACCATATATTGTTCATTTCCGGGCCGGGTAGCTGCCTGCCACTCGAGGACTATTTGGTCGGTAGAGGGGGATCATCACTACTCAGCAATGTCTGACTTCCCTACGCGTGGGTGACAGGGCTGTCCACAGTCTCCGTACGTGGCAAAGGGGAGTTGGGTTGTGTTATTTGTGTTTCATCTGGATCAGGTTCTAATTGGGTGTCTGGTCTTTGGAGCCCTTCCAGCTGTGTCCCCAGTCCTCAAGGTCTCGTTCTGCAATCTCATCCATGTGTACTGCTTTTAAACGGCCTTCTTCCGCTACACCCCATTCTCGCAAGTCTGACTGCCATTCGTCTAGTTTTGGTGGGGGGTTTGAGTCCAGTATAAAGCAATGCAGCGTTTTGCTAAAATTAGGCCTAAGAGTGCAAATTTGGGTCGTGTCTGTGTTCCCTTTTTTGGTGTCGGGAGTATCCCCAGTAGGCAGTGTTTGATGGTCGCTTCAATTTTAATAGCTGTTACAGTGCGAATTATCTGGATTACCTGGCTCCACTACATTTGTAGTCGGATACATGTCCAAGTCATATGCAGAAAGTTTGCAGGATCTGCACCACATCAGGAGCAATGTGAGGGGCGTTCTGGGTTAAAACGAGCTAGACTCTGGGCTGTCAGGTCAGTGTGATGTAGGTAGTGGAACTGAATAAGTTTGAACCTGGCCTTGCTGGCTGCCTCCCGCATCTGTGCGAATGCTTTTTTCCACTCAGCTCCTATAAGGGGAACTGTTAAGTCCTCAGACCACCGGCCTTTTATCAGAGACGTCTCAACTGTGCGGTCTTCCTTAAGGGTCTCATGGATGCGTGAGATTAGGCCTCTAGTAAACCCCGAATTAAGCAGCAGCGCTAGCGTGTGCGAATCTGGTGGCTCATCTGGCACGGAGGGCCATATTTCGTGAAATGTGTGTGATATTTTGGTATATTGTAGAAAATGCCCTTCGTTTTTTTTATACCATTCCATTGCTTCATCATATGTCAGAAAGGTCCAATTCACATATAAATACCCAGCCGTCGAGCATCCCCCTTCGTGCCATTTGGAGATATCCATGACTGATTGGATTTGGCAGAGCCCCTGCAACCATTGTAGGGGGAGTGAGTTTGTGCATGGTGCCCAGCGAATAACCCGGGAGACCGCCTGCTCCCAGACCGCTGCTACATGCTGGATTACAAATGGGCATGTGCTGGGGACCCGTGCACCCATCATCAGGTACTTTGGTAGATCTGTGCCTCTGTTTCGGTCTGCTGGTAGTGCTTTCTCTATGTTGTGCCCCTCCACGCACCACTGCATGGGGTACTGCAATAATCCAGCAAAATAGTAAAGTCTAAAGTCTGGGAGTCCCAGTCCCCCTAAATCCATGTCCAGTTTGAGTGAGTCCAATTTCACCCTACTCCGGCCTCTGGCCAATACCAGTGAGACCAATAATTTATTTTGTGTAATGAACGTGGAATTCGGGATGTGGCAAAATATGTTCTGTAGTGCATATAAGCACAGAGGTAGCATGACCATCCTAGCCAGAGGGGGAGCTTATTCCAGAAACGGATTGACTCCTTCAGGTTCACAATGACTGCCCCTATGTTTAGTGTGTATTGGTCTTCAGGGCTGTGCGTCACTTGCATGCCGAGATATCAAAAATGATCGGTCTACCAACTGAACTCCACCGATGGGAGGTCCTGCACATCTACCTGTGCCAGAGCAGCCAGGGGGAAGATGACAGATTTACGGTGGTTAATTCGGAGGCCTGATGTCTTTTCGAAATAGTGCAATGCTTCTAGTAAAGCTGGTATCGCTTCTTCCTGCTGACAGATATAGAGAAGTGCATCATCTGTATATAGGGATACCACGTGGGTGTGACCATCAATGGTAATTACCCATCTATCTATATCTCTCCGTAGCCAAATTGCCAATGGCTCCATTGCCAGGGCAAATAATGACGGGGAGAGAGGGCACCCCTGCCAAGTGCCTCTCTCAATAGTTATGCTCTCCGAGATTTGATCACCTGTGCGTACATGAGCTCTCAGTCTCTGGTAATGAATCCGCCGCCAAGTCCCATTTTACTGAGAACCTTCCATAGGTATTCCCACCGTAGGGTGTCAAATGCTTTCTCAATGTCGAGCATTTAGGAAATCGGGTTGGTGGGCTGCACAATCTCCGGGGTTTCGAGGTATATTGTGGCTAGATGGTCATGCAGGCACTTGTTAATTCCTGCCTGTGTGTTTACTGTGGTCCTGTCCAGTTGTGTTAGCATCAGGATTAGTGGGGGCGGGCACTCTCTTCTCAGTAACCATGCTAGGAGTCGTCCCGATTTGTCACCTTCTTTATGTAAAAGCTGGCGACATTCCCGCCTGGTAAGACAATCGAGTCTGTCCCATATCTCGATCACCTGGCGGTAGGCCTCTAGTAGGGAGTCATTATGTGGTGTCTGTGGCTTCAGTCCACGCTGTAACCAGGAAAGTTTGTCTTCCGCTTCCATTAGTTCTTGTTCTAGCCTGCGTCTCGTCCCCCCAACTTTGGAAAGGCACTCCCCTTTGATCACCACCTTAAGTGTGTCCCATTCTATTCCTCTGGAGTTGGTGGTGGACCAGTTCGAGTTAAATAATCCTACAATCGTTTCTTTAAGTTTCGTTCGGAACATAGTGTCCCAAAGAGTATCAGGGCTCAGCCGCCAGAAGGGTCACTTTGGTCTGGTGTGAGCCGGACCCCACTCAAGCAGAACCAGGGCGTGGTCAGAAAGAAGTCGTGTGAGTATACGGGTCTGCATAGTGACTGTTGTGGCCTCGCCTGAGAGAAGGAATCAGTCTAATCTACTGTATACTTTCCATGCTGGCGTGTAGCAGGTATATCCCTGCAGGTATGGGTGGGTAACTCACCATAGATCTACGCATAGTAGGTGACGCATCACATCCTGCAGGGCTGAAGTCATGTTAGGCTTGGTGTGTATTTTTGGGGGGTGTCTATCAAGTCTACCATCAAGTATACAGTTAAAGTCTCCCGCCCATATAATGGGAATTGCTGCGTATGTAATGAGCAGTTTTTCCAGTTCCAAGAAAAAATCACCATCATCTATATTTGGGACGTATGTGTTAACTAAACATACCTCCATTCCCTGTAATGTGCCATGTATTACTATGTATCTGCCCTCTATATCTGCTGTGTAGTTATGCATCTGGAAAGGTACTTGTGGTGCTACCCTCCTATGCATATGTGTAAAATGTGGAAGCATATAGTTGTCCTCTCCATTTCTTGTGTAGTTTTTGAATTTCGGGATGTAAGAGGTGGGTCTCCTGTAACATTACTATTTGTGCCCCTTGTCTAAGTAGGTAGGTCTGTACTATGTAGCGCTTCATGACTGAATTAAGCCCCCTCACGTTACATGTTATAATCTTAAATCGTCCCATTTGACTGGTTATCTGCGCTCGGCCCCGCCATTCCTGCTCTGTGGTCCGTCACCATCACTGCTGTCGAAAAACTTGGAAATACCTCGCAACATTTCACTTTTCACTCCCCCGGGTAAACACTCTATCAAAAATTCACACATTCCCAATCATTTTAACCCCTTTCATTCCCTCCCCATTTCCCAGACCCCAACCATTACTCAATTCCATCACAACTACAACTATAACAGCATCAGAATCATATAATCAATAACACATGGTATCTGAACAGCTGTTTTGATCTGAATGTAAACTGTCCACAACTGTATCACTAATCCACACTCGCATCTAAGACTCATACACTATGCACTCAGTCATCCAAAATTATAATCAGACCCAGAGTGGGTTAAAATGTATCAAGCCACAACTGTGCACCACTCAGCACTCCACCTCAGCACTCTGCCTCCATGCATACAGCCGCACTCTCACCATTTAATCCACCAGTCCAGTCATTCCACAAATTTTTCCTTAAAGTATACACTGATTAGTACCTAAAAGGTAGGAAAAGAAAGAGTTAATAGACTGAAAGTGGGGTAAGAATATAACTAAGGGAAAAGAGAGTGGAGGAGTAGGTGAAATGAGAAGGAAAAGAGGGGGGGTGACTCCGCCCGTCTTATATTTAGCGTTCAGCACAACTGCTGCTTACACTGGCCCTTATGCCACACCCCATCAGCACTCAACCACCACCTTATGTTCAATCACTTGGTTCACTCTCCAGTTGTCTTTGCATACAGATTTCCAACTCAGGGTTGTATGTATAATATCTTGACAGGAGCCAGTTCAGTGTTCATCTAGTTGTGGTGTCTCTTTCACCACGTCGCCCGTGCTGGCATCTGAGCTGGATGCTGTGACTGCCTCCACCAAGGCTCTTGCTGCCTCTCGATCAGCTTGTTGCAGGAGAGGATCTACATGGGGTATCCTGTGGTCACAGACACTGGTGTCTGCGGGTTCTAAGTCCAAGGAGCCATCTTGGCTGACCACCACTCGCTGAGCCGAGCGCAATGATTTTCTGGACCTCCCCCCTCTGGCATTGGTTCTTTTCACTGTTCCAATGTCAGGTATATTCGATCTCTCCTTCTGCCTGTCCTGGCTTTTCTTCGAACTTCTGACCAATCCCATGCGGCCTCGGGTGTGGTAAAAAAATGTGCTTGTTTGTTATGTATCATCTTTAGTTTAGTGGGGTATAGTAGTGCGTATTGTAGGCCAATCACCCTGAGTTTCTGCTTCAGCCCACCAAAGGATGCCCTTTGTTGTTGAATTAGGCGTGCATAGTCTGGAAAGATATGTGGGATCATCCTCCTGGCATGCCGCTCTTAGTATGCAGTCTCTATCCCTATAATTAAGCACTTTGGCGATATGGGTTCTAGGAGGCGCACACATGGGTGGCTTTGGTATGAGTGCTTGGTGAGCCCTTTCGATCACAAAAAAGGTAGACAATTGTGGAGTGGAGAGGGTATCTCTGACCCATTGTTTCAGGAATAGTTCCGGGGTTCTGCCTTCGGCACCCGCCGGGAATCCCACAAGTCTGAGGTTGCCTCTTCGCAACCCCCCTTCGGCGTCTTCGCTCTGTGCTCTAGAGTGGTTGTTTTGGAGCTAAGTCAGCGAGGGTTGCTTTTAGTGTGGAGACCTCTTTTTCCAATTTGCTATGTTCTGTTCGGTGGCCAGGGATCTCTCTGCAACCGTGCAGAGGTTTACCCTTAGTAATCCAATGCCCAGGAACATTGCATCAATTTTGGTCTGAACCTCCATGCTTGAGGCTTCAATGGCTGTGAGGATTTGAGCCACCGATGGCCCTGGTTGTAGATTTTCATGCTCTAAGGTGGGGGTCTCCTGCGGTTGGTCCAGTTTTGTTGTGCCCCCTTCTGCAGTGAACTGATCCATCTTAGTTTGTTGTGCCCCTCTTTGTGGCCTGTCTTTGCCCATATTTCGCTGTGGCTAGGTACCCCGAAAGGGGGCGAGGAGCACAATGTAGCACCATAGATGGCACCCTACCCCAGCGGGTCAGGGTTCATGACGTCAGATGGATCTTCCCAAGTGCGTTTTATGATTAGCGAACCAGCCCGGGCCTTAGATATTGTGGTGGATCTGTGGTGTTGCTGGGCTCTGGGTGTAGAAGAGGGATAGTCTAGGCCAGGGGTCTTCAAACGTTGGGGCGCGACCCCCAGGAGGGCCGTGGAGCGATGCAAAGGGGGTCGCGCCTTCCCAGTCACACTTCTGCCGAGGCCCAAGGGCTTCAGCCCCCCCTCTTCCCCTGTCCTGCGTCTCAGCCCGGGCTGCTGCAGTGCAACTCGAGCTGCTGGGGGCTCAGCTGGGCAGTGTCTGGAGTCTTATCTCCGGCACGCCCGAGTTTTTCACAGTTCTTTAAATACCATTTGCATGTTTACATGCCTTTGTAAACTGGTTACAGAGGCTTAGATTTTTTTCCTGGTTCCAGTACCCCCTGGGCCCCCACTCTGCCTATTCCTTACATTTGTATTTTACCTTTACTGCTGCAGTGTGAGAATGCATTTCATGAAAAGGAATATAAAGTAGGGTTGCCAAAAGAAAAATGCCTGCCGTGTTTTGTTTAAAGAGCCCGCAAAGACCTCCTCTTGACACTAAATAGACTTATAAATAAAAAAGTATGTATGCATTCGTTATGTGACTTTTCTGTTTGTTCTCTTTAATTATCAGTCATGGATCATTGAGGTAGCCCTAGAACACAATTAAAAGTGCTTTCTATCTATATTTGCTGTTCGAAGTATGCACAGATAAGTGCTTAAAATACAGCTTTAGGTGACTGCTTATTTTTGTACCGACTGGGCCATCAAAATAATCTGCTGGCAACCCTAACCATAGGACTGGAAGTTTGTTGCAGGATCAGCACATTATTTATTTCCTCGATCCCCGATTAATGCCATAATAGCAATAGCTTAACTTAGATCTTAAACCCTACGCCGCCGTCCATAACATGCTGAGTTACTTCAAGTGTCTGGGAATGCACTCTGCATTCAGACAACTCACTCGTCATTCTCGCCCTTCACTTTCACGCTCACCCTGCATTCACAGCGATCACAATGCACTCACACCATTCACCCGCTCACCCTGCACTCACAGTGATCACTCTGCACTCACAATGCACTTACGCTGTTCATCCTATACCTCACCCTGCAGCCACACGAGTACACTACTCATCCTGCACTCATGTGACACTTCACTCACCTGTCCCCCTCACTGCTCAATATGCAACTCACTCAAACAAGCCCATCAGTAATCATACACTCATTCGTCCCATTCTGAACTTGCATCCGTACCTAAATTCATAAGCCACCTCACTCACCCTGCAGTCACTCCTCTTACCCTACTCTCACACTGTTGCATCAGCTCACCGTGCACTCACATGGGCACTCTTGTCACCCACACAGTGCAGAGGGTTAACGTTCCTGTTACAAAGAATATGTACCATGCAGATCACAGAAATGAGTGTGAGTAAACTATGAGTAGCGCTATAAAAAATGAAATGTTTGTCAGAAAGATGCTATAGCAGGGGTCTTCAAACTGTGGGGCGCAACCCCCAGAGGGGCCGTGGAGCGATGCAAAGGGGGTCGCGCCTTCCCAGTCACACTTCTGCCGAGGCCCAAGGGCTTCAGCCCCTCCTCTTCCCCCGTCCTGCGTCTCAGCCCGGACTGCTGCAGTGCAACTCGAGCTGCTGGGGGCTCAGCTGGGCAGTGTCTGAAGTCTTATCTCCGGCACGCCCGAGTTTTTCACAGGTCTTTAAAGACCATTTGCATGTATACATGCCTTTGTAAACTGGTTACAGAGGCTTAGATTTTTTTCCTGGTTCCAGTACCCCTGGGCCCCCACTCTGCCTATTCCTTACATTTGTATTTTACCTTTACTGCTGCAGTGTGAGAATGCATTTCATGAAAAGGAATATAAAGTAGGGTTGCCAAAAGAAAAATGCCTGCCGTGTTTTGTTTAAAGAGCCCGTAAAGACCTCCTCTTGACACTAAATAGACTTATAAATAAAAAAGTATGTATGCATTCGTTATGTGACTTTTCTGTCTGTTCTCTTTAATTATCAGTCATGGATCATTGAGGTAGCCCTAGAACACAATTAAAAGTGCTTTCTATTTATATTTGCTGTTCGAAGTATGCACAGATAAGTGCTTAAAATACAGCTTTAGGTGACTGCTTATTTTTGTACCGACTGGGCCATCAAAATAATCTGCTGGCAACCCTAACCATAGGACTGGAAGTTTGTTGCAGGATCAGCACATTATTTATTTCCTCGATCCCCGATTAATGCCATAATAGCAATAGTTTAACTTAGATCTTAAACCCTACGCCACCGTCCATAACATGCTGAGTTACTTCAAGTGTCTGGGATGCACTCTGCATTCAGACAACTCACTCGTCATTCTCGCCCTTCACTTTCACGCTCACCCTGCATTCAAAGCGATCACAATGCACTCACACCATTCACCCGCTCACCCTGCACTCACAGTGATCACTCTGCACTCACAATGCACTTGCGCTGTTCATCCTATACCTCACCCTGCAGCCACACGAGTACACTACTCATCCTGCACTCATGTGACACTTCACTCACCTGTCCCCCTCTCTGCTCAATATGTAACTCACTCTAACAAGCCCATCAGTAATCATACACTCATTCGTCCCATTCTGAACTTGCATCCGTACCTAAATTCATAAGCCACCTCACTCACCCTGCAGTCACTCCTCTTACCCTACTCTCACACTGTTGCATCGCTCACCGTGCACTCACATGGGCACTCTTGTCACCCACACAGTGCAGAGGGTTAACGTTCCTGCTACAAAGAATATGTACCATGCAGATCACAGAAATGAGTGTGAGTAAACTATGAGTAGCGCTATAAAAAAATGAAATGTTTGTCAGAAAGGTGCTATAGAGAGATTAGGTGAATTGTTGGTGATTGGCAGTGAAGGAATTCATGGAAAAGGAGGAAACGGGGGTGGGACACCAAAAAAGACTGTTGCACCGTGTGCGACCAGTGTTAGGACCATCCCTGGCTGGGAGTGTTAAAGGTGAAGTGAGAGGTTGAATGGGGAGAGTTCAGAAGTTGTAAAAGGGGTGAAATAAAATGGCCTGCAAAGTGAGAGAGGGATCCGGGGTTAGGAGAGGACAGAGGGATGGAAGGGAGGGGTGAGAGGAAAGCTGCATGGGTAAACTGCTTAACTCTGCACAAAACCGCCAGGGTTTTAAGGGACCCCTGCTTCTCCCGGCCAGGGCCAAGTGAGCTTCTAATGTGGCAGCACGTATTCCTGCGGAGTGGAAGGCCCTTCACAAAGGTTGACTAGAAATCTTTCTGATGTTAATTGCTGTATTTTGGTTATACACTGGTACTGATGGGGTGAAATCTTTCCTCAGTGTTACTGTGTACGCGGCATCACATAACATCATTTACCTTTTCTTCCCACACAATTTAGTCAAGCCTGTCACGTAATTTGGTCCTCACCTGCCTCATAATTCCAGTAGCCCTGCCTACAGGTTTAGAAATTTTTGTCAGGAGGGGGTCCTTACGCCTCAAAATGTTGACAGGGGGTCTCGGCATCCAAAAGTTTGAAGACCTCTGGTCTAGGCCATGGTTTTTTGTACCGTGATTGTTGAGGATCTCAGGTGTTCCAGGGCCAGAGGGGCATGGGGCCATGTGTTTCTGGCTAGAGTTGAGGTTGCCGAACTGGGCCCCCTTGTGCCCGCTATATAGCGTGTGTTGCGGACCCGGGTGTAGTATCTCAAGGGTTCACCGAATCGTGCCAGAATATGCCTCCCCCACGCACCCGTGCACGGGGCCAGCTGGTCTGGTTGGGCCCAATAGATTTCTGCAGAGTGTCTTGATCTGTGAGGGCCCACTGATCTGCAGTAGAGTTACTGGGGGGATGGGTCACTCACAGTTCGCACTGCCTCAGATCTATGCCTGAATCACAGTGTCTTCAATGGGTCAGTGCTTGTGTCCTGAGTCTCCCATCAGTCGTACACCTTTTGCTTAGTTTTCATATGGTCCAGCAGTGGAAGAGCCGACCACCTGTGAGGCCTCCTCTGTCTGTCCCATGCCCCCCACCGGGTCCTCCTGCTGGATTGCTGATCTGTCTGCATCACCCAAGTTTGCTCCCTCTGGAGGGCCGTATCTATCTCACCTGTGCGGGCCTTGCTGCTGTTGTTCCCTCACAGTCCTGTCACTTCACCTGTGGGGTTATGTAGGGCATCGACAGGGCGAATTCTGGTCCTCAGTGGCCTCCGGAAGCAGGCTTTCAGTCACCTCGTGGAGCGGGCATCAGGCCGCTGCAGCGGCCCCAGGATGAGGGCAGGCCGATTCCTTAGACTCAACCATGCCATCTGTTTTCTGCACGGAGGCCTCTGCGCCCTCTGTATTGCTTCTGCCCAGCCTCCAAAGCACCTGCCAGTGTCTTTACCTCACCAGACAGTGGCTCGTCCCGGTCCCAACTCCAGCTGACTCCGGTGCCGTACGACAGCCCCTGCGTGCAGCAGACCGTCCACTGTGTCAGAACGCCTCCTCTGCCTGCCTGCGTGCTCCACCTGGACTTCCTGCTGGATTGTTCTCCAGGGTGGGCCCTACTCCTGCCGATGCTACCCCGGTGCTGGTTATGTCTACGCTGCCCAGGTTCGTTCACTCCGGAGGCCCGCATTTGTCTCGCCTGTGTAGGCCTTGTTACTGTCACTCACTTGCGGTCTTATCACTGTGCTTGTGGGGCCATGGGGACAACAGCAGGGCAAACTCTGGTCCTCGGTGGCCCTCGAGGGCAAGCCTTCATCCCCTTGTGCGGTGGGCATCCGGCTGCAGCAGTGGCCCCCGGGCGTGGACAGGCTGCCTCCTCGACCTCAACCTCGCAGGCTGTTTTCTGCGTGGAACATGGGGGCCCCCACGCCAGCCGAGTTGCATCTGCCCGGTCCCTTTATCTCACCGGGGGGCATACCAGACAGTGGCTCTTCCCGATCTCGACTCCTGCGGCCACCAGTACAGTTCGTCAGCCTCTGTGTGCAGCGGCCCGTCTGCCGCATCTGAACACCAGGCCCGATGTATGCTTCCACTCTGGAAACAGGCCGCAGTCACGAGCTTGGTCTCTCAGTTCTTCTTGCTTGCAGGCTGTCGGCTGTTCTTCCATGGATTTCATGCTAGATCGTGCCCCACGCGATAGTTGGGTTAGGGGCAGTCATGCCGGCACGTGGCAGCTGGGCTGGTAGGGTAATTTTAAGATTATTCAACGGGCGGGACGCGGAGCTCTTTAGGCTGTGTCTGCTCTGGCCGCCATCTTGGCCACGCCCCTGGGTAATTGTTTTTAAATGCACAGAAGCCCACATTTTTTAAACGTTTTACCCCAAATTCATGGATCCTCCATATATTTGTGGCAACATTATCCCGTGGCTGTGCCTCTGGGATCTCTACCTTGCCCTTTATATCGTTTTCAAGCATTTTTCTTGGTATTTTTTCCTGGAATTTAGAACTGAGTACTACACAACTTTGCCAATCTCAACTTGAGATTTGTTGGCTACTTGGACCCTTGACATTGTTAAATATACAAAGTGTTTCACCATTTATTGCTCAAAGACCCCAGAGTGAATTTATACCAAACCACAAACAGCACTCTTTCTGGGAGATTTAGCTTTCTGCCAAATTCGGTATAAATCCGTTCATCTGTTTGGGCTGTAGCTGTGTTCAAAGTTCCTATGAAAAAATGAATTAGAAAATCATGTTTTGGAACACAATGGAAAGGCCAGGCCCTGGGGCATGTGGTCCCCAGGGCAGAAATCAACCAGGGGAGGGGGGCTGCTTGGACCCCTCCATTTAATTTATAAAAAATCTTTTTTTTTTTAAAGCTGGCCTGGGGGATGGGGTCCCTAGGGCTAAAATCCTCTGGGAAGTGGTGGCCATGTGGCCACCCTCCCCATTCAAAAAAGGGCTGAATTTTAACAAAAAAGACAGCAAGTCACCAGAGGCCCCACCCTCTTTTATCACCACTCTACAAACACACCTCCTGGCACACTACTAGTTGGGGGATGAAGGCCCCTTCGTTCCAGAGAGTCCTTGAGGGCCAGCTATCCTTGCTGTTACCTCCAATATGTCCCACACAGTAGGATTGCTGAGAGGTTGTTAGCAGCCACACAACCTTTCTGCAGCACTCTGCAAATGCCCCTCTTTGCACACTACTAGTTGGGTTGATGAAGTCCCCATTTCTCTTAAGGGTCCTTGGGGGCCAACTACCCCTACTGTTACCTCCAGTAAATCCCACACAGCGTGATTGCTGAGAGGTTGTCGGAGGCCATGCCCCCTTTCTCCACCACTCTGCAAATGTATCTCCTGGTGCACTGGTGGTTGAGAGATGAAATTCCCTTGTCTCTAGAGGGTCCTTGGGGATGCTTGGGGCCAACAGGCCCTCCTGCTACCTCCAGTAAGTCCCACAGAGTACACTTGCTGAGAGGACTTTATAGGCCATGTCCCCTTACTCCACCACTGTGCAAACACACCTCCTGGGAACCTGCTGGCTGGGGGATGAAGTCCACTTGGCTCTAGAATGTCCTTGGGGGCCAACAAGCCCTACTGTTACCTGCAGTAAGTCCCTCACAGCAAAATTGCTGAGAGGTATTCAGAGGCCATGCCCCCTTATCCAACACTCTGCAAACACGCCTCCTGGTGCACTGCTGGTTGAGGGAGGAAGTCCCTTGGATGTTGAGGGTTCTTGGGGGCCCAGAAGCCCTCCTGTTACCTCCAGTGAGTCCGGCATAGCAGGATTCCTGAGAGCTGGTTGGAGGCCCGTCCCTTTCTCCACCACTCTGTAAACACGACTACTAGTTAAATAAAACTTAGAAATTCACTTAAAAAACCAAAGGTTACAAAGTTTTTATAGTTAGAAAATAGAATTAAAAAAACCTTAGAATATCACTGAATAAACTGAAGGTAACATGCAATGCAATGCACTGCTTATGATCTCACATATTTCATCACTCATGACACGGTTAGTGACATCACTCATGACATCACTGATGACATCTCAAATTACATCACTGTTGACATCACTGATGACATCTCAAATGAAATCACTGATGACATCACTAATTACATCATGGATGACATCATCCATTGATTGTGAGTGTTTCTTAGAAGTTACTGAGTGTTAAACATGTATTCTAAGCTAAGGGGCTGTGGGAGTTCCTATATGGATGACTGAGTGGGTATGTAAGTGTTGTATAGAAGAGAGAGTAGGGATGTGAGTGAATATTTACATGAATGAGTGGGTGTGTGAGTTTTTGTGTGGGTGTATGAGTAAGTGAGTGGCTCTGCCAGTATTTGTATGGGTGAGTGAGTTGGCGTGTAAGTGGCTGTAATGGTGAATGAGAGGATGAGGGTGTGGGTGTGTCAGTGTGTAAATGGTGAATGAGAGAGTGCATGAGTGGTTGAATGGGTGACTTAGCAGGTACATAGAAATCTGTACGGCTAAATGACAGGGTACATAAGTGACTGTATTGGTGCATGAATGGGTGTTTAAGTGGGTATATGGGTGAGTGTGTGGGTGTGTGAGTAGTTTTATAGGTGAATGAATGAGTGTGTAAGTGGCTGTATTGGTTAGTAAGTGAGTGTGAGAGAGAGAGGTTGTACGGGAGACTATGTACTTGTCCCAGTGACTATATAGATGAGTGAGTAGATGTGTTAGTATATCTATTAGTAACTGGGTGGATCTGTGCCCAACTGTATGGGTGAATGAGTGGACATGTGAGTGACTGTATGCATGAGTGAGTAGGTATGTGAGTATTTGTATAGTGGAGTGATTGAGTATGGGAATGGGTATTTGAGTGGGTGTGTGAGTGTCTATATATCTGTATGACTGGATGTGTCAGTGGCTGTATTGATCAGTCATTTGAGGCATGAGTGGCTATAGCTGTGAGTTAGTGGTTGCGTCACACCCACAAACCACTCACATACCTATTCACAGATCCATACAAGCACTCACACAGCCACTCACTCATCCAAAGAGCCACTCATACACCCACTCACTTACTCATACAGCCACTGTCGACCACTAAATCACCCATGCAGCTAGTCATACAACCAGTCACTTACCCATACAGTCACTCACACAGCCACTCACTCACTCATACAACTACTCACACACTTGTACAGGCACTCAGACACCCACTCACACATGGATACACACAGTCACAGAGCTACTGACATCAAATGTTAGATATAGTGAGCCTGATCCACAAAGGACCTCAGTACTTATGGCGGAGGTCCCGCAGTCATGGGTGAGTCTCTGCACTTGCAGCAGAAGATCTAAAATTTGAATTCTCAATGGGGAGATTCCACCCAAGTGAAAAATTGAAGCCTACTCATACTGATATGACAAGGGCCTTACTTATCTTTGAATAAAGATGGGTGTACCGACTTTGCACAGACCTGCAGGGGCTCAGCGATGATAGTCCCTGGGTGAGTTTTCACTCCTAAATTGAGCCCACATAGTGATTACAAAAAAGCAGTAATGAAAATCACATGAGTAACACGATTTTAGCACCACCAGCCCCCACATGCACATACCCTTTGAATGCAAACTGCTACCTTTACAAAAGGTATTAAATCAACATAGGGCTCCCTGGTGTTCTTAATAAATAATAAAACATGCTTTATAGGAGTAAGCATCATCACATATTCAATACTGGCTAAGGGCCATTCCTCATGATGTGGCAGAATCCATGTACTATAGTACACTCTCTAACAAGTAGAGGCACTGAAATAATTACATTTCCCTTCATTCCCTGGGAAACACGATGACACACTTCCGGTCATGCCAGGATAATGGAGATGGATTACTAGGCGCCTGCCATTAACTGCGGTGCTAGACAAAAGCGCTCTTCTGCTCCCACCAGTTGTACCACCTGCAAAGAACGGACACGATTAGGTACCCATGCGTGTTGTACTTTTGACGAAGTAAGGCAACACCACACTATGCGGCACCAGTGGCGAGGGCATTTTCTTCTCTGTATGCGAGCACAGTATTAGTTTCTTTGCAAGTCCATACATGATGGGCTAGCAGTGCTGAATTATATATTGTGAAGGCGGTTAATCTGCATGGCGTACATGCTTTTAGTAAAAGTATAGAGCATGTTAATGGACACAGCGGTTGATCCCTCCAGTCTTCTGAAACTATGTACGGAAATAATGACATCGCATATGAGTTTAATCTCCTGTTGAGTGAGTATGATTAACATGCAACTGGCCTCTAAGGTGAATGAGAGGGCAGACCCGGTCCCCAAGTGGTGGTGGGGTATATTATTAACAAATTCTAACTCTCCAGACAGGGTCCCATACATGATGGGACAAGCATTGCTTAAATATAGAAGGTGACGGTGAAAAAACGCACAGAATGTATGGATTAATTGTGGTAATGCCAGTTCAAAAGTATATTGCATGTAATGAGAATGAGATTCCCTCCGGAACAGGTCAACCTATTCCTATCAAGGAATAGTAGCACTTTAAACAATTATATCAGGCACTCAACATCAAACACCACAGTATTCAATATTTAAAAATTTGAAGCACTCTACTCGAAGTGTGAAAGTACTTATGCACAAGTTTTAATACATCATATATAAAAATTATTCACATCAATTCATAAAAATACATTAAAATTACAGTACATATTATGTAACATCATTTAAAAAACACAGAATAAAAAATGAGAGACTCCTGACTAACTCAGTGAGTACAAAATAAAAAAATATATAATAAACAGACCCCCTAGTGAGGAAATGTATACAAGACAATGAATTTTGCCTTTGAGTGGTTAATTTGAGACGTATTATGACAGCACCTAGCAGGGTATAATCTTCCCTGTATATATTGCCACTGCCACACCACAAATTTAACAAAAACCAATGCGTTGACACGTTTCGGTGGTAATCGATGTATAAAGCCACCTTCTTCAGGACTAAAGTATTCTTTCCTCATCCAAAATTCAATTATAAACTAGTGCCGCTGCACTCGGGTTGGTGAGGCTCCCTCATGTATATGATAAAATGCAATAGTAATAGCTGAAAAATATTTCAAACAACCCAAATTAAACTCCCATCTTATTCCATAATTTATAGGATAGTTCTGTCAATTAAGCAGAAACACATTTTACTTATATAATCGATCTTCTAGACAGACACCTCCCTATAGTGGAGTGAGTCCCATATTATTTTATTACTGAGATCACTATGACAATTAAAAAATGTTATATCGCATTTTTGAATATCTCACCTTAGGTTGAAAAATATAAACGGATACCCAATCTCTTCGTCAGTTAAAAACCGGAACACATCTCGGTTAATCTGCTAAGAACAAATATTTAAAAAGAAGCTATATCTACATCTAATTCATATATTAACTGGAAAATTTACAATCAGTTTTTATAGTTGTAGTCTATGCATCCTGTGTCTCACCTTATGTTTGTTTTGCAGACCGTAGAATTCGAAATAGAGGGCAACCAATAAATCTTCTCATTCTATTTAACCGGAGCACATCTGGGTAGGCTGTAAAATTATACACAATAACTATTTTTAGCTTACTTATGAGGGGTATTACATATGTTAAATTGCCCCCTTATTCAGCCCAATAAAATTATAACTTCTTTTTAACCGTTCAGTCAATATTATATCAGGTACACAAATATATAACTCGTGGTCATTTATTGTCTATTCATTTATTATGTATGCGTGCCAATTCAAATTAATAAAGCACGCATACCAAGAAAAAAGAGCATATGAAATATTTCTGTCTCTCACATGTTTTAAACTTTAAAGTTGGAAAAACAAAAATATTTTCTTTATCCTACTTATATATTATAATTGCTATACACCCAGTGTCATTATAGCTACTCTAAGCCTCAACTCTTATTATCTTTATGGCACTAATGACCCCACAAACTTCGGCGTCCCCAACTAACAAAGTTAACTTTACTTGTACTTTTTAATGATCAGTTCCTATATTATATAAACGTGTTAGTTTAAGGGAAATTTTCGCACACATATCGTGAGAGAGCACATAAAGTTATTCTCTCTCGCACATTTGGACATAGCAATAGGAAAAGAAAAAAAGCATTTTTCTGCGCTAAACGTACGGAGTTGTAAAACTACCCATACCACTAACTCCCCTTACCTTTATAGCTCTAGAGATCCCGCATACTCCGGCATTACCGCTTCATGGAGCCAGCAAACATTATGGGACACCGACAGCGTACGCTATTTATATGGCGTATTTCACCTAATTGAGTAGATGCTTTTTAATGACGTCATCTGGTAGCCGGGTGCTCTCTAGATGGATCGTATTATACAGCCTAATCCTATGTAGAAAAGTCCCGCCATATTGGAAATAGGTCCATTATATATCCAAATCAGAGTTACATCAAGCATAACCTCATTGTTTGGTCTATATAGAGTCAAAACATAAAAAACAAAATATGCTATTTATTAACCAATCAATAATAATAATTTAAAGAATTATTAGAAAATTATAAAAAAATGTTTTTAAAAAACGCAATAAATCAAAATTAGTTTCGAAGAAGCCTAAAAGTGACATCTTCATTTTAAAAGCGATTCTATACTGTAAAGGTGCAGAATGCCAGATATACATATCTAATCAATAAATGGAACTACTGCACTAACTTGGTTATAATTATATGCATTCACCGTGTCTAACTGTGAGTGAACCAACTTCCAATTGAGGACACGTATTTTATTTATTTTTACACATGCCGCATTTTTTACTTAAAGGAAGCGTTTTAAAGATGACGGTGTAAAAAATTCACCTTAATCTTTGAATCTATTCCAAGTTTTTATTCACTCATCTTATTTAATAACTATACAAAGGAATTCCTCAGCACACGTCTGTTATGTCACAATATACATAAACATGCTTGATGTGAGCATAAGTAAAATACAAGTAGGTAAGTTCTTATTTCTTTTTTCCTTTTTATTTTCCGATGTTCAGACAGCCGACACGTGTTTCGTCGCTTACATGGGAATTATTCCCGCGACTTTATCAAGGCTATTGTCTTCCTATGTATAACCTTTATTAGTGGTGTTAATTCCAACCCACACTGGGATTCAATATCTCGCGACGTCTCACTTTTCAATGTTAAATCCAAGGGATCCCTGTATGTCCCAGAAGTCCAGAATCTTATTTCTTAATAGTTTGATCCCACACACGGACGTCGCTCCTCGTGTTGCCGAGTACGGTGCACCATACATTCCCATGTAAGCGACGAAACACGTGTCGGCTGTCTGAACATCGGAAAATAAAAAGGAAAAAGAAATAAGAACTTACATACTTGTATTTTACTTATGCTCACATCAAGCATGTTTATGTATATTGTGACATAACAGACGTGTGCTGAGGAATTCCTTTGTATATCTGTCAATTGGCCAAGGCCATTTTGTGTTTTGGGGAGGTCAGTGGTTCTCTTCACCTTGCAGCACCGTGATTAATACAGCAAGTAAATATCAAATATTTGTGTTATCTCTCCCGAGTGGCGCCTTCATTTACCCAACTAAATACCACTGCTTATTAGGTGCTTATTTAATAACTAGATAACAAATAATAGGTTAATGCCCTGTTAGTCACATTCCTTCAATTCAGCTTTCCAAGTGCAAATAGTATAATTCAAAGCCCCTTATGTTCATTCACTAACTTCACCATGGTAACACAATAGTGCCAGACATAGTATAGAGCACTATCATATATATGTCCCATGGCCTTAACTAAGTTACATATCTAAAAGTAGAGATCCTGTCCTGAGACCTTATTTAGATTACCAATTTTAACCAGTCTTCCCTAGTGTTCAGACCTTTATCAATGGTATCTAAAATCGAGATGTACCACTGCTCCCTTTTTTCCTCTTGATTTCAGTGTTACCACCCCTTTTGTCAGTGACAATTTTTTCAATCACAAACCATTCAAACTCCGTATGTTTGTGTTTTGCCAGATAATAATGCTCCACTAACGGTGCATTATGTTTTTGGGTCTTCAGGGCTGACCGATGTTCCAGTAACCGGAGTCTAAGTTCTCTTCCAGTTTCACCCACATATGCTAGCCCACAGGGACAGCGTAGTAGGTATACTACATTACAGCTTCTACAGTTGTTTAAACTTTTAGCGTTCATTGTGTAACCATTGTAAGAAAATGTCTTGGTTACCAAACAATGATCACAAATACTGCAGGTTCCACATCTATAATTACCTAGAGCTCTGCTCATCTGAAGGTTACTCTGTGTCAAGGGGCGTGGAGCTCTATAAGTATTAACCAAACTCTTGCGAATATTATCATTTCGCTTAAAAGCGAAGAGTGGTTTAGGAAGTATGATATCATTACCCTCATTTAAAATGCTCCAATTTGAATTGACAACATTTTTCAGCTTATTGCTGATATTAGAGAACTGGCTTACAAAAACAATTCTCTTATTTGAAGCCATATCTTTTTTGTTATTTACTTGTGGATACTGTTCTAACATGCTATCCCAATTATAGAACCTAGCTCGTTTGAAAGCATGTCTTATTAGTTTCTTTGGATATCCACGATCTAGGAGTTTACATTTTATATTGTCTGAATGTTTATAAAAATCCTCTAAGGAGGAACAATTTCTCCGCAAGCGGAGAAACTGGCCAAACGGTATATTGTCCCTCTGTGCCCGAGGGTGATAACTCCTATAATGTAATAACGTGTTCTTATCCGTTGGCTTAGTAAATAATTTAACTGCTAATGTGCCCTGTACATTTTTGATGGTAATATCCAAAAAGTTAACTGCACTATTATTGTAGTGTACCGTAAATCTAAGATTTTGATCTCCCAGGTTAAGCCATTCTAGAAATTGTAACAGAATGGTTTCCTCACCCTCCCAGATGAAGAAAATATCATCAATGAAGCGGCGCCACAACAGGATGTTCTCATAGAATGGCGCCACTTCATTGAAGATATGTCTGTCCTCAAAGTTGCCAACATATAGGCATGCCAACCTGGGAGCACATGTCGCTCCCATACTGGTGCCCTTACATTGGAGATACAGATCTTCTTTAAATAAGACCATATTATTCTTAAGCACCAGGGTAATACAGTCGATGATAAATTCCTTGTTAGCACCTCTCAGATCTTCAGGGGTCAAAATCTCACTGATAACTTTAATAGTATCGTCCTGCGGAATGTTTGTGTACAAGGCTTCTATGTCGAGGGTCACCAACCATTTTCTATCTTCATTAAAGGTGGTTCCCTCAATCATAGAGATAATGTGAGCTGAATCTCTCACATAAGACTCCTGCTTTAAAACTAAGGGCTTCAAAAAAGTATCAGCATATTGGCTAAAAGGTTCCAGCAAAGAGCCAATCCCACTGACTATGGGTCGCATGGGAGGGTCTTTTTCATTCTTATGAATTTTGGGTAACCCATAAATCGCTGGAGTGATGGCATTTTCATTTTTAAGGAACCTTAATTCTGCTTCACAAATCCAATTGTTGTTGTCTGCTTTAATGAGAATATCAGCTACCTGTTTCTTTAAATTATCCATTTTGGAATGGGGTACTCTGGTGTAATGGTCCACGACACCAAGGAGTATCAACATCCTTCTGTCGTAATCCTCTGTGTCGAAGACAACCACACCACCCCCTTTATCAGCTGGTTTGATGGTTAAATTCATATCATCTTTTAAGGACTTCATAACTATTCTAAGATTACTAGACATATTATTAAGATCAGGGTGTGCTTCTGTAACCAATTTCTTGACCTTTGTATCTACCGCCCATTCAAAAGTTTCTACATTTTTACACACCTGAGCAATAGCCGGTGTAAAGGTGGATTTGCCTTTAAGGCCGGAAATATTATCTGGAGCTACATAATCCCTGTTCTCAAAAAACCTACTCAGTCTGATCTTTCTAAAAATGCCCTCAAATCCTTCTCTAAAGTGAATTTGTTAACCTTAGTTGTAGGTGCGAAGGTAAACCCTCTCCCTAGAACCTCAACTTCATCCTGTGTTAAATCCCTTCTTGAAAGATTAATGATAGGGATTTTATTACTACCTGTGGTCTAACGCCAATATCTCTGATTACGTGTTTTGAGATATTCCTGGGGTGGGTTCCGCTGATATTGGCCTCTTCCCTGATTTTGATTTTGATTTGGGTTTATCCTTGATCCCCTCCTCTGGCGATGTTCTAAAAAATCCCCATAATTATTACGCGGGGCATGCCCACTTTGGTCAGTGCTCGAGGGCCCCTCTTCTTCACTACTTGATCCCGAGGTATCCGAGAAGGTAACTCCCTTCTTACCCCCTCTAGAATAGATGGGCCTTTGTTCATATTGTCTGTCATATCTTTGTTCTCTTGTTTGTTGAAAATAATCTTTTGTGGTATATGGGTAAACTAATTCAAGACTAAATTTATTCACATCCTTCTTCAGTTTAATAGTTTTTTTGTTTATTAGATATTCCTTATACCCATTAACTTCTTGGTTGAGATCATCTAAACGTCTTTTAGCATCTTCTAATGCTGTACTTTCATTAAGGATCCTCTCAATTTCTTCAATATCTTGTTTTTCAATAATGATCATCTCCTGTGCTGTTTCAATAATGAGTAGGATCCAATCGCGACTACATCTATTCGCAATATGTGTCCAGGTGTCTAAACTTTTTTTGTTCTCAACAAATAAGCCGGGTTCATTTCTAACTTGTAATCCTATAGGAATTACCCCTGCTTTTAAATATTCGATAAGGAATTCCGCATGCAACTCCGTGCGCACTAGTTTCTTTTTTAAATTTAGGGCTTTACCCCATTTATCATTATTCCCAGTTATTACCATGATTTTATTTCCTGTTTTAAATGAGGCTCCAATAATTTTATTATATTGGTCCTCCGAGAATCCAATTGTTTTAAATGGGTCCATTATCAGGTTATATAGGTATATTGCTGTTTAATAACAGTCAAGAAATCAAGCTCTCCAACCAACTGGTTGTACTAAACACCTTGAAACCAAGGAGAGGGGCTCTTCTAGTCCGACGGAACAGAGCACCAAATTAACTAAATAGTTATAAAACGAGATTCCCTCCGGAACAGGTCAACCTATTCCTATCAAGGAATAGTAGCACTTTAAACAATTATATCAGGCACTCAACATCAAACACCACAGTATTCAATATTTAAAAATTTGAAGCACTCTACTCGAAGTGTGAAAGTACTTATGCACAAGTTTTAATACATCATATATAAAAATTATTCACATCAATTCATAAAAATACATTAAAATTACAGTACATATGTAACATCATTTAAAAAACACAGAATAAAAAATGAGAGACTCCTGACTAACTCAGTGAGTACAAAATAAAAAAATATATAATAAACAGACCCCCTAGTGAGGAAATGTATACAAGACAATGAATTTTGCCTTTGAGTGGTTAATTTGAGACGTATTATGACAGCACCTAGCAGGGTATAATCTTCCCTGTATATATTGCCACTGCCACACCACAAATTTAACAAAAACCAATGCGTTGACACGTTTCGGTGGTAATCGATGTATAAAGCCACCTTCTTCAGGACTAAAGTATTCTTTCCTCATCCAAAATTCAATTATAAACTAGTGCCGCTGCACTCAGGTTGGTGAGGCTCCCTCATGTATATGATAAAATGCAATAGTAATAGCTGAAAAATATTTCAAACAACCCAAATTAAACTCCCATCTTATTCCATAATTTATAGGATAGTTCTGTCAATTAAGCAGAAACACATTTTACTTATATAATCGATCTTCTAGACAGACACCTCCCTATAGTGGAGTGAGTCCCATATTATTTTATTACTGAGATCACTATGACAATTAAAAAATGTTATATCGCATTTTTGAATATCTCACCTTAGGTTGAAAAATATAAACGGATACCCAATCTCTTCGTCAGTTAAAAACCGGAACACATCTCGGTTAATCTGCTAAGAACAAATATTTAAAAAGAAGCTATATCTACATCTAATTCATATATTAACTGGAAAATTTACAATCAGTTTTTATAGTTGTAGTCTATGCATCCTGTGTCTCACCTTATGTTTGTTTTGCAGACCGTAGAATTCGGAAATAGAGGGCAACCAATAAATCTTCTCATTCTATTTAACCGGAGCACATCTGGGTAGGCTGTAAAATTATACACAATAACTATTTTTAGCTTACTTATGAGGGGTATTACATATGTTAAATTGCCCCCTTATTCAGCCCAATAAAATTATAACTTCTTTTTAACCGTTCAGTCAATATTATATCAGGTACACAAATATATAACTCGTGGTCATTTATTGTCTATTCATTTATTATGTATGCGTGCCAATTCAAATTAATAAAGCACGCATACCAAGAAAAAAGAGCATATGAAATATTTCTGTCTCTCACATGTTTTAAACTTTAAAGTTGGAAAAACAAAAATATTTTCTTTATCCTACTTATATATTATAATTGCTATACACCCAGTGTCATTATAGCTACTCTAAGCCTCAACTCTTATTATCTTTATGGCACTAATGACCCCACAAACTTCGGCGTCCCCAACTAACAAAGTTAACTTTACTTGTACTTTTTAATGATCAGTTCCTATATTATATAAACGTGTTAGTTTAAGGGAAATTTTCGCACACATATCGTGAGAGAGCACATAAAGTTATTCTCTCTCGCACATTTGGACATAGCAATAGGAAAAGAAAAAAAGCATTTTTCTGCGCTAAACGTACGGAGTTGTAAAACTACCCATACCACTAACTCCCCTTACCTTTATAGCTCTAGAGATCCCGCATACTCCGGCATTACCGCTTCATGGAGCCAGCAAACATTATGGGACACCGACAGCGTACGCTATTTATATGGCGTATTTCACCTAATTGAGTAGATGCTTTTTAATGACGTCATCTGGTAGCCGGGTGCTCTCTAGATGGATCGTATTATACAGCCTAATCCTATGTAGAAAAGTCCCGCCATATTGGAAATAGGTCCATTATATATCCAAATCAGAGTTACATCAAGCATAACCTCATTGTTTGGTCTATATAGAGTCAAAACATAAAAAACAAAATATGCTATTTATTAACCAATCAATAATAATAATTTAAAGAATTATTAGAAAATTATAAAAAATGTTTTTAAAAACGCAATAAATCAAAATTAGTTTCGAAGAAGCCTAAAAGTGACATCTTCATTTTAAAAGCGATTCTATACTGTAAAGGTGCAGAATGCCAGATATACATATCTAATCAATAAATGGAACTACTGCACTAACTTGGTTATAATTATATGCATTCACCGTGTCTAACTGTGAGTGAACCAACTTCCAATTGAGGACACGTATTTTATTTATTTTTACACATGCCGCATTTTTTACTTAAAGGAAGCGTTTTAAAGATGACGGTGTAAAAAATTCACCTTAATCTTTGAATCTATTCCAAGTTTTTATTCACTCATCTTATTTAATAACTATACAAAGGAATTCCTCAGCACACGTCTGTTATGTCACAATATACATAAACATGCTTGATGTGAGCATAAGTAAAATACAAGTAGGTAAGTTCTTATTTCTTTTTCCTTTTTATTTTCCGATGTTCAGACAGCCGACACGTGTTTCGTCGCTTACATGGGAATTATTCCCGCGACTTTATCAAGGCTATTGTCTTCCTATGTATAACCTTTATTAGTGGTGTTAATTCCAACCCACACTGGGATTCAATATCTCGCGACGTCTCACTTTTCAATGTTAAATCCAAGGGATCCCTGTATGTCCCAGAAGTCCAGAATCTTATTTCTTAATAGTTTGATCCCACACACGGACGTCGCTCCTCGTGTTGCCGAGTACGGTGCACCATACATTCCCATGTAAGCGACGAAACACGTGTCGGCTGTCTGAACATCGGAAAATAAAAAGGAAAAAAGAAATAAGAACTTACATACTTGTATTTTACTTATGCTCACATCAAGCATGTTTATGTATATTGTGACATAACAGACGTGTGCTGAGGAATTCCTTTGTATATCTGTCAATTGGCCAAGGCCATTTTGTGTTTTGGGGAGGTCAGTGGTTCTCTTCACCTTGCAGCACCGTGATTAATACAGCAAGTAAATATCAAATATTTGTGTTATCTCTCCCGAGTGGCGCCTTCATTTACCCAACTAAATACCACTGCTTATTAGGTGCTTATTTAATAACTAGATAACAAATAATAGGTTAATGCCCTGTTAGTCACATTCCTTCAATTCAGCTTTCCAAGTGCAAATAGTATAATTCAAAGCCCCTTATGTTCATTCACTAACTTCACCATGGTAACACAATAGTGCCAGACATAGTATAGAGCACTATCATATATATGTCCCATGGCCTTAACTAAGTTACATATCTAAAAGTAGAGATCCTGTCCTGAGACCTTATTTAGATTACCAATTTTAACCAGTCTTCCCTAGTGTTCAGACCTTTATCAATGGTATCTAAAATCGAGATGTACCACTGCTCCCTTTTTTTCCTCTTGATTTCAGTGTTACCACCCCTTTTGTCAGTGACAATTTTTTCAATCACAAACCATTCAAACTCCGTATGTTTGTGTTTTGCCAGATAATAATGCTCCACTAACGGTGCATTATGTTTTTGGGTCTTCAGGGCTGACCGATGTTCCAGTAACCGGAGTCTAAGTTCTCTTCCAGTTTCACCCACATATGCTAGCCCACAGGGACAGCGTAGTAGGTATACTACATTACAGCTTCTACAGTTGTTTAAACTTTTAGCGTTCATTGTGTAACCATTGTAAGAAAATGTCTTGGTTACCAAACAATGATCACAAATACTGCAGGTTCCACATCTATAATTACCTAGAGCTCTGCTCATCTGAAGGTTACTCTGTGTCAAGGGGCGTGGAGCTCTATAAGTATTAACCAAACTCTTGCGAATATTATCATTTCGCTTAAAAGCGAAGAGTGGTTTAGGAAGTATGATATCATTACCCTCATTTAAAATGCTCCAATTTGAATTGACAACATTTTTCAGCTTATTGCTGATATTAGAGAACTGGCTTACAAAAACAATTCTCTTATTTGAAGCCATATCTTTTGTTATTTACTTGTGGATACTGTTCTAACATGCTATCCCAATTATAGAACCTAGCTCGTTTGAAAGCATGTCTTATTAGTTTCTTTGGATATCCACGATCTAGGAGTTTACATTTTATATTGTCTGAATGTTTATAAAAATCCTCTAAGGAGGAACAATTTCTCCGCAAGCGGAGAAACTGGCCAAACGGTATATTGTCCCTCTGTGCCCGAGGGTGATAACTCCTATAATGTAATAACGTGTTCTTATCCGTTGGCTTAGTAAATAATTTAACTGCTAATGTGCCCTGTACATTTTTGATGGTAATATCCAAAAAGTTAACTGCACTATTATTGTAGTGTACCGTAAATCTAAGATTTTGATCTCCCAGGTTAAGCCATTCTAGAAATTGTAACAGAATGGTTTCCTCACCCTCCCAGATGAAGAAAATATCATCAATGAAGCGGCGCCACAACAGGATGTTCTCATAGAATGGCGCCACTTCATTGAAGATATGTCTGTCCTCAAAGTTGCCAACATATAGGCATGCCAACCTGGGAGCACATGTCGCTCCCATACTGGTGCCCTTACATTGGAGATACAGATCTTCTTTAAATAAGACCATATTATTCTTAAGCACCAGGGTAATACAGTCGATGATAAATTCCTTGTTAGCACCTCTCAGATCTTCAGGGGTCAAAATCTCACTGATAACTTTAATAGTATCGTCCTGCGGAATGTTTGTGTACAAGGCTTCTATGTCGAGGGTCACCAACCATTTTCTATCTTCATTAAAGGTGGTTCCCTCAATCATAGAGATAATGTGAGCTGAATCTCTCACATAAGACTCCTGCTTTAAAACTAAGGGCTTCAAAAAAGTATCAGCATATTGGCTAAAAGGTTCCAGCAAAGAGCCAATCCCACTGACTATGGGTCGCATGGGAGGGTCTTTTTCATTCTTATGAATTTTGGGTAACCCATAAATCGCTGGAGTGATGGCATTTTCATTTTTAAGGAACCTTAATTCTGCTTCACAAATCCAATTGTTGTTGTCTGCTTTAATGAGAATATCAGCTACCTGTTTCTTTAAATTATCCATTTTGGAATGGGGTACTCTGGTGTAATGGTCCACGACACCAAGGAGTATCAACATCCTTCTGTCGTAATCCTCTGTGTCGAAGACAACCACACCACCCCTTTATCAGCTGGTTTGATGGTTAAATTCATATCATCTTTTAAGGACTTCATAACTATTCTAAGATTACTAGACATATTATTAAGATCAGGGTGTGCTTCTCTAACCAATTTCTTGACCTTTGTATCTACCGCCCATTCAAAAGTTTCTACATTTTTACACACCTGAGCAATAGCCGGTGTAAAGGTGGATTTGCCTTTAAGGCCGGAAATATTATCTGGAGCTACATAATCCCTGTTCTCAAAAAACCTACTCAGTCTGATCTTTCTAAAAAATGCCCTCAAATCCTTCTCTAAAGTGAATTTGTTAACCTTAGTTGTAGGTGCGAAGGTAAACCCTCTCCCTAGAACCTCAACTTCATCCTGTGTTAAATCCCTTCTTGAAAGATTAATGATAGGGATTTTATTACTACCTTGGTCTAACGCCAATATCTCTGATTACGTGTTTTGAGATATTCCTGGGGTGGGTTCCGCTGATATTGGCCTCTTCCCTGATTTTGATTTTGATTTGGGTTTATCCTTGATCCCCTCCTCTGGCGATGTTCTAAAAAATCCCCATAATTATTACGCGGGGCATGCCCACTTTGGTCAGTGCTCGAGGGCCCCTCTTCTTCACTACTTGATCCCGAGGTATCCGAGAAGGTAACTCCCTTCTTACCCCCTCTAGAATAGATGGGCCTTTGTTCATATTGTCTGTCATATCTTTGTTCTCTTGTTTGTTGAAAATAATCTTTTGTGGTATATGGGTAAACTAATTCAAGACTAAATTTATTCACATCCTTCTTCAGTTTAATAGTTTTTTTGTTTATTAGATATTCCTTATACCCATTAACTTCTTGGTTGAGATCATCTAAACGTCTTTTAGCATCTTCTAATGCTGTACTTTCATTAAGGATCCTCTCAATTTCTTCAATATCTTGTTTTTCAATAATGATCATCTCCTGTGCTGTTTCAATAATGAGTAGGATCCAATCGCGACTACATCTATTCGCAATATGTGTCCAGGTGTCTAAACTTTTTTTGTTCTCAACAAATAAGCCGGGTTCATTTCTAACTTGTAATCCTATAGGAATTACCCCTGCTTTTAAATATTCGATAAGGAATTCCGCATGCAACTCCGTGCGCACTAGTTTCTTTTTTAAATTTAGGGCTTTACCCCATTTATCATTATTCCCAGTTATTACCATGATTTTATTTCCTGTTTTAGATGAGGCTCCAATAATTTTATTATATTGGTCCTCCGAGAATCCAATTGTTTTAAATGGGTCCATTATCAGGTTATATAGGTATATTGCTGTTTAATAACAGTCAAGAAATCAAGCTCTCCAACCAACTGGTTGTACTAAACACCTTGAAACCAAGGAGAGGGGCTCTTCTAGTCCGACGGAACAGAGCACCAAATTAACTAAATAGTTATAAAACGAGATTCCCTCCGGAACAGGTCAACCTATTCCTATCTAGGAATAGTAGCACTTTAAACAATTATATCAGGCACTCAACATCAAACACCACAGTATTCAATATTTAAAAATTTGAAGCACTCTACTCGAAGTGTGAAAGTACTTATGCACAAGTTTTAATACATCATATATAAACATTATTCACATCAATTCATAAAAATACATTAAAATTACAGTACATATGTAACATCATTTAAAAAACACAGAATAAAAAATGAGAGACTCCTGACTAACTCAGTGAGTACAAAATAAAAAAATATATAATAAACAGACCCCCTAGTGAGGAAATGTATACAAGACAATGAATTTTGCCTTTGAGTGGTTAATTTGAGACGTATTATGACAGCACCTAGCAGGGTATAATCTTCCCTGTATAGATTGCCACTGCCACACCACAAATTTAACAAAAACCAATGCGTCGACGCGTTTCGGTGGTAATCGATGTATAAAGCCACCTTCTTCAGGAATGAAGTATTCTTTCCTCATCCAAAATTCAATTATAAACCAGTGCCGCTGCACTCAGGTAGGTGAGGCTCCCTCATGTATATGATAAAATGCACTAGTAATAGCTGAAACATATTTCAAACAACCCAAATTAAACTCCCATCTTATTCCATAATTTATAGGATAGTTCTGTCAATTAAGCAGAAACACATTTTACTTATATAATCGATCTTCTAGACAGACACCTCCCTATAGTGGAGTGAGTCCCATATTATTTTATTACTGAGATCACTATGACAATTAAAAAATGTTATATCGCATTTTTGAATATCTCACCTTGGGTTGAAAAATATAAACGGATACCCAATCTCTTCGTCAGTTAAAAACCGGAACACATCTCGGTTAATCTGCTAAGAACAAATATTTAAAAAGAAGCTATATCTACATCTAATTCATATATTAACTGGAAAATTTACAATAAGTTTTTATAGTTGTAGTCTATGCATCCTGTGTCTCACCTTATGTTTGTTTTGCAGACCGTAGAATTCGAAATAGAGGGCAACCAATAAATCTTCTTATTCTATTTAACCGGAGCACATCTGGGTAGGCTGTAAAATTATACACAATAACTATTTTTAGCTTACTTATGAGGGGTATTACATATGTTAAATTGCCCCCTTATTCAGCCCAATAAAATTATAACTTCTTTTTAACCGTTCAGTCAATATTATATCAGGTACACAAATATATAACTCGTGGTCATTTATTGTCTATTCCTTTATTATGTACGCATACCAAGAAAAAAGAGCATATGAAATATTTCTGTCTCTCACATGTTTTAAACTTTAAAGTTGGAAAAACAAAAATATTTTCTTTATCCTACTTATATATTATAATTGCTATACACCCACTGTCATTATAGCTACTCTAAGCCTCAACTCTTATTATCTTTATGGCACTAATGACCCCACAAACTTCGGCGTCCCCAACTAACAAAGTTAACTTTACTTGTACTTTTTAATGATCAGTTCCTATATTATATAAACGTGTTAGTTTAAGGGAAATTTTCAGCACGCATATCGTGAGAGAGCACATAAAGTTATTCTCTCTCGCACATTTGGACATAGCAATAGGAAAAGAAAAAAAGCATTTTTCTGCGCTAAACGTACGGAGTTGTAAAACTACCCATACCACTAACTCCCCTTACCTTTATAGCTCTAGAGATCCCGCATACTCCGGCATTACCGCTTCATGGAGCCAGCAAACATTATGGGACACCGACAGCGTACGCTATTTATATGGCGTATTTCACCTAATTGAGTAGATGCTTTTTAATGACGTCATCTGGTAGCCGGGTGCTCTCTAGATGGATCGTATTATACAGCCTAATCCTATGTAGAAAAGTCCCGCCATATTGGAAATAGGTCCATTATATATCCAAATCAGAGTTACATCAAGCATAACCCCATTGTTTGGTCTATATAGAGTCAAAACATAAAAAACAAAATATGCTATTTATTAACCAATCAATAATAATAATTTAAAGAATTATTAGAAAATTATAAAAAAATGTTTTTAAAAAACGCAATAAATCAAAATTAGTTTCGAAGAAGCCTAAAAAGTGACATCTTCATTTTAAAAGCGATTCTATACTGTAAAGGTGCAGAATGCCAGATATACATATCTAATCAATAAATGGAACTACTGCACTAACTTGGTTATAATTATATGCATTCACCGTGTCTAACTGTGAGTGAACCAACTTCCAATTGAGGACACGTATTTTATTTATTTTTACACATGCCGCATTTTTTACTTAAAGGAAGCGTTTTAAAGATGACGGTGTAAAAATTCACCTTAATCTTTGAATCTATTCCAAGTTTTTATTCACTCATCTTATTTAATAACTAGATAACAAATAATAGGTTAATGCCCTGTTAGTCACATTCCTTCAATTCAGCTTTCCAAGTGCAAATAGTATAATTCAAAGAACCTTATGTTCATTCACTAACTTCACCATGGTAACACAATAGTGCCAGACATAGTATAGAGCACTATCATATATATGTCCCATGGCCTTAACTAAGTTACATATCTAAAAGTAGAGATCCTGTCCTGAGACCTTATTTAGATTACCAATTTTAACCAGTCTTCCCTAGTGTTCAGACCTTTATCAATGGTATCTAAAATCGAGATGTACCACTGCTCCCTTTTTTTCCTCTTGATTTCAGTGTTACCACCCCTTTTGTCAGTGACAATTTTTTCAATCACAAACCATTCAAACTCCGTATGTTTGTGTTTTGCCAGATAATAATGCTCCACTAACGGTGCATTATGTTTTTGGGTCTTCAGGGCTGACCGATGTTCCAGTAACCGGAGTCTAAGTTCTCTTCCAGTTTCACCCACATATGCTAGCCCACAGGGACAGCGTAGTAGGTATACTGCATTACAGCTTCTACAGTTGTTTAAACTTTTAGCGTTCATTGTGTAACCATTGTAAGAAAATGTCTTGGTTACCAAACAATGATCACAAATACTGCAGGTTCCACATCTATAATTACCTAGAGCTCTGCTCATCTGAAGGTTACTCTGTGTCAAGGGGCGTGGAGCTCTATAGGTATTAACCAAACTCTTGCGAATATTATCATTTCGCTTAAAAGCGAAGAGTGGTTTAGGAAGTATGATATCATTACCCTCATTTAAAATGCTCCAATTTGAATTGACAACATTTTTCAGCTTATTGCTGATATTAGAGAACAGGCTTACAAAAACAATTCTCTTATTTGAAGCCATATCTTTTTTGTTATTTACTTGTGGATACTGTTCTAACATGCTATCCCAATTATAGAACCTAGCTCGTTTGAAAGCATGTCTTATTAGTTTCTTTGGATATCCACGATCTAGGAGTTTACATTTTATATTGTCTGAATGTTTATAAAAATCCTCTAAGGAGGAACAATTTCTCCGCAAGCGGAGAAACTGGCCAAACGGTATATTGTCCCTCTGTGCCCGAGGGTGATAACTCCTATAATGTAATAACGTGTTCTTATCCGTTGGCTTAGTAAATAATTTAACTGCTAATGTGCCCTGTACATTTTTGATGGTAATATCCAAAAAGTTAACTGCACTATTATTGTAGTGTACCGTAAATCTAAGATTTTGATCTCCCAGGTTAAGCCATTCTAGAAATTGTAACAGAATGGTTTCCTCACCCTCCCGGATGAAGAAAATATCACCAATGAAGCGGCGCCACAACAGGATGTTCTCATAGAATGGCGCCACTTCATTGAAGATATGTCTGTCCTCAAAGTTGCCAACTTATAGGCATGCCAACCTGGGAGCACATGTCGCTCCCATACTGGTGCCCTTACATTGGAGATACAGATCTTCTTTAAATAAGACCATATTATTCTTAAGCACCAGGGTAATACAGTCGATGATAAATTCCTTGTTAGCACCTCTCAGATCTTCAGGGGTCAAAATCTCACTGATAACTTTAATAGTATCGTCCTGCGGAATGTTTGTGTACAAGGCTTCTATGTCGAGGGTCACCAACCATTTTCTATCTTCATTAAAGGTGGTTCCCTCAATCATAGAGATAATGTGAGCTGAATCTCTCACATAAGACTCCTGCTTTAAAACTAAGGGCTTCAAAAAAGTATCAGCATATTGGCTAAAAGGTTCCAGCAAAGAGCCAATCCCACTGACTATGGGTCGCATGGGAGGGTCTTTTTCATTCTTATGAATTTTGGGTAACCCATAAATCGCTGGAGTGATGGCATTTTCATTTTTAAGGAACCTTAATTCTGCTTCACAAATCCAATTGTTGTTGTCTGCTTTAATGAGAATATCAGCTACCTGTTTCTTTAAATTATCCATTTTGGAATGGGGTACTCTGGTGTAATGGTCCACGACACCAAGGAGTATCAACATCCTTCTGTCGTAATCCTCTGTGTCGAAGACAACCACACCACCCCTTTATCAGCTGGTTTGATGGTTAAATTCATATCATCTTTTAATGACTTCATAACTATTCTAAGATTACTAGACATATTATTAAGATCAGGGTGTGCTTCTCTAACCAATTTCTTGACCTTTGTATCTACCGCCCATTCAAAAGTTTCTACATTTTTACACACCTGAGCAATAGCCGGTGTAAAGGTGGATTTGCCTTTAAGGCCGGAAATATTATCTGGAGCTACATAATCCCTGTTCTCAAAAAACCTACTCAGTCTGATCTTTCTAAAAAATGCCCTCAAATCCTTCTCTAAAGTGAATTTGTTAACCTTAGTTGTAGGTGCGAAGGTAAACCCTCTCCCTAGAACCTCAACTTCATCCTGTGTTAAATCCCTTCTTGAAAGATTAATGATAGGGATTTTATTACTACCTTGGTCTAACGCCAATATCTCTGATTACGTGTTTTGAGATATTCCTGGGGTGGGTTCCGCTGATATTGGCCTCTCCCCTGATTTTGATTTTGATTTGGGTTTATCCTTGATCCCCTCCTCTGGCGATGTTCTAAAAAATCCCCATAATTATTACGCGGGGCATGCCCACTTTGGTCAGTGCTCGAGGGCCCCTCTTCTTCACTACTTGATCCCGAGGTATCCGAGAAGGTAACTCCCTTCTTACCCCCTCTAGAATAGATGGGCCTTTGTTCATATTGTCTGTCATATCTTTGTTCTCTTGTTTGTTGAAAATAATCTTTTGTGGTATATGGGTAAACTAATTCAAGACTAAATTTATTCACATCCTTCTTCAGTTTAATAGTTTTTTTGTTTATTAGATATTCCTTATACCCATTAACTTCTTGGTTGAGATCATCTAAACGTCTTTTAGCATCTTCTAATGCTGTACTTTCATTAAGGATCCTCTCAATTTCTTCAATATCTTGTTTTTCAATAATGATCATCTCCTGTGCTGTTTCAATAATGAGTAGGATCCAATCGCGACTACATCTATTCGCAATATGTGTCCAGGTGTCTAAAATTTTTTTGTTCTCAACAAATAAGCCGGGTTCATTTCTAACTTGTAATCCTATAGGAATTACCCCTGCTTTTAAATATTCGATAAGGAATTCCGCATGCAACTCCGTGCGCACTAGTTTCTTTTTTAAATTTAGGGCTTTACCCCATTTATCATTATTCCCAGTTATTACCATGATTTTATTTCCTGTTTTAGATGAGGCTCCAATAATTTTATTATATTGGTCCTCCGAGAACCCAATTGTTTTAAATGGGTCCATTATCAGGTTATATAGGTATATTGCTGTTTAATAACAGTCAAGAAATCAAGCTCTCCAACCAACTGGTTGTACTAAACACCTTGAAACCAAGGAGAGGGGCTCTTCTAGTCCGAAGGAACAGAGCACCAAATTAACTAAATAGTTATAAAACGAGATTCCCTCCGGAACAGGTCAACCTATTCCTATCTAGGAATAGTAGCACTTTAAACAATTATATCAGGCACTCAACATCAAACACCACAGTATTCAATATTTAAAAATTTGAAGCACTCTACTCGAAGTGTGAAAGTACTTATGCACAAGTTTTAATACATCATATATAAACATTATTCACATCAATTCATAAAAATACATTAAAATTACAGTACATATGTAACATCATTTAAAAAACACAGAATAAAAATGAGAGACTCCTGACTAACTCAGTGAGTACAAAATAAAAAAATATATAATAAACAGACCCCCTAGTGAGGAAATGTATACAAGACAATGAATTTTGCCTTTGAGTGGTTAATTTGAGACGTATTATGACAGCACCTAGCAGGGTATAATCTTCCCTGTATATATTGCCACTGCCACACCACAAATTTAACAAAAACCAATGCGTCGACGCGTTTCGGTGGTAATCGATGTATAAAGCCACCTTCTTCAGGACTAAAGTATTCTTTCCTCATCCAAAATTCAATTATAAACCAGTGCCGCTGCACTCAGGTTGGTGAGGCTCCCTCATGTATATGATAAAATGCACTAGTAATAGCTGAAAAATATTTCAAACAACCCAAATTAAACTCCCATCTTATTCCATAATTTATAGGATAGTTCTGTCAATTAAGCAGAAACACATTTTACTTATATAATCGATCTTCTAGACAGACACCTCCCTATAGTGGAGTGAGTCCCATATTATTTTATTACTGAGATCACTATGACAATTAAAAAATGTTATATCGCATTTTTGAATATCTCACCTTGGGTTGAAAAATATAAACGGATACCCAATCTCTTCGTCAGTTAAAAACCGGAACACATCTCGGTTAATCTGCTAAGAACAAATATTTAAAAAGAAGCTATATCTACATCTAATTCATATATTAACTGGAAAATTTACAATCAGTTTTTATAGTTGTAGTCTATGCATCCTGTGTCTCACCTTATGTTTGTTTTGCAGACCGTAGAATTCGAAATAGAGGGCAACCAATAAATCTTCTCATTCTATTTAACCGGAGCACATCTGTGTAGGCTGTAAAATTATACACAATAACTATTTTTAGCTTACTTATGAGGGGTATTACATATGTTAAATTGCCCCCTTATTCAGCCCAATAAAATTATAACTTCTTTTTAACCGTTCAGTCAATATTATATCAGGTACACAAATATATAACTCGTGGTCATTTATTGTCTATTCCTTTATTATGTATGCGTGCCAATTCAAATTAATAAAGCACGCATACCAAGAAAAAAGAGCATATGAAATATTTCTGTCTCTCACATGTTTTAAACTTTAAAGTTGGAAAAACAAAAATATTTTCTTTATCCTACTTATATATTATAATTGCTATACATCCAGTGTCATTATAGCTACTCTAAGCCTCAACTCTTATTATCTTTATGGCACTAATGACCCCACAAACTTCGGCGTCCCCAACTAACAAAGTTAACTTTACTTGTACTTTTTAATGATCAGTTCCTATATTATATAAACGTGTTAGTTTAAGGGAAATTTTCGCACGCATATCGTGAGAGAGCACATAAAGTTATTCTCTCTCGCACATTTGGACATAGCAATAGGAAAAGAAAAAAGCATTTTTCTGCGCTAAACGTACGGAGTTGTAAAACTACCCATACCACTAACTCCCCTTACCTTTATAGCTCTAGAGATCCCGCATACTCCGGCATTACCGCTTCATGGAGCCAGCAAACATTATGGGACACCGACAGCGTACGCTATTTATATGGCGTATTTCACCTAATTGAGTAGATGCTTTTTAATGACGTCATCTGGTAGCCGGGTGCTCTCTAGATGGATCGTATTATACAGCCTAATCCTATGTAGAAAAGTCCCGCCATATTGGAAATAGGTCCATTATATATCCAAATCAGAGTTACATCAAGCATAACCCCATTGTTTGGTCTATATAGAGTCAAAACATAAAAAACAAAATATGCTATTTATTAACCAATCAATAATAATAATTTAAAGAATTATTAGAAAATTATAAAAAAATGTTTTTAAAAAACGCAATAAATCAAAATTAGTTTCGAAGAAGCCTAAAAAGTGACATCTTCATTTTAAAAGCGATTCTATACTGTAAAGGTGCAGAATGCCAGATATACATATCTAATCAATAAATGGAACTACTGCACTAACTTGGTTATAATTATATGCATTCACCGTGTCTAACTGTGAGTGAACCAACTTCCAATTGAGGACACGTATTTTATTTATTTTTACACATGCCGCATTTTTACTTAAAGGAAGCGTTTTAAAGATGACGGTGTAAAAAATTCACCTTAATCTTTGAATCTATTCCAAGTTTTTATTCACTCATCTTATTTAATAACTAGATAACAAATAATAGGTTAATGCCCTGTTAGTCACATTCCTTCAATTCAGCTTTCCAAGTGCAAATAGTATAATTCAAAGCCCCTTATGTTCATTCACTAACTTCACCATGGTAACACAATAGTGCCAGACATAGTATAGAGCACTATCATATATATGTCCCATGGCCTTAACTAAGTTACATATCTAAAAGTAGAGATCCTGTCCTGAGACCTTATTTAGATTACCAATTTTAGCCAGTCTTCCCTAGTGTTCAGACCTTTATCAATGGTATCTAAAATCGAGATGTACCACTGCTCCCTTTTTTTCCTCTTGATTTCAGTGTTACCACCCCTTTTGTCAGTGACAATTTTTTCAATCACAAACCATTCAAACTCCGTATGTTTGTGTTTTGCCAGATAATAATGCTCCACTAACGGTGCATTATGTTTTTGGGTCTTCAGGGCTGACCGATGTTCCAGTAACCGGAGTCTAAGTTCTCTTCCAGTTTCACCCACATATGCTAGCCCACAGGGACAGCGTAGTAGGTATACTACATTACAGCTTCTACAGTTGTTTAAACTTTTAGCGTTCATTGTGTAACCATTGTAAGAAAATGTCTTGGTTACCAAACAATGATCACAAATACTGCAGGTTCCACATCTATAATTACCTAGAGCTCTGCTCATCTGAAGGTTACTCTGTGTCAAGGGGCGTGGAGCTCTATAGGTATTAACCAAACTCTTGCGAATATTATCATTTCGCTTAAAAGCGAAGAGTGGTTTAGGAAGTATGATATCATTACCCTCATTTAAAATGCTCCAATTTGAATTGACAACATTTTTCAGCTTATTGCTGATATTAGAGAACTGGCTTACAAAAACAATTCTCTTATTTGAAGCCATATCTTTTTTGTTATTTACTTGTGGATACTGTTCTAACATGCTATCCCAATTATAGAACCTAGCTCGTTTGAAAGCATGTCTTATTAGTTTCTTTGGATATCCACGATCTAGGAGTTTACATTTTATATTGTCTGAATGTTTATAAAAATCCTCTAAGGAGGAACAATTTCTCCGCAAGCGGAGAAACTGGCCAAACGGTATATTGTCCCTCTGTGCCCGAGGGTGATAACTCCTATAATGTAATAACGTGTTCTTATCCGTTGGCTTAGTAAATAATTTAACTGCTAATGTGCCCTGTACATTTTTGATGGTAATATCCAAAAGTTAACTGCACTATTATTGTAGTGTACCGTAAATCTAAGATTTTGATCTCCCAGGTTAAGCCATTCTAGAAATTGTAACAGAATGGTTTCCTCACCCTCCCAGATGAAGAAAATATCATCAATGAAGCGGCGCCACAACAGGATGTTCTCATAGAATGGCGCCACTTCATTGAAGATATGTCTGTCCTCAAAGTTGCCAACATATAGGCATGCCAACCTGGGAGCACATGTCGCTCCCATACTGGTGCCCTTACATTGGAGATACAGATCTTCTTTAAATAAGACCATATTATTCTTAAGCACCAGGGTAATACAGTCGATGATAAATTCCTTGTTAGCACCTCTCAGATCTTCAGGGGTCAAAATCTCACTGATAACTTTAATAGTATCGTCCTGCGGAATGTTTGTGTACAAGGCTTCTATGTCGAGGGTCACCAACCATTTTCTATCTTCATTAAAGGTGGTTCCCTCAATCATAGAGATAATGTGAGCTGAATCTCTCACATAAGACTCCTGCTTTAAAACTAAGGGCTTCAAAAAAGTATCAGCATATTGGCTAAAAGGTTCCAGCAAAGAGCCAATCCCACTGACTATGGGTCGCATGGGAGGGTCTTTTTCATTCTTATGAATTTTGGGTAACCCATAAATCGCTGGAGTGATGGCATTTTCATTTTTAAGGAACCTTAATTCTGCTTCACAAATCCAATTGTTGTTGTCTGCTTTAATGAGAATATCAGCTACCTGTTTCTTTAAATTATCCATTTTGGAATGGGGTACTCTGGTGTAATGGTCCACGACACCAAGGAGTATCAACATCCTTCTGTCGTAATCCTCTGTGTCGAAGACAACCACACCACCCGCTTTATCAGCTGGTTTGATGGTTAAATTCATATCATCTTTTAAGGACTTCATAACTATTCTAAGATTACTAGACATATTATTAAGATCAGGGTGTGCTTCTCTAACCAATTTCTTGACCTTTGTATCTACCGCCCATTCAAAAGTTTCTACATTTTTACACACCTGAGCAATAGCCGGTGTAAAGGTGGATTTGCCTTTAAGGCCGGAAATATTATCTGGAGCTACATAATCCCTGTTCTCAAAAAACCTACTCAGTCTGATCTTTCTAAAAAATGCCCTCAAATCCTTCTCTAAAGTGAATTTGTTAACCTTAGTTGTAGGTGCGAAGGTAAACCCTCTCCCTAGAACCTCAACTTCATCCTGTGTTAAATCCCTTCTTGAAAGATTAATGATAGGGATTTTATTACTACCTTGGTCTAACGCCAATATCTCTGATTACGTGTTTTGAGATATTCCTGGGGTGGGTTCCGCTGATATTGGCCTCTCCCTGATTTTGATTTTGATTTGGGTTTATCCTTGATCCCCTCCTCTGGCGATGTTCTAAAAAATCCCCATAATTATTACGCGGGGCATGCCCACTTTGGTCAGTGCTCGAGGGCCCCTCTTCTTCACTACTTGAACCCGAGGTATCCGAGAAGGTAACTCCCTTCTTACCCCCTCTAGAATAGATGGGCCTTTGTTCATATTGTCTGTCATATCTTTGTTCTCTTGTTTGTTGAAAATAATCTTTTGTGGTATATGGGTAAACTAATTCAAGACTAAATTTATTCACATCCTTCTTCAGTTTAATAGTTTTTTTGTTTATTAGATATTCCTTATACCCATTAACTTCTTGGTTGAGATCATCTAAACGTCTTTTAGCATCTTCTAATGCTGTACTTTCATTAAGGATCCTCTCAATTTCTTCAATATCTTGTTTTTCAATAATGATCATCTCCTGTGCTGTTTCAATAATGAGTAGGATCCAATCGCGACTACATCTATTCGCAATATGTGTCCAGGTGTCTAAAATTTTTTTGTTCTCAACAAATAAGCCGGGTTCATTTCTAACTTGTAATCCTATAGGAATTACCCCTGCTTTTAAATATTCGATAAGGAATTCCGCATGCAACTCCGTGCGCACTAGTTTCTTTTTTAAATTTAGGGCTTTACCCCATTTATCATTATTCCCAGTTATTACCATGATTTTATTTCCTGTTTTAGATGAGGCTCCAATAATTTTATTATATTGGTCCTCCGAGAACCCAATTGTTTTAAATGGGTCCATTATCAGGTTATATAGGTATATTGCTGTTTAATAACAGTCAAGAAATCAAGCTCTCCAACCAACTGGTTGTACTAAACACCTTGAAACCAAGGAGAGGGGCTCTTCTAGTCCGAAGGAACAGAGCACCAAATTAACTAAATAGTTATAAAACGAGATTCCCTCCGGAACAGGTCAACCTATTCCTATCTAGGAATAGTAGCACTTTAAACAATTATATCAGGCACTCAACATCAAACACCACAGTATTCAATATTTAAAAATTTGAAGCACTCTACTCGAAGTGTGAAAGTACTTATGCACAAGTTTTAATACATCATATATAAACATTATTCACATCAATTCATAAAAATACATTAAAATTACAGTACATATGTAACATCATTTAAAAAACACAGAATAAAAAATGAGAGACTCCTGACTAACTCAGTGAGTACAAAATAAAAACATATATAATAAACAGACCCCCTAGTGAGGAAATGTATACAAGACAATGAATTTTGCCTTTGAGTGGTTAATTTGAGACGTATTATGACAGCACCTAGCAGGGTATAATCTTCCCTGTATATATTGCCACTGCCACACCACAAATTTAACAAAAACCAATGCGTCGACGCGTTTCGGTGGTAATCGTATGTATAAAGCCACCTTCTTCAGGACTAAAGTATTCTTTCCTCATCCAAAATTCAATTATAAACCAGTGCCGCTGCACTCAGGTTAGGTGAGGCTCCCTCATGTATATGATAAAATGCACTAGTAATAGCTGAAAAATATTTCAAACAACCCAAATTAAACTCCCATCTTATTCCATAATTTATAGGATAGTTCTGTCAATTAAGCAGAAACACATTTTACTTATATAATCGATCTTCTAGACAGACACCTCCCTATAGTGGAGTGAGTCCCATATTATTTTATTACTGAGATCACTATGACAATTAAAAAATGTTATATCGCATTTTTGAATATCTCACCTTAGGTTGAAAAATATAAACGGATACCCAATCTCTTCGTCAGTTAAAAACCGGAACACATCTCGGTTAATCTGCTAAGAACAAATATTTAAAAAGAAGCTATATCTACATCTAATTCATATATTAACTGGAAAATTTACAATCAGTTTTTATAGTTGTAGTCTATGCATCCTGTGTCTCACCTTATGTTTGTTTTGCAGACCGTAGAATTCGAAATAGAGGGCAACCAATAAATCTTCTCATTCTATTTAACCGGAGCACATCTGGGTAGGCTGTAAAATTATACACAATAACTATTTTTAGCTTACTTATGAGGGGTATTACATATGTTAAATTGCCCCCTTATTCAGCCCAATAAAATTATAACTTCTTTTTAACCGTTCAGTCAATATTATATCAGGTACACAAATATATAACTCGTGGTCATTTATTGTCTATTCCTTTATTATGTATGCGTGCCAATTCAAATTAATAAAGCACGCATACCAAGAAAAAAGAGCATATGAAATATTTCTGTCTCTCACATGTTTTAAACTTTAAAGTTGGAAAAACAAAAATATTTTCTTTATCCTACTTATATATTATAATTGCTATACATCCAGTGTCATTATAGCTACTCTAAGCCTCAACTCTTATTATCTTTATGGCACTAATGACCCCACAAACTTCGGCGTCCCCAACTAACAAAGTTAACTTTACTTGTACTTTTTAATGATCAGTTCCTATATTATATAAACGTGTTAGTTTAAGGGAAATTTTCGCACGCATATCGTGAGAGAGCACATAAAGTTATTCTCTCTCGCACATTTGGACATAGCAATAGGAAAAGAAAAAAGCATTTTTCTGCGCTAAACGTACGGAGTTGTAAAACTACCCATACCACTAACTCCCCTTACCTTTATAGCTCTAGAGATCCCGCATACTCCGGCATTACCGCTTCATGGAGCCAGCAAACATTATGGGACACCGACAGCGTACGCTATTTATATGGCGTATTTCACCTAATTGAGTAGATGCTTTTTAATGACGTCATCTGGTAGCCGGGTGCTCTCTAGATGGATCGTATTATACAGCCTAATCCTATGTAGAAAAGTCCCGCCATATTGGAAATAGGTCCATTATATATCCAAATCAGAGTTACATCAAGCATAACCCCATTGTTTGGTCTATATAGAGTCAAAACATAAAAAACAAAATATGCTATTTATTAACCAATCAATAATAATAATTTAAAGAATTATTAGAAAATTATAAAAAAATGTTTTTAAAAAACGCAATAAATCAAAATTAGTTTCGAAGAAGCCTAAAAAGTGACATCTTCATTTTAAAAGCGATTCTATACTGTAAAGGTGCAGAATGCCAGATATACATATCTAATCAATAAATGGAACTACTGCACTAACTTGGTTATAATTATATGCATTCACCGTGTCTAACTGTGAGTGAACCAACTTCCAATTGAGGACACGTATTTTATTTATTTTTACACATGCCGCATTTTTTACTTAAAGGAAGCGTTTTAAAGATGACGGTGTAAAAAATTCACCTTAATCTTTGAATCTATTCCAAGTTTTTATTCACTCATCTTATTTAATAACTAGATAACAAATAATAGGTTAATGCCCTGTTAGTCACATTCCTTCAATTCAGCTTTCCAAGTGCAAATAGTATAATTCAAAGCCCCTTATGTTCATTCACTAACTTCACCATGGTAACACAATAGTGCCAGACATAGTATAGAGCACTATCATATATATGTCCCATGGCCTTAACTAAGTTACATATCTAAAAGTAGAGATCCTGTCCTGAGACCTTATTTAGATTACCAATTTTAACCAGTCTTCCCTAGTGTTCAGACCTTTATCAATGGTATCTAAAATCGAGATGTACCACTGCTCCCTTTTTTTCCTCTTGATTTCAGTGTTACCACCCCTTTTGTCAGTGACAATTTTTTCAATCACAAACCATTCAAACTCCGTATGTTTGTGTTTTGCCAGATAATAATGCTCCACTAACGGTGCATTATGTTTTTGGGTCTTCAGGGCTGACCGATGTTCCAGTAACCGGAGTCTAAGTTCTCTTCCAGTTTCACCCACATATGCTAGCCCACAGGGACAGCGTAGTAGGTATACTACATTACAGCTTCTACAGTTGTTTAAACTTTTAGCGTTCATTGTGTAACCATTGTAAGAAAATGTCTTGGTTACCAAACAATGATCACAAATACTGCAGGTTCCACATCTATAATTACCTAGAGCTCTGCTCATCTGAAGGTTACTCTGTGTCAAGGGGCGTGGAGCTCTATAGGTATTAACCAAACTCTTGCGAATATTATCATTTCGCTTAAAAGCGAAGAGTGGTTTAGGAAGTATGATATCATTACCCTCATTTAAAATGCTCCAATTTGAATTGACAACATTTTTCAGCTTATTGCTGATATTAGAGAACTGGCTTACAAAAACAATTCTCTTATTTGAAGCCATATCTTTTTTGTTATTTACTTGTGGATACTGTTCTAACATGCTATCCCAATTATAGAACCTAGCTCGTTTGAAAGCATGTCTTATTAGTTTCTTTGGATATCCACGATCTCGGAGTTTACATTTTATATTGTCTGAATGTTTATAAAAATCCTCTAAGGAGGAACAATTTCTCCGCAATCGGAGAAACTGGCCAAACGGTATATTGTCCCTCTGTGCCCGAGGGTGATAACTCCTATAATGTAATAACGTGTTCTTATCCGTTGGCTTAGTAAATAATTTAACTGCTAATGTGCCCTGTACATTTTTGATGGTAATATCCAAAAGTTAACTGCACTATTATTGTAGTGTACCGTAAATCTAAGATTTTGATCTCCCAGGTTAAGCCATTCTAGAAATTGTAACAGAATGGTTTCCTCACCCTCCCAGATGAAGAAAATATCATCAATGAAGCGGCGCCACAACAGGATGTTCTCATAGAATGGCGCCACTTCATTGAAGATATGTCTGTCCTCAAAGTTGCCAACATATAGGCATGCCAACCTGGGAGCACATGTCGCTCCCATACTGGTGCCCTTACATTGGAGATACAGATCTTCTTTAAATAAGACCATATTATTCTTAAGCACCAGGGTAATACAGTCGATGATAAATTCCTTGTTAGCACCTCTCAGATCTTCAGGGGTCAAAATCTCACTGATAACTTTAATAGTATCGTCCTGCGGAATGTTTGTGTACAAGGCTTCTATGTCGAGGGTCACCAACCATTTTCTATCTTCATTAAAGGTGGTTCCCTCAATCATAGAGATAATGTGAGCTGAATCTCTCACATAAGACTCCTGCTTTAAAACTAAGGGCTTCAAAAAAGTATCAGCATATTGGCTAAAGGTTCCAGCAAAGAGCCAATCCCACTGACTATGGGTCGCATGGGAGGGTCTTTTTCATTCTTATGAATTTTGGGTAACCCATAAATCGCTGGAGTGATGGCATTTTCATTTTTAAGGAACCTTAATTCTGCTTCACAAATCCAATTGTTGTTGTCTGCTTTAATGAGAATATCAGCTACCTGTTTCTTTAAATTATCCATTTTGGAATGGGGTACTCTGGTGTAATGGTCCACGACACCAAGGAGTATCAACATCCTTCTGTCGTAATCCTCTGTGTCGAAGACAACCACACCACCCCTTTATCAGCTGGTTTGATGGTTAAATTCATATCATCTTTTAAGGACTTCATAACTATTCTAAGATTACTAGACATATTATTAAGATCAGGGTGTGCTTCTCTAACCAATTTCTTGACCTTTGTATCTACCGCCCATTCAAAAGTTTCTACATTTTTACACACCTGAGCAATAGCCGGTGTAAAGGTGGATTTGCCTTTAAGGCCGGAAATATTATCTGGAGCTACATAATCCCTGTTCTCAAAAAACCTACTCAGTCTGATCTTTCTAAAAAATGCCCTCAAATCCTTCTCTAAAGTGAATTTGTTAACCTTAGTTGTAGGTGCGAAGGTAAACCCTCTCCCTAGAACCTCAACTTCATCCTGTGTTAAATCCCTTCTTGAAAGATTAATGATAGGGATTTTATTACTACCTTGGTCTAACGCCAATATCTCTGATTACGTGTTTTGAGATATTCCTGGGGTGGGTTCCGCTGATATTGGCCTCTCCCCTGATTTTGATTTTGATTTGGGTTTATCCTTGATCCCCTCCTCTGGCGATGTTCTAAAAAATCCCCATAATTATTACGCGGGGCATGCCCACTTTGGTCAGTGCTCGAGGGCCCCTCTTCTTCACTACTTGAACCCGAGGTATCCGAGAAGGTAACTCCCTTCTTACCCCCTCTAGAATAGATGGGCCTTTGTTCATATTGTCTGTCATATCTTTGTTCTCTTGTTTGTTGAAAATAATCTTTTGTGGTATATGGGTAAACTAATTCAAGACTAAATTTATTCACATCCTTCTTCAGTTTAATAGTTTTTTTGTTTATTAGATATTCCTTATACCCATTAACTTCTTGGTTGAGATCATCTAAACGTCTTTTAGCATCTTCTAATGCTGTACTTTCATTAAGGATCCTCTCAATTTCTTCAATATCTTGTTTTTCAATAATGATCATCTCCTGTGCTGTTTCAATAATGAGTAGGATCCAATCGCGACTACATCTATTCGCAATATGTGTCCAGGTGTCTAAAATTTTTTTGATCTCAACAAATAAGCCGGGTTCATTTCTAACTTGTAATCCTATAGGAATTACCCCTGCTTTTAAATATTCGATAAGGAATTCCGCATGCAACTCCGTGCGCACTAGTTTCTTTTTTAAATTTAGGGCTTTACCCCATTTATCATTATTCCCAGTTATTACCATGATTTTATTTCCTGTTTTAGATGAGGCTCCAATAATTTTATTATATTGGTCCTCCGAGAACCCAATTGTTTTAAATGGGTCCATTATCAGGTTATATAGGTATATTGCTGTTTAATAACAGTCAAGAAATCAAGCTCTCCAACCAACTGGTTGTACTAAACACCTTGAAACCAAGGAGAGGGGCTCTTCTAGTCCGAAGGAACAGAGCACCAAATTAACTAAATAGTTATAAAACGAGATTCCCTCCGGAACAGGTCAACCTATTCCTATCTAGGAATAGTAGCACTTTAAACAATTATATCAGGCACTCAACATCAAACACCACAGTATTCAATATTTAAAAATTTGAAGCACTCTACTCGAAGTGTGAAAGTACTTATGCACAAGTTTTAATACATCATATATAAACATTATTCACATCAATTCATAAAAATACATTAAAATTACAGTACATATGTAACATCATTTCAAAAACACAGAATAAAAAATGAGAGACTCCTGACTAACTCAGTGAGTACAAAATAAAAAAATATATAATAAACAGACCCCCTAGTGAGGAAATGTATACAAGACAATGAATTTTGCCTTTGAGTGGTTAATTTGAGACGTATTATGACAGCACCTAGCAGGGTATAATCTTCCCTGTATATATTGCCACTGCCACACCACAAATTTAACAAAAACCAATGCGTCGACGCGTTTCGGTGGTAATCTATGTATAAAGCCACCTTCTTCAGGACTAAAGTATTCTTTCCTCATCCAAAATTCAATTATAAACCAGTGCCGCTGCACTCAGGTTGGTGAGGCTCCCTCATGTATATGATAAAATGCACTAGTAATAGCTGAAAAATATTTCAAACAACCCAAATTAAACTCCCATCTTATTCCATAATTTATAGGATAGTTCTGTCAATTAAGCAGAAACACATTTTACTTATATAATCGATCTTCTAGACAGACACCTCCCTATAGTGGAGTGAGTCCCATATTATTTTATTACTGAGATCACTATGACAATTAAAAAATGTTATATCGCATTTTTGAATATCTCACCTTGGGTTGAAAAATATAAACGGATACCCAATCTCTTCGTCAGTTAAAAACCGGAACACATCTCGGTTAATCTGCTAAGAACAAATATTTAAAAAGAAGCTATATCTACATCTAATTCATATATTAACTGGAAAATTTACAATCAGTTTTTATAGTTGTAGTCTATGCATCCTGTGTCTCACCTTATGTTTGTTTTGCAGACCGTAGAATTCGAAATAGAGGGCAACCAATAAATCTTCTCATTCTATTTAACCGGAGCACATCTGTGTAAGCTGTAAAATTATACACAATAACTATTTTTAGCTTACTTATGAGGGGTATTACATATGTTAAATTGCCCCCTTATTCAGCCCAATAAAATTATAACTTCTTTTTAACCGTTCAGTCAATATTATATCAGGTACACAAATATATAACTCGTGGTCATTTATTGTCTATTCCTTTATTATGTATGCGTGCCAATTCAAATTAATAAAGCACGCATACCAAGAAAAAAGAGCATATGAAATATTTCTGTCTCTCACATGTTTTAAACTTTAAAGTTGGAAAAACAAAAATATTTTCTTTATCCTACTTATATATTATAATTGCTATACATCCAGTGTCATTATAGCTACTCTAAGCCTCAACTCTTATTATCTTTATGGCACTAATGACCCCACAAACTTCGGCGTCCCCAACTAACAAAGTTAACTTTACTTGTACTTTTTAATGATCAGTTCCTATATTATATAAACGTGTTAGTTTAAGGGAAATTTTCGCACACATATCGTGAGAGAGCACATAAAGTTATTCTCTGTCGCACATTTGGACATAGCAATAGGAAAAGAAAAAAGCATTTTTCTGCGCTAAACGTACGGAGTTGTAAAACTACCCATACCACTAACTCCCCTTACCTTTATAGCTCTAGAGATCCCGCATACTCCGGCATTACCGTTTCATGGAGCCAGCAAACATTATGGGACACCGACAGCGTACGCTATTTATATGGCGTATTTCACCTAATTGAGTAGATGCTTTTTAATGACGTCATCTGGTAGCCGGGTGCTCTCTAGATGGATCGTATTATACAGCCTAATCCTATGTAGAAAAGTCCCGCCATATTGGAAATAGGTCCATTATATATCCAAATCAGAGTTACATCAAGCATAACCCCATTGTTTGGTCTATATAGAGTCAAAACATAAAAAACAAAATATGCTATTTATTAACCAATCAATAATAATAATTTCAAGAATTATTAGAAAATTATAAAAAAAAAATTTAAAAACGCAATAAATCAAAATTAGTTTCGAAGAAGCCTAAAAAGTGACATCTTCATTTTAAAAGCGATTCTATACTGTAAAGGTGCAGAATGCCAGATATACATATCTAATCAATAAATGGAACTACTGCACTAACTTGGTTATAATTATATGCATTCACCGTGTCTAACTGTGAGTGAACCAACTTCCAATTGAGGACACGTATTTTATTTATTTTTACACATGCCGCATTTTTTACTTAAAGGAAGCGTTTTAAAGATGACGGTGTAAAAAATTCACCTTAATCTTTGAATCTATTCCAAGTTTTTATTCACTCATCTTATTTAATAACTAGATAACAAATAATAGGTTAGTGCCCTGTTAGTCACATTCCTTCAATTCAGCTTTCCAAGTGCAAATAGTATAATTCAAAGCCCCTTATGTTCATTCACTAACTTCACCATGGTAACACAATAGTGCCAGACATAGTATAGAGCACTATCATATATATGTCCCATGGCCTTAACTAAGTTACATATCTAAAAGTAGAGATCCTGTCCTGAGACCTTATTTAGATTACCAATTTTAGCCAGTCTTCCCTAGTGTTCAGACCTTTATCAATGGTATCTAAAATCGAGATGTACCACTGCTCCCTTTTTTTCCTCTTGATTTCAGTGTTACCACCCCTTTTGTCAGTGACAATTTTTTCAATCACAAACCATTCAAACTCCGTATGTTTGTGTTTTGCCAGATAATAATGCTCCACTAACGGTGCATTATGTTTTTGGGTCTTCAGGGCTGACCGATGTTCCAGTAACCGGAGTCTAAGTTCTCTTCCAGTTTCACCCACATATGCTAGCCCACAGGGACAGCGTAGTAGGTATACTACATTACAGCTTCTACAGTTGTTTAAACTTTTAGCGTTCATTGTGTAACCATTGTAAGAAAATGTCTTGGTTACCAAACAATGATCACAAATACTGCAGGTTCCACATCTATAATTACCTAGAGCTCTGCTCATCTGAAGGTTACTCTGTGTCAAGGGGCATGGAGCTCTATAGGTATTAACCAAACTCTTGCGAATATTATCATTTCGCTTAAAAGCGAAGAGTGGTTTAGGAAGTATGATATCATTACCCTCATTTAAAATGCTCCAATTTGAATTGACAACATTTTTCAGCTTATTGCTGATATTAGAGAACTGGCTTACAAAAACAATTCTCTTATTTGAAGCCATATCTTTTTTGTTATTTACTTGTGGATACTGTTCTAACATGCTATCCCAATTATAGAACCTAGCTCGTTTGAAAGCATGTCTTATTAGTTTCTTTGGATATCCACGATCTCGGAGTTTACATTTTATATTGTCTGAATGTTTATAAAAATCCTCTAAGGAGGAACAATTTCTCCGCAATCGGAGAAACTGGCCAAACGGTATATTGTCCCTCTGTGCCCGAGGGTGATAACTCCTATAATGTAATAACGTGTTCTTATCCGTTGGCTTAGTAAATAATTTAACTGCTAATGTGCCCTGTACATTTTTGATGGTAATATCCAAAAAGTTAACTGCACTATTATTGTAGTGTACCGTAAATCTAAGATTTTGATCTCCCAGGTTAAGCCATTCTAGAAATTGTAACAGAATGGTTTCCTCACCCTCCCAGATGAAGAAAATATCATCAATGAAGCGGCGCCACAACAGGATGTTCTCATAGAATGGCGCCACTTCATTGAAGATATGTCTGTCCTCAAAGTTGCCAACATATAGGCATGCCAACCTGGGAGCACATGTCGCTCCCATACTGGTGCCCTTACATTGGAGATACAGATCTTCTTTAAATAAGACCATATTATTCTTAAGCACCAGGGTAATACAGTCGATGATAAATTCCTTGTTAGCACCTCTCAGATCTTCAGGGGTCAAAATCTCACTGATAACTTTAATAGTATCGTCCTGCGGAATGTTTGTGTACAAGGCTTCTATGTCGAGGGTCACCAACCATTTTCTATCTTCATTAAAGGTGGTTCCCTCAATCATAGAGATAATGTGAGCTGAATCTCTCACATAAGACTCCTGCTTTAAAACTAAGGGCTTCAAAAAAGTATCAGCATATTGGCTAAAAGGTTCCAGCAAAGAGCCAATCCCACTGACTATGGGTCGCATGGGAGGGTCTTTTTCATTCTTATGAATTTTGGGTAACCCATAAATCGCTGGAGTGATGGCATTTTCATTTTTAAGGAACCTTAATTCTGCTTCACAAATCCAATTGTTGTTGTCTGCTTTAATGAGAATATCAGCTACCTGTTTCTTTAAATTATCCATTTTGGAATGGGGTACTCTGGTGTAATGGTCCACGACACCAAGGAGTATCAACATCCTTCTGTCGTAATCCTCTGTGTCGAAGACAACCACACCACCCCTTTATCAGCTGGTTTGATGGTTAAATTCATATCATCTTTTAAGGACTTCATAACTATTCTAAGATTACTAGACATATTATTAAGATCAGGGTGTGCTTCTCTAACCAATTTCTTGACCTTTGTATCTACCGCCCATTCAAAAGTTTCTACATTTTTACACACCTGAGCAATAGCCGGTGTAAAGGTGGATTTGCCTTTAAGGCCGGAAATATTATCTGGAGCTACATAATCCCTGTTCTCAAAAAACCTACTCAGTCTGATCTTTCTAAAAAATGCCCTCAAATCCTTCTCTAAAGTGAATTTGTTAACCTTAGTTGTAGGTGCGAAGGTAAACCCTCTCCCTAGAACCTCAACTTCATCCTGTGTTAAATCCCTTCTTGAAAGATTAATGATAGGGATTTTATTACTACCTTGGTCTAACGCCAATATCTCTGATTACGTGTTTTGAGATATTCCTGGGGTGGGTTCCGCTGATATTGGCCTCTCCCCTGATTTTGATTTTGATTTGGGTTTATCCTTGATCCCCTCCTCTGGCGATGTTCTAAAAAATCCCCATAATTATTACGCGGGGCATGCCCACTTTGGTCAGTGCTCGAGGGCCCCTCTTCTTCACTACTTGAACCCGAGGTATCCGAGAAGGTAACTCCCTTCTTACCCCCTCTAGAATAGATGGGCCTTTGTTCATATTGTCTGTCATATCTTTGTTCTCTTGTTTGTTGAAAATAATCTTTTGTGGTATATGGGTAAACTAATTCAAGACTAAATTTATTCACATCCTTCTTCAGTTTAATAGTTTTTTTGTTTATTAGATATTCCTTATACCCATTAACTTCTTGGTTGAGATCATCTAAACGTCTTTTAGCATCTTCTAATGCTGTACTTTCATTAAGGATCCTCTCAATTTCTTCAATATCTTGTTTTTCAATAATGATCATCTCCTGTGCTGTTTCAATAATGAGTAGGATCCAATCGCGACTACATCTATTCGCAATATGTGTCCAGGTGTCTAAAATTTTTTTGATCTCAACAAATAAGCCGGGTTCATTTCTAACTTGTAATCCTATAGGAATTACCCCTGCTTTTAAATATTCGATAAGGAATTCCGCATGCAACTCCGTGCGCACTAGTTTCTTTTTTAAATTTAGGGCTTTACCCCATTTATCATTATTCCCAGTTATTACCATGATTTTATTTCCTGTTTTAGATGAGGCTCCAATAATTTTATTATATTGGTCCTCCGAGAACCCAATTGTTTTAAATGGGTCCATTATCAGGTTATATAGGTATATTGCTGTTTAATAACAGTCAAGAAATCAAGCTCTCCAACCAACTGGTTGTACTAAACACCTTGAAACCAAGGAGAGGGGCTCTTCTAGTCCGAAGGAACAGAGCACCAAATTAACTAAATAGTTATAAAACGAGATTCCCTCCGGAACAGGTCAACCTATTCCTATCTAGGAATAGTAGCACTTTAAACAATTATATCAGGCACTCAACATCAAACACCACAGTATTCAATATTTAAAAATTTGAAGCACTCTACTCGAAGTGTGAAAGTACTTATGCACAAGTTTTAATACATCATATATAAACATTATTCACATCAATTCATAAAAATACATTAAAATTACAGTACATATGTAACATCATTTCAAAAACACAGAATAAAAAATGAGAGACTCCTGACTAACTCAGTGAGTACAAAATAAAAAAATATATAATAAACAGACCCCCTAGTGAGGAAATGTATACAAGACAATGAATTTTGCCTTTGAGTGGTTAATTTGAGACGTATTATGACAGCACCTAGCAGGGTATAATCTTCCCTGTATATATTGCCACTGCCACACCACAAATTTAACAAAAACCAATGCGTCGACGCGTTTCGGTGGTAATCTATGTATAAAGCCACCTTCTTCAGGACTAAAGTATTCTTTCCTCATCCAAAATTCAATTATAAACCAGTGCCGCTGCACTCAGGTTGGTGAGGCTCCCTCATGTATATGATAAAATGCACTAGTAATAGCTGAAAAATATTTCAAACAACCCAAATTAAACTCCCATCTTATTCCATAATTTATAGGATAGTTCTGTCAATTAAGCAGAAACACATTTTACTTATATAATCGATCTTCTAGACAGACACCTCCCTATAGTGGAGTGAGTCCCATATTATTTTATTACTGAGATCACTATGACAATTAAAAAATGTTATATCGCATTTTTGAATATCTCACCTTGGGTTGAAAAATATAAACGGATACCCAATCTCTTCGTCAGTTAAAAACCGGAACACATCTCGGTTAATCTGCTAAGAACAAATATTTAAAAAGAAGCTATATCTACATCTAATTCATATATTAACTGGAAAATTTACAATCAGTTTTTATAGGTGTAGTCTATGCATCCTGTGTCTCACCTTATGTTTGTTTTGCAGACCGTAGAATTCGAAATAGAGGGCAACCAATAAATCTTCTCATTCTATTTAACCGGAGCACATCTGTGTAAGCTGTAAAATTATACACAATAACTATTTTTAGCTTACTTATGAGGGGTATTACATATGTTAAATTGCCCCCTTATTCAGCCCAATAAAATTATAACTTCTTTTTAACCGTTCAGTCAATATTATATCAGGTACACAAATATATAACTCGTGGTCATTTATTGTCTATTCCTTTATTATGTATGCGTGCCAATTCAAATTAATAAAGCACGCATACCAAGAAAAAAGAGCATATGAAATATTTCTGTCTCTCACATGTTTTAAACTTTAAAGTTGGAAAAACAAAAATATTTTCTTTATCCTACTTATATATTATAATTGCTATACATCCAGTGTCATTATAGCTACTCTAAGCCTCAACTCTTATTATCTTTATGGCACTAATGACCCCACAAACTTCGGCGTCCCCAACTAACAAAGTTAACTTTACTTGTACTTTTTAATGATCAGTTCCTATATTATATAAACGTGTTAGTTTAAGGGAAATTTTCGCACACATATCGTGAGAGAGCACATAAAGTTATTCTCTGTCGCACATTTGGACATAGCAATAGGAAAAGAAAAAAGCATTTTTCTGCGCTAAACGTACGGAGTTGTAAAACTACCCATACCACTAACTCCCCTTACCTTTATAGCTCTAGAGATCCCGCATACTCCGGCATTACCGTTTCATGGAGCCAGCAAACATTATGGGACACCGACAGCGTACGCTATTTATATGGCGTATTTCACCTAATTGAGTAGATGCTTTTTAATGACGTCATCTGGTAGCCGGGTGCTCTCTAGATGGATCGTATTATACAGCCTAATCCTATGTAGAAAAGTCCCGCCATATTGGAAATAGGTCCATTATATATCCAAATCAGAGTTACATCAAGCATAACCCCATTGTTTGGTCTATATAGAGTCAAAACATAAAAAACAAAATATGCTATTTATTAACCAATCAATAATAATAATTTCAAGAATTATTAGAAAATTATAAAAAAAAAAATTTAAAAACGCAATAAATCAAAATTAGTTTCGAAGAAGCCTAAAAAGTGACATCTTCATTTTAAAAGCGATTCTATACTGTAAAGGTGCAGAATGCCAGATATACATATCTAATCAATAAATGGAACTACTGCACTAACTTGGTTATAATTATATGCATTCACCGTGTCTAACTGTGAGTGAACCAACTTCCAATTGAGGACACGTATTTTATTTATTTTTACACATGCCGCATTTTTACTTAAAGGAAGCGTTTTAAAGATGACGGTGTAAAAAATTCACCTTAATCTTTGAATCTATTCCAAGTTTTTATTCACTCATCTTATTTAATAACTAGATAACAAATAATAGGTTAGTGCCCTGTTAGTCACATTCCTTCAATTCAGCTTTCCAAGTGCAAATAGTATAATTCAAAGCCCCTTATGTTCATTCACTAACTTCACCATGGTAACACAATAGTGCCAGACATAGTATAGAGCACTATCATATATATGTCCCATGGCCTTAACTAAGTTACATATCTAAAAGTAGAGATCCTGTCCTGAGACCTTATTTAGATTACCAATTTTAGCCAGTCTTCCCTAGTGTTCAGACCTTTATCAATGGTATCTAAAATCGAGATGTACCACTGCTCCCTTTTTTCCTCTTGATTTCAGTGTTACCACCCCTTTTGTCAGTGACAATTTTTTCAATCACAAACCATTCAAACTCCGTATGTTTGTGTTTTGCCAGATAATAATGCTCCACTAACGGTGCATTATGTTTTTGGGTCTTCAGGGCTGACCGATGTTCCAGTAACCGGAGTCTAAGTTCTCTTCCAGTTTCACCCACATATGCTAGCCCACAGGGACAGCGTAGTAGGTATACTACATTACAGCTTCTACAGTTGTTTAAACTTTTAGCGTTCATTGTGTAACCATTGTAAGAAAATGTCTTGGTTACCAAACAATGATCACAAATACTGCAGGTTCCACATCTATAATTACCTAGAGCTCTGCTCATCTGAAGGTTACTCTGTGTCAAGGGGCATGGAGCTCTATAGGTATTAACCAAACTCTTGCGAATATTATCATTTCGCTTAAAAGCGAAGAGTGGTTTAGGAAGTATGATATCATTACCCTCATTTAAAATGCTCCAATTTGAATTGACAACATTTTTCAGCTTATTGCTGATATTAGAGAACTGGCTTACAAAAACAATTCTCTTATTTGAAGCCATATCTTTTTTGTTATTTACTTGTGGATACTGTTCTAACATGCTATCCCAATTATAGAACCTAGCTCGTTTGAAAGCATGTCTTATTAGTTTCTTTGGATATCCACGATCTAGGAGTTTACATTTTATATTGTCTGAATGTTTATAAAAATCCTCTAAGGAGGAACAATTTCTCCGCAAGCGGAGAAACTGGCCAAACGGTATAATGTCCCTCTGTGCCCGAGGGTGATAACTCCTATAATGTAATAACGTGTTCTTATCTGTTGGCTTAGTAAATAATTTAACTGCTAATGTGCCCTGTACATTTTTGATGGTAATATCCAAAAAGTTAACTGCACTATTATTGTAGTGTACCGTAAATCTAAGATTTTGATCTCCCAGGTTAAGCCATTCTAGAAATTGTAACAGAATGGTTTCCTCACCCTCCCAGATGAAGAAAATATCATCAATGAAGCGGCGCCACAACAGGATGTTCTCATAGAATGGCGCCACTTCATTGAAGATATGTCTGTCCTCAAAGTTGCCAACATATAGGCATGCCAACCTGGGAGCACATGTCGCTCCCATACTGGTGCCCTTACATTGGAGATACAGATCTTCTTTAAATAAGACCATATTATTCTTAAGCACCAGGGTAATACAGTCGATGATAAATTCCTTGTTAGCACCTCTCAGATCTTCAGGGGTCAAAATCTCACTGATAACTTTAATAGTATCGTCCTGCGGAATGTTTGTGTACAAGGCTTCTATGTCGAGGGTCACCAACCATTTTCTATCTTCATTAAAGGTGGTTCCCTCAATCAGAGAGATAATGTGAGCTGAATCTCTCACATAAGACTCCTGCTTTAAAACTAAGGGCTTCAAAAAAGTATCAGCATATTGGCTAAAAGGTTCCAGCAAAGAGCCAATCCCACTGACTATGGGTCGCATGGGAGGGTCTTTTTCATTCTTATGAATTTTGGGTAACCCATAAATCGCTGGAGTGATGGCATTTTCATTTTTAAGGAACCTTAATTCTGCTTCACAAATCCAATTGTTGTTGTCTGCTTTAATGAGAATATCAGCTACCTGTTTCTTTAAATTATCCATTTTGGAATGGGGTACTCTGGTGTAATGGTCCACGACACCAAGGAGTATCAACATCCTTCTGTCGTAATCCTCTGTGTCGAAGACAACCACACCACCCCCTTTATCAGCTGGTTTGATGGTTAAATTCATATCATCTTTTAAGGACTTCATAACTATTCTAAGATTACTAGACATATTATTAAGATCAGGGTGTGCTTCTCTAATCAATTTCTTGACCTTTGTATCTACCGCCCATTCAAAAGTTTCTACATTTTTACACACCTGAGCAATAGCCGGTGTAAAGGTGGATTTGCCTTTAAGGCCGGAAATATTATCTGGAGCTACATAATCCCTGTTCTCAAAAAACCTACTCAGTCTGATCTTTCTAAAAAATGCCCTCAACTCCTTCTCTAAAGTGAATTTGTTAACCTTAGTTGTAGGTGCGAAGGTAAACCCTCTCCCTAGAACCTCAACTTCATCCTGTGTTAAATCCCTTCTTGAAAGATTAATGATAGGGATTTTATTACTACCTTGGTCTAACGCCAATATCTCTGATTACGTGTTTTGAGATATTCCTGGGGTGGGTTCCGCTGATATTGGCCTCTCCCTGATTTTGATTTTGATTTGGGTTTATCCTTGATCCCCTCCTCTGGCGATGTTCTAAAAAATCCCCATAATTATTACGCGGGGCATGCCCACTTTGGTCAGTGCTCGAGGGCCCCTCTTCTTCACTACTTGATCCCGAGGTATCCGAGAAGGTAACTCCCTTCTTACCCCCTCTAGAATAGATGGGCCTTTGTTCATATTGTCTGTCATATCTTTGTTCTCTTGTTTGTTGAAAATAATCTTTTGTGGTATATGGGTAAACTAATTCAAGACTAAATTTATTCACATCCTTCTTCAGTTTAATAGTTTTTTTGTTTATTAGATATTCCTTATACCCATTAACTTCTTGGTTGAGATCATCTAAACGTCTTTTAGCATCTTCTAATGCTGTACTTTCATTAAGGATCCTCTCAATTTCTTCAATATCTTGTTTTTCAATAATGATCATCTCCTGTGCTGTTTCAATAATGAGTAGTATCCAATCGCGACTACATCTATTCGCAATATGTGTCCAGGTGTCTAAAATTTTTTTGTTCTCAACAAATAAGCCGGGTTCATTTCTAACTTGTAATCCTATAGGAATTACCCCTGCTTTTAAATATTCGATAAGGAATTCCGCATGCAACTCCGTGCGCACTAGTTTCTTTTTTAAATTTAGGGCTTTACCCCATTTATCATTATTCCCAGTTATTACCATGATTTTATTTCCTGTTTTAGATGAGGCTCCAATAATTTTATTATATTGGTCCTCCGAGAACCCAATTGTTTTAAATGGGTCCATTATCAGGTTATATAGGTATATTGCTGTTTAATAACAGTCAAGAAATCAAGCTCTCCAACCAACTGGTTGTACTAAACACCTTGAAACCAAGGAGAGGGGCTCTTCTAGTCCGAAGGAACAGAGCACCAAATTAACTAAATAGTTATAAAACGAGATTCCCTCCGGAACAGGTCAACCTATTCCTATCTAGGAATAGTAGCACTTTAAACAATTATATCAGGCACTCAACATCAAACACCACAGTATTCAATATTTAAAAATTTGAAGCACTCTACTCGAAGTGTGAAAGTACTTATGCACAAGTTTTAATACATCATATATAAACATTATTCACATCAATTCATAAAAATACATTAAAATTACAGTACATATGTAACATCATTTAAAAAACACAGAATAAAAAATGAGAGACTCCTGACTAACTCAGTGAGTACAAAATAAAAAAATATATAATAAACAGACCCCCTAGTGAGGAAATGTATACAAGACAATGAATTTTGCCTTTGAGTGGTTAATTTGAGACGTATTATGACAGCACCTAGCAGGGTATAATCTTCCCTGTATATATTGCCACTGCCACACCACAAATTTAACAAAAACCAATGCGTTGACGCGTTTCGGTGGTAATCGATGTATAAAGCCACCTTCTTCAGGACTAAAGTATTCTTTCCTAATCCAAAATTCAATTATAAACCAGTGCCGCTGCACTCCAGGTTAGTGAGGCTCCCTCATGTATATGATAAAATGCACTAGTAATAGCTGAAAAATATTTCAAACAACCCAAATTAAACTCCCATCTTATTCCATAATTTATAGGATAGTTCTGTCAATTAAGCAGAAACACATTTTACTTATATAATCGATCTTCTAGACAGACACCTCCCTATAGTGGAGTGAGTCCCATATTATTTTATTACTGAGATCACTATGACAATTAAAAAATGTTATATCGCATTTTTGAATATCTCACCTTAGGTTGAAAATATAAACGGATACCCAATCTCTTCGTCAGTTAAAAACCGGAACACATCTCGGTTAATCTGCTAAGAACAAATATTAAAAAAGAAGCTATATCTACATCTAATTCATATATTAACTGGAAAATTTACAATCAGTTTTTATAGTTGTAGTCTATGCGTCCTGTGTCTCACCTTATGTTTGTTTTGCAGACCTTAGAATTCGAAATAGAGGGCAACCGATAAATCTTCTCATTCTATTTAAACGGAGCACATCTGGGTAGGCTGTAAAATTATACACAATAACTATTTTTAGCTTACTTATGAGGGGTATTACATATGTTAAATTGCCCCCTTATTCAGCCCAATAAAATTATAACTTCTTTTTAACCGTTCAGTCAATATTATATCAGGTACACAAATATATAACTCGTGGTCATTTATTGTCTATTCCTTTATTATGTATGCGTGCCAATTCAAATTAATAAAGCACGCATACCAAGAAAAAAGAGCATATGAAATATTTCTGTCTCTCACACGTTTTAAACTTTGAAGTTGGAAAAACAAAAATATTTTCTTTATCCTACTTATATATTATAACCGCTATACACCCAGTGTCATTATAGCTACTCTAAGCCTCAACTCTCATTATCTTTATGGCACTAATGACCCCACAAACTTCGGCGTCCCCAACTAACAAAGTTAACTTTACTTGTACTTTTTAACGATCAGTTCCTATATTATATAAACGTTTTAGTTTAAGGGAAATTTTCGCACACATATCGTGAGAGAGCACATAAAGTTATTCTCTCTCGCACATTTGGACATAGCAATAGGAAAAGAAAAAAAGCATTTTTCTGCGCTAAACGTACGGAGTCGTAAAACTACCCATACCACTAACTCCCCTTACCTTTATAGCTCTAGAGATCCCGCATACTCCGGCATTACCGCTTCATGGAGCCAGCAAACATTATGGGACACCGACAGCGTACGCTATTTATATCTCGTATTTCACCTAATTGAGTAGACGCTTTTTAATGATGTCACCTGGTAGCCGGGTGCTCTCTAGATGGATCGTATTATACAGCCTAATCCTATGTAGAAAAGTCCCGCCATATTGGAAATAGGTCCATTATATATCCAAATCAGAGTTACATCAAGCATAACCCCATTGTTTGGTCTATATAGAGTCAAAACATAAAAAACAAAATATGCTATTTATTAACCAATCAATAATAATAATTTAAAGAATTATTAGAAAATTCTAAAAAAAAAAAAATTTAAACGCAATAAATCAAAATTTAGTTTTGAAGAAGCCTAAAAAGTGACATCTTCATTTTAAAAACGGTTCTATACTGTAAAGGTGCAGAATGCCAGATATACATATCTAATCAATAAATGGAACTACTGCACTAACTTGGTTATAATTATATGCATTCACCGTGTCTAACTGTGAGTGAACCAACTTCCAATTGAGGACACGTATTTTATTTATTTTTACACATGCCGCATTTTTACTTAAAGGAAGCATTTTAAAGATGACGGTGTAAAAAATTCACCTTAATCTTTGAATCTATTCCAAGTTTTTATTCACTCATCTTATTTAATAACTAGATAACAAATAATAGGTTAATGCCCTGTTAGTCACATTCCTTCAATTCAGCTTTCCAAGTGCAAATAGTATAATTCAAAGCCCCTTATGTTCATTCACTAACTTCACCATGGTAACACAATAGTGCCAGACATAGTATAGAGCACTATCATATATATGTCCCATGGCTTTAACTAAGTTACATATCTAAAAGTAGAGATCCTGTCCTGAGACCTTATTTAGATTACCAATTTTAACCAGTCTTCCCTAGTGTTTAGACCTTTATCAATGGTATCTAAAATCGAGATGTACCACTGCTCCCTATTTTTCCTCTTGATTTCAGTGTTACCACCTCTTTTGTCAGTGACAATTTTTTCAATCACAAACCATTCAAACTCCGTATGCTTGTGTTTTGCCAGATAATAATGCTCCACTAACAGTGCATTATGTTTTTGGGTCTTCAGGGCTGACCGATGTTCCAGTAACCGGAGTCTAAGTTCTCTTCCAGTTTCACCCACATATGCTAGCCCACAGGGACAGCATAGTAGGTATACTACATTACAGCTTCTACAGTTGTTTAAACTTTTAGCATTCATAGTGTAACCATTGTAAGAAAATGTCTTGGTTACCAAACAATGATCACAAATACTGCAGGTTCCACATCTATAATTACCTAGAGCTCTGCTCATCTGAAGGTTACTCTGTGTCAAGGGGCATGGAGCTCTATAGGTATTAACCAAACTCTTGCGAATATTATCATTTTGCTTAAAAGCGAAGAGTGGTTTAGGAAGTATGATATCATTACCCTCATTTAAAATGCTCCAATTTGAATTGACAACATTTTTCAGCTTATTGCTGATATTAGAGAACTGGCTTACAAAAACAATTCTCTTATTTGAAGCCATATATTTTTTGTTATTTACTTGTGGATACTGTTCTAACATGCTATCCCGATTATAGAATCTAGCTCGTTTGAAAGCATGTCTTATTAGTTTCTTTGGATATCCACGATCTAGGAGTTTACATTTTAAATTGTCTGAATGTTTATAAAAATCCTCTAAGGAGGAACAATTTCTCCGCAAGCGGAGAAACTGGCCAAACGGTATATTGTCCCTCTGTGCCCGAGGGTGATAACTCCTATAATGTAATAACGTGTTCGTATCCGTTGGCTTAGTAAATAATTCAACTGCTAATGTGCCCTGTACATTTTTGATGGTAATATCCAAAACGTTAACTGCACTATTATTGTAGTGTACCGTAAATCTAAGATTTTGATCTCCCAGGTTAAGCCATTCTAGAAATTGTAACAGAATGGTTTCCTCACCCTCCCAGATGAAGAAAATATCATCAATGAAGCGGCGCCACAACAGGATGTTCTCATAGAATGGCGCCACTTCATTGAAGATATGTCTGTCCTCAAAGTTGCCAACATATAGGCATGCCAAGCTGGGAGCACATGTCACTCCCATACTGGTGCCCTTACATTGGAGATACAGGATTTGAGGGCATTTTTTAGAAAGATCAGACTGAGTAGGTATTTTGAGAACAGGGATTATGTAGCTCCAGATAATATTTCTGGCCTTAAAGGCAAATCCACCTTTACACTGGCTATTGCTCAGGTGTGTAAAAATGTAGAAACTTTTGAACGGGGGTAGATACAAAGGTCAAGAAATTGGTTAGAGAAGCACACCCTGATCTTAATAATATGTCTAGTAATCTTAGAATAGCTATGAAGTCCTTAAAAGATGATATGAATTTAACCATCAAACCAGCTGATAAAGGGGGTGGTGTGGTTGTCTTCGACACAGAGGATTACGACAGAAGGATGTTGATACTCCTTGGTGTCGTGGACCATTACACCAGAGTACCCCATTCCAAAATGGATAATTTAAAGAAACAGGTAGCTGATATTCTCATTAAAGCAGACAACAACAATTGGATTTGTGAAGCAGAATTAAGGTTCCTTAAAAATGAAAATGCCATCTCTCCAGCGATTTTTGGGTTACCCAAAATTCATAAGAATGAAAAAGACCCTCCCATGTGACCCATAGTCAGTGGGATTGGCTCTTTGCTGGAACCTTTTAGCCAATATGCTGATACTTTTTTGAAGCCCTTAGTTTTAAAGCAGGAGTCTTATGTGAGAGATTCAGCTCACATTATCTCTATGATTGAGGGAACCACCTTTAATGAAGATAGACAATGGTTGGTGACCCTCGACATAGAAGCCTTGTACACAAACATTCTGCAGGACGATACTATTAAAGTTATCAGTGAGATTTCGACCGCTGAAGACCTGAGAGGTGCTAACAAGGAATTTATCATCGACTGTATTACCCTGGTGCTTAATAATAATATGTTCTTATTTAAAGAAGATCTGTATCTCCAATGTAAGGGCACCAGTATGGGAGCGACATGTGCTCCCAGCTTGGCATTCCTATATGTTGGCAACTTTGAGGACAGACATATCTTCAATGAAGTGGCGCCATTCTATGAGAACATCCTGTTGTGGCGCCACTTCATTGATGATATTTTCTTCATCTGGGAGGGTGAGGAAACCATTCTGTTACAATTTCTAAAATGGCTTAACCTGGGAGATCAAAATCTTAGATTTACGGTACACTACAATAATAGTGCAGTTAACTTTTTGGATATTACCATCAAAAATGTACAGGGCACATTAGCAGTTGAATTATTTACTAAGCCAACGGATAAGAACACATTATTATATTATAGGCGTTATCACCCTCGGGCACAGAGGGACAATATACCGTTTGGCCAGTTTCTCCGCTTGCGGAGAAATTGTTCCTCCTTAGAGGATTTTTATAAACATTCAGACAATATAAAATGTAAACTCCTAGATCGTGGATATCCAAAGAAACTAATAAGACATGCTTTCAAACGAGCTAGGTTCTATAATCGGGATAGCATGTTAGAACAGTATCCACAAGTAAATAACAAAAAAGATATGGCTTCAAATAAGAGAATTGTTTTTGTAAGCCAGTTCTCTAATATCAGCAATAAGCTGAAAAATGTTGTCAATTCAAATTGGAGCATTTTAAATGAGGGTAATGATATCATACTTCCTAAACCACTCTTCGCTTTTAAGCGAAATGATAATATTCGCAAGAGTTTGGTTAATACCTATAGAGCTCCACGCCCCTTGACACAGAGTAACCTTCAGATGAGCAGAGCTCTAGGTAGTTATAGATGTGGAACCTGCAGTATTTGTGATCATTGTTTGGTAACCAAGACATTTTCTTACAATGGTTACACTATGAACGCTAAAAGTTTAAACAACTGTAGAAGCTGTAATGTAGTATACCTACTACGCTGTCCCTGTGGGCTAGCATATGTGGGTGATACTGGAAGAGAACTTAGACTCCGGTTACTGGAACATCAGTCAGCCCTGAAGACCCAAAAACATAATGCACCGTTAGTGGAGCATTATTATCTGGCAAAACACAAACATACGGAGTTTGAATGGTTTATGATTGAAAAAATTGTCACTGACAAAAGGGGTGGTAACACTGAAATCAAGAGGTAAAATAGGGAGCAGTGGTACATCTCGATTTTAGAGACCATTGATAAAGGTCTGAACACTAGGGAAGACTGGTTAAAATTGGTAATCTAAATAAGGTCTCAGGACAGGATCTCTACTTTTAGATATGTAACTTAGTTAAAGCCATGGGACATATATATGATAGTGCTCTATACTATGTCTGGCACTATTGTGTTACCATGGTGAAGTTAGTGAATGAACATAAGGGGCTTTGAATTATACTATTTGCACTTGGAAAGCTGAATTGAAGGAATGTGACTAACAGGACATTAACCTATTATTTGTTATCTAGTTATTAAATAAGATGAGTGAATAAAAACTTGGAATAGATTCAAAGATTAAGGTGAATTTTTACACCGTCATCTTTAAAACGTTTCCTTTAAGTAAAAATGCGGCATGTGTAAAAATAAATAAAATACGTGTCGTAAATTGGAAGTTGGCTCACTCACAGTTAGACACGGTGAATGCATATAATTATAACCAAGTTAGTGCAGTAGTTCCATTTATTGATTAGATATGTATATCTGGCATTCTGCACCTTTACAGTATAGAATCGCTTCTAAAATGAAGATGTCACTTTTTAGGCTTCTTCTAAACTAATTTTGCTTTATTGCGTTTTAATTTTTTTTTTTTAAATAATTTTCTAATAATTCTTAAAATTATTATTATTGATTGGTCAATAAATAGCATATTTTGTTTTTTATGTTTTGACTCTATATAGACCAAACAATGGGGTTATGCTTGATGTAACTATGATTTGGATATATAATGGACCTATTTCCAATATGGCGGGACTTTTCTACATAGGATTAGGCTGTATAATACGATCCATCTAGAGAGCACCCGGCTACCAGGTGACGTCATTAAAAAGCGTCTACTCAATTAGGTGAAATACGCTATATAAATAGCGTACGCTGTCGGTGTCCCATAATGTTTGCTGGATCCATGAAGCGGTAATGCCAGAGTATGCGGGATCTCTAGAGCTATAAAGGTAAGGGGAGGTACTGGTATGGGTAGTTTTATGACTCCGTACGTTTAGCGCAGAAAAATGCTTTTTTTCTTTTCCTATTGCTATGTCCAAACGTGCGAGAGAGAATAACTTCATGTGCTCTCTCACGATATGCGTGCGAAAAGTTCCCTTAAACTAACACGTTTATATAATATAGGAACTGATCGTTAAAAAGTACAAGTAAAGTTAACTTTGTTAGTTGGGGATGCCGAAGTTTGTGGGGTCATTAGTGCCATAAAGATATTGAGAGTTGAGGCTTAGAGTAGCTATAATGACACTGGATGTATAGCGGTTATAATATATAAGTATATAAGTAGGATAAAGAAAATATTTGTGTTTTTCCAACTTCAAAGTTTAAAACGTGTGAGAGACAGAAATATTTCATATGCTCTTTTTTCTTGGTATGCGTGCTTTATTAATTTGAATTGGCACCGATACATAATAAAGGAATAGACAATAAATGACCACGAGTTATATATTTGTGTATCTGATAGAATATTGACTGAACGGTTAAAAAGAAGTTATAATTTTATTGGGCTGAATAAGGGGGCAATTTAACATATGTAATACCCCTCATAAGTAAGCTAAAAATAGTTATTGTGTATAATTTTAAGCCTTCCCAGATGTGCTCCAGTTAAATAGAATGAGAAGATTTATCGGTTGCCCTCTATTTCGAATTCTAAGGTCTGCAAAACAAACATAAGGTGAGACACAGGACGCATAGACTACAACTATAAAAACTGATTGTAAATTTTCCAGTTAATATATGAATTAGATGTAGATATAGCTTCTTTTTAAATATTTGTTCTTAGCAGATTAACCGAGATGTGTTCCGGTTTTTAACTGACGAAGAGATTGGGTATCCGTTTATATTTTTCAACCCAAGGTGAGATATTCAAAAAATGCGATATAACATTTTTTAATTGTCATAGTGATCTCAGTAATAAAATAATATGGGACTCACTCCACTATAGGGAGGTGTCTGTCTAGAAGATCGATTATATAAGTAAAATGTGTTTCTGCTTAATTGACAGAACTATCCTATAAATTATGGAATAAGAATAAGATGGGAGTTTAATTTGGGTTGTTTGAAATATTTTTCAGCTATTACTAGTGCATTTTATCATATACATGAGGGAGCCTCACCAACCTGAGTGCAGCGGCACTGGTTTATAATTGAATTTTGGATGAGGAAAGAATACTTTAGTCCTGAAGAAGGTGGCTTTATACATCGATTACCACCGAAACGCGTCAACGCATTGGTTTTTGTTAAATTTGTGGCGTGGCAGTGGCAATATATACAGTGAAGATTATACCCTGCTAGGTGCTGTCATAATACGTCTCAAATTAACCACTCAAAGGCAAAATTCATTGTCTTGTATAAAGTTCCTCACTAGGGGGTCTGTTTATTAAATATTTTTTTATTTTCTACTCACTGAGTTAGTCAGGAGTCTCTCATTTTTTATTCTGTGTTTTTTAAATGATGTTACATAATATGTACTGTAATTTTAATGTATTTTTATGAATTGATGTGAATAATTTTTATATATGATGTATTAAAACTTGTGCATAAGTGCTTTCACACTTCGAGTAGAGTGCTTCAAATTTTTAAATATTGAATACTGTGGTATTTGATGTTGAGTGCCTGATATAATTGTTTAAAGTGCTACTATTCCTAGATAGGAATAGGTTGACCTGTTCCGGAGGGAATCTCGTTTTATAACTATTTAGTTAATTTGGTGCTCTGTTCCTTTGGACTAGAAGAGCCCCTCTCCTTGGTTTCAAGGTGTAATGAGAATGAGAGAACACTTGCTGGTTTCATTACACAGGCTACACTTACCAGCAAAATCTTTTCAAGTAAAACAGCTTTTTAAAAAAAATCAATTACTAAACAACCCACAAATTCATGGCAGGTTACCTCTTCACATATGGTGATCACAACATTTTTTTTAAAACTGTGATTATGACCTGGACTCAGGCCCATAGATATGCTTTAGACATTTACCCTGCGTGAGCTTAGATTGAGATTAGATTGCATCCTGGATACATGTGCAAGTCACTGTGCTTCTGGTGCGTAACCCAATATTGATATATGATACTTGCTCATTATTACTATATAATCAGTGTGTGACTACAAAGGACACCACCCCCTCCAGGAAGTTGGTATCCCCTAAAACCTAGAGTAAGGATTTGTCATGTGTTTTTGATGGGGTTTTTTAAATTATAGAGATATAATTATTATGTTCTCTCTTTTTTCTTTTGGCCTGTGACAATTTCTGAAATAAATCAAATACTTATTTAGTTAGCAAAATAACTGCATGCCTGTTTTTAGGCCTCTGGTCCAGTCACGTATCACATATTAGAGCTTACAGTGGTTTGAAGTGAATTACACTTGAATGCCCACAATGTTTGTTGAAGAATATCCGGCATTCACTATAAAGACATCTGTTAGTTATATCCTGCATCGGTTTAATTCTGTCTGATGTGTTTTTCTTCTATTGAATTCTTCTCTATACAGGTTAACTCATTCTGGTAGACCAATATTACATGTATGGTTCACCATTTTTTCTAGTAGCATTTTTAAATCCAAAAGAATAGGGCTATTTCAGTACAAATATTGAATTTAGGGATCCTAGAGTCCTGATGAATGCCCTGGACTTGTTAGGAAACATAGCAAGGGCAGAAACATTCTAGCTGATATGAGACAGGTTGGAGCCATTGTCCTCTGTTTACCTGCTCAATACTGTTTTTAGATATACCCAGTGTCCTTATTAATAAATGTGGCTCACCGAGGAACCCTGAGGTATCTTTAATTGATCTGGATCCTGCTTCTATCCAGTAGTTTTCATTCAAGAACTCCCCGATACGGCCAAGTCTTCTAGGTAGGGTTGAGTCTGCCCGGGTGATACTGCCCTATCAGTGTGTGATTGGATGTCTGAGTGGCTGTATGGTTATGTGAGTGGGTGTATGAGTGGGTGTGTGAGTGGCTGTGTGAGTGGCTGTATTAGATAGTGAGTGGGTGTATACGTGACTGCGTGGGTCAGTTAGCGGCTGTGAGAGTGACTGCATAGGTGTGTGAGTAGGGGTATGAGTGGCTGTAAGAGTAAGGGAGTGGATGTGTGAGTGACTGTATGGGTGAGTGAGTAGCTGTTTAAGTGAGTGTGTGTGAGTGGAGGTATTAGAGAGTAAATGTCTGTGTGAGTGGCTATAAGGGTGAGTGTGAGTGATTGTATGGATGTGTGCATGCATATGTGAGTGTTTTCTGTGGGTGTGTGAGTGGTTGTATGGGTGAGTAAGTGGCTGTGTCAGTGGCTGTATGGGTAAGTAAGTGAGTATGTGAGTAGCTGTATTGGTGAATGAGTGGCAGTGTGAGCTTCTATTTGAGTCAGTATGTGGGTGTTTGTGAGTAACTATAGATTATTGAGTGGTTGTATGAGTTTCTGTATGAGTGATTGGGTGGGTGTATGAGTGATTGTAAGGGTGTATGAGTGGGTGCGTAATTATCTGTATGTCTGTATGACTGGATGTGTGAGTGGCTGTATTGCTGAGTGAGTAGGTGCATATGTGGCTGAATGGGTGAGTTAATGGGAGTGTGAGTGACCATGAGTGAGTGGCTCTATGAATGAGAGATTGGTTATGTGAGTGCTGATATGCGTCTATGAATGGGTATGTGAGGGGTTGTGTGGGAGTGGGAGTGGGAGTAGGAGTGGGTATTATGAGAGGTTTTATGAGGGTGTGAGTGGGTATGTGAGTAGTTCTGTGGATCAGTGATGTCTTTTGAGATGTCATCAGTGATGTTACTTGTCATGTCAAGAGTGATGTAATATGTGAGGTCATAAGCAGTGCATTGTGGGGATGTAAGTTGTAGTTAGCACACATAACTATAACTGTTGAAGTTCTATGGTTTTTTTATGAGTGAAATCTGAGCCTAACTAGAATGTCCCTGTAACTTTTGTTTTTTTAGTGATTTTTTTGTATTCTATATCCTAACTATAACATCCCTTTAACCTTTAGTTTTCTCAGTAAATTTCTATGTTTTTTTTTCAAATTCTATTTTCTAACTATAACATCCCTGTAACCTTTGCTTTTTAAGTGAATTGCTAAGGTTTTTTTAATTTGTAACCTGTAACCTTTGCGAGTAAGTGTGTGAGTGAGTGTATGAGTGTCTCAGTGGGTGTGTGAGTGAGTGTGTGAATGTCTCAATGGGTGTGTGAGTATCAGGGCCGGGCTGGGAACCAAAACCGGCCCTGGCAAACTGCTCGGCTGCCCTCCCCTGGGGTAGGGGGGGTGCAGCCGAGCTGTTTGCGAGGGCCGGTTTCAGCCGATTTTGTTACAGGGGACCGATATTGCCGACCCCCGGTAACAAAAACGGCCCCCAGGGGCCCAAAACCGGCCCCCACCCTAGCGGCCCACCGGGGAAATGCCTGGTGCCCGCTATGGCCAGTCCGACCCTGGTGAGTATCTGAATGATTCTGTCAGTGGGCACGTGAGTGTCTGACTGGGTGAATGAGTGTCTGAGTGGGACTGTGAGTGGATGTGAGAGCATCTAAGTGGGTTTCCTAGTGCCTCCATGTGTGTGTGAGTCAGTCTATGAGTGAGTACATGAGTGTCTGAGTAGGTATGTGAGTGGATGTGAGAGAGTATGACTGGGTCTGTATGTGGGTGGATGAGTGTATGAGTGGGTGTGTGAGTGGATGTACATGTCTGAGTGGGTCTGTGAATGTGTGCATGAGTGTCTGAGGATGTCTGTGCGTGGCTATGAAAGCATGTGAGTGGTTCTGTGAGTGGGTGCATGAGTGCCTGAGTGTGTTTGTGAGTGGGTGTGAGAGTGTTTGAGTATGTCTGTGAGAGGGTGCAAGAGTGTCTGAATGGGTCTTTGAGTGTCTGTCAGAGTGTCTGAGTGGGTCTGTGAGTGGGTGTATCAGTATCTGAGTGGGTGTGTCAGTGATTGTGTGAGTGCCTGGGTGTATGAGTGGGTATCTAAATATATGTGTGGGTGTGTCAGTGACTGGCCTACAACACAACCCCACCTGCCCCTTTATCCAAAAAGAGTCCACAGTTTTGCACAAAATATCTACCCAAGTGGAGTACTTTCCACTGGCGCAGCCCCCCTCCCCAGGCCGATTTCAGCCCCAGGGACCCCATCCTCTGGGGCCCAGCCACTACTTCCTGGGTAATCTGGAGCCTACATATGGCACCCAATGTGCATATTGGGGAACACGGGTGGAGCCTCAAGGCCCCCATGCTCCCAGCCAGCTCGCTGCCTCCTGCAGGAGCCGGCATTGCTATTGCACCCAAACTTGTACCCAAATATTAAAAAATTTACCAACTCGTGTTCCTGAACATGTAACAGGACAATTACCTTCTATCCCAACTCTAAAACGCCTCATAGCCAGAACTAAAAGATCTACTGCTCAAACACCACCACCCCCCAAACTTTTGCAGGAATAGAAATTTTACAAGAATACCCAATCACTCACAAAAATGAAAAATTCATTCTTTATGACAGCAATAGTCATGAAATAAGAATTATCATCTTTGCCACCAACTCCAACATTCAAAAGTTGAAAGAATGTGAAACATGGATGATGGATGGGACATTTAAAGTCTGTCCACAACCTTTTTATCAACTCTATACCATCCCGGGAGAATATGAAGAAACTGACATCCCCTTCACATACGCCCTACTGACCAACAAACAAAATACTACCTACATAGAACTCCTTACAACAATTAAACAACAAACAGAAAAAACTACTTCCCACAAAAAATAATAATAGATTTTGAGCAAGCAATGATTCAAGCAATTTTATAAATATATCCACATACTGCAATACAAGGTTGCTATTATCATTTCAACCAAAATATATGGAGACATCTCCAAAAATGTACCCAAAGTATACAATATGCCACAAAAAGCAACTTTGCTTACCAAATAAAAAAGACTAATAGCCCAGGCCTATGTACCTACAGCAGAAGTAGCCGACCACTGTCATATACTTATTGAAAGTCCTTTCTACCAAGCCAACGAAACAAAACTAACACCCTTGCTTGACTACTTTGAAGACACCCGGGTAGGAAGACTACATAGGTCAGTGCACCGAAGACAACCCAAATTACAAATACCCTGGTGGAATGTCCATGAAAGCACCCTAGCATAAAAATCTAAAACTAATAACCCAGTGGAAGGATGGCATAATGCCTTCCAAGCCACAATAGGAAAAGGACAACCAATTCTCCACAAACTAATATAAGTCATTAAAAAAGAACAAAGGGGCCCATTAGGATGTCGGGCGGAAGCACTACCGCCGTGCTGGCGGATGCAAAAACCACCAGTTACCGCCTGCACGCAGCAGTCCACACGCCCGCCCGATTACGATGCGAAAAGTCAGCCAAACAGCGCCGGCAAGCCAGCGACACCGTCCGCCATCAAAGTGCGCCCGTACACGTAGCGGCGCAGCACAATTGACACACACCGCCCGACGAAACACGTACCGCCCGGCGTACAAATTACGATGCCGCACACAAACTGAACCCACGGCTAAGAGACACTGTACGTCAAACCGAAGCGGTAACACGAACGCCGAGCACGGACACCGAAGAAGCGGCACCCCCGAGCATGAATCCAGCACTGCAGGCCCTCCCTATGCTCTATCTGATGCACCACCAAGGACGCAACGTACCGCGAAGACGCAGGTAGGCACACATACAACAAGTGCACGCAAACAGCGCACACAGTGCAAGGGTGGAAAAAGCAGACAACCCCCCACCCCCGCGTGTACACGACACATCTCCCATAGCATCCACATATGACACACAGGCCAAATTGTAACATCTCGTAACACATGTGTACACACCACCTGGGACTAGGAACCAACCACCCCGTCACGGCCCCAAAGCGGCGATGACGCTGCCACATATGCGCACAACGCAGAGGCCAACCGCAGCGCCATGCATGCGTCGCACACAGACACAGGGACACAACCAAGCAGCACACACACCAGCCCCACCCCGAATCCACAGACATGTCCCCAATGCCCAATTCACGGACAACACCCAACGTCACACAACCAACGCACACATGTCAGTGAAGTCACGCAACAGCAGGACACACCCCAGTGCAACAAACATGGCGAAGCACACAGCGGCGGCAACACCAACTAGGAGAAGCAGGGCCCCTTCGGGAAGAGGAACGCCAGTACCACACTGAAACACCCATACCACCCTGCACATATGAACAAGACATACAAAACGGAACACCAAAGAGCCCGGGGACCGACAACAGGTGGCCCAAGAATAACACTCACACACAAGGCCCAACGCAGAGCGGAAAGGCAGCCTGCCGCCCACACAAGGGAGAGCAGACAGCACTGAATGACCTTCCATTCCAACTCCGAAACCATAGCCCTACGAAAGAAGCCGGTGAATACAGCCATTGTCCAATAAAAGACCAACACAGGCATGCAGAGGAGACCGACCACAGGGCAGATAGCGCATATCACAGAAGAACACAACGGACGGGAAAGAATAAAGAAAACACTCCCCCATGTCGGCCCCATGCAAGTTAATTGGAAGGAGTCACACATCACTGACCTTGAACTGTCTGAGAAGCATGTGGGATGAGGGCCCGTGTCCTCCGCACAAGCCAACAGAACACAAGTCCTGTCTCCCTACGACTACACAGAGCTCACAGCAACCTCGGAGCGTGCACATTGCAGACTGCACACACAGCCGGAGCACGCCACCACAACGCACCGCTGCAAAATGGCAACCGCAACACACCTACCCAACTACGCCGGACAGGTCAAGCTGTACAAAACCAACCTGATACATATATTGGGATGCGAACTCCTGTCCCTGCTGAACGTAAGTTACCGACTGACTTACCGCATCACATTGTTCAGCTGCGTCATACCCGTCTTCTACTGTCGGAGGTGTCCCTACCAGCATCCCGTGGAGATGTGTCTCTCCAACCCGGCATGTCTAAAGGCGGACCTGCTAGCACTACTCCTCCCTCTGGACGCACACGACAGGGCCTGCTCTGCCTATGGGGGCATGGCGTATGTGGCCAACATCGCACCCGCACTGAAATGGGACCACTGTGCCTCCACACGACGGATCATCGAGCACAGCTACATCGAATGTCACCCAGCATGCCCCATCATGGTCCTCCAAGGGACAACTTACGAACAACACCTTGACAGCCACCATCCGCTACATTGGCTGGCAAACATAAACACCACCAATGACATGGAAGCCCTGCTGGACGGCATCGCATACCTGACAACCTGTAAATTCGTCGGACCCCAACGCAGGTTCCCCGATTGACCTATGATGTCCAACCCCGCACCCATGCTTAGCTTCCGCACGGACTGGCCAGTCACCACCACAACAGCCATACCAAACGACCGGCAACAATAACCACACCATCAACGACATCGCCATGACATCGGATATGACCGGGACATGCACACTGTTCCCCATCACATCCAGGAACACTGCATGCATCGTGGGAGGCAGTGGCATGGGGTCTGTGCATCGCACCCACATGGACGGAACTGCACGAACAACCAGGACACGACATGGATCCAGCGCCCATGGACACACACACCGCTCAGTGGACATGAATAGGTCGCCTGGAGTCTGTGGGTGCTGCACCCCTCCACCCCCGCCCCGGGAATCCCATACCAGGACCCTTGCACGGACGACAAGTGCAAACAACAACAACACGACCCCAGTGACTGTGACATGTCCAGTAACCACCACATTGCAACAACAAGTGGCACGCCACTGCATGCACGCAAGCACATGCCCTGATGTCATCTCACATGCACGCGTGCATGAGGAACAACTGCAGCAAACCTGTCACATGGAACTGAGATGGACTGTGCCCATGATGCCAAGCGGTCTGGTAGGCTACTTGTATACCGTCTGTGTCAAAGTCCGCAGCTCCGCAGCTATACGTAAATGTACATTAGCACAGCCTTGGCCAAGCAGATGTAACTCTGAAGCCCACATCCCACATGCAACAGCCAATCACATGTAACCCCACACCCTATCCCATTTGCAATCATGCTCAGTATATCCTCAACATGTATTCCGCTGCCAGTAGTGTCCACTATACTGCATCACAGAGGACAGAAGACTCAATATAATGTTTGAAACCAAAACTGTCTCCGCTGACTCATTTCACAAGTACGAATGAGAGAGGATGAGAGTATGTGAAGTACACGGCAGTCGTGACATGACCATGTAGTCCACTGGTATTGGATGTCAACGTAAATGAGTCGTGTGAAGTCGTATGAACTCAGTGCTCAGGTGGGTGGGTGCGACGGGTAGATGCGCACATGCCAAGTTGGAGCACGCCGTGTTGGGAGGGGTCATGAACAGTACACCACCGCTTCCCTGGGCATTGTGAGAGGACACCTGTCGGGGGGGAAGTGAACACGTGTGTGCACAGCAGCCGGGCACACGAACAATGCGGAACCAGGCGCACACGTCAGCCCACCCTCCGTGGACTAGCTGGATCCTGTTGTGCGCCCGCCATGCCCCTTGACAAGGCACACACAGCCCCAGTCGACCAGGTGTAACCCCAACATAGTCAATCCGCACAGGCGATACAGGGCACGGGATGGCAGTGGAGCATGGTGTGTGAGAGGTCTCCTCGCGCTCCTCCTGGTCATATCACGCAGGCAATAGAACCTCAACGTGTAGCATGGCACAAGTCAAATGGAAGTGTAGGGGGACGCACCTCAGCATGAGCAGCACTGACGTCACGGGAGGTGGCTCGCACCATCCCATCCATTGCCCATTATACCAACCACGCCACATGCCATTGCGACTAAGTGCAAGCGCGTGCGCCACCACCCCCGAGCCCTCCCCAGAGAGGCCAAAGAGTGAATGTGTGGGCCATCAGTCACAGACGGACGCGGCCTGGCCGCAAGGGCAGCCACAGCCACAGGGTGTCGCAGGTGGCGGATCCGGAAGGCGAAGACTGTGATGCATAGTCCATGCAGGCCGGGTCTCCATTTGGGGCACCACGCAGGTGGACGGCGTCCCGCCACACATCATACCCTGAGACAGCCCACACGTGCAACTGGACCCACACATACACTCCTTGCCCTCTCTGGTGCGAGCTTGGGGCTGCCTGTGCAAGCGCTAGCCTCGCAGGTGCACATGCATATTGGGGGAGCGAGGGGAGGACATGAGGGCTGGGGCGAAGATGACTGTATCACTGTCAGTGAGTACAAGGGATGACCCAGATGTGGAAAGGAAGAGACGTGTCCCGTGTGTACTGCAACTAGTCGCCAATCCAACTACCCCCCATGTCCGGAATGTAAGCCCGCACCTAGGCCCGCCCATCCGCCACATCGAATATACCACCAGCACAACAACCTTCCCATTCGAAACACTGACTGGGGGTGGCGACCAGTGAACAAACATGTGTAGCCTACCCACGCGTACATGTGGGCCCTCCATGATCCATGTCACCTGCGGCAAAGTCATGACATGCGCAATGAGGGTAGTGAGGTGAGCTGTCCGCCCCACGCACAGAAGGTGCATCAGCTCCACAGACCCAGCAGCGAGTCCAGCAGGGGTCACATGTGCAGGGGCAGCTGTGCCTGGTGTGAAGGCACATGCACATAGACAGCACATCGACCAATGTGTAGTCTGCCCACATCTACAGTCCATCATCATGCGGACATAGGAATTGTACACAGGGCAACACATCTTAGTGGGTGAACCCACCGTGACCAACAATGCGCAATCATCGACGTACCCGCCCTGTGCATGGCCCCCCACCCAACGGAGGCACATCCAGTGCCACCATCCCACACACACAAGCCTTCCACGGAACATGCTGTGTCCAATGGTCAGTACAGAGTCAGCGACCATCTGGTGGATCCTGAACAGGAGACACATGCACACACATGATAGCTCCCACTATGTACGTCTGCCACCTGGCACGTGCAATGTAACCTCTCACCTGTGACGTGTGACTGCAAGCACACAGCCGTCTTGGCATGGGGCTGTCAATGTGGACACCTGTCAATGTTTCGGGAGGTGTGATCCGTATAGTGCTGTACATAGGGTGCAGTGCTGACACCTACTACTGTCTCATATCCCCTCGTGCCACAGGTCCCACTTGTTTTGGCCGCTCAGCCTGTGCCCACATCGTCGTCGTCGTGTGCCATACTCATCCAGCCTCGGAAGCAGTGCCATGCTCAGCAGACATTCATGTTGCCGTGGCGTTGCCGCTTGACGAATATGCAGTCAGTCCCCATCAGCACGCCCCGCAAGTCATTGGGGCCTAGATCCCCATGTGCATGACCATGGCAGTGGTTTGCATCACTAGCCATTGCCATTGGTGGGAGACCTGTGTAAGTGTATTGTGGCCGTGCCGTCCCTGCTTGACAGCTGGGCTGTGACTCATGTGCTTGCTCAGTCATGTCAGTGATGTGAATGCGAAATTGCTATGTGTTGTGTTGCTTTGACATGTGTCCACTGCCATCTTCCCTAGGCGGAGACCGAACATTGACCGCCCATACCAATTGCTGGCGGACATGGAGGATACTGAGGTCATAAGGAAGTTTCGGCTGGACAGGCCAACCCTGCATCGACTGTGTGCCATGTTGGAACCCCATCATCGTCCCCGCAGGGTGTATCCGACAGCATTCACCCCCACGGCTAAGGTGATGGCCGCCATGCATTTCTTCGCCTCTGGGTCATTCCAGCACACAGTGGGCAGTGGAGGAGGGATGTCCCAGCCCATGTTCAGCAAGGTGCTGAGGGATGTACTGGCAGCCATGATGCTGTACCGAAACAGGTACATCAGATTCCCCAGGGCTCGTGAATTGGCGGCAGTGAAGGGTGCATTCTATGCCCTTGGCAGGATCCCACACGTCGTTGGTGCCATTGATTGCACACATGTTGGCCTTGTTCCACCACAGGCCACTGAGCACCTGTACCGCAACAGGAAGCACACGCACTCCCTGAATGTGCAAGTGGTGTGCCTTGCGGACATGGTGATAACCCACGTGTGTGCAAAGTTCCCAGGCTCGGCCCATGACGCACACGTAATGCGCAACAGCATCTTGCCACGACTGATGTCCAATCTGCAACAGGATCGTGGCTGTATTGTCGGTGAGTATGTGGAGTGGTGTAGCGTGCTGGTTGTGCGATGCTGTCCCCTGTCCAGTTGGAATAGCAACGGTTCTCTGTGTCCCTCACACCCAGGTGACTCTGCGTACCCGAATGGGGCATGGCTGCTCAGTCCATTGAGGAATCCTCGCACCCCAGCAGACGATCGCTACAATGAGGCACATGGGAGGACCAGACGTGTGGTCGAGCGTACCTTTGGCCTCCTCAAGTCCAGGTTCAGGTGCCTGGACCGCACCGGGGTGCGCTGGTGTACTCCCCACAGAAGGTGTGCCAGATAGTGGTGGCGTGCTGCATGCTGCACAATCTGGCCATTCGGAAGCAGATCCCCCTCATTGTGGATGACGGAGATCAACCAGGGCCCCAGCCCGCAGACCAGGACAGCTCGAGTGAGGAGGACAGCGGAGAGGAGGAAGCTGGGAATGTGCGCCAGCAGCTCATCACCCGCTACTTCACTTGACGGTGAGTGTCCATGTACGACGGCTGATGTGTCTGTATTTGTGCAGGTGTGTGTGTGCTGTGTCAGGGTGGCCTTTTGTTCACTGCGTGCTGTGTGTCAACGCTCCATGCCCAGGTTAGTATGCCACTGATGGTGGCTGTGGCATTGTGCCCTATTGCTCTGTGCGATGTGTGTACATTGCTTGTAGTTGTTGACATGTACTGTGTGATGGGTGTGTGACACACTCATTGAATGTGCTCCTGTTCTGTCTCCCACCCCTAGGTCACTACAGGCCCTCCGGTTCCATTGCCATGCCACGCATCAGGTGCCGTTCCGCTCAAGGTGGCCGTTGTATTCCGTACAATTAAAACACAGGGCACAGACAGCAGTTTGTGGAAGAGGTGCATTTATTTCAAACTGTGACATGTGATTGTGTGTAAGGTGATGACAAAAGTGGTGCGTGCAGTGACAATGAGCTGTCGGTCATGGCTGCATGATGCTCAGGGTGTACCCACTGGTTCTATGTCCATAGTCCAACACACACATGCCATCCAGATGGCTGTGTGGAGTGGGATCGTAGTCCAAGTCAATGCAGTGGGTGGTCAAGGAAGGCTGGCTGGCTGCCTCACTTGCGTCTGGAGCGTGCGAAGTCCTCCCGGGAGATCTGTTTCCACTTCGGACGGCCCCTTCCACGTTTGCGAGGGGGGTGCCTGCTTGCGACATGCTGGTGGTTGAGGTGTGCTCACTGGCTGTGGACGCAGGGGAACTGGACACTGCTGCTCGACCCTGCGCCCCGGCAGGTGGTGGCGGAGGGGAGCTGCTGTCCCTGGCTGTGACCTCACCGCCACCACCAGCTGGCCCATGAGGTCCACGAGTTGGCCCATACGGGCGTCCATGGACCTCAGCACCCCCAGCACCTCACGCGTGTCTGTAGCTGACCTGGCCCATTGTCCTTGGGCCTCTTCATAGGCCCCAAGGACTCTGGCCATTTGAGGCAGGGCATGGCTCCCAGGGGAGGCTGGCGTTTCCCTGACCCTGCTCCTCCTACCAGTCCTGCTGCCACCGGCCCTGCCCACTAGCCACATTGCTCACCACGGTTCTCGCCCTGGATCCCAGGGTGGATCCAGTCGTCCGGGCCACCACCTGCGCTGGGGCTGGGGCCAGCGAAGACGTGGTGGCGGTTGCGGCAGTGGTAGTGGCCGCAATGACCGTGGGTGTGGCCGCAATGACCGTGGGTGTGGCCGCAATGCCCGTGGGTGTGGCCGCAATGACCGTGGGTGTGGCCGCAACGACAGTGGCAGCAGGGGGCTGGGAATGTTCAGCAGCCCTGGATGATGGGTTGGTGGGTAGGAGGGGTCCTGGGGAGCGGCTGGGCCCTGCCACACTAGATGGGCCTGCTTGGTGGTCCGTGTCCGAAGAGGAGGACAGATCCTCCACATCCGTGTGTCCTCGTTGGGGGCTTGTAGGCTGGCTGTGCTGGCTGCTGTCTCCATCCCCAGCATCCAGCAGTTCGTCACCTGTGGAGAGAATGAGATTTGTTATTGTGTTGCACCTGGCGAAGTCTGTATTGGTTGTCTGACATTCTCCGTTCGTGCACTCTCGTGCACGTGTGTCCTGGAGGCGGGTGTGTGGCTGTACAATCTGTTGTTGTGTGTGCTTGGCAATGGGACTGTGTGCTGTGCACATGTGGCATGGGACGGATTGGCTATGCCGATGGGTGTGTTGCTGTGCTCCTACTTATTGTGACTCTGGTGTATGCGGGCTCCAGGCCCATCCTGGGTCTGGTTTGTACTTTGCTTTTGGGGTGCATATGGAACGCTTAGGAACGCATTTGGCAACATGGGGGTCATGCCCCAGGAACGCATTTGGGATGGAATATGCTTTTGGGGTGCAAATGGAACGCTTAGGAACGCATATGGCAACATGGGGGTCATGCCCCAGAAACGCATTTGGGATGGAATATGCTTTTGGGCTACATGCTGTGAGCCATGGGTGCCGAACGTGACATGTGTTGTGGCAGCATGACAGTGCATGGTCTGAGGTGTGTGCATGCCTGACATACCCTGCATATTTGCTGTCTGTTGTGATTACTGGACATGGCATTGGACGCATCGTTATGAGTGTGTGATGGTTGTGTGCCACCCGACGTATTGCAGTTGTCCCATCTCCTTGGTGTGCGTGCTGCCCTGTGCCATGTGCATCACTGCAGTGCTCGGGGGGGTGTGGCCCATGTTGTGTGTTGTTGCTCACAGTGTGGCGTGCGCTTCATTGACTTCTGGCACATGGTTGGTCATGGGCATGTATCTTAGCGTGACTGCTGTATGTGTGGCAGCTGTGCGGATGACATGCCTTTCATGAGACTGGGGCTGACGGATGGGATGGATGGTATGTTGTATGTGCATGGTGTGTCTGTGTGTTTGATGGGTTCAGTGGTGTTCGTGTGCATTTATGTTGTTCCGCTCTGTTGCGTCTAGTGTTGTTTGTCTTACATAGGCGTAGTTGTGGGGTGTGTGGTTGACAGGCAGTAGGGGCTACATGGACAGGACTTCAATGGTGTTTCGGTTGTGTGTGATGGGTTGCACAGTGGCTGCCGTGTGGTACTATATTCAGTGTGGCTTGTGCATGCAGACGTGGCTCCTTGGGTGTTGCTGTGTCTGTGATGGGTCATGTGGGGTGTGAGTCTGTGGTTCATGTCCGTGTGCACATTGTTCACTTGTTCGTGACAGTGGGCGGTGCTGCGTGTTCGTCTGCTACGTAACATGTCCCATGTGTTGGTCGTGTTACGGTCCTCATGCCTCCAGTAATCCAGCTCTGTCCAGTTTCCCACCTGCAGGTTGTTCGTGCGTGCACTGTACTGGATGCCACATGGTTCTAAGCAGGGGTGCTCCATGTTGCAGGTCTGTGGGGGTGGGGGCGGTGTTGTGGGTCGTGGTGATGGCTGGACACCCACTGACACCGATTGTTGTGGACCGTGATGTCTGCCTTTCGGCTGTCGGTGTGCACTGCGGTGGCTGACACGTGGGTGTGGGGTGTGGGGGATGCTCCTCCTTGCTGTGCTGTGGGACTAGGGGCCTGGTGTGTGTTGTACTTGAGCTGTCCACCCTCCCACTTTGTGTTCCTGCCACTTACCTGTTACTTGTCGGTTAGTGCAGCTATGGCGGACACATGGGTGTGGTGGGTGCTCGTTGTGGCGCTTCTGGCATACTTGGGGACCTGTTGGTGGTTACGTGGCTGGCTGAGTGTACACATGCCCCCACGTATCTTTCAGTTGTTAGGTTTGGGCTGTGTGTGGTGGTGTCTGTTGCATGTGTGTGTGATGTGTTGTGTATTGTGTGCTGGACATGGGGGTGTTTGTCCCTGGGAGCATGTGGCATGGTGGTAGTGCATATGAGTACATAGCGGTGTGCTGGTATACATTAGTTTGTACTTACTAGCCTCCACTCCCCCTGGTAATCCGGCGAGGATCTCCGGATGTATAATGACTCGCACCTTCTCCTCCCACGCTTTGAAGGTCTTGAAGAGCGCGGGATTCCCTCCGCCAGTGACGGCAGCCAGCTCTCTGTTCTTGCTCTCCTTCTTCTTGACCAGGCTCTTGACGTCATTCCACCGTTTGTTGATTTCAACTCTGTTCCTGGGCAGGGTCCCGACTTGACCTGGTCTACGATCCGGTTCCACATTCTGTTTCTGGTGGCTAGTGGTGTGTGCTGGACCAGGTTCCCATAGATTTGTGGGTGCACCTTGATAATCTCGTCGACCATGACCGTCAGCTCAATGGGCGTGAACTTGGGCATTCTTTGTGGTGCCATGGTGTTTGTGGTGCTGGTGCGGTGTGTGTTGTGTAATGTGCAGGGGGTTTGTGGTGCCGGTGTTTGGTGGTGGTGGTGGTGGTGGTGGTGATGTGTGCGTTTCTGTGGTGTGCTGCTGTCCTTGCTGTGTCACTGTGTCCTCTCCTCTCCTCTCTAGTTTGCAATGTTGCAAGGGGTTGTGGTCTGTGGGAGTGCTGCTTTTGTACTTACCTATGTGGGTGTGTCCTCATGGTCTGTTGTTTTCAGGTGTGTTGTGTCTGGTGTTCTGGCCTTTGTATTTTTTGTTTGTCCAGGGGGGGGTGTTTTCAGGATGTGTACTGTGCTTGTGTATTTGTGCGTGCCCTGCTGTGTGGACTTGTTGGCCATGTTGTGTGCGATTGTTTTGGTCAGCGGATGGTTTCTGTGCAGGGACGTGGGCGCCATGGCTTCTGCCGTGTCAATTCTCATCGGCGTTGTTTGCGCTGGCGGGCGGTATATTTGTGGTTTACCCGCGCTCATGGCGGTGCGATCGTAATTTCACGTGCGGTGTGTCGGGCGTGAGGGCGGGCGGTTTTGTGTTGTCGTGCGTGTTTCCGTCCGTGGCGGGCGGTTTGACTCCGACTCGGACGAGGGCGGGCGGTATCTTGTGTGGTTTTTCCGCAGATGGCGGTTTTCGGTTTGTGTAATCGTAATGGCGTGGTCGGTGTTCAGACGGTGTGTGCGGGCGGATTTTTGCCGCTTTCATGCCTGGCGGATTTTTTTACGCCGGGTATCGTAATGGGCCTTAAAGTTATCAAGAATTAAGGCTAGAACCATACCTCACTAAAATAGGTCCTAAACCTAGTAAGCAAACGAAAACAATGTACGAACATCTACAATACAAAACTAGGCTCTACCCAAACATCAAAGGACTAGAATACATAGACACAATAGCCAAATCTATACTTTAAAACACCATGCAGCATTTAAAAATTACAAAACAATAAAACAACATATTTCTAAGCTTTTTTAAATGAATAATTAAAATTATGTCATTTAATAATTAAAAACGCACATAAAATATATGACATAATATAATTATTAAAATAAGAAAAAACAAGCAAACAAAAAAAAAATTCCCACCAACAGTAATTGAAAATAACTTACAGTTTTGTCGCAGTAGATGGTCCTCAAAAACAAACAAATCCATAGCATTTAAAATGAAATTCGAACCCATGAAAAATAGAATAACCCCAAAAAAATGCAAAAATACAACTGTAGAAAAAAGGCTCCAGCGACGCAATCCTCTCAATAACGGAACCCTCAAAAACCCGAAAATTAGTTAAAAAAAAACGCTCCAATAAACTCAAAAAAGGAAATGTCAAAAAGTAATATGTTTCAAAGAAACAAAATACATTTTCCTTTTTTTTTTTTTTTAAAAATGCGTCTTCAGCACCATTGCTTATCGAAACCGGAAACCTGCAAAAAGAGAATAACAACACCCTCCCACATAAACACATACAAGCCCACGCACATTACAACATTAAATGCAACATAACATAATTAAACATCACATAACTAACACTATATAACACTCTACTACTCTTAAAAACCACGTCAAATACTAAACTACCAAAACAACACCAAAATTCACAAAAAACAGACCTTTAACATCCTAACAAGTCTAACTACACTACCACAACCTTCCCCCTCCACTAAAATTACCTTAAAAGTAAACTAAATTAATCTTACATTAAGCGATGAAACGCAGCTCCCAACCGCGAGGTTCCGTCTTCCAAAATGACCTAAAAATGAAATAGACAGACAGAAATGTGAGCAAATAGAAAAATAAATTCCTGCGTAATAAAAATGAAAAAAGACTACATCCCCATAGACAAGAATGGAGAATTGAAAAAAAAGAATTACATATATATTTTTATACTTTGCAAAAATAATATAAAAATATAGAAAACATTTACAAAAATTGTAAAATATATACTAAATATTATATTAGCATAGAAAACAAATTATAATATTTAACATACATCAAAATATACATTTCTTTGTTGTACATACTTTCAACATATAAAATTGCAATAAGACTAAGGGGCCGATTACGATGCCGGACGGACTGGCATCATTCTGGAACTGGAACCAAATGACCTCCAGTCGTTGGTTCCAACCCAGGAATTTGGATGTGACTGAACCCTGTTCAGTCGCAATCCTATACTTTGCTATGCGAGCATGCATTCCGAACAGAATGCATGCTCTCATAGCAAAGATCAGGGGTGCAGTTTATCCCTGCACCACAAGGTGCCTGCCACCCGGTGCAGGAATCAACAGGGGTGCACTAGACCGCAATTCGGCAGCCATGCACCCATGGGGGCCCTGCTGGGGGCCCCAAAAGTTGTTTCCCAATGCCTTTCTGTGCCGGAAAGGCCGGCACAAGACGGCAGTGGGAAACTGCTATTGTAATCACTTTGCCGGAAACAGCCGGCAGGGGGATTACCTCAGGGTTTCTGGATGGCGGATGGGCTCTCCGAGCCCTTCGGAAGCCATTCGGAAATCCGAGTCGGATTCCCTTCCGACTGACCCCATCAAAATGGCTCGGTTGGAAGGGAATCCGAACAGCAGATTACGATGCGGGCAGGAGGGCTCCGACCGACGGTGGGAGCCCTTCCTGCCCGCATCGTAATCGAGCCCTATTATAAATGTGTAAACAACATAACAATGTTTAAGTAAAAAATATATGATACACAAATATATGTTTGAAACAAACTTGTAAATTATTTAATATATCAAATATTATTTAAAAATTATATATATTAATATACTAAATAATGACCCAAAAAATTTATAAACGACAACAATGTAAAATACATATTATATCATTTTATTAAAAAAATAAAATTATCTAAAATGTATTAAAAAAATATGTAAAAACAAATGTACTAAAATGGTTATTTTTCTTTAAAATAAATGAAAAATAAAAAACGTAAAAACTCTATAATGAAACTACAAATAACATACCTATTTTACTAATGCATAACTGTGTTCAGATACAAATCTAACTGTTTTTCCAAATTGTTAAAAAATATATAAATGTATTGAACAATTTATTTATAATTTTGTAAATGTACATTACAAATATATGTTAGAATGGTTTATGCTTTATAATGTATTCTGATTAAAACAAAAATTTGTTAAAGATTTTTTTATTATTTTCAATTGTTTTTTGATAAAACTGAATAAAAACAATTTTGGGGCCGATTACGATGCCGGACAGACCTGAGTCCATCCGGCATTGTTCTGGAACTGGAACCAAATGACCTCCTGTCGTCGGTTCCATTCCAGGAATTAGGATTTGGTTACAATCCTATACTTTGCTATGGGTGAATGCATTCCGAATGGAATGCATACTCTCATAGCAAAATGCTACGGTGCAGTTCATCATTGCACCCCGAGGCAGGCACCTCAAGGTGCCTGGCACCGGATGCAGGGGTCAACAAAGGGGCAAGCAAGGGGGCCCTGCTGGGGTCCCCCACAGCTGTTTCCCAATGCCTTTTTGTGCCGGAAAGGCCGGCACAAAAAGGCAGTGGGAACCTGCCATCGTAATCCCTCGGCCGGAAAGAGCCGGCCGGGGGATTACTGTGGGCTTTCCAAATGGCGAGCCCATCGGAAACCATTCGAAAATGCGAGTCAGATTCCCTTCCGACCGAGCCCATTGAAATGGCTTGGTCGAAAGGGAATACGAATCGGTGATTACGATGCGGGCAGGAGGGCTCCGACCGACGATCGGAGCCTCTCCTGTCAGCATCATAATCGGGCCCTTAATTGTGAACAACTAAAATAAATACACTCTATTGTGAATAAAAATGTTAACAAAAAAAACTCACATATGTCTCTTTTTTTATTTATAATTTCTGTATAAAATCAGAGAAAATACTAAACAATAAAACTGAAACAATTACTATTCCAACTCCAAACAAATTAAACTGAGGGAAAATGCTGGACAATAAACTATTAAAAATTACTATTGCAACCCCAAACAAACTAAGCACAGGGAAAGTGCTGGATAATAAGCCATAAAAAATACTATTTCAACTCCAAACAAATTAAAATCATGAAAAGTGCTAGATAATAAAATATACAAAAATTACTATTCCAACTCCAAACCAACAAAAATCAGGGAAAGTGGTGGAAAATAAAATATATAAAATTTACTATTCCAACTCCAAACCAACTAAAACCAGGGAAAGTGCTGGATAATAAACCATAAAATAAATACTATTCCAACTCCAAACCAACTAAAATCATGAAAAGTGCTAGATAATAAAAAATAAAGAATTACTATTCCAACTCCAAGCAAACTAAACTCAGGGAAAGTGCTGGATAATAAACAATAAACAACTTACTATTCTAACTCCAAACCAACCAAACACAGGGAAAGTGCTGGATAATAAGTCATGAAAAATTACTATTCCAAATCCAAATCAATTAAAATCAGGAAAAGTGCTGGATAATAAAATATAAACAATGACTATTGCAACTCCAAACCAACAAAAATCAGGGAAAGTGCTGAATAATAAACCATTAAAAATTGCTATTCCAACTCCAAACAAACTAAACTCAGGGTAAGTGCTGGAGAATAAACAATAAAAAATTACTATTTGAACTCCAAACCAACTAAACACAGGGAAAGTGCTGGATAGTAAGCCTTAAAAAATTACTATTCCAACTCCAAACCAACTAAAATCAGGAAAAGTGCTGGATAATAAAATATAAAAAATTACTATTCCAGCTCCGAACCAACTAAACACAGGGAAAGAGCTACATAATGTAAAATAAAATTAAAATATTACAAATAACAATTAACAGTATGAAAAATATATTAAAAACTTACATTTTATCATTTAATTATTAAAAAAAGATTTTAAACATTTAACAAAAAAAAAATAGTCGATATTATTTACAACGCTATTTTTAACATCGATATTTTCAAAATCGATATTTCAAACAACGATAAAACTTACCTCGATATTTTACACCCTCGATATTCTTGACTCGATATTCATGACAGTCGATATTTCTCCATCGATATTCTGTCTCTTCACCTTTATAAAGCATACATACTACTGAAGGGGCAACCTGGCACTGGGCTTGTTGGACCCGGCTGCAGAATCATTTTCACAAGCCTTACTGCAAGGCAAAAAGTCAGGTATCAAGGGGCCGATTCCGATCTCGGCCGGAAGCGCACCTAACACTTCGTCCGGAAAAAATATAAGCCGAATGCGTGTTTCCCGACCGGATCGTACACTCGTCCGGACGAACAAGTACAATGCGTATAACAACCCAGTTACCGAACGAGCCGTACTCACCCAATCCAGCTCCTGTTCCCCGCCCGAGCCGGATCCGTAAACGCCGATTCGAGCCGCATGGAAGCAAATGCACAGCACCTTCCGGCCGGACTAGTACGATGCGCATTCCGTACGCGCCGAACCCGTCGCTACGTCCGGCACGTTTGAGCATCCGGGCGAGCCGTACATAAGCTCCGTTGTGCGCCACAAGACAATCCACGGCTACAAGACGAACAAGCCAGCGACGAGTACGAGTCGAAGACACGAGAAACCCGAACGAGACGATCCAAGCATGAATCCCATTGCGCAGGTCCTACCTATACTCTACATCTATTACCGGGACGAGCACGGACGCGTACGGCGCAGACGGTAAGTCAAACACCAACAATACAAACAAACTACACGTACCCGAAATATGTCACACACACATAGGGATGCACAAATGACGTACACAAGCAACAGCAGAACCATAGGGGTGGGATGGCCAACACCAATGCCATACACACCCATAGGGGGATGGATGCCTACCACCAACACCACCCTACAACCACCCCTACTCATGGGTGGCTAGATGCCTGCCACCACCACCACCCCTACTCAGGGGGGGCTGGATGCCTACCACTACCACCACCCCTACTCAGGGGGGCATGGATGCCTGACACTACTACCATACCCACCCTTAGGGGGCTGGATGCCTGCCACTACTACCACCCCTACTAAGGGGGGCCTGGATGCCTGTCACTACCACCACCCCTACTTGGGGGGGCATGGATGCCTGTCACTACTACCATCCCCACCCTTAGGGGGATGGATGCCTGCCACTACCACCACCCCTATCCAGGGGGCTGGATGCCTGTCACTACTACTATCCCCATCCTTAGGGGGATGGATGCCTGCCACTACCACCACCACTATCCAGGGGGCCTGGATGCCTGTCACTACTACCATACCCACCCTTAGGGGCTGGATGCCTGCCACTACTACCACCCCTACTCAGGGGGCCTGGATGCCTGTCACTACCACCACCCCTAATCATGGGTGCCTGGATGCCTGTCACTACTACCATCCCCACCCTTAGGGGGATGGATGCCTGCCACTACCACCACCCCTATCCAGGGGGGCTGGATGCCTGTCACTACTACCATCCCCACCCTTAGGGGGATGGATGCCTGCCACTACCACCACCACTATCCAGGGGGCCTGGATGCCTGTCCACAGCCTTAAAATACTACGAACATGCCCACAATCTAGCACTCCAACTTGATGCTAAGGATTATCCAAGAAAGTTGGTGAAAAGGTCAATGAAACGAGCAGCCAACAATAACAGGGAAGCGCTGATTGAGCCCGGTGTACCAAAGGAAGCCAGCTCCAGACTTACATGTGTGAACACCTTTTGTAGTTTTTCAAACAAAATTAAAAAAAGTATTTTGTCAAATTGGAAAATCTTGAATATTGGGGAGATTCCTCTACCGCGACCACTGTTTGCCTTCAAACGTAGCACGAACATTAAGGATCAGCTAGTGCATACCCGTCCACGCAGTACTAAGGCAGGGAATCAAAACACTCTCTGGAATTTACCTACAGTCAAAGGCCATTTTCCATGCGGGATGTGTGCCGCATGCTCCCAAACAGAACACACTACTTCCATAGATATCGGGACCACTAGACCGTGGTTATTGTCCCAACACACAAATTGCAATAGTGAAAGGCTGATTTATCTGATCACTTGCCCTTGCACGTTGCGTTATGTGGGCATGACCACTCGGAAGGTTAAGATTCGCATCTTAGAACACAAAAGCACCATCCGGTGCAAAAAAGTTGCCACTAAGCTTACCAGTCATTTCCTTGAAGTCAATCATTCTCCAGAAGTTCTTAAATGGACGGTGCTTGACAAACCATATATTCCAGCCCATGTTACAGACATTTCTACTTTCTTGTTCAGGCGTGAACAAAGATGGGTACATAAACTCAATAGCAACAACGTGGGTTTGAATGATGAGATTCCGTGGGTTTCTCTATGAGAAAGGGATACACTTTGAACAACTCCCCCTTTTTTCTTACCCCACGATAAGTATCATTAGGATCACACTGAATTTCGCATTGTATATACTCTTTACATTCTTTACCCTTGTTTTGAATACATCGCGTATATGCGAGTATATTTTTGCATGTCTTGATTTAGAGACAACCAGCAGGGCATCACCGAATATATTCACAATGCACCCACCCCCATTTGGCGTTTAACCTTAGATTCAGATTGTATTACCCCTCTTTCTTCTTTTTTGATTTTACAACTGTGTTAAACTGGTTATTTGTATAAATACGATTATGCAAATATATTTCTTGAACATCTTGCATAATCGTATTATATCTGTGTTAAGTGGCCTCACGTCCCCTCTTGAGACCGTATTACTCTGATTAAAGATCAGGCATAACCGCGCAGCACATGTGGTAAGTGACGTATTCTGTTGATAACGTCTTCTGCCGCAGACTACATCTCCCGGCAAGCTTCTTGAAGCCGCACGCATGCGCGACGGGTTAGTGGAAAACTAAGACGCAGGGGCGTCCCAAACCAGATTATGAGCAACCGACACACCGGTTTAGGGTGTTTCAATTAGCAATCCCTATTTAAGAGCCATCTAGCCACGCTATACTCACCTCCGGTTACAGGCTCTTCCGGTGTGGGGTACCGACGGAGAGGTGATTGCAGCGGCGTGAGGGCTCGTTTAAGTTTTCTTTTAGAGTCATGGGAGTCTTTAATAGCCTTTAATACCCTTTGGAATTTGTCTCACGTTATCTTTTAGAGTCTTGGGAGCGTTTAATACCCTTTGCCATTTGATTTCTGTAGTGGTTAATATGAGCGTGAAATCTCTGCTATAAATCTCTGGTAAATGGATCCTTTATTTTATCGACAGTAATACATGAGGGTGTTGGCTTGTCTTGATGTGAATATATGTAGGTTGCAACAAGTAGCATGGTTGCACATATCATTTTCTGTTTAATTTAAGGAAGGTGAGCCACCTTATTCATTTATTTTATTTTATTGGTTTGTCAGCCTTTTTTAGCACTTTTAGCGTGAAATTATATAATTACCAGACCAAGTGGAACCCTGTGTGTTTTTCTCTTCAGTGTTCCCAATATATGTCAAGGTCCGGTCTCTATCTCCTCCTTTTGAACACGCTATGTGTGTTTTTCTCAATTGTTTAGTTCCAACATTGTATTCTGATACTCTCAGGTGTAGTTTACTGTGGAACCACCTTTTTTGTTTTGAAACTGTTCAGGTTTCATTGGGAATAGGTTTTCTTTCTTTTATGTTATTGGTCAAGCTCTTGTTGAATGGGTGGTAAACAGTGTTACTGACACAGACACCCCTAATTACCTTTCCATAGAGCGGTGCCCCCTTCCCTGAGCTGTTGCCAGGTTGAGGTGAAGCTATCTACCCAGCAATTGCGGGTAAGCATGAATTTAATTTGCCTGTGTTTCCTGCACTGTATGAAGACGCATTTAACGTTAATGGAGGAATCTGTTGATCCCACTTGCTTTGTTTTCTATTCATTTCGTGTGGTGCATACCACTGACTGTATCTTACGTACTTATGGTTCTGTTCCTATTTAGGTACAGTCACCATTCCAGGAAGAAGAACCAACAACATCAATGGTTCCGTATTTTATCTCATATTTATGTTATTTCACATATCACTTAAGCAGCAGCATCATTCAGGTCCTGACGAAAGCCTTGCCTACTTTTTAGGCTATCATGGCTGAAACATGTTGACCAACATATTCCATCACACACATGCGGTTTAAAATTCATACTGCAGGTGCACTGTTTTTAATCCTGGCAGCAAGAACATATTAATAAAGCACTGTTTTTTGTTCTTGTTAGCTAGTTTTATAAATCACTTCCCTCACGTTCTATTTTTGTTTGCGCTGCGCCCTCACGCACACCAGTGTGCCGCATTTGGTGGATTTAGAACATCCATGTAGAGTAGATATCAAAACATCCCTGTGCTCCTCCCTCTCAGAGAGGGGGTTGTAGCCCTCAGAGGAACTAGGTTTTCCTCCGAGAGGAGAATCCCAAATGATGAAACATGCCACCTTTGGTGGGTGAGGGATTTCGTCCTGAAAAGGGATCATCCCACAGCTAAGTCTGTGAGATATAGTCAGTGTCTTTTTCTTCTTCTGTAATAGACCCAAGGATTAGATTATGTTTTCTTGCCTGTCACTACTACCATACCCACCCTTAGGGGGCTGGATGCCTGCCACTACTACCACTCCTATCCAGGGGGGGCTGGATGCCTGTCACTACTACCATCCCCACTCATGGGGGGATGGATGCCTACCACTACCACCACCCCTAATCACGGGTGCCTGGATGCCTGTCACTACTACCATCCCCCCCTTAGGGGGATGGATGCCTGCCACTACCACCACCCCTACTCAGGGGGGCCTGGATGCCTGCCACCACCACCACCCCTACTCAGGGGGGGCTGGATGCCTGTCCCTACTACCATCCCCACTCATGGGGGGATGGATGACTACCACTAACACCACCCCTAATCAAAGGACGGGTAATGCATGACACAACCAGCATACTCCCACATAAGGAATGACAGAAAATTACATCCCCCCCAACACCCTGACAAGTGTGTGTAGTCTGTGTCAAATGCCTACAAGACTGAACATGACATTGAACATACAATGTGACCCCCTAACACATGTGTCACACATAAATGTGTGTGGCCTCCACAATGCAAGCTGACCATGGCCACTGTGGCAATGGGCTCGAACACCCCATCACCACAGTGACCAAAAGGTAAGTGTGGTGTCCATAGCTGATGCACTTTTGAACAGTGTGGCAATGGGGCCTAAAGCCCCATCACCACAGTGACCAAAAGGGAAGTGTGGTGTCCATAGCTGATGCACTTTTTGAACAGTGTGGCAATGGGGCCTAAAGCCCCATCACCACAGTGATCAAAAGGGAAGTGTGGTGTCCATAGCTGATGCACTTTTTGAACAGTGTGGCAATGGGGCCTAAAGCCCCATCACCACAGTGACCAAAATGGAAGTGTGGTGTCCATAGCTGATGCACTTTTTGAACAGTGTGGCAATGGGGCCTAAAGCCCCATCACCACAGTGACCAAAAGGGAAGTGTAGTGTCCATAGCTGATGCAACTTTTGAACAGTGTGGCAATGGGGCCTAAAGCCCCATCACCACAGTGACCAAAAGGGAAGTGTGGTGTCCATAGCTGATGCACTTTTTGAACAGTGTGGCAATGGGGCCTAAAGCCCCATCACTACAGTGACCAAAAGGGAAGTGTGGTGTCCATAGCTGAGGCACATTTTTGAACAGTGTGGCAATGGGGCCTAAAGCCCCATCACCACAGTGACCAAAAGGTAAGTATGGGGTCCATAGCTGATGCAACTTTTGAACAGTGTGGCAATGGGGCCGAAAGCACCATCACCACAGTGATCATAAGGTAAGTGTAGTCATGGTAAAAGCTGCCAAAGCCAAACTGCATGGATGAATCCTGGTCACACAACAACAAACACATCAGTGGCATAGTAGTGCTTGTGTCCCATAGCAACATAGATTGGTCGAGGCAAACAGTGCAGTGTCACTGAAACATCGTTTTGGCCATGTGCATACAAACATCACCCATGGGGTCCCACATTGTCAACATTCACAAATAACACAATGACAGAAGTGACCATCATAATGCTGACCCACATATCTGCACCAATGGACACACAAATGTAGATATCCTGTGGAGACTGTAGATGTCAGGTGAACAAATACCATACCATGGCAGCAATGGGACATACAAACCATGATTATTGTGCTGACTGATGACCTAGGAGTCCCAGGGACAGCAGGGGAAAGCCACCAAACAACATACAGCCAATGGCACACTCAAGATATGCCAATGCAGTGGTGCTAAGGCACAAACACAAACAGGCAGACTCACACTGCATATCAAACACAACGGGTGATGGGGGGTGTGCCAGTGTCCCCAGGCAACCACACAACACATGAGGAGGCCTGAATTCCAACCACACAGATGTGTATACAGTGCCATACAAAAGTTACTCATGGATCGGATACCCCTATGTGGGCAATCAGGCATTGTTAGATGAGAGGGAGCTCAAATTACACATGTCACACAAGCTTGTAGGAACAGCAACTAACACAGCAAGAGACAGACCCACCACAGCACTACCCCCAGGGACCCCACATTGTGCTGACACTAGCCTGCATGATAATCCCACTGTGATGACAAAGGTAGATGTCGTTCACACTGTGAACCACAGCCATGTGTCCTGAGCAACAAACTACCATCACACCTACACAATCTCTAATCAATCTGCACGGCCTGCCAGCCAAGGCCAATATGGAGGTAGGGGTCAAGCCGTGCAACAACTCACATTTGCACACACTCAACACCACACACCCTGATCTCCACCAATGTGCAGCAGTGAAGCTCACATGGACTGGTGACATTGCACATGCACCCATGACAATACCAGGGGTGGTGGTGGGAACTAAGGTGCAGAAAGCCATCACACATGGCCAGTCAACAAGACTCGTCAATGTCTGACACACAGCACAGTACGCTGTACATGGGCATGATGTGAAATCCACCACAATCAATGGGATCCTGGCCATAGTCACATACCAACGAAGAAGCCATGGTGACACACTAAGAACACAGGTACACAACTTCCAACATTGCAGCTCTGACCCTGAGGAGTGGCAGCAGTCACACACACAACGTGTCACAATCACTGAAAGCTACCACAAACTGTAAATCACATGACTTGTGTAAACAACAAGTGCCAAGGGGAATCTTGAATGTGTCCCATCTGCGTTTGACCACATCCCCAGCCCTGACAACAAAGACAACCTGGGATGACAACCTCATGAACATTAGTTTGCCATGCACCCACATCACGGAGAAACCAGGTCCAAGATGCTGGATGAACACAGAACAACTCAGCAAGCATCACAAACAAGAACATCCCTACTGACACAGCCTGTGTAGGAAAAGGGAAGGGAACACACACAGACATGCTTACACAACACACAACACAGGCCCACGCAATGTCACCGGATTACACACTGCCATGAGGGCACTCCACTCCTGTGGAAGGTCCGCTGTGCCAAACCTTGTCTGTGCACGACCCAAACATGTCAGCAGAACACTCCGTCAGTCAGTCAACAACTACAACACACAGAAGGCTCTGCTCACATCATCCTGGGTACGGGAGTGTCACGTCAGTCATCTGCATACACCCAAAACACGTGTCAAGCAAGTTGCACTGTATACACAGATGAGTCCTTCGACATTGATGTGCAAAACTGCATGTCCAGTGGAGCTGGGCACACAGTCATGGAAATCGGAACATTGAACAGTGGTAAGCCCACCAGATGTGCATCAGTGTAAGACAAAGATGTTCATTTACAAATGCTAAACGTACATCCCTGTGTCAAATGCTGAACATTACACCCTCAGACTGCAGCAAAGGATGCCATAGATCCAGACTACAACAGGACACATATCCCATGGACCAGATGGAGTCCATCACAGCAACACTTCATTTTCCTGATATGAACACAATTACAACTGCAAATGCAGGATGCTACTCATCCACATCATGTACATCAAAAGATCACCCGGGGCACCGTGAACAGAGCCAGAACAAGCCAACAGCTTGCAGTAACCGAAGCAGGTTACTTTTAGCTCTTAAGCGCCCTGTGGAAGCCCAGCACACCAACCATGAGGTACAGATACGACTGATCTGATCACGATTAATTTGAGTGGTAAGTTGACCACCAATATAGGAGCCACAATACGCTCTCTATTACAACCCGGTCCTGACGAAAGCCTATAGATTTGTCACTAGGCTGAAACATGTTGACCACCAGACCATGAAAAGTGCGGTAGATTAGTAACACGATCTACCCATGCACTACACTGTTTTTAACTTCCCACTTCACAAAATCTTTTTACAATAAATATTCTCTGACACTGTGTTGTAGGGAATTTTAATTGCACCACCTCAAAGAGCACACGCACGCCCTTCTTTTTCATCTCTGGACCCTACTGATAAACCAGTTGGTCTCCCTCCAGGTGGAGGACAGCATATTTGCAAAAACAAAACCCGATGATGATGCTGTAACAGTACACTAAGGCGGAGAACCAAGATATACCGCCTACCCCTGTGTACATATATGAGGGTTTTTAAGGGGACTACAAAACGCTACCGAGACCCTGGTTACACAGGACAAGTGGTACATTCTCCCCCCCCCCTGATTTTTTTGAGTTAACCACTGGAAGCCAAATGGATCACAGCTTCTTTTTCCCTCACCTTGATTAATACACATCAAAAGAAAAGCCACAATTAAACAAAAAGAGGCTTTATTCAGCAAAAGTCAAGGTAAACTCTGAAGTCCAAAGGAAACTAAGGCCAATGGCCAGTCCAAAATCACAGTCCCAACAGGGTGATAAGTGACAACTGGTCACCCATTGCTTGCCTGCACTGGTACGGACAGGGGACATCCCCTTGGAGGGGCATACAAGGGGCAGGCCAGGCACCGCATGGACAGGATCAGGGGATGGCAGAGTGAGGCAGTGAAGGGGTGGTGGGTGCAGGAGTGTCACCGGCAACTGCAGTGGAGGTGTCTGACTCAGGGGGGGCCGGCACCACTGTGGTACACAAGTCAGTTGGTGTAGGTGCTGCAACCACTGCAGTGGGCTGGTCTGATGTAGTGGACTGGTTCCCCACTGCAGTGCCCAAGTCAGATGGGGTGGTTGTGGACTCCACTGCAGTGCATGACTCCAAGGGAGTGGAAGGGTGGGCAGATGAGGTGGGCAGGACAGAGGGGGGGACCCGGTCTCCACACCAGTGGCACTAACAGGCAGAGCGTCTGGGTTGGGGGTGGAAGAGCAAGTGGCAGGGGGGGAGGGCCTAAGCAGTCTGGGGATGCGGTATCGGTGTTTGGGGGAACCTGGGGCAGGGTGTGGCGGGGGAACCTGTGGAGTGGTGGCCTGGGGGATGGAGGAGAGAGACTGGGTGGTGGAGCTGCGTGGTGGCGGTGGTGGGGTCTTGCTCTTCCTGGTGCAGGGGGACTTCCAAATGGGGTCCTGTGTCTGCCTGCGCCTGGGGGAGGGTGTCCGGGGGCGAGGGGCACTCGCCTCTGTGTGGGTGGACTTCCTCTTCCCCCGGTATGCTGGATCAGCAGGATCGGAGGGGAAGAGGCCGAGGTCACACAGGAAGATCTGCTGTGTAGGTGGGGTAGCAGGTGAGGCAAGGGAATGGGTCTTGGAGGGAGAGGATTTGGAGGACTGCGGAGTGACTGTGGATGCCTGTGTGTGTGTCTGTTCCCCATCCCCTGTGTGTGTGGTCTCAGTCCCCTGAGGATGCTTGTGTGCACGTCTTGCCTTTCTCTTGGGTGTGTCTGTGCTGCTTGTGTCTGTGTGCTTGGGTGATTGTGCAGGTGTGCATGTGCTTTGGACAGGTAGGGTGCCAGGAAGTGTGGATGGGGCAGAGGTGGGAGGGGTGAGGGACTGTTGGAGGAGGGACACGGCTGCCGTCAGGGAGGAGTCCATGGACTTATTGCTCCTCTGTAGGGCAGACATACCTGTCGAGATGCCCTCCATGAATGAAACCAGCTGTGTCAACAGAGTGGTGTGTGCATGGAGGACACTCAGCATTGCTGTCTGCCATACATGGAGCTGCCGAAGGAGGTACACAGACTCCTCACTCAGGGCAGCAGGGGACACAGGGGCAGGGGGAGTGGTGCCTGGCACGAAGGAGACACGCTCCTGAGCACGGGAGCCTCCACGGACCTCAGGAATGGGAGCCAATGGGAGGGCGGTGGTGGTGGTGGTGGTGGCGGGGCCAGACAGACTAGCTGGCCTTTGGTGGCTGCTGAGACCCGCCTCCACAAGGGAGTCATCCTCCGAGCTGCTGTGGTCCTCAGCTGAGGTGGATGGTGCTGAGGACTCCTCGGTGTGGCTCCCCTCGCCCTCTGTGCCACTGGGTCCCTCTGACCACTCGTCGGATGCTGACCTAGTCTGGCTCCGCTGCTCCTCCTGGTCCGTGGAGCTGTCCCCTCCTGTGGCCGTGGATGTATCTGCAAACAATTAGGGAAACAGACAAACATCAGTCACCTGCACTGACCGCACACACCACAGTAAGTACAGCACATCACAGAGCAAGCCCTGGCATCCTTAGTTGAACACTGCCTAAAGTCCTCACACAGATTCGGGGAAGCCAATTGTCAGTCTGATGGTCAACCATGGGACTCACACCCCTCCTGCCCTTGCACCCATCTGTCTGGTGCCTGTCTGATGTTAAGACCCCAGTGTGGACACATGCACCACCTACACAGTTGTTGGACATTGCAGGGAACACGGTGAAGTATGTGAACATGCACACATCACCGTTTCTAAACCCGATGGATCGTACTGAGTCAGTGCAGGTGTCCAGAGAAAGGGATGGCCAGAGTCTAAATAGAAATGCATGTGATGCATACCAGCACCAGACACCATGATCCACCCATGTCCGGATAGTCAATGCCACAATAGGGTGCATGTTGCACATGTCACTCCCCTGCAGGATCAGTCTTAGGAAGTGTAATGCCATGACACAGGCATGCGTGCAAAGTCATACATCACTGTCTCCAGTCACATGGCCATGGCAGCCAGCCAACAACAGTCTGCACTGTGTCACAGTCCTAGGACATGGGGAATGCAAGTTATGTAACTGACAAGTGCACATGTCCATCCCCCAAAAACAACATCATCTGAACTACTATTTGTCCATGTCATACCAATTGGACATATGGGGGACACGAAACACAACTCTCTGAACATGAGCACCTCACAGTGTGCTGTGAATGAAAAACAGCTGCCTGAAAGTCACAGTCGCATACACCTGTGTGCACAGTCAAGTGATCAGACACCTATAAGTCACAGAAGTATCGTCTCTCATGGTCACATCTCAGATGGCATGCTGAGCCATAACCGACAAACATACCAGTAGTCCTGACAACGAAGCCACAGCACAATGACACAGAGGCAGACACCTGAGGGAACATGTCACTGATCACAACATGTCAGATGATCCACGGGAGTGGGAGTACAGAGTGTATTGTATGCCCTGGAGTAGTCATGACTGTCCAGCTCCACCCGTAAGAGGGATGAGTCCTGGACAGTAGGCAGGTGTCTAAGCATGTGTGACACACTTGATATACATACTCCTGAGGCCCAAACATTCTTCCCACCCACAGCATGGGGGTGTGCCAAATACCCCAGGGACATGTGGTGAATCATATCAGCAAGTGGACCACAAATCAAAGTTACACCCAGATTACATGTCAGGACTTGGGCATTGTGTGAGCAATTGACCCACCCATGAATCCCACAACATAGTCACCGGAACAAATGCTGTCCCCCACCTTGAGCAAAGCAAAATGCAATGACACAGTCCCCAAGTGACACAATTTCCTGACTGTAAGGGCCACACATATGCGTATCAGATGAGGAGTGGGCATGTCACAATAGAGGGACATGGGTCCTGGACCACAAGACTGATGTTCTGTGGAAGTTTAACCAGGCCAGAGGAGGGCACATAGCATGTCAGACAAAGTGCACAGTGCTGCCATGGACTCACCCCCTCCTTGCTGCTGTCTGGCCTTCAGCTGCCCATCCAGGTCAGGGAAGACCACCGCCAGGATCCTGAGCATGTGGGGGGTCAGGGTTCGGTGTCCGCCCCTCCTGCGAGGAGGCGACAGCTTCAGCTGGAACCTTGCGATCCTCCGGGTCCAGCCTCGAAAGTCCTGCCACCTCTTCTGGCAGTTGCGGATCCAGCACTTGTAGTCCCCCACGGATCTTACTGCCCGGGCGATGGTCAGCCAGATTTTCTGTTTCTGGTGGGCATCAACCTGTGAGGATGACAAAGTGAAAATGCCATTACTACACATGCAACATGTCCGTGCATCACACAGTTGGATATACATGTCTCAATCACTGGGGCACATGATGTACACAGGCAGTGCAACAATGGCTATGAACAGTTTGCCAGCAGTTACTACATGGTATCATTGCATGGAAAGTAAACCTTGTTGGAATGCACTGTTACTGCACTGTACCTGTTCAGTGCATGTAACTACACACTTTGGGGGCTCAGAACTACTCAGTGAGCATGCTAGCCAGTGGTGTGCACACTGTAAGTCCTGCTAGTCAGACAACATGCAAAATTAGAAAGGCAGTGGACAGCACACTCACCTGCTCCCCTGGTGTCCCATACAGCTTGCTGTACTGTGGAAGGAGGCTGTCCCAGGGCCTGGTTCTCCTCAAGGCTGAAGGCTGGGGCTCTCTCCACAGTACGTGCCATTGCAGTAGCCAGAGGATGCAGAGACAGCAGCAGTGTTGGTGGCAGATGTCGTCCTGGAGCATGTGGTGCAGGCAAGTGAGCTCTCAGGGGAACAGCCAGCATTATATGTGTGCTGCAGAGGCAGATACAGTCCCATGTGTCCAAAGTGATAGGTCCAAGTCGTTTGCATCTTCTGAATCTGACCAATCCATGGAATAGCAGCACTAATACATGCCCACAGCATCCTTCAAATCTTCAACTTCATGACACCCATGATTTTGCAACATTGTTGTGGCTGGCCAACTGAATTCACTGCATCAGACTCGTTGGAGCTTCGAAAACGCGTCCGTTGCCATGCCAGGCCCCAGCCAATGCGTGCGCACCGATCGGTCCATTGCTGTACAACGCGTATTTCGGGATACAATGCGTACCCGCTCACAACAGATGCAATGGGATAGCCGGGCACACCGATCGGTCCATTGCTGTACAACGCGAACCTGCTCACAACAGATGCAATGGGCCGGCCGGGCACACCTATCGGTCCATTGCTGTACAACGCGTACCCGCTCACAACAGATGCAATGGGCCGGCCGGGCACACCGATTGGTCCATTGCTGTACAACGCGTACCCGCTCACAACAGATGCAATGGGCCGGCCGGGCACACAGATCGGTCCATTGCTGTACAACGCGTATTCCGGGATACAACAGATACAATGGGCCGGCCGGGCACACCGATCGGTCCATTGCTGTACAATGCGTATTTCGGGATACAACGCGTACCCGCTCACAACAGATGCAATGGGCCGGCCGGGCACACCGATTGGTCCATTGCTGTACAACGCGTACCCGCTCACAACAGATGCAATGGGCCGGCCGGGCACACCGATCGGTCCATTGCTGTACAACGCGTATTCCGGGTTACAACAGATGCAATGGGCCGGCCGGGCACACCGATCGGTCCATTGCTGTACAACGCGTATTTCGGGATACAACAGATGCAATGGGCCGGCCGGGCACACCGATCGGTCCATTGCTGTACAACGCGTATTTCGGGATACAACGCGTACCCGCTCACAACAGATGCAATGGGCCGGCCGGGCACACCGATCGGTCCATTGCTGTACAACGCGTATTTTGGGATACAACAGATGCAATGGGCCGGCCGGGCACACCGATCGGTCCATTGCTTTACAACGCGTACCTGTACAGGTCAGTCGCATATGTCACCATGCTTGTCACTGGTGAACGTATGCCAGCCACATATACCTGCCAGAGACACAGGGGCACACCTACAACACCACACCCAGTCCACACTGTTTCCTAAGGCATGTAAGGCTGCATTACCTTTTCTGTTTATGGGGGTTGACATGTGGTTTCTGTGCTGGCACTTGTGGGCAGCCACACCCAGGCTGTGCAAGTGTTAATGGGGACAGGGTCCTTTGTGTGTTGTGCACATGACCACTGTGATGTGCAACAGTTCATTTTGGAGCATGTGGCATGGTCACATTTCCAGGTTGTGTATGTGTGTGACATATCACATACCCCCAGGGTCCCATGGGGGAAGGCATGTACGTCACAGGATGACCCATAGCCACAATAGTGATGTCCCTCCACAGTCTGTGTGCATGTTGTGTTTCCGATGTCTCTGATTCCATGTGCAAGATGGGAGACAGTCTCCACATCAACGTTGTTTGTGCATGGACTTTGATGTTGTGCGTCACTGGCGTCCATGTCTGTCCTGCGGAGGCGACAGGGGCCACTACCTGTGGGAGTCATGTTTGTTTTTCTGACGTGTACATGATACGCCATGTCATGCCAGTGTCCATGTGGCAAGACAGGGTCACTGGGAATCTACCTGTCAATGAGCTGTGATGCTTATGGCGCATCTGTCCAGACATGTCACTGTGGTGTGTGTGTGGAACGTGACAGCAGGAAATGGGTACTGTGACACAGCCTAATGGTTTCCCATAGCACAACCTGGTACCTGTTGTGCACACATGTTGTACTGAGAAGTTAGATGATGGGCATGTAGGTGTGAGTTATGTCCGAACAGAACGGCACAACATCAAGTACTTGTGTCTCGTAATGATGTATCATGTAAAATTGAGTATGGTGAATGGCACATATGTGGGGTGACTGACAATCTTTCTTTCTTCAACCTATGCACTGCAGGGCTCCAGCTGTCCATAGACCATTCCCTGACCTGGCAACGATGGTGGAACGTGACAGCATCCGACGGTACCGCTTCACCAGGCAGCTGATTGATGATTTGGCAGTGCGCTTGGCACCACATTTGCAACCTGGCCGGACGTACCCTACGGCGCTGACACCCAAGGTGTAGGTAATGGCAGCCCTACACTTCTTTGCCACCGGTACCTTTCAACACACTGTGGCGACTGCCGGTGGGATGTCACAGACTATGTTCAGCCGTGTGCTACGCGATGTTTTGGAGGCAATGTTGAGATGCCTGAACCAGTACATCTATTTCCCTACACGTCAACAACTCACTGACATCAAGAGTGACTTCTATGCCCTGGGGAGGATGCCACATGTCATTGGCTCCATTGATGGGACACATGTGGCTTTAATACCACCACAGGCACATGAGCAGGCATACCGGAACCGTAAACATTACCATTCGATCAATGCTCTGGTGGTATGTCTTGCAGATATGAGCATCACACATGTGTGTGCCCCGTTTCCCTGGTTCAGCACAAGATGCCTACGTGATGAGGAGTAGTCGCATCCCGAGGATGATGGCACAGATGCAGAACCAGCGTGCCTGGCTTGTCGGTGTGTACTGACTTTGTACCATTGTGTGTGTTCTGATCTGTAGTATTCCACCCACTTTTCCAACTCAGCTAATGTGCACTTGTCTGTCCGTAGGTGACTCCGGATACCCCAACATGCCGTGGTTGCTGACACCCCTCAGGAACCCTGTGACACCAGCCCAGATGCGCTACAATGAGGCACATGGTCGGACCAGGAGAGTGATTGAGCGGACCTTTGGTCTCCTGAAGAGCCGCTTCCGCTGCCTGGACAAGACAGGAGGGGCCCTCCCATATGCCCCAGCAAAGGTGTGCAAGATTGTCATCGTCTGCTGCATGCTACACAACCTGGCAGTGCGGAAGGAGTTGCCTCTCATCCTGGATGACGATGACCAATGTCCGCCACCTGTGGAGGATCCTGGCCTGGACCACGATGCCAGTGATGATGATGATGATGATGGTGATGTCCGCACACAGCTCATCACCAACTTCTTCAGCTGAATGTGAGTATCCAGGGAGATGTAATGTGAATGATGTGAGTTTGCATGATATGTGTGGGTGGTGCTCTGGTGCTGTTTGAGTGTGGCCATGTGCTACTTGACTGGATGCGTGCAGCAATGTGTCCTTACAGGTAGTCTGTACTCCCCAACAGTTTTGACATGCTAACTTGGTTTTGTGTAGTTGTCTTGTGACATGTATTGGGCATGAGTATTGCAGTTCTGTCCTGTTCTTCAGTGGTTTTAACTGTGTGTCATGTCTATCCTTCACAGGGTGCTTACTGAGTACTTTGGTCAACTTGGATCCCCCGACACCATGATTCAGCTTTCAGGGTGGCAGCAGTAGTTTGCCTACAAGTAATGTGCCACACACCCCTGGACTTCATATCTTCTGCACTTGTTGACTGTGTGGCCACTGCCACGTGGGTAAACCTTGCATTTGTAGTGGAAACAACATGTTGCAAATGTGTAATGAACCTGTGCTTCACTTTGGGATGTGCGTTGTCTGTGGTCACACATCTGACTGACATTTGCTTACTGCATCTGTGGGCTAGTTGACACAGACTCTGAATAGGTGTGGTGTCTGTGCATTCCACTGTATTTCCTGGCAACATCACTGTGGGCGATGAGTCCGATGGCCCTGGTGTCTCTGTGTTGTGTAGCCCTAGTGGTGTGTCTCCCTCATATGTGTCACGTCACCATGACTCACACGACGGTGTTGTACTTGTTGTAGCAGTTAGCATACACAGTGTAATTTAGCAGGTCATCATCACCATAACAGTATCCACATTTGAATAACAACAGAGGCAAGTATGGTGTACTAGTGATTTTATTTACAGAAATGTGTGTGTGATAGTGCACAGGATGGTGGGTGCTGTACATTGGGATTGTGATCCAAAGTTCCCAGATGAGTTGGAAGTCTTGGTAGCAGAAATGTCCTGAGTGAAGTCCACAGTCATATGATACATTAGTCCAACTTGAACTCCCCATGTCATGTGGGAGAGTAGTGTTGCATTCGACAGGGTGAAACGTTTGCACACAAAGGAGAATTTCCGGAACAGGTGTTGGCTTCCTGGGGGATGTACGTGGCCATCAACCTCTCAGTTTTCCTTCCTCGGACGACCCCTCTTCTTTGGGGGGACCCTCACGTGCAGGCTACGGCGGTGCAGGGGAGTCTCCGCCAGAGTCCTCCTCCCTCCCTGTGGTGGTGTCAGTTGTTGCAGCACCAGATGTTGTGGGCACACAGGGAGGTGTGGCCATGTTGGTGCTAATCTGGCGGAGGCATGTCAATATGTCCCTATGCACCGCTGTGAGTTCTTGCAATGTGTCCCACTTGGACTCCATGCGAGACATGTGTGTCTCCACACGGGACATGTGGGAGTCCAAGCGGACATGATGGGCAGCCTGCTGCTGTTGTATGTCCTTGAGGATCCCCACGACCTGTCTGTCCTCTCCGGTGCTATCCTGGTACGCATCAGCGATGCATGCCAGTTGTGGGTCATCATGCAGTCCAGACCCCTCTGCAAGCAGCGACCTATGTCTACCACCCCTCCCACCATCCCTGGCGACACGTGCAGGACCTGCGGTGGCACGCACAGGTGACACAAGGCCCCCTTGGGGGTTGTTAGTGGTGTTGTTGTCCATTGCTCCACGCTGGGCCTGGGGCTCTGTGCTGTTGCCATCGGTGGTCCTTGGTCTATCCGTGTCGGCGGGGGTGGTCTGTGTGTTGGCAGTTGTTGGAAGGGTGGGTGCAGGGGGTGCAGGTGTTGGTCCAGCTGGTGCTGCATGATGACTCACACCGGAGGTGCCAGGTAGGTCTTCGCCATCCGAGGAGGGCAGAGGCTGTTCCACACCAGTGAGCTCTGTGTCCCCCGGAGCCTGGGACAGGGACTCCTCCTCGCCTGCTGCTGTGTCCCCATCATCATCACCTGTATTTGGAAGAGACACACATTGTATGTTATGTTTCTACAGGCATCAATGGTTCACACACCTGACAGTTGTGACTGTACCTCTGGATGCGGGCATGTACATTGCATTGTCCTAGGTTGTCACAGTAAGAGGTCGATATTGGTGTAGCACATTGTCATGCATACCTGGGGCATTTCAATGTGAATGTTGAGGTGTGTGCATGGCCAGCATTTGTTGTATTTGGTGGACATCCGGCCATCCTTCTCCACCTAGCCCAGTTATCCCACCATGAAGCATGCCACCCTTGCAGTGGGTTCAGGTTGACTCTCAGGATGTCATTCAGTGGTGTCTTGCTGTTGGTTGTTGCACAGTTCCCAGCAGGGCCTTGTGCTCCCCACAGCAGTACCCAGTGTCAGCCATCTTGTCAGTCCTTTTCCACTCCCTGTGATGTGAGCATGGTTCAGAGTGGTGTTGATGGGCCAATTGTGAGGGTGAGCAGTATCTGTGACTACAAATCCCATCATGCTATTGCCTACACCCCCCTTCCCAGCATGCCCGTACTTCCTTCCTTTGGACTCTGCTTCCCTGTGGGGTAGTGTGCCTGTGCTGACAGGAAGGCTGACAGTGTTGTCCTTGCGTTTGTTTGTCTACAAGTCCCAAGAGTGTCCCTGTGCTTCACACAGCATTACCCAGGGTGGTGGTTCTTTGTGGGATCTTCATTTGGTATGTGAGGCATTGCATTCTCCCAGGTGGGTTATGTGGAGTTTGTGTTGAGGGGGTGTGTGAGGTGAGCTGCTTGTAACTATGGTCAGTGCTGTGAGTCCTCCTTCCCACCCAGCCAGATATCCCACCATGCAACGTGCTTGCATTGCAGGGAGTGCAAGTTGGCTTTCAGGATGTCAGGCAGTGGTGTTGTGCTGTTTGTTGGTGCACAGTTCCCAGCAGGGCCTTGTGCTCCCCACAGCAGTACCCAGTGTCAGCCATTTTGTCAGTCCTTTTCCACTCCCTGTGATGTGAGCATGGTTCAGAGTGGTGTTGATGGGCCAATTGTGAGGGTGAGCAGTATCTGTGACTACAACTCCCATCATGCTATTGCCTACACCCCCCTTCCCAGCATGCCCGTACTTCCTTCCTTTGGACTCTGCTTCCCTGTGGGGTAGTGTGCCTGTGCTGACAGGAAGGCTGACAGTGTTGTCCTTGCGTTTGTTTGGCTACAAGTCCCAAGAGTGTCCCTGTGCTTCACACGGCATTACCCAGGGTGGTGGTTCTTTGTGGGATCTTCATTTGGTATGTGAGGCATGGCATTCTCCCAGGTGGGTTATGTGGAGTTTGTGTTGAGGGGGTGTGTGAGGTGAGCTGCTTGTAACTATGGTCAGTGCTGTGAGTCCTCCTTCCCACCCAGCCAGATATCCCACCATGCAATGTGCTTGCATTGCAGGGAGTGCAAGTTGGCTTTCAGGATGTCAGGCAGTGGTGTTGTGCTGTTTGTTGGTGCACAGTTCCCAGCAGGGCCTTGTGCTCCCCACAGCAGTACCCAGTGTCAGCCATCTTGTCAGTGCTTTTTCACTCCCTGTGTTGTGAGCATGGTTCTGAGTGGTGTTGATGGTCCATATGTGAGGCTGCCCATTATCTGTTACTACGAGTCCCATCATGCTCTTGGCTACACTGACTTCACCAGCATACACAGGATTCCTTCCTTTCTGTGAGCTTCCCTGTGAGGTGGTGTTCTAGTGGTGGCTAAATATCTGACAGTGTTTGTTGGTTAGATTTGTGCCACTGCCTAGCTCAATTTGGTATTGGATTTGTACATGTCATGACACAGTTACATATCACTATGAGATGGCATGTATTGTGTTTTTGTCTGACATACACTTTTTGGGATGATTATCTTTTGTTTGCTGTTGATTTGCTAGGGGTGCATGGAATGACTGTCCCCTCGACAGTGATGTGTGTGTATTGTCACACAATATTGTGTATATTAGTTGTGTACTCACCAGGCTCTGGGATGTTTGTTAGTCCATATACGTTCACTGGTGGTAGGATGGCCCTCGCCTTCTCCTCCCAGGGCCTGAGGTATACTGGTTTGGCAGGAGGGCCACTGCCGGTGTGCTGGCTCAGGAGGTAATCCTTCTTCAGGAGGTCCCTGACCCTCCTGCGCACATCATACCACCTGTTCTGGATGTCTTCCTTTGTGCGCAAACATGGTGATTGTGCGTTCACCCTGTCGACGATCCTCGCCCACATCTTGGTTTTCTGCGACATGGGGGTCTGTTGGACCAATGTGCCAAACAACTGTGGCTCTACCCTCAGGATCTCGTCTACCATGACTTCCAATTCACTATCTAGGAACTTTGGATTCTTCTTTAGGGGCATGGTGATGGGTGGTGGTGGTGATTGATGTGTGTGTGTGTGCAAGTGAGGGTGTGTGAGTGTAGGTTTTGCTGTGTGTGTGTGAGGGTGCTATTTGTTGAGGTGCTAATGGTGTGTGGCTTTTGTGTTGGATGAGCTGTGTGTGTGTCTGTGTTTGCTGTGTGATGGTGTTCTCTGCTGGCAGGTCAGTGGAATTTGCAAAGGATCATGGTAGGGATTTGTGGCCTTTATGTAGGTGGAGTTGGGGGTGTGTCCTTGTTCAATTTTTTTCACCCCCTGTATTTATTGGCTTTGTCATTGCTTGTTTGGCCCTCTTTTTTAGTATTTTTTCCTTTGTGATTATTGTGCATGTTGGAGTCGTTCTTCTGACCCAGTAGGACGTTGCAGTTATCTCGTGCGCGCCTCTCCGAGTCGTTCCCGCTGTGTTTCAGCTCTGTTTCATATGCGGCGTTCGCGTCGGTCGCGGTGTATTGTGTTTGTTCGGCTGGGTTTTGTATGTGTGTCGGTCGTACGGCTTGGGCTCCGTGCGAATCGGTCTGCTTTTGCACCCATTGCATCGTACTGTGCGGGTCGGAGTTCGCGGGTATGTTTCGTTCGGCTTTCTTCCTGGTGCGTGTCGGTCGGTTCGATTCGCGTGGTTTTCTGGCCGGATAGCTTGTTTCCGTCCGGGTCGGTCGTTCGCCTTGAGTTCCGTACAAGTCGGTCGTGATTCACATGCATTTCATTGTACTACCCAGGTCGGGCAACGCCGGTACGTGTCGGTCAGACTATTATCCCATACCGAGTCGGTCGGTATTTTTTCCTGCCCGAATCGGAATCGACCCCCAAGTCTTTTGCGGAAGGAGGGTAATTGAGTTTTGACTCTTAAGTGTAGTGTCGGAGTTCTATTGAGTGGTAACAAGAAGGGAAATTATCTGCTGCCCAGCCTAGAGCGCTAAAAGCATGGAACAGCCACAAGCTGAGTGTCCTTAGATCTACAGAACAGAATAGAGTGAAAGGAACAAGTCTGAAATGTAGGACTCTTGTTGTAAAATGCTTTAAGTCAAAAACATAGCGCAGTTACACACGTAGCCAGTGCAAGGAATGTAGATGTGAGGATGTGAAAACAGAAGTGAGAGAAATCTAGAAAAACTCCTCAGACCAAAACTTTTGTGAATGGGGGGTCTATTTTACTCAAAGAGAGAGAATCGCTTCAATTCTACAAAGGATTCGGTCTGTTTTCCCAGGGCCAGGCCAGCTAAGTAATTCCGACCCCACCTGATTTTAGTACATTGCATTCGGGTTTTTTATTTCAATAGGGTAAATCGAACATGGATCTGTCCAATACTTTTCTAAGCCTAGTGAGCAACATGTTGTTTCACAAAGGCCAGCCAACGGAGCTTTCTCCCAACTTGGGTCCTATCTAATACATCTTAGAGGCCCTCTCTGTAGTTAACCAATTCGGGGCTCAACCAGACTGGGAGCCAATGCAAAATTGGTCTGAGTTGTATTTGATGGGCAATGGGACGAATGCCTAAGTCAAATTTAAAGACTAGAGGGATGCTTTGGGAAATTTTTAGTCCCATTCTCAAGAAGTTGTTCTCTGCCCCTTCCAATGCATCTAGGATAACGTGGCCCCACAATTCCGCACCATAGATACCTGCAGCTACTGCTTGGGCCCTCAAGGCTTCAAGAATCAGAGAGACTGATTGGATAGAGGAATCATTTGTGGATTTTAATAATGCTGCCACCCTGTGTTTTAGAATGAGGGTGCTTTTTGTAACTTGATTTATCCAGGAGTCAGTACTGGACAGACAGACACCGATATAATCAAATTCATTCACTCTCTCTATCTGTCTCCCCTCAAGCAATATTGTTCCTTTAAAGCCTCTGTGCCTGTGTATGGCCATGAATCAAGCTTTGCTTTCATTTATCATAAGGCCATGATATGAGCAAAAGATACTAAACTTGCTCAAGAGGGTCTCTGGGCCTTTGGGAGTCTTTGATATCACCAGCATGTCGTGTGCAAACCAAGCACCGGGGAGTCATTGTCACAGGCCAACATGTAGTCAATGCATCCGTTAATGAACAGCAAGAATAGTTTGGTTGCAAGTAAACAACCCTGCCAAACTCCTTTATGGACCCCAAATGGGCCAGTTGATTCCCCACTGGGACCCCAGCAGACCTGAGCAAAATGATTCCAATGGAAATGTGTAATGATGATAAAGAGGGGTTCAGGAATCCCCATTTCACTAAGGTTTCTCCACAATCTCTCCCTGGGGATTGCCATATTTTTTTCAAAACATATTTTTATTGAGTCAGCAGGCAAAGCTATCGTCAATTGCCATTTTAAGATCTACAAAAATGGCATATAGACTACAATCACCCAGAGCCACCTCTTTCCACCTTACCAACTGAAACCTTAAGAGTTGGTCAACCATGCTGGTCTTGGGGCAAAAACCAGCCTGGAATTGGGTCAGAAGTTTACTTTCTTCAATCCAGAAGACCAACCGATCCAGGATAACTGTACTGATTCTTTTTTTTTTTTTTACTAAAGTCGATAAGGCTGATTGGCCGCTAGTTCGCTGGATCCAGTTTTGATTCATTTTTGTGGATAGGGATAATCTCTGCCCCCTTTCAAGACTTGAGAATATCCACGACTGACAGTATTGCGTTAAAAATGCAAGTGAGATATGGAACCCAAATTGTTTGTTATGAAAAAAAGAGGTCCACTGGAATGCGGTTCAACCCTGGGGCCTTCTCTGGGTTCAGGGAAATTATGGCAGATTTGACCTCAGTGTTACTAAAGAAAAGCCCGGCCTCATAGAAAGAATCTGTATTAAGAGGGGATGGGCATATGCAAGTGACTTGTAGTTGGCCAGATCTGTTTTGGGACTCACAGTTTGTAGGTGTGAGAGGGTGACTATATAAGGTTTTAAAATGAGTCACCTAATCATGTGGTAAAATATGGGATTCTGGTTTCATCTTGGCAGATTTTGCGCCGTGAGGAATTACATGGCGAATGTCCCTTTGGTTCCCCTTTCGCACAAATGCTAATAGTTTACTCCAGATAGATGTGTCCCAATCAGTTTTTGCGAGTTTTTGAGCGTATTTGTATTCGGAACTTATGATCTTAATTTTGTGGCAAGAACCCCCCTTGAAGGCACCTAGAAGATTAGTTTTTGCCACTCTGCAGTTCTTATTATACCATGTAGCATCTACTGACCCAGAGAAATTCTTTATATTTAAGGACTTGTTAAAAAAAAATATGAATTTTTAGCTCCTCAAACCATTTGGTATGGACTCCCATAATCTCTTAAGGGGTTAACTCTGGACCAGCTAGGAATGTCATTATGGGGATCAAATTGTGATAGATATTGGTGTAAAGGAATTCATTTTTAGGCTGAGCCTAGAGTCAGCGCGCATGCGCTGCTCTGCAAGACTTGTTGTAGTAAAATATGGAATAGAAGCCCCGCCCAATCTCCGCCCATTTTGTCATTGGCTTGTATCATTGTCCTTCATAACTGCTGGCTTCTGATTCGTAAATAGGCGTGTTAGTCCCTCCTTAGTACCGCCTTGTCTTCATTTGTAGGGCGACTGGCCCTTTTACTTCGGTTGTTACACGGTACGTGTTATTTAGTCTTGTAAGCACAATTTTTTGCTTTGCCTCTGCTCGTGTACCAGCACAGTTTCTGCTTCATGGACGCCACATTGCATGTTTTGGATTTATATTGCTCGGTCAAATGCAGCATGTCTAATGCTGTTTTATGTATTTATGAACAGCGCTGCTTTTACTTCAATCCCTGGCCTTTATTTACTTATAAATGGCGCCGCTTTCAATTTAGATTTAAGAAGCCGAGGCGAGCGTTGTGCTTCAACATACCCTTTTGTTTCTGCATGGCCAGCGAGTATAGATATACAGCCCAGCCCTTTGTCGCTCCCCTGCCAAGGAGATGCCTGCAACAAAAGCAGCAAAAAAGAGAATAGAAAAAGTAGTAAGCTGGCTCTGTGCCCATGCTGGGAGCCGCTCGGGGTTCAAGGGCTCACCTGAGGGGCTTCCTCGCTCTGGCTACAGACCAACTTTGATGTTTTTGAGGGGCAGTGGTGGGATGAAACAACTAAACCATTATTTTGCGCAAAGAATCTAGCCTCTATGCCCCCGTTTGTGCTGCGCTTTCTCCAAGTGCTGGCAGAACATCTGCCGGATTCCTGGCTTGTGTGTTGCACATGAATTGTTTTTGTGTATTTTTAGCTCTGGCCTTTCTTGTGCGAGAGACAATGCATTTTGTTTTCAAAGTTTTAGTTACAGATGCGCCAGTCATAGGACCGCTAACCTGTAATGTATGTATACATATGTCGTGGAACTTCAGCCATTTAGGAAATCTTTCAAGACTTGTCTTTATACTCTATAACTTGCTGTTAGGAGGATTTCCGTGCAGTATAACATAGATGTTGCTAGCACCAGGACACCCTCATAGGTATCCATTGCACCCTATAAATACATAAGTAAATACATTAATAAAATATATGTATACGTTGGACACAAAAGGTAGAAAAGTGTGAATGTGTGAACATGGTGGGAGTACCCTGGAACCCACCAATAGGTATATTCGTTTTTTTCAGATGTGACCCCTCTATTATTGATGCAGTTCATATTTTGGGCAGTTTACTATCAAGAACGGGCAAGCCCTGGATCTGTGAGGTCTTAAAAGCTGCACTTTTTATTATATTTCCCGTTTTTTAGGTGCTTTCTAAAGCTACGATTGTCATCTTGCAGTTACCTCGCAGCGCTATTTTTGTGTAATACGAGTGCATCTGATAAAAGTAGCACCTCTGCAATATCACGTTTATGTTGTTTTTTGGACAAAATGAAATATTGTGTAGGTTTGCCTGTGTATTTGAATGTAGGGATACAACCAATTGTAACTGTGCTTTTATCTTTCTACTTTTGAACGCACTGATGCTTACAGTTACATCACTGTTTTTTCGTCAGTTACTGTCACTTCTTGGTGCTGCGTGCTATGCTATGCATGGCTAAACACTTATAAGGTCCCAAAGGCAAGACCGATTGGCTACGCCAATGCTTGTTCAATATGCTCCCGCATTTGACCGTTCTACGGTTGTTACTCATTGTCAGGGCACCACACGGTATACTCAATTCCCTTTTAAACCTGCTTGCTATGTCACTGAGGGTTTGAAAAAGGGGAAAATTATCACTTTCTGGCCAAGGGAAAACATCCATATCTTCGATGTTAACCCAGAATGTGTCTCTTACTGTTTTTACCGCTCGCAGCGGGCATTGTTTTAATGTTTTAATGACTGTTTTTAGGATTTGAAATGTATTCAGGCTGTTTTACTTTTCCTGCGCATTACCGATCGTTTTAGGGTTCGCTTCACTTCCCGGTCCGCTGCGGCTTGCCGTTTGTTGCGGAGGAAGTGAAGCAACATTTTACTAATAACTCCTGCCTCCTGTTGCGCAATTTGACACTTCCGGTCTTGCCTAAGAGACTGTGACGCGCTCTAGCTTTTCTCCGACCCAGCCTATATCTGGCAAGCTGGGTCGGACGCGCAGCGGACGCGCGCAGCGGGCGCGCCGGCGGCGCGCAGAATGCGCGCCAAAGGCAAGCTTGTCTGCGCCCGTCAGCGCCCTGAGAGCAACCAGCGCCAGAACCCCTGCATGTCTAATAGCGCTAAGGTACTCGCGATCAGAACTTCTTAACCTAAATATTGGTGAGTGCTCCAATCCCTCACCACTGCTTGATCAATCCACTTATACCCCCAGCAAGTGTAATTCGTGTGGCCTTAGGCCTTTGTATCTGCCTGTGGAGAACCTGCAATGTACTGCAAGGGCTGGTGATCCACCTGAGGGTTTTAAGACTAAGCCTAAATTATCCCAGGGCCTGAGCATAGAGCCCATGAGATGCCTACTGCTGAACATGAGATCCTTGAACAAACATAAATACGAACTAGAATGTATGATCCAACTCTCTAACCCCGACCTCGTGTTTCTAACTGAAACATGGGCTAACAGCGCCTCTGAGCCTGATTGGAATATAGCGGTTCCGGTAGGTTACCATGTGGCCTATGAAGATAGGGTGGGGAAAGTAGGGGGGAATAGCTATCATCTATCGATCTCATTATAGGATTAGGACCGAGGCTGCTCAATCATTGGAAGCCGAGGCTATGACATTTATTATAAAAGCTAATAACATGGAGCTTTTTTCAGGGCTACTTATTTACAGGCCACCAGGGGGAAGGCCAGCTTTTATTAGCTCATTACAAACTTTTATGGAATCCTGTCTAGATACCCAAACCTTCACCATACTGGGGGATTTCAACTTTCATTTGGAGGCAAATAACAACCCTGACACTACCAACTTGATCGATATTTTAGCAGGTTTTGGACTGTGCCAGATTGTATCTCAGCCAACCCATACAGTAGGTCACACGCTGGATGGCATCTTCACTAACAACTCACATATAGACATAGTGAGTGTGACACCAGTGTCTTGGTCTGACCACAACCTTATTGCTTTCAATATATCAATACTGACCACCAACAAGCGACATCAGATCAGACTTCCAGTGGTTAAATCTCGACCATGGAAATCAATACAAAAAAATGATCTGATAATAGCTCTGGCATCTAATCCTCCTAATTTGGTTCCTGATTCGAACTTGGCAGCCACTAATTATGATAACTGGATTAGGACGTCAACACATAATCTTGCACCTGAAACAACCAAGCGTTCCCGGAAGAATCATGCGTCCTCTCCGTGGTATTCAGCTGAGCTTAGGCAGATAAAATCTAAATGCAGGCGTAAAGAACGGCTTTGCAGAACAGATTATAGCCAGGAACGAAAAAAGGACTATAATTTAGCGTTAGAGGAATATAAGGCAGCGATTATTAACGCTAAAACGGTAAAATTCAGACGGCCAAAAATTCCTCTAAGGAGCTTTTCAACGTCGTGACAAATCTGTCTAAACGTCCACAAGATAGTCAATTTTCTCCAGATCAAAATCTTGTGGACAAGATCGCCTCCTTTTTCAGATTAAAGTCCAGACTGTTTACAACGATCTTCGTAAGACATTGTCAGATCCCACTGGGGAAATGAGGTTCCAGCCGGAGGACACTCTAACCCAATATAGCTTGGCACAATTTTCCTGGCTAGCTACAGAGCGAGTATCAGATTTGTTAATACAAACTAGATCCGGCTCGCCTCTGGATCCCTGCCCTCCGTATATTCTGCACCTGGTTCCTGAGCAAATTAGCGCCCATCTCACCCCTCTTCTTAATGAGGTTATCAAATCTGGGATATATCCTCAGTCTTGGAAAAAGGCCTGTATCAGGCCTATCCTGAAGAAAGTCACCTTAGACCCTACTGAGGTGAAAAACTACCGCCCTATCTCCTGTCTCCCGTTTCCCTCGAAAATTTTAGAAAAAGCCATCAACTCAGAATTAACAGAATATTTAGATAGCAATCATATTCTCGATGACACCCAACATGGTTTTAGAGCCCGACATTCCACTGAGTCAGCACTTATCATGGCCACCGAAGAGATTCGTAGAGTGATGGATGGTGGGGGAAGAGCCGTCCTCATCTTGCTAGACCTATCAGCCGCGTTCGATACTGTTAACCACGAGGTATTGACGCAACGGCTGAGGGCGGCAGGCATTGAGAGGTCGGCTCTAACCCTATTGACATCTTTTTTGACATCTCGCGAACAACTGATAGTTTGGGATGGTCTCAAGTCTGCAAAATTCGGCCTCCCGTGCGGTGTCCCGCAGGGATCCGCGTTGTCTCCCACTTTGTTTAACCTTTACGTTACCCCTCTGGCCAGACTAATAAGAGATCATGGTCTGATGCTTGTATCATATGCAGATGATACACAGATTGTGGTATTAGTAACCCAAGGTGTGGATGAGACGGCGGCTAGGTTCAGGAATTGCCTAAAGAATGTTATGCAATGGATGAGCTCTAATTTTTTAAAGCTCAACACGGAAAAGTCGGAGGTGATGGAATTCGGGCTGAAGCCTTCAATCTGGAGCCAAGTATGGTGGCCCACTGAGGCTGGGAACTGCCCCAGTCCCGTAACAAAGGCCAGGAATCTTGGCTTTATGTTTGACAGCAATCTAAAATTTGCCCAACAAACTAATCAGGTGTCATCTGCTTGTTTCTACACGCTGAAAAACTTGCGCAAAATCCTTCGGTTCATTCCCTTAACCATGAGGAAAATGGTAATCTGGGCTTTGATTCTTTCCAGAATCGATTACGGCAATGCCCTTTACCTGGGAGCAGACAAGGGCCAGATTGCCAAACTACAGTCCATTCAGAACGCGGCGGCCCGGGTGCTTTATGGTCTTCCCAAACATTACCCTACTTCAGCCACCATTAAACTGCTCCACTGGCTCCCGGTTTGGCAGCGAGTGGATTTCAAGGCCCTCTGCCTTGTACACAAAGCCTTGTATGGTGGAGGAGCTGCTGACCTGCAGCTGCTATTCAAGCGGTACTCTCCTCAATGCTGTCTCAGATCATCGAATACAGGTCTGATCTTGATTCCCAAGATAAAAAAAGTCAGATGGGGAGGCAGGGGTTTCTCGTACCAAGCTGCCAAGCTATGGAACGCACTCCCCGCACAGCTCAGACTACAATCAAATAGGACTATTTTTAGGAAGCAAATAAAGACCTGGCTCTTTCCCAAACCGGCAGTTTAATCAGTGTGCCCAGCATTCTTTCACCCAGCGCCAAGACGCCTCGGCATTCGTGCGCTTAATAAATAAGTCAGTCAGTCAGAATTGGAGGGACACAAAGAAGTAATCAATACGGCTTGTGTGCTTATCTCTAGTGAATGTCGAGTCGAGTGTCTCTTAAGGTCAGATTTGGTTCTGCCATTGCAAGCTCTTAGTTGATTACATATACTAAAATTCATTAGTTGCAAGGTTACTTTAGGAATTGTTTTCATACATGGGCCCAGGATTTGGTAACTCCATTTCCCTATCCCCAGAAAAAGGGCTGCATTCGGGCTCTTCAGATGATTCCAGTGCCTGTAACAGAAAGGGGGAACAAAATCCACTACTTAAATTTCTTAGTCTCAGACTTGTTGTATGGTCATCAAGGCTGAGAATTACTGGATGAAGGAAAATCCACTCAAAATGAAGACACTCTAGCGAATCATCCCACTAATGCATCAGCACGCCATAGAAACAACTGATCTGAAGAATGTCTACTTGCAAATCTCTTACCATCCTGCACTCAGTTTCTCATGAGTCACTGTGTTCAGGATTTTCATTTTTATTCAGCATTCTATTATTTTGTGTCTTAACAAAGATGGTAGTTCCAATGGTGGATACTTATCATCTACATTAAAAAATAGCGCAAAAGACATGGGGCCAGATGTACGACCATGACAATTTGCGACTCGCAAATTGTGCCCGATTGCGAGTCGCAAAATGCCATGTACAACAGTGTGTTTAACACTGTTTGCGATTCCCAATGGGGTCGCAAATTGCGAGGCTCATGAATATTAATGAGCCACTCGCAATTTGCGAGTCCATTTTGCAAGTGTATTACCACCCTCTTAATTTGCAAGTGTTTTTGCGACCGCAATTGCGGTCGCAAAACATTCATACATGGGGTTGCGGTCGCTATTAGGAAGGGAACGCCCCTTCCTAATAGCGACTCGCAATTCCTAAATAGCGACTCGCAAATAAATTGTGACTCGCTATTTAGGAATTGTACATAGCCCTTTCACATTTTGCATGTGCAAACGGGTCGCAAACCCATTTGCGCATGCAAAATAGGGTCGTACATCTGGCCCATGGTGTGCAAGACAGGTGTGTAGCTATTTTGAATGGAGAGTCGTACTCTGATTCCAGTCTGCTCCTGCCAAGCTTCTTTCTAATGTCATAAACACCCATCCATCAATTCCTGTCCACCTCTACCATTTTTCAAACATTATTTTTACTTCTTACCTAGTGTTCCTATCCCTGAGCTTTTATTTTTCATTTTTTCATTTTTACCCTGTCTATCTCCTTTACATTTGTTTTGTCACCCTGCTCCAGCCCCTAATTATGGCAGAGGCAGGAAAAGGACCATGGGAGGTGGAAAGTCCAGAAAGTTTGGAAACCTGCTCCCACCGTCGTTGCTAGGAAGTTGACCCATGTAGCATTCTTTTGGGGCTACGGGTGGAAGAGCTGTTTTTTAGCACAGCCCCACTTCCCCCTCATGGTGACTGTAGAGGGCAGGCCCAACAATAGGTACAGACTGGCAGAGCAGAACCTGCGCTGGGAGAGCAGACCCTGTGCAGAAAGAGTGTGGTGCAGTATGTGACCTTCTTGGTCTTGAGATGGCGAGAGGCTGGGCTGCATGCAGAAATTTGGCCTTTGGTTCAATTTAGAATCAGGGGTGGGTGGAGCTCGCGAAGTTGCATTACTAGGAATTCTGTGGAGTTGCAAAAAAACTCAGTGGAATTCCGCTCTGCCCCACCCCACCCACCAACTCCTGACTTTTTAATGCGGTGATGCACAATGAAAGAGTGGCAGGACGATAGGGTTATTGTCAGAGGGCAGTGCAGGGAAGCAGGGAAGTAAGTGCCCACCATATCGGACATCAGGCTTCAACCTTTTTACATTTACACCCTGCAACCAAGCTGTCTTGAAGATGCATGAATTACAAATTAGCCCTCAATTGTCAAAAGAAAGAATCACCCGCCTCCGCGTTGGGTCTCTGCCTGGTCCGACCCTGTCCACGTTGGTGCTCCACCTTTTCATACACTCTGCAGGGTGGGTATCTGAATTCTTGGGTCAGGTCCTATTCACCCCAATTCCAAGATGGCCATCATCATCAGAGGCCGCAGCAGAGATGCCTCACGGGGTCAACGACAGCATCCGGTCACAGACGGAATTGGGGACTACAAATCCCAAGAGTTCACAGTACAAAGTAGGTGCGGATGCACACCAGATTCTCATATGAGAGCACAAGTAATGCTTTGCCTTTTTGTCCATTTTGGACACATAACATGGCTGCCTACTAGAAATGTTCCTGTAAATACTAAATTGCTGCGCATATAAGTAGTAAGTATTCTGCTTCGCTCTATACCATCTCTGTGGCAAACGTGACGCAATGAATGTGTCACTGAAATCAAAGATTTCAAAATTGAAAGTACAAATGTTGCAAATTCCCTAACCCTCAGCATGTATATTTTAAATGTAGGATGCTCTAACATAGAGTTAGATGTGTTAGAGGTATGTTTTGTGAATACTCCACACAGGTACACCTGACCTGTGCCGACAGCGGACTCGTTTGGCCTGTTGCTGCACCGGCCGGTAGAATGTAGTGAGCCAGCGCAAGTAAACTCCACTCTACGGCAGAGCGTGGAGTTTTTGCTGAGCTTCACGCTCCAAGCTGAGCGGCGAAAACACCTTAAACTCCACTGGTGGAGCGGAGTTTTTCCCCCACCCCTATTAGAATGTGATAAAAAAATTCTCACATTCACTGAAAAAAGAAAGGTTATTGTGATGTTATAGCTATGTTATGTTGGTTATAAAACCTTAACTTACATTAAAAAATAGACATTCACTGAAATAAAATGGCAAAGTGATGTTATAGTTGGGTTTGAAATGAGAATTAAGCGAACATTCTAAAACGCTAAACCACTGAATTACACCATTTATATTGTAGGTGTACATTCAGTACAGTTCTTTGTGAAATATTTTTATTGGCAGGCACCACAATTTATGTTTCTTTTTTTCATCTTGATTGTTTGTTGCTTTATCTGCTCCTTCCTTGAAAGTTTTGGGTGGTTTGTCAACTGGGGGATCGTCAAAAAAGGGGGGCCCAAAACACAATTGCCCCATGCAAATTCCATTGGGTTTTTGAACAAGGTTACTGCCAAAATGGCTGAACCAAATTGCACCAAATTTGGCAGAAAGCTAAATCTTTACCCACAAAGCTTGCTTTTTGTGTGATTTAGAAATTAAGGTTCAAAGTTTATGAATATCTGAATGGTTGGGCTTGCTGGACTCTCATGGGTGTCCCGTAAGCATGCAACTTAAAATAATGAACAATTTGATTGGTTGAGAGGGCCTCCTTTACCATCGGTTGTCTTGCTCATTTAGGAGCAAGAAGCTTCTGCGAGTCCCGCAGGAGCTGGTGATCTGGTTGGCTGGCCACAACATAAGGAGAAATGCTGTGGCCGCGATTTCAGGACACGGGCTAGGGGGTTGGGTAGGGGTAAAATGATCACCTGGACCTTGTGAGTTGTATCAAAGGGACACCTCCAGGCTCAATTCTTTTACACGAGAGTGCAGGGGCCAGGCTAGCTCCTGCAAAGTTCCGCTGGATCTAAAAACTGTTTATTAACAAAAAGAGTGGCATGAGTATCTGTGGTGGGATAGCCGTGTACGGGTAGTTGGCCCAAATGTCATGTGTGGCAGAGGTTGGCTGTCTGCGGAGGCATGCAGCCAAGCTATGTGGCCAGCCTTACGAAGCACAAGCCATAGGGCATGTGAGGAGAGATTGGCCGTCCACGGGGTGTACTGCCTGGCCCCAGGCCAGACCCTTCAACCAATCCCACACTGCACATGGCCAAAGGGAGATGGGCACGAAAGGCCTTGTGTGGTGGCGGTGGCATAGTTATGTATGGAAATAACATATTACTTCACGTTAAACAAAACCTACATATTCACTGAAAAAAAGCAAAGGTTAAATGACATTCAAGTAACTATAACTTACGCCCTCTCCATGCACTGCACTGCTTATGACCTCATATATTACATCACCCATGACATGATCTATGACATAATTGATAATATCACTGATGGCTTCCCACTTGCCTTCCTTTTTGCTGTTCAGTTGCAGGCAGATGATATGTTGAACAACCATCTAAATCAATGGTATCTATGTTCCATGCTTATTGAAAACAGCAGATACCTTGTTGATTTACAAAAGACAGCCAATCCTTATCCTCTATCCTTGATTTTAAACCTGCTATATTCCAGCTCATTATTTTTAGACACAATTATAGACCAATTTCTGATGTAGTAATTCTAGGTTTATCCTACAGGCATCTTCCTTCTTGATCAACCAATGAAAAAGATGATGGTCCTAATGATGGGTGAAGAGCATAACGTAATTGATTCTGAGTCGTATTATTTACTTTACAGAAAGTTATATGTTTAAATTAGACCGTTTGGGAAGCGACAGGCAGGAACTCGAAGCATCTTGCAACACTGAGACCATATTTTTGCTTTGCCCACTTTTATTCTCAAAATCATTTGTACTTGGGGGGTCATTACGATGGCGGGCATATTAGGATGTGACCGCCACCATGGTGGTCGCATCCTGTATATTTAACATTGTGGCGGGCGGTGCTGTATTCAGCACCCGCCACAATGTTAAAACGGCATGTTGTGCATTTGCATGCACAACGTGACAGGCACCGCGCGGTGCCTGCCACCTTGTGCATGCAAATGTCGGGGGGTACCATGGGTACCCCCCAGGTGCAGCCACCCACCCCCCCAACCACCTGGGGGCCCGCAACGGGCCCCCAAAGGCATTCTCCGCATGCCTTTCCATGGCGGTGTCTCCGCCATGGAAAGACATGAGACCGCCATCATCGTAATATGGATGGCGGTGCCTGCAAGGCACCGCCACCATATTGCAGGCCTTTTCCGCCCGGTAGGTAATCAGACGGATTTCCTACCGGCGGAAAACTGGCAGACGGTCTTTCCGTCCGCCTGGGTCCCCACCGCCATCGTAATATGGCGGGGGGAAATGGACTGCGGGCGGTGAGAAATAGCGGGCGGATCGCCACCGCCATACGGGCGGTGGCGATCCGCCCGCTATCATAATGACCTCCTTGGTTTTTCCATGAATATAAGTGGATATGAATCCTTTTCTGGGTGTTTATTTTGATACACCAGGTCTTCATTAAAGTTTCTGGAGTAAGAATTTCATTTGTTCTCGTTAAGTTTGACCATAATGTTTGTGTGGATTTTCAATTGCAGAGCCTAGGCATTTGCACAAAACTAACCATCACTAAATCATTTGATCTTACATACTGCAAACCTGGCTGGGAGTTTATTAGACGCAGAAAATGCCTTCTATTGAGGATGTCTTGGCTCCCTCTTGAGATATATTCAGGGGTAAATTTGATCATTGTCTGAGCAAATGTATGGTGTCTGCATATGGCATTATCTCTCTAGCCTTTGAAATTTCATTCCAAAGATCTATGTTGGATGGTTGATTTTGTAAATAATTTGACATTGACAAAAATGCCCTATCGCACAGACAATTTGTTTGGTTTTCTCAGGGTCACAGAGCATCTGAGTATACTTAATCAGGTTGGTGGGTTAACACCAATGAGGGTGAATCATAAGAGCTTCCATGAATAGCCTTCCTGATGCTTTATTCTACATGTTCCAACTTGGAATTATTTGATGCACATGTGCTTGGACCTGCGTTGATAATAATTGGGTCAGTATGTTCAATGCTAGACATTGGTTTGGTATATACCTGCTTGGGTTGTTCTGCGAAATTGGTGGAAATTGCCTTGGTTTAGCAAATTTCCACTTGGCCTCTGTGGTAAGATAAGTATCTTTGGTTCACCCTCTACATTGATCAACTCTTGGTTATTTTTTAGTTCTGTTGGTTGTCCCCATTGACAGTTTCCAATTTTTGGGTAGGAAGAATTGGCCTGCATTCTATTGGTGTACGTTTTATGTGAGAATGCAGGTTGCATTCCTGGATTTTGATTCAAGAAGTCACCATTAGTCTTGTCATTTTTTCCAATGCTAGACACCGGGTTACCTGTTCCACCTCCTTTCTCTGTAATTTCTGCATCCACTGCATTTTCAATCCCGGATTGAAATAGTCCTGTTGCAATTGAATTCGACTCAGGAATGGGATGCTTCATTTTTTTGTAGACCCTCTTTTACTTTTAATTCTTTTATTGCCAATGTTCTTGATTTTTATTTTTGGATTAAACCTCTTGTTTTGAGCTTTTTTTCTGGGGGGAGATGGTACATTTATAGTGGTCATTCCCTTCAATCCTCTATTGTGTCTCCAGTACATATATTAGGTCCTGAGTGAGTCTCTGTCTTTTTCTCCCCAAGGGTCAGCTCTAGGCCAGTAGTTAAAGATTTGTCTGTGGATTCTCTACTGGCTGATTGAACACCAATTGCATTTTTCAAATTTTGTCAACAGTTCTCTATTATATAATTTATAACCATTGGAAATTCCACCAATTTCTCCAACAAAGGAACGCAACTTTCACTTTCCTTGTGACATTGAGCCATTTGCGCTCTTAGTTTTCCTTTACAACATCCTCTACCAGCGCCATCCTATGGTCAATCATTTTGAAGATTGAAACATGATTGCATTTGCAATTGAATCCAATGTTATGCACATGACCTTCATAATACTTAGTATTTTTTTATTTAGTTGGTACACGTTCTCATTTAAGGCCTGGTTTAACCGTTGATTTCCAAATTCTTCCCTTGCGTGAATTTGTTGATTCTCATCCAAGAAATTTATATCATCTGATGTTATGCTATTAATTTGGGAATCAATCCTATTACTATCAAGGTTCTCTAGTATAGAAAGTTCTGAGTTATGAGAGTCCTGACCATGTGGATTCTGGGAATCCACTATATAACATTCATCATCTACAACGTCTTCAGTTTCAAGAGGGAAAGGGAGAATAAGTGACAGAAATAGCTGAAAGACTCTCACTCTCTTTTTTGGTTCTAAATGGTGGTCACCCATGATGTTTAAGGCAGCATCTGGAGTGGCTGGTTTTGCTGAACATGTTGTTTGTAATATAGGAGAAGAAGAAGGCTTCCTTGCTTCTATCAGTTCTGAGTCGGTGCATATATTTGGTTCCATTGCCTCCTGACTACTCATTTCAGGACCTACATTTTTATTAGAACTGTGCTTAGAGTTTAGGTTTGCACTATCTTTAAAGTAAGACAATTTTTATTTTAGTTAAATATGTTTTTATTGACATCAAATAGAGAAATGAAGATTACAGTTGTCAAAATGAAGGAAAACAATGTACCAAAATACATAGCTTAGAAGTTAACGGATGAAACAATAATATTAAGATAAAAAGCTGTAAAATGTAAATTTAATAGTGAAATGTAAAAAGATGAGCAGAATACATGTCTAACTATAATCAAATAAAAAAAGAGAGAAGAAAGGGAGAGGAAAGTAATAGAGAAAAAGAAGATAGAAAGAAAGAAAAGGAAGGAAAGCTAAAACAGAGATGTATAGAAATTAGGATAAAGATGAGTGTGAAGACAGAAAAGTAGTGAATGGTACCCAGAGTAAATCAAATTTCATTTTCTGAGATAACGAAGAAGACAGTAGATATTCTATGCTCACCACAAATAAGATTCCACCATGTTAACAAACATATTTTAGAATTATCTTTCCAACAAGTAAATATAACCTTAAAAGCAAGTGCAATAAGAAGATCAAATAACATCAATTTCGGAGAATGGTTATGGAAATAATCAGACATAGTTCCAAGAAAAACATTTTGAATTGATAGTGGAATGTGACATTGACATATCTTTGAACATTTAGACCAAATAGATTTTCAAAATTAAAAATATTAGTACAATAGTATATTAAATGAAGTATTGTACCATTAGGGGAAAGACATGACCATCATAAAGACGAAGTAGAAAGGTTAATTTTAAGAATAAGAGCAGGTGTAAGAACAGCTCTCTTGTACAAAAAAAATAATGATTGAGTAATATTGGCACTTTTGGAGGTAATGACAATTTTGTGCCATAATTTATCCCATTGTTGAACAGAGATGAACATAGGAAGGTCTTGCTCCCATGACAATTCAATAGAGGATTTAAGTCTGCCAGAAATAGGAGCGGATAACAGCTTATATATGGATGATGCTTTAGGATTGGAATCATAAGCAATATCATATAGAGGTGTCAAGGGAATAAACGGAGTAGAGTCCGAAGGAAAGCTATTGGTTAATAACAAGGATTGAAGTACTTGTGATAGTTGAGAATATTGGGGCAAGCAAGAGCTAGGTAAACTATAACGTTCTTGTATTGTAGTAAATGGGAGAACAGAATTTTGGGAGACTAAATGATGAACATATAGGATACCCTTTTCTTTCTAATGATTAATTTATTATACCAAATAGAGGAGGTAAGGAAAGCTTGATAAAAATTAGAGAAAAGGGATAAACAGTGAATGCATTAAATAATTGGAATATTTTAAAATAGGGTACTTAGAAATAAATGTGCAGTAAGTCATAAAAATGACATAATGAAAAGAAAATTCATGTAATAAAGAACGTTCAATCTTGATCCAGCTAGGTATAGGAGAGTCTTGATATTTTCTAGTCAAATCATAAATTTGCCGAATTAAAAAAGCAGTATGATATAACTTAAAATTAGGGAAACGTACACCACCTTCATTTTTAGGTTTAGCTAATTTAGATAAGGCAATATGAGCATTTTTATTATTGCAGAGAAATCTGGTACAAAGGGAATTATTTTGGGTAAAGTAATAATTGGGAATTTTGAAAGGTAGCATAGAAAGTAGAAAAAGGACATGAGGTACAAACATCATTTTAATAGTGTATGATCTACCCCACCAGGATAAATGAAGAGGGGACCAAGTAGAAAATGAGTTTGGGATTTTAAGTTTTAGAGCATTAAAATTGTGAGTAAGAGTGTGGGAAATATTGGATGATAACCAAACAGCCAGGCATTTAATCTTGGAAGGACACAACATAAAATTGTTATTATAATACATAAATTAATAGCATAAGGAATTTAGGAGTAACATCTCAGTTTTATAGAAGTTTAATCTATAACCAGATATTTTAGAATATAAATCAATCTCCTGCAAAAAGGGAGGTAAGTAAGTCAAGGGATTAGAGAGATAGACCAAAACATTGTCCGCATAAGCAGAGAGTTTGGTTTCATGGAAGTTGTATTGAAAGCCTGTTATAGAAAGATTACAATGAATATGTTCAAGAAAAGGTTCTAGACAAAGGAGAAATAATATAGGTAAAAGGGGACAACCCTGCCTAGTACCTCTATGTAAGGTGAAATAAGGGGCATACATCGATTGACAGAAACACAAGCACATGGCTCTGAATTAACCCTGGGTGGTGAACTCCGCTCGCGGAGTTTTCGGAGTTTTCCGCACTCAGCATTACGCGGAGCTCACGGAGTTCTGAAACACTCCGCTTCGTGGAGCGGAGTTTTTTTCCTCGCTAGCGTTCACCAACGTCAAGTTGGCGAGCGCGAGCGAGGAAAATCCACCTCCCAGCGAGATTTTTCCTCGTTTGCAATCGTCAACATCAAGTTGGCGTGCGCGAGCGTGGAAAATAAACCTCCTGGCGAGATTTCTCAACGCGAGGGGGTCGCATTTCTCATTGCGAGTGGTCGCGACTGCTCGCATTGAGAAACTGCCCGTTCGCGTTGAGAAAGCTGCTGCTCGAGTACAAATCTACTTGAACAGCAGAAAGGAAAGCAGCGCTCGCTTGCGCTGTGCATGGTGCCGCTTGCGATGATTGTACTGTGCGGACAAGCATCCGGCACTGAAAATCACAGCGAACAGCATTTTTCTATCGCACTCCGCTGCTTGCGGAGTTTTTTTCCACTTTGCGGAGTTTTGCGTAGCGCAAGTCCACGGACTCCGCCCAGGGCTACTCTGAATGTAATTGACTGATAAAAGAAATACATTTAGGGCCAAAACCAAAGCAATGAAGAGTTTTAAACATAAATTGCCAATTTATATGATCAAATGCCTTTTCAGCATCAACAGATAACGCAGCAAGAGGGGAAGGATATTTTTTCCCCAATGTGAAAATATTAGAGAACATCCTAGCATTATCCGAGGCAAGTCTGCCTTTAATAAAACCAGACTGATCAGGTTTAATAAGAAGGGGAATAACATCTTCTAGTCTAGAAGCAAGAATGTTTGCAAAAATGTTACAGTCATAGGTAATTAATGAAATTGGATGGTAATTTTTACAAAGGGTATGATCTTTATCAAGTTTAGGAATAATAACAATGAGAGCATCTAAAAAGGAGCCTTCAGGTTTAGATTTGAAAAAAAGAAGCAAAGAGTTCAAATAAATTATGAGCAAAAATAGATGAAAAAGAAGAAATAAGTTCAATGGAAAAACCATCAGGGCCAGGAGCTTTGGCTTTCTTCAAAAATTTAATAGCATCCAAAATCTCCTGGAGAGTTATATCTTTTTCAAGGGTAGCCAGAATGTCCGGTATAGAGGGAGGAGCAGGAAGACCGTTAAAAAATGATTAGGTATTATATTCAGAAGGATGAGTATCTTCTGTGTATAATGATTTATAATAGGATTGAAAAGCGTTAACAGTATCAGAGTCGGAGTTTAAAAGAGGGTTAGTGAGGTCATTTCGAATAGGTCCCATATTTTCTTTTCCGATTTAACTTTTAAATAATTGGCCAGCATTTTACCAGCTTTATTTTGACACCCATGATATTTAGATTTAATTTTGAGGAGAATGTTACTTGCATCATCAGTAGCCAGTTTATTCAGGTTGGATTTGGCTTTGATAAGAACCCGTATGTGAGAGGGGGATTTAGAAGTAAAGTAAATGTGTTCAAGACTCTTAATGTGTTGTAGAGTGGAGTGCTATTGGGAATTCAACAATTTTTTTCTTTTTGGCAGTGTAAGCAATAGTAAAGGCTCTAAATGAAGCTTTAAAAGCTTCCCAATTGTTATGAACGGAAGTGTCAATAGACTGATTAAATTGAAAGAAGTAATTTCTAAAATAAAAGTTTGATCGGATAATAAGGAGTTGTTAAATCTCCATTGAGCATGGTTGTTAATATTAATAGAAGGGCGTAAAGATTTAGAGACTAAAATATAATCAATTCAAGACATTGTATGGTGAACATGAGAAAAAAATGTAATTTCATATGTATCAGGGTTACATGTTTTCCATATGTCATAGAATGAACGAGAGGCAATAGCCGATTAGAATTCTTTATGTGATTTGTCAGGTTTAAATTTGCATCTATTAATCGCAATTCGCGCAGCGGGTTTCGCGTATAGTGCCATGACCATCTTTATGAATGGTTCACCAAGGTCAAAGGACTTCATGCAATGGTTTATAAACAACCAAGACACTCTGTTGAACGCCTTCTCTGCGTCTAGAGTTATAGCTATGGATGGTGAGGTAGTGTAATTCGTGTTTTCGAGAACGTGGCAGAGAAGGCGGGTATTATCGTTTGACATGCGGTATTGAATGAAGCCTACTTGGGAGTTGCTTATTAGTTTTGGGAGGAATTTGTTTAGTCTAGTGGCTAATATTTTTGCATAAATTTGACAGTCTATGTTAATGAGAGATAACGGTCTATAGTTTTTGGGTTGTAAGGGATCTTTCCCTTCTTTTGGGATAACTATAATATTGGCTTCTGCCATGGATTCTGTTGTTCCGCCTGAGCTAGCAATATTATTGAATACTTTTAACATGGTTGGTTGTAATAGTTCTGTGAATGTTTTGTAAAATTTGGCTGTGAAGCCGTCTAGCCCCGGGGCTTTGTTATCCTTCAGGGTTTTAATGGATTTAGTCACTTCTGAAGCATTTGTCGGTTTGCCGAGGGCAAGTCTGTCTGTTTCTGATAGTTTGTGGATCTTCAACCTTTCCAGGTATTGTGTGCATTTTTGCAGGCTGAAGTCCTGATCGTTAAGATATAGGGATTCATAAAAAAATTTAAAGCAATTTAAAATTTCCTTCGGTTTGGTGTGCGTTTGGTTGTACACATCTTTGATTGATGTGATTCTGTGTTGATTTTGTTTGTATTTGAGATAAGAGGCTTGTTTCTGGTGTGTTGTGCCTGTGGTTTTTATGGTGCAATTGCCCGCCAGACGCGTGGGAGTTGCAGGCCTGAGGCTGCTTTTCGCAGCTTTTTGTACCGCGTTTGGCCTCATCGCATGATTTCTCGCATTCGCGTTTCGCATTTTTTGGGCGTGGTGTTGATTTACACGCTGGCATTTGACGCGTTATCTGGTGACTATCGCATGCTACCGCCTTGTTGTGAATCCCACGTTGACACGGGGTTATTTTCCCGTGATAGGCTGCGTTATTGGAAGTTGCGTTACGCTACTCTTGCGGTAGTTATCACACGTTCTTGTGAATATACCCCATAATGTATCCCAGACAGGTGGTATATATTTTTATTATGATAGGTGTGCGTTTATCAGCATAACTGCCAAACCTTTGACCTTGCAAACGGTACTTAGTGCGAATGCTATATAATAGGATCTGACTTCTCATCATACCCACTATATTTTATGGAGAAAGTAGCAGCATTTCTCAGCAGACGTCATTTAGCAATAGTGAGATAGTTCAAGACCTTCTTGGCAGAACAGCTAGCTGTATGAAAGGTCATTTAAAAAAGGCTCAAAGTTTAGCACTTCTCAGTAAGTATGATGTACTCTTAAAGTAGCCCAAATAAATGCCACTCCTCCGCAAACCTGGATGGTAATAAAAGAGAGTGGAGAGTGATATTGTAACGAAGTGTGCAAGTGGCAGCCTAGTATGTGGGTTTTTTCTTCTGCTCTGCTGGGAAAAACAACTGTGATATCCATTGCACATTAGGAAGTACTACGTTTTGGGTGCAGAGTTGTACAATGTTTACTTTTCTGCCACCAGGGCGTGTGGTGGAAAACGTGATGGTCACATACAGTTAGTCAGGACACCTGCCTTTCCCCATGCCCCTTCATTAGCTGTGCCTATTGCTGCAGCAGACTGATCTGCTCTCTGGGTTCATATACTCGTTTTGTGGTAAGTACTAAGCCTGGGCGGAGTTCCACTACACAGAACTCCAGTAAGTGACCAGAAATCTCCGCCGCACTACGTGGAGTTCCGCAAGCGGCAGAGTGCACTTGGTCATGCCTGTTCACGTTGATTTTCAGCGCCCGGTGTTTGTCCTGCACTCGAAAATCAATTTGAATGGCACAATGCTTAGCGCAAGAGGTCGTTGCTTCTTTTCTACTCTAGCAGCAACTTTCTCAACTCGAACAGAAGGTTTCTCAACGCAAGCGGTTGCGACCACCAGCGACCGCCCGCATTGAGAAATCCGACCCCCCGTGTTGAGAAATCTCACTGGGAGGTGGATTTTTCTCGTTCGCGCTCACCAACTTGACGGAGAGCGCGAGCGAGACAAAATCTTGCCAGGAGGTGGATTTTCCTCACTCGCGCTCGCCAACTTGACGTTGGGGAGCGTGAGCGAGGTAAAAAACTCCGCTCCACTACGCGGAGCTGAGTTTTTCTGAACTCCCGCATACTCTGCGTAGTGCAGAGTGCGGAAAACACCACGAACTCCGTGAACGGAGCGGAGTTCACGGACCGGGCTTAGTAAGTACTCGGTCAGGCATTATTTTTAATCATCCACTGTCCTGACCATCACTGGATTTTATTTCAGTCCCAATTAGTTTCATCTGCTTTTACATTGTTTAAACATAGAAGCATTGGCAAAGTCCATAGGTCTGTCACTTGTGATCTACTAGCCTGTGTTTTAAAATACATTTATTTTGCAAGCATAACAAATCATAAAAGGCCTAAAATAGAACTGCTAAAAACACCAGACCTATGGGCTTTGCCAGTGCTTGTTTCTCTATGAAATGAGGAAGAGGGGGTATTCTGCGTGCTTGCATCAGGTCCCACGGCACCCTTACTATGCCCCTGTGAGGGAACTGTGGACAGAGTAACTAGGAAGGGTGATTTATGAGTGATCAGAGGAGCATTGATCGGGCTTCCAAATCCCATGGATGGAATCCTAATGTGGCATTGATGCCTCAGGCTGCTCGTTTATGGCATGTGTGCAGAGCAGGTGTATAAAACGGCCATCTGGCCCACCTTATTTTAGGCTTAGCCCTTTGCTATCCCTCTTCTCATGGCTTATAAAGGAACCAACGGGGATAGTAAGTGAATGAATGAATGAATGAAAAGGTATTTCTAAAGCGCATGGTTACCCTTGGGGCATCCCAGCGCTAAAAGAAAGTGAACAAGGTTTCCTGTTAACTTTCCGCAACCAGTGGCGTAGGAAGGGGAGTGCGGTGGGTGCGGGCTGCCCCGAGTGTCATCACTGAGGGGGGTGACAAAATGGCAAATATATGTGTTTTTAAAATAAAAAAATTGGGGGGGGGCTCACAGCACTTTTTTTTGAAAAAATAATATTATTTAAAACGAGTTTAATAACTTCGTCTGACAATTAATTAACCTCAACAAGTCAACATAATACGTTTTGAAACTTGTTAGTTCAGTCAACATACGCAACGAAAGGCGGCTGAACTCGACGCTGTGTAGTGGAGAGCGTATGGAAAAGGAAGGGGAGGGGGTATTTCTTTCCGCCGAAGTATGTCTCTGCAGTTTGTACTCGAGTGAGACGTAAACAACCAGTGACTCATCATCACTCAACCCGCAACCAATACTATCCGCTGCTGTGCCGGTCAGTCACCCCACGTCATTCTGTTGAGTTAGTTGTGCATTATTACTGAAGCTTATAAGTGATGTGCTGAATTTATTTTTGTTACATTTTTGAGTTCATTGATTCATTATGATCATCCTCTTCTCTATGATATTGAGTTTGGTAAGTAACGTAAACGTTATGATGCATGCTATTTGTTTGTATTTGTACGTTAAGCCGGGGGTGACAAGAAATTTTCTGCACCGGGTACCACCTGAACTGGCTAAGCCTCTTACCAACCCTACTCTTTGCTGCAAATATGAGACTGTTCTTTTAGGGTGAAAACTGTTTGCACATACAGATGATGCACGTTTTAATATTCAGCTGTAAAACCAAAGCTTCACTGGGAAATATCTTTTAATATAATTGGGTTTATAAATGCACATTATGGTCTCATTTATTCAGCTAAATGCGGTAGTGGGAGTAAAAAGTTAATTAAAATCAGGAACATTATACAACTCGGTGGTTCTCTTGCCTTATTGTCGAAAAAAATCCCAATGCAATTAATAGAGAATTCAAAACCAAGAAGCTATAAAAAATAAGAAAGCAAGGCATTTTTCTACCAATTGTGTGGATTACACGTGTCGATGTTGGGACTCTCGGGATACAAAGGGTAATATATAAAGGGCTGCTGAGTTGATAAGAATTAGAACACTAGAGCTTAAAATTATCTCCTGTGTATCGTACAATGGAAACCTTTATTGCACGGTTGCCATTCAGAATCTCCGGAAATTGAATGCACACACGTATTTGTTGATACTGTGCTTCGAATTTAATCTAGGTTTTCACAGCAGTGTGCAATATGAATTTGATGAGTGCAGCCTTTTGATAAGGTGCATATTCCACTGAGGAATCAATACAATAGTTGCTGGATCGTGTCAGCATATCAGAAAAAGAATAAGGTATTATTTTCATTATCTTTCAGAAAGTTAATTTGAACTTGCTCTGCCATCATCCATGTTCGCGCTGCCCAGGCTGCTATCTTCACATATGCAGCGCGCTTCGAAAACTAATATTGCAGCTGGCACTTATAGAACAGCAGCATTGCTCAGACAAAGATTAACGATGCTAAATGCAGGCGGTAGAAGAGAATAAAAGACGTGGGTGGATAGACCGTGCATGTAACAATCAAAATGGAGGTGGCTTTGAAGGAGTGATTACCAAGAAGAGCATGGTACTTCTTTACTCATATTTAAAGGTCATATGCCCAATGATATAGATATTCCTTCCTTATCTATGCTCACAATCCTTACCCTATGCAGTGTTTCATTTGGTGTGGGGCCCACCAGCACTCGTTAATGGGGACCTGCGCTTATTTTCAGGGGCGGCTCCTCCACTAGGGCGGAGGAGCGTCGCCCCACTGCTTTCTCTCAGTGCGAGAAAGCCAAAACATAAAATGGTAATAACTAAAAGTTATTATCATTTTATGTTCCCTTTGCGCATTACAGTTGGGCGTGGCTACTCTGCTCTTTGAGCAGGGGAGGAGTGGTTTGCCCACTCCTTAGTGCACAAAGACTGTTTAGTCGGCTCTCTCGGGCCGCCCAAACCAGGCATGTGCACTCTGCCCTTCTCCATGCAGACTGCAGCCTGCATGGAGAACATGGCCACCCCGTTAGCCCCAGGCTGGGCGGCGTCCCGACCAATCACAACACTGCTTGCAGTGATGTGATTGGATTAGGGGAGGGAGCCTGGCTTCCTGCTTCCTGTTCCTGTTGGAGGCAGGAGAGCGGGAGCAGGAGCCGAGAAGACGCGGGACCCGGCAAAAAGGAAGGTAAGTTTAATTTAATTATTATTATTTTGTTAATTTTCCTGCTATACCCCCCTGCGACAACCCCAGTGAATCCCCCCTCCGCGACCCCTCACGTCCGCCCCCCACTTGCAAGCAATGCCGGCCGCTACTGCTTATTTTGCCCCACCAGACTTTGACTGAGAGGAAGAGAGAGAAAAACACAAACGGAGGAGGAACCGAAATACGGACAAAAAGTGACAAAAGGAGATGAAAAATAATTTGCAAGAGTGAAATAAAAGGGAGTGTCTAGGGGTGGATGAAAGAGGCATAAGGTGGAATCAAGAATATGTAACTTTGTTATTTGGTAATCACGACAAACATTAGTTGTACTTGGTATTTGGTAATCACGACACTCGTTAGGGGCATTTTGTAATCACAACATTCATTAGTGCTTTGTTGGCACCGGTGGTAGACTTGGCATCCTTGGTGTGGTTTTTTTCTAACTTTTTACCTCCAGACCTCCTGTTTTTATACGTTTGTTTTTGCTGGCCTTATGACTCTGCACACTTTACCACGGCTAATCAGTGCTAACGTGCTTGTGCTGTTTCCCTAAAACATGGTAACATTGACTTATACGTAATTGGCATATTTAATTTACTTGTATGTCCCTAGTATACTGGCATTACATGTACCCAGGGCCTGTGTGAGAAAGTTATCCTTTGGCCCTGATCACCTCCATTTCTTGCTTGAATCTAGTAGTAACTGACTCCGATTGTGCTCTGGTATCTGCTTACCAGACCTTGGATCTGTGTTCTGCTTTAAAGGTATATGGTAGTTGGGTATAATTGCAATTGGCAATGACAGACCCCTGTAAGTCCCTATTATATAATAAGGCAGGGGGATTCAAACTATGTACAAGTCCCTAGTATATAATAGGACAGGGATATTTAGAAGCAAAGTAGATTTCTTGCACTGGAGTGTTCACTGTTGTGTTGCCTACTGTCATTTTTAAGGCTGCCCTGCTTTGCAGACTGTCTTTAAAATTAAAATCGATGCAAATTCGACTTTGGAATTAAAGGTACTTCCAAAGTAGTAAACTACTGTATTTGTACATATAAGTCACCCCTAAAGTCTCCTTTATGTGCCCAAGGGGTAGGGTGACACATAACTATAAGCAGGGAGATTATACAATATGTTTTATAAGCCCTGGTGAGGGAAACCCTGCCAAATTGATTTTCCCCCATTGTAGATAACTAGCTCCAGAGGCTAATGTTGGAATATTTTATTTAAGTTTAAATATTGACAGGAGCGAGGACACATTTTCATTCAAGTACTTAAAAAGATAGTTATGAAAAATCCAACTACTTGCCACTGTTAAATTTATAGTAACTATCACAGAAAATAAGAAATTAAACTTTTTTTCTGTAAGCCAAAATCCAGCTTCCAGCTGCCCTCTCCTGGTAGAGACACAATGGGTTTCCTGTGGGTGGCGAACTGCATCTTGCAGAAACAAAAGGCGGGATAAGGACGAATTGCACTTTAGGACAGCACAGGCTCACTCCCACATCCTGCAACCCCAGCCACACAGGCACCCTTTTAATTTGATTTGGGAGAGGGATGGAAGGAGAATGTTACGGAATCTTAGGCACAGCAATGGTTTGGCACACTTTAGAGGAAGTGGTCATACACCTGGGTGGCACCTTACATCCCATTGCTTAGGTGTGCCCCCCTGCTTGACACCCAGGATCACAGCATAAATACGGAAAAGTTGGCTAGCAACTCCGATCTGCTGCATGAAGCTACAAGGAGAAGAAGGACTGCCCTGCTGGAAACCTGATCTGCACCCCAAAGGTCTCCATTCTGAAGGACTGCCCAAACTGCACATTCTGGGACTGTTGGAAAACGAGGCAGTATCTGTGAGGCCTGCACAAATAACATGACTACATTTGTCCTTCACTGGGAACCAAACACCCAATTGTAGCGCCTGACTCTCAGAGGGTAGCGTTGCAGAGCAGTCTGAGGCTTTACTCAAGGGAGGTGGTGTGGGCTAGTAATCGCCATTTGCAGGTGCGCAGAAATAACACTCAATAATTGATTGTCCAGTCTGTACTTTGCTTTATAAAAGTAAGAGTACATTTATTAAACACACACACTACTCAATACTATGCACCAATTTACAAATATACATAAGCTGTTGGAATTACTTTGTGACATTGCGTAACATCTCCCCCTCCCAAAAAGGGGGTGGGGTCTAGTACCACCACTCCCATGTATGCACATCATCTTGCCCCCTAATGCAGTGTGTTGAGCCTAACCTGGAGCGAGGGCCCTGCGCACTGGCACCATCCCAGTGGCGACCCACCCCATTACCTCAACGCGCATTAAAAATGGGTACACCTGCCTTGGTGACACATAACCCTGACTGAGCATTTCCTACTGACCATAAAGTATTCACCTCTATATCTTAAGGGCTAGCAGTCTGGGTCTTCACCTAAGTGCAGCAGCAAGAATACATGTTTACGCACACCTTAGAATGACAGTACTCATCACCTTTGTTGGACATTAGAATGCATTGCAATTACAGCCCCTAAGGGCATCAGAGATGAAATCACAGGATTACGCATATCCAGCCAGACACCCTAGCAGGAGTGTCTGGCAACATAACCCACTTTGCTTATGACATCACCTTACACAGGTACTTCACATTACATATGTGACCTTCAGTCCCTCTAAAAAGGAATAACTGTTAGTAAATGCAGTTCTGGTGCAATTACACCTCTTCACCTCCAGGGGATGCCCTTCTCCCGACATCCCAACTCAGCCCTTCGCTCCTTGAGGCACTTCTCACGACACCCTCAGCTGTAGAACAAAAGTTCCAGCCAAGAGAGTGTTAAATGCTGGCTGAGCCCTTGAGGTGTTATTCTTTTAAAATCCCCAAGACACTTAGGGTGGGACTTTTCTCTTCGTGCTGGGGGAGACTGCGCTTTCCAGCAGCTCCCCAGCACCCTTGCACCAAGTTGGTGGTGACCCCGTCCTCCTGGGGCCACCACAAGCACCAAAACACTCGATTTTGAAATGCCTAGCAAGGCATTATGGGGCGCTTCGTGCTCCCTTTCATGAATATCGGATGAGCGGCTCTCCCGCTGGGCCGGGGAGAGCCGCGATCGATCTGGCGCTTCGCGCCGCATCTTCTGGCCTCGGTGGGGGGCCCGGTCCCACCCGGACCCCCAGGTGAGAGTAACGGCTCGGGGAGCCCACCCCCGGCCGCTCCTTCTATTTTTCGGGGCCCGGTCCCAGCCGGGCCCCTCGCACCACCTGTGGTCTTCCTCCTGGGGCCCCGGTCCCACCCGGGACCCCCGCTTGGCCATCCGTTGGAGGGCAGCCCGGGGAGCCCACCCACGGCTGCCCCCGCCGGCTCCCCGCCCGGCCCGCACACTCGCATGCGGCCGCGGGAGCCGGCAGAGTTTTCTTGTCTGCCCGCTCCTGCGGGCAGACGCGAGGCGACGCCGCTCTGGCTTCGGGGCCCGGGGATGGGGTCCCGGGCCCCTGGACATCTTGGGGGGGGCGCGACGGCACCCCCCTCCATCCCGGTCTCATCGGGGCCCGGAGATGGGGTCCCGGGCCCCTCCTCCCTCTTCACGGGAGCGCGCCGGCACTCCCCGACAACCGATTCTTCGCCGGGGGCCAGGGTGGGCTCCTGACACCCCGGGGCCACTCTTCACGGGGAGCGCGACGGCGCTCCCGGCTGTGCTTCTTCGGGGCATTTTCACGGGCGCGCGACGGCGCTCCCCGACTTTGCTTCGGGGCCCGGGGATGGGCTCTCGGGCCCCCATGGGCTCATTTTCGCGGGGCGCGACGGCGCTCCCCCGCCTTCCTTTCTTCGCCGGGGGCCAGGGTGGGCTCCTGGCACCCCGGAGGGTACAGTCTTCGCGGGGAGCGCGACAGCGCTCCCGGCTTTGCTTCGGGGCCCGGGGATGGGCTCCCGGGCCCCGACCTCCCCTTCGTGGGGGGTCAAAGGTCGCTCACCTTCTGGGGGCCATAGCTCGGCCCCTGGGGGACCGATCTGCCCCATTTTCGTGTCCTTACGCTCCTGGCGGCCAGCCCCAGCCACTGGGAGCACTCTCCTTCACCCTCAGGGTCTCTGAGAGGGGGATTCGGCAGGGAGCTGTCTTCACTGGCTCCCTGCGCCAGCCTTCGCGTGTCTCCCCTCCTTGGCCTCTCTTCTCCCTGCGCAGAGGCCTCTGCTTCTGCGCACTGGTCCTGGGCTCTTCTTCTGGTGCTGGCAGGGCCCTAGGGGACAGTCAGGGGTTCCTCCTTCCAACTGCCCATTGCCAGGCTCCAGCACCTTCTGCCTCCGCAGACCACACCCAAGAGAGCCCTTCTCTTCCTGTGCAAGCACTTTTTAAAAGTTGAGTAGGGGGCTGGCAGGAAGTCTCTGTTGGTCCTATCCAACAGCGCCACATCACTTCCCTGCCCCTGCTCCCTCCTTCTTGTCCAGCCTCTGGGCTGGTTCAAAATGGCGTCGTCCAGGGTCTCTGGCCACATGGTCTCTGAAACCAGAGCCCTTCCCTCCTAGGTGCAGCCTGGTGCCTGGCACCCAGTGATAGCTGCTGATTGATGAGCCTGTAGCTCTGCCTATCTTCCCTTCGTGGAAAGGAGGTCTTCGCTCTGGGAGGGAAAGGTCATCAATCCAGCCTGCTGAGGTCAACCCCCAGCCAGGCCCTGGTTATGATCTGACTCAGAGAGATGTAACATTTCTGGATGACCCAAAAGCAGTACAAATATGACTCTGGACTCTGCAGAATACTTCTTTTCACATCCGCTACAGGGGACTTTAGTGCGTGTCTGGAATCTGTAGGCCTTATGGAAGTTAATCTAGCACATGGGCTCCACATCCCCATAGGGGAATAATGAAGTGAAAAACACAGTAAAGCACACTGACTTTCCCTGGCATGTTCCTTCCTAGTGTATAAGGCCTATTCCGTGTCACCACCCAATTCTGCATAAGTCCTGCCACACCATTCACTTTGTAGCTGCTCCTGGACTGCGCACGCCAAGAATCTCCCCTGCGCAGCCCCTACACGTGTGCACACGCATGTACACAGGTGTCTGCATGTAACCAGCCGGTGCCCCTTACTCCAGCTGCTGCGCAGCAGCCTAGTCAAGCTAGGGGGACACCAGTAAAATCCACATGCAGTCTCTTTCATCATGAGTTCACTGTGGATGAGTCCCAATTTATGAGGCTCTCCCACAGTAAAACCTCAACACCTAGGTGCTCAAAAGCGAAAAATCCGGGCGGCCCATAGTGTCAGAACCACCTACTAACACACGCCGCGCCCAGCTGATTCCTACAGGGAAGAAGTAGCCACCCTACACGGGTATTCTTCCCGTAGTCAGCGATAACTAGTTATAAGGGGTTCTGACCAGACCCCCTTACTCACCAGTTATCCGCTCAGACCACCTACTCCTCCCATCCATGAAATCTCCACCCATGACAGGGATCCCAGACTACCCTAAGAACCCTCCGGGCTCTAGGTTAGATACCTCTAGGTCACTCATGGTCTACATGGACTTGGCCTCACTAGGCCCACCTTTGCCCTTGGGCATGCAACACTATGCCTACCCCTTCTCTGGACAAGGGTCCAGTGCCTCAGCACCGTTGCGGTCTTCCGGGACAGGTCTACATCCCATCCCCTGGGTCACTAGCTGGTCTCCCTTCTGGAGTTTGTTCCAACCAGTACCCTCTCTCCGTTTGGTCCTTGCACCCCAAAGATGCAACCTCTCTGGACCCTCACCCTCAGCCTGCCGCTGAGGTCATTATGCTGCCACCACCCTTTCGGGACGACTGGCTTCCCTAAAGAAAGCACAGCCACTCGTGCTTTCCCACACAGAAAAGCACCCTTTGGCCACTGGCCTGGCTCCCTGATAGGACCTCAGACCGGCCTCACTACCACACTGGCAGTGCCAGGGAGGAACACTGAGGGTGCCCCGTCAGACATCCTACAGCTCATTCCCCCCGTCAGTAGCTCCCCACGGAAACTACCCCGGGAACCTAGACCCCTTCCTTGTTCTCCGCTGCGAGAACAGGGCCTATGCACCCTTCCCTCCGAGAGGCGCGCTCTCCTCCCAGAGTACCCTTAGAGAGCCTGTGGGCCCCGAGTTAGCTAGACCCAGGCCCACTTCTCATGGCCCTCCCCGGTCTCCCAGCAGCGCCTTGGGAGACCGCCCAGGACCTACATGGTCCCTGGATGGCCTGCACCACCCCTTATGAAGAGCAGGGTCCCCTCCCTAAGATAGGCCCTACCTGCCTTCAGGGTAGCACGACCACACCAAGCCAGGACCCTAAAGATCCCGGCTAGGCCTGCACCACCCCTTTGCGAACCACAGGGTCCCGTCACTTAAGATAGGCCCCACCTGTGTTCAGGGTGGTACTACCTTGCAGAAGTCCACCTCCTGCCCCGAGCTAGGGGAACACCCCCATGCTCCTGGTCCTTGGGTTCCAGACCCACAGGACCTACCGGACTGGTCACCGTCCACCCGACCCTGTCGCCTCAGGGTCCACCACTAACCCTTCACCTGGAAACTAGGGAGTACATCACCCCCACTCCAATCTCCACTGGGTCAGTTACCTAGCCCACCTAGGGTACCTAGGGGCTACCACTACACACCATCACTTAAGAACTACCCTCCTTTGGGGCCACCCACTACCAGGGGCCACCCCGGAGTCGCTCAACTCCCCACCAGTTAACCTGGGGGCCTGCCGGACACCCAACTCTACCACACCCTCCTCCCACCGTGGGAAAAGTTTCTTGGGGTCCCCCACCATGGGAACCCCTGGGGCGTTACTACCTGGGGTAAAGAAACCTCCTGCCCCACCCTTCCAGTGGTTTTGGCCTGCGCCAATGGCAAGTAACATTTCAGCGGGGAAGGACACCTGGGGCCCCTTCTGTGGAAACCCTCCCTGCCCTTAAAAAGCGCTGGAATTTCCCAGGACCCCCTCTCTCTCCTGTCCCCCACAAAGGTCAACCCACCCCGACACCCCCACCTGTGATGTAGGTATCAGTTGCTGTCCCTATCTCTTGAGGAGACACCCTCCTCATGCAGGTGTAGTGCGTGTAGTGTTAGGGTTCAAAGGTGTACAATATGGCTTAGAACATTTGTATGCAATCATTTCCTGGAAAGCACCATCCCGCTAGCACATGATAATCAACATAGCGCGGTCATATCAATACAGTTCACATTTAAACCATAATCTCTTCACATGACACATATGTGCGCGGGGCTTTCCTTTCCCTACTTTTAGTTCACCTAACCAAAACTTTGAACCCTTTTCAGAGCCTTGCGCTCTTCCATTTGCTCATTACTGCATAGGTAATGTGTGGCAAAACTGGACTTATCAAATGCTATAAATGCGCACCAGAATGGGATACTATGTATCCCGCCGCTGCCACCAATGTTGGAAAACGAGGCAGTATCTGTGAGGCCTGCACAAATAACATGACTACATTTGTCCTTCACTGGGAACCAAACACCCAATTGTAGCGCCTGACTCTCAGAGGGTAGCGTTGCAGAGCAGTCTGAGGCTTTACTCAAGGGAGGTGGTGTGGGCTAGTAATCGCCATTTGCAGGTGCGCAGAAATAACACTCAATAATTGATTGTCCAGTCTGTACTTTGCTTTATAAAAGTAAGAGTACATTTATTAAACACACACACTACTCAATACTATGCACCAATTTACAAATATACATAAGCTGTTGGAATTACTTTGTGACATTGCGTAACATCTCCCCCCTCCCAAAAAGGGGGTGGGGTCTAGTACCACCACTCCCATGTATGCACATCATCTTGCCCCCTAATGCAGTGTGTTGAGCCTAACCTGGAGCGAGGGCCCTGCGCACTGGCACCATCCCAGTGGCGACCCACCCCATTACCTCAACGCGCATTAAAAATGGGTACACCTGCCTTGGTGACACATAACCCTGACTGAGCATTTCCTACTGACCATAAAGTATTCACCTCTATATCTTAAGGGCTAGCAGTCTGGGTCTTCACCTAAGTGCAGCAGCAAGAATACATGTTTACGCACACCTTAGAATGACAGTACTCATCACCTTTGTTGGACATTAGAATGCATTGCAATTACAGCCCCTAAGGGCATCAGAGATGAAATCACAGATTTACGCATATCCAGCCAGACACCCTAGCAGGAGTGTCTGGCAACATAACCCACTTTGCTTATGACATCACCTTACACAGGTACTTCACATTACATATGTGACCTTCAGTCCCTCTAAAAAGGAATAACTGTTAGTAAATGCAGTTCTGGTGCAATTACACCTCTTCACCTCCAGGGGATGCCCTTCTCCCGACATCCCAACTCAGTCCTTCGCTCCTTGAGGCACTTCTCACGACACCCTCAGCTGTAGAACAAAAGTTCCAGCCAAGAGAGTATTAAATGCTGGCTGAGCCCTTGAGGTGTTATTCTTTTAAAATCCCCAAGACACTTAGGGTGGGACTTTTCTCTTCGTGCTGGGGGGAGACTGCGCTTCTCCAGCAGCTCCCCCAGCACCCTTGCACCAAGTTGGTGGTGACCCCGTCCTCCTGGGGCCACCACAAGCACCAAAACACTCGATTGTGAAATGCCTAGCAAGGCATTATGGGGCGCTTCGTGCTCCCTTTCATGAATATCGGATGAGCGGCTCTCCCGCTGGGCCGGGGAGAGCCGCGATCGATCTGGCGCTTCGCGCCGCATCTTCTGGCCTCGGTGGGGGGCCCGGTCCCACCCGGACCCCCAGGTGAGAGTAACGGCTCGGGGAGCCCACCCCCGGCCGCTCCTTCTATTTTTCGGGGCCCGGTCCCAGCCGGGCCCCTTGCACCGCCTGTGGTCTTCTTCCTGGGGCCCCGGTCCCACCCGGGACCCCCGCTTGGCCATCCGTTGGAGGGCAGCCCGGGGAGCCCACCCCCGGCTGCCCCCGCCGGCTCCCCGCCCGGCCCGCACACTCGCGTGCGGCCGCGGGAGCCGGCAGAGTCTTCGTGTCTGCCCGCTCCTGCGTGCAGACGCGAGGCGACGCCGCTCTGGCTTCGGGGCCCGGGGATGGGGTCCCGGGCCCCCGGACATCTTGGGGGGGGCGCGACGGCACCCCCCTCCATCCCGGTCTCATCGGGGCCCGGAGATGGGGTCCCGGGCCCCTCCTCCCCTCTTCACGGGGAGCGCGCCGGCACTCCCCGACAACCGATTCTTCGCCGGGGGCCAGGGTGGGCTCTTGACACCCCGGGGGCCACTCTTCACGGGGAGCGCGACGGCGCTCCCCGGCTGTGCTTCTTCGGGGCATTTTCACGGGGAGCGCGACGGCGCTCCCCGACTTTGCTTCGGGGCCCGGGGATGGGCTCCCGGGCCCCCATGGGCTCATTTTCGCGGGGGGCGCGACGGCGCTCCCCCGCCTTCCTTTTCTTCGCCGGGGGCCAGGGTGGGCTCCTGGCACCCCGGAGGGTACAATCTTCGCGGGGAGCGCGACGGCGCTCCCCGGCTTTGCTTCGGGGCCCGGGGATGGGCTCCCGGGCCCCCGACCTCCCCTTCGTGGGGGGGTCAAAGGTCGCTCACCTTCTGGGGGCCATAGCTCGGCCCCTGGGGGACCGATCTGCCCCATTTTCGTGTCCTTACGCTCCTGGCAGCCAGCCCCAGCCACTGGGAGCACTCTCCTTCACCCTCAGGGTCTCTGAGAGGGGGGATTCGGCAGGGAGCTGTCTTCACTGGCTCCCTGCGCCAGCCTTTCGCGTGTCTCCCCTCCTTGGCCTCTCTTCTCCCTGCGCAGAGGCCTCTGCTTCTGCGCACTGGTCCTGGGCTCTTCTTCTGGTGCTGGCAGGGCCCTAGGGGACAGTCAGGGGGTTCCTCCTTCCAACTGCCCATTGCCAGGCTCCAGCACCTTCTGCCTCCGCAGACCACACCCAAGAGAGCCCTTCTCTTCCTGTGCAAGCACTTTTTAAAAGTTGAGTAGGGGGCTGGCAGGAAGTCTCTGTTGGTCCTATCCAACAGCGCCACATCACTTCCCTGCCCCTGCTCCCTCCTTCTTGTCCAGCCTCTGGGCTGGTTCAAAATGGCGTCGTCCAGGGTCTCTGGCCACATGGTCTCTGAAACCAGAGCCCTTCCCTCCTAGGTGCAGCCTGGTGCCTGGCACCCAGTGATAGCTGCTGATTGATGAGCCTGTAGCTCCGCCTATCTTCCCTTCGTGGAAAGGAGGTCTTCGCTCTGGGAGGGAAAGGTCATCAATCCAGCCTGCTGAGGTCAACCCCCAGCCAGGCCCTGGTTATGATCTGACTCAGAGTGATGTAACATTTCTGGATGACCCAAAAGCAGTACAAATATGACTCTGGACTCTGCAGAATACTTCTTTTCACATCCGCTACAGGGGACTTTAGTGCGTGTCTGGAATCTGTAGGCCTTATGGAAGTTAATCTAGCACATGGGCTCCACATCCCCATAGGGGAATAATGAAGTGAAAAACACAGTAAAGCACACTGACTTTCCCTGGCATGTTCCTTCCTAGTGTATAAGGCCTATTCCGTGTCACCACCCAATTCTGCATAAGTCCTGCCACACCATTCACTTTGTAGCTGCTCCTGGACTGCGCACGCCAAGAATCTCCCCTGCGCAGCCCCTACACGTGTGCACACGCATGTACACAGGTGTCTGCATGTAACCAGCCGGTGCCCCTTACTCCAGCTGCTGCGCAGCGGCCTAGTCAAGCTAGGGGGACACCAGTAAAATCCACATGCAGTCTCTTTCATCATGAGTTCACTGTGGATGAGTCCCAATTTATGAGGCTCTCCCACAGTAAAACCTCAACACCTAGGTGCTCAAAAAGCGAAAAATCCGGGCGGCCCATAGTGTCAGAACCACCTTCTAACAGGGACTAAAGCCCTAAGGACCTTATCTTGCTTCAAGAAGGATTCAGGAGGAATATGGCTCATTACATCGCGATGTATTACATTGCGTGCTTTTACAACGCAGTCGTTACAACAACCGCGTTGTTAGTACGCAATGCGTTTACATCGAAAGTCATTACAACGACTTGAACTAGGGGGCGCGCTGGACTTAGGAATAGTATTAATTACTATACCTACTCCAGTTTGCGCAACAGTAGGGAAGGTGTTGGAATTCATTTCCAATACCTCACCGCCCCCTAGTGCAAGTCGTTGTAATGACTTGCGATGTAAATGCATCACGTACTAACAACGCAGTCATTGTAACGACCGCGTTGTAATAGTAGCGCAATGTAATGACAGCGTTGTAAATGCTGTTTCCCTTCAGGAGTGCTACAGGTTAACAGAGCCCACCTGCATCATCTACACCAGACGTGCCCGTCACGGAGTGCGTCCAGTGAACTTTTAAGGATTTGGCCAGGTGCATTGTAGGAAATGTAGTCCCAACATCCCAAGGACCCTCTCAGAGATTGTAGACCTCTGGAATGGTGTTGTGGACACTTTGAACTCTCCAGGAGACCATCTGGAAAAAGATCCATAAGTTTGGGGAAGTTTAGTGAACTTTTTGGAAAAAGCTCAGAACTAGGCTGTCAATGTCGAACTGCGACTCAGCCTGAAATCCAGGTTTGCCCTGCTGAAAGCTCTGGAGCTCTTCGTCGTCGATGGGACTTCCACGAGTTGACAGAGCCATCACACTTGGGCAAGCAACCGTAGTTGACTCCAAACCCGGCCTGTTGGAAAGGCCTGCTCGATGTCAAGAGAAAATCCTCCAGAAAAGTTTCTAAGTGCAAAGTAAAATTTCGACCAAGGCCTCTCCCTTAGTGTATCTGACCGGAGCTCCATCACGGTCAGTCTCAAACTTTGACTTTGTCCCGGTCAAGCATGACAAGATGTTCCAATTTGGTTTTTAAGCACTAAGAAACTGGTTATTCTTTAAAAATTCATATATCCTGTTCCCACGTTGGATTTTTGTCATTTTTGTGTCTATTTGTCCGTAAAAATATATTCTATTTTTAGAACTTCGTGTTTAATTTTTATTGTGTGTTGTTTTGCATTTATTTAATGTAATGGTGTTTTTAAATGCTTTACACAACTGTCTCCTAAGTTAAGATTGCATGCTCATTGCCAGCTACTAAGGGTTGAGCTAGGGATTCATTTATTGAAACCCTAACTGAACCTTGTATTGTGATTGTTGCCTTATAACTAGTCAAAAGTCCCTACTTATCCCTGCTAATATTCCACTTTCCAACATTTGGTGTTCAGTGTTGAGGATACGAACTTGTGTTAAATTTATGCCATGAACTAAATTTAGTTAAGTTCTTTAAAAATCCTCTAAATTGACTTAGAAAATATCTTTTGATTTTTGAATGTTTTAAATTTGTACTAAACAGTTTTTTAATCCTGTTGGAAGGTGGATTATGAGTAGGGGTAAGTATGCACCCACCACTAGCAATAAGGCCTCGTACGCAATATAAGGTCCAGTCAAGGTCTCAATACATTAGCCACTGGCTTAACCCGTGTTAGCTGGCTGCAAGCAGGCAGGCTTAACCCAGGAGACAGTTATGCAGTATATTTATACACCAATACATTAAATAAGTAAGGCACAACACACAATAAAAGTTCCACACCAATTTATAAAATAGGAAATGTTTTTATTTTTAAAATGATACCAAAACAAGAAAAATCCAATATAGGGAACCGGAGATGTGAATTTTCAAATATTAAACTCTTTATAGTACTTAAAAACATGTAGTGCCAAGTTGAAACATCTGGGAAAAAGTAAAAGTTTGAGACCGACCGCGATGAAGCCCTGGTCGGATACACTAAGCGAGATGCCCCAGTTATAATGTTACCTTCACACTTAGAAACTTTTCTGGACGATTCTCTCCATCTTGGTTCAGTGGGAGTTCCCGGTCTACTCCTGGAAGTCATGTGCTCCTGAGCTTTCAGCTGGACAAACCTAAAATTCATGCCAGGTCGCAGTTGATGGTAATCAGCTTGACTCTCGAAGTCAGGTCGGTCCACTCATGTAGCTTTTTCCAAAGGTTGTTCCAAACTTCTGTAATGTCTTCCTGAAGTTCCTCATGAGGGTTCAAAGTGTCCATAACACAAATCCAAGAGTCTAGAAGATCGGAGATGGTCCTTGGAAGTTTGGAACTACAATTCCCACAATACACTTGCCAAATCCTTAAACGTCCACTGGAGACAATTCCATCTGGGGACTTCTTGAGGGATATGGTGCAGGGAAGCTCTGTTAACCTATTGCTTTCAGGGAGTCCACGTCTTAATTCTTTTTGAAGCAAGGCAAAGTCCTCCAGGCTGTAGTTCCAAGTGTCAACAGGAGCAGTCGTTCAGGGAGCAATACTGTGTGGTGCAGACTAGGCTTCCAGCACAGTACTCCTTCTTCTCCTTGTAGTTTCAGGCAGGAAATCCAAGTTGCTATGCAGCTCTCACATATTTATTCAATGATCTGGGGCAACAAGTAGGATGGAACCCCTATCCAATGAGGCCCTGGGTGCCACCCAAAAGCATGACAGCTTCCTCCAAAGTGTGGCATATTCTTGTCCCACAAAGCACAGCACTCTAAAATTCAAGCTGGACATTTTCTCTCCTTTGAAGTACGAGCTGTCTAAACCAACCTACTGGTGTGGCTCATTTCCATTAACACTTCCCCTCCATATCTTCTGAAAATTCCAATCCCAGGCCTGCCATCCAGCTGGGGGTAAAGGAAGAGGGAGTAGGCCTGGCTGGCATTCCTTACTGTCCTGCTCTCTTTGAAGCCGAGTTTGATTTACTGAGCCCCGACCGACCTGTTCTCTGCAGATGCATAGCTCCCACCATCAGATAACTTCTGCTCTATGAAGGACACTTATCACCTCATCAAAGTAGCTTGGCTATGTCTGTTAAGGCTGACCAATCAGGGGAGGCTGCTAGAAGACTTGATTTTTAAAATGTACTAATTATGATAAATTCAACAGTGGAAAGTTGCTGGATATATCATTACCAATGTTATAAGTCCTTGTATGACATTTTAGCTCCTTCCTAGCAATATTTCTACTTAAATAAAATATTCCAATGTTAGCCTATGGTACTAATAATCTACAATGGGGGAAAACAAAATTGTCAGTTTGTCCCTCACCAGGGCACATAAAACATCTTTTATAATGTCCTGGCTTATAGTCACATGGCACCCCACCCCTGGGACACCTATGGGAGACCTTAGGGGTGATGTTTGAAAAAATAAGGTAGATTGCCACTTTGGAAGTACCTTTAATTCCAAAGTCGAATTTGCATACAAATTCATTTAAATGCAGTCTGCAAAGCAGGGTTGGCTTTAAAACTGACAGCAGGCAACACAGTAGTACACACTCCAGTGCAGGAAATCTACTGGGCCTCTAAATACCCAGGCCCTATTATATAGTAGGGACTTATAGGTCATTTGAATCCCCCCTGCCTTAATATATACTAGGGACTTACAGGGGTTTGTCATTGTCAATTGTAATTATACCTAATTACCATACTACTTTTTCAGCAGATCACTGGCCCTGGGCTGGTTAGCAGAGCCCAGGGCACAGTCAGATTTAGTTACCACCAGCATCAATCAAAATATTGGGGGTGAACAAGGCAAAAAGATGACTTTCTCACATGCCCCCCTGTTAGACCTGGCATCTTTTGGCGTCTTTTTGCTTTCTAACATCCTGGGGTTGACTCTGTTTTTGCTGGTTTAATGTATCTGTGCACTTTCTCACTGCTGACAAGTGCTCCTATGGTAAATCATGTTTATGGATTGGTGCTTCTATGTTTGGCTTATTTAATTTACTGCTAAGTTCCCTGTATAGTGCACTGGGTGTGCCCAGGGCCTGCAAATCAAATGTTGCTAGTGGGCCTGCAGCACTGGTTGTGCCACCCAACAAGCAACCCTTCAAAGGGTTCTCAGACCTACCACTGCAGTATCCGCATGCAGTTGTGACTGCCATGTTGACCTGCAAGTGCACCCACTTGCCAGGCCCACAATCTTCCCTTTTCTTACATGTAAGGCACCCCTTAGGTAGACCCAAGGTACCCCCCTGGGCAGGGTGCAGTGTAGGTGAAAGGTAAGACATGTATTCATGTGTGAGACATGTCCTGATAGTGAAATACAGTGTATTTTGTTTTTCACTTTTGGGAGGCTATCTGTCCCATAGGATAGAATGGGAGATACTTTGTAACATCTTACTAGTATAACTTCCCGTTGGGACAAGATGGGAGAATGGAGTTTAGTATGCCTGGACTCGGAATTTAAACACACATCTTTTAATAAAGATATTTTTTAAATTATGTGTTTGAAAATGCCACTTTTAGTAAGAAGGCATTTTCTTGCTTAACCATCCTGTGTGCCTCTGCTGGGTTATGAATTGACTGTCTGGCTTTGGAGTGACAGGGAATGGGGATGTGCATTCACTGTAGACAGCCTCTGTGGTGGGGGGGGTGGAGGTTGAGGTGTGTCCTGCATTTCCTGGATGAGTCAGGGATGGGCTGAATAGACCTGGACTGCATTTAGAGTAGTGGGAGGAGATTTTCTTGAACCCAAATTGGCCTGCTAGGAATCTGGACCAGAGAGGACAGAACTTTTTTGGACTAAGCACAGACACTCTCTGCCACAAGAGAACAACAGGAGATGTGGTATAAATATTGGGGCCGAGACCCCAGAATTTTAGAACTCTTTTGGACTCAGAACCCTGCCAAGAAGAAGAGCTGGAGAAGCTGTGAGGAGGAACCACCACTTTGTCTTGTGCTTTGCTGTGTTGGCCTTCAGTGGCTGCTTCTCTCTTGGGCAGAGAAAGGACTGGGCTGAACTTACTGCAACTTCTTTGTTTGAGTTTTTCCAAGGGATTGAGGTAGAGGTTGCCCCCTGTTAATAAGTCTCAGGAACAGCAAAGACTTCAAGTTCATCTGAAATCAGCACTGGGAACTATGTGTTTTGTGCTACAACAAAAGATAAAGCAACCCAGCGCCGTCATCTATGCCGCTCCCGGCCCCGTGTCCTGAAGGCACCACAGAGGGCACTGCCACTCTTCGCACCGCAACCCTGGTCTCACCGACTACGCCGTTCGATGCCACCAACCGAGTCGCTGCTTGCACTCTGACCCGTGGGCACCGCACTTGTCTGACTACACGCCCCTGCCCTGGTACCCCCAATGATGCTGCTCCATGCCAGCATTGACACCGCTGCTTGCACAGTGGTTAGAGGGCACTGCTTGCAAGTTACCCGACGCACCGCCCTCGTCTCGCACTGCAGCATTGGCCTACCGACGCCGGCACCATTGACCCCAGTTTGTTAGCCGACGACATCGCTGCCACAACAACGGTGCAGCTGCTTGCACCGTGACCTGCCAGCACCACAACGAGCAACGCATCACTTTGCACCACAGCCCCGGTCTCACCGACGCCCCTGGAAGACCGTCACTGAACCACTCCCTGCACCGTGACCTCGTACCACAACCCTGATGCCTGCTGATGCCGGCGCTCCCGGCTTCAACTGCAAGGAGTTCAACCTGCAACCCGTGTGACTTTAAGGGCCTGACGGCTCCTGCATTGACTTCCGGAATCGACGCCTGCTGGCGCCGGATCTTCGGAGCTCAACGAGAGGTCGCCGATGAGTCTCCCCAACACTGTAGCTGGCCCGTGATGCTGCGGTCAGCCAGAACTGTTTGCATTTGTTATTCACGATGCCATGATAGCCCTGTATGGAGCTATCGACTTCAAGGAACTGTATTTTAGTCTATTTTTGATTATTGATATTTCTGAGAACTGTAAGGTGGACTTGTATCATTTTTGGTCTTGTTTGCACAGATAAAACATTGGTGTGGTGTATTTTTGTAGTGTTTTCACTGTATTAATGTTGGTTATGTGCAAATGCTTTATACACTGCCTCTGAGATAAGCCTGACTGCTTGTGCCAAGCTACCAAGGGGGTGAGCAGGGGTTATTTCAGTAGTGTATCCCCCTTATCCTGACTAGGGACTAGGGTCCCTACTTGCTCAGGGTAACAACCTGCCAACTAGAGACCCCCATTTCTAACACCCCCCCAAAAGAAAGGTGATGGGTAACTAACCTACACTTTGGTAGCCCTCATCAGGTAAGTTGAAAAACATGGAAAGACAAGTCCATCCGCATTGCTATGGGCAGCCCAAGGTCTGTGTTCCACTGAGAAGTCCATTCCCTGCAGTAAAATAGACCACCTTGATTCATTTGAATTCTGCTCCCTCATCTGAGCCATCTGAGAGGTCTGTGGTCAGTTTGAACACGGAAGTGAGTAAAAAAGAGGTATGGTCTCTTCTTTTTCAGGGACCAGACCACATCAAAGGCTTCCCTTTCAATGGCTCCCCACCTCTGTTCTCTGGGGAAATGTCACCTGCTAATGAAAGTAACTGCCTGATCAAGGCCCTCCTCCTTTACTTATGCCAACACTGCCCTAATCTCTTGTTCTGAAGCATTTGTCTAAATCCCAAATTCCTTTGTGTAGTCAGCGCCCAGTAACACTGGTGCTGAACACAAAGTCTCTTCAGAGTGTCAAAGACCTTCTGACACTACGAGGTCCACATAACTTTCTTTGGTCAGTTTTTAGAAGTGGATTCTGTCAGGGGAGCCACAGTGGTCCCATACTTATGAACACATCTTCTATAAAACCCAGTCAGACCAATGATTGCCCTGATGTGTGTCTGGGTTGTAGGTGCTGTCCATTTCAAAATAGTTTGGGTTTTGCCCTGCAGAGGTTGAACATGGCCCCCACCTACTAGGTGACCGAGGTACACAACGGAACTCTGCCCAATTTAGCCTTTACTGGCTTTAATAATCAGGTCTTCCTGCTGCAGCGCCTGAAGCACTTTCTTCTGGTGGCTTAAGTGATCCTCCCAGGTGGAACTGTACACGCCTATATCATCCAGATAAGCTGCACTGAGCTGTTCCAGCCCAGACAGGATCCTGTTTACCAACTGTTGGATGGTGGCAGGGGCATTCTTTAAGACACAGGGCATTACTTTGAAATAGTAATGTCCCTTTGGTATGGAGAATTATGGCCTCTCCTTTGCCCCTTCACTGTTGGCAATTATTATTATTATTATTAATTCATACTTGATATAGCGCATGGCTACCCTTAGGCATCCCAGCGCTGGTTGTAACCAATAGCAGAGTACAGTTTCAAGGCAGGTTCTGGCAGAGCCATATTTTTAATTGCTTTCTGAATGAAAAGTGGTGAGTCAATGACCAAAGGTGGATCGGAAGCGTGTTCCATAAACTTGTCGCATTGTATGAGAACATACGGCCACCGGCTCGTACTCTCAGGACTTTGGGGACTGTTGCCTGGAATAAATTAGCCGATCTCAGGCTATGAGAGGGCCGATAAAAGGACAGCAGAGCGCAGTTGATTTTTGGGCCCGTACCCCATAGGGTTTTATGCGCTATGCATAATGATTTGAACATTATGCGTTCTTTGATGGGTAGCCAGTGTAGGGCTTTTAGTGCCGGTTTAGCCGACTGAGTTCTGGGGATGTTGTGTAGCAGCCTAGCTGCGCAATTCTGCACCACCTGCAGTTTCCTTGTGGTGGCCTTCATGGTGCCCAGGTACAGAGAGTTACAATAGTCCAGCAGGGGTAACACCAATGCTTGAACCATAGTCCTGCGTGCAGTTGCCGGAAGCAATGGCAACATTTTCCGCAATTGCCTTATGATTCCATAGCAAGTAGCTGCTACTTGTACTGCTTGGTAGTCCAACTTTAGTGACCTATCTAGCCATATACCTAAGCTTTTGATCCTTTCTTTGGATTTTGGAGGTGGGCCCAAACAGTTGGGCCATTTCAAAGAGGGAGAACTGATAGAATGACTGCCAAGGATCATTAACTCTGTTTTATCTCCGTTAAGTTTGAGATACGACTGGTCCATCCAAGTGGCCACCATTCCCAAGCAGGCTTCTAAGTTGACAGGCACCTTCTTAGGGTGGTTTAGAGCTACCACTAGCTGTGTGTCGTCCGCATAGGTCACAATCTGGACCCCATAAGGGAGGACTATCTCAGCAAGGGGTGTTAAATACACATCGAAAAGGGTGGGGCTCAATGAGGACCCCTGTGGTACTCCACATGTTAGCGGGACCTTTCTTGAGGTGTAATTGCCTTTGAATACCTGGTATGATCTGTCTGTTAGGAAGGATTTGAACCAGGAGAGGGCTTTTCCTGACACTCCCACCGCTTTGAGTCTGTCAAATAGAATGTTGTAATTGACAGTATCAAACGCGGCGCTCAGGTCAAGCAGGATGATCGCCACTGTACCTCCTTGATCAAGGACCTTCCGTGATTCCTCCATAACTGTTAACAAGGCTGTTTCTGTGCCATGGCAATCTGCCAGTAACCTGAGTACAAATCAAATGTAGTCAGATACTTAGAAGCCCCTAAGCTATTAATGAGCTCATCGGCTCTAGGTATAGGGTGAGCATCAGTCTTTGTGACTGCATTCAGTCCTCTGTAGTCCACAGAGAATCTCAACTCTTTCTTTCCCCCCTGGGGGTTAGGTTTGGGTACCAGCACCACTGGGCTGGCCCATGGACTTTCAAAGCATTCAATGACCCCCAATTTGAGCTCCCTTAGAAATTAATGCTTGCTCTAACCTTGGTCAGACAACCTGTACAACTTTTTCTTTAAAGGTAGGCAGGCATCACCTAACGATAAGGCCCCCGGCTTCGACGGCCTCACGACATCTTTCTAGAAAGAATTTGTCACTATACTAACCCCTCATCTTCTAGCTATGTATCAATAATCTGTGGAGACAGAGGTACTACCTCCATCACTCTGCGAGGCGGTTATTGTTACCATACTTAAGCCTGGCAAAGCAGCCACTTCATGCGATTCCTATAGACCGTTATCCATGATCAACGTGGATTATAAAGTTTTGGCAAAACGTATTGCCAACTGCCTGGCCCCAATTCTACCTGACATGATCCAACCAGATCAGTCGGGATTTGTGCCTTATCAATCAACCACACACAACTTTTGCACTTAGTTTGCAGTTATGCATGGTGTGGACCTGAGTGTGGCAGCAGTTGCTGCCTTACTTGACGCTGCTAATGAGTTTGATTCCTTGGAGCGGCCCTTCTTGTTCAGGTACCTACAACACTTAGGGTTAAGCCTGCGTTTTTTTTATCTCATTAAACTATTATACACTTCCCCCTCTGCTAGATTGCATGTAAATGGTCTACTCTCCAATCCATTCTCAGTCACATGAGGCACACGGCAAGGATGCCCTCTGACCCTTCTCCTCGTTGCTATAGCCATGAAACCCCTGGCAGCTAGACTGCGACAGCACCATGCCCATAGGGGGATCAGATTCTGCGAGCAAGGAATTTTGGTCTCCAGGTACGCGGATGACAATGCACTGTACATCAGAAACGCCCAGGATAATCTAGACCATGTTATCAGGGAGGTCATTAAATTTGGGGGACTGTCGGGCATAACAATAAATTGGACTAACTCTGTTATATTCCCCCTCACTGAAAGCACCGGGCAGTTTGAGTCTGAGTCTGAGCTACAGTGGGCTTCAGAACCCGTGAGATATTTAGGCGTGTGGCTGAACCGGGATATGGGCGAACTATGGCAGGCCTTCTAAGGCAAGGCAATCTCCTGGCTGGAGGAGAGATTCCCAATCTGGAATCGCCTCCCCCTTTCGCAAACTGGTCGATTGGCCATCGCCAAGATGGGTGTTTTACCTACATTTTTATACCTCTTCTTAAAAACTCCCCATGGCACTCACGCAGCAGTTTTTTAAATGCCTGAGATCCAATCTGATAAGGAGATCAGGCTTGGGTGGGAAAACATCCCAGTATAGCCTGTGAAACTCTCAAGTTGCCCTTTCGTCAGGGTGGCCTAAATGCACCGGATATGAAGCTGTATGCATTATGCGCTCAGGCCCAGTACCTACATTTCTGTTTATACCCGGTCAAATTCCAACCACATACTGCAGTGAAGGCAGACCTGACCGCTCAAAACCTGCTATTCACAGTGCTCTATCAAAACTATAGGTCTACTCGAACGCCAGCGGACACGGTGGAATGTGTAAGATGGGCGTGGGACGGATTGCAGCAGCCAGCATCCCTTGACTCCATCCCTATAGCGCGTAACCCTACATTGCCAGTACTGAAGGACGATGGAAGGCGTACATGGGCCCACAATAAACACCTCTTCACATACACTGATCTGTACCCGAATGGCCAAATCATGCCAGCACCCGCGCCAGCCGACACCCCAAAGCCTAACATGATGGACATGCTGCTGTACACCAAATTCCACGCCACGTGTTGGCAAACCATGCTACCTTCCTGGCACCCCACACCAACACCAACACCACATGCACTCCAACATATGCTCACACACTCCTACCACTGTAAACTCGTCACCAGACTCTACACAGTGATGCAGGACAAAGCACCTGTATGCACCCCCACAGCGCTTGCCCAGAGGCAACTAGATACAGATCCCCCCATAACTGCCGATCAATGGTCCTATTGCTGTGCACAAACTGAAACTTTATTGCCCAACTATACATTGTGCCTCATACACTTCAAGTTTTTACACAGACTATATCGCACTTTGTTACAGTTGAAACGTATGGGGCTAAGCAAGGAAGCAGGATGCGCGAGGTGCTTGAAATCTCTAGCCTTATTTTTACACCTGGCCTGGGAAAGCCCCAAAATCATGGATTATTGGGGGGAGGTACATTCTACAATCCAGCAAATCATTGGGCACTAGATCTCGTTCACCCCGCTGGTTAGTCTCCTTGGTTATATTAAATAAATGCTGGCATCCTCACGTCGCCTCACCGTCATACTATTATTATTATCCAAACGCCAACTTGCTAAACACTGGGGGAGGAGAAAGGCCCCTCAGGTTATCTTATGGCTACAAGATGGGTCATATTGTCTACAAAATGGGTCATATTGTCAGGAGCAATTGGCACATTATTGGGAGTAGATGCCCCCACAAAATTGCCTGAAAGATATTTGGGAACCTTTCTTAACACACTTGCGCTCAAGAGCCACAAACCCCCTAAACACAGGTAGAGCTGTACTGTGTTCCCCGGTTTGGAAATATAGGAGAAGTTAGATTAGGGGAAACCAATCAATAATGCAGCCCTAATTTGCACCTTTATATGACTACCCGATATGCTCGGGAGGCTTAAGTCACTTTGCCTTGCCTGCTACAGCTAATTACTGTGATTGTTATTTAAGAATGTGATGCTAACATGTACTATTCAGTATTCAACTTGAGGTATTCTGTTCATCATATCAGCTGTGTATACTGTACTAGCTCTCTTCCCCCGTATCCCTCTTCCCTTTTCCCTGTGTATGATGTTTAAAATGCTAATAATTTTTTTTTTAAAAGGTAGGCAGGCATCAGTGTCAATGTTGTGTATACATGAGATGGTGATACATGGGGTCAGAGAGAACAGACCAGCAAACTGCACCAGCACATGCTTGCAGTCTCTGTTCTGTTGCTCTGTTAAATTGGGGGAGAGTACCACTCCCTCCACTGACCCATCTTGCACACTTTTGGAGAGGAGGTCTGACACTGGCTCAGTCTCCTCCTCTCCTCCCTCATCTGTGACCATCAACATTGCCATGTCTGCCCTGTCTTGGTGGGGTTTCAACTAAGCCTGGGCGGAGTTCGCGTAGCGGCACTATGCGGAACTTCGCGAAGTTGCAAAAAAACTTTGCCGTGCTGCGCGGAGTTCCGCAAGCAGGTGGAGTTGCTTCTCCCGCCCGTTCGCGTGGCGTTTTCCCTGTTCGTCAATGTGGATTGCATGTTCAGGTGGAAATATCGCGCAAACTGTGCTACTCTAACTCACATGTGCGCGGCCATCTTGTTTCGTACTCATTTATGGTGCTGAGGCCTACTTTTCCATCCTTATTCAATCTTTGCAATCCTTGCTTTCTAAAACTATTTTCAATCTTTTTTATCTATTATCTTACCCTTTGTATTTCTAAGTGTGTATTTGTGTTTTTTTCTACTTTACTGTGTGTTTTTAGTGAGTTTTGTACTTTTTTATTTTTTCGCTTTCATACTTCCTTATTACCCAGTCCTTCCTACTTTTTCCCTGTTTCTTTTTTTCTCTTTCCCACCAACACCATAGCAGATAAGGGCTCACCAAGGCATGGCCGCCTTCCTTGCGGAAGGCGGCGCCAGGCAGGGGTGCAGCCCGAGCCCTGTTTTCCGAGGTGGAGGTGGCAGCGCTAGATTTGTATATCCAGCACCACCTCCCCTCCACCCTGGCAGCAGGCGGCAGTCCTGGGTGTGGGTACGGGATGCGTGAGCGCCAGCAGCATTGGGTGAGGGTGCGCCAGGCAGTTTACCGTTGCTCTGGGGTCCAGCGCACCCAGCAGCAGTTGGCGCACCACTGGTCTGACATCCAGGACCGACAGCAGGACCTGCTGGACCTGTTAGGAGTTGAGGTTGCGGGGCTAGTTGAGTAGTTATTAAAATATTAATTTTTATTATTACTTGTGTGTTCTATGCTATAGCTAATATTTTTCCCCAAATAATAGCAAGCATGCTGATCACATGCAGGGGAGTTAAGTTTTCAAATATTATATAATAGTCTGTTATTCTAGACAGGTGCTTAGCTTACTTGGCGCTACCCAACTAACCTAGTTATCGAATCATACTTGTTGCCGCTCGCTTGGCCTGATGTGATTAGTGATGATTATGTAAGATGTTCTGTAATTAGTTATTATTTGGTAACTGCATGGTGCATGCCACACAGACGGTGCAGGGATGTTTGTGAACAACAACATCCATTTTTCAATGGAAGCTTGTGCAGCGGGACCTTTTCGCCTGCCACACAAGCTTCCATTGACAAATGGAGGTTTGTGACCGCCCTATGGCTTATGGGTGACCGCGGCACCGACCTAACGTCGGGCAGTTCCAGAACCGCAATGGCGTCCGCCTGACATCGTTGTAATCATTATATTAAGGCCCATAGTAATTAGTGCATTGGCCCGTCAAAGGGGGTTGACTTGCGACCGAGAGAATGTGAATGATATTGGAGAAGAACAAACATCATTTGTTGCAATTTATTATTAGTAATTCCAAAATGCAGTTTACTAAATTTCGAATATGAGTGGACTAGGTAGGTAGGTTTTGGAAATTTTTAATAGGATAGGACGGTCCGCGATATACTACTACTAGTTGATCTGATTTAGAAAAGTTAAATGTTATTGCGATTACCTTTGCCTGTCAAAATATATTTTGGGGAGATAATATTTATTACCACTAATCTTTTTTTGTCTTTATGTTTTACATCAGCATCCAAGGGCAAGAAGAGGGCTGAGGCAGCTGAGGATCTGGGAGCTGCAAGTGCATCCCAGAGTTCCTCGGCCGATGGCTCTTCTGGCCCCAGTAAGTCTTCCTGGTGTTGTTAACATTAATATATTTATTCCCCTAATTTTTCTGCTCCTTTATGAATAATGTGGCGTCGCCGTCTACCCGTTTTATATTATTTTTACAAATCCTCTTCGATCTATCCATTTCTAAATTTTTGTTATCCCTGCATTATCCTATTTACTTATTTTCTATATTTCAAGTTTCTCTACTTTACGTCAAACTGCCTCTATTTACTAGTCTGTCTGTAGCTTCCTTTCTTCTGCTTTTTCAGTCAGCTTTCCCTCTACCCTTTTGTGGACTGCCTAGTGGTGGTACTCTAAGACTCAAAGAACCCATTGGTCACATACTACTACTATTACTACTCCTCTGCCGTGCAGATTGCATGCTCATTGCCCAAGTAAGGTATTCTATGCATGTATGTGGAGATGAGAAGACTCAATCACTAAACCAAGAGAGTGGCAATGGTCATGTTGGACACCCCAAAGTTGTGTCTTCTTATTAGCTAGGCCTAGTATTATTAGCAGCAGTCGGTGAACTGATGACTGTGCACCATGTCTGGGAAGAAGTACAAGGAGGACAGCCCCATTGCATTTGCCAACCAAGTCCATATGCTATTTTTTTCTCAAAACATCACATTTATCAATCAATAGCTCCAGTCACTCCTTAACAGCTTGTCTCTTGTCTTGACTTCAGGCTTTTAAAGAAATTCCACCAACAAAATGCCCAACCTCATATTTTTGATAGAAGATACTGTCTGTAATGTATCCAAATTGTAGTGAATGTTGTGTTGTGTTCTTTTATTTTGCTATAAAACAATTAATAGGGGGAGCTGTATCTGGCATCTAAGAAATGTGTAATCTTTTTTTTCTAGCCGCACCGACCACCAGTGCCGGGGCCAGCAGTGACCGTGCCAGCCAGTCTGCAGATGTGGCAGCAGAAGGGGGTGAGCCAATGGCAGTGGCGGGCGGTGGTAAGTCATATTGCTTGCTTATTGACAATTAATTATAATTGTAAGCTCACTGTAAAGGTGTAGTCTTGTTGACTTGTTGTGAAAAACAGGTGAACACAGCAGGAGTTGAAGTTGAGCTGATTAACTAATGGCCACTCTTATCTACAACTCAGCAGAGAACGTTTCATGAACAAGACCTTTAACTATGGGTGGATGGAAAAGGGAAGGATGGAAGGGGAAAGGATGGATTAAATGTAATATATATGACTGAAAGAGTAGGATTCATGGTTGAAAGTGCCGGATGCATAAATAGTACTATAGGTGGCTGATAGCTAGGATGTATGGGTGGGTTAAGGATGGATGAAAGTTATACGGGTAAAAAGTTTGTGTATGTGTTAAAGGATGCCTGCCTGGGTGGGTGATTGGAATCCTGTGGTGGTTTCTTTTGATTGAAATAAACTTAAGGATGCATGGATGGGTAAATGTCAAATGACAAATGTATGTTGCTGAAAGGTTTGTACTTGAGATCATGAGACTTGAGTGAGACAGAGAGCCATGTTTGGAACTTTGGATGGATGGCTGTATGGATGGATAGGTAGTTTCAATGGTGAAGAGTGGATTGAGAGAATGTAAAACTTAAATGGTGGTGAATAGCAAAGCCAAGGGTGAAGAATAAAAAATAAAATACTGGAAGAACAATGCAATGATGAATAGAAAAATCCTTGGGAAGGAGAATAAGGGACTAGGGGCCTCCTCTGTAGTGGTGTTCTTTTCACCTTTACTTGCCTGGAATGTTTTTATTTAGGTTTTTTTATTCAAAGGGTTGAGGAGGTAGTATTTCAGACTCCTCCCTGGACTCACAGTAGTTTTCAAGCACAAAATTATGTATCCTTCCTACCCACCCATCATTAATCACCTCCCTCCATGCCCATGGCATAATTTTCTATGTGTTTTGCTAAGAGTATTGTTTACGATATGTCTTTTTTCTTTCTTGATATTGAGCTACTCCTGCTGCTCCAAAAACACAGAGCAGGCAGGAGATTGCAGCCCAGACCCGGCAGCGGAAAATGGAGGCCATTGGGGCTGAGCACCAGCGGCTGGTGGCCTTGCAGGATGAGGCAGATGCTTCTGCAGATGCCCCGGGCCCCCGCCAGGCCACAACAACCAACCCACCACACCATTGCCGCAGTCCAATGGGCGCCCGCCGGCGCAGCCATCATTCCACCAGCACTTCTGCTCCCCCTTATTTCCACCGGTTTGAGCGCTGCATCATGCAAAGCCTGGCGTATATTGAAGCCAAGCAGGAACAGATGGACAGGCACCTCTAGAAGCTCCTTTTTAATCTGTTTTTGGTTGGGTGGGTGGGTGGGTGGGAGTTTTTCTTTATTTATGGACATTTCTTGTTCAGGGAATAAACTTTTCATACTTTTACTTTTAATGATTATGAATGATTTACAAAAAATTGGTGGGGTTATTGATTGTTTGTTTTACTTTGCACTGCTGCCTTTGCCTCAGCCAGTTTAAAAAAAAATGCTGATAGTGTAAACAAAATAGTGATGCAGTACCCTCCCTTGTCCTACTACTTTCTCCTCCTAGTCTCTGCAGTCTACTCTGCTACTATCTATTATTTTTAACCCCTAAGGACCGGAGGGGGTTAGGGGTGAATTACCATTGTATAGAATGATTGTCGTTCAACAATGATCAATCAACCACAGTTCACTTCTCTTACCTGATTAGATGAAGCGAGGACCCCTTGGTTTCCCAAGGTGCCATCATGGAGGTGGTAGTAGTAGCAGCATGCATTGCTAGCATTTCTTTTGATGTTGAAGGCAAACTCATCAAAACTGAAGCGAGGTCCTACTCTCTCCTAGGCGAACTAGAACTGTAGGATAAGGACTCGGAAAGTGGGGACTATGCATCGAAAGGGAAGTTAACAAATTGAAATTTTAAAAAACTAGGTTAATGCCGTTATTATATGCAAGCTTGATGAAGGTCACCAGAGACTAGTATTAGTATTAAACTTTATTGTTCAATTACTTAAAATCGTTACAATATACTATCATTATTAAAATCCCACGCAAGTTACTACAAACTGGTGGGGCATAAAACCTTTAAAACTAATATCAAGATCTAGTAATAAAATACAAGTGCAAATGCATTAGACTTGGAAGGGTGGTTTGTCAGAGTCTCTCTTGCTTGCTAGCCGACTAGTTTCTTTTTGTAACTCTATTTTCAGCGTCAGTGCGGCTCGAATTGATTCTGTAAATTTCCCCAGGCGTGCGACTGTTTGAGCTGTTTTAGCGGAGAAACACAAGTCTGAGACTTCTCTGCATCGTAGAAGACCCTGAGCTCTGCAAATTGGAAGAACTAGTCGGTGCCTCTCACTGGCTAACTTGGGACAACAGCACAGCAAATGGAGCCAGGATTCCTGATGGTAATTGCAGAGTCGACATGCGGCTAAATTGTCCTGCCGAGCCCAACCTTGGTTAAAGTCCACAATGGGCAATGAAAGAAGTCTCATATAAGTGATTTTTTTCCGGACCGGGACTGTCAGTGCTTGTTCGAAATAAGGCTGTGGTTTTCCCACTATATAGGAGGCGTCCAGTGATGAGAGATTGGATTGATGGTGTAAACTTTCCAGATCTCTTTCGTGTGATATTTTCTTGGCCTGTCTATTCACTGCTCGTTTCCATGCAGCAACAGGAATGTTTGAGTTGTGCAAATTTTGCACATCTATTTCTAACAATTTTGTGGCTGCTGTCAACTGCACCTGCCATGGGGAGCCACCTTCTTCGAAGATTATTTTAATTTGCGCTTTCAAAGATGTTGCTGGAGCTCGCATGGTACCCCTGAGCAGGTAATGTCCGGTCGGGTCAGTCCCAGCTCCAGCTCCAGCCTTACTCTTGCTCTCCTGGCCTGTCGTGGGATGCCTAATACTTTCTTGTATACCGAGATTTGGTAGCTCATGAGAAAATTGGTGAGAGCACCAGGAAAGATTAGGTGGCTGTAGTTAATGGAGGGCACTACTTTTGCTTTTAAGACTTTCAGGATAGGTTCAGCAGTCGGGCTGTGTAGTCTTCGATTGAGACTTCTCAGGCTACTGATAATGCCTGCCCCCTTACTTCTTAAATGTTTCAAATGGGCTGATGGTTTGGCCCCTTCCGAAAGCCTGAGACCCAAATAATTATAGCTTTTGCAGGTTCTGATTTGCAAATCACCTAAGCGCCATTGAGCTGTCTTCTTTCGATGGTACTTCCCAAAGACTATTATCCTGGTCTTCTCCTGATTCACCAGCAGGTTGTTCTTTTGATTAAATTTGTGCAGAGCTTCTAAGGCTTTCTGTGGCCTGTCCTAGTGTGATCCATAATAACAATGTCATCGGCATATTGGAGAATTTGGAGCCGCACGTCCCCCAGCCTTGGTGTGAGTAGATTTGCCCCCTCCAGGGCTTTTCCCAAATCGGCTGTATAGATATTAAAAAGTAAAGGGGCAAGAACGCACCCTTGTTTGAGGCCATTGTTGGTTGGAACCTTAGCTGTTACTGACGTTTGGCTGGTTTTGATTCGCACTCAGGTCCCTTCATAGCAGCTTTTGAGGAATGCCCCAGTTGATAAGTTTTTCCCATAGCTTCCCGCGGTCGACTCGATCGAAAGCTGCACTGTAATCCACGAAACAGCAAAACAAAGGTAATTGTGATGACTGGGTCGCATGTAGTGACAAGTATCCCAGTACTAGGATGTTGTCTATAGTGGAGCTTTGGGGCCTGAAACCAGATTGGAAGAATGGAAGAATATTATGATCTTTTACCCAGGTTTCAAGTTCCTTCAACAATACTCTGGCATATGCTTTTGCTTCTATAGCTAATAGAGCGACAAGCCGATAATTTTCGGGTTTCGTGCGGTCCCCTTTTTTATGAATCGGGAAGAGTATTGAGCCTTTCCACGATGATGGAACGGTGGAAGTTTCAAATGCATACTTAAAAAGTGGTGTTAACTGATCCGCCCAGAATCCATGAGTGACTTTAAACACTGCCGCTGGGACTCCATTGGGACCCGGCGCGCCATCTGACCTCATTTTTTTAATCAGGTTGGTTATCTCATCCTTGGTGATAGCAGGAGTTTTGCCATCTTTATGGGTCACTGGAGGGGTTTGTTGTGATTGGGTATTAGTCGTGTTCTGCTGTGTTGTATACAGTAGCTTTGCATATTTAACCCACTCAGAGGCTGCCACCCCGTTTTCCTTGCTCTGACCGGTGTGGCTCAGTTGTCTGATGTATCTCCAAAGTTGAATATGACCCTTTTCTTTGAAAAGATTAAATATTTTCAGCCACTCTGCCTCGATTTTCTTTAATCGTATTTCCCATATTTTCTTCCTGTGTTCCCTGCGAAGCACTTTTATTTCCAATGGGCCTGATTCACAGAACTAACACGTCAAAAACGTAAAGTTAGTACTTTTTGGTATTCACAGAATACACTTAAAGTCCTAACTTTACTACTCCTAAACTGAGAAAAATCCTAACTTTAAGACTTTCGGTATTCACAGAAGGCATTTAGGAGTCCTAAAGTTAGGGCTACTAACTTCTGTGAATACCGAAATGAGTAAGTTCATTCTGTGAATACCAAAAAGTACTAACTTTACGTTTTTGACGTAAGTTAGTTCTGTGAATCAGGCCCAATGTGTGGGGATTTGTAGCTCCTGTTCTTCTTGCCTTCAAGGCCTTTAAAAGACTCCGCTTGGTTTCCGCTAAGGCCCTTGGTTTTAATTGTAATGATAGGCTTTGTGGATAGGAGTCCTGTGCTTTAGGGCTACCAGTGACACGCCCGAGAACGGTTTTTAGTTCGTCAAGTAGTGCTTTCCAGAGCTCCAAGGGGGATGCCAAACTTCTCCCTGTTTGGCTCAACTCTTTGTGTGTGATCCACTCCAAGAGTTTTGGACCTAGATTTGTGGTCCATTTTATTCTGCTCAATACTTCATGATGCTCTTCTCCAGTTGAGGCCCCCAATGTTCCCGGTTGTTTTGCGGATTTCCCATTTAGATCAAAAGATACCCTCAGTGGTCTGTGGTCACTCTCATCCCTATTTCCCACTTCAAAGTCGTTAAAATATGTTAGCAGGTTCTCAGAGATAAAGATGTAGTCAATTGTTGACTTATCCCTGAAGGTGGGAAGAGGATGCCAGAGAGGGTCCACCTTTTTTTGATGGAATGGGCGGATACCATATTTTGCGAGCAAAGGAGCCGTTGCAGAGGAGCCGCTTCTGTTTTGTTTGGAAGCTCCCTTTTTACGTACCCCAACTCCCTGGTGTTCATGTCCCCGACAATGATTGGAAGGTGTGAGGCATATTTATTTACAAGGTGGTCCATTTTTGTTGTTAATGCTTTTAGTACTTGCTTTTTTTGCCGTGTGGCGGGGTTGACATAACAATTAATTATCAATAGACGGATTGAGATATTGTTGCTTTTAAATCCGCTGATCAGCACTGCTTGCAAGTTGGGAGTGTATGTTGTTAATGATGTTACCTCTATTTTGCGAGCATGATTGATAAAAATTGAGAGCCCACCAGCTGCTCTCCCAAAGATGTTCCGTTTTATAGCTGCCGTGTGAAGCTCATAAAAACCTGGGAGAATTAGGGGTTCAGTGGCCCACGTCTCTTGTAAGCACAGGATGTCATTTGCTCGGAGATACGTACATGCAGCGTTGCAGCTAAGCAATCTTTTTAGCCCTGCGACGTTCCATGATATGATGGACAGATATGTGTTGTTACTCGATGTTCTATTCTTGTTCAGGTGACGAACCGCCTTTATTCTATTAGAAGTGCCGTCGTGGGGGCTGGCCTCCCGGACCGGTCCGAGTTCCTTGCATGGCACTGTGCTTTGGCCCAGTGTAGTGGACTGACCTTTGATCGAGTGAGCTTGTTATCCTGTAGGCGTTGTAAGGTCTTGGCTCCACCACTGAGTTTTTCCCTAGTTGATTGCACGCTGTCCCCCTTAACACCGAGTAAACCTCCTTCGTTGGCGATGATGCTACTAATATGTGTGGGTATTTCTCTGGTATGGGGAAAGCTATATCAATGCCCCAATCAGCCATTTGTGCTATTTCTTCTGGTGTAAGTCCCACCTGGGCATGACGACTCAGCCCTATTGAAGTTGATTCCCCGTGAGAGTCGCTGGAAAGGCTCAAAAACTTAACCCAGACTAGGTCGTTTGAGTGTATTTCAGTAAGAGTTGGAATATGCTTGAATAGTCTGAGTACATTGCCCCTATTTAAAATATCATGTTGACCTTTGATGAAGTATCTAGGGGTAAGAATCACCTCGTGCGTAGTTTTACTAACTTGGTTTACTTTAGGCTGGGTGCTTAGCTCCGTCTCCAGAATACTTATATTGCGGCTTGGTCCGGGGTTCCGTTGGCGTGATTCTGATCGCTGGATCGAGCTTTGAAATGGCTGAACTGCTTGATCACCGGGTCTCTGCAGGCCCGGGAATGTGCGTCCCTGAGGTGTATTGTCCCCGGTGTCGGCTCCTTGTTCCTTGATTGAACCTACTGATCTTCTTTGCTCAACCTTTTTGATGTTTCGTGAATGAGGTAGTAGCATTACTGTTGCCGGGCCTGCTGGACTATGCAAGACCACCGCTCGCGGACTTGGCTGTGCAGGGCTGTCAGACTCTTTTGTAGCGCCCAAAGAGGTTGGTGCTATGAGTATAGTATTGCTTGGGACGTGATTTTTGGTGAAAATCGGAAAGAGACGTATTTTGTCTTTGTTAATTTGAGAATTTTGAATATGAGTTGGTAGTAGGAGGGTGCGTTTTTTTGATGCCTTGGCTTTTTTTTCTTGTTTCTTTAATTTTTTCTTAGCCCTCCTTGAAAGAGGTTCCTCCTTCCTTTTCTGGTTGGAGATGTTGCCCTCAATGTAACTCCCTGGATTTAGGATTTGAGAGCTGGCATTGCAACTGGATGGACTGGTAAAAGGTTTTGTGGATACTAAAGGATCTTGAGTATCGGGCTTGGTTAGGGGGTTACCCGTATTGCTTCCAGCTGAGTTGCCCAGAGGGCTGTCGGGGTTTAAGGTAGCTGAGATACTACTATTATTCAACGGGCCCGTCATGCCTCCTGTTTGAACTTTTAATGAATCTACCAAGCCTTTTAGGATTTCTGGAAGGGTTGCCCATGTATCCATGAGAGCTGCACATGAACAGGTGCAGATGCGATTGTTCTGGGTCTCACTGAGCTTGTTCTCTATGAAGTCCACCTTGTTGCTCAGTTCCACTAGTCGTTGTGCAATGGTGGATAAAAGATCGATTTGTATCTCCATTTTATTTGATTGCCAGAGCAATGCCCTGGCCATGGTGTGAACTGTTTCACCGGGTGGGGTTGCTCCTGGGTCATTAATAACACTACTATCATAAGGACTCTGGCTTTGAGCACTTTGTGTAGGGGAGGGAGAACACCGGGTACCATTAGCAATTCTAAAAAGATTTGGGGTGAGCTCCAATGTACTTTATATCTTTGATTCCAGTTTTTGGAGAAATATCGGTGATGGATATCCCAAGCTTTGCAGCCGCTCTGACTCTCCTGTTTTAGTTGGGCTAGATCCTGTGGGTACAAGGAGCAGTGACTGCATAGAAGAGTGCAGGATCGGTTGTTGCTGACAGTGTATTTGGGCTGTCACTACCTGCTCTTGATTTCTTTGAATTGATGCAGTGCTGTCACCCACTGGGTCACTTGCATGTCTATATTTCTTTCCTGAGGGGCGATACCGCCCCGAACAAGATTGAGAGCGACGTCTTTCGATGTTTGTGCTTCCACTGTTTGTGCTTTGTACTTGTGTTGCAGGGAGCTTGTGGTTGAAAAAGCTCCCTGAAATATGGTTCGTTCCATTACTGGTCTTGGCTCTACCTAGTTGGTCTGTTGGGGCAGGGGCGCTCTCGTCCTTGGAAGAACGTTTGTATAAAAATTCAGTTATAAGACCTGCCGATGGGGACTTTAAAAAGGACTTTTTGTCGTGGACTACATTCCGTGCACTCCTTAGGATTCTAGGTGATACTTTGGTCAGGGGGAGTGACTTTGCAGGGGCGTTTTCTTGATGCTGAGTGATTTTTTCTTTTTTTTTTGTCATTCTTCAGTTGAGATGCTCGGTTTGTCAGTAGATCTGGGGTCTCACCGATGTATTGAGCCTGAACTTGCTCCTTGGGGTTTGGAGTTTAATTTAAGTGAAGCTGGTGTCTGTGCCCTTAAACCTTGCGGGGAAGCTGAATGATCTTATCAGACTTACCGGATATAGAAAGGAAGACCGGGAGATTCTTGCTGCGTGCATTGGATATGGCTAGAGTGAGTCCCTTATCGACTACACGATTTTGTCAACTCTTTAGGACTTGTTCTGACACAAGATATATTCCAAGTGTCTTCTTAGTCCGAAAAGATAAAGCAGGGCTAAGAGCAACAAACTACAAACAAAAAACCGCTCCTGCGGGATGCAAGACTTTAAGGTGCTCTCAGCTCCCGCCGCACACCAAGCAGAACAATGAACCAGACAATGAGCTGCTCGACCAGTAAGAACATTCTTTGCGGTGCTTGTGGTGCTCCTGGCTCCTGCCACGCGCCAACAAGAAAGGCAATAATTAAGCTCGGCTGCTGCAGGCTGACCTGTTTTAAAATAGTGCCCGCAGAATCTCACACGCGCTGCCCACAGGTAAATCCTCTCGGCACCCGCCGCACACCGAAAAGGGGGAGAAAAGCTCACGGGGCCGCTCTTCACTCGTGGCTCTCGCAACTGCTCACCTCACCTCCTCTCGTGGCGCCCGCAGCTGCTCTCTCCCGACCTCGGCACTCCTCCACACTCTGCTCACGGCTCCCGGCAACTCGTTAGCTGCAGGATTAACAGGAATGGCAGGGCTGGCGGGAATGGTGGTGCTTGCGGCTCCCGCCGCCACGCACCACGCACTGAAGGGGAGCGAAGTGCTCCTCGCGACTCCCGCCGCACACCAAAAGGGGAGAGAAGTGCTTGCGGGCCGCTCTTCACTCGCGGCACCCGCAGCTGCTCACTCCCGGCTCTCTCCCCGCCGCAGCTCTCCTCCGCTCTCCTCCGCTCACGGCTGACTGCTTGCTGTGGGGGCTCTACGGAGGCTCGAGGTAAAGCCTGCCCGCAGGGAACAGCGGAGCGGCGTCCTCCTCCTCCTTAGTCCTTGCTCAAGTGGAGTGACCGCACTAGGCACTCCGTCTATAACACTCGGCAGGTGTGTGTCTCTATTGTTTCACTGTACATTGGAGATTGCAGCCTACCTTCCAGTCGGAGGCACAAGGACTCTACAGTGTGTTTGAAAAAATCCGTTCAGTGCGAGACTAGACTACTAGAACAGACTCCGTCTCAGACACAAGAAGAGAGTATGATAAGCAATGAAATCTTGCATTAATCAGAACAATGTTGAGCTACTACGAACTGTATGAAGTGAACAAGCTTAACCTTAGACACAAATTGCTACAGTGTCTGAATGATGATGCTGTCAATGAGATGTTCCTCAAAAAAAAAACATCATACACTGTGCTGGGGTGGATAATATAATATATACTGCCAGTGTGGGCTAAATGAGCATAAGAATAAGATCCTCCTCACCCTTCACTGAGTTGTGTTGCTTTCACAACATCCACCCCACCAAATGTGTGATCAATTAATGGTGTAAATTGTTAAGTCACACCTCAATAAATCATACAGCCTGGGGGAAGAGGGTTAGGGGTTTGATGAATGGTTGGGAAGGGGGATTTGAGGGAAAGGTTTGACAAAAACAAACACTACACATGGATAACACTCATCTTGGCAGCCGGCCATCATAAATCTGTTATGGGAGGAAAAGGAAATACATGCATGATGATGAGTGGTACTAGACTAATACAGGGCAGTATATTAATTATGCAATTGTCTGTCTGCTCCCAGAGAGACCTGAGTTACATACATTATATTTATGTTGTTCTGTGGTACCGGGCTTGGAAAGATATCAAATACAATTAAAATATCTGTACGAGTACAATAAGCAAACATAAACAACACACACAGTCGTAGTGATTGAAGAGAAAAAAAAGACACTGTATAAATTGGGAGTTGCATCTCCTCATTCCTATTGGACTGTTCGCCCGTCAATCTTGGGTACCTGGCGGATGCGGTTTGGTATGTTAAGTGTGAGTTGTTTTTCCAGTATGGTGCAGGGTAAAGGTCCTGTAGATAGAAAAACAAAAAGGATATTGAAAAATCAAGGAGAAAACAAAAAGTAAAACTGCATAAGGAGTGCAACAAGAAGGCTTTCAGAGGCAGCATGGCTAAATCAGACTCTGTTTCGGGCAGTTGCCTCCAACAACAGGCCACTCCCACCCAAACTCCACTTAGCTTCGGATTTGAGCCAGACAGCACTGAGCACACATACATAATATACACACAGCAACATAGCATTTTCCAAATGAAGTAAAAATTAAAAAATCAATGCACCGCTGTCAGTCATACCACCACAACACAGACATGTAGGGCTGGTCTGTGCTGTTGTTTACATTTAGGCCACTTCAAAGTCATCATCAATCATCCGAATCGGTTGGTTTCAGTGAATTTGAAAACTTCCATCTTCTTCTGGGGGCATTTCTCTAAGTAGTCACGCTCATGCCCTGAGTTATTCCATCAATCATCTCTGATCCTCCTGAGTCCTGACCTGACTCTGACTGCAAGTATGGTGTCCAACTCCGAGTCCGTACAAACAGTGTCCGACTCCCGAGTGAGTCCTTCAGACTCCTCCACTCCTGACTCAAAATGCAATGGATCGGCCTGTAGTAGTACAATTTTGTTATTGAACAACAAGAAGGAAAAGATTGACTTGAGTCACTTTGTAGAATAGACATTCACAACAAACAGCAATCACTCAGCGTGCAAAGCATGCAATAATTTACCTGTTCTTCGGCGGCAGACCCTCTAGGTTAGGAAAGGATAGATAGATAGTCAGGGCCCAGGGTTGTTTGAATTCTCCATCCAATGTCTGGCTTGAGGAAAGTGGCTTTTGGGCGAGTCAGGGGTGGATTTTACTTCTTCACTGACTGCACACAGTTGCTACTGTGATCCGGTAATACAAAGAGTAAGATGACGGGGATGGATTTGTGAACCAGAAAGACAGTGACACACACAAACAATTAAGTAAATAATATTCCTTAGCTATATCTTTTTTGTTTTGGGTGTCAAAGAAAGAAAGTAAACAACTTAGTGGTTTGCCCAGAAATAAGTCACCTAACACACTACTTCCATGATCTGAGTCGCCATCATCATCTTCCTGCTGTGCTACTTCAGGTATGGTGTAATCAAGTGATATAAAGTGCTGATTCATTTTTATCATGGTTAACCTCTCCACGTTGTGGGGTGAGAGACTGGTCCTTCTCACTGTCAGAAGGGCACCAGCAGCACTGAAAACACACTCAGCAAAGACACTTGCTACGAGGCAAGCCAGATAGTTTATCGCCAGACTGCTGAGCACTGGCTATTGGCGCCTTTTCCCATACCAATACAGCAATGGGTTTTGATCAAAGTAGACCTCTGTTGGGTCATCCAGATAGGCCTGGACCATCCGCTCAATGGTCATAGGTGCTCTGCTTTGCTCTGCCTCTTTTGCCTTTGCCTCAGCACTGGACTTAAGCCCTGCCTGTAGAAACCAATCCTGTGACGTTTTTGGGGCTGAGGCTCCTGTTCTTGTTGTTGTTGTTCTTGGTGTTGTTGGTGGTTTTGGCTGTTGTGAGACAACCGCACTGCCCTCAGGCTCTGAAGTTGAACTTGAAGCCGGCTGCCATGCAGTACTTGTTGTGCCCTGGAGGAGTGGGCCTCTTATTCCCAGCCGTTCTTTTTTTCTAGCTGACTGAATTTTACAGCTATCCAAGTTTTGTAGTTGGCAATATCCCGTCTAAAAAGGAATGAAAGTGTGCAGTAATGGTTTGTACCGTGGATCAAGAATTTTGGCACAAATGTAATGGTTGGATGACACAATGCCTCTTTGCACCCTTGTATTTTCAGATAAGCAAAGGGTTAAGCTCTCCATCAACTCATATTCTTCTTTTTTTCCTCCATACCTGCTTACATAGATGACACCTCCTTTAGGTGTTTCTGTAGCATGTGCAACAATGGGATAGCTTGGCCCATGTTACAGTCCTCCTTGCTGACTTCGCGTGTGAAGACCTCAAAAGGAAGCTGCATCTCCATCAGGCATTTAACCAGGCACCATTGGTCCATCTCAATGATCATGCCTTTCACAGTAGCATCACCTCTGTGTATGACATATTCATTGATTGGTCTGTAGTGCTCAAACAGACGTTCAAGCATGTAATAGATTGAGTTCCAACGTGTTGGCACCTCCTGGATGAGTGCTTTAATTGGCATTCTATTTAACCCTGGGCGTAGTTCGCGAAGTAGCGCTACGCGAAGCTACGCGAAGTGCACTTCGCACTACGCGAGCTACGCGTAGCACTACACGAACTGCGTAGTGCGCTGTTCGCGATGATTGCACAGTGCCGGATGCTTGTCCACACTGTGCAATCATTGAAAACGGCATCTTGCACAGTGCGAGCTGTCTTTTACTGCCGCTCGAGTAGATTTTTACTCGAGCGGCAGCTTTCTCAACGCGGACTGGTAGTTTCTCATCGCGAGCGGTCGCGAGCATACGCGACCACTCGCAATGAGAAACCTGACCTCCCCGCGTTGAGAATCTCGCCGGGAGGTTTATTTTCCACGCTCGTGATCGGCAACTTGATGTTGCTGATCGCGAACGAGAAAAAGTCTCGCCGGATGTCATTTTGCTTGCTCGCGGTCGCCAACTTGATGTTGAGGACCGCGAGCAAGCAAAAATGACCGCTGCACTACGCTACGCTACGCATGTTTGCACTGTGCTACGTGCAATTCGCGTAGTGCGAAGTAGCGCAAACTTCGCAAACTACGCGAGCGTAGCGTAGTGCTTTGCCCAGGGTTAATTCTATTATCACATTGAATGATCCTCAGCTGCTTCCTGGCTTTAAAAGAATGGCTGAAATGTGTGCAGATTCTTCTGCAGGTAGTCAGTAAGTTGCTGACTCGGTGTTCTTTTTCAGAAAGTCTTGAACAATGATGTTAATGCAGTACGCCAAACACAAAACCCTGAAATAGCCACCTTCGGCCATGGCCTTAGCTATATTACTGCCATTGTCTGTGGCAAAAAAATAATGTTAAGCCCTCTTGGTCGCAGCCATGCAAAGACCTTGCTGTCAAAGTCTTCCAAAATGTTTGCAACAGTATGAGATTTCTCCATGGCGAACATGGCTACTGTTGCATGTTTCCGAGCGGCATTAAAAATCTCAGCAGTGTCAACACCTGCAGATATCTTTTTTCTAACCCCCACAAAATAGATCCAGTGTGCAGTGATGCACATGTAATCAGTGACTTGACAACTGGTCCACATATCTGTTGTCAGGTGGATAGTGTGAATAGCACTCTGCTGCAGAGCTTGTCCAAGCAATTCCAGCCTGTCGTGATGGAGTGCTGGAACAGCAACTCTGGTGAAATAGGACCGGCTGGGAACCTTCCATTTAGGGCAGATGGCTGCCACAAATTCAAGAAAACACAACCCTTCCACAAAAGAGAAAGGGAGGAGGTCCAGCGCTAACATTTTAGCCAGCTTCGCGTTGTGCAAACATGCCGTTGGGTGGTTGCGTTCGTACTGCCCCCTTTGACCTAAACATGCTGAGAATGGTAGCCTGGATTTTTCTTTTCTGGTGCCACTGATGCAGGTGACTTCTTGACACCGGATGTTATGCTCAATGTGCTTTTTTTCATTGCGGTACTCTCTTGCCTTGAACCCCTTGGTGTCTCAGCCTGACTCTTGTGCCATTGCAATGTTGCTGATGATGATTTGGGTGGTACCACTGCACTGCTGGGGACAGGGCTGCTTTGTGTACCGGTAAAAGTGTCTCCCTCTTGTTCACCTTCCACCGTGATCGGATCTTCTTCATCCCCTCCACCAACAACACTTGCAGTTTTTTGGCCGCTAAGGTGCGCCTCCAACTGGATCAAGTGGTATTTTCTCCGAAGGGTTGTTTGGCATCCGGTACCATAGTTTGTACCAAGCTTACCCCGACTAACACCTACTCCACAAATGGAGCATATAACAATGTTCACCTCCTTCCTGCTAACTGAAAAGAAGTCTCAAACTGGGGAGGTCAACTTTCTGATGCTGTTGGTGCCACTTGCAATGTCGGATGAACTGGTAGGTGGGCGTGACTTTTGACTCTCTGCAGTACCTACTTCTACTGAGGTGGTTGTGGTGGATGTAGGTCGCTGCCTGGACTTTGTAAATATTGCAGCTGGAGGTGGTGTTGGGGGTATCTGTGTTGGTGGTATCCGTGCCACATCCCTCACAGCAATTTGGGATGGGGAAATTTGGTCTCCACTGGAGCAGGGCTAATGTTCATGATGACTGGCTCGTCATCATCCTTCTCTTCTACATCTACCTCCATAACTCTAAGGCATTCTGGAACCTTCTTTTTCCCTAGCCTTGTCTTGTGGCGTGTCTCACTCTCAGACTGAGGTGGGATCCAAGTGGCGTCTAGATCATCAGAAGGGGGGCTTGGAGAAGAAGTTGACGGACTAACCCTCCTTTTCCTTGCCAGGGATCTTGAAGACAATGGATCTTTTGAAAGAGTGGCTTGCTATTCTTCTTTCTCAGAAGGAAGCTCGATCTCCTAAACTGCCTCTAGTTCAGGAGGAACAATTACTATTGGGGGTGGTTGCGGCTGTTGTTGCCCACTTATCTGAGTTTCCTGCATTGATTGGGTACTACTTTGCGTTAACGATAAGTCAATTTCAACATCACTGCTCGTTGGCGTTATCGTGATTATACCGGCTGCCTCCGCGACAGACATGGGCTTGGGCCTAGGTTGGTGGAGTTGGTCCACTGAAGAGGGGGTGCTGCTCCCAGCTTGCTCCCCAGACACCGCTGCTACTGACGCTATTTTTTGTTTCACAAAAAAGGTCTTGGGCGACATACCGATGGTGGTAAGTGGCAGTGCCTTCTTCTCACTGGGTACTTTCTTGGTACTGGACCTGGTACCTTTCTTTGGGGCCATCTTGAAGACGTCAGTTAGCACGCAGTGGCACAAGTTGAGAGATGTCTGTCTGTGGTCACACATCACGTGACGTCGTGCGCAGGCCTTCCGTCTGGCAGTACAATGGGTGATGTTGTGTTGTCTCCTCCTGAGTCTTTTTGTGCACCTAAAAGCAAAGAAGCAAGAAGAACATCAGTGAACCGTGGCATTGTTGTGGTTTAATTACTAGTACACACAAATACAATATAATTTAGTGTGTTTGGTCACACTTGTTAGTGTTATTACCTCAGTTATTAAAACAATTAACAATACAGTGTAACCATTTGTGAAACTTTGACAACAACAAGGGCTTTCATGGTGTACTGTGTACAATACAGCAGTATACTCAGGAAGGAAAGGAAAGAAAAAGAACAAAAACAAAAATACAAATGTAACGGTTTGGCAATGTGCATCACGTGGGATGCAGCACTGAGGGATCTGCAGCTGACAAATGACAATGGAAGCAATAAGCCAAGGGGAACAAAGGGAAGACAGACAATGCAGGCCTACATGGCAAAAGCACACTAACTGCCTCCACAAAATGGCTGCTAGCCACATGGTCACAACACAACAACATCAAGCAGGAGGCCTGGAAAACAATGAACTCAAGCAGGCTTATATGGACACAGATTTTACAAAATGACCCCTGGCCATATGGGGAAGCTCAGCCAAGGAAAATGCTGCCCCCCTATTATAAACAAACTCACACCAGAGAAAGGAGGCATGCTAAACAACATATCTTTAATGCAACAATGCCAAGAACGAAAATCCACAGGGCTAAAAAAAGGTTTGCAAGTTACAACCACACACATCCAACAAAGGCATTTGATTTAACACACATGAAAAAAAGTGAAATACCCCCCAAAAACACATTTTGTAATTCAATCCAATGCCATCCATGCCCTAAATTATGTTTAAATTCAACAGACCTATTGGTTGGAAAACCCATTGGCAGACTAGGCCACATAGTGAATCTCAATTCAAATCAATATTGAACATTTATTAAAAACATGGAGAAAATGTAGTGAACTGTGTTACATTTTTTGTGGAATAAAAGAAGAAAACATTGCATGCAAAACAACAACCAGCAAGAAGACATGGCCACCAGAAAGAAGGCATGCAGGCCTATGCCAGAAGCACACTGGCTGCATTGACAAAATGGCCACCAGCCACATGGCCAGGCCACAACAACAAGCAATAATAAGCCTACAAAGGGAAGGCAATGTAGGCCTATGGCAAAAGCACACTGGCTGCCTTCACAAAATGGCCGCCAGCCACATGGCCAGGCCACAACAACAAGCAATAATAAGCCTACAAAGGGGAGACAATGCAGGACTATGGAAAAAGCACACTGATTGCCTTCACAAAATGGCCGCCAGCCACATGGTCAGGCCACAACCACAAGCAATAAGCCTACAAGGGAAGACAAACAATGCAGGCCTATGGCAAAAGCACACTGGCTGCCTTCACAAAATGGCCACCAGCCACATGGCCAGGCCACAACAACAAGCAATAATAAGCCTACAAAGGGAAGACAATGCAGGCCAAAGGCAAAAGCTCACTGGCTGCCTACGCAAAATGTCCACCAGCCACATGGCCAGGCCACAACAACAAGCAATAAGCCTACAAAGGGAAGACAGACAATGCAGGCCTATGGCAAAAGCACAATGGCTGCCTTCACAAAATGGCCGCCAGCCACATGGTCAGTCACACAACACAACAACAAGCAGGAGGCCTGGAAAACAATGAACTCAAGCAGGCCTATATGGACACTGACTTTACAAAATGGCCCCTGGCCACATGGGGAGGCTCAGCCAAGGCAAATGATGGCCCACTATTACAAACACATTCACACACTGGCCAAACAAAGGAGGCATGCTAAACAACACACCTTTAATGCAACAATAGCAAAAACGAAAATCCACAGGGCTAAAAAAGGTTTGCAAGTTACAACCACACACATCCAACAAAGGCATTTGATTTAACACACATGGAAAAAAAAGTTAAATAATACCCCCCAAAAAACACATTTTGTATTTCATTCCAATGCCATCCATGCCCTAAATGATGTTTAAATTCAATAGACACCACAGAAACAGTTGTTTCATACACCCATGAGTAGCTCTGGTCCTACTGGCTGAAAGGCCTATTGACAGTCTACTGGGCTACATAGTGAATTAAATAAATATTTCAAATTGATTTAATAAGTGTAGAAAATGTAGTGAACTGTGCAACATGTTTCCTTCATAAAAGAAGAAAAAATGCGTACAAAGAAACAACTAGGCCCCTACTGAAACTACAGTCCACCCACAACAATAAATTTGAAAAAAAAACAATGAAAAGTACAAATAAATCTAGGTGCATGGCCCCAATCAAACAAACAACACCAATTTTCCAACTTACTTGTGAAATCTCAAATTCAAAAGTCCTCAAATCCAATGTTATATGATGCAGCAGACACAAAGAGTGATCCTTCCATTTACAAATTCAAATGAAAAGTGACCAGGAGATGGACAAAGCACTGGAATGATCCTGCTGGTCAGGAACTGGATGTTGGAGACTCTGGGGCACTTCCTTCCTCTTAAAAAAAAAAAGGTAAAAAAAAAAAAGGACTCCTTGCACAAAAAAGTACAGCCAAATGTCAATTTGAGGAGTTTTTAATCAAAATCATCATTTCGAGAAGGTTTTGATGCTGCTCGGGAGAGAACCTTCTCCAGATTGCAGTCACAGTAGATTCTGGGCATTCGGGATTGCGTTCTTCACAAAATTTCCTCCGGAAGTCCGATGGCGCGCCCAAATGACATGTTCGTGATTGCAAGCTCTCGCTGGACCATGCGACCGCTTAGCAAATCTCGTGGTGCTCGCGAACGGCCCTGGAAATCTCAAAACATGAATCAACCAGTGCAAGAATAAATGCTTAAATATTAAACAGTAGTAAACAGACATCAAAATCAATATCAGAGATGTGTTTTCCAAATCTTATTTTTTATTCACAAATGGTTCAGACATGTCATGTGTTATGTAGTGTAGAATAGCCAACGCGTTTCGTCCAGTACAACGGACTTCTTCAGGGCATGTGCGAAGTATTCATTCCTGTGGTAACAAAGCTACCCAAATTTCCTTCACAAATCGTTGAGAGAAATCATGTTGGTTCCCGTAGACAAAGTTCAAGAAAAAAATTGGAAAGATTATATTCAAAATAGCGGTATTAGTATGATGAGATCCATCCATTAAAGACAACTTTAGAGGTATGTCCCAAATAAGGAGACCAAGGGCAAATCACCCATCAAAACAACACCACACTGTGATCCGTGTGGCAATACTGGAGAAGAACTCTTGTTACATTGGCGCTTATCATGGTGTCGTTTTGATGGGTGATTCCACCAAACCATTAGTCTAGGGAAGATATGGGGTAGTGAACTTGTTGGTAACAACACATTCTTCCCACATTGCCTTCAGATAGCTAGAAATGAAGTTTATGCTCCTAATTGAAACAACCTCCTTTGGGAAACCCACTCTGGTGAACACACCAACTAGGGCCCTTGCCACTGAAGGAGCGGTGACTGTTTTGGGGGGCATTGCTTCAAACCCCCAGTGCCTTGAGACCCTCACAGGTGAGTAGCGCGCTAACAATTCCCTGATTGATTGATTGATTGATTGAGGGTATCTTGTAGCATGGTCCACTACCACCAAGATGTATTTGTTCCCTGATGCAGTTGGTGGTTCTATGGGATCAACAATGTCTACCCCCACCCTCTCACAGATAGTCCCAACCACACGCAGTGGTATCAAGGGAACCTTTGTCTTGGTACTGGCATGACAAGTTGCACAGGAACTGAAAAACTCCTTCACTTTCATAGTCATGTTGGGCCAATAGAAAAGGTTAACCAAGCATTATTCTGACCCAAATGCCCTGCCAAGGGGATGTCATGGCCTAAAGTCAGGAGGAATTCTCTGTACTTCTGGGGGACCACCAACCTCCTGTTAGGCCCTTTTTTGAGATTTCTCACCACAATGTAGAGAACCCCATCCCCCGATTAGGGTTTGTGGAAGACACTGACATCACCCCTCTCTTGCCTCTAGGCAGTCTGCCTCAAGCTCTCAAGGGTGGGACACTCTCTGTATCCCTGACAAATCTCCGCTCTGGAGGATCCACTCCACTCAAATCTACCACACTCCTCAAATCTACCCCACTCCACCCCAGTGAAATCTAACCCATTCCACCCCAATTCATCCCACTTCAATCTCTACCCCACTCTACCCCATTCCACCCTATTCCATTCTAACCTAATATATCCCACCCAAATCTACCCCACTCCAATCTACCCCATCTACTCCACTCCAATCTACCGCACTGTACCCCACTCTACCCCACTCCACCTCACTCCACTGCAATCTGCCCCACCCCACTCGACCCCACTCCAATTTACCCCAAATCCATAATATTCTACCCACTCGACTCCAATCTATCCCACTCCTTTAGCCATTCCTTAAATTTGGGTGCCCTGTCCCGACACAGTCTGCAGGCTATTCTGCGGTTAGGAATGAGTAGGCTCAAAACTATGTATTTCCTGAAGCTGACTTCAATCTCCCCAGTAAAGCCCAGCAGTGCAATGAGAAGTGTGGGTTGTATTGGTTGACCTGTCATATCTTTAAGAACTTTGGCAACCTCCCTCCAGTAGGTTTGTATGGAAGCACAGGACCACGCTAAATGTAAAAAGTCTGCACCCGCCATGTCGCATCCGCCACATTTGTCATCTAGACGGAGATACCATTTATGTAGACTCACCACTGTATAATTCATTCTGTGAAAAAATTTGTAATGCAATGGAATTTGTAATGGAATCTGTACTGGAATCTATCTTGCCTGTCTGTATGCAGCAATAGAGCCATCGGTCATTGGTCAGGGGAGCTCCTAGATCTATATTCCATTGGGACCAGAGGCAACTTTCAGTGGGAAGGGTCTCTAGCTGAGATGCAGAATATAGGGGGATACTAGGTGGTGCAGTGTATCAGCTTGAAGCAGCATGTGCAGTGTGTCAAGTATGGAGGTTCTAGTGGGAAGTCAGGAGTGGCAGCCTTTACATTATGCCTCATCCGTATATATGGAAAGACATCAAGCGGGTTTGAATGCTCCCCTGCAAAAGAACTAATTCTAGCCATGAATGAACCCTTGCTATAGAGGTCTCCCCATGTGGCTAGACCATACTTGTATAGGAGTTGTCAGCAAGCCATCTCATTGTGACTGGCAAGTGAGGATGTATACCTGTTCTATCGCTAATTGTGGGAGGAAAGGAGTGGGTTTATAGCAACGGATAGCGAAGTGGTGCATAGATAGTATGAAATGGCAATCTAACCATATCCCTTTGAATCAGGGCTTGCTTGCTAGCCCATGCCAAATGAACCAGCTATATCCTGCGGGCCTTGAAGCAGTGGTATCCTGGCAAGATAGAGATGTTAAGGAACAAATATAAAAGCTTGGGCAAAATGATCATTTTCATCAGCTAGATGTGTCCTGCTATGGAGGAGGCAGGGAGATCCAGCGTGTAATGCTGTCATTGTTATTAGATAGCGATTTACCATTACTCGCCCAGGATGATTTCTTCCTTGTCCCTTGACACTATCACTCCTAGGTAGCTGAGCTCGGTGTCACACCACCTCACTGGGAATTCAGATGTGAATTGCTGTGTGGATGGCATGAGAGGAGACAAGATAGCTTGACCCCAATTAATTTGGACACCAGACATGCCCCCAAATGTAACAAATAAGCGTAGTATCTCATTCAAGCCAAGTTGTGGATCCCTCAAATAGAGAGTGATGTAATCTGTGTATAGCAAGACAAGAATATGTCTTGAAGGGTATCGGATGGCATATTGCCTGTGGTGTTGTCGGAGCATTGCTGCCAAGGGCTCCCTTGCCAAGAAAAAGAGCAAAGGCGACAATGGGCAACCCTGCTGTGAGCCTCTGGCAATGCTAAATGGCTCTGAGACTGGGCAGTTTCTGACTATAGGATCTGAATAGAGGAGTGTGATCCATGTTAAGAAAGGGTGTGGGAGTCACATGCGGCAGTGGACAGTCACAAGATACTCCCATTCCAGGGAATCGAAGGGCTTGGTGGCATCAAGAATGACCACCACCACCTTCAGGTCTACATTGTTGTCTTGTAGGAGGGCAAACAGAGTGTGTGGATTATGAGAAGTGGATCTCTCAGGGATAAAGCTGGATTGATCCAATCTCACTAAAAATGTCTTTAGGAGGGAGAGCCAATTAGCCAGAACTTTAGCTAGTATTTTCGCATCACAGTTAATGACTGACAGCAGCCGGTAAGATTCATAGCAGTCAGGGGGCTTCCCTGGCTTGAGCAACGTAATTAGCATGGTTTCTCTCATGGATTGTGAAAGTGGACCCTTTTTTAGCCTCCTAATCAAAGTACTGATGTACATTTTATAAAAGTCTGCTGGTAGGCCATCAGGCCCTGGGGCTTTGCTAGATTGTAATTGCATTATGGTTTCCCTAATTTAATCTTCCTCTATATCTGCTGCCAGGAAGTTTATTTTGGTACTCGTCTCGGTACAATCATTCTCACTCAGTCTGACTCAATTGGCCCCACTCAGGCTCACACTGACTGCAGGAAAAAGCCTTTGACATTTTTTTTTTTTTTTTATTTATTTGAGTTTTATATAGCGCTGGCTAGACCCGGAGGTATCAGAGCGCTTTACATAAGGTTCCACAAAATTACATCAGTTACAAGTTACATCAGTTACAAGAAAACATTTCAAGAGTGTCGGAAGATGTAATAAATGGAGCTTAGAAGGGTAAGGAGGTGGGGTAAGGTGTAGGAGGGAGAAAGGATGGAGATAGGATGGATGGAGAGACGAAGGAGAGTCTGCCCAAAGTCCGGCTGGGTAGGTGACGACCGAGGGGAAGTCCACAGCCCATCTCCTCTTTAGCTATCAGGTAGCTCCACCGGGCATCAGTCAAGCGGCTAGGTCTCAATGAGAAAACAATTGGAGAGCAAAGAGGAGGGATAAATGGAGCATAAAGAAGAAAGTGGGTGGAGTAAAGGGGTATGAGGGAGAATACGACGGAGAGACGAAGTAAGGTCTGCCCATTGTCCGGCTGGGTAGGTGACGGCCGAAGGGGTAACCCACAGCCCATCTCCTCTATAGCTATCAAGTAGCTCCACCGGGCATCGGCCAAAAAGCTAGGTCTCCACGGTCAGAGGCAGGTTCACAGATTCGGTATACTGAAGGGTAGGCCGGATGGGGGATGTGTTCGAGGTCTGGACGAAGTCCGGTTTTTTCTCAGAGGAGTAGCACAACGTGGTAGGGAACACTGTGGCAGTCATCTTGGGGTGAGGCAGTCCCAATGATTTTAAACATGGTTACCCCCTACATTTTGCCTGATGTAATTTTGAACTGTAAGTGCACTGTGACCCTGCCAACCAGGATCCCAGTGCCAGATCTCTTTTCCAAAATGGTACCACCTTTGGCACAACTTTAGCGACTCCTGTAAGTTCCTAGTAAATGGCACCCTTGTACCTAGGGCATGGGTACTGAAGAAGCTCCACAGGGGCTTCAGCACAAATTGTGCCACCCCAGGGACCCCTCACCAAGACCATGCACATTGCCATTGCAGGCTGCATATCTTCGCGAAGAGTATACCGAAGAGTTGACATTGCACACAGCCTGTAGGTAAATGCCCCCATACACTGCATACGGTATAGGTAAATCACCCTGCCTGCAGGCCTTACAGTCCCTAGGTGCACTATATCCTATGTGTCGACATATCTGCATGAGCAAATGGCCCTACAACTTCAAGTCAATATTGGGTTTTGTAATGGCCCAGGGAAGCCATAGCGAATACATGGGCTGGACTCCTAAGGTGTGGCAGGCGATGTGGACACTACTTTTGCAAATCCTCCATCATGAGATAGTAGGAAAACAACCTATCAGGGCTAGGGTAGTGCTCCTTCCCAAGGGAAGTGATCACTTTGAGGGTGTAGACACCCTAATGGTAGGTAGCCTATTGGCTACTACCTGTCTCCCCCTTTAACACCCCTAAAGTTAGTATTTAGGTGGCATCTCTGGACCCTGAACTTGAATTTGATGAAGAGCAACGGACAAAAAAGAGCTGCTGACCTGAGAACCAAAGAGCTGCTGCATAAAATTGGTGCAAAACCCTGTTGGTTCCTTCTAGGACTCAACAATCATGTCCTGTTGTCTCATCCTGCAACTGTGAGGCCTACACAAACCCCAGAATACCTCCAGCCTTCAACAAATTGCTGAAAATGTCCCGTGGAGCAGAGGAGATACTCCCCTGCATCCTGAAGGCACCGAACCGCAAAGTCCAGTATACTGATCTGTTGCTCCCTGGTGACTATGATGCAGAACCCAAACAAGAAGAGGAACAAGCACTCTGAAGGGTCAGATCTGTCCCTCCACCAAGTGGGAGGACACCAGGACCTACCGGAGCCATGCCGTATTAATACCCAGCCTACCAGCCCACCTACACTGAAGTCTGAGAAGAAAGAGTCCAAACTGGACTCTAATGACACAGGATGCAGACACCCATCGAGGGACTTTGAAACCCCTGAGACCCGCTCAGTGAGTGGCACAGCTATCCTGCAATCACCTCTGCATCCAGCCTGCCCCTGACCGCGAGGACCGTCATGACACATGACGCTTGGCTGCCCTATCTGCTCTTCTCCCAGCCCGCCCGGCTTGGGTAACAACCAGTCAGCTGTGCTTCTATGGTCCCAAACACATTGCGACCTGCTCACTTAAGTGGGATCCCTCCAACTTACCTTTAGGTCCTGCTGTGCAGTGTGTTTTCAGGTGGCCCCCTTCTTTGTAGCGCTTGCTGCCAACAACCTCAGCACCCTGCTCCCAACTGAATCCGGGACGCTCCTGAACTTCTGCTGCTGGAACATTGGACTTGGCCTTGCTACTTACCTGTTTCCAGAAGGTGAACCTCGATAACCCATAGTGTTTTTTTTCTCCGCTTTTGACTATTTTCTACCGTTTCACGAACTTTGAAAATTCATAACTTAAAAGGTACCTACCTTAGAATGAAGTTATTGGTCTGAAAAATTATATAGATATCAATGTTATTTCTAAAAATTGGCCTTGGATTTCTTCTTAAGTGTGTGTCTCATTTATTGCCTCTGTGAGTACAACAAATGCTTAGCACTACCCTCTGATAAGCCTAACTATTTGCCCACACTACCACAATGAGAGCACTAGTATTATCTACTCTTACCTCCGTATACCAATAAGAGATCCACCGGACTGTCTGCACAGGGTACTTTGTTTTAGTACATTATATAGAGAGCCAGTGTCCTACACATGTTTCACTCATTTTCTGACTCACTAAGACTCCTTCAGTCTTCTCACACACAGTAACATTCAGTTCCACTCCCTGTCATTCTCCCTCACTCATTCATTCTCATTTGTACTCACTCTTCTTATCACTCATTGTCCTCATTTTGGCACACTCCTTCGCTGATACTCTAACCTTTACTCACCCACACATACATAGACACACAGACATGCTCAAATTTACTCACACTCTCTCATGGAAACACATTCTCTATCATGGCCACCCAGTTTACAGAGTCAGGCGTTTCACAGAACATTCCACAGGTTTGGTCTTTTGGGTACGTTAGTGGGGATGCAAAATGATGATTCCCAAAGCTTTGAATGCAGTGGTTAGTCACAAGTGTTAAAATGTAAACAAATTGTAATGAACAAACATAATTTAAGACTTGGTAAAAGGGAACAAGGTTGCCAACTAATCGCTTATGAAAAGACTTTGAAAGTGTATTGCAATCTACCTGGAACAATCCAGAAGGTTCTGGGACAGGCCAGAAGATTCTGGAACAAACCAGAAGGTTCTGGAACAAGCCAGTAAATAGAAACTGACAGTACATGGGAATCCATCTGGAACAAGCCAGAATGTTCTGGAACATCAAGGTACTTAATTACTATTCCGAGAATCGCGCAATCTGCACTAACCAAAGAGTGATATTAAGGAAACCATGCAGTGTGTGCCAAATCCAGAGACTAGTTTAATTCTAGAAAATAAACAACTAGAAGAGAAAGAACTAATGTTTTAAAGGGTTCTAATGTGAATTATCAGGTATATTGAGTCTAGACTGAAAGAGACATTGTATTTGGTTGAAACTGTAAATCAAAAGCTTTAAAGGGTTTTTTTGTTCAAAAAAACTAAATATTTGTTCTTGTTGTTGTTCAGGTACTTACACAGTAAGAAGTAGATAATAGACGAGCCCGAAGGGCGATACTAGAAAGCTGTCATGAAGAAAGTAGCTGGTTGTCTTCTTATTTTGTCCCATTCCCCTTGATGTTCCTTCAGAATGAGTGCTGTTTACAACTCGCTTGGTTGAGCATCAGGGGGTGTGGAAGGACAAGATTTGAGCCTCAATCCTGCCAGGTCGGTTATCACAGGTTAGTCACTCTCTGTTCTCTCTTGGTATATGACACTCTCAAACTTACATACACAGTATTTGAAAGCTTTTTTTACTTACCTTGCTGCCTGTGCAGGTCTCCTTTGGACAACTGCTGCTTCTTTAAGCTTAGGACACTTGAAGCTAGTACCTCAAACCTGCACAGCTGTAGATTAAAGGCTTTAGTCTCTGCTCATTCACCCCACCCTTTCCCAACTCTGTGACAAGTTGGAAAAGGGTGATGTGACAGACTGATTGACATGTAGCCATGGGCACTGCATGGTTTAAGCCTGCAATGTCTGTGACTAACTTTATCTGTGATGCTGTTAGAAAGTCATCCTTTTGGCCTGATCACTCCCACTTTTTTGTGCTGACTGGTACTGACGGTATGTGACTCTGACTATGCCCTGAGCTCTACTAGTCAGGGCCTGAGCCAGTGCTATGTTAAACACACACACATGCATTGAGGTACACTTATAATTTGCATGATCTACCCTATAGGTCTCTAGTAGATAATAGGGTGAGGGTATGAAAACGACCTATATGTCCCTAGTATATATTAGGCCTGGCAGTTTAGAGGCCAGCAGACTTTTTTGCACATGCATGCGTTCACTGCTGAGAGTCTGAGGTCATTTTAAAAGCAGCCCTGAGTTTGAGCACTGCTTTGAAAAAGTAAATTCACTGTAAACTCGGCTTTGTTGGCAGGGGCACTATACAAGTGATAATCTACATTATTCTTACATATCAGGTATCCCCAAGGGCTCTCCTAGGTGTTCCAGGGATGGAGGTCAGGTAACTATAAGCAGGGTCCCTATAAAAGATGTTTTATAAACCCTGGGGAGGGAAAACTGCCCATTTTATTTTTCCCGAATGTAGGAAATCCCCTGCAAAGTCGACTTTGGTGCTGTGGACACTACGAAGTATTAATTTACATCATTTTTACATATTAGTCAAACCCCAGGTCTCCCCTAGGTGTCCCAGGGGTGAGGGGAGTCCTCTAATTATGACCAGGATTCTTATACAAGATGTTTTATAAACCCTAGGGAGAGAAATCTGCTCATTTTATTTCTTTTCCCATTGTAGATACTTGACCCATAGACTAACATTGCAATATTTTGGGGCATGTGGCGTTGCCCCCTGTTTATTTGCCCCCCAAGCCCCACGGAGCCCATCTTGATGAGATAAATGGATTTGCAGTTTTTGATTTGGGACACAGCATCTTGTTTTTGGCCGCTGCCAGGCCTGGTTGCGCTACAGAAGGAGAGTGAGGTTGCGGGCAATGAGGGGGTGGGGCTTGACATTGACGTCAGCAGCGCTCCATGAATGCTATGCAGGCTGACTGCACATAAGAGCGCATGGCAGGTTGGCCGGCTGCCTTTCGGCACCCAGCCTGACATGTGCACAGGATGCTGGGTGCATCTCACCCTATACAGTTGGTGAGCCTGGGGGGGAGGGTTGCAGACACAGCCCTCCAGGCTCCTGGTGGGCGCTCAGTTGGCCTGACCAGGCCAATCCTGGCGCTGCACTCATGCTTTGAGCAGCGCCTGGATGGGCTTAGGACAGGCGGTTTTGGGCCTCTTGTCCTGTGGGGAGAATCGGGTCACGTCAGAATTTTAGTCAATCACTGCATGGGAATCACTGCATGGCCATGCAGTGATTGGCCATTTCTGTACCTTGCTCCTCCTCCCACCTTGTGTGCAGCACCAGTGGCGTCATTGTGCACAATAAAGTGTGGAGAGTGGCCGCCTCACCCAACTCGGCGGTTCCGGACCTGTTGTCGTGGTGTGACCTGGCTCTCTGTCGGAGTCACTAAGGTAGTTTGTGGGAATGGGGAGGGCTGCCTTTAAGATATGTTGATGGATTTTGTTATGGGCCCAGCTGGGAGCCGACTCCAGGCCAGTTTCTGGTTTTGCCAGTGCTGTTTATTTTTTCTGGAGCTGGCAGGAATTGATGTGACTATGTTTTTGTTTGCTGCGGTCAATATAAGCACGGCATGTTGTAGGTCTGGAAAAGTGTTGTCGTCAGTCTGCCCTTTTGGTTGAAATGTTGCTCAGGTTTTGCGTGTTTGCATGGCCTCCACGATTGTAAAGTGGTTGGGAGACTCTTTGGCTGGTGGCAGGTGCGGTGCGTTGTTCCTGGGTCAATCGTTTGCAGCCTCGTGTGTGTGTGCTATGGGCAGCGCACCTGCATCTTTCCACCTACTACTCCTCAGTGCATGCAAGGATTGACATGGTGAATGTTCTGAGCTCTCTGCAATGGTCGCGACGCAAGCGTTGCCGGGGTGGTAATACGAGGGACCCAACATATCTTTCGGTTTCAACCCTGGTGCCTCGTTTCAGGTGTTTTGTATTCTGTGCATTGTAGTGATAGCGGATCAGACGGGGTCTGGCCTCGGTGACTGCCTGGGGATGAAGCTCCTCACTGTTCTACCCTCCCCCTTCTCCCATCGGCTCTGGCCCACTCACGCAGCCCAGCCATTGCAGGTCCCAAGGAAGGCACGAGGGGAGGTTTGTTGATTTAAGTTGTGGGCCTGTCTTTGGGGCTTGTGGGTCAGGCATGTACATTGAGAATGGGTGAATGGAGGGATATGTGAGGTACAGGGCACTGTTCTCTCTGGTCCGTTATGAAGTTCCAGAGTGGAGCAGCTGTGTTGTTGTCATTGAATGTCGTCATGGCAAGACTGTGAGGGGAGGTCTTGGGGCAGGTGCATTGTGGAGAGTGGACAGACAAGACAGCCGTGTATGCACTGTGCAACTAAGATAGTTAGAACCTTGCTTTCTGTGCTGTGGAGTATCCACACTACAGTAGCCGGGCAGTTTAAATTCTGTAAAATATGGAGTTTTTCATGTGTTCGTATGTTGTGGGTCTATACTGTCATAATTGCTTTGTAGTCATTGGGTTTGCTTTGGGGTGCATGATTTTTCCACTGTTTTTTTTAGTTTTCTCAAGGGAGAACCCCCCTGAACTCCCCTTTTGACAGTCGTGCTCACTAGCCTGGCTCACTCGTGATGCAGCCCACATCCGCAGCTTTTGCACCCCACCACTTTCGAATGTCACCAGTGCCACTGTATTTTATGCATGCATAATTATTGCTAGGAATTAATTAAATATCATTGAAAGACTTAACAGAATGGTATTGATAAATCCAACAGATTGCTCTGTTGAATTTATCATAACTTGTACAGAAAGACGTTATGACACATTCTTGTCTGTAAGCCAAAATCCAGCCTTCCTGCAGTCTTCTCTGATTGGTCATTGCTAACAGGCTTAGCAAGGCAGCCTTGATTAAAGACCCCACTAAGTGCCTATTCAGTTTGAGAGGCTATTTGCTGGATAGAGCACTGCAGCTACACAGGAATGCCAGGGGAGAGGGGTCATAAAGCATGAGGCTTCAAAGGAGGAGAGGACAGGCAGGGAATGCCAGGCCTACCTACTCCCAGTCTGCTGTGCCCCAGCCAGATATCAGGTTTAAGGAAGGAATTTGAAGATGTTAGGGGGAGGAGAGCTATGGAAATGAGCCACACTGTAAGCTGGTTTAGTTAGCTCTTACTGCTATGCTGACATTTCAGCCATCGTGAATGCTGGAAAAATAGTGCTTTCTGGGAGAAGAAGATGCCACACTTTGGGGGTAGTGGTCATGAGCCTGGGTGGCACCCTGCATCTCATTGGTCAGGGGTGCCCCCCTCTTGATGCCCAGAAGGTGAGAATAAATATGTGAGAAGTGCATTGTCTCTCAGTTCTTCTGTCTGAATAAAGAGGACTGTCCTGCTGCAATCCTGATCTGCACTCAAGAGGCTGCCTGGTGAAGACTGCGCCTTATGGTACTACAGCTCTGAGGACTTTGCCTTACTTCAAGAGGAGTAAGGAGAGGATTTCCTGAAGCTACAGGTTAATAGAGCTTAACTGGTCCTTCTCCAGCCAGAGACCCCCTAAAGGAAGTGGCCCGATTAGGGTCGCCCGGGTCACTAATGACCACCTCTCAGCCTTCCATACAAAATGAAGAGTCGGTCAGACAGTAAGTAGAGAATACAAACCAATAACTGTTTATTCAAAGTACACTCAGAGTGGAGCCCAGTCTGCCCAGTCGCTAGGAGTCTGGTAGAAGGACTGAAATGGACAACCATAAAGATACAATATGTACATTTCGTAACTGGGCTAGGACACCCCCATAATGGAATATTCCAGGCAGGTGCTGCAAAGCAATGAAAAACAGGAAATACGTTTTGGTTCTGAGGCCGGGCACACACTATCTACTACTCAAGGTCGCTCTGCCCGTGCCTGCCACTAGACTAGTGGGAGAAGGCCTTATCTAGTGGGAAAGGTATGCGCTAATAAAGACAGCGTATTCATTAGTGAGGCAAAACTCGGCCTTGGCGAAACGCAACTCAGCAGAGGCCTTTTCGCAAAAATAGATAAGGATCAGTTTTGATCACGATTCAAAATGGCGCCCAAATAGAAAATGGTGCTGCGAATGCTAAGTTACATTTAATAATACATAAACAAAATGATTTCTATTGTAACAGACCCTCCTTTTAGCATGAGCTAAAACATTTTCTAATAATAGCAAAGAACAGACAAATCAATAAAAAAGAAAATAATGAGTACATTACTTAGGAACACTTCATACTTTCAGCATCAGTAAGGGAGACTTTAAGGAGGGAAGAGGTCTCAAAAATGCCCTCATCTATCTCCATCATGTCATCTACCTCTTTCTGGGCCATAATCGCAGCATTGGTATCATGAATTGGTATTTTTCTCTTAGGAGTGAGAAAAGTGGTACAATAAGAGCAACAGAAGGGGAAGCACTGAATAAGGGCACAGCAAAGCACTAATACCACAATCAGGTAAATCACCTTTTCAAGAATCCAACCCCAGCCACCAAAAAGAGATCAACTCCAATTTCCGCTTTCCATCCCCTTGACATTTTCTAGAATATTTAGAATATGTTTGGTAATATTCTTTTCCATATTTGTTATCCTGACTACGCACTGGTCGCCAACTACTGGGCACACACCGCCATTCGTAGCTAAAATAAAGTCCACCGCATATCAAGTCTGCTCGGAATGAATCCACATACTCTCTAACTGAGTGGTGATATCGCGCAGAGCCGCCCCAGTCGTGTTGGATAACATTTGTAACTTACACCCAAAGTATTCTCGAGCCTTTTCTCCTCTTGCCATGGCAGTTCCACCTAATGTAAAGATAGAAGACATAATATATCTGAAGGTAATGCCATTACTGTAATTATTTATCTCAATATCTGTGACTCCCTCATAAAACTCCTTCATCAACGTTCTTTTTACCCATTTTACCATGGATCTTGCACTTTTACATGGCATGCCCAAGGGCAACACCATCCCAAGGGCCACATCATTTGTCCCGTTATGAACATTAGAGTAAGTCCCATTAGACAAAAAGAAAAACTCTGGGTGTGCATAAATGGACCTGTCATAATCCACTGCAGAATATCGAGTATTCATTCCGACAGTACTGGGATCATCTGCTCCTACCAAAGGAATTGTCTCTTTATACATCACTAATCCAGAACAATTTATGTAAAGTGACGTGTCAGTACTATTGATAATAGGACAGCAAGCAGGATAATAACAAGCTTGCCGTGGGATCGTCAATTCTTTGTAATGCCAACCTACCAACGTTATATTCTGTTCTTCCATTTAGAAATTATCACAATAGGTGTTGTTATCACAACCAGGATAACCCTCCCCCAGTGATTTTCGATGGTATAGGCATGATCCTGAATAACCAGATCCAAACACTACTTTTATCTCTACAAAGTCAGGGGCTTCAGTATATATATAATTCACTAAAGACAATGGATATGCAGTCCATAAACTAGTGATAGAATCAGTGGGATAGCATGCTGTTCCATTACCAAAGAATCTCTTATGCGTCTCCAAGAATATATTACTCAAAGCTACTCTCTTATTTATTTTTGGAGAAAGACCTTTACCTCCACTATGTGAAGGTACGCTATAAACATTTTCCAAGACCCACAATACCCCACATAGGACTGTCATCAACAAAACTGCAGAAATCACATAAATCAATTTTCTTTTACAGGTACACACCACATTATGTTGAGCAACAAGAACCATTGGTTGCTCTTCCTCAGCAACCAACCTACCAAAGGGATGCATAATGAATGATAGAATGGGGGCAACAAAATGCAAAGGAAATATATAAGGTCCCATAGTCTGTCAGAGCCTCACTAGTACAGGCTCCTATTGTCCATCAATACGTTGGCACTCTTGAGCACCGGCGGTGGAGCTTGCTCTGTCCTAAGCTCATATATCACGTCCGTCACGGTGGTATACCTTCACGGTATACTACGATCGATCCTATCTAATGTTCAAACGGTGCACAAGACTCCTGTCAACCTGAACTGACTCCGTTGGTACTATAACAAAGTACACCCTAACTTACACAGTCTATCCCTAACTAATCTTTCTTCTGTTTTGGTGCACTGTCTCAGCCGAGGGCGTAAATTGTACCTGGTGGCCCTGGGCCCAGAATGTTTAACGAATAAGGTCTCCTGGATAGCTCGTATTTCTGGAGGAACTGCTGCATTCAACACGTCATCATTTTCCTTATCTGTTTGTGTCCACGTCAGTTGGGCATCGCTAAAAGGGACAAACCGAGGCATTGTCTCGCACTCGGAGTCCCCGATGCAGTCTTTTACCCACTGGTCATAAGGCAAAGGCAGAGGGACCCTGCGACAATGGGTCGCATGGATCCAGTTCTAACGGCCAGCGACTTTCACTGCGGTGCGCGTTACTAAAAGGACTTGCTCCGGCCCCTTCCACCGCGGCTCCAAACTCTTCTTTCTCTGAAAGTTCTTCACCAAAACATAGTCTCCAGGCTGAATGTCCTGGCCGGGCCCCTCTGGCGTAGGAGGCAGGAGATCCCGGACCTGTTGGTGAATAGAATGTAGACTTTCTGTTAACTGGCCAAGATAATCCAACAACACAGGGTACTCAATATCAGAGAACCGACGAGGACATGGGACGCCCCAGACATTTGCCGGGCATCCAAACACCACCTCATACGGTGACAATCCTGTTCTAGAATGAGCTGTTCTTGTTGTTGACAAAAGTGCTAATGGTAAAGCATCTGGCCATTGTAACCCTGTCATCTCCTGAATTTTTGCCAGTTTGAGCTTGAGAGTACCATTGTACTTCTCAACCAAACCTGCTGACTGTGGATGATTGGCAGCATGACATTTTTGCCCTATGTGCAGACCTTCACAATCCAATTGAATCACCTTTGCATTAAAATGACTTCCGTTATCGCTCCAGATCACTCGGGGCAAGCCGAAACGAGGAAAGAACTCCTTTAGGAGTACCTTTGCAGTCGTAATGGCTGTATTGTCTTTAGTGGGGTAAGCCTCGACCCATTTACTGAATGCACAAACAACCACCAAAACATACTTCAAATTATTGCATCTCTCCAATTCTATGCAGTCCATTTGTAGGACCTCAAAAGGAAAAGCAGGTGGTGCAAAGTTACCAGAGGATGTAGGGGTACCTTTCCCAGGATTATGCATCATGCACACCATACAGTACTTCACTAAGTGTGCGGCTGTCTCAGAGATTTTATCATTCTGCATTACGGGATCTAACAGTATACAAATGCCTTTAGCACTAATATGGGTTGGACCGTGGGCCATAGTAACCACAGGAAGAACATATGCATCTGCAACATCCATCTCTGTTTCCCTGATTTATCAATCCAACATCCTTCGTCGTACAGCTGTGCTGTACTCTCCTGCCACACCACTAATTCTTCTATCGTGGCTTCACTTTGTATCTCCTTTACACTTCCAAGAGTGTCTTCAAACATAACAACTTCAGGAACCCACCTAGCTGGACCTGCGACAAACATTAGTTTCATTTTTGTCCAGGCCGTTTCCTTAGCTGTCTGATCAGCAAAAGCATTTCCCCTACCTACATCATCAGTGACCTTCCTATGAGCACTACACTTCACTATTGCCAACTTCTTGGGGAGCGTCAAGGCAGACAAAAGCCTCAATATGAGGTGTCCATGTTGGATTTTGGTGCCATGCGAAGTAAGGAACCCTCGCTCCGCCCAGAGTCGCCTAAAAGTATGCGCAACTCCAAAGGCACACTGGCTGTCAGTATAAATATTGACAACCAATCCCTCGCTGAATTCGCAAGCTTGAATAAGGGCAGCAGGCTCAGCAGCTTGAGCCGACTGATAAGGGACCCATTATATGTCTCTACTACTGTACGCAGTGTGGTAATAGCATAAGCCGCAGTTGTGGTGCCGTCTGGTAATTTAAAACAAGAGCCATCAACATATAGTTCCCCTTGTGGGTCAGATAAGGGAACATCAGTCAGGTCTACCCGTCCTCTCGTCTCTTCTTCTGTCCGGAAGATACAGTCATGTTTGTCGACTTCATCACTCTCGGAAGGGAGGGGTAGTAACGTGGCTGGATTCAGAGTAGCACATCTTTTGATCGTAATGTGTTTAGCAAACAATGTCAATTCATAGCCTGTAAGACGTGCACTGGTGAGATGCTGTGTCTTTGTCTTATTCAAAAGCGTATCCACAGCATGGGGTACCATGACTGTGAGATCAGTATCCAGTACAAGTCCAGCCGATTGTCTGATCGAAGTGGCCACGGCCGCGACCGCTCTTAGACATCTCGGGAGGGCTCTCGCAACAGGATCAAGGACAGCAGAGAAATAAGCACACAGTCGTTGCTTATCCCCAAATTGTTGTGTTAGAACAGAAAGCGCGCAACCAGCCATCTCATGGATGTACAACACAAACGGTTTGCCATAATTAGGTGTGCCAAGTACTGGAGCTGAACAAAGCACAATTTTCAATTGCTCAAAAGACTGCTGACATTCAGGCGTCCAAGGCAAAGGCTCATGCACTTCTTTCGTTGTTAGTGCAAAGGCTTATTTAGCAAAGAACAGTTAGGTACCCATTGGCAACAGCAAGAAGTGATACCTATAAAAGCACGCACATCTTTTTGAGTTTGATGAATGGGCATTTTAACAATGGTGCTGATGCACTCCTGGGTCAACCTCCTACCCTCCTTCGACAATAGGTGACCTATATAAGTGACCTCCTATCAACAATACTGAAATTTAGAAAGGGAAACCTTATGTCCATGATTAGCTAAATGTAGCAATAACTTAACAGTACTGTCTTTACAACCTTGTTCGGTATCAGAAGCAATGAGGAGGTCATCAAAATACTGCACCAATACATTACCTGATTGAAGCGACAAGGAATCCAACTGACCTTTCAATGCCTGACTATAAATCCTCGGACTCTCTGTATAGCCCTGAGGAGCTCGACAGAATCTAGAGCTCCTACCAGCGAGGGTGAACCCAAACAGATATCTACTATCTGGATGAATGGGAATACTGAAGAACACATTTTTCAAATAAATGACAGAAAATAATTTAGCAGTGGAAGGAATCATTGTCAGAAGTGTGGTAATATCTGGAACCACTGGAAACTGGGGAACCACTATTTTATTAACTTCACACAAGTCAATCACAAAGTGGCAAACATCCTCATGATCATCAGAGGAACTTGAGGGTGTCCGTTTAAGAATCGGAAGAATGGGACTATTACAAATATTGGCAGACGTCTCTTCAACTATTCCTTTGCATATCAATCCTGAATAATTTGTAGAAGGGCTCGCTCTCCTGCCTGTGGTATTTTATACTGAGGAATACGAGGCAAAATAGCATTATCTTTAACCTTAATCGAAACCGGTGGTATATGCAGCAGCCCCACATCTGTAGCACCCGTCGCCCATAGAGTGGATGGTATATCAGCAAATTCAACGGGAAGAGGATGAGACAGACACTGTTTAGTACTCACATTTGGGCCCATCGTCATATAAACACTTTCCGGGGAACAATAAATAGTAGCATGCAATTTCTTCAACAAATCTAAATCCATCAAATTCTCACCACAATTAGATGTCAACCAAAATGGTGAATCCACAGTAAAAGGACCAATAGTCAATGCAAGGGGTCGTGAAATGGTGCTTACAACCGGTACACCTGAAAAACCTACCGAAACATCATTATGGCCAGACAGAGCCCCCCCAGGGACCAAAGGAAAAGAAACAGAACTCTTCGTTGCACCTTTACCCACCAAAAGTTCTTATGCGCTGACATAAGGACCACGTTGATCTACAGGTATCAGAACTGGTCCCTCACTCTGTCCCTGGCTGTCCTAACTGTAAGACATCCCTGTCACCTCGTCTGTATTGTAATCATCATGATAATACTGTCCATCACGAGGGTCATCAAAGTAATTGCTATCAGAATGACCCTGTGAAACCGCAGCACCCTGAGCTCTATCAGTCCCACGACCTCATCCACGAGGACCTCACCCTCTAGGGACTGCAACATTCTGCAGAAGCACAGGACACTCGCTACTCAATGGCCCTCCTCCTTACAATATGCACACTGATTCAGCCTCAAAGGTGTTGTGGTCCGCTGTCCGCTAGTTTGCTGGACCTGTCTGGCAGGACCACCACGCCCTCTACCATTCCCTCTAAACGCTTGCTGCAACAGCACCTTTGTCTTTAAATCCTTATTCTTTTTATCTATCTTTTCTTTCTCTTCCTGATCACGATGCTCATAATATTGAGCCATATTCAAAATAACAGAAGTGGAAGAGGTGGCCCAGGTACTCTCAGATGCCTTCAAATTAGTTGCAATTTCAGGAAGTAGGTTAAAAACAAACCTGTCGACAAACAAGTGAACACCCCCTTCAATAGACATATCCTGTCCACTATAATCCAATAACGTATCTTCAAACCGAGTGAAAAAATCTGAGACACTTTCATCCTTCTTCTGTCGACAAGCCGTCAACTTGTCCCAACTTACTTTCTTTGGCGGAATAAGAGAATGCATATATGTAATAATGCGGCCTGGCAAAGCAAGTATCTCGGCTCGGGCTTATCACCTGGCTTTCTTTCCTGATCCCATCCCTTAATCACATCCCATGTACCACCCGAATGTATGACAGAATATCGACGGACAGAAAATCGACCTGCAAAAATATCGACACAGAAATATAGAAGTCAAAATATCGAAGTCCAATCTACATAAAGGTAAGTACAAAAATATCGAAAAAAATATATAGTTGTCAAAAATATCGAAGTTAAAAATATCGTTTTTTTAAATGTTTTAATAATAATGTAAAATTAAGTAAATAATACATATAATTAAAATAAATATAGGTAAAAATATTAAAAGATATTTAAAAATAATAACTAATACATTAAATGTTAAAATAAATTAAACATATACATATAAATTAATATATATACTTACTCCACATACTGCAACAGTAGAGAAAGTGTTGGATAGCGTAGGGGGAAAAATTACTATTCCCACTCCAGTGAGTGCAACAGTAGGGAAAGTGTTGGATAGCGTAGGGGTAAAAATTACTATTCCCACTCCAGAGAGTGCAACAGTAGGGAAAGCGCTGGATAGCGTAGGGGTAAAAATTACTATTCCCACTCCAGAGAGTGCAACAGTAGGGAATGCTCTGGATAGCCTAGGGGTAAAAATTACTATTCCCACTCCAGAGAGTGCAACAGTAGGGGAAGAGCTGGAAGGCGTAGGGGTAAAAATTACTATTCCCACTCCAATGAGTGCAACAGTAGGGAACGGGTTGGAAAGCGTAGGGGTAAAAATTACTATTCCCACTCCAGAGAGTGCAACAGTAGGGAAAGCGCTGGATAGCGTAGGGGTAAAAATTACTATTCCCACTCCAGTGAGTGCAACAGTAGGGAAAGCACTGGATAGCGTAGGGGTAAAAATTACTATTCCCACTCCAGAGAGTGCAACAGTAGGGAAAGCGTTGGATAGCAAAGGGGTAAAAATTACTATTCCCACTCCAGAGAGTGCAATAGTAGGGAAAGCGCTGGATAGCTTAGGGGTAAAAATTACTATTCCCACTCCAGTAAGTGCAACAGTAGGGAAAGCGCTGGATAGCGTAGGGGTAAAAATTACTATTCCCACTCCAGAGAGTGCAACAGTAGGGAAAGCGTTGGATAGCGTAGGGGTAAAAATTACTATTCCCACTCCAGAGAGTGTAACAGCAGGGAAAGCACTGGATAGCGTAGGGGTAAAAATTACTATTCCCACTCCAGTGAGTGCAACAGTAGGGAAAGCGTTGGACAACGTAGATGTTAAAAATAACATACTTATAAATAAAATAAATATTGTAATTAAATAATGATTGATTAATAAATTTAGAAAAAAAAAACCTACAAATATATCAAAAATAATAATTACTTTAATAATATTAAATACTTCCCAACCTATTCCCCAATAAACACACAACACACAACACGTACAATTTCACACAATTAAATTAATTTTCAATTAATCAACTAATAAAAATTAATTTGCAATTAATAATTAAATAAAAAAATGTCAATAACAATAAATAATATGCAATAAAAATTAATAACCAATTAATAATTAATTAACAAACTAATTAATTAGCAATACCAATAAATAATATTTAATAAAAAGTAAGAACCAATTAATAATTAATCCCCAAACAAATTAATTATTAATACCAATAAATTATATTTAATAACAATTAATATCTAATTAATAGTTAATTAGCAAAAAATATCAATACCAATAAATACTATTTAATAAAGATTAATAACCAATTAGAAATTAATTAACAAAAAATTAATTATCAATACTCAATTTTTCTTAATTAATTACTTAATTACAAATAATTTACTTACCACCCTATTCCCTAAAAACACACAACCCACTCCAATAATAAATTAATACAAATAAAATAATTATCAATTAATAATAATTAATTACCAATTAATAATTAATTAACAATAAATTAATTATTAATAACAATAATTAAAAATTAATAATTACTTAATAAAAATTAAATTACTTCCCACCCTATTCCCCTATAAACCCACAACCCGCTACAGAAATAAAACACAAAATTTAATTAAAATAAATTAATAATTCCTAAAAATTATTATTTAATTTACTATAATTAAATTACTTCCCACCCTATTCCCCTATAAACCCACAACCCGCTACGGTACTAAAACGCAAAATTTACTTTTAAAAAAATTACTAATTTCTAAAAAATGTATACATATATTTTAAAAAACAGTACAATACTTAACAAAAAATATAGAACACATACATATTAAATACATACTAAAATACATAACACTGATATAAATATCGATATTATTAACATCGATAATTTAACTGTCGATATTACTAACATCGATATTTGCAACATCGATATTTCTTACCTTAACTTCGATATTCTGGTTGTAGATATTCTTGACTTCGATATTTTGTCCCTACGATATTTAAAACTCGATATAACTGTGCTTCGATATTTAAAAATCGATATTTTGACTGTCCACCGTACCACCCAGCTCTGCAACATGGTCTTGAGTATAAACCTGCCTCCAAATGTCAACCGGAACAAGAAGACCAAAGAACAGTTCAATATCAGCAAGAGTCATTACAGTAGAAGAGGCAGCTTCAGTCAGTTCTTTATAATAAGCAGTAGGATTTTTTCTAGGGTTGGGCAAGTGAGCTTTAAGGGATAAAACCTCACTCCTCTTCCATGAAGTATACACCCATTGTTGGCAGAATGGGGGTTGGGAGCACACTGCCTCACAGTCCCAGCACAGTGCGCCCCTTTGCATCCAGGTAAATGCAGTACACAGTTCAAACTTACTTCAAAATTAGCTGGAGTTTTTCACCAAAGTTGGTGCGGACATTGCTGTATATCTCTAGACACGTGTTTCTGGGTTGAGCCCGTCATCAGTAGAGAGCAGCAGTATTAGAGAGCAAAGACAAATCATATGGGGTTGCTGGAAATGCTGCCAAGTTCCTCTCAGGTCACAGTACCACTCACAGGCACACAGGTGCATCTCCAAAGCTCGTCAGCTTGCTGGCTCAAGGGAGCCTTTTAAACAGAATGGGGGTTGGGAGCACACTGCCACACAGTCCCAGCACAGTTCGCCCCTTTGCATCCTGGTAAATGCAGTACACAGTTCAAACTTACTTCAAAATTAGCTGGAGTTTTTCACCAAAGTTGGTGCAGACATTGCTGTATATCTCTAGACACGTGTTTCTGGGTTGAGCCCGTCATCAGTAGAGAGCAGCAGTATTAGAGAGCAAAGAAAAATCATCTGGGGTTGCTGGAAATGCTGCCAAGTTCCTCTCAGGTCACAGTACCACTCACAGGCACACAGGTGCATATCTAAAGCTCGTCAGCTTGCTGACTCAAGGGAGCCTTTTAAACAGAATGGGGGTTGGGAGCACACTGCCTCACAGTCCCAGCACAGTTCGCCCCTTTGCATCCTGGTAAATGCAGTACACAGTTCAAACTTACTTCAAAATTAGCTGGAGTTTTTCACCAAAGTTGGTGCAGACATTGCTGTATATCTCTAGACACCTGTTTCTGGGTTGAGCCCGTCATCAGTAGAGAGCAGCAGTATTAGAGAGCAAAGAAAAATCATCTGGGGTTGCTGGAAATGCTGCCAAGTTCCTCTCAGGTCACAGTACCACTCACAGGCACACAGGTGCATCTCCAAAGCTCGTCAGCTTGTTGACTCAAGGGAGCCTTTTAAACCGAATGGGGGTTTGGAGCACACTGCCTCACAGTCCCAGCACAGTTCGCCCCTTTGCATCCTGGTAAATGCAGTACACAGTTCAAACTTACTTCAAAATTAGCTGGAGTTTTTCACCAAAGTTGGTGCAGACATTGCTGTATATCTTTAGACACGTGTTTCTGGGTTGAGCCCATCATCAGTAGAGAGCAGCAGTATTAGAGAGCAAAGAAAAATCATCTGGGGTTGCTGGAAATGCCACCAAGTTCCTCTCAGGTCACAGTACCACTCACAGGCACACAGGTGCATCTCCAAAGCTCGTCAGCTTGCTGGCTCAAGGGAGCCTTTTAAACAGAATGGGGGTTGGGAACACACTGCCTCACAGTCCCAGCACAGTTTGCCCCTTTGCATCCTGGTAAATGCAGTACACATTTCAAACTTACTTCAAAATTAGCTGGAGAGGCAGCTTCAGTCAGTTCTTTATAATAAGCAGTAAGATTTTTTCTAGGGTTGGGCAAGTGAGCTTTAAGGGATAAAACCTCACTCCTCTTCCACAAAGTATACACCCATTGTTGCTGAAAATGGGCCACTACACCCGGTCTGGTAACATTACCGCGCTGGTCCGTTAACTCTGGTATTTCTGGGTGATATATTGGATGGACCTCTCGCATCAGAAACTGGGATACCAGGGTAGGCCTCTTCTCATGCAACCTACCCCTATAAGCAATTAATGTTATAATATTCCCAAAAAAACTTGGACAGGCTCCATACCACTAGCATACACACAGTCTCTAATATAAAAAAAAACATGTGGTGCATCATCCCCAAAATGTTGCTGCCAGAGACTAATTAATGTTGCAGACATAAGCTTAAGGGCGTGCTGCTGTACAAATGGCTCATAATTTCTCATTACGCCCCAAACATCCCCCACACTATAGATAGGATTACGACCCCACTGCGGAGCCTGATTGGCCACTACCACCTTCTCCTCATCCCCCACCTCAGATCGAACAAATGGGCCCATACGCTCCTTAAAGTTTGTCAAATCTCTATCCTCAAATCCATGAACCGGCGTTTCACTACTTAGAGATATCGGGGGTGAAAAACCAGGGAAGGAGAAGTGACAGAAGTAACGGGTACAATTGTCGCTGGCGCTTGTACCCGAGGGGAGAGAGCAGAAGTGGATACAGGAGTCGAAACAGCAGTGTGCTAATAACCACAGTTGCCAAAGATGGCGAGGACAAAAAAGAAGCAGGAGGTGCTGTGGCCAAACCTGTTGAAGCGTCAACAGTAGATACAGGAACAGTTGAAAAAGATGTGGCAGGCTGTGGTGACTGTGAGGGAGCAGCAGGATATATCCTTTGTGGGGCATGCAGAGGTGGGAGTCGAGTATCTAGCTATTCTTCCACAATTCTTCCACAAAAGTATAATTTTCTTCTTGGGCCAAATAAGATCTGTCAATGTGCAACCGAAACCTCCTATCTGCACATTCAACTCCTGTCTCCTGTTTTTCTTTGTCATATGCTACAGCTTTCTGAGTCAAAGTCTGCATCCTCCCTTTCCGGGTATCTTTTTCCAACTTCAATCATCTCTGTTTAGCTGCTTTCTGCCATTTTCTGAGGGAGTCAAACATAGACTGTCTACTTCATCTCTTAAATAACTGTTCCTATAAGAACCTAATCTTTTGTTCATCAAAAGTGCCCGTCAACGGCCACTGTAACTCGGCATTGTCCCTCGTATATTTGTGCCATAGTGTACTAAACATAATAGGGCCAAGACCATGCTTCACATACATATCAAAATTAGGGGTGCCTTGTGGAGGCGCTGGCTGTGCTTCTTCTAATCGAGCATCTGTAGAACAACAGCGACAACACAAGGAAAAAATCTTACTGATGCCAGGCATTTTCAAAAGGGAAACGAGTTCACTATTTATGCCTGACAAAACAATTACAAATGTATTTATCCAAAGATGTTCATCAGACCGTACCAAATTCAAACCACAATGGTACCATATCCACAAAGACCCAAAACAAACTCACCTGATATGAGTAGATCAAATTAACCAATTCTCCACTGCCGACTCTTCAGACCAAGCGGTCAGATCCAAGGGATTCGCCGTTCAGGACTCCAGTCGGGATGACTACTGGGCGAGGCACCATCTGGCGGGACAAAAGGGCAGCTGCAAGTTTCAGGAACTCTTCGTGCAGATATCCCTGATCCATCAGTCCGACCCGACTATAGCCTCGACCCCCCCCGTCCGCGGAAAGGGGATGGGTCACTCACCCGAAGGAGTCTCTGATCGGGTGCCAACTGAAGGAAGTGGCCCGATAAGGGTCACCCGGGTAACTAATGACCACCTCTCAGCCTTCCATACAAAATGAAGAGTCGGTCAGACAGTAAAGAATACAAACCAATAACTGTTTATTCAAAGTACACTCAGAGTGGAGCCCGGTCTGCCCAGTCGCTAGGAGTGCTGCAGAGGGCCTGAAATCTACAAGCATAAAGATACATTCTGAACGTTTCATAACTGGGCTAGAACACGTCCATAATGAAATTTTCCAGGCAGGTGCTGCAAAGCAACGAAATACAGGAAATAAGTTTTGATTCTGAGGCTGGGCACACAATATCTACTACTGAAGGTCGCTCTGCCCGTGCCTGCCACTAGACTAGTGGGAGAAGGCCTTATCTAGTGGGAAAGGTATGCGCTAATAAAGACAGTTTATTCATTAGTGAAGCAAAACTCGGCCTTGGAGAAATGCAACTCAGCAGAGTCCTTTTCTCAGAAATAGAAAAGGATCAGTTTCGATCACGATTCAAAAAGGCGCCCAAATAGAAAATGGTGCCGCAAATGCTAACTTACATATGATAATACATAAACGAAATCATTTCTATACTAACACCCCTCCTGGAGTGTGCCAGTGGACTTTTAAGGGGTTGACAAGTTTCATTATGGGTATTAAGTGAAGTCCAGGCCTGCCAAGGGCCATCTAGGAGATTCCAGACCCGTGGATTTGTGTTTTGGACACTTGGAACCTACATGAAGACATTCTGGAAGGACCTCCAGAAGTTTGGGAAAGTTTGGGAAAATTTTGGAAAAAAACTCCAGAAGGTGACCAACCTGACCGCAGCGCCAAGCCGGCCACCTTCAACCGTAACCCGGCCCGGATTCCAGGTTCATCCCACTGAAGAGCTCCAGAGGTCCGACTTCCAGGATTTGACCTGGAGCTCCCTGAAAGTCAAGCCGGCGAACCCTCACCAAATCCAGCCTGGTGAAGAGCAGCGAGGGCCCTCGGAAAAAAAAGCTCCAGAAAAGTTTCAAAGTGTGAAGGTAAAATTTTGACCGGGGACGCTTAGTGTATCCAAGCAGGGCTCCATCATGTTTGGCCAGAAACTTTGACTTTGTCACGGTCAGGTGCGACCAGATGTCCCAGAATGGCACCATTGGTTTCTAAGCACTAGAAAGTGTTCATTCTTTACAAATTCATATCTCTGGTTTCCTATATTGGATTTTGGTTGTTCTGGTGTCATTTTAAAGATAAAAATACTTCCTATTTTTATAAATTGTGGGATTCTTATTGTGTCTTGTGACTCACTTATTTACTGAATTGGTGTTTTAAATGCTTTACATGCCTGTCTTCTAAGTTAAGTCTTATTGTTCGGTGTCAGCTACCAAGAGTTGAGCAAGGGACTCATTAAGGAGACCTTTTTTAGGATGCAGTACAGTGTCAGTGGCCTTGTTACTGGTGGTAGGTGCATACTTACCACCACCATTAAACCACCTTCCAATAGACGCTTTGTCACCTCACAGAATGGGAGGCACTGAGGTGTGCTGGGGGCCCCAGGTCAGGGCTGGGGGTTTCAGCAGCCCTGGATAATATCTGATAGCTGGTGCACACACACCTTCATGCACCTGCACCTGCACCAGACATTATACATTCTCACTAGCAGAGCTGTCTTAGGCTGCTGCTAGATGGCATTTTCTATTTATACCTATAACGAGAGGGGAGTTTTCCTGAAGCCCTAGTGGGAAAACCACAACTAGTTGTTGCTGAAATGCGAATATGCGTCTGCAGTTAATTTGACTTTATGGGCAAGCAGCCCATTGTCTTATGGCAGCTTTTGGAACAGCAAGAGCCCGAAGAGACCAGCTGGGGCTTTATTAAGTATGAATCACAGTGCCACAGTCTGTGCTTGGCGGCATCTTTAAATAGGTGCACTCGTGCAGACCTAGTCACTGTGCCATGTTATATTACTATGCTACCTCCATCTCAGCGCAAACTTGCACCTGCCTTAATTGAAGCAACTTTCATTATGCAAGTTGATCCCAACTTGCATAGCAAAGGGGAATTGAGATTACCCTGGAAGTAGGTTTAGTGAGTGACTGCACCTGCCTGCAAATGGATGTCCAGGGTTGCATGAGAACCCTTTTCCCCCATTTCAAAAGTCACCTTTAGGGAGGCGTACTAGCTGTGAGCCTCCAGACAGCTCCTTTGCTTCCACGCCCATCTCTATTTGCAGAGGCACATTTTTCATTGCAATCACCTATAATTTCAAGTCAGTAAATGACTGATGCCTTATCTTCACTACAATGACTCTTAACCAGTGAATTTCTACTTCTATAAACATATTTGCATTTGTCACTCATCAAGTAATTTACATCTCATCCTCCTCCTTATTCGCTCTGATGAATACAGTTAAAGCAATAACTTTCAGACCCGCCAGGCCACATTTTATCTGCTAAGAAGAATACAATTAATAAGGTAGCACAGATCATTTGAAAACTGATCACTACATAACTTTGCGAACTAATGTCAATTAATCATCCGAAGTCCCTTGATGATCCTGGCTCTTGGCAACTCCCATTACATGTGTGACGTTTAGCAATTAAATGCAAGTTGTTCACATTGATGTGATTTACTAATTAACATGGTATTAGAATGGATTGTTAAAGCGTCGTGTTTGCTACACTCCAAAACATAGACTCATTAGTAAACTGACAACCGGCTTCTTGGAATTTCAGACAACTAATGAATTAATTTGTGCATGTAATCCCTATCTTGTGAATCAATTGGATCCTTGCAACTTTCTCAAAGTTTATCACATCTAATCCTTCAAATCCACTAAATCTTCTCTGAAAGTCTGTGCTACTGATTCACACTTCCGACCTCTTGTGAATCCGTGTCTTTACAGAAAGAGTACATGAAGCCAAATCATAACTATATTTACAAGATTTTAACATAAAATACAGATTGAGTTATCGGTTTTCTAAATAATACATATGGACACTTAACGATGCATGCAGAGGAGACTTAGGGGGATATTCTCAAGGAAGTGGCGAAGAGAGGCGTTAGCCAAGGCTAACGCCTCTCTCCGCCACTTCGGAAAAGCAAGGCTGAACCATATTCACAAGGAAATGGTGCAGCCTTGCTTTTCCCCCTGCGATGGCACTTAGGGGCATATTAGCAAGACCCACGTTAAAATTATCGCCGTTTTAGCGGCAGGAAACTGCCGCTAAAACGGCGATAATTGGCTTGCTAATATGCGTTATAGAATTCCAATAGAAGCCCAGGTTAGATGTGCAGGACATCTAACCTGGGCTTCTATTGGAATTCCATAACGCATATTAGCAAGCCCATTATCACCGTTTTAGCGGCAGTTTCCTGCCGCTAAAATGGCGATAATTTTAACGTGGGTCTTGCTAATATGCCCTAAGTTTTACAACTTAGTGCCAACGCAGGCACCCTTGCACCAGAGTGCAAGGGTGTCTGCAAGCAGGGAGGTTTGTTTATGTACAGGAAGGTGTCCCTTCCTGCACATAAACAAACCTAAAATGGCAGTTTGTAACTTACATGTGTGCTGCTTCATGCAGCACACATGTAAGTTACAAAACGGCATTTTAAAAAATGGTTTGTTAATGTACAGGAAGGAACACATTCCTGTACATGAACAAACTATGGCATTTTGCTTTTTCCATGTGTGCTGCACAAGGCAGCACACATGGAAAAAGCAGAAACGAGGAGAAATAAAGCATTTCTCCTCGTTTCGCCACCTTAAGACCAGCTTTTTCCTGGTCTTAAGTTTGGCGCTACCTCCTATTTACGCTGCCCTTGTGAATAGGAGGTAGCGTCAAACTCAATGGGTGTTGCGGTGGAACGCCCACCGCAACACCCACTGCACGCCCCCTTCACGCTAAAAACAGCGTTAAGCCACTTAAAGTGGCTTAACGCTGCCTTGTGAATAGGGCGAAGCCCCTATCGCCACAACAACGTCACTGAAAGTGACATTGTGGTGGCGATGGGGGCTTGAGAATATGCCCCTTAGTTTGATGAAGAACTGCTTAATGCTGACTCTCTATTTTGTCCTGTTCTTGGTGGAATAAGACTTTTGGCCACTTTCTAACCCTGGTGAGTTTGGCCCAAAATCTTGGGGTTCTTTTCGATAAAAGTTATCTTTTGATAAACAAGAGAGTCAAACTACCTGCTCTTGATTTGAAGTTAATGCAGGGAGCACTTCCTGATTCTACATCCTTCCCATTCTGCGAATGATCTTCAAATGGCTGCCATTGGACACCAGACAGACGGTCACGCAAGTATTCATCACCAGTGGGCTAGACTACGGCAACACTGTCTGTGCAAGAATCTCCGAACAACTACACAGACTTCAGACCATCCAGAACGTGGCTTCAAGACTCATACTAGACCTCCTACACCACACCCACATCACACTGTACCTCAAGAAGCTTCATTTGTACCCATTCACAAGCACAGCCTATTCAGACTCCTCATGCACACATACAACGCCCTACACAGGACCAGCATACCTAAACAACCGCAGACACTTTCACCAGCCCCCTAAACACCTATGATCTACCTCAGTCACACTTGCACACAGACCTGCATCTGCAAAAGCAAAGCAGGAGGCCACTCATTCTCCTACATTGCACACAAAACATGGAAAGACCTCCATCAACACATCAGAGCATGCTCCTCAGGGGGCGTGGCTTGACGCCGCTGTAGGGAGCAGCGGACCTTGGAGCTCCTCCGTGGCCTCCCTCCACAGCAATTTCTCCTGAGACGCTAGGGAGGCCCCTGGCGTCATAACTGGCGGCGGAGGTCCTGGTGCCCATCTGGGTACGATATCAAGGCACTGGGGTGTCGAGAAACGGAGAAGCCGGCGATTTCTCTCCCTGTTCGCGCTCCGGCTGGGTCGCGAACAAAATGGCGGCCGCGCCTCGCTGCAACAGGCTCCGCTGGTAAGAGAGCCCAAGGTGTTGAGCGAAACTGCTGAGCGGTGGAGTGAATCAGGAGGACAACGAGCGTGCGCTTGTGAGGGGGGCAGGCGGACCGAAAACGGAGGCGAGGTGAGGCTCGAGGAGAGCGCAGAGGGCAACGCCTGACCTTAACATGGCGGCGCAAGACACCCCAGGCGAGACGCGCTGGTGATTGCGGCCGGTGATTGTGGTGGCCTGCCCCCCCCGCGTGGGCAGCCGTGGCCAGCTCCTGGCGCCTGGACTTGGACATAACTTATTGGTGGCAGGGAGCGGAGTAGGTGAGGAGCCTTCCAGGTGGAGTGTGTATGGGACAGGGAGAACACGAGCCTGCGGTGAATCCCAGAGGGAGTACCACGTGGAGCCCAACATCCGCCGCTGCAGGTGTGGGAGCCAGCACTTAAATGGACCTGGGAGGCACGTCGGACTGACTGGGGTGCCAGCTCTGTGACGCCTCGTGAGCAGGGGACTGCTGTTCTGGATGCGGGGGGCGGATGTGTACTTCCAGGGCCGGGCGCTGACATAAAGTGAAGTGAGGAGAGTGGGGCTGCGCTGCTGCCCGGTTGCTAAATCCTGAGGGGAGCTGGAACTGTGCTGCCGCCTTGGACGGAACCACAGACTCACTGAATGTCTTCTGATTGACCCGGTGGGGACTGTGATGACCGCCTGAAGCCCCTGCAAAACGGAGTCATCCGACTGACCCGTATATGAGAGGTTTCCCCACCACCTACTGCGTGAGAGAGTGCCCGCATTCGCTATAGGGCGACCACGAGCACCGGAAAACCCACGGCATTCTACCTACCGATTATTGCACCATACTGAAACCTAGTTCGACAGGGCACGAGATGGGCAGAACGTCCAGGAGAAAAGGATTTGAGGTCCTGCGGCTGGACGAGCAGGAACATCACACCGACGAGGATGAGGGGGCACCTGCTGGACGTGGTGGAAAGTGTGCCTGCAGATCCTACCCTGGCTGACATTATGCAGGCCATCACCTCCTCGAGGGAGGCTCTGGAGACAAAGATGGACGCCATAGGGACGGATCTCACCCTGCTCAAGGACGATCACCGCAAACTTAAGGAGAGAGTGGCTGCCAATGAGACCACTATGAGGGATATCCCGGACACAGTAGACACACTGAAGCAGGCCCTGAAAGAGGTGGAAACCAGGGTCAAAGTGTTGGAGGTGAGAGCTGAGGACAGTGAGGGGCGCTCACGCAGAAACAACCTGCGCATCGTAGGGGTTCCAGAACGGGAAGAGGGGATGGATGCGGTCCAGTTCCTGGAGGCTTGGTTAAAAACAGAGGTGGCCCCGGAGGGCCTCTCCCCCTTCTATGCCCTGGAGCGGGCCCATAGAGTCCCGGCCAGACCTCCTAACCCTGGTGCTCCACCCCTCCCACTGGTGGTGCGATTACTCCATTACCGAGACCGGGATTTCCTCCTGCAGCGAGCTCGCGAAAAGCAGTCCTTACAAATCAGGAACAGTAGGGTGATGATCTTCCCGGACTATACTAGGGAGGTGCAGCGACAAAGAACCTCCTTCCTAGCTGTCAAGCGAAAGATACGACAACTGCAGCTCCCTTATGCCATGCTGTTTCCAGCTCGCCTGAGAGTGACGGCGGATGCGGCGACACATTTCTTTAATACTCCACAAGAAGCTTGGGACTGGTTAGAGGCTCGACGCGGTAGGGAAACGCGATCGCCGTGCCTAGAATCGCCCCGACAGCAATCAACCTCTTCTTCGCCGCCCAAGGGGGCCCCCTCGCCTGATGGGAGACGCCAAGGACGAGACAGGGCGGTGTGAGCAGTGGCGGAGATCAGTCAAGGAGCAGCGAGTCCAACCAGCAATATCACGGACCCTGATCGGGACAGATCTGGGAGCTCGAGCTCAAGCAGTGCCCTTGGGCTCTCGGACACTGAACTGCCGGACGTTACACCACAAACAGCAGATGGCGTGTTTGGCTGACCAGACAACAGGTCGTATATCCAGGCGGTTGCTTGTTGGGGAATGTTGACCCTTGGTACTAGCGGTTTAGATTGAGAACTGCCGATGGACACACTTGCACTATTGGGGCTTGCCGAGTGTTCTTTATCTGTGGGGGGCGGGGTCGGGGGGGTTCTGGGTCCAGTGATATCGGATACGTGCTGCCACTTCCATGATTCACTGTTTGAGTGATATAGTTTGGATGGGGACCTGGTTGGGTAGGCCTGTCCTGGGGGAAGGGAGTTGGGGTGTTTTTATTGTTGGGGGAATTTGGTTTGGGACCAGGCATGTTGCTAGGAGAGGGGTACGTCGAGAAGCATTGGAGATTGTACTATGGATTCCACCGTAGGTTTTAAATGCATAACCTGGAATGTTAGGGGGATGCACACCATGAGCAGAAGACACAAAGTACACGCCTATCTGATTAGAAGAGGAGTGCAAATTGCATTATTACAAGAGACACACCTCACACAGAAGGAAGGGACAGCACTACAGCGCCGTTGGAGAGGGCAGATCTTCCACACCACGTATTCAGCCTTTGCTAGGGGGACCCTAGTATGGGTGAGGGCGGGAGTCCCCTTTCAGTGCGTCAGACAGATAATAGACTCAGAGGGTAGGTTTGTGGTGGTGCTGGGGCGCCTGGATGGCCGAGACATCACTATATGGAGCATATATGCCCCCAATGTTGATCAACCTGCATTCTTAGCGCAGCTATCACAGACGTTAACGCAGGTCCTGACCGGACCAGTACTTTTGGGGGGTGACTTCAATAGCATTGCTGACGTGAACCTAGACCGATCTCACCCACCACTCCCTACCGCCCCTACACACAGGGTCGCAGAAGCTCGACGGAACTGGCAACGACATTGGGGACTGACAGATGTTTGGAGGGCCCATCATCCGAGGGAAAGAGACTACTCTTATTTCTCTGCTCTACACGAGCTGCATGTTAGGTTGGACTACATTCTCTGCTCACCAGACGTACATGCAGGGATCACCTCGAGCGAGTACTTGACTAGGACGCTGTCTGATCATAACCCCCTACTGATATCCTTGAGCTGGGCGCGGACTAGGCCCACAATTCCCAGTTGGCGTCTCAGACCGGAGGTACTAGAGGACCAGGTTTTCCGAGCTATGATAGGCACCGCAGTAGAGGAATATTTCCAGAATAATGCTGGCACAGCTGCCAACCCCCACATTGAATGGGATGCCTTTAAAGTAGTCATAAGGGGTCGTTGTATTGGTGAAGCGGTAGGCGTACGGAGGGTTCTTTTAAACGATGTACAGACAGCCGAAGACCGGCTCCGAGATGTTGAAAAAGATAGACCAGAAAGGGTAGACAAACAAGCGGAGCTACTAGAGGCCAGGGAAACACTAGCATTACAGGTGGAACGGTTGAGATGCTTTGACTATAGGGCCTATGCAACCCGGGCCCACGCTGAGAGGGATAAGTCTGGGGCGTTACTGGCTTGGCTGGCCAATCCAGCGAGAAGAGGGACGACGATCCTAGAATTAAGGGGGAGGGGTGACGTGACTCATTACGGACAGCAAGACATCAACGCACAGTTCTTGGAATACTATACTACTTTATACCAGAGCCAATTGGACCCTATGGTGTTGGAGGATGAGGGATTTTTGGAGGATATTGAACTTCCCCAAATTGATGCAGACGCTGCGGAGGCCCTGGGCCATGACGTAGAGTTGGGTGAGGTCAGAGGGGCCATTAAATGCATGGCCAGAAATAAAACACCTGGCACGGATGGGCTCCCGGTCGAGTTCTATGCCACATATGTGGATGCATTGGCTCCTCGCTTGGTGGCCCTGTACAATAGGTCGAGGCAGGACGGGTGTTTGCCCGTGTCAACGAGGGAAGCGGTAATTATACCGCTCTTAAAACCAGGTAAGCCGCCCTGGGATCGCACTGCGTACCGGCCCCTCGCCATGCTCAACCTTGATTATAAGATCTTGAGCCGAATTTTAGCTAGCCGTTTGATGACTCACATGACGGCGCTTGTGCACACAGACCAGGCGGGTTTCATTCCATCCCGGAATACGGCCATGAATATCAGGCGGTTACTTCGAGTGCTGGACGCCCCCATCCAAGACAACAGAGAGGCGTGCATCCTATCGATTGATATTGAAAAAGCATTCGACAGCCTTGAATGGCCATATCTTTTCAGAGTCTTGAGGGCCTTTGGCCTCGGGGAGGGTTTTGTGGCCTGGACGGCAATACTGTATAAGAGCTCCACTGCCATGGTGCGCACGGGAGGTGTGATATCAGAGGCCTGCGTAGTGGGCAGGGGAACGAGACAGGGGTGCCCGCTGTCTCCCCTCTTGTTTGCGCTGGCGATGGAACCTCTGGCTGTACATGCGCGTTCGTGGTGGTATTACCGGGGGCTGGACGGGGTGGGTCAGTCCCAATTTATTGCATTATATGCTGATGATCTTCTAATGTTCCTCGCCAACACTACGGAAGAGCTACAAGGTGCCAAAAACCTATTGGCCAGACTGGGAAGGGTGGCGGGCCTTAAGGTCAACTGGAGCAAGACGTGCCTGTTCCCTGTTTTAAGTGGAAGGAATGACCCGCCGGATGGGCTAGATGTTGAATGGGAAAGCAGCTGTTTGACTTATCTGGGAGTACGTATTTATCATACGGCTGCCGATTTACTGGAAGGTAATGTCGGACGGGCGATACGGGCCACCAAGAATAATTTTGAATTTTGGGGGACTCTCCCGCTTTCAATGGCGGGACGGGTGGCGCTTCTAAAAATGGTCACGTTACCGCAATTACTCTATTATTTTGGGACGCTACCGCTATGGATTCCGCGAAGATTCTTTACCCAGCTTAATACCATGGTCACAGGCTTTTTATGGGGTTCCGGGAGACGCAGAGTAGCGCTCGCCACCATGATGAGGCCTAGACGAGATGGGGGCTTTGCAGTGCCGGATTTTGAGGCCTACTACCATGCAGCACAGCTGGGAAGACTTCGCACTGGGGAAGAACGGGGGGGCTCCGATCCGGATCTGAGACAGCTCTCTCAAGTGTTACTAGGACTCCCATTGAGCGAAAGGGACGTTACGAGAGACCTGTGGGCGATGCGTCAATGCTGGAACCGGGTTAGTAGGAGAACCCAGCAGATACCCCAATATGCTGCTGCTGTGCGAGGCACTACCCCATGGGGGAGACTGGCAGGGATTGCGGACCTGGGAGGGGGCGGGGGTCTCCACTATTGGAGACCTCTATGAAGACAATACCCTGTTACCCTTTAATGACTTAATGGAGCGGCACGGGCTTCCCAGGAGAGACTTCTTGTTACATGCCTCCCTGACGATGGCTATCCGTAAACATTGGAAGAAAGGAATGGTGGAACCGCCGATCTCGACACCATGCCAATATGTAGTATCAGCGGCTGGGACGATCAAGGCAGTCACTTGCCTCTATGGGCGGCTCACCCAGGAGATGCGGCGGCCCTTAGAGAACCTGCGGCTCAAATGGGAAACAGACCTTGGGATGCCCATAGCTGAGAAGCCGTGGGAGGCATTAGTAGAGAGGGCATGGAAAAGTTCTAGAAATGCACAATTCCAGCTAATCCAGTTTTTTGTCCTCCACAGAGCATACCTCACCCCGCACAAGATTAATGAGTATTTTGGGGCCCGATCAGTTTGTCCGCGATGTAAATTAGAAAACGCCGCATTTTTACATATGTTTTGGGAGTGCCCACTACTAGAGGGGTTCTGGAGGGAGATACTGACTATACTGGGCGACATAACGGAAAGAGACACTACACTGACCCCGGGATATTGCCTGCTGCATTGGTTTCCCCACACTGCCCGGAATAAGGTTACCAGCAAATTTATAGACCTGGGGTTAGTCCTGGCTAAACGAGAAATCACCAGCCACTGGAAGGCGACCAGTGCTCCTAGTGGCTCGAGGTGGCGGAGGGAATTTATAAAATGGGCAGATTGCGAGGGGATTCTTAGGCTGCAAATGGCCCGGAGAATGGATAATGGACAAATGCTGGACGCGGCGAGGGCATGGGAGGCATTAGTTGAGTTGCTCAGGCGCCCGGCGGACGATCCCGAACCCCCCATGAGTGAGTGGATCTGTGAGAGAGAGCTGCAGTGTTGTCCTATTGGGTTGTGATCTATGGGGGAATGAAACCATATAATACGTAGCGGCATCCCCTTGCTAGATGCCTCTCTATTGGAATTACTGTATCTGTTGTCTTATATGACTGGGTACGATTCTTCGCAGAGCTATTGATGACCGAGCGACATGCCTGGAGGGTGGGGGGAGTTGTATAGGGGGGAGTGGAAGGGAAGGGTACGTTATGGCTAACGGAAGGGGTGGTAGGGTGGGTGGGGTTGTTCCTAAAGTTGAGGAGGGGGGGATTATTTGTTTGTAACTTGTATGACATATCAATGAGGGCTTTGAATTTGATTATAATTGAACCTAATGGGAACCTGATGCCTGGGTATAAAGAACTGCGCAGCAGGGCCCATTTACATAACTGCTACAAATGACTAGATATTGCCCTACATGCCTAGATCAAGAGAATATGCCATAGTGATTGTTGTATTATAAATGCCTAATAAAATTTGTTTACAAAACAAATCAGAGCATGCTCCTCACTACTTGAGTTCCACAAGAAGCTGAACTCCTGGATCGTCAAAAAACACTCAGCAAGGACTACACACCTACACACCTGCCCAAGCACCTGGATACCCTCACGGGGGATTAGTGCACTATGCTAATCTCCGTAGCATAACATAACATAAGAAAAGATTACAAGACATGACATAACATGCCAACATATTAACACATTGGTAAAAATAGGTTTCCCTTTCATCCATACTGACTTTTGCAAAGCAGTTGTACTTGCACTGGTGTATTTCCAGTTGAACTACTGCAATGCTCTGTATTTCAGCAGCAACCAGGACCTACACAACTCTGGACCTCGGTTTCTCGGATCTAAACTACAATGGTATATACCCAAAAGGATGCTGCGCTCAGCCTAAAACAGATTGGTAGTAGTTCCTAGAATTTCCAGAGTTAGATGAGGTGCAGATCCTTTTCTTATGCCACGGTCAAAACATGGAACATGTTGTCCCACATATCTCAGAAATAGAAGATCATCTCATGTTTTGAACACGACATGGCTTTTCTCTCTTTAAATTTACCACGATCATTCTCTAGTGCCTCTTTATCGATGCTGTAGTGTCTGGTCCTTTGGCGCCATGACACCTTCAGGTATTTGTTACACTCTATAAATATATTTTAATTTATTTTCATTTCAGCTCGATTCAACAATTGCATGCTTCAGTTGTCATTCATATTCTGGATCAGCCAATGTACATACATAACAAACCTTATCTGGCGGGTGAGGTATTTTTGAGCTTATTTTGCCACAGTGTGTAGATCTTTTTTGAAGTGAGTTGACCCCCCCCCTTTAATGCCTACTTGCACAGATTTGTAAAATACGTGCATTGTAAGTTTCTCAGTGCGCCTCCTTCCGTTTGACTCAGGAGCCTTTGGCATCCCCGCAGGCTAGCCCGCACCATCGGCCCTGATAGCAGCACACACGTGAGGGGATGGCACGTGCGCCTCTCCATGCTGTGTCTGAAGAATGTACCCAACCCCAGAGGTATCACGGATCAGAAGGCCGACAATCTACCAAAGACGGCCGTTTGAAGTTTACCAGCTCCCAAGTACCCCACCCTTCGGCAGAGATGAGTGGTTGTGTCAGAGTGACAGACAGGCCAGAGAGAGAGAGGTCAAAGCCGCAGGAAGTGAAGGGCCGTGCCCACTTCTGGTTCTATCTCTGCAACACAGGTCAGCCAGACCGAATGAGCCGCCCTGTAAGGTGAGTGTGGTTCATCAATTGTGCAATACACGTTTCTGCTGCCCTTAGTAACTGGCCACAAAGTGACTTTAGAATATTTAATGGGTTAGAGGCACTTGATGCAGAGGTCTTTGTGTGCCCAGAAAGTTTCAGGGGCTAATAATAAAAACAACATTTATTTTTATTTTGTCCACTCACAGTTTTGAGCCCTCACTCAGCAGCTACTGGAGTAATGTGCCTGATGCAAAGTACAATATGTAATATGCAGATCACAAAATTGATTTTCACGATGAAAGATCAGTGATTAACTGCTTTTGTCAGAGATCCTTTTGTTAGTTAATGATCATAGTCTGCAGTCCTTCGAATAAAGCACAGTGAGATATAAACCAGCATCAAGGAGCTGCATGCAAACTTCAAGGCAAAGGTTTAGAACATTATTATTGGTTATTTTTAAAGAATCTTTTATTATTATGAGGTTGCTAAAAGGTGATCATTTGGGTAGTATTGCTTTTCTTAGTACAGGCAACTCAAAGTTTTAAATCCTGACTTAGGGCCTGATTTAGATTTCGGCGGACGATATATCCGTCACCGTTGCGACGGAGTAACCCGTCCGCCGAAATGTAAATCAGGCCTTTAGTGTTTCCCCTGACCAAGTACTTTTAAGGTTAAGTGTCTACCAGCATGGATGATGTGACTCCTACATCTTGTAACCATCGTTACCCTATGTAACATTTCCTGTACATTGATTTACATATGTATGCTTCATTGTTTCTTTATAATATGAGACATCAAAAAGCACTCCAACATCCTCCAGTGGCACTATAAAAGAAATGAAGTTAAAAGCTTAATGAGACTCCAACATAAGGAGGGCGCATGGATGTTGATTGACCCCCGCATGCACCTGCTTTACGAGCTTAGGTGGGGGTAGTCGCTGTACCAGATGGCCTGGTAATTTGTAGCCAACTCAAAGTTTAATAATTTTAGACTGGCCTCTTCTGTCTGCAGTGCTGAAAACAAGAGTTCATAAATGCTCCAAGAAAATTGCAGGGCTGAGAGGTGGGAGCTAGCTTGAATCCAGGCGCACAGCAAGCAAGGGACCCACGTCTGGGCATACCCATCCCACATTAGGACGAAAAGTGCTGCAGCATCAAGCAATGGACGGAATGCTGAATTAATCAAATATTCACCCCCAGTCAAGAGATTTGGGTTAAATCCATCATTCTTTTGCTCACTACACCACCCCAGTTTGGACCCACTATATGCAAATCAGTTTTAACCCTGCCCCTCATGGTAATAGTCCAGCCAGAACTGCTAAGCCAGGTCCTCCCTGGACAAGAAACAAACATCCTGGGACCGGTGTCAGGGTAAATGGGCATTACCACGCTATAACTTATGGTTTTTGATGCAAAGCCTTATGTACTAATAATGTTATAGAGAGCACTGCACCAAAAAATAGTATCTTCTTGAGGAAAGTGTTAAGTTAGAGTAATGTTTTATTTCTACTTACTTTTTACACATTGCTTGTGTGTTGCACTATATAACATACATCCAATGTGTGAAAAGTTTTAAAGTGTGTCTAGGCATAGTATTCTGTACTGGAAAGCTAATCTTCATGTACAAAATCTATGCTAGACATCATGCACAAACTTTTGCACAATAGGGCAAAGGTATGTGTGCCTCGTGCTACACATTCTGTTTGTACACCGGGGCTGAGGAAGTGAGCAGCAGTGCCATACCTCAGTAGATTTGGCTCACCAATGCAGGGTAGTACCTTTGGTTGCTGAACTGTATTGCACCATTTTCTTTAGTAAATGTGCCCCTAAGTTTCATTGAGTAAGAGTGAGTCAATCAGTGAGAAAATAGAGCGACTGCAAAAACATTAGAGGATGTGAGTGAGAACAAATGGGCATGAGTGTGAGGGAGTGCTAGAGAGTGTGAGGAAGTGTGATCAAGGATGAGTGAATGGCAGTGAGTGAGCATAACTGTGAATGAGAATGAACGAGTGAGTAAGAATAAGTGAGTGTGTGAAAATGGATGAGTAAATATAAGTGAGCATGATTGAGAATGTGGTGTTATATTTGCAAGTGTGCCCTTGAACGTGGCATATTGTTGGTAATTCTTACCTTAAAGTGGCACCCATAACAAAATTCTGGCACTGTCGTACTAGAGGCAGTTCTTCTCATCACAGGCATCTGTGACAAAATGCTATCAACCGAGGGCACACCAGAGGTTATACTTGGCATATGTGACCATTCATGACTAAATGCTGGCATGCGCATACTGGATGTAATTTCTGGAATAGTGGCACTGGCAGAAAACTATTGGTGACGGCATACTGTTGGAATTCTTGGCATGGGGGCACATGTGGCAAAATTCTGCTGCTGGTGCATTGATGGTACTTTGCGGCATAGGGGATGGTAGTTGTGGCATATTGGAGGGGACAATCATGCCAAAATACTGGCCCTGACATACTAGAGATAATTTTTTACTTAAGGGTCACCCGTGGTTGAAGGACTGCACTAATGGCAGAATTCTAGTAGTGGCATATTGTATGCAATTTTGGGACTAAAGGGGCACCCATGACATATGGGGAGCACCTATGACAATATGTTAGACGTGGCACAATGGAAGTAATTTTCGACATATGGGGCAGAGCTAACACGTTTTGGAATATCTGGGGTCAAATCTTGGAGAGAGTCAGGTTAAATTGGCCACACCCTGAAAGAGTTGAATATTCAATGAATGCTATTTCAGTGCATGTGGTTTTTAAGCAAATTTGTAAAACTGTGCTTGAAAGTGCACTATCCGGTTCCTTTTTTTCGAACTTTTCTTGGAAGGAGATCCCCACAACTCCTCTGCCACCCCCACCATCCCCTCAACACAACCCTCCCTATAATTCTGGGCAAGCATTATAGCACACCACTTTCAAATATTACTAAGAACCACTCCAAAAACAGAAGGTAAACAGTGTCTTGCAATATTTACTTTCTGCAGCTTTCACTGGGAGTGTGGCTAGGACATTACACATTAGGTTTTATTAAATTAATACATTCAGCAGTGCAATGTGCACTCTTCTGATTAAACAAAAAAATACTAAAAAACAAACATGTTCAAACAAGTTGTTGTCATGTATCATTTTTGTGATGTATAAAAAATTAAGTGTCTGCATAAAGCTTTCACCTCTATGCTTCACACCAGTGATAGGACCTTGCAAATGATCATAAAACAAAATGTATTAAAAGTTAGGAATAATTTAGGCCGATAAATTAGTTCATATTCAATATGTGGACTACATTAATTAATACATGTGAACATAACTACTATTGTTTTATTTAAATCGCTTTTTCTCTCCCTATCATTTATGAACACATTTCTCATTGTATACAATAGGGAAATTATTAAATCATTACAGTTTGTGGTATAAAAAAAATTAGGTTTCCAGTGCTGTTGTGTATTTTGTGGCACAATATCCTCTTCAGATGAACACATAATTTTAGATGTAATACAAAGAGAATCAATGAATGTTCCTCTTTCATATCACATCAGCACCATAATACAAATGGTATCTAAATCGGATATGTATCTATGTTGTGTTATTATATTATTCATGTATTTATTATGGAACTTCAGCAATGTCAATTAATGTGATGTCATCAGGGTTAAGAGCATGTGATGACATCACTTCCTGTGATGACTGAGGGTCAAAGCTCATATTATTTCACTTTCTGTGACGTCATTAAGATTAAGGATGTATAATATCACTTCCGCTACACCGGGCGTTTAGGTGAATTGAGATGTACATGAGAGCAGGCCTATTGAAATTTCAGTTACACTTGCACAATTCACATTGGGGCATATTAACAAGGGCCAGCGATAATTATCGCTGGCCCCACATAGCGATAGAAATATTATCGCCGGCTATCGCTGTAAATTATCTCCATGATAACGCTATATTTACAATGCATAGCGCTATGGCGATAATATTTCAGCGATAGCGGTGTTTGCTATGGGACATCGCTGGTTTTCCAGCGATGTTCCATGGAAAACAGCGATAACATTGCTGATACGACCCTGTGCTCGTATCAGCATAATCCACCTACCATTATTAGTATGCCTTAGTCTGGAATTTAACAGACGTTAAATTCCAGCGTTAAGGCCGAGGTAGCGCGATTTTTTTTATCGCTGCACCTCCTTGTTAATATCGCGAAGCTGCCTTCGCGATATTTTCATGTGCTGTTTTCACAGCCACGCCTTCTTTGCATCTCATTAAGCGATGCGAGGCGAGGCTGTGAAAAAACGGGCTCTACATCAAGGAAACACGCGCTAGCGTGTCCTTGATGATATTGCGATATAATTATCGCCACTTATCGCCTGAAAACGGACGCTAAAGCGGCGATAATTATATTGCCAGCCCTTGCTAATATGCCCCTAAATGTTTAAAATTTCATGGTATGAAAAACTCCTGAAATTCCGCCATTATGCCACCGCACAATTATAGTGCAGGAGCATGGGAGCAATGTAACCCACCAAAACGTGACGGTTGCTCACATCACATTATTGTTTAGTACAAAATGCATCCTCACATCACAAATAGATGCAAGAACACATTTCACACTAATATATGACACTAAATGCCAAATTTGCCTTTTTCGAAACTTTGTGTATTTGTCACAAAACTGTGCATAATTACTTAAAAGCAAATAACATGAACTTCACACACCCCTAGTTCAAAGTGGGGGCATTGCAATGTTCTGGCTACTCCCTTGGACAGTCACAGACTAATCCGTCCCTTGTATTGTGCTGCAGACTCTTTTGGCCCTACTGCATCACTACCCTCTGTTGCGTTATTGCCCTCTACTGTGGACATTACCTACCTGTTACTTTAGGGGCATATTTACAAGCCCCTTGCGCCACTTTTGTGCCGCCGTTGCGCCACGCAAGTGACGCAGCGGTGACGCAAACCATGCGCCGCATTGCGCTATATTTACAACGTGACGCATCTAGGGAGATGCGTCACGTAGTAAACCCCTGCGCCACATGAAACCTGCGTCAGGTTTCATGTGGGCGTACCGGCGCAGGGGGGGGCGTTCCGGCGCAGGAACGCCTCGGAAAAGTGACGTAGTGAAATCTACAAGATTTCACACAGTCACTTTTCCGACGCTGGTGCGTCAAATCCTTACGCCTGCTTCAAGCAGGCGTAAGGATTGACGCACCATGTTAGGGATAGGGAAGGTTGGAACAGTGCTGGAGCTGCGTCGCGCTTGCGACACAACTTCAGCACTGCGCCAACCTTCCGCTCGGCAGATACGTCACGCATCTGCTTATCCTTGCGCCACGATGCGCCGCATTGTAAATGCGGCGCATCGGACGTGGCGCAAGGGTAAACTTGCGTGACGCATTTTCTCTGGCGCATCCCTGCTGATATGCAGGGATGCGCCAGGGAACGTAAATATGCCCCTTAATGCTTAAAACGTTCTTCATAGTTAGCACACAAATATTATTGTGGTCTTTGCACCAAGTATCGAGGGCTGGCATGGCTATCAGCACCGTGGGTCCCACCAGACCAGCATTAGAGGCACAATGCTCTCATGATTACTGCTTAGAAGCTCCAGAAATCTGTATGCAAATTTGCCAGTCGATGATGGAGGATGTTCACATACAAAATAGCCAGACCCGATGGCTTGTCCAGTGAATGCGCTAACTATTCCTACCACCTGTCTACTTAAATGCTTAATTCAGACTGGAAAAGCAGATTGGTAACTGTCGATTCACGTATCTTTTAAAGAAACAGTCAGAAATGTATACTTACATTGCCTTATTAACATTAAAATGTATAAATCTACATTCCTAGCTATATGCCTATGTTTAAAGTACATTTATTTTGCTAATTTTCAAAGAATTCCAGGAGTACTCCGGAAAAACCCTCGCAGATGCAGTTTTTCAGAAGTGATCACACGATTGAGCAGTCACACAGAGCTAATTGTACTTCGTGTACAGTTACACATGTTTAAAGGCTTCACAAAATTGCATTTATGCATGTTTTTTGGCTTTTCACCAAAGTGAAGACCACTTCACCTACAGTGCAATGCTAACAAGTCCCTCCTGTGAGCAGACTTAATTACCGTGAAAAGTCTGCCATACCTGAGAAATGTGGATGTGTATAAATCTGTACAAGAGTGCACCAGCTGCATTACAGACGGACACATTCATTTTGTTAGGCATGGGGAGATTAAGTGATTTGCCCTGAGTCATGGGATGTTGAGCGTCCCTGCTGAAATTCGAACCCGGTTCCCCAGCTTTCAGGTCGAACGCTCTACCCATTAGAACGCATCCTCTCCCCATCTGTAAGATAACTGGTGCTGATGTAAAGCGCTCTGTTTCCTTCTGGTCAGGTTTGCGCTATATAAAACTAAAAAAAAACAAAAAAGCAATCACAATGTGTGAGCCACTGAGTCTGCTCATAGTTAATTGCACTTAATAATTTGTAATTTTTAATTAGATTCCAAAAAGGATTGCATTTAATAGATTGTTGTGGCGGTGATAATAATATTAATGTATCCAGGAAAGAATAAATAGTACAGTAGCTAAATAATTATCAAATATCAGTCTTTGCTAAATAGCACATACCATTAATTCCCAGCTTCGTATGTGTAGGTGAGCCTCAATAGTTCCACCTCTGTTAGAAAGGGATCAAACATGGGGGGATATTCTCAAGGACCGGCGATACCTATCGCAAATGCCAGTTAGCGGCAGTTTTTTTATCGCCGCCTAACCCTGAAAACACATGCTAGCGGCGTATTAACAAGCCGTTGCTACATGGCGATTGTATCAGGGAACGGCGGTGAAAACTGCCGCTAACATCCGCGTGATGGCGATAGGAAATCTGGCGTTAGTGGGCGATAACTACCAATAGGCCCATTAGCGGCAAAAAAACTCACGTTAGTCAGCCCAACGTGAGTTTTTCTTGCCTCTAATGCAAAAAATAGCCTATCAGTCAGCATCCAATAGAAAATAGGCATAAAAACCAATAAAATGCAGAATGGAGCAGCCAAGGCCAAGTGCAGCACACATCAACAACCCCTGCAAGCCACCCAACATCCAGGATGACCAGGATGAGAGCCAGGATGCCTCGCTGCGCTGGACCTGCGTCTGGAGCCTGGATGCCTCGCTGGACCTGTGTCTGGAGCCTGGATGCCAAGCTGGACCTGCGTCTGGAGCCTGGATGCCTCGCTGGACCTGCGTCTGGAGCCTGCATGCCTCGTTGGACCTGCGTCTGGAGCCTGGATGCCATGCTGGACCTGCGTCTGGAGCCTGGAGTGGGATGCGGAGGAGCTGTGGAGTCGATGAGGCGTGGCGGTAGACATTGAGGCGTGACGATCGCCCGTACCTGGCGGTGAAGTCTGGCAGGTCGCATGGAGACACGTTGCTGACCTGTGTGAGAAGACCGCCTTGCGCACCTTGGAGCTGTTAATAGTAGAGGCGCTCCTGTGCCCCAATGTAGGGAGGTCTGCATCGCATACTACGATCCACCACTACACCGGGGTGCACGGAGGGGATTACCAACGGTGGGTGCCGCCGTTCTGCATCACAGGCTGGATGATGTTGGGCTGGCCGGACGCTGTGGAGGGTGAGGCCCCTGAGCTGCGCCAAACTTGTGTGGCAGGAGCATTGCAACTTCATGCCTAAGGGGGCACTGCTGCTTCAACTGCATCGGGAGGTTCACCAGCGGACTTGGCGGCGACTGCTGTACCCAGGCTTGTGAAATCCCGCCTGGCTGAAGCTCCTGCTGGCTGAGTCACAGGTTTGGAGAGAGTGCAGCGGATTGCGCCACAGTGTAAATGCCCAGGTAAGGAGAAGGTGGGATGCGTAGCGCAGGACGCCTGGGCGTCGAGTCGCCCAGGCCTAGCACATGTAGATGACGCACCCCCAGTGGCGGCTCATCCGCTATGGTGGAAGAGCGTTGCCCCACTGCTTTCAAGCAGTGCAGAAGAGGAAAAACTATTACACATGATAATAACTTCTGTGAATACCGAAAGTCTTAAAGTTAGGATTTTTCTCAGACTTTACTACTCCTAAACTGAGAAAAATCCTAACTTTAAGACTTTCGGTATTCACAGAAGGCATTTAGGAGTCCTAAAGTTAGGACTACTAACTTCTGTGAATACCGAAATGAGTAAGTTCATTCTGTGAATACCAAAATGAGTAAGTGTATTCTGTGAATACCAAAAAGTACTAACTTTACGTTTTGACGTAAGTTAGTTCTGTGAATCAGGCCCTAAAATTCCTTTTTGAGCCCCCAAAACACACCCCAATTTCCATATTTTACCCCAAAACACCCCCCAACATTCATATTTTACCCCAAAACACACTCCAATATTCACATTTTACCCCAAAACACACCCCAATTTCCTGATCAGACATCTGAAACCCATACCCACCCGAAGAACTTTTAATTACCCCATTACTGTCCTCACAATGCGTTGTAATCAAATGCGATGTAAAGGCACCTGCGTTGTCGGAGTTGCGTTGTTGACGATGTACTGCCTGCGTTGTAATGGCCGTCTCCCGAGCCAAAGGCAACCCATAGGCTACGCCGTTTCCGTCCGTCTACCCCTGGACCACGCTCAGCACCAAGGAGCCTTCCTCTTGGACACTCCACCGCTACGACGCCAGCACCCTTCTCGCCATCAACCCTGGACGCCAGCACGCCTGCCAGGACCTACCTCTGCTCCGGACCCAACGTCGCCATCACCATCACTGACGGCTGCAGTATCACCCGCAAGGAGCACCCCGACCGTCAAGGAGGAGGCATTGCCATCACCTACAGAAGCACACTCCGACTGCCCATGCACTCTAATGACCGAAGGGTGACCATGGACCACATAAACTCCCAGATCCGGATCAAGCCCAAGTACATTCTCTGCGGCACCCTCATGTGCAGGCCCCCCGGGCAATGGCCCCTCATTCACCAATACCATTGTAGACCTCATTGCACCCCAGGGTCTCCCATCCACCGACGACATCCTACTCGGTGAACTCAAGTTCCACCTGGACTACCCCAGTGACCAGAACACTACCCCTCTTGGGGAAGGTCCCCTACATCAGACGCAAGCAGAAAGTCACCTCAACAAGCCACATAGCAGGACACATGGTCGAGCACATCACTGCCACCAGCGGGAACTTCAACTACAGCCACAACACCAGACTATCCTGGACCGACCATCATTGGTAACATCACGTCTTCACCTTGCCCACCGACCGCCGCCGCCATCATCGCACCACGGTCCACCAAAGAACGTCTCGTCAACTCCCTCCACACCAACACTCCACCAATGCTTCCAGATGATGACACCGCAGCGCGCAACCACCACTGATGGTCCTCCAACAGCGCCGACATTCGGGCACCCCTCATTAACTGCACTGCGTCAGTGCCTTCCGCCTGCCTGATGGCAGGCGTGAGGGTGACGCAGTGCCACAGGGATATGCCGGTCCCATGCATTGCTGGAGTTGCGTCATGGTTGTGACACAACTGCAGCAATGCGTGACTTTAGCGCAGACAGATACGTCAGGATTCCTGACATATCTGTCATTAATTGCGTCATGGAGCGCTGTCCAGTGAATACAGCACATCCATACTGTTGCAAGAAGGGCATAGTGAGAAGTGTTGCAATGCTGTCTTGTCGCAGCGCTGCAACACTTTTCATGACTGGGGCACAGGAATGCGCACTATCTTATTGATGGTGCACATTCCTGCACTGTAGTTTTGTCGCAGGGCAGCGCTGCAACATTGCTTGCAGCGCTGTTCAGCACCAAAACCTGCTGAGATGAGGCCCCAAGTGTTATCCCCATTTTTAAGACCAGCTATTTTCTGGTCTTAAGTAACTGGCTCTAACTGCAGTTAGAGACAGTTTTTTTGGTCTTCAGGACTTCAAGGATCCCCTTGTGAATATGGAGTAGTGGTGTTTGGGGCCGTTTTTGCACGGGAACGCCTCTCCTGCATATAATTATCACTAACAGAAGTAGCGATCTTTATAACGGACTTTTTCGCCTAAAAACTGTCGCTAACGGCTGTTAGCGACAGCTTGGTAATAGAGCGATAAAATTATTGCCGCATTAGCGGCAGAAAAGTGCCGCTAACGTGGCGATAACTCCTTGTGAATATGCCCCATAGTTTATAAAGGCATGTATTGGAAAATGGCCCTCTCTGAAGGGTCACCTCAAACTTTATGCCTTCCTCCTCTTCTTTCTCTGACCTTCTTTTTGTTTGCTTTAGGACTCTGAGCACTTTACCACTGCTGACCAGTGTTAGAGTGCACGTGCTACTTTCTCCCCTGACCATGGTAACATTGGTGTATACACAATTGGCATATTTATTCTACTTGTAAGTCTGTTGTTAAGTTGGATACAATATACCCAGGGCCTGTAACCTAAATGCACTAGGGGGTTGCAACACTGATTGTGCCACCCACATAAGTAGCCTTTCAAACCTGTCTCAGACCTGTTATTGCACTGCCTGTGTGTGCAGTTTACTGTCACTTTGACTTGACATTTACAACTACTTGTCATGCCTTAAACTACCCTTTTACTACACATAAGTCACCACTAAGACAGGACCTAGGTAGCTGTAGTATATGGTTATTGTGCTTGTTCCTATCTTTCCTTTGCTTCCTTTATATTGTGTATGTTCTAAGATCTAAGAACATACACAATATAAAGGAAGCAAAGGAAAGATAGGAACAACAATTTTTCTCCTCTCAACAAAAACTGATCATGCACACACAGTTCATGTCTAACCTCCCAAAATCCTCTGAGTTCATCAGTAATATTCTTTTTGTCAATACTATTCCAACCATTGATGACTTTCGCTTTAACATCAAGAAGAACAGCATCCTCATTTTCAGCTTTGGTCCACTCTGAACGCTCAATGCATCCTTGTAAAGCATCAACATGAGAAATGCTAGCAACAGAAAATTCATTCCATGAATTGGAGTCTATCTCAGTCAAAGGTAATGCCATTCTGCTTAGAAAATCAGCTGTTCTGTTTTTAACGCCTGGGACATACCTTACAGTGTACAAAAAATCTTGAAGACGCATTGAAAATCTTGCAATTCTAGAAGTGGCTTTAGATAAACCTTCGGTGGTAAGCAGCTTAGTTAAAGGTTTATGATCGGATCTTACAACAAAATGCCTACCCCATAAAAATGTTCTAAAATGTTCCATGGCCCACACGCAAGCCAAGGTCTCTCTTTCAATTACCGAGTACCTTTCCTCAGAAGGAGACAACGATCTGGAGGCATAAGCAATGACAACTTCGTTCTGATTACCATCAAATTGGGAAAGGACAGCACCTAAGCCTTTGGAGCTTGCATCGGTAGTGACAAACGTGATAGCTAAAGGATCGAAACCTTGTAGGTTAGGAGCTTTACAGATAGCGTCTTTAATGGCTAGAAACGCTTGTTGGCACACTGAAGACCAATCAAAACTGACTTTATTCTTAAGTAACAACCTCATGGGATGAGTTTTTTCTGAAAAATTCTCAATGAATTTAGAATAAAATTCCGCTAAGCCCAAAAATTATCGCAAATCATCCTTGGACTTAGGGGAAGGAGCATGAACAATAGCATTAACCAGTTTAGGTTTGGGTTTGATACCATGTTGACTTACCTCATGACCCAAGTAAACCACACTATGTTCAGCAAATTTGCACTTAGAAATTTCACCAGTTAGACCTTTGGATAATAAGATTTGCAACACTTCTCTCAATCTGTTATCATGTTCAGGTTTGTCTCGACCCATAACAAGAATGTCGTCCTGAAAAAAAGTAACCCCAGGCATATCACCAAACAATTGAGACATTAACCTCTGAAATACAGCAGCCGCAGAGGCTAAGCCGAAAGGCATTCTACGGAATTGGTAACAGCCAAAAGGTGTACAGAAAGAAGTGACACTTCTGCATGAGGGGTGTAAAGCAATTTGATGATATGCGGAAGAAAGGTCGATGGTGGAAAACCATTTTGAACCCCTGGTCATAGAAAGCATTTCATCAATCCTGGGTAAAGGAAATTGGTCAATGATGATGTTCTCGTTGAGGCTTCTGAGATCAACGCAGAGACGAATTTTTCCGTTGGCACGTCTAGCAACGACCAATGGAGAAATCCACTCTGAAGCCTCAATGGGCTCGATTATGCCAGCATCTTGTAATTTATTTAACTCAAGTTTTACCTCTTCCCTAGCAATCATGGGAATATTACGAACCTTGTGGATTTTAGGAGTAGCAGAAGACTTGACCCTGATGACATGGGTAAAACCCTTAAGTTTACCAATTTTTCCACAAAACACTTCTTTAAAATCATCTAACACCCATTTCTTTGTATTCTCACTGTCACATGCGACTAAAACTTGTTCAGGGCTATTGGGATCTAAAATAATGCACAGAGCCTTCTGGTCCTTCCACCCCAAAACTGAAGGACCATCAACAGCTACATACAATTTGCATAATGCTTGCCTTCCTTTAAATTGAAATTTTAGTAAGCGAAAACCTAATATATTTATCTTTTCTCCTTTAAAACTTTCAGGATTAATATCTGAAGGTTCTAAATGCGGACCAAGAGCATTCACAAACTTATCATCCCAAATGGAACGTCCCATCCTCGTCGCCAAAATTCTGTAGTGTTGTCCTCAGCAAGGAATCACAGGAAACACCGAAGCTGGGTATATGTCTTTATTGCCAACCCGCAGTAGTACAAGTAGACTCTCAGAGGAGAGCGTATCATCTGACCATAACATTCTATGCGGGAATATATATATATTGGAACATGGAATGGGGAAAGGTTCTAAGATCTAAGAACATACACAATATAAAGGAAGCAAAGGAAAGATAGGAACAAGCACAATAACCATATCCTACAGTAGCCCATAGGGCAGGGTGCGGTGTAAGCAAAAGCTAGGACATGTACTGTTAAGTTTTGCCTGCCCTAGTAGTTACACCCAAATTAGTTTTTCACTACTGTAAGGCCTACTCCTCTCATAGGCTTTTAGAAAGTGGACATTTCTCTGCTCTTACATACATCTGGTGTGGGTGACAGTTACCATTTGTGCATTCCTTCTAGGCAACCACAAACACAGGAAGGGTAGGTGTGACAGAGTACTCATTTGCATTCATCTGTCTTCTGACAGCTTTTCTTGGGCTGCGCTATATCTCTGTGATACTTTAAGGACCTGCACTTTACCTCATTCTCCAGTATGCAGCAGTCTCGGCCGTTGGGGCAGAGAGAGTTGTTGGTTTTAGCTTACTTCTGGGCTGCCACATTGGGCTGCCATTTCGTGGGAGGTTTGCGGCCTAGGCGCTCTATTCCTTAACAAGAGTCACCTATTTTAGAGCGATGGGAACATGAACGCACACTGAACACGCGCAGTGGGCGCGCCAATTGCAAGCCTGTTTGCTCTTGCCACGCCCGAACTGCGCCAGGCACCAGAAACTCTGCTTCTTTGATTAGAGATGCAGTCATTATAGCTAAATTATGTTACTCCTCAGTCAAACTCCACCACCTTAATCCCAAAACCGGTATTCTGGCTCCTCATCCCAGTGCTCCACTGGTCATTTTCCTTCCATTTTGGAAGGTCCAGTTTCCTGCCGTTGCTGTAAATGTTCCTGTTTCACGAATTTTGATATCTATCCTGCCAAACTGAGGCCAGGCTTGCCAACAGCCACTCCCCAGGGCTCATACATTTATAGGGACTTGAGACCTGCTAACCCAAGTTTGGAATGTAATTACCCTTCCCCTGCTGATTCTTATACCCTAAAAGCCATATACTGTAATATTAAATCTATGGCAAAGCACTCAACTGATCTTTGGGATTTGTTAACTTCCCTTTCTGCGGATCTGTGCTACCTAACCGAAACCTGGCTGAATGCAGCAGCTTTACCATGTATCCCTTTAGCTCTTCCAAAGCAGTATCAGCTGCTTGAACTGGACAGAGATTTCAGACCAGGTGAAGGCGTGGCAATTGCTTTCAAAGGCACTGTGAAAATAGTTGTTATTTAAACTCTGTTAGCTGAATGGGTGGAAATGTGTATGTTCAGAATCATGCTTTCAGCTATAGATGTCAGAACGGGTGCGCTAATTTATCGTCCCCCTGGAGCAAAGAAGAAGTTTAGTCACTGCTTAGCGTAATATATCACTCCTCATGTTTTAGCATCTAACAATTTTTCACTTCTGGGTGCCTTTACTTTCACACAGAAAATGTCATAAATAATGTGGTGGCACTTATTTTGGCTGATATGGAGATGTTAGGTCTGAAACAGCTAGTGGTGGGACCTACTCACTCGGCCGGCCACACCTTCGACTTATTCATTACTAGTTCTCAGGAACTTAGAAGTGAACTCCCAGTGGCGTAGCAAGGCACTTTGCTGCCCGTGGCGGTCCCTGCCTTTGCCGCCCGCGACGTCCGTGCTGAAGAGCAGGGGGGGGGGTACTACGCCACTGCCTTTACCGCTTCTCTGGACTGATCATTATCTGATTAAAATGAGACAGTGGAAAACTGTTACCCCTCTCTCCTTTGCCAAGGCTCATCTTCCTATTGCATCTTCCTGTAATGCAAATATGGAGGTTGCCCTGGGAAACTTTCACAAGTCTTTTTCCCAGGCACTAGACCAAATTGCTCCTCTGAGACAGAACCCTGCCACCCCCAGCAGAAATAATGCACCTTGGTTTTTGGCTGACCTAAATTTAGCAAAATCCAAGAGCAAAATATTGGAAAGGCGCTGGCGAAGGACTAGAGCTCCTACAAATAAAGAAGAATTTAAAAGCTGGTGAAGAAATATCATAATGCTATCAAAAAGGCCCACAAAAACGTCATTATATCGTGAGCTAATTTCTTTGAAGAAAAGATAAATTATATCTATATTAATTTCCCCCAACTGAGAGTCAACCTGATAGTCTTCCTGATTTTAATCTACCTTCTCCTAGGGCCACTTTTCATCTGGAAAGTTTTGTCCCTTGCACTTTGGAGTAAATCCAGGGGCTGTTGGCGACTGCCAAATCAGGATCACTACTGGGCCTGTGTCCTCCCAAGGTCATGGTAAGTCTCTTTAACTTAATTGCACCTGCCATCACGTCTCATTTTAATCTCTCCATGGATTCAGCCTCAGTCCCTATCATCTTGAAAACTGCACTAGTCTCCCCCATCTTGAAAAAGCCAAATGCTGACCCTAATAATCCTTCTAATTTTCGACCTATCTTACTGCTTCCTCTCCTCAGCAAACATTTGGAGAGTATTATAAATAAGCAACTTTCCGCAGTTCTGGAAGAGCACAGGCTCCTCGATCGTCACAGTCAGGTTTTAGAGCATGTTACAGCACAGAGACGGCGTTAGTCTCTGTCACTGACACTATTAGATCATCCCTGGATGCGGGGACACCAATGATGCTGGTGCTCCTGGATCTAACTGCGGCCTTCGATATGGTCTCTCATGGGATTCTAATTCACAGACTGCATGACATTAAGGTCTACAGCAAAGCTCTTAAATGGTTTGCTGACTTTTTGAAAGACTATTCTCAAACCATTTCCTTGTAGCCTTTTAAATCACTCACCCTATCAGTTAGGAAAGGAGTACCACAGGGGTCTACATTAAGTCACACATTGTTTCATGTTTTTGTTGCCCCTCTGGCACAAATTTCGGGATTGGCCCTGACATGGAAGAGGTGAAAGTCAGTGTCTCTGTTTGCATAAGGTTCGCCTCCTGGATTTCTAGCAACTGTTTGCAATTTAACGGAGAGAATACCGAAATACTCTCATTCGGGAACGCCCAACATCTATACTGGTCGGATTGGTGGCCATCCAAATTAGGACCTCCCCGTCCTCAAAACAAGTAGTTAAATCTCTTGGCATAAAGCTTGACACTTCTTTGTCTATGAAAGAACAGGTTTTGACCCTTTGCGTAATCTACTTTGCCGCCATGAGAATATTGAAGAAAGTATTTCCATGGCTTCCTACTACCTCTAGGAAAAGCCTAGTTAAAGCCTTAATTGCAAGTCGTCTTTACTATAGAAATGCTTTACTTTCTGGTGCAAATGAGACTTTACTATCTAAATTGCAGGTGGTGCAGAATACTGCAGCCAGACTGGTGTGTAATCTACCTCCTGGCTCTCCCTCTGCCCCAATAATTCACTCCTTACACTGGATAGCTATAAGGAAAAGACTCATTTTAAAACATGCTGTCTTACCCATAAAACCCTGAACTGTAAGGCTGCAACCTACCTACAAAATAAAATCAGCTATTATCACCTGATTAGAGTGCTGAGATCCACAGACAAAGCCGTCTTCAAATTCCACAAATTCGTACCTCGAGATTCAGAGGGAGGTCTTTTTCCTACTTGGCCCCAATCTATTGGAAATCACATCCCCTAATAATTTGCTTATGCAGAGAGCTGGGTTTTAAAAACTCCTAAAAACCTAGCTGTTTGAGTACATTATTTGCTAGTCATATACTACACCAGAAGCGCCAAGATATTCCTTTGGGAACGATTTGTTGCGCTATACTGAGCGAGCATAACATGACAACATAACAGGAAGAGAGGGAGGTGCTAACACTTCCACCTGAATATGCAGTGTCCTGTTTCCCACGCAAAAAGCTGACTAGACTTGTCTCAGTTATTTTTGAGACCTGTGGTGAATATTCCATTACAAATGCTCTTTTAGTTGTTAATCCTTGTGCGACTAACCCTAACACACCTGCCTTTCTAATTGATCTTCCCAGTGTTGGATTGTAAGGAGTCTACTATCTGCTAACAGTCCTACTTCGACCATCTCCAACGAACGACCATCTTCAAAAAGTTACACTATATAGTCGCCTAGCCACCTGATCTGTAATATGCTGCTTTAAATGTTATTTGCAGTGCATTGCACCTTTGACTCATTCAATAGGTTGTGTTATGCCTTCTGCTAAGATCTTTAGGCTACCTGTTTCCTCTGTATAGTCATTGTCTGACTCATTTCCTCCCTATTTCCATTGCTGTCCACTTATGTGCTATTCATTCTGATCAATGTGGGCTCAGTTCCAGTATTCTCCACAGTCCATCCCTTTTCCACTGGACTACCATCAGTCTGACATTGAGCATACTTCCCTCTTCCTCTTTCTCCTTCTCTTCTTCATCCTCATCCTCTTCCTCTTCCTGACCTACTAATAGCAACCTGCAATCAAGTAATCACACACCCTCAACTTATCAATTCTAGGCATTCTCTCCTCTCCTCTATGTAAACACTCTTAGTTCATCCAGATGGCACATCACATCCAGGCAAAGCATGCAGCATTTAAGGTTGACCTATGAAGGGAAATCTCTGTTTAGGATTGTAAGTGTTGGTAAGAGAGTAAAGTTACTCTCTGTCATTAATTTCCCCCTTAACCCAGCCAATTTATGTTATGCAAAACCCAATCCAGGCTTAAATCTCCAATGTTAAGTCTGGTAGTTGCCTACACCCAGATTGTTTGAAAACTATGTCACGTTGTAGTATCGACAAATTCAATCTTCCAATACACTTTTTATTAATTGAATTGTTGTTGAATAATTGGGCTTTAAATCACAGTCTTAATCTGCGACATAAATGTAGATGTTATCTAAATATAATATTGAATATGCAGGGCCCAGTGACCTGCTTCTTTGAGGTCAGAAGGGATCTCAGCTTCCGGGTGGAAAGTAATACTAGTTGTTTGACCAAGTCAAGCTCATTCAATTTAAATATTTTACTCATTAGTAGAATATGCACCATTTGAGAATGCTACTTGGCATTTTGCCATATTCGAACCATCAATACCTCCTGAGTGAGGGCATCCCTATAAGGTGACACAAACATATGAAGTGGTTTAACAGAGAGTTACTAAATGTGGAAAATAGCTAAAAAAGTAATGAGCAAAAAGATACCAAGATCATTTAAGTGTGGGTACAAAAGCACCAAAACAAAGTAAAGTGCTAATAAAACGTCACTGTTTCCCAGTGGACCGGGACCCAGGTATGATTTCCGGCCAAATATAACAGAGGATTGGTCAGATTCAGCAAGTGGCATATCTCACTCAAAGTTTTTAGCTTCAGACTTAGGGCCCTATTATGACCTCATCGGTCCCATCGCCAGCCCGCTGTGGTGACAGTCGGATGAACGCAGACAAGCCAGAGGCATCCATACCACCGCATTATAAAATGAACAACAGGGTGGTGGTGAGACTGCAGTGGTTCCACAGTGGCAGCATGCCTCGGCTTATAGGAAGAGCCTGAAGCAAATGATGCCACAGTGCAGTGCCACTTGCATGTCGGGTGCACTGTGTACCATGCACCATGTTGTGCATGGCACACAGTGCACGCAAAACAGGGCAAACAGAGGGAGATACAACAGTTACCACCATGCACATTCCCCAATGGGCCAAATTGTTCTGGGGCCCTGTTTGGGGCTCCTTTCCTGCCTTTTGCTGACCTTTTTGTGGTGGGGTCCCTGCCATGAAAAAGTCAGCGGAAAAGCAGGCCGTGATCAGCATGGTGGTGCAGGCATCAGTACCACCTCCATGGCTCGCCACTTTCCCCTCCACTTCCGCCGCAGAATCCAAGATCCTCGCAGTGACGCCGGTCTTGTGGCGGTCCGACCGCCATGCTTGTAATTGGGCAGTCGGACTGCCGAGGAGGCAGCGGTTGGACCGCCATAGATGGTAAGGTGGTCTTGGGACCACCGTGCTCGTGATCAGCCCCATACTCTTTTTGATGGAGGTCAAAAACTTCCACCTAGAAAGGAATAAGGCTGTGGTCACCAAAACTATCCCAAAGTCAAAAACGTCATAGTCAAGCACCCACTCTGGCTAGGGCCCTTGTTTTTGGCACCAAAAGCTCTATGCAGGACAAACCTGGATTTTGTGACTGCTTATGGGTCAGATAGTTTAGCCTCTTTGACACAATCCATGGATTTACGTGCAGAGTTAGTTGATTTTACATTGAAATGCACCAATGTTAGAAGGCTGGAAGCCAGAGCTGGGCACAGCTCCACAAGGCTGAATACCTTCACAGGGAGGTCCTGCTGAACCACAAGCAGCAAAAAGCTCTGAGTGGGACAAACCTGGATCTCTTGCACGCCTTCAATAGAACCTTCCTGGGCTAGCCTCAACACCTTGGCCAGGTCCTCCTGAGGTAGAAAAAATTATTCATAGCCTGATTTAGAGTTTGGCTGATGGGTTATTAACTCTTAAATGTGATTTATATCCTGTCCAGCATATTACAAATGCAATATATCCAATGGCACTTGTAATATGGGGCTGGGATTAGGCAAATTAGATGAATTTTCCGTACCTCTAGAACATACCAAGAAAAAAGTAAATTGGGACGTGTGTTGTGCAACTTATGCAGGCTAAGTGTTTATGTACTGTTTAAATTGAATTAGTATTAATTTAAGAGGTGTGCATTACACTGTTTCTAAAATTGGAGCAGAGTTGGGACAGTTCTGATACATACAGGAATGTTGTTTCCGATCCTTGTGTCATGCCATGTGCTCTAACCTCAACCACAACCTATTGAAAGCCTGAAACCCAAGATACATCCAGTACATGCCTGTTCACTAAATCAGCTATGAAGCATCCACAGGATCAGCAGTCTCAATGGCTAATGTAGGGTGTGGTCAGGGGCCAGCAAGGGCACCTGTTCTTATGAGAGCCGCATGCAACTTGAGAGTGGCTTCATATTTAGCTCTGCCTCACTTCTACAGCACTGATTACTATCCAGTCCACTTCCTGAGGAAAAACTATGTTTTCTGAGCTCTTGCCCAACTTACCTGTTCATGCCTGGATATTTACTTCACATCTTTGCTCAGCATCTGTGTCTTGACTTTTCATGCTTCTGTGCTCAGTCTCTCCATTTGGCAGTTCTGTTCGAATGAAAGAATAAAACAATATAATGAAAAAAGTGCTCAGGTTAAGTGCAGATGCCAATGCTAGAATATTTATTTTTTCATAAATGCAGATGAACCATTCTCTATTGCATCTGTAAATGTAAACGAAAAGATATTTGCAAACTTACAGATGTCTTAATTGTGCTTAAAATAAGACTAGCCTTAGGAAAAAGAAGAGTAAAATAACACATAATTCCAACCATGCATGAAGTTAATGCATAATGCAGAAAGTTAAAGACACTTACTTTGGGGATTTGACTTTGGCTTATGATTTCTGAAAAGGAAAGCACCTTTGATACTCTAGAACAGCGAAGGAACAGCACAGGCATTAGGATCGTGGGACTATTCTCAAACTACAAAAGAACCACACACGTTCTGCAAAATTCTATTAATTAAACAGCCTCCACCTTTCCTATGCTATGCTTCCTTTACAAAGATCTCTGTCCTGACTGTTGAGATTCACATGTATGCCTTGCCTACATTTAAGTATTAAATATGGGAGGTACAGGGGTTGGGTGGAAAAAGGGGAATTCTTACTCCTAAATGGGAGGGGTGTTGGGAGGGGAAAAAAGGGATTAGGAAAGGGTTAGGGAGGGGTTTAAGGAGGATATGCACCCACCCATAAAAGAGTGAGCTCATCTTGTACACAAGCTGCACTTTTAAAGTTACTACAGACAGAAAGGACACAAAACAGTAGTAAATGTACTTCAGCTCCAACCTAGAGTAAGTTTAGCCCAACATGTGGCCAACCTCTGGTACTACACCACCCTTCCATAGAAATTAATGGAGGCAGGGACTTAAAATAACAACCTATAGGGAATAATCTATAAATACATTTATTTATTTTGAATTCTTTAACATTTATATAATGTAAATAAATGTTAAAAATGAAATAAAAATAAAAAACATAAAAAATGCAAATAATTGTTTTATATAAAAAAATCAATTAAATACATAACTCTTAATAGATTTTATTTTGTTTTAATATGTAATAAGTAAATATAAACATTTGGCTTCAGATGGCAATTTATTTTCAACTATATCTTTAAACATATTTTAATTTAATGAAATATTTAGATTAAATACATAATTAATTCAAAATTATGTTTCTATTTTTTATTTTGTTCTACATTTAAAATAAATATGTAACAATTTACAATCATATTTGTCACAAAAAAAATTAAGCTATTGTTTTAAAAGTTTAATAACCTTTTTAATTGTTCTCTATACCGTACAATAGGGAGAAAGTGGAGAGATCTCTGCTCACATGTGAAAAGTTACTAGTAGTAAATTTGCACTTGTAAATGAGGCTCCACGCCCTGAATTCAGGGGATGCAGACAAATATGTTTACCTTTTGTTGTAAATTTACATTCATAAATGGTGACTAGCCAAACTAGTACATTTCCTACAAGTATAAGGGTACATTTACATAAATAGATTTACTCACAAGTAAGTTTACATTTCCGAATAGACCCTCTGTGTTAACTGACAAAATTCGTCCTTGTTTTATGTTAAAGTTTCAATGAATGTAACACATACTTCATCCAAGAAATAACACAATCTAGGTAGAGAGATGACTAAGGGCCTGATTATAAGTTTGAGGGTGTGGGAGCCGCCAGATTAGGAGTTTACTCCTGGTCTGGCAGGCGGTCCTTTGGTGTTTCCATGGTGGTACCTTAGAAAAAGGCACCACAATGAGAACGTCAAAGCCTGTTCCTGCACAGCACCAACAGTGAAGTACATACTGTGCAGGCATGGGGGTGCATACACACAGGGGGGCACACCATGTGCTCTCCTGTATGCATCCCATGGGTCACGAGCAACCAGGGGCCCTGTAGGGCCCCCTTTGTTTCCTCACCACCACCCTAACAAATGTGGTTAGAGTCGCAGTGAAAAAACATGTAATATGCTTGGTGGTGCCTCAGCTGCAGTTTGGGCTAGACTGTTCCCATGGGTAACAGGGTCAAGACTGATTTGCATATGACTGGGGCCAAACTGGGGTGGCGTGGTGAGCAAACACATGATGGATTAAACCCAGATCTGTGACTAGGTTGAATATTTGATATGTTCACCATGGTGCAAGACTGCCTGTGCTGCATGCAGGATTGTTTTTATGGAGGAAGGGACTCCTTTCTGCACAATATCAGTTCTGAGAGGCATATTCCTCTTTCTATGAGTAAATTTGGGAATGTGTCAAAATCCATGGGAGTTGCATGAGAACACCCACTCAATGTCTGTGGAATGCCTTCTCAGGGCAGAGTAACGCAACAGTGAAATTTGCGGTGTTACGTTACTCCAGATTTTTGGAGCCACTCAGAGTCATGCAAAGTAGCTTTGCATGGCTTTAAAAATCTTTCTTACGGTTTGCATCGCTCTTGCACCACATTTCGTGGTTCAAGAGAGCTGACAGTCTTATTTATGACAAAAGTATGGCACACCTGAAGCCATCTTGATTGAATCAAATTGGTAAAATTTACAACATTTAATTTAGAAAGGAACAAAATGGGGTTTCATTTTGTCCTGGAAATTATGGTTAGTGCTGTAGAAAGAAAAATTAGGACACTTTTTTTGTGAGTTCTCAAATATTTTCCTCTTCTATTTCATTAAAACATTCTGACATGTAGGCTGAAACATGCACTTTCAACACCATCAGCAGACTGCCAGTTAACTCCTTGGTGAACAGCAGTTTACTACAGTGTTCTAATGAGCAACTAGAGTGCTAACATTCTGAAACCATGCCAAACATGTGGCACATCTGACAGCCATCTTGATAGAATTGAAGTGGAAAACTGAAAGCATTTTTAAAGAGGATCCTGCAGTAAAGGAGGAGATTAGGGAGCTTCATAACAAATAAGTCTCCCATGATTTCCATCAGAGAGTAAAAAGACCAAATGTAGCACAAATATCACTCAAATGTAGCCCAAGTATAGCCCAATGTCAGAAGTGTGCACAATACCCATACATAATGGGCTTATATAAAAGTGCACGAAAGGGTTAACTCCTACTAACCATTCAGCAATGGAGTGACAAAAAAAAAATGAAAGATATGTTTTTATTTGCTGCCATCCGCATTCTCAGAGGGTGTAAAGTTGAAAATGTTGCCATTAATGGTTGCTTTGTGTGAGAGTGGTGTGCCATTCTGGTGCTTAGTTTTTACATTTCCTGACAGTATTGTATCTATCTGATAAGACCAATGTGAATTACATTTAATGTTTGCAAGTACTGACAAAAGCTTCTCATTCATGTAGAGAAATACACTTTCAAACATGGATAATGGTTGGTAGTGCAGGCCTTGTGTGTGCACTTTCACTTGTAGCTTGTTTTGCAACGTAAAAGTCTTAAATCCAACTTTCAGTATGCCCAAGTTACAAGTGAGAGATACTGTAGGTGTGCTATAAAGCATGCTGGTTTGTGCTTAAAGGATGAGTGATGTTCTTTTCAGTTCACAAAGGGGTCGATTGTGAGTTTGACAGTGCTACGGCGTGACTGCCCCGCACCTGCACCGCCAAACCTGCGTGAGAATCGCCTATCATATAATTACTTTTTTTGTCTTTGACAGGGGACTCCTTTGGCGTTTCTATGGCGGCGCCTATAAAATAGGCACTGCAGTGGGAACATCAAAAACAGTTGCAGCACGGCCTGCACTGAAAAGTTCATGCAGTGCTGGAACTTTCGTGCATGCACAGAGGGGGGCACATGTTATGCCCCCATGTGTTCATCCACATGGTGTGAGACACAAGGGGGATCTCTAGGGCTCCTTTTATTTCCTCTCTGCCAGCGTTTAATGGAGGAGAAATCGCATTAAAAGCCCTGGCAGGGAGGAAACTCGTAATATCCTTGGCGGGACCACAGCAGTTCAGCTAAGCATATGGATGTCTCAGGACCGGCGTGCCCCCGTGAGGTGGTCGTAATATGGTGGCGGTAATACCACAACCACTGCCCCAGCATGAGTCTGGCAGCCTGAGTCCCGCCAGAATCCTAATTGGCCCTCTTGTTACTTGTGCACATGCATGCCCCTATGCCAATTTTATATAGAATATGCCTTCCCCAAAGCAACTGATGTACATGTTCAGAAAAATATAAAGCCTCTGTTTTAGATATTGAGACAGCTACAGAAGCATGTATAGATTCAGTCACTCACCAGAAACTATTAATACATGCAGCAGACTCAAAGGTAGTTGCAGTCACACCTACGCAGCTCTGTATTGCCTAAAACAGGCACTGAAGTATTTCTGCAGCCACTTACATACATATTTGGACAGCCATAGAGGTATTATAGCAGGCAGTTACATACCAGAGCATTTACTTAAGCATCCCATGGCACTGGTGGTGCACTCCTACACTCTCTGAGATATGAATGCATGTACTGACACAACATTCTCAACCATGTACAGAAATAATCCTTCAAATATGGGTGATGGCTACTAGTGCAGACCCTGTATGTGCTCTCTCACTACAAGCTTCACTTGGCATGTATTAGGTCTTTCTCAAGTGTCAAATCAACTCAAACCCTCATGCACCCCATCACTGACCCTCTCAGACACTGATGCATCCACTTAGACATCCACTGAAACAGTCAAAGACTCACTTAGACAGTGATGCATCCACTCACACACCCAGTGAGACATGTATGCAGGTAGTCCTAACCCCACTCAGACACACACACACACACACACACAGTCACACACCCATTGAGACACTCACTCACTCAGTGACACACCCACTGAGGCACTCTTTCACTCACACACTCATTTTTAAAGATTATAGGTTAAAGGTAGGAAATAGTATTTAAAAACCCTTAGAAATTCACTGCAAAAATACAATGGTTACAACTGCGTCATATTTAGTCTCACATTTCAAATGTACAAAACAAGGTAAATTCAGCAGTTCTATTTACCTGGGCTAACTATTACTTATACCCCCACAATGCACTGCTTATGACCTCACATATTACATCACTTACATCACTCATGACATATATATATATACTTTTATGGCTAGTATCTTTTAGAATGACATAGGATGGACTCGGTTTTAGGGTTTTTGTGATAGGTCTTTATTGTACAATGTGGTTTTAAATAATTTTATCTTCAAGTAGGAATGGGTATAGTCTTGAGATTTTAGTCATTTGAATTACATTGGTTGAATCAAATTTTAAAACTAAATAGAGGGGAGGTTTTTCTTAAATATTTAATCTAATTGCCTATTTGCACAAGTGACCATTTAGCTCATGTTGCACAGAGTAGTATGTTTACAGTTGAGGCGTAATTTGCATATGCTATTTACCTATCCGTAGAAAGGGCGGATATTATATTGCACAATTTGCGATTTTTGCACATTCAATTGTTTTTAGAATTTTGCGACATTTGCACAAAGTGGATCGTAAGGTACAAACGGAAGTTTGGATCAGTAAAATAGAAAAACCGATTAGAAAAACCGATAAGAATGATCAATGATTACCAGAATCCATAGGATTACACATGAATATTAGAGGGCCGATTGATGAAGAATATATTTACCACATATATAGGTTTGGGCACTGGCCCAGAATCGTCTGACCGAAGCATTACCGAGCTATATCTGCTGAAGCTAGGGTTTATCAATATACTCAATTTTCACATTAAAAGAATTGCTGGCCATAATCTTAGATGCATCCTGAAAATTTGGAACAATAAAGTTTATTGAAAAAGAAAATTTATACAGCTATGAAGGGTTAGATGCAGGAAGGGATTTACAACCATAATTCATGTATATGGTTCAATATACAATTTATGTTGTTTGGTAGAGTAATTTCAGCATAAAAATAATGTGAAATACATTCGAAGGGAGCTTGATTAACTTTTACGAGTTTAGGCTATCTTGTGGTCATGCAAAGCTGCGATGCAACGCTTTCTACATAGCCTGTTGTCCACGTCAATGGGTGTGTGTATCACGTGGGTAATAACAGCAAAACACTATAAAACTAAAAATGGGAATGTGGCTCCGTTGTGTGAACAAGGCAGGGGATCCTGCCAAAACGCGTCATAGCCCGATAAAAATCATGGAATAAACATTGTGGACTTAATTTGGCTGGTGTCACCGTGTCTCTGTTCGGTGCGACGTAAGGAGGTGCCGATTTGTGTGGATATATATATATATATATATATATATATATTCACTGAAAAAACCATAGGTTTCAGGCACGTTATAGTTAGAAATTAGCATTTAAAAAACCTTAGAAATTCACTGAAAAAACCATAGGTTTCAGGGGCGTTATAGTTAGTTGGACATTTCACTCATACATAGTTAGTTCAGCTAACTATAACTCGCGCGCCCGCAATGCACTGCTGATGACGTCACATATTACATCACTCATGACATGGTCAGTGACATCACTCATGACATCACTGATGACATCTCAAATGACATCACTGATGACATCATCCTTGTGATAGAGTGGCAGACCTCCTCTCACCCTAATATAACCTTTGATTCACACACTCAAAAATACAAACTAACATTTTCAAAACAATGGACATACCAATACCAGTTACAACACACCTATTCAGTAATTCCAAGATCTACACACACATCCACTCATTCACCAACAGTCCCTATACAGTCACTCATACATGTACTCACTCATCATATGCACTCATACACCTATACATCCTGTTACACACTGCCACTCATCCATAGAGTTACTCACACACATATTCACAAATGCAAACAAAGTATCAAACATCCATTTACTTGCATATACAGTTATACACACACTACCACACTTCTACAGAAACTTACACATACTTACTCTCTTAAACAATCACTTATAGAAACACCTACTTATTTGTACAGGAACTCTTCCAATCTCTCACTCTCACATATACTCACTTATATACACCAATACTCACATATACTAGTTTAAAACATATGTAGTTACTCATAAAGACACTATTGAGACAGTCATTCACTCACTAACACACCCATACACATACTCATCCACCTATACAGTCCTGCACAAATGCTGTCTTCAACACATACAAACAGTGAGTCACTCATTCATACATCTATGCACTAAGTAATACCCCTCACCGAACCATACAGACACTCAGACACTCATACTGATACTCAAAAAACCAACTAATAACCCATATAGACACTCATGTAGCTACTCACCAACCCAGCAGCCACTTATACACAAAGTGAGAGACTGATACAGATATTTTCATATTTAAACATTACTCACTAACCCATGTATTCACTAAGATACACTTAGTCAGTTATACAATCAATTTTACGAAAAAAAATCATCCATTTAGACACTTATATACCCATTTATTCTTCCATCGACCTTGAGATATACATATATAAAACATATTTAATTTTCAGAAAAACACACACTCACTGGATGATGTCATCAGTGATGTCATCAGTGATGTCATCAGTTATGTCATTTGAGATGTCATCAGTGATGTCATGAGTGATGTCACTGACCATGTCATGAGTGATGTAATATGTGACGTCATCAGCAGTGCATTACGGGCGCGCGAGTTATAGTTAGCTGAACTAACTATAACGGGGAATTTCTATGGTTTTGTACGAGTGAAATGTCCAACTAACTATAATGCCCCTGAAACCTATGGTTTTTTCAGTGAATTTCTAAGGTTTTTCAAATGCTAATTTCTAACTATAACGTGCCTGAAACCTATGGTTTTTTCAGTGAATTTCTAAGGTTTTTAAATGCTAATTTCTAACTATAACGTGCCTGAAACCTATGGTTTTTTCAGTGAATATATATATATTTATTATACTATGTATACATGTGAAAATGTCTCGGTCCCCTGTTTGCCTCGGTGGCACGGAAAAAATGGGTGGAACTGATGTCAGCACGCTGACGAGGTCCTCTTATGGCTCCGATGACGTCATACGGTGTCGTGAGCGGAGCCGTGCTCGTTGACGTGGGAGAGCTAGGAAAGAATTTCTGTGGAATGCTGGTGCAGGGGATATTCACCTAAGTGTTCAGGCTAGTCCTTTGGGAGCAACTGTTTATGTTGCCACTCCAGAAACCGAAACCAGTGATCCGAGGGCAGAGGCCCTGCAGATGGCACACGAGGTGGGGTGCCCAGTCGTGTGCACCGGCGGGGCAGCGAAGTGACAAGCACCACAACCCACAAAGAAGGTAACGAGGGCACTGAATAACACAGGATCTTCTCTTTGTATCTGGCAGGAACAACGAAGTTAAAATGCCCTAGTACCAAAATGTAGAATTAGTGCTACAACGGTCTTCAAGAGGACCTGCGATGCAGCTTCTGCCTCCCGTACCCTGGAGGCGGCACATGGGTCACGTGGTACGGTCATACTGCGGTGGGACGCACACTCGTTGACCTCTCATGGCACTGCTCCACACTTCAGGGAGGACGCTTTCCATTAGCTATGTTTTCTGATGACATGTCGCGCCGGCCCCGTCCAACAACAGAACTCCTTTAGATCCAAACAGACTCTTCCACTCTCTCACCGGAAGTGAAACCAGCCCACGCGGACACTTTCACAATACAACAGCCGGGAATGCACTTTTCGGTAAAAAAAACACATTCCTTCCTCCTAATTAATCAAATAAACATCTCACTGAAGAACAGGGGCCAGCTTCGATCGGTAAACAGCCGTTACAACGACTTTTTTACTTTGCGATACCATGCGTTGTACATCACAAAGTCATTACTACGCATTTTTTTAGAACGCATGGTCATTTACCACGCATGCCTTTACAACGAATTTTGTTGTAAAGGTATGTATGGTAAATGACCATGCATTCTAAAAAACATGTAGACGATCCATGTCGTTGTAAGGAAACAGAGGCTGTTCCGTTTCCTCACAACGACGTGCACCGCCCCTCAGAGATGACGTGAAGCAGGAACCACGAGGAGAGAGGAACCATGAGGAGTGAGAGGTAAGGGGGATTGGGCATGGGGTGGGGGGTTTCTTTTCTAGGGTTTAGGGTAGTGCAGTGGAGTTTGGGTGGTGTAGGGGGTCGTGCTGGGGGTAGTGTTTTAGGGTTTAGGGTAGTGCAGTGGTGTTTGGGTAGTGTAGGGGGTCGTGCTGGGGGTAGTGTTTTATGGTTTAGGGTAGTGCAGTAGTGTAGGGGGTCGTGCTGGGGGTAGTGTTGTAGGGTTTAGGGTAGTGCAGTGGTGTATGTGTAGTGTAGGGGCGCGTGCTGGGGTAGTGTTTTAGGGTTTAGGGTAGTGCAGTGGTGTTTGAGTAGTGCAGTGGTGTTTGTGTAGTGTAGGGGGTCATGCTGGGGGTAGTGGTTTATGGTTTAGGGTAGTGCAGTGGTGTTTGTGTAGTGTAGGGGGTTGTGCTGGGGGTAGTGTTTTAGGGTTTATGTTAGTGCAGTGGTGTTTGGGTAGTGTAGGGGGTAGTGCTGGGGTAGGGTTTTAGGGTTTAGGGCAGTGCAGTGGTGTTGGTGTAGTGAAGGGGGTAATGCTGTTGGTAGTGTTTTAGGGTTTATGGTAGTGCAGTCGTGTTTGTGTAGTGTAGGGGGTCGTGTTTTAGGGTATAGGGTAGTGCAGTGGTGTTTGGGTAGTGTAGGGGGTCATGCTGGGGTTAGTGTTTTAGGGTTTAGGGTAGTGCAGTGGTGTTTGGGTAGTGTAGGGGGTCATGCTGGGGGTAGTGTTTTAGGGTTTAGGGTAGTGCAGTGGTGTTTGTGTAGTGTGGGAGGTCATGCTGGGGGTATATTTAGGGTTTAGTGTAGTGCAGTGGTGTTTGGGTAGTGTAGAGAGTCGTGCTGGGGGTAGTGTTTTAGGGTTTGGGTAGTGCAGTGGTGTTTGGGTAGTGTAGGGAGTCATGCTGGTGGTAGTGTTTTAGGGTTTAGGGTAGTGCAGTTATGTTTGGGTAGTGTAGGGTGTCGTGCTGGGGGTAGTGTTTTAGGGTTTAGGGTAGTGCAGTGGTGTTTGGGTAGTGTAGGGGGTAGTGCTGGGGTAGTGTTTTAGGGTTTAGGGCAGTGCCGTGGTGTTTGTGTAGTGAAGGGGGTCATGCTGTGGGTAGTGTTTTAGGGTTTAGGGTAGTGCAGTCATGTTTGTGTAGTGTAGGGGGTCGTGTTTTAGGGTATAGGGTAGTGCAGTGGTGTTTGGGTAGTGTAGGGGGTCATGCTGGGGTTAATGTTTTAGAGTTTAGGGTAGTGCAGTGGTGTTTGGGTAGTGTAGGGGGTCGTGCTGGGGGTAGTGTTTTAGGGTTTAGGGTAGTGCAGTGGTGTTTGTGTAGTGTGGGAGGTCATGCTGGGGGTATATTTAGGGTTTAGTGTAGTGCAGTGGTGTTTGGTAGTGTAGGGAGTCATGCTGGGGTAGTGTTTTAGGGTTTAGGTTAGTGCAGTGGTGTTTGGGTAGTGTAGGGAGTCGTGTTGGTTGTAGTATTTTAGGGTTTAGGGTAGTGCAGTTATGTTTGGGTAGTGTAGGGTGTCGTGCTGGGGGTAGTGTTTTAGGGTTTAGGGTAGTGCAGTGGTGTTTGGGTAGTGGAGGGGGTAGTGTTTTAGGGTTTAGGGTAGTGCGCCCAACCAGCCACAATATCCTTGGACAAAGGGGATCCTGACTCTTTGGAACGCTCCGTCAATTGAATAATTTGGGTCAAGGGCCCTACCACGTCCAAGACCTATCAATTCCTTTTTTGGGATCCCTCATATACTTGGAGAAAAAGGTACATAGTTTCTCATCAATTTCAGGCGTTTGTGCCATCTTCCCCTTCAGTGAGGGCCTGGGGCATTCTCCCCTCATCCTATTCCTGACCTCCCTTTCAAGGGGTTGATGGATTTTCCCCACCACATACTCTGCCACTTTGGCGTCAGGTGTCCACTCTGCCGACCTAGGATGGTAAATTTGGGTAGGCTCGAACATGTCCGAGTGGACCCCATCCCCAACGGGGGACTGAGAGGAGTCAATCAATCAATCAATCACGGCATTTATAGAGCGCGCTACTCACCCGGGAGGGTCTCAAGGCGCTGGGGGAGGGGGTAAGTTACTGCTCGAACAGCCAGGTCTTGAGCTGCTTCCTGAAGGAGAGATGGTCCTGGGTTCGCCGAAGGTGAGTGGGGAGGGAGTTCCAGGTCTTGGCTGCCAGGTAGGAGAAGGATCTTCCTCCGGCGGTGGTTCTGCGGATGCGTGGTACGGTGGCGAGGGCGTGGCTGGTTGATCGTAGCTGGCGGGTGGGCGTGTAGAAGGTCATGCGGTCGTTGAGGTACTTTGGGCCCAGGTCGTGGAGGGCCTTGTGTGCGTGGGTGAGGAGTCTGAACGTGATTCTCTTGCTGATGGGGAGCCAGTGCAGGTCTTTCAGGTGTCCGGTGATGTGGCTGTGTCGGGGGATGTCCAGGATGAGTCGTGCGGAGGCGTTCTGGATGCGCTGGAGTCTTTTTGGAAGTTTGGCTGTGGTTCCGGCGTAGAGGGTGTTCCCATAGTCCAGTCGGCTGGTGACGAGTGCCTGGGTGACGGTCTTCCTGGTTTCAGTGGGGATCCATCTGAAGATCTTGCGGAGCATGCGCAGGGTGTTGAAGCACGAGGATGAGACGGCGTTGACTTGTCTGGTCATCGATAGGGAGGAGTCCAGGATGAAGCCCAGGTTGCGTGCATGGTCCGTTGGCTTGGGCGCGGTGCCCAGGGCCGGGGGCCACCAGGAGTCGTCCCAGGCGGAGGGTGATGAGCCCAGGATGAGGACTTCCGTCTTGTCTGAGTTTAGTTTAAGGCGGCTGTTCCTCATCCAGTCGGCGACGTCTCTCATCCCGTCGTGTAGGTTGGCTCTGGCGGTGGTGGGGTCGTTGGTGAGGGAGAGGATCAGCTGGGTGTCGTCGGCGTAGGAGATGATGTTGAGGTTGTGTTGGCGTGCGATGGCTGCGAGGGGGCTCATGTAGACGTTGAAGAGGGTTGGACTGAGTGAAGATCCTTGTGGAACGCCGCAGATGACTTCGGTGGCCTCGGATCTGAACGGGGGAGGCGGACTCTCTGGGTTCTTCCGGCGAGGAACGAGATGATCCATTCCAGTGCTTTCTCTCGGATTCCGATGTTGCTGAGGCGCTTCACTAGGGTGCGGTGGCAGACGGTGTCGAACGCCGCGGAGAGGTCCAAGAGGATGAGGGCTGCTGTTTCCCCGTTGTCGGTTAGGGTTCTGATGTCGTCGGTGGCTGCGATAAGGGCGGTCTCGGTGCTGTGGTTGGCCCGAAACCCGGACTGCGAGGGGTCGAGGGATCCATTCGTCTCGAGGAAGGCGGCAAGCTGTCCGTTGACGGTCTTCTCGATGACTTTGGCCGGAAACGGAAGGAGCGAGATGGGACGGTAGTTCTTGAGGTCGGTGGGGTCCGCCGTTGGTTTCTTCAGGAGGGCGGTAAGCTCGGCGTGCTTCCAGCTCTCCGGGAAGGTGGCAGTGTGGAAGGAGGAGTTGATGATGTCCCGGAGATGGGGTGCGATGGTGGCGTCGGCTTTGTTGAAGACGTGGTGTGGGCAGGGGTCGGTTGGTGATCCGGAGTGGATGGAGTTCATTGTGCGGGTGGTGTCTTCGGTGCTGATCGGGGTCCAGTTGCAGAGGGTGGTGGTGGCGGGCGTTGGTTCGGCGGTAGGGTGCGTGGTTTGTGCGTCGAAGCTGTTATGTATGTCGGTGATCTTGCGGTGGAAGAACGTGGCGAGTGAGTTGCAGAGGTCTTGCGAGGGGGTGATGTCGTTGTTTCCGGCGCTGGGGTTGGAGAACTCTTTGACGATGCTGAAAAGTTCCTTGCTGTCGTGGGCGTTGTTGTCCAGTCGTTCTTTGAGTGCCGACTTCTTGGTGGCACGGATCAGCTGGTGGTGTTTGCGGGTGGCGTGCTTGAGGGCGGTCCTGTTGTCTGTGGTCTGGTCGAGTCGCCAGGTTCTCTCGAGAGTGCGGCAGTTCTTCTTGGATTCCTTGAGTTCGTTGGTGAACCAAGGGGTTTTCTTGCTTCCGGGTCTGCTGGGAGGGTTTTTTAGTGGTGCGAGGTCGTCGGCGCAGGCGGTCAGCCACTTGGCGAGGTCGCTGGCTGCTTTGTTTGGGTCCGTTGTGTTGGTGGGTGTGTTCTGGCTGAGGGAGGCGGTGAGCTGCTCGGCGGTGATCTTGCTCCAGCTCCGGCGGGGAGCCTGTTGCGGGTGGTGGTGGGTCGCAGTCTTTCTGAAGCTGAAGTGGACACAGCTGTGGTCGGTCCAGTGTAGTCCGGTGGCGTGGCTGAAGGAGATGTGCTTGCTGGAAGAGAAGACGGGGTCAAGCGTGTGGCCGGCGTAGTGGGTGGGCGTGTTCACCAGTTGCTTGAGTCCGAGGTTGGCGAGGTTGTCCAGCAGGGCGGTGGTGTTTCTGTCGTTGTTGTTCTCCAGGTGGAAGTTGAGGTCCCCTAGGAGGATGTAGTCGGCTGAGGGCATGGCGTGCGGGCTGATGAAGTCTGCGATGTCTTCGCTGAATAGTGTGCGTGGTCCCGGGGGTCTGTACATGAGGGTGCCTCGGAGGGTGGTCTTGGGGTCAGTGTGTATCTGGAAGTGTAGGTGTTCGGCGGCGGTGAAGGTCTCGTCGGAGTTAGTCGAGATGCGGATGGTGTTCTTGTGTATGATGGCGATGCCTCCTCCCGTCTGGTTGACGCGGTCCCTCCGGGTGATCTTGTATCCGTCTGGGATGGCTATGGCGATGTCGGGCGCTGAGGAGGCGTTCATCCAGGTTTCGGTGAGGAAGGCGATGTCCGGTGCTGTTGCGTCGAGCAGATCCCAGAGTTCCACGGCGTGCCTGTGGACGGAGCGGGTGTTCAACAGGATGCATTTCAGGTGGTTGCTGCTGGTGCTCGACTTGGCGGAGGTGGTGCACGTCCGGGGGCAGGTGAATCGGCAGGTTTGGTAGGTGAAGGGTCCGTGGGTGCGTCTCGGTGAGGCTCGGTAGCAGGCAGGGTTCCGGCCGGCATTGAGTGCGGTGAGGGTGGCGGCGTCGTAGGTCCGTCGAGTAGTGTTGCATCGGTGGGAGCCAGGGGTTCTGGCGCTGGGCGCGGTCCAGTCGCGGACGGGCGCAGACGGGCTTGCCTTAGGCGCGCCTTCGGCGCGCCAGCGGCGCGCCCACTGCGCACGGCCGCGCAGCGGCCGCCATTTATGGGGAGGTGGGAGGGAGGAGCAGCTGGGAGGGCGGGAGGCAGGGGCAGCGAATGGGCAGTCAGGGGGCGGGGCCGCAGGGGACGCAGCGACGGGAAAGGCGAGAGGCAGCGGGGGCACAAAAGTACAAGGGGAGAGAAAACAGACAAAAATACGGGCACAACGCAAATGGGGCAGCGAGGGGCACAGAAAGGAAATGGGGGAAAACAGACAAAATCACAGTCACAACGCAAATGGGGCAGCGAGGGGCACAGAAAGGAAATGGGGGGAAAACAGACAAAATCACAGTCACAACGCAAATGGGGCAGCGAGGGGCACAGAAAGGAAATGGGGGGAAAACAGACAAAATCACAGTCACAACGCAGATGGGGCAGCGAGGGGCACAGAAAGGAAATGTGGGGAAAACAGACAAAATCACAGTCACAACGCAATTGGGGCAGCGAGGGGCACAGAAAGGAAATGGGGGGAAAACAGACAAAATCACAGTCACAACGCAAATGGGGCAGCGAGGGGCACAGAAAGGAAATGGGGGGAAAACAGACAAAATCACAGTCACAACGCAGATGGGGCAGCGAGGGGCACAGAAAGGAAATGGGGGGAAACAGACAAAATCACAGTCACAACGCAATTGGGGCAGCGAGGGGCACAGAAGGAAAAAAGGGGAGATAGCAAGAAATGCGGGCACCGGGGCCGCAGCTGAGGGGCGATCTTACCTGCAGAAGCAGCGGGCAGACAACACAGGCGGAGCTGTGTGGTGGGGGAGCGACCTACCTGGCAAGGTCAAGGGTCACTCTCCTCACCGCGCTGCGGCCGCCATTTATGGGGAGGTGGGAGGGAGGAGCAGCTGGGAGGCGGGAGGCAGGGGCAGCGAATGGGCAGTCAGGGGGCGGGGCCGCAGGGACGCAGCGGCGGGAAAGGCGAGAGGCAGCGGGGGCACAAAAGTACAAGGGGAGAGAAAACAGACAAAAAATACGGGCACAACGCAAATGGGGCAGCGAGGGGCACAGAAAGGAAATGGGGGGAAAACAGACAAAATCACAGTCACAACGCAAATGGGGCAGCGAGGGGCACAGAAAGGAAATGGGGGAAAACAGACAAAATCACAGTCACAACGCAAATGGGGCAGCGAGGGGCACAGAAAGGAAATGGGGGGAAAACAGACAAAATCACAGTCACAACGCAAATGGGGCAGCGAGGGGCACAGAAAGGAAATGGGGGGAAAACAGACAAAATCACAGTCACAACGCAGATGGGGCAGCGAGGGGCACAGAAAGGAAATGGGGGGAAAACAGACAAAATCACAGTCACAACGCAATTGGGGCAGCGAGGGGCACAGAAAGGAAATGGGGGGAAAACAGACAAAATCACAGTCACAACGCAAATGGGGCAGCGAGGGGCACAGAAAGGAAATGGGGGGAAAACAGACAAAATCACAGTCACAACGCAGATGGGGCAGCGAGGGGCACAGAAAGGAAATGGGGGGAAAACAGACAAAATCACAGTCACAACGCAATTGGGGCAGCGAGGGGCACAGAAGGAAAAAAGGGGAGATAGCAAGAAATGCGGGCACCGGGGCCGCAGCTGAGGGGCGATCTTACCTGCAGAAGCAGCGGGCAGACAGCACAGGCGGAGCTGTGTGGTGGGGGAGCGACCACAGAGTGGGACTCTGGACGCCAGGGACGCCCCGAGTCCTTATCCTCATTGGAGGAGAAATCGTCCTCCGATACACCCTCTCCATCTAAGGGAAACCCACCGTCGGGGTCTACAATAGTGGTGACAGTGTCTCAATTTTCTCCGGGTCCCTCCTCCTCCCAGCAGGGTGCATGTTTTAGCGTTTGCGCACTCTTGAGGAAGGTCTCCGTAAGTTTATCAAATCCTTCCAAGTGCCCCGCGTTATGCTTAACGGCCCTTTTATTCCCCATCTGGGAGCTACTTGGACCCGCCACCACCAGATCTGGGTCACTGAACACCCCAGGGATGCTTTTTGCCAGCTTATCAACCTGATCCCTAAGAGGAGCCAGCGCCCTAGAAATAGCCAGAGAGAGGGCTTGGTCCACTGCTGGAGGGAGAAGTTGGGGGGCCATTCCTCTTCCTGGTAGGAGGAGTAAAAATGGTCTTCTGGAGAAGACATGATAGCAGAGGGTGTGAGCACAGAACAAATGCCCTTAAAATCCTTAAGACAGCCCCCTCGCCGGTGCTCCAACAGCTGGGCTTTCCCCGAAGCTGTTATAAGAATAGAATGAGGCGCAATACCAATTACCACCACCAGGTGGCGCTGGTCACTAACGTGGCCGTGTGGGGAAATCACCGCGTAGCGGTGTCAAAATTAAGCGAGGGTTGGTCGGGAATCAAGCGGACACTAAAGGAGTGACCAGATTCCCAAACGCGCGTAAAGACCAGCGGGAGCGCTCGACGGAGCTGCCTCGCTCGGACCAGACGCGCCTGACAGGATCTCACTGCGCGCAGAGCACACAGCGGGAGAAACTGCGAGGGGGAGAACGCGCTCGGGCAAGAGCTTGCTGCGCAGGGAATATGAAACAATATCAAGGCAATAATGCTAATAACGTGCACAAGAAACCGCTATACAAACAGCAACAACGTCAGATTAAGCCAAGAATGTAAGGAATGCACTTAACTGACGAGCAGTGAAGAAAGAGGAAGCGGAAGGGACGTCACGATATTATATACGATGGACTGTGATATGATTGGACTATAGTTGCCTTGGAGACTACCCCCTAATGGTTCATGGGTTGTGTAGTCTTTTGTTTAATGATTGTTGTGTTACGTTTTCTTTGAACTGCTATGCAAATAAAGTGAGGAAAGATATGCATAATCCTCGCCTCCGTCCTGCCATAGAATTCATTAAACTTTATTTGATCTGATTTAGAAACATAGATCATAAAAGTGTACATAAAAACAGTAAATCCTCTTTCCTAATACAATACAGTGAGAATTAATTAAAACCAGTAGGTAAAAACGTGTGTTACAAAGCCCGGTTCAGAGCAACTTCAGGTTAACAGAATCGTAAAGTTCAATGTTTCGCAAGATCAATCTCATGTACTTCGTGCAAAATGCGCAATAAGGGGTCCAAGTAAGATGTAACGCTCCAGTACCTGACCAGTTTGCACTATATAAAACTGCTGAAGAACTAAAAATAAAAAGTGTTTTGCACACTTCTGTCATTGGGCTATATGTGGGCTACATCTAGGTGATATTTGTGCTACATTTGGGCTCTTTTTTCTCTGGTGGCCATCTTGGGAGACTTATTTGTTATGAAGTTTCCTAATTTCGTGATTTACTGCAGTCTCCTCAGTAGGAAATGCTTTCAGTTTTTTACTTTGATTCCATCAAGAAGGAATTCAGATGTGTCACACATTTGCCATAAATTCAGAATGTTAGCACTCTAGTTGTTCATTAGATCACTGTAGTAAATCTACTGCTCACCAGGGAGTTAACTTGAAGTCTACTGCTGGTATTGAAAGTGATTGTTTCAGTCTGCATGTCAGAATTTTCTAATGAAATAGAAGAGGATTTGAGATCTCACTTAAAACATGCCCTACATTTTCTTTCTGCAGCACTAACCATAATTTCTATGGCAAAATGAACCCCCTCATTTTGTTCCTTTTTAAATTAAATGTTTAAGTGTTACCAGTTTATTCCAATCAAGATGGCTTCAGGTGTGCCATAATTTTGTCATAAGTAAGACTGTTAGTGCTCTAGTTGTTCTTTAGAACACTCTGGGAAGCTGCAGTAGAACACAAAGGCATCAACTGACAGGCTGCTCTTGTTGAAATATAACAGGAAGATATTTGAGATCTCACTTAAAACATGTCCTAACTTTTCTTTCTACAGCACTAACCATAATTTCTATGACAAAATGAACCCCCTCATTTTGTTCCTTTTTAAATTAAATGTTTTAAGAGTTACCAGTTTATTCCAATCAAGATGGCTTCAGGTGTGCCATAATTTTGTCATAAGTAAGACTGTTAGCGCTCTTGTTGTTCTTTAGAACACTCTGGGAAGCTGCAGTAGAACACAAAGGCATCAACTGACAGGCTGCTCCTGTTGAAATATAACAGGAAGATATTTGAGATCACACTTGAAACATGTCCTAATTTTTCTTTCTACAGCACTAACCATAATATCTATGACAAAATGAACCCCATCATTTTGTTCCTTTTTAAAAGAAATGTTTTAAGTGTTACCAGTTTATTCCAATCAAGATGGCTTCAGGTGTGCCATACTTTTGTCATAAGTAAGACTGTTAGATCTCTAGTTGTTCTTTAGAACACTCTGGGAAGCTGCAGTAGAACACAAAGGCATCAACTGACAGGCTGCTCCTGTTGAAATATAACAGGAAGATATTTGAGATCACACTTGAAACGTCCTAATTTTTCTTTCTACAGCACTAACCATAATTTCTATGACAACATGAACCCCATCATTTTGTTCCTTTTTAAATTAAATGTTTTAAGTGTTACCAGTTTATTCCAATCAAGATGGCTTCAGGTGTGCCATACTTTTGTCATAAGTAAGGCTGTTAGTACTCTAGTTGTTCTTTAGAACACTCTGGGAAGCTGCAGTAGAACACAAAGGAATCAACTGACAGTCTCTGCCCTTGTTGGATGTACATGTTTTACTGAGAATGTCAGACTTCATTCTCACATGACTGAGAAAGATTATGTGAATTTACAGAAAATATGCTCTCATTTTAGCTTCTGGAGCACCTTCCAAAACTGTATGGGACAAGCATGTGAACATAGTTTTCTCTCAAACATGATTCATGATATCCCAGCAGAAGGTTTTTCACAGGGTAAAATCACCTTAGAACACACCACAATTCCTGAAATTAGTATGGTACCATCAACAAATGAATTCTAATGTAACTAAAGTCTGTTATCACCCTTTATAGTTCTCCTTTTGGTAACCCTCAAAATCTTCGATTCACTACAATGCATTTCAATGGGGTACTATCATTTATATTGGTCCCAAGATGGCTGCCAGCAATTCCAGGATGAAGTGCTGACAGCCAATCAGATCTCACGATGACATGTGTGGTTAGGCTCCGCCCAGATATATATGTGTTTTCTTTTTCAAATTTCTCAGGAACTACTGAACGGATTTACACCATTTAACCAAAAGGCACGACTCTGAACCAAGGGCTACCTTTTTGCCAAATTTGGTGTAATTCCGTTCAGCAGTTCGGGCTGTAGCTGCGACTAACTGTTCCTATGGAAAATTGCATGGGGAAAACACGTTTTGGGACCCCCCTTTTTTCTCGGCCCCCACTTGACGAATCACCCCGAGACTTTCAGGATAGGAGCGGACCGGAGCGCCCCACGAGTTTTGAAAGGTTCGCGAAGATTCATCAACCGGCGCCAAAGTTATTGGAAATAGAATGTTGTGAATTTCCTATGGAAAATAGGTCCTAACTATAACTACCTACTGGCGACCGCCAGTAGGTAATATATGTATATGGTCAGAGGATTTAATGTTCATTACTCTGGACATTGAATCCTTATACACAAGTATTGAACATTCTACGGGACTGAAAGCAATCAAATATTTTTTAGATTCAAGATCAATTGAATTTTACCAGCATAATAAGATGCTTTTAAGTCTAATATCATGGTGTTTAAATAATAACTTTTTTCTATTTGGCAATGACGTTTTTTTACAGAGAAGAGGAGTGGCTATGGGGGCTTGCTTCTCCCCCAGCTATGCATGTTTACATGTTGGCTGGTGGGAGGAGCAGGTCCTCAAAAAGATGTTTGCCGCCGTTTTTAATTATCATGTTTTGCACTGGCTAAGATACATCGATGATGTTTTTATTGTGTGGCGAGGCAATGAATTGAGTGCATGTAACTTTATTGAACAGATCAATAACAATAACGTTAATCTCAAGTTCACTTCCAATATGAGTAAAAACTGCATTGAGTTCCTCGACGTGAAGGTCTATCAAAATCAAGGGGAAATTTTCACTACTCTGTTTAGGAAGGAGACGGCTGGCAATTTGACTCTCCATGCTGACAGTGCGCATCCTAGGCACTTGATTCATAATATTCCATATGGGGAATTTTTACGTCTTAAAAGGATTTGCAGTAGTAAAGAGGATTTGGAAAGATGCACTGAGGAGGCCTTGCAGAGATTCAGACAGAGGGGCTATAGTGAAAGTATCCTGAAAGGAGCATTAGATAAAACTAATGAACGAACAAGAGAATCACTACTCAGTGATACTGTGATAATATCTGAAGAGGATAGTGATATCCCCCGCTTAGTCACTACTTTCAGCAAACAAGAAAGAAAGATTAGGACCATCATTAAATGCAATTGGCCAATAGTTTTGACTGATGGAGTATTGTCACCCCGGTTGCCACTTCAACCTATTGTGACGTATAGGAAGGGTGTTTCTATGTGCACACAAATTGGAAAGTCCTGTCCTGAATTAATAGGGGCTAAAACATGGTTACAACCCAAACCAGGTTTTACCAAGTGTTCTACGTGTAGAGCATGTAAATTTGGTAGAAATACTACTCATTATTTGTCACCTTTTAACCCAGACAAAATTGCTATTCGGGGAACTTACACATGCAGGACGGAGTATGCTGTATATGTTCTGACATGCACCTGCGGACTGAGATATGTCGGCAGTACAAAGTTGCAGGTGCATGTCAGAATATTGCAGCATTTGCGGGCCATCGTGAACAATGATCCAGCTTATCCGGTGGCCCGCCATTTCAGACAAACGCACAATAACAATTTAAATTGTTTGAGTTACTTTGTAGTGGCAGCCATTCCCAAAACACGAAGAGGGGGTGATCGAGAAAAATCTCTCAGGCAATTGGAATCTAAATTAATTTTGGAGCTAGACAGCAAATTTCCATATGGTTTGAATAATACTGAAGACCTGCATAATTTCTTATAGATAGCAATTGGGACCATTTGTTTATGTATATGATTAAGATTACTGCTGTTTTTTAGTATAGGTAATGGTTGTGGGTTAAGAAAAATCTTCTCTCTTTTTTGTTAAATGTAATATGAATTCTGTATTTATCTATAAAAAGAGGGTTAAAATAAATAATAATAAATAATGATATTGTTGATGGCAGCTGCTGAACCTTGTGTCCGGATTTGGTTCGGTCGTAATTGGAAATTCCGGTTACGATTGAACCAATTCGGCCAGGGTCCGAATAAGATTTATTTATATTTAGTGTGGTATTTTTTTATGATATATGTGACGTAATTTGCATTTGCACTTTAATATGGGCTATTTTGCACATTAGGTAATATGTTGGTATACTTAGTATTTTTAATATTTCAATTGAAGGGCACTAGTGGGATTTTTCCCATTTCCAATTGCCAGCATGCATGTGGATATACAACTATGGGAGAACAAAAAGGGATTTATCCTATTTATGTTTTTATAAAGAATATTTTATGATAGAAGATGCTCCCAAATAGCAGTAGTTTACATGGATGTTAAAAACAGGCAGTGCAATTACATATTTGGCCAAGGAGTATCAATGATGGGAAAATTATGATAAATGTCAAAATTAAGTGATAAAGATATTTAATTAATTGAATTTTATTCTTTTATAGATGGATCTTTGACACTCGTGAATATTATGTTATGATTATGGCCATATTGATTATTGCACTTTGACAAACAAGAATAAGGAAAATAACAAAGGGGAAAAAACAGAGGAAAAAAACGCGAGAAAAAATGGATATTGTGCTCTATTGGGATAGGTGATAGAATTTTTTAGTATTTTTACTATGTTCATTGTATGTTTTGTCACGTGGTTTTGCACATTAAAATGAAGGCGTTCTAACCTCACGAGTATGTGATCAAGGGCAAGTGTTGCCCGAAACGCGTAATCCGAGGAAACATTAAATAATTTTGCCTCAATATCCAGTGGTTCGTGGTTCCTTTTTGGCGGAAGCAAGCGAGTGTGTGGAGTCGAGAGAGGACCGTCTGGTGGTTTATATATATATATATATATACATATATACATACATACATATAAATATATTCACAGAAAAAACCACAGGTTTCAGGGATGTTATAGTTAGTTGGATATTTCACTCGTACAAAACCAGAGAAATTCGGCCTTTATAGTTAGTTGAGCTAATTATAACTTGCGCCCCACAATGCATTGCTGATGACATCACATATTACATCACTCATGACATGGTTAGTGACATCACAGATGACATCCCTGATGATATCGCAAATAACATCACTTATGACATCACTGATGACATCATCCAGTGACTGTGTGTTTCTGTAAAGTTTAAATATGTTTTACATATAGTTAGCCAAGGTTTATTGAAGAATGAGTGGGTGTATGACTGTCTGAATGGATGATTTAGTAGGTGCGTAACTGACTGTATAAGTGACTGATTAAACGTGTCTTACTGAATGCATGGGTTAGTGACTAATCTGTGTGAATGTCTGTATCAGGGGGGGAGGGAGCACACTGCCTCTCATCCCAGCACAGTTCATGTATTGCATTTATTATGATGCATCGGGGCTAACTGAGTGCTGGAGTGTGAGACAGTGTGCGCCCACCCCCATCCTATTTGAAAAGGCTCCCTTGAGCTAACGAGCTCTGGTTGATGCACCTGCGCCCAGCGAGTGGTACTGAGACCTGAGAAGACTTTGGGCAGCATCTCCAGCACCCCCTAAAAAAGTGTTGCTCTCTACTGAAGAAGGACAATTATCCTGAAACACGTGTCTAGAGATACACAGCACTGGCTGCACCAACAAGGGTGAAAAACTAAAGCCTGACAACGAAGAAAGTGTTATCATGCACTGCATTTATTATGATGCATCGGGGCAAACTGAGTGCTGGAGTGTGAGACAGTGTGCGCCCACCCCCCTCCTATTTGAATGTCTGTATCAGTCTGTCTGTTGGTGTGTAAGCAGCTGCATGGGTTGGTGAGTGTCTATATGGGTTATTGATTGGTTGTCTGAGTATTTGTATGGGTGCCTGAGTGTCTGGGTGGGTGGGGTGTGTGTGACTCCCTGCATGGATGTGTGAGTGGGTGATTCACTGGGTGTATGGGTTCAAGAGTGTGTCTGCGAGGGGCTGTATGGGTGGGTGAGTGTGTGTATGACTGTGTTGGTGAGTGAATGAATGTCTCATTGGTACATGTGTGAGTAACTACATATTTGAAAGGCAGTATATGTGAGTGTTGGAGTATATAAATGACTATATGTGAGAGTGAGTGATTATGAGAGTAGCTGTGTGGATGAGTGTGTGCTTGTGTCAGTGATTGGATGAGAGTAAGTATGTGTTAGCATCTGTATGAATAAGTGAGGTGGTGTGTGTATAACTATATAGGTGAGTAAATGGGAGAGTGATTGATTCTTTGGGTGACTGACTAGGCGTGTGAGTAACTCTATGGATGAGTGGTGGTATGTGAGTGTCTGTATAGGTGTATGAGTGCATATGATAGAGCTGTATTGATGAGTGACTGCATGTATGAGTGACTGTATGGGTGAATGAGTGGATGTGTGTGTAGACCTAGGAATCAGTGAGTGGGTATGTAGTTACTGGTATTGGTGTGTCTATGGTTTCAAAAATGGCAGTCTGTATTTTAGAGTAGGTGTATTAAAGGTTATATTAGGGTGTGAGGAGGTGCATCAGATTATCACGTGGATGATGTCATCAGTGATGTCATTAGTGATGTCATTTGAGATGTCATCAGTGATGTCACTGACCATGTCATAAATGATGTAATATGTGACGTCATCAGCAGTGCATTATGGGGACGCGAGTTATAGTTAGCTCAACTAACTATAACGGCCACATTTTTTCAGTGAATTTCTAAGGTTTTTTAAATGCTAATTTCTAACTATAACGTCCCTAAAAACTGTGTTTTTTTCTGTGAATTTCTAAGGTTTTTTAAATGCTAATTTCTAACTATAACGTCCCTGAAACCTATGGTTTTTTCAGTGAATTTCAGAGGTTTTTTTAATACTAATTTCTAACTATAATGTCCCTGAAACCTATGTTTTTTTCAGGGAATTTCAAAGGTTTTTTAAATGCTAATTTCTAACTATAACGTCCCTGAAACCTATGTTTTTTTCAGAGAATTTCAAAGGTTTTTTAAATGCAAATTTCTAACTATAATGTCCAAAAAATACTTTTTCTTAATTTGTAAATTTTAATAAAAATAATGTGATGTTTTCTCTTTTCTAAAATATGAATTTACATTTTTATTAATATTATTTTTTTTTAAACTGGATTCACGTACCAATCATGTACCAATCTCGGTGGGTGCACGAATCTAATAATTTTGCCACCATATTGGTTAAGTCGTGTAAAATGTGCGTATGGTATGAGAAGGGTGCGCGGTTCTCGGCCCCGCGTAACGTCACATACGTATTCCCGGGAGTCGCGCCGGGTGCGCAAATCCATCGCAGAACTTTAAGTTTTAAAAGTATATGCATATAACTTTTATATGTATATTATACCAAGTGATTATTTAATCTAATTATAAATATCATTTTTTTGTAATTGTAATAAAGATATATTATTGGTAAATATATTTTCCGGAAATCGCATCGGGTGCACGCTGGTTGCGCGCCGGGTGCGCAAATCCCATCTGACTTCAAAAAAAACAATTTCATTGGTTAAGAACCTTTTGATTCTAGTACTTGAAGGACCCCACCCATTTTTTCATTCCTTCAAGAGCATCTCAGCAGACACACCTGTTGTCTTCTGCTCCTCTTGTCTGCCTTTTTTGGGTGTTTTTTTTAACTCATCTCAAAATGGCAGCTGGCGATGCACCTCAGCAGGTTCCACCTGAAGAGGAAGAAGACCTGGAGGAACCCATCAAGAAAAGATACGAAAGTATCGTGTGGGCATTTTTCTCCATTCCACCTGGGGAGAAAAAGGTGAATGCCCGAAAAGTCACCTGCACTATTTGTGAGAAAGTCCTCTCACGAGGTTTGGAAAATAAATATTCCTGCGGGACGTCATCGATGTTGAAACATCTTCAGACCATACACCCTCGACGTCTTGCTAGAGAACAGCTTCGATGGCAACAAGAAAGGCAGGCAACTGACGACTACGCTGGTGGCCCTAGCACGTCATCTGCTTCAACATCATCTGGCACACCCAACATCATCCCTGACTTCGCTAGAGTGGAGCAGCATTGTGTCAAATGTAAAAAAATCCTATGTTTTTGTGAGCAATCACTGGATGCCATCCTGGTTGCTATTAGGAACCACCAGTGTTAATTTTTTTTATCTATGCAATGAGTTCATAATTGCATAATTTTTGAACATGTTCACTGTTGGTTCTGTTTTTTTCTTATTTTCTTGAAAAAAAAAACACCCAAAAAATTCAAAAAGAGTTAATAAAATACAAGAAAATATAAAACAAAAAAGAAGAAAAAAATGGTTCTGTTTAGAACTGCCTAATTGGTTAAAAATAGAAAAACTTATATGTGTTCTATGAATGACTGCAAGGGTAATGTCTGAGTCATTGTATGAGTGATTAAGTACTTTCTCGGTGACTGAATGAGTGCAGCAGTATTGCCTGAGTCATTGGATGAGTGCATGGATAGTGTTTGAGGGAATGAATGAGTGCAGCAGTAGTCACTGAGTGATTGCATGAGTGCATGGGTAGTGCCTGGCTTATTGCATGAGTCCATGGATAGTGCCTGGATGACTGAAGGAGTGCAAGGGTAGTGCCTGGGTTATTCCATGAGTGCATAGATAGTGTCTGGGTGATTGCATGACTGCAAGATTAGTGCCCGAGTTATTGAAGGAGTGCATGGGTAATGCCTGTGTGATTGCATGAGTGCAGGGGTAATGTCTGGGTGATTGAAGCAGTGCATGGGTAATGCCTCGGTGCATGGAAGAGTGCATGGGTAGTGTCTGGGTGAATATAGCACTGCATGGGTAGTTCCTGGGTGATTGGAGGAGTGCATGAGTAGTACCTGGATTATTGCATAAGTGCTGCAGTAGTGCCTGGATGATTGGAATACTGCATGGGTAGTACTTGGGTGACTGCATGAGTGCCGCAGAAGTGCGTGACTGCATGGGCACTGCCTGAGTGATTGAAGGAGTGCATGGTAAATGCCTGGGTGATTGCATGAGTCCAGGGGTAATGTCTGGGTGATTGAAGGAGTGCATGGGTAATACCTGGGTGCACGGAAGAGTGCATGGGTAGTGCCTGGGTACATGTAGGACTGCATAGGTAGTTCTTGGGTGATTGGAGGAGTGCATGAGAAGTACCAGGGTGATTGCATGAGTGCAGGAGTAGTGCCTGGATGATTGGAAGACTGCATGGATAGTGCTTGGGTGATTGCATGAGTGCTGCAGAAGGTCCTGAGTGCATTTATGACTGCTTGGGCACTGCCTAAGTGATTGAAGGAGTGCATGGGTAATGCCTGGGTGATTGCATGAATGTAGGGGTAATGTCTGGATGAATGGAGGAGCGCATGGGTAGTGCCTGAGTGATTAGACGTGTGCATAGGTAGTGCCTGGGTGATTTTATAAGTGCATGGGTAGTGCCTGGATGACTGGAGGAGTGCAAGGGTAGTGCCTGGGGTATTCCTTGAGTGCATAGGTAGTGCCTGGGTGATTGTATGACTGCAGGAATAGTGCCTGAGTGATTGAAGGAGTGCATGGGCAATGCCTGTGTGATTGCATGAGTGCAGGGATAATTTCTGGGTGATTGAAGGAGTGCATGGGTAATGCCTGGGTGCATGGAAGAATGCATGAGTAGTGCCTGGGTGCACATAGGACTGCATGGGTAGTTCTTGGGTGATTGGAGGAGTGCATGAGTAGTACCAGGCTGATTGCATGAGTACAGGAGTAGTGACTGGATTATTGAAAGACTGCATGGGTAGTGCTTGGGTGATTGCATGAGTGCTTCAGAGGTGGCTGAGTGCTTGTATGACTGCATGGGTAGTGCCTGAGTGATTGCATGAGTGCATGGGTAGTGCCTGGGTTATTGCATGAATGCAGGGGTAATGTCTGGATGAATGGAGGAGTGCATGGGTAGTGCCTGAGTGATTAGACAAGTGCATTGGTACTGTCTGGGTGATTTGATAAGTGCATGGGTAGTGGCTGGGTGATTGGAGGAGTGCATGGATAGTGCCTGAATGACTGGAGGAGTGCAAGGGTAGTGCCTGGGTTATTCCATGAGTGCATAGATAGTGTCTGGGTGATTGCATGACTGTAAGAGTAGTGCCTGAGTGATTGTAGGAGTGCATGGGTAATGTCTGGGTGATTGCATGAGTCCAGGGGTAATGTCTGGGTGATTGAAGGAGTGCATGGGTAATGCCTCGGTACATGGAAGAGTGCATGGGTAGTGCCTGGGTGCATGTAGGACTGCATAGGTAGTTCTTGGGTGATTGGAGGAGTGCATCAGTAGTACCAGGGTGATTGCATGAGTGCAGGAGTAGTGCCTGGATGATTGGAAGACTGTATGGGTAGTGCTTTGGTGATTGCATGAGTGCTGCAGAAGGTCGTGAGTGCATGTATGACTGCATGGGCACTGCCTGAGTGATTGAAGGACTGCATGGGTAATGCCTGGGTGATTGCATGAATGCAGGGGTAATGTCTGGATGAATAGAGGAGTGCATGGGTAGTGCCTGAGTGATTATACGAGTGCATAGGTACTGTCTGGGTGATTTTATAAGTGCATGGGTAGTGTCTGGGTGATTGGAGGAGTGCATGGATAGTGCCTGGATGAATGAAGGAGTGCAAGGTTAGTGCCAGGGTGATTCCATGAGTGCATAGGTAGTGCCTGGGTGATTGCATGACTGCAGGGGTAGTGTCTGAGTGATTGAAAGAGTGCATGGGTAATGCCTGTGTGATTGCATGAGTGCAGGGGTAATGTCTGGGTGATTGAAGGAGTGCATGGGTAATGCCTGGGTGCATGCAAGAATGCATGGGTAGTGCCCGGTGCATGTAGGACTGTATGGGTAGTTCCTGTGTGATTGGAGGAGTGCATGAGTAGTATCTGGGTGAATGCATGTGTGCAGGAGTAGTACCTGGATGATTGGAAGACTGCATGGGTAGTGCTTGGGTGATTGCATGAGTGCTGCAGAAGTGCCTGAGCGCATGTATGACCGCATTTGCACTGCCTGAGTGATTGAAGGAGTGCATGGGTAATGCATGGGTGATTACATGAATGCAGGGGTAATGTCTGGATGAATGGAGGAGTGCATTTGCACTGCCTGAGTGATTGAAGGAGTGCATGGTTAGTGCCTGGGTTACTCCATGAGTGCATAGGTAGTGCATGGGTGATTGCATGACTGCAGGGGTAGTGCCTGAGTGATTGATAGAGTGCATGGGTAATGCCTGTGTGACTGCATGAGTGCAGGGGTAATGTCAGCGTCATTGCAGGAGTGCATGTGTAATGCCTAACTGATTGCATGATTGCAGGGGTAATGTCTGTGGCATTGCAGGAGTGCATGGCTAATACCTAAGTGATTGTACGAGTGCAGGAGTAATGTCTGGGGGATTAGAGGAATGCATAGTTAATGCCTCTGTAATTGCATGAGTGTAGGGGTAATGTCTTGCTGATTGCAAGAGTGTAGGGGTACGGCCTGGGTGATTGGAGGAGTGCATAGGTAGTGCCTGAGTGAATTTAAAACTTGAAGGGTACTGGTTGGGTGATTGGAGGAATACAGGAGTAGTACCAGGGTGATTGGAGGACTGTATAAAAAGAGCTTGGGTGATTTTATAAGTGTGTGTGTACTGCCTGAATGAATAGAGCATTGTATAGATACTGCCTGGATGCTTGAAAGAGTGCAAGGGTAGTGTCTGGTGATTGCATCAGTGCAGGGATAATGTTTAGGGGATTGGAGAAGTGTATAGGTACTACCTGGGTGATTGGAAGAGTGTACAGATAATGTCTAGCTTATTGCATGAGTGTACAGACAGTACCTGGGTGATTGGAAGAGTACATAGGTAGTGTCTGGGCGATATTACAACTGTATGGTTACAGGCTAGGTGATTGGAGAAATGCATGGATAGTGCATGGGTGAAGGCAGGAGTGTGGGAATAGTGCCTAATTGTATAGATCAGTGCATGGGTAGTGTTTGAAAAAATAGATGAGTGCAATTAAAGTGACTGTAAACATTACTTCATATTAATATGCTTATTACATTATTTCATCTTACCTTCTTTATTAAAGTAGATACCAAACTCATTGAAACTATTTTACGGTAGTTTTGTTGTCAACTAAATTTAAAATCTTTTCAAGCTTTAGTATTACTTTCTGTAATAAAAAAGAAGAAACCTGTTATTACATATAATATCATAGTTTTAAGAACACAACATAATTTTAGAATTGCATAACATATTCAGTTTCCTTTTTTGCTGTTTTCAGATTCTACTGAATTTCACCATACATAGTGATTTCAATGTAGATCATCATATAACAGCGGGGGAAAAAATATTATCAATGAGATTGTAAAAAACAAAAAATCTGCGTTGAAAATATTTACAACAAGTTCTACTCTCTGTTTACCTATCTACAGTTTCTAAATTACATTCTTCAACTACATTAAATCATTTATTTCTCTGAAGTACATTTCTGAAATATACACTCTCATTTACATCGCGTATAATGTAAAGATCAAATATATAAACTATTTCTTTCAAACACAATTTTGCAAATGCAATAACAATTAGCACAAACAATAATCCACACAGTAATTCTTCACATCTTCCCAATAGGCCGAATAAGGTTTCCAAATCCATTTGTATTGAAAATATCCAAAATAAACTCATTAATTCGTGTTCACATCTTCCCAATAGGCCGAATGATGTTTTCAAAACTTTGGCGTCAAAAATATCAGATATGAATCTGGTAATTCGAAAGGCAACCTACATTTGAATTGCAAATGGGCATCATTGCAATGTGTCCATCCTTTATTGCACTTTAAATACACAGTATAGTGTCCAGATGTTGTAGTAGGTCCATCATGGAAAATAATACCCACAGCTATAAAAGTTCTACCTGAAATTGATAGTTGACTTGCCACAACATTTTTAATTTTGGTTTCCAATTTTCTTCCATTTGCTCTACAACGTTGTACCATTAAAATGACATATTTCCCAAATCTTTCTATATATAACGTTGACAACATTAACAATGAGAGCATTTCATATCTTGATTAGCTGTTTTTACTAATTTATTAAAAGACACTGATTTGCAATCTGGTATTGTCAAGTATATGAATAGTTCAGTGTCTATTTCAGTGGTAGAAGAAAATGAACACTCTTCACATTTATGATCCCATCTGTAACTTAGTCCAAACAAATTTTCAATTTCTATTCCTTCATCTACCAAAACTGCAAGCATAAACATAAGAAATTCTTGTGCATCATGTTGTATATTCAGTGTAAATTGCGAAGAACCAGTACATATATCCAAAAGATGCTGAATGCCAGAAGCAGTATGGATTTTAGTTCTATCAGTTACCATCTTTTGAAAAATATAATGTAATAAAGAACAGAATCTTTTTCCTTGATTTTCCATAATTTCATGATGAAGATCTTCTAGATAAAAGACAACATTCACAATTACATTAGCATAGCAGTTGATACCTGAACTATTTTCTAACTGGTATGCTACAATATCATCAACAGTGTTCATTTTCATTTTCTTTGCAGCTTCATCATTATCTTGAATTGTTTTCTTTTTTGAATCTCACTAGAATGTTTGTCATATTTCTGCTTTGGACATACTACACGTTTCTCATATATGGGATATTCACCTAAGTTAGGAGCATAAAGTCTTCTTAACCGATTATACTCTCTTACACAATTTGCATCAGCACTAATCTTTTTCTCATCAAAATCAATCAAATACAAACCAGATAATGTTCTTACTCGAGACAATTCAACGTATGCCATGCCCTCTTTAAACACTGTACTTCCAATATTTACCAAAGCACTGTCTACACTTAAACCTTGAGATTTATGAATGGTCACTGCATATGCTAAAGGAAGAGGAAACTGTTTTCTACGAACACAAGTCTTTTACAAGCAAAAAACGAACAGCGCAGCGTCCAATCTGGTTTACCTCTACAATCAAATTTAATCTTCAAAAATTTAATTCCATCTCTGTTCTGATAATTAACAAAATCAACAACTTTTTCCATTGCTCCATTTACTAAACCTTTTTCTACATCCAAATTACGCCGTCAAATTACCCGACAGTTTTCACATACATATAAGGGGGCATATTATCAAGCCCCTATCACCACCACAAGGTCACTTTTTGTGACATTGTGGTGGCGATAGGGTCAGCGCCCTATTATCAAGGCAGCATTAAGCCACTTAACGTGTCTTAAAGCCACGTTAAGTGGCTTAACGCTGCCTTGATAATAGGGCCCCTTTCTTGCTAAACTTAGCGTGAAAGGGGGCGTGCAGTGGGTGTTGCAGTGGGCCTTCCACCGCAACACCCATTGAAGTCGACGCTGCCACCTATTGTCAAGTTTGGCGATAATAGGTGGCAGCGCCGAACTTAAGACCAGAAAAATCCTGGTCTTAAGGTGGCGAAACGAGGAGAAATGCTTTATTTCTCCTGCGTTTTGCTTTTCCATGTGTGCTGCCTTGTGCAGCACACATGGAAAAAGCGAAATGCCATGGTTTGTTCATGTACAGGAAGGTGTCCCTTCCTGTACATGAACAAACCGTTTTCAAAATGCCATTTTGTAACTTCCATGTGTGCTGCACGAAGCAGCACACATGAAAGTTACAAAATGGCATTTTAGCAGCACACATGAAAGTTACAAAATGGCATTTTAGGTTTGTTTATGCAGGAAGGAACTCCTTCCTACACATAATCAAACCTCCCTGCTCGCAGACACCCTTGCACTCTGGTGCAAGGGTGCCTGCGCTGGCGCTAAGTTGTGTAACTTAGCGGAATCGCAGGGGGAAACGCCAGGCTGCACCATATCCTTGTTAATATGGTGCAGCCTGGCATTTCCGAAGTGGCGGAGAGAGGCGTTAAGCCAAGACGGCTAACGCCTCTCTCCGCCACTTCCTTGGTAATATGCCCCAAAGTCTTTTCTAAACCAGCAGTCTTAGATACAGACTTCTCTGAAGAATCCAATTTTGACTGTAATTTCTCTGAGAGAAGAATAGTAACTCCTTCGTGTTCCATTTTATCAATGACTTCCATTTTCACTATTGGTTGTTCTTCCAGTTTTAAAAGTTCTTGATTGAATGTAGAACACTCTTGCAGTGTTGGCATTAGGTAAACTATAGACTTCTTTTCTCCAATTTTTTTGTACATTATTTCAGGTGCAATGTTTTCATTTGGATACAAATTCATTAGTAGCCAACTTTGTAAACCTTCTTTACCATGTTTTCTCAAAACACCAATTCTTATATCTTGAAGAATGTTTCCATAATGCTCATCACTTGCTTGTCGCATATTCTTAATAAGTTCTTTATATTGAAAATGAGACCAAATGTTAACATTTCCAATACTTCCCAAAGATTTCCTAGTGTCTTCATGGACAAGTGTTTTAAAAACTGGTTGTACTTTCACAGGAGTAAGTTGTAGTAGATCGCCGAATACAATTACATGTTTCCCTCCAAATAAAACATCATAATCTGTTTTTAAAATCTGTTGCATTCTTAAATGTACAAAGGCAAGCATTAGGTTTGAGACCATGCTCACCTCATCAATGATCAGAAGTTTCATTTTCTTTAGTACTCTTGAGACTTCATAACAAGATTCTCCAGATAGCTTCTGATATTCCAACTTATTTTCATGTTCAACTGGTAGCATGAGTAATCGGTGTAATGTAATCCCTTTAATGTTGTGTGCTGCTAACCCAGTTGGAGCGGTTACAACACAAGATAAATGTGATTCAGTAGTTTTCTGTAGATAACCGGTCTAAACTTTAATTAAGAAACTTTTTCCTGTTCCAGCTTGACCACTGATATACATTCGAATAGGTTTAAATGATGTGCAGTTGCATTCTTTTTTTCATGCAGTAAACCATGCTGTATCTGTTGTGTCACTTGCTGATATATTTCTTTTTGTTCAATATTTAGTTGTTCTTCCAAGTTTCCCAACTCAATAATATCCTGTTGTGCTTGTTGCATTTCCGTTTCTACTTCATTCATGGCTATTGCTGCTTCATTTTCAAGAATTGGTTGTCTTAATGGATCTTTACTTAGTGGAGCAGAACTTTGACTGTCTTGAGAACTGTCTCTAGCTATTTCAGCTGCAATAGTAGTTTCTTGTTCAATCTCTTCATTTAACATTTGTAGATAATTTGGAAAAATTGTGCATTGAATGCTATCTTTACATGCATTAAAAGAAACTTCATAGCAGTCAAAATCTCCAAGTAATTCCATTTCACTACGCCAAGGCTTGAAAAGTTGCAGAAGTGCTAAATAGAAACATTCCCTTTTATCTGTAGTTTCGCAACTGAGTTTCCTGTGGTTAATGAGATTTCCTTTGGCATGTTTTACCAAACATCCTTCACATCCAATTACTGCATATTTTTCCTCTTTTATATTTACTGTAACATTTCTCTTAAAATTGTAATGTTGCAGTACTTCATAGAGACATATGTTTTCCAGATGTGGACTTCTTTTAGGATAGTACGTATCCAACATATTAGTTTTAACAATATCTGTACTTTCTGGTTCATTCAATGCTAAGTATTCAATTTCTTGTACAGATTTCAATACTCGTTTTCATGTTGCAGCAAGACCTAGACTTACCCAAATGATTCCTCTTGACTTTGAATATAAACTTGCAGAGGTCAACCGATCCGAACATTCATAGGATCCAATCTCTCGATGGGAAAGCATCTTCAAACTAAAGCTGTACATTTCGTTACTAAGAGGCATCTCCTGTGAAATTTCTTCCCACATTTCTTTCAATTCCGTCTTTTCAGCTTTGGTTATATATGACGTAACATAGCGAGCAACAGAAATCGAATTATCTCCAACATACTGGATATCCATATTTGCATTCCACATTGTCAAAATCACTGGATTGTAGTCATTAATATACTTTGATTCTTCAGTTCTATTTATATTGTAAGTATTCTTCTGAGATTTTCGAGTTATAGTATGCCTTACTGCTGACATGAAATTGTTGACTCTTCCTTTTGAAAGTACTGGACGTGTGAATCCAAAACGACATTTTGTATAAAAGTTTCCCCTTGACTTGTATTTCCGTCGACAATATTTTTCACATCGATGACTTTGAAACCGTAAAACTTGTTGTCTCAAGTTGTTTTCTCCTCCTTCTTTTGGTATGGCACAGGTAACATATTCTTCAATGAAAGACAAAACACTTTCATCAGTATCAGTTCCAAATTGTGGTGCATTCTTGATCCATAACAGCATGTGTATATGAGGTGCACCTCTGGATTGAGTACTCCTTTCTCCTAAATAAATCAATAATTTCTCCAAGAGGTGGATTATTTTTATTGCAGATAAAAGACATCAAAGCTTGAAACCTATGATTAAAATATCTGCACACATTTACAGGATCCAAGGAACACAGTTCTCCAGCTGTCTTCAATTCAATGTTTTTTACATTTGAATTTGCTTCTCGTAGAAATTCAAGTAAATCGTCCCATGCGTATTCAGCACAGCTAAGCGTAACAAACCATGTAGGGGTTCCTAAGTTTCTTAACATACATTTAAGTTCTCCGTGACGACGATACCAATACTCATTAGTACCACGTTGACATGCCATCAAATTAATTAACTGAGATTCTAAATGATTGTCTCTTTGTTGAACTTTGTCCAAAAATTCCTTTGCAGAAACATGTGTAAGATGAACTCCTGTTTTTAATATGTGGTTCACTGCATATGAAAGTCCAGACAAGTCACTTTCAAATAGAAGATGAAATAAATATGGAACACGCTGTCGAAATTTTGGATATTCTGAGTACAATCTTGCCGTACGATATTCTGAAGCTGGAATCTGTACTGGTCGTTCATCATACCGTCCACCTTTTCCAGTGGGGAAGAGCTGTGGAAAACAACGAGGTTCTAAACTTTTTTCCCAAACACTCATGGGAGTTCCCTTCACTTTCTTCATTTGGAATAATTCAATAGTGTTTCCAATCACTTCCTTTGAATGTAGAGGATGTATACTGTAATGTTCGTAAATTTCTTCACTCCTGGAGTTGTCCACTTTTTCGATTTTGCCAGTTGAAATTTCTCTATCATCTTCTAAAGATATTTCTTGTTCTTCCACATATGCATTTTTATAATAAATATTGTTTTGTATAAGATATAATGTAGCCTTTTGAAGTTTGGTGACATCTACTAACTCTTGCCATATTTTCCGACTCTTTGTTGGTTCACCATTAACTAGAATAACTACAGGTTCAATTTCCTCTCTCTCTACACCAACAGTTTCAATATTTTTCTTAAAATCTAAAGGTAAACACACAATTCTTCCTTTTAAACCTCTTTGTAAATCTATTGGAGGCAGCTTCCCTGTTTTAGGCTCCATACGAACTATAGCCTGAAACGGGTGCGCAGATTGAATAAGAATGGACTCATACGTATTTAAATCTACCAGTTCCGGAGGAATAGCTACCAACTCTATGTTATTATGTACAGCTCTAGCTGGCATTTTGTTCTCTTCTAATTTGTTGTAACAATATTTATAAATACGTTGATCACTACCCAACTCAAAACGACCTTCCACCAACAAATAAGCACCAAATTGCTCCCACTTATCATTGTTTTCCTTTTCACTTTTTAAATACACATCAACATTCCTAGTTTGAGTTCTATAGTGAGTTTGTCGACAAAAAATACAAACATAGTTTGGTTTTTCACAAGAAACTACCTTAAACTTTGTAATTTCTTCTGCAAACTTCTCAGTAGTACTATCTTCCACCTCTTCTTCAACACCTACACTTATAAAACTCTCACTTTCTCTACACTCTTCTTGAGGACCAAAGAAACAAAACTGTATATCATCAGAAACTGTTTTTACATCCAATACTGAACCATGCAAAAGAGCTGTGTTTATTTCACTTAAAGATAATGCAGGTCTTTTTACATAGTACAATCTTCTTACTAACTTCCACATTTCTGAATGATGTACTGCTAACATTCTTAAATGATGAAAAGTACTTCGACATACTTTTCTAGAAAGACAAGCCAGAGAATGACCCTGCAAGTTAGTATATTTTCGCACTTTACAAGGATCTAGTCCTTGCAATATCTTAATCTTGTGTTTAACACTTTTAGTACCATAATCTCGTAGGAAATTTCGTAAAATATCAATAGATTCCTGTTGTATACTACAAATACTACTACAATCCCACTCTTACCCTCGAGCTTGTGTACGTCTCCCTTGAACTTCTTCAGCTTTTACTTCTTCCACATTTCTAGGAACCTTCTTTTCTTTTTCAATTGGACAACCGTTTTTAACCTCATAACAGCAACCACTGGTTTCCAACTGCATGAACTAATGTATTTTATAACTGCATGGGAAGTGGCTGTGTGATCGAAGGACTGCAGGGGTAGTGGCTGGTTGATTGTAGGAGTGCAGGGGTAGTGCCTGGGTGATTGCATGAGAACAAACGTACTACATGGGTGATTGGAGGAGTACTAGGGTAGTGCCTGGGTGATTGTATAAGTGCATAAGTAGTTCTTGAGTGATTTTATAAGTGCATGGGTACTGGGTAAGTGATTGGAGGAGTGCATAGATCTTGACACGGTTATTGGAGGACTGCAAGGGTAGTGCCTGGGTGATTGAACCAGTGTATAGCTAATGCATTGGTGATTGCATGAGTGCAAAGGTAATGTCTGGGGGATTAGAGGAGTATATAGGTAATTCCTGGGTGATTGCATGAGTTCAGGGGTAATATCTGGGGGACTACAGGAGTACATAGAAAGTGCCTCAGTGATTTTATACGTACATCGCTACTGCCTAGGTGATAAGAGTAGTATTGTGGTAGTGCCTCAGTGATTGGAGGAGTGTATAGATCTTGACGGGGTGATTGGAGGAGTGCAAGGATAGTGCCTGAGTGGTTGAATCAGTGTATAGCTAAAGCATTAGTGATTGCATGAGTGCGGGGTAATGTCTGGGGATTAGAGGAATACATAGGTAATGCCTCAGTAATTGCATGAGTTCAGGAGTAATATCTGGAGGACTACAGGAGTACATAGAAAGTTCCTCAGTGATTTTATAAGTGCATTGCTACTGCCTAGGTGATTACAGTAGTATTGTGGTAGTGCCTCAGTGATTCGAGGAGTGTAAAGGTAGTGCCTGGGTGATTTTATAACTGCAAGGGTACTGCCAAAGTGATTGGAGGAGTGCATAGATACTGACACAGTCATTGGAGGAGTGCAAGGGTAGTGCTTGGGTGATTGAACTAAAGTACAGCTAATGCATTAATGATTGCATGAGTGCAGAAGTAATGTCTGGGGGGCCGATACGCAGAACGAATCTGAGATAAAATCCTAAACTTACTACTTTTGGTATTCACAGAAGGCATTTAGTAGTAGTAAAGTTAGGACTCCTAACTTTACTGCTACTAAATGCGTTTTGTGACAACCGAAAGTCGTAAAGTTAGGATTTTGTCTCAGTTTAGTAGTAGTAAAGTTAGGAGTCCTAACTTTACTACTACTAAATGCCTTCTGTGAATACCAAAAGTAGTAAGTTTAGGATTTTATCTCAGATTAGTTCTGTGAATCGGCCCCTGGGTGAGTAGCGCACTACATAGGTTATGTCTGGGTGATTGCATGAGTTGAGGGATAATATCTGGGGGATTACAGGAGTACATAGGAACTGCCTGGGTGATTTTATAAGTGCATGGGTACTGCCTAAGTGATTGGAGGAGTGTATAGATCCTGACAGGGTGATTGGAGGAGTACAAGGATAGTGCCTGAGTGATTGAATCAGTGTATACCTAAAGCATTAGTGATTGCATGAGTGCAGGGGTAATGTCTGGGGATTTCAGAAGTACATAGGAAGTGCCTGGCTGATTGCATGAGCTCAAGTAATTGTATTGTGGTAGTGCCCCAGTGATTGGAGGAGTGTAAAGGTAGTGCCTGGGTGATTTTATAACTGCATGTGTACTGGCAAACTGATTGGAGGAGTGCATAGATCATTATACGGTGATTGGAGGAGTGCATTGGTAGTGCCTGGGTGTTTGAACTAGTGTATAGCTAATGCATTGGTGATTGCATGAGTGCAGACATAATGTCTGAGTGATTAGAGGACTACATAGGTTATGTCTGGGTGATTGCATGAATTGAGGGGTAATTTCTGGGGATTACAGGAGTACATAGGTACTGCCTGGGTGATTGTATAAGTGCATGGGTACTGCCTAAGTGATTGGAGGAGTGCATAGATCCTGACAGGGTGATTAGAGGAATGTAAGGATAGTGTCTGGGTGATTGAATCAGTGTATAGCTAAAGCATTAGTGATTGCATAAGTGCAGGGGTAATATCTGGGGGACTTTAGGAGTACATAGAAAGTGCCTTGGTGATTTTATAAGTGCATCACTACTGTCTAGGTGATTACAGTAGTATTGTAGTAGAGCCTCAGTGACTGGAGGAGTGTAAAGGTAGTGAGTGCCTAGGTGATTTTATAACTGCATGGGTACTGACAAAGTGATTGGAGGAGTGCATAGATCCTGATACGGTGATTGGAGGAGTGCAAGGGTAGTGCCTGGGTGATTGAACTAGTGTATAGCTAATGCATTGGTGATTGCATGAGTTCAGAGGTAATGTCTGAGTGATTAGAGGACTACATAGGTTATGTCTGGGTGATTGTATGAGTTGAGGGGTAATATCTGGGGGATTACAGGAGTACATAGGAACTGTGGAGTGCATGGGTACTGCCTAAGTGATTGGAGCAGTGTATAGATCCTGACAGGGTGATTTGAGGAGTGCAAGGATAGTGCCTGGGAGATTCAATCAGTGTATAGCTAAAGCATTAGTGATTGCATGAATACAGGGGTAATGTCTGGGGGATTACAGAAGTACATAGTAAGTGCCTGGGTGATTTTATAACTGCATGGGTAGTGGCTGTGTGATCGAAGGACTGCAGGGGTAGTGGCTGGTTGATTGTAGGAGTGCAGGAGTAGTGCCTGGGTGATTGCATGAGAACAAAGGTACTGCATGGGTGATTGGAGGAGTACTAGGGTAGTGCCTGGGTGATTGTATAAGTGCATAAGTAGTTCTACAGTGATTTTATAAGTGCATGGGTACTGGGTAAGTGATTGGAGGAGTGCATAGATCTTGACACGGTTATTGGAGGACTGCAAGGGTAGTGCCTGGGTGATTGAACCAGTGTATAGCTAATGCATTGGTGATTGCATGAGTGCAAAGGTAATGTCTGGGGGATTAGAGGAGTATATAGGTAATTCCTGGGTGATTGCATGAGTTCAGGGGTAATATCTGGGGGACTACAGGAGTACATAGAAAGTGCCTCAGTGATTTTATACGTACATCGCTACTGCCTAGGTGATAAGAGTAGTATTGTGGTAGTGCCTCAGTGATTGGAGGAGTGTATAGATCTTGACGGGGTGATTGGAGGAGTGCAAGGATAGTGCCTCAGTGGTTGAATCAGTGTATAGCTAGAGCATTAGTGATTGCATGAGTGCGGGGTAATGTCTGGGGGATTAGAGGAATACATAGGTAATGCCTCAGTAATTGCATGAGTTCAGGAGTAATATCTGGAGGACTACAGGAGTACATAGAAAGTTCCTCAGTGATTTTATAAGTGCATTGCTACTGCCGAGGTGATTACAGTAGTATTGTGGTAGTGCCTCAGTGATTCGAGGAGTGTAAAGGTAGTGCCTGGGTGATTTTATAACTGCAAGGGTACTGCCAAAGTGATTGGAGGAGTGCATAGATACTGACACAGTCATTGGAGGAGTGCAAGGGTAGTGCTTGGGTGATTGAACTAAAGTACAGCTAATGCATTAATGATTGCATGAGTGCAGAAGTAATGTCTGGGGGCCGATTCGCAGAACGAATCTGAGATAAAATCCTAAACTTACTACTTTTGGTATTCACAGAAGGCATTTAGTAGTAGTAAAGTTAGGACTCCTAACTTTACTGCTACTAAATGCGTTTTGTGACTACCGAAAGTCGTAAAGTTAGGATTTTGTCTCAGTTTAGTAGTAGTAAAGTTAGGAGTCCTAACTTTACTACTACTAAATGCCTTCTGTGAATACCAAAAGTAGTAAGTTTAGGATTTTATCTCAGATTAGTTCTGTGAATCGGCCCCTGGGTGAGTAGCGCACTACATAGGTTATGTCTGGGTGATTGCATGAGTTGAGGGATAATATCTGGGGGATTACAGGAGTACATAGGAACTGCCTGGGTGATTTTATAAGTGCATGGGTACTGCCTAAGTGATTGAAGGAGTGTATAGATCCTGACAGGGTGATTGGAGGAGTACAAGGATAGTGCCTGAGTGATTGAATCAGTGTATACCTAAAGCATTAGTGATTGCATGAGTGCAGGGGTAATGTCTGGGGATTACAGAAGTACATAGGAAGTGCCTGGCTGATTGCATGAGCTCAAGTAATTGTATTGTGGTAGTGCCCCAGTGATTGGAGGAGTGTAAAGGTAGTGCCTGGGTGATTTTATAACTGCATGTGTACTGGCAAACTGATTGGAGGAGTGCATAGATCATTATACGGTGATTGGAGGAGTGCATTGGTAGTGCCTGGGTGATTGAACTAGTGTATAGCTAATGCATTGGTGATTGCATGAGTGCAGACATAATGTCTGAGTGATTAGAGGACTACATAGGTTATTTCTGGGTGATTGCATGAATTGATGGGTAATTTCTGGGGATTACAGGAGTACATAGGAACTGCCTGGGTGATTGTATAAGTGCATGGGTACTTCCTAAGTGATTGGAGGAGTGCATAGATCCTGACAGGGTGATTAGAGGAATGTAAGGATAGTGTCTGGGTGATTGAATCAGTGTATAGCTAAAGCATCAGTGATTGCATAAGTGCAGGGGTAATATCTGGGGGACTTCAGGAGTACATAGAAAGTGCCTTGGTGATTTTATAAGTGCATCACTGCTGTCTAGGTGATTACAGTAGTATTGTAGTAGAGCCTCAGTGACTGGAGGAGTGTAAAGGTAGTGAGTGCCTAGGTGATTTTATAACTGCATGGGTACTGGCAAAGTGATTGGAGGAGTGCATAGATCCTGATACGGTGATTGGAGGAGTGCAAGGGTAGTGCCTGGGTGATTGAACTAGTGTATAGCTAATGCATTGGTGATTGCATGAGTTCAGAGGTAATGTCTGAGTGATTAGAGGACTACATAGGTTATGTCTGGGTGATTGTATGAGTTGAGGGGTAATATCTGGGGGATTACGGGAGTACATAGGAACTGTGGAGTGCATGGATACTGCCTAAGTGATTGGAGCAGTGTATAGATCCTGACAGGGTGATTAGAGGAGTGCAAGGATAGTGCCTGGGAGATTCAATCAGTGTATAGCTAAAGCATTAGTGATTGCATGAATACAGGGGTAATGTCTGGGGATTACAGAAGTACATAGGAAGTGCCTGGGTGATTTTATAACTGCATGGGTAGTGGCTGTGTGATCGAAGGACTGCAGGGGTAGTGGCTGGTTGATTGTAGGAGTGCAGGGGTAGTGCCTGGGTGATTGCATGAGAACAAAGGTACTGCATGGGTGATTGGAGGAGTACTAGGGTAGTGCCTGGGTTATTGTATAAGTGCATAAGTAGTTCTTGAGTGATTTTATAAGTGCATGGGTACTGGGTAAGTGATTGGAGGAGTGCATAGATCTTGACACGGTTATTGGAGGACTGCAAGGGTAGTGCCTGGGTGATTGAACCAGTGTATAGCTAATGCATTGGTGATTGCATGAGTGCAAAGGTAATGTCTGGGGGATTAGAGGAGTATATAGGTAATTCCTGGGTGATTGCATGAGTTCAGGGGTAATATCTGGGGGACTACAGGAGTACATAGAAAGTGCCTCAGTGATTTTATACGTACATCGCTACTGCCTAGGTGATAAGAGTAGTATTGTGGTAGTGCCTCAGTGATTGGAGGAGTGTATAGATCTTGACGGGGTGATTGGAGGAGTGCAAGAATAGTGCCTGAGTGGTTGAATCAGTGTATAGCTAAAGCATTAGTGATTGCATGAGTGCGGGGTAATGTCTGGGGGATTAGAGGAATACATAGGTAATGCCTCAGTAATTGCATGAGTTCAGGAGTAATATCTGGAGGGCTACAGGAGTACATAGAAAGTTCCTCAGTGATTTTATAAGTGCATTGCTACTGCCTAGGTGATTACAGTAGTATTGTGGTAGTGCCTCAGTGATTCGAGGAGTGTAAAGGTAGTGCCTGGGTGATTTTATAACTGCAAGGGTACTGCCAAAGTGATTGGAGGAGTGCATAGATACTGACACAGTCATTGGAGGAGTGCAAGGGTAGTGCTTGGGTGATTGAACTAAAGTACAGCTAATGCATTAATGATTGCATGAGTGCAGAAGTAATGTCTGGGGGGCCGATTCGCAGAACGAATCTGAGATAAAATCCTAAACTTACTACTTTTGGTATTCACAGAAGGCATTTAGTAGTAGTAAAGTTAGGACTCCTAACTTTACTGCTACTAAATGCGTTTTGTGACTACCGAAAGTCGTAAAGTTAGGATTTTGTCTCAGTTTAGTAGTAGTAAAGTTAGGAGTCCTAACTTTACTACTACTAAATGCCTTCTGTGAATACCAAAAGTAGTAAATTTAGGATTTTATCTCAGATTAGTTCTGTGAATCGGCCCCTGGGTGAGTAGCGCACTACATATGTTATGTCTGGGTGATTGAATGAGTTGAGGGATAATATCTGGGGGATTACAGGAGTACATAGGATCTGCCTGGGTGATTTTATAAGTGCATGGGTACTGCCTAAGTGATTGGAGGAGTGTATAGATCCTGACAGGGTGATTGGAGGAGTACAAGGATAGTGCCTGAGTGATTGAATCAGTGTATACCTAAAGCATTAGTGATTGCATGAGTGCAGGGGTAATGACTGGGGATTACAGAAGTACATAGGAAGTGCCTGGCTGATTGCATGAGCTCAAGTAATTGCATTGTGGTTGTGCCCCAGTGATTGGAGGAGTGTAAAGGTAGTGCCTGGGTGATTTTATAACTGCATGTGTACTGGCAAACTGATTGGAGGAGTGCATAGATCATTATACGGTGATTGGAGGAGTGCATTGGTAGTGCCTGGGTGATTGAACTAGTGTATAGCTAATGCATTGGTGATTGCATGAGTGCAGACATAATGTCTGAGTGATTAGAGGAATACATAGGTTATGTCTGGGTGATTGCATGAATTGAGGGGTAATTTCTGGGGATTACAGAAGTACATAGGAACTGCCTGGGTGATTGTATAAGTGCATGGGTACTGCCTAAGTGATTGGAGGAGTGCATAGATCCTGACAGGGTGATTAGAGGAATGTAAGGATAGTGTCTGGGTGATTGAATCAGTGTATAGCTAAAGCATTAGTGATTGCATAAGTGCAGGGGTAATATCTGGGGGACTTCAGGAGTACATAGAAAGTGCCTTGGTGATTTTATAAGTGCATCACTACTGTCTAGGTGATTACAGTAGTATTGTAGTAGAGCCTCAGTGACTGGAGGAGTGTAAAGGTAGTGAGTGCCTAGGTGATTTTATAACTGCATGGGTACTGGCAAAGTGATTGGAGGAGTGCATAGACCCTGATACGGTGATTGGAGGAGTGCAAGGGTAGTGCCTGGGTGATTGAACTAGTGTATAGCTAATGCATTGGTGATTGCATGAGTTCAGAGGTAATGTCTGAGTGATTAGAGGACTACATAGGTTATGTCTGGGTGATTGTATGAGTTGAGGGGTAATATCTGGGGGATTACGGGAGTACATAGGAACTGTGGAGTGCATGGGTACTGCCTAAGTGATTGGAGCAGTGTATAGATCCTGACAGGGTGATTAGAGGAGTGCAAGGATAGTGCCTGGGAGATTCAATCAGTGTATAGCTAAAGCATTAGTGATTGCATGAATACAGGGGTAATGTCTGGGGGATTACAGAAGTACATAGGAAGTGCCTGGGTGATTTTATAACTGCATGGGTAGTGGCTGTGTGATCGAAGGACTGCAGGGGTAGTGGCTGGTTGATTGTAGCAGTGCAGGGGTAGTGCCTGGGTGATTGCATGAGAACAAATGTACTGCATGGGTGATTGGAGGAGTACTAGGGTAGTGCCTGGGTGATTGTATAAGTGCATAAGTAGTTCTTGAGTGATTTTATAAGTGCATGGGTACTGGGTAAGTGATTAGAGGAGTGCATAGATCTTGACACGGTTATTGGAGGACTGCAAGGGTAGTGCCTGGGTGATTGAACCAGTGTATAGCTAATGCATTGGTGATTGCATGAGTGCAAAGGTAATGTCTGGGGGATTAGAGGAGTATATAGGTAATTCCTGGGTGATTGCATGAGTTCAGGGGTAATATCTGGGGGACTACAGGAGTACATAGAAAGTGCCTCAGTGATTTTATACGTACATCGCTACTGCCTAGGTGATAAGAGTAGTATTGTGGTAGTGCCTCAGTGATTGGAGGAGTGTATAGATCTTGACGGGGTGATTGGAGGAGTGCAAGGATAGTGCCTGAGTGGTTGAATCAGTGTATAGCTAAAGCATTAGTGATTGCATGAGTGCGGGGTAATGTCTGGGGGATTAGAGGAATACATAGGTAATGCCTCAGTAATTGCATGAGTTCAGGAGTAATATCTGGAGGACTACAGGAGTACATAGAAAGTTCCTCAGTGATTTTATAAGTGCATTGCTACTGCCTAGGTGATTACAGTAGTATTGTGGTAGTGCCTCAGTGATTCGAGGAGTGTAAAGGTAGTGCCTGGGTGATTTTATAACTGCAAGGGTACTGCCAAAGTGATTGGAGGAGTGCATAGATACTGACACAGTCATTGGAGGAGTGCAAGGGTAGTGCTTGGGTGATTGAACTAAAGTACAGCTAATGCATTAATGATTGCATGAGTGCAGAAGTAATATCTGGGGGCCGATTCGCAGAACGAATCTGAGATAAAATCCTAAACTTACTACTTTTGGTATTCACAGAAGGCATTTAGTAGTAGTAAAGTTAGGACTCCTAACTTTACTGCTACTAAATGCGTTTTGTGACTACCGAAAGTCGTAAAGTTAGGATTTTGTCTCAGTTTAGTAGTAGTAAAGTTAGGAGTCCTAACTTTACTACTACTAAATGCCTTCTGTGAATACCAAAAGTAGTAAGTTTAGGATTTTATCTCAGATTAGTTCTGTGAATCGACCCCTGGGTGAGTAGCGCACTACATAGGTTATGTCTGGGTGATTGCATGAGTTGAGGGATAATATCTGGGGGATTACAGGAGTACATAGGAACTGCCTGGGTGATTTTATAAGTGCATGGGTACTGCCTAAGTGATTGGAGGAGTGTATAGATCCTGACAGGGTGATTGGAGGAGTACAAGGATAGTGCCTGAGTGATTGAATCAGTGTATACCTAAAGCATTAGTGATTGCATGAGTGCAGGGGTAATGTCTGGGGATTTCAGAAGTACATAGGAAGTGCCTGGCTGATTGCATGAGCTCAAGTAATTGTATTGTGGTAGTGCCCCAGTGATTGGAGGAGTGTAAAGGTAGTGCCTGGGTGATTTTATAACTGCATGTGTACTGGCAAACTGATTGGAGGAGTGCATAGATCATTATACGGTGATTGGAGGAGTGCATTGGTAGTGCCTGGGTGATTGAACTAGTGTATAGCTAATGCATTGGTGATTGCATGAGTGCAGACATAATGTCTGAGTGATTAGAGGACTACATAGGTTATGTCTGGGTGATTGCATGAATTGAGGGGTAATTTCTGGGGATTACAGGAGTACATAGGAACTGCCTGGGTGATTGTATAAGTGCATGGGTACTGCCTAAGTGATTGGAGGAGTGCATAGATCCTGACAGGGTGATTAGAGGAATGTAAGGATAGTGTCTGGGTGATTGAATCAGTGTATAGCTAAAGCATTAGTGATTGCATAAGTGCAGGGGTAATATCTGGGGGACTTCAGGAGTACATAGAAAGTGCCTTGGTGATTTTATAAGTGCATCACTACTGTCTAGGTGATTACAGTAGTATTGTAGTAGAGCCTCAGTGACTGGAGGAGTGTAAAGGTAGTGAGTGCCTAGGTGATTTTATAACTGCATGGGTACTGGCAAAGTGATTGGAGGAGTGCATAGATCCTGATACGGTGATTGGAGGAGTGCAAGGGTAGTGCCTGGGTGATTGAACTAGTGTATAGCTAATGCATTGGTGATTGCATGAGTTCAGAGGTAATGTCTGAGTGATTAGAGGACTACATAGGTTATGTCTGGGTGATTGTATGAGTTTAGGGGTAATATCTGGGGGATTACGGGAGTACATAGGAACTGTGGAGTGCATGGGTACTGCCTAAGTGATTGGAGCAGTGTATAGATCCTGACAGGGTGATTAGAGGAGTGCAAGGATAGTGCCTGGGAGATTCAATCAGTGTATAGCTAAAGCATTAGTGATTGCATGAATACAGGGGTAATGTCTGGGGGATTACAGAAGTACATAGGAAGTGCCTGGGTGATTTTATAACTGCATGGGTAGTGGCTGTGTGATCGAAGGACTGCAGGGGTAGTGGCTGGTTGATTGTAGGAGTGCAGGGGTAGTGCCTGGGTGATTGCATGAGAACAAAGGTACTGCATGGGTGATTGGAGGAGTACTAGGGTAGTGCCTGGGTGATTGTATAAGTGCATAAGTAGTTCTACAGTGATTTTATAAGTGCATGGGTACTGGGTAAGTGATTGGAGGAGTGCATAGATCTTGACACGGTTATTGGAGGACTGCAAGGATAGTGCCTGGGTGATTGAACCAGTGTATAGCTAATGCATTGGTGATTGCATGAGTGCAAAGGTAATGTCTGGGGGATTAGAGGAGTATATAGGTAATTCCTGGGTGATTGCATGAGTTCAGGGGTAATATCTGGGGGACTACAGGAGTACATAGAAAGTGCCTCAGTGATTTTATACGTACATCGCTACTGCCTAGGTGATAAGAGTAGTATTGTGGTAGTGCCTCAGTGATTGGAGGAGTGTATAGGTCTTGACGGGGTGATTGGAGGAGTACAAGGATAGTGCCTGAGTGGTTGAATCAGTGTATAGCTAAAGCATTAGTGATTGCATGAGTGCAGGGGTAATGTCTGGGGATTACAGAAGTACATAGGAAGTGCCTGGCTGATTGCATGAGCTCAAGTAATTGTATTGTGGTAGTGCCCCAGTGATTGGAGGAGTGTAAAGGTAGTGCCTGGGTGATTTTATAACTGCATGTGTACTGGCAAACTGATTGGAGGAGTGCATAGATCATTATACGGTGATTGGAGGAGTGCATTGGTAGTGCCTGGGTGATTGAACTAGTGTATAGCTAATGCATTGGTGATTGCATGAGTGCAGACATAATGTCTGAGTGATTAGAGGACTACATAGGTTATTTCTGGGTGATTGCATGAATTGATGGGTAATTTCTGGGGATTACAGGAGTACATAGGAACTGCCTGGGTGATTGTATAAGTGCATGGGTACTTCCTAAGTGATTGGAGGAGTGCATAGATCCTGACAGGGTGATTAGAGGAATGTAAGGATAGTGTCTGGGTGATTGAATCAGTGTATAGCTAAAGCATCAGTGATTGCATAAGTGCAGGGGTAATATCTGGGGGACTTCAGGAGTACATAGAAAGTGCCTTGGTGATTTTATAAGTGCATCACTGCTGTCTAGGTGATTACAGTAGTATTGTAGTAGAGCCTCAGTGACTGGAGGAGTGTAAAGGTAGTGAGTGCCTAGGTGATTTTATAACTGCATGGGTACTGGCAAAGTGATTGGAGGAGTGCATAGATCCTGATACGGTGATTGGAGGAGTGCAAGGGTAGTGCCTGGGTGATTGAACTAGTGTATAGCTAATGCATTGGTGATTGCATGAGTTCAGAGGTAATGTCTGAGTGATTAGAGGACTACATAGGTTATGTCTGGGTGATTGTATGAGTTGAGGGGTAATATCTGGGGGATTACGGGAGTACATAGGAACTGTGGAGTGCATGGATACTGCCTAAGTGATTGGAGCAGTGTATAGATCCTGACAGGGTGATTAGAGGAGTGCAAGGATAGTGCCTGGGAGATTCAATCAGTGTATAGCTAAAGCATTAGTGATTGCATGAATACAGGGGTAATGTCTGGGGGATTACAGAAGTACATAGGAAGTGCCTGGGTGATTTTATAACTGCATGGGTAGTGGCTGTGTGATCGAAGGACTGCAGGGGTAGTGGCTGGTTGATTGTAGGAGTGCAGGGGTAGTGCCTGGGTGATTGCATGAGAACAAAGGTACTGCATGGGTGATTGGAGGAGTACTAGGGTAGTGCCTGGGTTATTGTATAAGTGCATAAGTAGTTCTTGTGTGATTTTATAAGTGCATGGGTACTGGGTAAGTGATTGGAGGAGTGCATAGATCTTGACACGGTTATTGGAGTACTGCAAGGGTAGTGCCTGGGTGATTGAACCAGTGTATAGCTAATGCATTGGTGATTGCATGAGTGCAAAGGTAATGTCTGGGGGATTAGAGGAGTATATAGGTAATTCCTGGGTGATTGCATGAGTTCAGGGGTAATATCTGGGGGACTACAGGAGTACATAGAAAGTGCTTCAGTGATTTTATACGTACATCGCTACTGCCTAGGTGATAAGAGTAGTATTGTGGTAGTGCCTCAGTGATTGGAGGAGTGTATAGATCTTGACGGGGTGATTGGAGGAGTGCAAGGATAGTGCCTGAGTGGTTGAATCAGTGTATAGCTAAAGCATTAGTGACTGCATGAGTGCGGGGTAATGTCTGGGGATTAGAGGAATACATAGGTAATGCCTCAGTAATTGCATGAGTTCAGGAGTAATATCTGGAGGACTACAGGAGTACATAGAAAGTTCCTCAGTGATTTTATAAGTGCATTGCTACTGCCTAGGTGATTACAGTAGTATTGTGGTAGTGCCTCAGTGATTCGAGGAGTGTAAAGGTAGTGCCTGGGTGATTTTATAACTGCAAGGGTACTGCCAAAGTGATTGGAGGAGTGCATAGATACTGACACAGTCATTGGAGGAGTGCAAGGGTAGTGCTTGGGTGATTGAACTAAAGTACAGCTAATGCATTAATGATTGCATGAGTGCAGAAGTAATGTCTGGGGGCCGATTCGCAGAACGAATCTGAGATAAAATCCTAAACTTACTACTTTTGGTATTCACAGAAGGCATTTAGTAGTAGTAAAGTTAGGACTCCTAACTTTACTGCTACTAAATGCGTTTTGTGACTACCGAAAGTCGTAAAGTTAGGATTTTGTCTCAGTTTAGTAGTAGTAAAGTTAGGAGTCCTAACTTTACTACTACTAAATGCCTTCTGTGAATACCAAAAGTAGTAAGTTTAGGATTTTATCTCAGATTAGTTCTGTGAATCGACCCCTGGGTGAGTAGCGCACTACATAGGTTATGTCTGGGTGATTGCATGAGTTGAGGGATAATATCTGGGGGATTACAGGAGTACATAGGAACTGCCTGGGTGATTTTATAAGTGCATGGGTACTGCCTAAGTGATTGGAGGAGTGTATAGATCCTGACAGGGTGATTGGAGGAGTACAAGGATAGTGCCTGAGTGATTGAATCAGTGTATACCTAAAGCATTAGTGATTGCATGAGTGCAGGGGTAATGTCTGGGGATTTCAGAAGTACATAGGAAGTGCCTGGCTGATTGCATGAGCTCAAGTAATTGTATTGTGGTAGTGCCCCAGTGATTGGAGGAGTGTAAAGGAAGTGCCTGGGTGATTTTATAACTGCATGTGTACTGGCAAACTGATTGGAGGAGTGCATAGATCATTATACGGTGATTGGAGGAGTGCATTGGTAGTGCCTGGGTGATTGAACTAGTGTATAGCTAATGCATTGGTGATTGCATGAGTGCAGACATAATGTCTGAGTGATTAGAGGACTACATAGGTTATGTCTGGGTGATTGCATGAATTGAGGGGTAATTTCTGGGGATTACAGGAGTACATAGGAACTGCCTGGGTGATTGTATAAGTGCATGGGTACTGCCTAAGTGATTGGAGGAGTGCATAGATCCTGACAGGGTGATTAGAGGAATGTAAGGATAGTGTCTGGGTGATTGAATCAGTGTATAGCTAAAGCATTAGTGATTGCATAAGTGCAGGGGTAATATCTGGGGGACTTCAGGAGTACATAGAAAGTGCCTTGGTGATTTTATAAGTGCATCACTACTGTCTAGGTGATTACAGTAGTATTGTAGTAGAGCCTCAGTGAGTGGAGGAGTGTAAAGGTAGTGAGTGCCTAGGTGATTTTATAACTGCATGGGTACTGGCAAAGTGATTGGAGGAGTGCATAGATCCTGATACGGTGATTGGAGGAGTGCAAGGGTAGTGCCTGGGTGATTGAACTAGTGGATAGCTAATGCATTGGTGATTGCATGAGTTCAGAGGTAATGTCTGAGTGATTAGAGGACTACATAGGTTATGTCTGGGTGATTGTATGAGTTGAGGGGTAATATCTGGGGGATTACGGGAGTACATAGGAACTGTGGAGTGCATGGGTACTGCCTAAGTGATTGGAGCAGTGTATAGATCCTGACAGGGTGATTAGAGGAGTGCAAGGATAGTGCCTGGGAGATTCAATCAGTGTATAGCTAAAGCATTAGTGATTGCATGAATACAGGGGTAATGTCTGGGGGATTACAGAAGTACATAGGAAGTGCCTGGGTGATTTTATAACTGCATGGGTAGTGGCTGTGTGATCGAAGGACTGCAGGGGTAGTGGCTGGTTGATTGTAGGAGTGCAGGGGTAGTGCCTGGGTGATTGCATGAGAACAAAGGTACTGCATGGGTGATTGGAGGAGTACTAGGGTAGTGCCTGGGTGATTGTATAAGTGCATAAGTAGTTCTACAGTGATTTTATAAGTGCATGGGTACTGGGTAAGTGATTGGAGGAGTGCATAGATCTTGACACGGTTATTGGAGGACTGCAAGGATAGTGCCTGGGTGATTGAACCAGTGTATAGCTAATGCATTGGTGATTGCATGAGTGCAAAGGTAATGTCTGGGGGATTAGAGGAGTATATAGGTAATTCCTGGGTGATTGCATGAGTTCAGGGGTAATATCTGGGGGACTACAGGAGTACATAGAAAGTGCCTCAGTGATTTTATACGTACATCGCTACTGCCTAGGTGATAAGAGTAGTATTGTGGTAGTGCCTCAGTGATTGGAGGAGTGTATAGGTCTTGACGGGGTGATTGGAGGAGTGCAAGGATAGTGCCTGAGTGGTTGAATCAGTGTATAGCTAGAGCATTAGTGATTGCATGAGTGCGGGGTAATGTCTGGGGGATTAGAGGAATACATAGGTAATGCCTCAGTAATTGCATGAGTTCAGGAGTAATATCTGGAGGACTACAGGAGTACATAGAAAGTTCCTCAGTGATTTTATAAGTGCATTGCTACTGCCGAGGTGATTACAGTAGTATTGTGGTAGTGCCTCAGTGATTCGAGGAGTGTAAAGGTAGTGCCTGGGTGATTTTATAACTGCAAGGGTACTGCCAAAGTGATTGGAGGAGTGCATAGATACTGACACAGTCATTGGAGGAGTGCAAGGGTAGTGCTTGGGTGATTGAACTAAAGTACAGCTAATGCATTAATGATTGCATGAGTGCAGAAGTAATGTCTGGGGGCCGATTCGCAGAACGAATCTGAGATAAAATCCTAAACTTACTACTTTTGGTATTCACAGAAGGCATTTAGTAGTAGTAAAGTTAGGACTCCTAACTTTACTGCTACTAAATGCGTTTTGTGACTACCGAAAGTCGTAAAGTTAGGATTTTGTCTCAGTTTAGTAGTAGTAAAGTTAGGAGTCCTAACTTTACTACTACTAAATGCCTTCTGTGAATACCAAAAGTAGTAAGTTTAGGATTTTATCTCAGATTAGTTCTGTGAATCGGCCCCTGGGTGAGTAGCGCACTACATAGGTTATGTCTGGGTGATTGCATGAGTTGAGGGATAATATCTGGGGGATTACAGGAGTACATAGGAACTGCCTGGGTGATTTTATAAGTGCTTGGGTACTGCCTAAGTGATTGAAGGAGTGTATAGATCCTGACAGGGTGATTGGAGGAGTACAAGGATAGTGCCTGAGTGATTGAATCAGTGTATACCTAAAGCATTAGTGATTGCATGAGTGCAGGGGTAATGTCTGGGGATTACAGAAGTACATAGGAAGTGCCTGGCTGATTGCATGAGCTCAAGTAATTGTATTGTGGTAGTGCCCCAGTGATTGGAGGAGTGTAAAGGTAGTGCCTGGGTGATTTTATAACTGCATGTGTACTGGCAAACTGATTGGAGGAGTGCATAGATCATTATACGGTGATTGGAGGAGTGCATTGGTAGTGCCTGGGTGATTGAACTAGTGTATAGCGAATGCATTGGTGATTGCATGAGTGCAGACATAATGTCTGAGTGATTAGAGGACTACATAGGTTATTTCTGGGTGATTGCATGAATTGATGGGTAATTTCTGGGGATTACAGGAGTACATAGGAACTGCCTGGGTGATTGTATAAGTGCATGGGTACTGCCTAAGTGATTGGAGGAGTGCATAGATCCTGACAGGGTGATTAGAGGAATGTAAGGATAGTGTCTGGGTGATTGAATCAGTGTATAGCTAAAGCATCAGTGATTGCATAAGTGCAGGGGTAATATCTGGGGGACTTCAGGAGTACATAGAAAGTGCCTTGGTGATTTTATAAGTGCATCACTGCTGTCTAGGTGATTACAGTAGTATTGTAGTAGAGCCTCAGTGACTGGAGGAGTGTAAAGGTAGTGAGTGCCTAGGTGATTTTATAACTGCATGGGTACTGGCAAAGTGATTGGAGGAGTGCATAGATCCTGATACGGTGATTGGAGGAGTGCAAGGGTAGTGCCTGGGTGATTGAACTAGTGTATAGCTAATGCATTGGTGATTGCATGAGTTCAGAGGTAATGTCTGAGTGATTAGAGGACTACATAGGTTATGTCTGGGTGATTGTATGAGTTGAGGGGTAATATCTGGGGGATTACAGGAGTACATAGGAACTGTGGAGTGCATGGGTACTGCCTAAGTGATTGGAGCAGTGTATAGATCCTGACAGGGTGATTAGAGGAGTGCAAGGATAGTGCCTGGGAGATTCAATCAGTGTATAGCTAAAACATTAGTGATTGCATGAATACAGGGGTAATGTCTGGGGGATTACAGAAGTACATAGGAAGTGCCTGGGTGATTTTATAACTGCATGGGTAGTGGCTGTGTGATCGAAGGACTGCAGGGGTAGTGGCTGGTTGATTGTAGGAGTGCAGGGGTAGTGCCTGGGTGATTGCATGAGAACAAAGGTACTGCATGGGTGATTGGAGGAGTACTAGGGTAGTGCCTGGGTTATTGTATAAGTGCATAAGTAGTTCTTGAGTGATTTTATAAGTGCATGGGTACTGGGTAAGTGATTGGAGGAGTGCATAGATCTTGACACGGTTATTGGAGGACTGCAAGGGTAGTGCCTGGGTGATTGAACCAGTGTATAGCTAATGCATTGGTGATTGCATGAGTGCAAAGGTAATGTCTGGGGGATTAGAGGAGTATATAGGTAATTCCTGGGTCATTGCATGAGTTCAGGGGTAATATCTGGGGGACTACAGGAGTACATAGAAAGTGCCTCAGTGATTTTATATGTACATCGCTACTGCCTAGGTGATAAGAGTAGTATTGTGGTAGTGCCTCAGTGATTGGAGGAGTGTATAGATCTTGACGGGGTGATTGGAGGAGTGCAAGGATAGTGCCTGAGTGGTTGAATCAGTGTATAGCTAAAGCATTAGTGATTGCATGAGTGCGGGGTAATGTCTGGGGGATTAGAGGAATACATAGGTAATGCCTCAGTAATTGCATGAGTTCAGGAGTAATATCTGGAGGGCTACAGGAGTACATAGAAAGTTCCTCAGTGATTTTATAAGTGCATTGCTACTGCCTAGGTGATTACAGTAGTATTGTGGTAGTGCCTCAGTGATTCGAGGAGTGTAAAGGTAGTGCCTGGGTGATTTTATAACTGCAAGGGTACTGCCAAAGTGATTGGAGGAGTGCATAGATACTGACACAGTCATTGGAGGAGTGCAAGGGTAGTGCTTGGGTGATTGAACTAAAGTACAGCTAATGCATTAATGATTGCATGAGTGCAGAAGTAATGTCTGGGGGCCGATTCGCAGAACGAATCTGAGATAAAATCCTAAACTTACTACTTTTGGTATTCACAGAAGGCATTTAGTAGTAGTAAAGTTAGGACTCCTAACTTTACTGCTACTAAATGCGTTTTGTGACTACCGAAAGTCGTAAAGTTAGGATTTTGTCTCAGTTTAGTAGTAGTAAAGTTAGGAGTCCTAACTTTACTTCTACTAAATGCCTTCTGTGAATACCAAAAGTAGTAAATTTAGGATTTTATCTCAGATTAGTTCTGTGAATCGGCCCCTGGGTGAGTAGCGCACTACATAGGTTATGTCTGGGTGATTGAATGAGTTGAGGGATAATATCTGGGGGATTAAAGGAGTACATAGGAACTGCCTGGGTGATTTTATAAGTGCATGGGTACTGCCTAAGTGATTGGAGGAGTGTATAGATCCTGACAGGGAGATTGTAGGAGTACAAGGATGGTGCCTGAGTGATTGAATCAGTGTATACCTAAAGCATTAGTGATTGCATGAGTGCAGGGGTAATGACTGGGGATTACAGAAGTACATAGGAAGTGCCTGGCTGATTGCATGAGCTCAAGTAATTGTATTGTGGTAGTGCCCCAGTGATTGGAGGAGTGTAAAGGTAGTGCCTGGGTGATTTTATAACTGCATGTGTACTGGCAAACTGATTGGAGGAGTGCATAGATCATTATACGGTGATTGGAGGAGTGCATTGGTAGTGCCTGGGTGATTGAACTAGTGTATAGCTAATGCATTGGTGATTGCATGAGTGCAGACATAATGTCTGAGTGATTAGAGGACTACATAGGTTATGTCTGGGTGATTGCATGAATTGAGGGCTAATTTCTGGGGATTACAGGAGTACATAGGAACTGCCTGGGTGATTGTATAAGTGCATGGGTACTGCCTAAGTGATTGGAGGAGTGCATAGATCCTGACAGGGTGATTAGAGGAATGTAAGGATAGTGTCTGGGTGATTGAATCAGTGTATAGCTAAAGCATTAGTGATTGCATAAGTGCAGGGGTAATATCTGGGGGACTTCAGGAGTACATAGAAAGTGCCTTGGTGATTTTATAAGTGCATCACTACTGTCTAGGTGATTACAGTAGTATTGTAGTAGAGCCTCAGTGACTGGAGGAGTGTAAAGGTAGTGAGTGCCTAGGTGATTTTATAACTGCATGGGTACTGGCAAAGTGATTGGAGGAGTGCATAGATCCTGATACGGTGATTGGAGGAGTGCAAGGGTAGTGCCTGGGTGATTGAACTAGTGTATAGCTAATGCATTGGTGATTGCATGAGTTCAGAGGTAATGTCTGAGTGATTAGAGGACTACATAGGTTATGTCTGGGTGATTGTATGAGTTGAGGGGTAATATCTGGGGGATTACGGGAGTACATAGGAACTGTGGAGTGCATGGGTACTGCCTAAGTGATTGGAGCAGTGTATAGATCCTGACAGGGTGATTAGAGGAGTGCAAGGATAGTGCCTGGGAGATTCAATCAGTGTATAGCTAAAGCATTAGTGATTGCATGAATACAGGGGTAATGTCTGGGGGATTACAGAAGTACATAGGAAGTGCCTGGGTGATTTTATAACTGCATGGGTAGTGGCTGTGTGATCGAAGGACTGCAGGGGTAGTGGCTGGTTGATTGCATGAGAACAAAGGTACTGCATGGGTGATTGGAGGAGTACTAGGGTAGTGCCTGGGTGATTGTATAAGTGCATAAGTAGTTCTTACAGTGATTTTATAAGTGCATGGGTACTGGGTAAGTGATTGGAGGAGTGCATAGATCTTGACACGGTTATTGGAGGACTGCAAGGATAGTGCCTGGGTGATTGAACCAGTGTATAGCTAATGCATTGGTGATTGCATGAGTGCAAAGGTAATGTCTGGGGGATTAGAGGGGTATATAGGTAATTCCTGGGTGATTGCATGAGTTCAGGGGTAATATCTGGGGGACTACAGGAGTACATAGAAAGTGCCTCAGTGATTTTATACGTACATCGCTACTGCCTAGGTGATAAGAGTAGTATTGTGGTAGTGCCTCAGTGATTGGAGGAGTGTATAGGTCTTGACGGGGTGATTGGAGGAGTGCAAGGATAGTGCCTGAGTGGTTGAATCAGTGTATAGCTAGAGCATTAGTGATTGCATGAGTGAGGGGTAATGTCTGGGGGATTAGAGGAATACATAGGTAATGCCTCAGTAATTGCATGAGTTCAGGAGTAATATCTGGAGGACTACAGGAGTACATAGAAAGTTCCTCAGTGATTTTATAAATGCATTGCTACTGCCGAGGTGATTACAGTAGTATTGTGGTAGTGCCTCAGTGATTCGAGGAGTGTAAAGGTAGTGCCTGGGTGATTTTATAACTGCAAGGATACTGCCAAAGTGATTGGAGGAGTGCATAGATACTGACACAGTCATTGGAGGAGTGCAAGGGTAGTGCTTGGGTGATTGAACTAAAGTACAGCTAATGCATTAATGATTGCATGAGTGCAGAAGTAATGTCTGGGGGCCGATTCGCAGAACGAATCTGAGATAAAATCCTAAACTTACTACTTTTGGTATTCACAGAAGGCATTTAGTAGTAGTAAAGTTAGGACTCCTAACTTTACTGCTACTAAATGCGTTTTGTGACTACCGAAAGTCGTAAAGTTAGGATTTTGTCTCAGTTTAGTAGTAGTAAAGTTAGGAGTCCTAACTTTACTACTACTAAATGCCTTCTGTGAATACCAAAAGTAGTAAGTTTAGGATTTTATCTCAGATTAGTTCTGTGAATCGGCCCCTGGGTGAGTAGCGCACTACATAGGTTATGTCTGGGTGATTGAATGAGTTGAGGGATAATATCTGGGGGATTACAGGAGTACATAGGAACTGCCTGGGTGATTTTATAAGTGCATGGGTACTGCCTAAGTGATTGAAGGAGTGTATAGATCCTGACAGGGTGATTGGAGGAGTACAAGGATAGTGCCTGAGTGATTGAATCAGTGTATACCTAAAGCATTAGTGATTGCATGAGTGCAGGGGTAATGTCTGGGGATTACAGAAGTACATAGGAAGTGCCTGGCTGATTGCATGAGCTCAAGTAATTGTATTGTGGTAGTGCCCCAGTGATTGGAGGAGTGTAAAGGTAGTGCCTGGGTGATTTTATAACTGCATGTGTACTGGCAAACTGATTGGAGGAGTGCATAGATCATTATACGGTGATTGGAGGAGTGCATTGGTAGTGCCTGGGTGATTGAACTAGTGTATAGCTAATGCATTGGTGATTGCATGAGTGCAGACATAATGTCTGAGTGATTAGAGGACTACATAGGTTATGTCTGGGTGATTGCATGAATTGAGGGGTAATTTCTGGAGATTACAGGAGTACATAGGAACTGCCTGGGTGATTGTATAAGTGCATGGGTACTGCCTAAGTGATTGGAGGAGTGCATAGATCCTGACAGGGTGATTAGAGGAATGTAAGGATAGTGTCTGGGTGATTGAATCAGTGTATAGCTAAAGCATTAGTGATTGCATAAGTGCAGGGGTAATATCTGGGGGACTTCAGGAGTACATAGAAAGTGCCTTGGTGATTTTATAAGTGCATCACTACTGTCTAGGTGATTACAGTAGTATTGTAGTAGAGCCTCAGTGACTGGAGGAGTGTAAAGGTAGTGAGTGCCTAGGTGATTTTATAACTGCATGGGTACTGGCAAAGTGATTGGAGGAGTGCATAGATCCTGATACGGTGATTGGAGGAGTGCAAGGGTAGTGCCTGGGTGATTGAACTAGTGTATAGCTAATGCATTGGTGATTGCATGAGTTCAGAGGTAATGTCTGAGTGATTAGAGGACTACATAGGTTATGTCTGGGTGATTGTATGAGTTGAGGGGTAATATCTGGGGGATTACGGGAGTACATAGGAACTGTGGAGTGCATGGGTACTGCCTAAGTGATTGGAGCAGTGTATAGATCCTGACAGGGTGATTAGAGGAGTGCAAGGATAGTGCCTGGGAGATTCAATCAGTGTATAGCTAAAGCATTAGTGATTGCATGAATACAGGGGTAATGTCTGGGGGATTACAGAAGTACATAGGAAGTGCCTGGGTGATTTTATAACTGCATGGGTAGTGGCTGTGTGATCGAAGGACTGCAGGGGTAGTGGCTGGTTGATTGTAGGAGTGCAGGGGTAGTGCCTGGGTGATTGCATGAGAACAAAGGTACTGCATGGGTGATTGGAGGAGTACTAGGGTAGTGCCTGGGTGATTGTATAAGTGCATAAGTAGTTCTTGAGTGATTTTATAAGTGCATGGCTACTGGGTAAGTGATTGGAGGAGTGCATAGATCTTGACACGGTTATTGGAGGACTGCAAGGGTAGTGCCTGGGTGATTGAACCAGTGTATAGCTAATGCATTGGTGATTGCATGAGTGCAAAGGTAATGTCTGGGGGATTAGAGGAGTATATAGGTAATTCCTGGGTGATTGCATGAGTTCAGGGGTAATATCTGGGGGACTACAGGAGTACATAGAAAGTGCCTCAGTGATTTTATACGTACATCGCTACTGCCTAGGTGATAAGAGTAGTATTGTGGTAGTGCCTCAGTGATTGGAGGAGTGTATAGATCTTGACGGGGTGATTGGAGGAGTGCAAGGATAGTGCCTGAGTGGTTGAATCAGTGTATAGCTAAAGCATTAGTGATTGCATGAGTGCGGGGTAATGTCTGGGGGATTAGAGGAATACATAGGTAATGCCTCAGTAATTGCATGAGTTCAGGAGTAATATCTGGAGGACTACAGGAGTACATAGAAAGTTCCTCAGTGATTTTATAAGTGCATTGCTACTGCCTAGGTGATTACAGTAGTATTGTGGTAGTGCCTCAGTGATTCGAGGAGTGTAAAGGTAGTGCCTGGGTGATTTTATAACTGCAAGGGTACTGCCAAAGTGATTGGAGGAGTGCATAGATACTGACACAGTCATTGGAGGAGTGCAAGGGTAGTGCTTGGGTGATTGAACTAAAGTACAGCTAATGCATTAATGATTGCATGAGTGCAGAAGTAATGTCTGGGGGCTGATTCGCAGAACGAATCTGAGATAAAATCCTAAACTTACTACTTTTGGTATTCACAGAAGGCATTTAGTAGTAGTAAAGTTAGGACTCCTAACTTTACTGCTACTAAATGCGTTTTGTGACTACCGAAAGTCGTAAAGTTAGGATTTTGTCTCAGTTTAGTAGTAGTAAAGTTAGGAGTCCTAACTTTACTACTACTAAATGCCTTCTGTGAATACCAAAAGTAGTAAGTTTAGGATTTTATCTCAGATTAGTTCTGTGAATCGGCCCCTGGGTGAGTAGCGCACTACATAGGTTATGTCTGGGTGATTGCATGAGTTGAGGGATAATATCTGGGGGATTACAGGAGTACATAGGAACTGCCTGGGTGATTTTATAAGTGCATGGGTACTGCCTAAGTGATTGGAGGAGTGTATAGATCCTGACAGGGTGATTGGAGGAGTACAAGGATAGTGCCTGAGTGATTGAATCAGTGTATACCTAAAGCATTAGTGATTGCATGAGTGCAGGGGTAATGTCTGGGGATTACAGAAGTACATAGGAAGTGCCTGGCTGATTGCATGAGCTCAAGTAATTGTATTGTGGTAGTGCCCCAGTGATTGGAGGAGTGTAAAGGTAGTGCCTGGGTGATTTTATAACTGCATGTGTACTGGCAAACTGATTGGAGGAGTGCATAGATCATTATACGGTGATTGGAGGAGTGCATTGGTAGTGCCTGGGTGATTGAACTAGTGTATAGCTAATGCATTGGTGATTGCATGAGTGCAGACATAATGTCTGAGTGATTAGAGGACTACATAGGTTATTTCTGGGTGATTGCATGAATTGATGGGTAATTTCTGGGGATTACAGGAGTACATAGGAACTGCCTGGGTGATTGTATAAGTGCATGGGTACTGCCTAAGTGATTGGAGGAGTGCATAGATCCTGACAGGGTGATTAGAGGAATGTGAGGATAGTGTCTGGGTGATTGAATCAGTGTATAGCTAAAGCATCAGTGATTGCATAAGTGCAGGGGTAATATCTGGGGGACTTCAGGAGTACATAGAAAGTGCCTTGGTGATTTTATAAGTGCATCACTACTGTCTAGGTGATTACAGTAGTATTGTAGTAGAGCCTCAGTGACTGGAGGAGTGTAAAGGTAGTGAGTGCCTAGGTGATTTTATAACTGCATGGGTACTGGCAAAGTGATTGGAGGAGTGCATAGATCCTGATACGGTGATTGGAGGAGTGCAAGGGTAGTGCCTGGGTGATTGAACTAGTGTATAGCTAATGCATTGGCGATTGCATGAGTTCAGAGGTAATGTCTGAGTGATTAGAGGACTACATAGGTTATGTCTGGGTGATTGTATGAGTTGAGGGGTAATATCTGGGGGATTACGGGAGTACATAGGAACTGTGGAGTGCATGGGTACTGCCTAAGTGATTGGAGCAGTGTATAGATCCTGACAGGGTGATTAGAGGAGTGCAAGGATAGTGCCTGGGAGATTCAATCAGTGTATAGCTAAAGCATTAGTGATTGCATGAATACAGGGGTAATGTCTGGGGGATTACAGAAGTACATAGGAAGTGCCTGGGTGATTTTATAACTGCATGGGTAGTGGCTGTGTGATCGAAGGACTGCAGGGGTAGTGGCTGGTTGATTGTAGGAGTGCAGGGGTAGTGCCTGGGTGATTGCATGAGAACAAAGGTACTGCATGGGTGATTGGAGGAGTACTAGGGTAGTGCCTGGGTTATTGTATAAGTGCATAAGTAGTTCTTGAGTGATTTTATAAGTGCATGGGTACTGGGTAAGTGATTGGAGGAGTGCATAGATCTTGACACGGTTATTGGAGGACTGCAAGGGTAGTGCCTGGGTGATTGAACCAGTGTATAGCTAATGCATTGGTGATTGCATGAGTGCAAAGGTAATGTCTGGGGGATTAGAGGAGTATATAGGTAATTCCTGGGTGATTGCATGAGTTCAGGGGTAATATCTGGGGGACTACAGGAGTACATAGAAAGTGCCTCAGTGATTTTATACGTACATCGCTACTGCCTAGGTGATAAGAGTAGTATTGTGGTAGTGCCTCAGTGATTGGAGGAGTGTATAGAGTCTTGACGGGGTGATTGGAGGAGTGCAAGGATAGTGCCTGAGTGGTTGAATCAGTGTATAGCTAAAGCATTAGTGATTGCATGAGTGCGGGGTAATGTCTGGGGGATTAGAGGAATACATAGGTAATGCCTCAGTAATTGCATGAGTTCAGGAGTAATATCTGGAGGGCTACAGGAGTACATAGAAAGTTCCTCAGTGATTTTATAAGTGCATTGCTACTGCCTAGGTGATTACAGTAGTATTGTGGTAGTGCCTCAGTGATTCGAGGAGTGTAAAGGTAGTGCCTGGGTGATTTTATAACTGCAAGGGTACTGCCAAAGTGATTGGAGGAGTGCATAGATACTGACACAGTCATTGGAGGAGTGCAAGGGTAGTGCTTGGGTGATTGAACTAAAGTACAGCTAATGCATTAATGATTGCATGAGTGCAGAAGTAATGTCTGGGGGCCGATTCGCAGAACGAATCTGAGATAAAATCCTAAACTTACTACTTTTGGTATTCACAGAAGGCATTTAGTAGTAGTAAAGTTAGGACTCCTAACTTTACTGCTACTAAATGCGTTTTGTGACTACCGAAAGTCGTAAAGTTAGGATTTTGTCTCAGTTTAGTAGTAGTAAAGTTAGGAGTCCTAACTTTACTACTACTAAATGCCTTCTGTGAATACCAAAAGTAGTAAGTTTAGGATTTTATCTCAGATTAGTTCTGTGAATCGGCCCCTGGGTGAGTAGCGCACTACATAGGTTATGTCTGGGTGATTGAATGAGTTGAGGGATAATATCTGGGGGATTACAGGAGTACATAGGAACTGCCTGGGTGATTTTATAAGTGCATGGGTACTGCCTAAGTGATTGGAGGAGTGTATAGATCCTGACAGGGTGATTGGAGGAGTACAAGGATAGTGCCTGAGTGATTGAATCAGTGTATACCTAAAGCATTAGTGATTGCATGAGTGCAGGGGTAATGTCTGGGGATTACAGAAGTACATAGGAAGTGCCTGGCTGATTGCATGAGCTCAAGTAATTGTATTGTGGTAGTGCCCCAGTGATTGGAGGAGTGTAAAGGTAGTGCCTGGGTGATTTTATAACTGCATGTGTACTGGCAAACTGATTGGAGGAGTGCATAGATCATTATACGGTGATTGGAGGAGTGCATTGGTAGTGCCTGGGTGATTGAACTAGTGTATAGCTAATGCATTGGTGATTGCATGAGTGCAGACATAATGTCTGAGTGATTAGAGGACTACATAGGTTATGTCTGGGTGATTGCATGAATTGAGGGGTAATTTCTGGGGATTACAGGAGTACATAGGAACTGCCTGGGTGATTGTATAAGTGCATGGGTACTGCCTAAGTGATTGGAGGAGTGCATAGATCCTGACAGGGTGATTAGAGGAATGTAAGGATAGTGTCTGGGTGATTGAATCAGTGTATAGCTAAAGCATTAGTGATTGCATAAGTGCAGGGGTAATATCTGGGGGACTTCAGGAGTACATAGAAAGTGCCTTGGTGATTTTATAAGTGCATCACTACTGTCTAGGTGATTACAGTAGTATTGAGGTAGAGCCTCAGTGACTGGAGGAGGGTAAAGGTAGTGAGTGCCTAGGTGATTTTATAACTGCATGGGTACTGGCATAGTGATTGGAGGAGTGCATAGATCCTGATACGGTGATTGGAGGAGTGCAAGGGTAGTGCCTGGGTGATTGAACTAGTGTATAGCTAATGCATTGGTGATTGCATGAGTTCAGAGGTAATGTCTGAGTGATTAGAGGACTACATAGGTTATGTCTGGGTGATTGTATGAGTTGAGGGGTAATATCTGGGGGATTACAGGAGTACATAGGAACTGTGGAGTGCATGGGTACTGCCTAAGTGATTGGAGCAGTGTATAGATCCTGACAGGGTGATTAGAGGAGTGCAAGGATAGTGCCTGGGAGATTCAATCAGTGTATAGCTAAAGCATTAGTGATTGCATGAATACAGGGGTAATGTCTGGGGGATTACAGAAGTACATAGGAAGTGCCTGGGTGATTTTATAACTGCATGGGTAGTGGCTGTGTGATCGAAGGACTGCAGGGGTAGTGGCTGGTTGATTGTAGGAGTGCAGGGGTAGTGCCTGGGTGATTGCATGAGAACAAAGGTACTGCATGGGTGATTGGAGGAGTACTAGGGTAGTGCCTGGGTGATTGTATAAGTGCATAAGTAGTTCTACAGTGATTTTATAAGTGCATGGGTCCTGGGTAAGTGATTGGAGGAGTGCATAGATCTTGACACGGTTATTGGAGGACTGCAAGGATAGTGCCTGGGTGATTGAACCAGTGTATAGCTAATGCATTGGTGATTGCATGAGTGCAAAGGTAATGTCTGGGGGATTAGAGGAGTATATAGGTAATTCCTGGGTGATTGCATGAGTTCAGGGGTAATATCTGGGGGACTACAGGAGTACATAGAAAGTGCCTCAGTGATTTTATACGTACATCGCTACTGCCTAGGTGATAAGAGTAGTATTGTGGTAGTGCCTCAGTGATTGGAGGAGTGTATAGGTCTTGACGGGGTGATTGGAGGAGTGCAAGGATAGTGCCTGAGTGGTTGAATCAGTGTATAGCTAGAGCATTAGTGATTGCATGAGTGCGGGGTAATGTCTGGGGGATTAGAGGAATACATAGGTAATGCCTCAGTAATTGCATGAGTTCAGGAGTAATATCTGGAGGACTACAGGAGTACATAGAAAGTTCCTCAGTGATTTTATAAGTGCATTGCTACTGCCGAGGTGATTACAGTAGTATTGTGGTAGTGCCTCAGTGATTCGAGGAGTGTAAAGGTAGTGCCTGGGTGATTTTATAACTGCAAGGGTACTGCCAAAGTGATTGGAGGAGTGCATAGATACTGACACAGTCATTGGAGGAGTGCAAGGGTAGTGCTTGGGTGATTGAACTAAAGTACAGCTAATGCATTAATGATTGCATGAGTGCAGAAGTAATGTCTGGGGGCCGATTCGCAGAGCAGATCTGAGATAAAATCCTAAACTTACTACTTTTGGTATTCACAGAAGGCATTTAGTAGTAGTAAAGTTAGGACTCCTAACTTTACTGCTACTAAATGCGTTTTGTGACTACCGAAAGTCGTAAAGTTAGGATTTTGTCTCAGTTTAGTAGTAGTAAAGTTAGGAGTCCTAACTTTACTACTACTAAATGCCTTATGTGAATACCAAAAGTAGTAAGTTTAGGATTTTATCTCAGATTAGTTCTGTGAATCGGCCCCTGGGTGAGTAGCGCAATAGGTTATGTCTGGGTGATTGAATGAGTTGAGGGATAATATCTGGGGGATTACAGGAGTACATAGGAACTGCCTGGGTGATTTTATAAGTGCATGGGTACTGCCTAAGTGATTGAAGGAGTGTATAGATCCTGACAGGGTGATTGGAGGAGTACAAGGATAGTGCCTGAGTGATTGAATCAGTGTATACCTAAAGCATTAGTGATTGCATGAGTGCAGGGGTAATGTCTGGGGATTACAGAAGTACATAGGAAGTGCCTGGCTGATTGCATGAGCTCAAGTAATTGTATTGTGGTAGTGCCCCAGTGATTGGAGGAGTGTAAAGGTAGTGCCTGGGTGATTTTATAACTGCATGTGTACTGGCAAACTGATTGGAGGAGTGCATAGATCATTATACGGTGATTGGAGGAGTGCATTGGTAGTGCCTGGGTGATTGAACTAGTGTATAGCTAATGCATTGGTGATTGCATGAGTGCAGACATAATGTCTGAGTGATTAGAGGACTACATAGGTTATGTCTGGGTGATTGCATGAATTGAGGGGTACTTTCTGGGGATTACAGGAGTACATAGGAACTGCCTGGGTGATTGTATAAGTGCATGGGTACTGCCTAAGTGATTGGAGGAGTGCATAGATCCTGACAGGGTGATTAGAGGAATGTAAGGATAGTGTCTGGGTGATTGAATCAGTGTATAGCTAAAGCATTAGTGATTGCATAAGTGCAGGGGTAATATCTGGGGGACTTCAGGAGTACATAGAAAGTGCCTTGGTGATTTTATAAGTGCATCACTACTGTCTAGGTGATTACAGTAGTATTGTAGTAGAGCCTCAGTGACTGGAGGAGTGTAAAGGTAGTGAGTGCCTAGGTGATTTTATAACTGCATGGGTACTGGCAAAGTGATTGGAGGAGTGCATAGATCCTGATACGGTGATTGGAGGAGTGCAAGGGTAGTGCCTGGGTGATTGAACTAGTGTATAGCTAATGCATTGGTGATTGCATGAGTTCAGAGGTAATGTCTGAGTGATTAGAGGACTACATAGGTTATGTCTGGGTGATTGTATGAGTTGAGGGGTAATATCTGGGGGATTACGGGAGTACATAGGAACTGTGGAGTGCATGGGTACTGCCTAAGTGATTGGAGCAGTGTATAGATCCTGACAGGGTGATTAGAGGAGTGCAAGGATAGTGCCTGGGAGATTCAATCAGTGTATAGCTAAAGCATTAGTGATTGCATGAATACAGGGGTAATGTCTGGGGGATTACAGAAGTACATAGGAAGTGCCTGGGTGATTTTATAACTGCATGGGTAGTGGCTGTGTGATCGAAGGACTGCAGGGGTAGTGGCTGGTTGATTGTAGGAGTGCAGGGGTAGTGCCTGGGTGATTGCATGAGAACAAAGGTACTGCATGGGTGATTGGAGGAGTACTAGGGTAGTGCCTGGGTGATTGTATAAGTGCATAAGTAGTTCTACAGTGATTTTATAAGTGCATGGGTACTGGGTAAGTGATTGGAGGAGTGCATAGATCTTGACACGGTTATTGGAGGACTGCAAGGATAGTGCCTGGGTGATTGAACCAGTGTATAGCTAATGCATTGGTGATTGCATGAGTGCAAAGGTAATGTCTGGGGGATTAGAGGAGTATATAGGTAATTCCTGGGTGATTGCATGAGTTCAGGGGTAATATCTGGGGGACTACAGGAGTATATAGAAAGTGCCTCAGTGATTTTATACGTACATCGCTACTGCCTAGGTGATAAGAGTAGTATTGTGGTAGTGTCTCAGTGATTGGAGGAGTGTATAGGTCTTGACGGGGTGATTGGAGGAGTGCAAGGATAGTGCCTGAGTGGTTGAATCAGTGTATAGTTAGAGCATTAGTGATTGCATGAGTGCGGGGTAATGTCTGGGGGATTAGAGGAATACATAGGTAATGCCTCAGTAATTGCATGAGTTCAGGAGTAATATCTGGAGGACTACAGGAGTACATAGAAAGTTCCTCAGTGATTTTATAAGTGCATTGCTACTGCCGAGGTGATTACAGTAGTATTGTAGTAGAGCCTCAGTGACTGGAGGAGTGTAAAGGTAGTGAGTGCCTAGGTGATTTTATAACTGCATGGGTACTGGCAAAGTGATTGGAGGAGTGCATAGATCCTGATACGGTGATTGGAGGAGTGCAAGGGTAGTGCCTGGGTGATTGAACTAGTATATAGCTAATGCATTGGCGATTGCATGAGTTCAGAGGTAATTCCTGAGTGATTAGAGGACTACATAGGTTATGTCTGGGTGATTGTATGAGTTGAGGGGTAATATCTGGGGGATTACGGGAGTACATAGGAACTGTGGAGTGCATGGGTACTGCCTAAGTGATTGGAGCAGTGTATAGATCCTGACAGGGTGATTAGAGGAGATTCAATCAGTGTATAGCTAAAGCATTAGTGATTGCATGAATACAGGGGTAATGTCTGGGGGATTACAGAAGTACATAGGAAGTGCCTGGGTGATTTTATAACTGCATGGGTAGTGGCTGTGTGATCGAAGGACTGCAGGGGTAGTGGCTGGTTGATTGTAGGAGTGCAGGGGTAGTGCCTTGGTGATTGCATGAGAACAAAGGTACTGCATGGGTGATTGGAGGAGTACTAGGGTAGTGCCTGGGTTATTGTATAAGTGCATAAGTAGTTCTTGAGTGATTTTATAAGTGCATGGGTACTGGGTAAGTGATTGGAGGAGTGCATAGATCTTGACACGGTTATTGGAGGACTGCAAGGGTAGTGCCTGGGTGATTGAACCAGTGTATAGCTAATGCATTGATGATTGCATGAGTGCAAAGGTAATGTCTGGGGGATTAGAGGAGTATATAGGTAATTCCTGGGTGATTGCATGAGTTCAGGGGTAATATCTGGGGGACTACAGGAGTACATAGAAAGTGCCTCAGTGATTTTATACGTACATCGCTACTGCCTAGGTGATAAGAGTAGTATTGTGGTAGTGCCTCAGTGATTGGAGGAGTGTATAGAGCTTGACGGGGTGATTGGAGGAGTGCAAGGATAGTGCCTGAGTGGTTGAATCAGTGTATAGCTAAAGCATTAGTGATTGCATGAGTGCGGGGTAATGTCTGGGGGATTAGAGGAATACATAGGTAATGCCTCAGTAATTGCATGAGTTCAGGAGTAATATCTGGAGGACTACAGGAGTACATAGAAAGTTCCTCAGTGATTTTATAAGTGCATTGCTACTGCCTAGGTGATTACAGTAGTATTGTGGTAGTGCCTCAGTGATTCGAGGAGTGTAAAGGTAGTGCCTGGGTGATTTTATAACTGCAAGGGTACTGCCAAAGTGATTGGAGGAGTGCATAGATACTGACACAGTCATTGGAGGAGTGCAAGGGTAGTGCTTGGGTGATTGAACTAAAGTACAGCTAATGCATTAATGATTGCATGAGTGCAGAAGTAATGTCTGGGGGCCGATTCGCAGAACGAATCTGAGATAAAATCCTAAACTTACTACTTTTGGTATTCACAGAAGGCATTTAGTAGTAGTAAAGTTAGGACTCCTACCTTTACTGCTACTAAATGCGTTTTGTGACTACCGAAAGTCGTAAAGTTAGGATTTTGTCTCAGTTTAGTAGTAGTAAAGTTAGGAGTCCTAACTTTACTACTACTAAATGCCTTCTGTGAATACCAAAAGTAGTAAATTTAGGATTTTATCTCAGATTAGTTCTGTGAATCGGCCCCTGGGTGAGTAGCGCACTACATAGGTTATGTCTGGGTGATTGAATGAGTTGAGGGATAATATCTGGGAGATTACAGGAGTACATAGGAACTGCCTGGGTGATTTTATAAGTGCATGGGTACTGCCTAAGTGATTGGAGGAGTGTATAGATCCTGACAGGGTGATTGGAGGAGTACAAGGATAGTGCCTGAGTGATTGAATCAGTGTATACCTAAAGCATTAGTGATTGCATGAGTGCAGGGGTAATGACTGGGGATTACAGAAGTACATAGGAAGTGCCTGGCTGATTGCATGAGCTCAAGTAATTGTATTGTGGTAGTGCCCCAGTGATTGGAGGAGTGTAAAGGTAGTGCCTGGGTGATTTTATAACTGCATGTGTACTGGCAAACTGATTGGAGGAGTGCATAGATCATTATACGGTGATTGGAGGAGTGCATTGGTAGTGCCTGGGTGATTGAACTAGTGTATAGCTAATGCATTGGTGATTGCATGAGTGCAGACATAATGTCTGAGTGATTAGAGGACTACATAGGTTATGTCTGGGTGATTGCATGAATTGAGGGGTAATTTCTGGGGATTACAGGAGTACATAGGAACTGCCTGGGTGATTGTATAAGTGCATGGGTACTGCCTAAGTGATTGGAGGAGTGCATAGATCCTGACAGGGTGATTAGAGGAATGTAAGGATAGTGTCTGGGTGATTGAATCAGTGTATAGCTAAAGCATTAGTGATTGCATAAGTGCAGGGGTAATATCTGGGGGACTTCAGGAGTACATAGAAAGTGCCTTGGTGATTTTATAAGTGCATCACTACTGTCTAGGTGATTACAGTAGTATTGTAGTAGAGCCTCAGTGACTGGAGGAGTGTAAAGGTAGTGAGTGCCTAGGTGATTTTATAACTGCATGGGTACTGGCAAAGTGATTGGAGGAGTGCATAGATCCTGATACGGTGATTGGAGGAGTGCAAGGGTAGTGCCTGGGTGATTGAACTTGTGTATAGCTAATGCATTGGTGATTGCATGAGTTCAGAGGTAATGTCTGAGTGATTAGAGGACTACATAGGTTATGTATGGGTGATTGTATGAGTTGAGGGGTAATATCTGGGGGATTACGTGAGTACATACTAACTGTGGAGTGCATGGGTACTGCCTAAGTGATTGGAGCAGTGTATAGATCCTGACAGGGTGATTAGAGGAGTGCAAGGATAGTGCCTGGGAGATTCAATCAGTGTATAGCTAAAGCATTAGTGATTGCATGAATACAGGGGTAATGTCTGGGGGATTACAGAAGTACATAGGAAGTGCCTGGGTGATTTTATAACTGCATGGGTAGTGGCTGTGTGATCGAAGGACTGCAGGGGTAGTGGCTGGTTGATTGTAGGAGTGCAGGGGTAGTGCCTGGGTGATTGCATGAGAACAAAGGTACTGCATGGGTGATTGGAGGAGTACTAGGGTAGTGCCTGGGTGATTGTATAAGTGCATAAGTAGTTCTTGAGTGATTTTATAAGTGCATGGGTACTGGGTAAGTGATTGGAGGAGTGCATAGATCTTGACACGGTTATTGGAGGACTGCAAGGGTAGTGCCTGGGTGATTGAACCAGTGTATAGCTAATGCATTGGTGATTGCATGAGTGCAAAGGTAATGTCTGGGGGATTAGAGGAGTATATAGGTAATTCCTGGGTGATTGCATGAGTTCAGGGGTAATATCTGGGGGACTACAGGAGTACATAGAAAGTGCCTCAGTGATTTTATACGTACATCGCTACTGCCTAGGTGATAAGAGTAGTATTGTGGTAGTGCCTCAGTGATTGGAGGAGTGTATAGATCTTGACGGGGTGATTGGAGGAGTGCAAGGATAGTGCCTGAGTGGTTGAATCAGTGTATAGCTAAAGCATTAGTGATTGCATGAGTGCGGGGTAATGTCTGGGGGATTAGAGGAATACATAGGTAATGCCTCAGTAATTGCATGAGTTCAGGAGTAATATCTGGAGGACTACAGGAGTACATAGAAAGTTCCTCAGTGATTTTATAAGTGCATTGCTACTGCCTAGGTGATTACAGTAGTATTGTGGTAGTGCCTCAGTGATTCGAGGAGTGTAAAGGTAGTGCCTGGGTGATTTTATAACTGCAAGGGTACTGCCAAAGTGATTGGAGGAGTGCATAGATACTGACACAGTCATTGGAGGAGTGCAAGGGTAGTGCTTGGGTGATTGAACTAAAGTACAGCTAATGCATTAATGATTGCATGAGTGCAGAAGTAATGTCTGGGGGCCGATTCGCAGAACGAATCTGAGATAAAATCCTAAACTTACTACTTTTGGTATTCACAGAAGGCATTTAGTAGTAGTAAAGTTAGGACTCCTAACTTTACTGCTACTAAATGCGTTTTGTGACTACCGAAAGTCGTAAAGTTAGGATTTTGTCTCAGTTTAGTAGTAGTAAAGTTAGGAGTCCTAACTTTACTACTACTAAATGCCTTCTGTGAATACCAAAAGTAGTAAGTTTAGGATTTTATCTCAGATTAGTTCTGTGAATCGGCCCCTGGGTGAGTAGCGCACTACATAGGTTATGTCTGGGTGATTGCATGAGTTGAGGGATAATATCTGGGGGATTACAGGAGTACATAGGAACTGCCTGGGTGATTTTATAAGTGCATGGGTACTGCCTAAGTGATTGGAGTAGTGTATAGATCCTGACAGGGTGATTGGAGGAGTACAAGGATAGTGCCTGAGTGATTGAATCAGTGTATACCTAAAGCATTAGTGATTGCATGAGTGCAGGGGTAATGTCTGGGGATTACAGAAGTACATAGGAAGTGCCTGGCTGATTGCATGAGCTCAAGTAATTGTATTGTGGTAGTGCCCCAGTGATTGGAGGAGTGTAAAGGTAGTGCCTGGGTGATTTTATAACTGCATGTGTACTGGCAAACTGATTGGAGGAGTGCATAGATCATTATACGGTGATTGGAGGAGTGCATTGGTAGTGCCTGGGTGATTTAACTAGTGTATAGCTAATGCATTGGTGATTGCATGAGTGCAGACATAATGTCTGAGTGATTAGAGGACTACATAGGTTATGTCTGGGTGATTGCATGAATTGAGGGGTAATTTCTGGGGATTACAGGAGTACATAGGAACTGCCTGGGTGATTGTATAAGTGCATGGGTACTGCCTAAGTGATTGGAGGAGTGCATAGATCCTGACAGGGTGATTAGAGGAATGTAAGGATAGTGTCTGGGTGATTGAATCAGTGTATAGCTAAAGCATTAGTGATTGCATAAGTGCAGGGGTAATATCTGGGGGACTTCAGGAGTACATAGAAAGTGCCTTGGTGATTTTATAAGTGCATCACTACCGTCTAGGTGATTACAGTAGTATTGTAGTAGAGCCTCAGTGACTGGAGGAGTGTAAAGGTAGTGAGTGCCTAGGTGATTTTATAACTGCATGGGTACTGGCAAAGTGATTGGAGGAGTGCATAGATCCTGATACGGTGATTGGAGGAGTGCAAGGGTAGTGCCTGGGTGATTGAACTAGTGTATAGCTAATGCATTGGTGATTGCATGAGTTCAGAGGTAATGTCTGAGTGATTAGAGGACTACATAGGTTATGTCTGGGTGATTGTATGAGTTGAGGGGTAATATCTGGGGGATTACGGGAGTACATAGTAACTGTGGAGTGCATGGGTACTGCCTAAGTGATTGGAGCAGTGTATAGATCCTGACAGGGTGATTAGAGGAGTGCAAGGATAGTGCCTGGGAGATTCAATCAGTGTATAGCTAAAGCATTAGTGATTGCATGAATACAGGGGTAATGTCTGGGGGATTACAGAAGTACATAGGAAGTGCCTGGGTGATTTTATAACTGCATGGGTAGTGGCTGTGTGATCGAAGGACTGCAGGGGTAGTGGCTGGTTGATTGTAGGAGTGCAGGGGTTGTGCCTGGGTGATTGCATGAGAACAAAGGTACTGCATGGGTGATTGGAGGAGTACTAGGGTAGTGCCTGGGTGATTGTATAAGTGCATAAGTAGTTCTTGAGTGATTTTATAAGTGCATGGGTACTGGGTAAGTGATTGGAGGAGTGCATAGATCTTGACACGGTTATTGGAGGACTGCAAGGGTAGTGCCTGGGTGATTGAACCAGTGTATAGCTAATGCATTGGTGATTGCATGAGTGCAAAGGTAATGTCTGGGGGATTAGAGGAGTATATAGGTAATTCCTGGGTGATTGCATGAGTTCAGGGGTAATATCTGGGGGACTACAGGAGTACATAGAAAGTGCCTCAGTGATTTTATACGTACATCGCTACTGCCTAGGTGATAAGAGTAGTATTGTGGTAGTGCCTCAGTGATTGGAGGAGTGTATAGATCTTGACGGGGTGATTGGAGGAGTGCAAGGATAGTGCCTGAGTGGTTGAATCAGTGTATAGCTAAAGCATTAGTGATTGCATGAGTGCGGGGTAATGTCTGGGGGATTAGAGGAATACATAGGTAATGCCTCAGTAATTGCATGAGTTCAGGAGTAATATCTGGAGGACTACAGGAGTACATAGAAAGTTCCTCAGTGATTTTATAAGTGCATTGCTACTGCCTAGGTGATTACAGTAGTATTGTGGTAGTGCCTCAGTGATTCGAGGAGTGTAAAGGTAGTGCCTGGGTGATTTTATAACTGCAAGGGTACTGCCAAAGTGATTGGAGGAGTGCATAGATACTGACACAGTCATTGGAGGAGTGCAAGGGTAGTGCTTGGGTGATTGAACTAAAGTACAGCTAATGCATTAATGATTGCATGAGTGCAGAAGTAATGTCTGGGGGCCGATTCGCAGAACGAATCTGAGATAAAATCCTAAACTTACTACTTTTGGTATTCACAGAAGGCATTTAGTAGTAGTAAAGTTAGGACTCCTAACTTTACTGCTACTAAATGCGTTTTGTGACTACCGAAAGTCGTAAAGTTAGGATTTTGTCTCAGTTTAGTAGTAGTAAAGTTAGGAGTCCTAACTTTACTACTACTAAATGCCTTCTGTGAATACCAAAAGTAGTAAGTTTAGGATTTTATCTCAGATTAGTTCTGTGAATCGGCCCCTGGGTGAGTAGCGCACTACATAGGTTATGTCTGGGTGATTGCATGAGTTGAGGGATAATATCTGGGGGATTACAGGAGTACATAGGAACTGCCTGGGTGATTTTATAAGTGCATGGGTACTGCCTAAGTGATTGGAGGAGTGTATAGATCCTGACAGGGTGATTGGAGGAGTACAAGGATAGTGCCTGAGTGATTGAATCAGTGTATACCTAAAGCATTAGTGATTGCATGAGTGCAGGGGTAATGTCTGGGGATTACAGAAGTACATAGGAAGTGCCTGGCTGATTGCATGAGCTCAAGTAATTGTATTGTGGTAGTGCCCCAGTGATTGGAGGAGTGTAAAGGTAGTGCCTGGGTGATTTTATAACTGCATGTGTACTGGCAAACTGATTGGAGGAGTGCATAGATCATTATACGGTGATTGGAGGAGTGCATTGGTAGTGCCTGGGTGATTTAACTAGTGTATAGCTAATGCATTGGTGATTGCATGAGTGCAGACATAATGTCTGAGTGATTAGAGGACTACATAGGTTATGTCTGGGTGATTGCATGAATTGAGGGGTAATTTCTGGGGATTACAGGAGTACATAGGAACTGCCTGGGTGATTGTATAAGTGCATGGGTACTGCCTAAGTGATTGGAGGAGTGCATAGATCCTGACAGGGTGATTAGAGGAATGTAAGGATAGTGTCTGGGTGATTGAATCAGTGTATAGCTAAAGCATTAGTGATTGCATAAGTGCAGGGGTAATATCTGGGGGACTTCAGGAGTACATAGAAAGTGCCTTGGTGATTTTATAAGTGCATCACTACCGTCTAGGTGATTACAGTAGTATTGTAGTAGAGCCTCAGTGACTGGAGGAGTGTAAAGGTAGTGAGTGCCTAGGTGATTTTATAACTGCATGGGTACTGGCAAAGTGATTGGAGGAGTGCATAGATCCTGATACGGTGATTGGAGGAGTGCAAGGGTAGTGCCTGGGTGATTGAACTAGTGTATAGCTAATGCATTGGTGATTGCATGAGTTCAGAGGTAATGTCTGAGTGATTAGAGGACTACATAGGTTATGTCTGGGTGATTGTATGAGTTGAGGGGTAATATCTGGGGGATTACGGGAGTACATAGTAACTGTGGAGTGCATGGGTACTGCCTAAGTGATTGGAGCAGTGTATAGATCCTGACAGGGTGATTAGAGGAGTGCAAGGATAGTGCCTGGGAGATTCAATCAGTGTATAGCTAAAGCATTAGTGATTGCATGAATACAGGGGTAATGTCTGGGGGATTACAGAAGTACATAGGAAGTGCCTGGGTGATTTTATAACTGCATTGGTAGTGGCTGTGTGATCGAAGGACTGCAGGGGTAGTGGCTGGTTGATTGTAGGAGTGCAGGGGTAGTGCCTGGGTGATTGCATGAGAACAAAGGTACTGCATGGGTGATTGGAGGAGTACTAGGGTAGTGCCTGGGTGATTGTATAAGTGCATAAGTAGTTCTTGAGTGATTTTATAAGTGCATGGGTACTGGGTAAGTGATTGGAGGAGTGCATAGATCTTGACACAGTTATTTGAGGACTGCAAGGGTAGTGCCTGGGTGATTGAACCAGTGTATAGCTAATGCATTGGTGATTGCATGAGTGCAAAGGTAATGTCTGGGGGATTAGAGGAGTATATAGGTAATTCCTGGGTGATTGCATGAGTTCAGGGGTAATATCTGGGGGACTACAGGAGTACATAGAAAGTGCCTCAGTGATTTTATACGTACATCGCTACTGCCTAGGTGATAAGAGTAGTATTGTGGTAGTGCCTCAGTGATTGGAGGAGTGTATAGATCTTGACGGGGTGATTGGAGGAGTGCAAGGATAGTGCCTGAGTGGTTGAATCAGTGTATAGCTAAAGCATTAGTGATTGCATGAGTGCGGGGTAATGTCTGGGGATTAGAGGAATACATAGGTAATGCCTCAGTAATTGCATGAGTTCAGGAGTAATATCTGGAGGACTACAGGAGTACATAGAAAGTTCCTCAGTGATTTTATAAGTGCATTGCTACTGCCTAGGTGATTACAGTAGTATTGTGGTAGTGCCTCAGTGATTCGAGGAGTGTAAAGGTAGTGCCTGGGTGATTTTATAACTGCAAGGGTACTGCCAAAGTGATTGGAGGAGTGCATAGATACTGACACAGTCATTGGAGGAGTGCAAGGGTAGTGCTTGGGTGATTGAACTAAAGTACAGCTAATGCATTAATGATTGCATGAGTGCAGAAGTAATGTCTGGGGGCCGATTCGCAGAACGAATCTGAGATAAAATCCTAAACTTACTACTTTTGGTATTCACAGAAGGCATTTAGTAGTAGTAAAGTTAGGACTCCTAACTTTACTGCTACTAAATGCGTTTTGTGACTACCGAAAGTCGTAAAGTTAGGATTTTGTCTCAGTTTAGTAGTAGTAAAGTTAGGAATCCTAACTTTACTACTACTAAATGCCTTCTGTGAATACCAAAAGTAGTAAGTTTAGGATTTTATCTCAGATTAGTTCTGTGAATCGGCCCCTGGGTGAGTAGCGCACTACATAGGTTATGTCTGGGTGATTGCATGAGTTGAGGGATAATATCTGGGGGATTACAGGAGTACATAGGAACTGCCTGGGTGATTTTATAAGTGCATGGGTACTGCCTAAGTGATTGAAGGAGTGTATAGATCCTGACAGGGTGATTGGAGGAGTACAAGGATAGTGCCTGAGTGATTGAATCAGTGTATACCTAAAGCATTAGTGATTGCATGAGTGCAGGGGTAATGTCTGGGGATTGCAGAAGTACATAGGAAGTGCCTGGCTGATTGCATGAGCTCAAGAGTAATATCTGGGGGACTACAGGAGTACATAGAAAGTGCCTCAGTGATTTTATAAGTGCATTGCTACTGCCTAGGTGATTACAGTAGTATTGTGGTAGTGCCTCAGTGATTCGAGGAGTGTAAAGGTAGTGCGTGGGTGATTTTATAACTGCATGGGTACTGCCAAAGTGATTGGAGGAGTGCATAGATACTGACACAGTCATTGGAGGAGTGCAAGGGTAGTGCTTGGGTGATTGAACTAGTGTATAGCTAATGCATTAATGATTGCATGAGTGCAGAAGTAATGTCTGGGGGGCCGATTCACAGAACGAATCTGAGATAAAATCCTAAACTTACTACTTTTGGTATTCACAGAAGGCATTTAGTAGTAGTAAAGTTAGGACTCCTAACATTTTACTTCTACTAAACTGAGATAAAATCCTAAACTTACTACTTTTGGTATTCACAGAAGGCATTTAGTAGTAGTAATAACTTTACTACTACTAAATGCCTTTTGTGACTACCGAAAGTCGTAAAGTTAGGATTTTGTCTCAGTTTAGTAGTAGTAAAGTTAGGAGTCCTAACTTTACTACTACTAAATGCCTTCTGTGAGTACCAAAAGTAGTAAGTTTAGGATTTTATCTCAGATTAGTTCTGTGAATCAGCCCCTGGGTGAGTAGCGCACTACATAGGTTATGTCTGGGTGATTGCATGAGTTGAGGGATAATATCTGGGGGATTACAGGAGTACATAGGAACTGCCTGGGTGATTTTATAAGTGCATGGGTACTAACCCTGGGCGTAGTTCGCGTAGTAGCGCTACGCGTAGCTACGCGAAGTGCACTTCGCACTACGCGAGCTACGCGTAGCTACGCGAACTGCGTAGTGCACTGTGCAAAATGCTGTTCGCACTGATTACACAGTGCCGGATGCTTGTCCGCACTGTGCAATCAGTGCAAACCGCATCTTGCACAGTGCAAGCGGTCGTTTTCTGCCGCTCGAGTAGATTTCTACTCGAGTGAAAGCTTTCTCAACGTGGACTGGTAGTTTCTCATCGCGAGCGGTCGCGAGCATACGCGACCACTCGCAATGAGAAACCTGACCTCCCCGCGTTGAGAATCTCGCCGGGAGGTTTATTTTCCACGCTCGCGATCGGCAACTTGATGTTGCTGATCGCGAACGAGGAAAAAGTTGCGCCGGGATGTCATTTTGCTTGCTCGCGGTCGCCAACTTGACGTTGAGGACCGCGAGCAAGCAAAAAATGACCGCCACGCTACGCTACGCATGTTTGCACTGTGCTACGTGCAATTCGCGAAGTAGCGCAAACTTCGCAAACTACGCGAGCATAGCGTAGTACTTCACCCAGGGTTAATGGGTACTGCCTAAGTGATTGGAGGAGTGTATAGATCCTGACAGGGTGATTGGAGGAGTACAAGGATAGTGCCTGGGTGATTGAATCAGTGTATAGCTAAACCATTAGTGATTGCATGAGTGCAGGGGTAATGTCTGGGGGATTACAGAAGTACATAGGAAGTGCCTGGGTGATTGCATGAGCTCAGGGGTAATATCTGGGGGACTACAGGAGTACATAGAAAGTGCCTTGGTGATTTTATAAGTGCATCACTACTGCTTAGGTGATTACAGTAGTCAGTCAGTCAAAACCACTTTATTCGGTTAATAAAAACCATAAAAGTTCAATACATATATCAAAATACACTACACAATAAAAGCATCTAAAATCCAAATCATCAATAAATATGGGCGACCTAAAAAAAGAAAGGATATTACAAAGCCAGATTTCATTAAATCACTTAAAAACCCAGGCTGCCATAAGTGCATATATAGCAGCGAATCACCTCAATAAAAAATAATTAAAAATGCCAGCATAAAAACAATAATCATATGAGCGTAATGGGTACTCTTAAGGTATTTGTCATGGGGTACCGTTTTTTCCTAAGTCTAACAGCTGTGACTAAAAAACTTGCAATGTTAAGTATCTCCCATGGGTCATTCAACAGCTGAAGATAGAGTAAAGTGGGTTTGACTTGTATAAAACCTTTTCCCCTTAAAATTGGAAATAAAAACCTCCTGTGGATAACACTGTAATGATCACAGAACATTATAAAGTGCATAGTATCCTGAATCGAAAAATTGTCACAAGTGCAAGGACCTGAATCACACACCCTACTCCAGCCTTGCAGCTTATCTAGGAAAAAGTGAATTAAATTAAAACGAAACCTGGTTAAAAGCTGGCGATGGAAGGGCTTTGAGACAATTCTCAAATAAGGTTCAATCTGGGGGAGATTTTTAACTAAAAATAGGCTTTTACTGAAGGTTTCATTAACTCAGTCACCTCTCTCTCGGCCGACATTAAATTCAGAAAATGTGTTTTTACCCAAGCCAGGTCCTCTTTTTTTGTTTTATCTGAGAAGTCAAAAAGATCTGGGCGCCCTAGTTTGTTTAAGGTGTGCTTGACATAATATAGCCACGGAATACCGCTAACTCGCTCCAGGGCGACACAATCCCTAATAATCTTGTGATTCAAGGTTAATTCTGGGTTGAGCCAGGTCTTAAGCCAGCAGACCACCGGGGCCAGCCTCAACAAATCTGACACATAACTAACACCTAACTCTTGGTGTTTTACAAAAATTTAAGTAGATTGGGTACCGACAAGAGGGTACGTAAAAACTTGTTTTCAACTGTCTGTACCCCCTCCAATGGCTTATAACCCCAGATGGCCGATCCATACAGTGCAATGGCTATGCATTTAGACCTGTAGATGTTAAGCATGGCTTCGATTGGCCTGGCCCCCAATCGCTGTGCAGAGCCATGAACAGCAGCCGTTGACCTTTCCATCGCATTTGTTTTTACTTTCTGTTGAGGGACCCATGAGCCCCTCTCATCACATAGTGCCTCCAAATAGGTAAAAGAGGTCACCCTGGACAGCTCTACGCCTTCACAGTAAAAAGATGTTGATCTTTTATGTTTCTGGCCCATAGTCATTATATGTGATTTAGCTATGTTGACTACTAGGTCCAATGATTTCATATAGGCCCCAAAGGAATCCAGAAGCTTCTGGAGCCCTACAGCTGTACGAGCTAATAAAACGGCATCATCCGCATATAGGAGCACAGGGATAACCCTGTCCCCTACTCGCGGTATGTCTAGGCTGGCCAAGTCTAAAAACTTTCCTAAATTGTTTATATATAGGGTAAAATGCAATGGAGCTAAAATACATCCCTGACCAACACCTCTACCAGATTTAAAGTGTCTTGTGCATTTACCTTCATGGTTGACCCTCACCCTTGCGGAGAGATCCCTATGTAGGTCAGCCAAGAAGTGGACTAGACATGGTTCTATGCCCATGTCTAGCAGGATGAGCCAAAGCTTAGATCTATTTACCAGTTCGAAAGCCGAGGAGAGATCCATGAAAGCCAGCTGTATTGTCCCCGCTTTGGCTAATGTGTATTTTCCTGCTATTAGATGTAAATTTAGGCACTGGTCCAGAGTACCCCTTACACGTCTAAAACCATATTGGAGGTTGGTTAAGACCTCATTCTCGTTCAGCCATTCCATTAACTTAGTTAAAATCACTCTCCCTAAAACTTTTACTGCAGAATCAATTAAGGATATCGGCCTATAACAACGTGGGTCCCCTCTCTGGCCTTTTTTAAAAACTGGTATGATGATAGACGACGACCATGATGACGGGAAACCCTGATGGCTTGACACATTGTAAACATTTGTCAGAATTTTGGCCCAGAAAGTTGAATGTTGTTCATAATAAGTCGGCCGGGACGCCGTCTGGACCAGGGGCCTTATTACTGGTCATTTGCATTATTGCCAGTTCTACTTCACCTTCGTTAAAAACAATTTTGGGGGATTCCCTTCTATGTTCTAAACTAGTAGGTAAATCTGAGGTAGCAGTGGCCTCATATATGGCTTCAAAATGAGAGAGCCATTGGGCTTCTGTGATGTTGCATTCTAGGGGGACATTCTCTATACCAGAGAAGAAAGGTATATTTACAATAGCCCAGAATCTAGAGCTATCTTTTAGGACCTCCACCGCTAATAAAGCATTCTATGCATCCTCCTTTATTTCATTTTTATGCGTGGTTAGAGCAAGCTTATACTGCTTTCTTAATGTGGCTATATAGTCCTTATCTCGTGGGACCAGTTTAAAAGCTGCTACCAGTTTTCGGTGTGCTTTAGAACAATTGCTATCAAACCATCTCTCGCCAGTATTTTGCCAAGATCTGGTTGCAAGGAAAGGTCTGACGCTACCTGCGCACAGATACCTTCGAAGGCTGTAAGTACCTTCGCCCCCTGTTTAGAATTATCAAGGCAGGTTGCAAGCTTTTCATCAACCTTCACACAGAAGTCCTGAAAGAAAAGGTCTGGGATTACTTTGGCCCATTTTATCCTCCGTCCTTGATCAGATGTTTTCAAACGAGTATCACCACCTAACTTTTCCAATTTCCCCTTTAGGCCACAACCCCTGTCCAACACAAGAATAACAGGATTGTGATCACTGAAATAGGACCACCTAGCATTATAAAAAATTACTTGAGATAATAAGGTTGGGGAGATAAATATAAAATCTATAATAGTATCCCGCCCTCGTGCTTTAAAGGTGGCAATCCTCTCATCGGTATCAATAAGGCTCGGCTCAAAAAGGTCTACTGCAGCCAAAAGCTCCTCCAAACATTCCCCCTGCTGTGTATGCTCAAAATGGGGAGTGGAGGAGTTCGCCGGCCCTAAAAGATTTTCTACCTGGCAGTTCAACTCACAAACATGAATATTAAAATCGCCCATAGTTATAATAGAATAATAAGTGGTTTGCTTCAATCTGTACTCCTCTAAAAAACATTTCAATTTACATAAATGTTCGTTTAAAAAACTACTTTCTCCAGAATTATAAAAATTGACAAACAATAGTTTAGATGAGTTAGGAGCAGTAAATTCAATTGCCAGACAATTGTGGGACCCCACGTCCACCCTCCTGTGAGCACCTAACAATTTGAGTGAAAATAACATTAGGAGGCCCCCTTTTGCTCTACCTGACAGAGATGGTCGTGCGGGAACACTATGGGGCATATTAGCAAGGGCACTATCGCCGATTTAGCGGCACTTTTTGCCGCTAAAGCGGCGATATTTATATCGCCCTATCAGCAAACTGTCTCTAACAGCAGTTAGCGACAGTTTGCGGGCATTAGCGCCCGTTTTTTACCGCTTTGCGTGTCAGCGATATTTATCGCTAATGACATGCAAAGTGGGCGTTCCCGACGAACAAACCTGGGAAACACTCGCTAACAGGCCTATCGCCTATTAGCAAGGTGGCCATGGCCCCAGTTAGCGACGTGAAAAGTCGCGCTAACCGGGTCATCGCCATTAATTTAACATCTGCAATTAGCAGGTGTTAGCCATACCTAACATGGGGGGTGGATTATGCTGATACGACCACAGGGTCGTATCAGCAAGGTGTTCTCCCTTCTCCATGCAACATCGCTGGTTTTTCAGCGATGTTGGCCCATTTCCCCCACTATCGCTGGAATATTCATCGCCATAGCGCTAATCGTTGCTAATACAGCGTTAGCGTGGCGATATATTCCAGCGATAGCCGGCGATAAAAAAAATCACGCTAAGCAGGGTTAGCGATGATTATCGCCTCTTCTTGCTAATATGCCCCTATATGATTTGAACCCATCCACCCAGAAATTGTTTTCCGTGTCCCAGGTCTCCTGTAGACTAACTATCTCATAGTCTTTTAAAACATTAAGCCACCTGGGATCATCTTTTTGCTTCTCAAGCCCGCAATGTTCCAACTGATAATCTTGCAGTTAAGGATTTCATTCTCATCTAACCCCTGCCCTTTGGTGGATTCACTAGTGGAGCTCTGTTGACAATGAGGTGATTACAGTAGTATTGTGGTAGTGCCTCAGTGATTGGAGGAGTGTAAAGTTAGTGCCTGAGTGATTGCAGTAGTACTGTGGTAGTGCCTGAGTGATTGGAGGAGTACAACATCCTGAGTAGTAGCAGATTACTGAAATTACAGCACAAAAGTGAGGTCTATGACATGGTGAACACTTTTGTACTGCAGCTTCACAATTCCGTAACTACTCAGGGTGTTGGGCGTACCAAAAATAAAGCATCAAACCTACACATGAGTCCGTTATAAATCTCACCATATTCCTGAAACCATACATGCATCTATGTCTACCTTTTGAAATTATCATCATATATAAACAAATAGACTGAACTTTGCATTTGAAAGACACACCTACATTCCTGCAGTGTATTTCTAGTGTACCTTTCCCCAGACTATTAAAAAATACCCTAATCACTAATTCCTCTGCCAACATGTTTTAAACAACAGTTTTGAGCTGCAGCTTCACCATTCTGCAACTACTTATAATGTTACACCTAGCCAAATACAAAGCAGTAACCCTTCACATATCTCTGCTAAAAGTCTCACCATATTCCTAAAAGCATACATGCATATGTCTGTACCACAACACTATCCACACCTCAAAAATTTAGAAAACAAACTTACAATTTTAAAACAAACACCCAAAAATATGTGGCATATTTCCACTCTACCTCTCTAGAGACTTAAACAAAAAAAGACTACTCACTAATACCTTATGTCAACATCTTTTAAACCACACTTTTATGCTACATCTTCACCATTCTACTACTACTCACAGTCTTGAGCCTACCACATAAAAAGCCTCTTTGTTATACATCATGCACATTCAAATATATAAGACATATGAAAATACATATACAAATAAAAACATACTTCAGAGACAAGTCCATGCACACATTAAAACTTGACAGACTGCAGCTCCAATTTGAAAGCGACACATAAAATTATGCGGTATACAACAAATGTACATACCCACACAATAAAACAAACTACCATAATCACTAATCCATCTTCCAATATACACATATTACTATAAAGAATCTATTTCAAACACCATTTAACTACAATAAAACAAACTACAATACACATCTCTACATCTAATAATATATTTCAAACATTACAGTTCTTGAATAATTTTTAAAGATTAAAAATAAAGCTATTACATAATACACCTCACAAATTTATAACTCACCTTCCAAATTGATTTGTAGAATTTAAAATATCACAAACTCAGAAAAGATTTTCTTATGCACACAATCAATGTAATGCACCACTCTCAGCAAGATAAAACCAGTAATGGCAAACTTTCCCTCTCTTTCTCCACACAAATACATGTAAGTAACAAATCACATTGCTTCCTACATTATTTCAAATTGTAAAACACATTTCTATTGGTTAGACATATTAACCCTTATCAACTGACTTCTAAAAGTGCCCAAACCGGTTCTGGAATTTTTTGGAGTCGCGACTCCACCGTGCACCAATGCGATGGAGCCGCGAATCCATACGGGAGTTCAAAAATATATTACAAATAAAAATACCACTATTTTTTAAGACCACACCACTTCTAAAGATAATATTGACTTGGGAAATCTTACTTAAATAACACATCACTTATATATAAATTACAATTCCATATTTTAAAACCACAGATTACATTCAACCTTCCCCCATTCTGCCTAATGCCAGTTTCTATAGCAACAGTTCATGTAACATTGAAGTGAACTGACAGGTCACAAGTTCACCATATTTTCAAGTTCAGCACACAAGGTTACAAATGCAAACAGCAGGTGTGGTTGACGTTTGCAAAATATGACCTTATCCTATCTACTGTACCTTTCAAACATTTTCTACTAACCAATAAGAAACATGCTTTTTAAAGAAAGTAACATGCACCCTAATTTTAAATGTACAATGTTCTTAAACAGCCAATCAATTCTCTACTTTTTAAAAAACAGCATCTTGTCCACCATTTTACATACCTCTCATTCTACCAACTGACTACCTCAGCTACAGACATCTTTTCATTACTTCCAGACATCCCTTCAAGATGCTTACAGTATGGATTGTTGGACACAGCTATATTTTCTGGTGCAAAAAGTATGCTGAACGCAGAGGTATTGACAAAGATCTAGCTTTGCAAAATGTGGATATTAAATAGGCCTGGGTGGAAAACTACGCTACGCTCGCGTAGTTTGCGTAGTTTGCGCAACTACGTGCTACGCGAATTGCACGTAGCACAGTGCAAAAACGCGTAGCGGGCATTTTTTGCTTGCTCGCGGTCCTCAACGTCAAGTTGCCGATCGCGAGCGTGGAAAATAAACCTCCCAGTGAGATTCTCAATGTGGGGAGGTCAGGTTTCTCATTGCGAGTGGTCGCGTATGCTCGCGACCGCTCGCGATGAGAAACTACCATTCCGCGGCACAAAACGACCGCTTGCACTGTGCAAGATGCCGTTTGCAATGATTGCACAGTGCGGACAAGCATCCGGCACTGTGCAATCATTGCGAACAGCATTTCCTACTGCACTACGCAGTTCGCGTAGTGCTACGCGTAGCTCGTGTAGTGCGAAGTGCACTTCGCATAGCTACACGTAGCGCTACTACGTGAACTACACCCAGGGTTAATATTAAATGGATTGCATAGAGAGGATTAAAATGGCACCAATTGATGCATTTGGTTAAAACCTTTTTGCATCCCCAACCCCCTGACCTCATGATTGTGCACTGTGGTGGCAATGACCTAGGCACATTGACTGGGGTAGGACTGGAAATGCTCATGAAGGATACCTTTGCACAATTGATGTTGCTTTTCCCCCAAACTGTCTTTGTATTCTCTAATATATGCCAAAGACAGAAATGGAAGTGGTCAAATCAATTCTGTCCACAGATTGAAAAAGCTAGGAAGAATGTCAATAAAGCTGTTTCTGCTTATCTCAGAGACCATAGGATGGGCTCCATATATAACAACAATCTACGTTTTGATATGGATGACATCTACAGAAGTGATGGAGTACACTTCACAGATCATGGGAACAGAGTCTTTCTCAACAACCTAAAGCGGTGCATCAGCACTTACATGTAGCTACAACAAACTCCTAATGAAAACAAGGGCTCTTTTTAGAGCCACCCTATAACACAATAGTGAATCTTATTCTTATTTAAACATACATACTTTTGTTTTTACATTTTTGAGGATTTGCAAATCCGTCGCGAATTTACAAAAGCATGAATTTAATGTACTACAACACAACACACTTTTCAAGTTTAACTATTAATTTTTAATTTTATATATTTTTTACAACTCTATCAATTGTAATCTTGTCATTAACTTCAATCACAGCACCTCTTTAAAACAACTTCACAAATACAACACTACCTTCTAAATTATATACTACTAAATTATTTATTTGAAGTGAATTCGTGAATCCAATGCAACATTACAAGGGGGGGCCACGCTGAGAGCCATGTTGGAGTCGCGACTCCAAAATAGAAAGAAAAAAAATGCCCGACTTCCATTATTTGGTATTCGCCCCGGGGACCCCATCCCACGCGGCCTGCCAAATTTTTAAAAAATAATAAAATTATGGAGGGGGACTGCATGGTCCCCCCTCCTAAGGCCACTTTTGGCCCTGGAACCCCATCCCCAGGGCCAGCCCTCAAGTTGGGGACCATGGGGGGAGCCCCAATGCCCCCACGGTCCAAGCCGGCTCCCCGCCTCCTGCGGGAGCTGGCATTGCTAACATGCAGCTCCCCTTGCCCAAAAGCAATTCTGCTTTGCTTCTTGGAAGCGAGAGCAGGTTTCCTGCTCTCGCTTCCAAGAAGCAAAGCAGTGTTTGCTATGGTAGGGCGGGAGCCCCCGCGGACCCCCACTTCATAATTGGACATTGCCCCCGGGACTTGGCCCACCCGGGGGCTTATAGAAAACGAAGCGCAGGCTTGATTTTTAAAAAAAATTTCGGCCGGATTCATGCACCCAGCGCAAATTTGACCGATTTTTTTTTTTTAATGCTTTTTTTGGCCCTTGCGGGACCCCTGAGCAGGCCTAGGGGTGTTTCTACCCTGCCCCCTTTTCTTGTTTTTTTAATCTTTTTTCTACTTTTTTTTGTGACTCGGTTACCGAGTCACAAGATGGCTGCCAACATATTCTGGTTTGGAGTGTTGGCAGCCAAACGGAATGAAGCTCGTACTCAGGAGGGTTCGCGATTCCTCCTCCGTGCTCAGACATATACATTTTTATTTTTGAATTTCTCAGCAACTACTGAACGGATTTACACCATTTTAAAAAAAGCATGCTTTCTAGACCAAGACCTACCTTTTTGCTAAATTTGGTTTAATTCCGTTCAGCAGTTCGGGCTGTAGCTTTGTCTAAAGTTCCCTATGGAAATTAACATGGGGAAAATGCGTTTTGGGACCCTCCTTTTTCCTCGGCCCCCGCTTGACGAATCACCCCCAAGCTTTCAAGACAGGAGCTGACCTGAGCTGGGCATTTGTTTGGAAAATTTTGCGAAGATTCGTCAAATGGCGTCAAAGATAAAGGCAAAATATATATTTTTTAATAGAAACAAGGTCCTAACTATAACTACCTACTGGTGACCGCCTGTAGGTAATATATATATATATATATATATATATATATATATATATATATATATATATATATATTATCTACTGGCGGTCGCCAGTAGATAGTTATAGTTACAACCTATTATCCATAGGAAATCCGCGACATTCTATTTGAAATAACGTTGGCGCCGGTTGACGAATCTTCGTGAAAGTTTCCAACTTGTTGGGGCGCTCCGCTCCGCTCCTACCCTGAAAGTCTCGGGGTGATACGTGAAGCGGGGGCCGAGAAAAAGGGGGTCCCAAAACGCATTTTCCCCATTCATTTTTCCATAGGAACCTTTAGTCGCAGCTACAGCCCGAACTGCTGAACGGAATTACACCAAATTTGGCAAAGAGGTAGCCCTTGGTTCAGACTGGTGCCTTTTGCTTAAATGGTGTAAATCCGTTCAGTAGTTCCTGAGAAATTCACAAGTAAAGTCACATATATATCTATGGGCGCGTCGGATCCGCGTACCCTCAGCGCACCCTGCGCGCACCGTCCCGATCACGAGCTGCATGTTAATTGGCTGTCAGCTGGCTGTCAACATTCCGATTCAGGAAATGTTGGCAGCCATTTTGTCCCTCGGTAGAACCGAGGGACAGAAACAAGTGTGCAAAGCGCAAAAGGGGGCAGGGTAGAAACACCCTGACCCCTAGGTCTGCTCAGGGGTCCCACAAGGACCCCTGGGCAGAAAAATATTATTTTTTTAAAAATCGGCAGGATGCGCTTAGGGTGCGCGTATCCCGCCGAGAAAAAAAAAGAAACAAGTGCGCAAAACGCACAAAGGGGGCAGGGTAGAAACACCCTAACCCCTAGGCCTGCTCAGGGGTCCCACAAGGACCCCCTGGGCAAAAAAACATTTAAAAAAAAAAAAAATCGGCAGGATGCGCTCAGGGTGCGCGAATCCTGCCGGAAAAATCGAAGCGCGGTCTCCCGCGCTTCGATGTTAATTGGCCCCGGGTGGCCCAAGTCCCGGGGGCATGGTGGGGAGGATAATTTAATGTGTGGGGGCCTCAAAGGGCCCCCAAGCCCGGGGACCGCCACCCCCGGGGCTTTGTTTAAAAATGGTGCGGGAGGGCTCTGAGCCCTCCCGCAGCCCCGGGACCACCACCTCCCGGGGCTTTTTTAAATTGAAAATAAAACCAGTGTGGGGGGCTCCAGCCCCCACACGCCCGGGACCGCCACCTCCCGGGGCACTAAACATTTTAATATGGGGGTCCGTTACGGACCCCAGAGCCCCGGGGACCACCACCTCCCCGGGGCAGAGTACTGAATGGGAGGGGGCCGCGCGGCCCCCTCCTGGAGCCCTTGATGGCCCTGGGGACCACCACCCCCAGGGCCGGCTCCTGCAGTGTCCCGGGGTGCCTACCCCCGGGACACTGTAGTTTGCTATGGCAGGACGGGAGCCTCGCGGCTCCCGTCCTGCCATAGCAAACTGCTTTGGATATTGGAAGAGAGAGCAGGAAACCTGCTCTCTCTTCCAATATCCAAAGCACATTGCTTTTCCACATGGGGAGCAGCATGTCAGCTGCTCCCCATGTGGAACAGCAATGCCGGCTCCCAAGGGACGTGGGGAGCCGGCGGGACTGTGGGGGATTGGGGACCCCCACAGTCCCCAACGGAGAGGGCCAGCCCCGGGGGATGGGGTCCCCGGGGCAAGAAGTGGCCCAGGAGGGGGCCACGCGCCCCCCTCCCCAAAAAAGAAAAAAAAAAAAATGGAAAGGCCGGCCCCGGGGGATGGGGTCCCCGGGGCCTTAAATGGCCTGAGGAGGGGGCCACGCAGCCCCCTCCCAAGAAAATAAAAAAAGGCCATGCCCCGGGGGATGGGGTCCCCGGGGCCAATACAGGCCCAGGGAAGGGGGCCACGCGGCCCCCTTCCCGTTTTTTTTTATTTTTTTATTAAATTTAAAAAGGGGGTAAGGCCCTGGGGGATGGGGTCCCCAGGGCCCAAAAACAGGTAAAAGGAAGGGGGCCACACAGCCCCCCTTCAGGGACAAAAAAAAAAAACGATCGGGCCCGCAGGCCCCGCCCCTTCCTTCACCACTCTGCAAACGCGCCCCTGGCGCGTTTGCAGAGGGGAACGAATTCCCCTTGAATACTGGGGGTCCCTGGGGGCCAACTAGCCCACCAGGAACCTCCAATATGCGCCAGGGGCTGCGTTGCAGCGACGTGTAGAGAGGCCACACCCCTTTTACACCTCTCTGCAACGCAGCTCTGTGGTGCTTTTTGGAGGTATATGGTGGGCTAGTTGGACTCCGGGGACCCTCAGGATTCAAGGGGACTTAATCCCCCAACTTAAAACGCGCCACGGGCGCGTTTGCACAGTGGTGAAGGGAGGGGCGGGGCTTCAGGTGACATGTGTGCAAACAGGCCCCGTGGCGCGTTTTAAGATGGGGAATTAAATCCCTTCAATCCTGAGGGTCCCTGGGGCCAACTAGCCCAACAGGTACATCCAGAAAGCGCCACAGAGCTGCGTTGCAGAGAGGTGTAAAAGGGGTGTGGCCTCTCTACACGTCTCTGCAACGCAGCCCCTGGCGCATATTGGAGGTTCCTGGTGGGCTAGTTGGCCCCTAGGGACCCTCAGAATTCAAGGGGACTTAATCCCCCAACTTAAAACGCGCCACGGGGCGCGTTTGCACAGATGTCACAGATACCACCCGCCCCCTCCCTTCACCATTGTGCAAATATTCCTCTAAAATCAGCCGAAATACGAATTCCGATTTACTCACCTGTTATCAGGAGAGACCTCAGTGCTGTATCTTTCAGCCCAGTACTGGTCCTGAAAAGTAATTCTAACCATACTTACCAGTAACTTGAATTTCCTTCCATAGGCTAACATTGACTGGTTTCACTTGGAAATTCTTCTAAGTGTGGAGTTTTGAAACTTTAAAATATTCCTCTAAAATCAGCCGAAATACGAATTCCGATTTACTCACCTGTTATCAGGAGAGACCTCAGTGCTGCATCTTTCAGCCCAGTACTGGTCCTGAAAAGTAATTTTAACCGTACTTACCGGTAACTTGAATTTCCTTCATAGGCTAACATTGACTGGTTTCACTTGGAAATTCTTCTAAGTGTGGAGTTTTGGAACTTTAAAATATTCCTCTAAAATCAGCCGAAATACGAATTCCAATTTACTCACCTGTTATCAGGAGAGACCTCAGTGCTGCATCTTTCAGCCCAGTACTGGTCCTGAAAAGTAATTTTAACCGTACTTACCGGTAACTTGAATTTCCTTCATAGGCTAACATTGACTGGTTTCACTTGGAAATTCTTCTAAGTGTGGAGTTTTGGAACTTTAAAATATTCCTCTAAAATCAGCCGAAATACGAATTCCGATTTACTCACCTGTTATCAGGAGAGACCTCAGTGCTGCATCTTTCAGCCCAGTACTGATCCTCAAAAGTAATTTTAACCGTACTTACCAGTAACTTGAATTTCCTTTCCTAGGATATCATTGCCTGCTTTTTGCTGAAAAAGTTTCCAAGTGTTGATTTTTGAAACATACAAATATTCCTCTAAAATCAGCCGAAATCCGAATTCTGATTTACTCACCTGTTATCAGGAGAGACCTCAGTGCTGCATCTTTCAGCCCAGTACTGGTCCTGAAAAGTAATTTTAACCGTACTTACCAGTAACTTGAATTTCCTTCCATAGGCTAACATTGACTGGTTTCACTTGGAAATTCTTCTAAGTGTGGAGTTTTGTAACTTTAAAATATTCCTCTAAAATCAGCCGAAATACGAATTCCGATTTACTCACCTGTTATCAGGAGAGACCTCAGTGCTGCATCTTTCAGCCCAGTACTGATCCTCAAAAGTAATTTTAACCGTACTTACCGGTAACTTGAATTTCCTTCATAGGCTAAGATTGACTGGTTTTCAGCAAAAAAGTTTCAAAGTGTTGATTTTCACAAACTACAAATATTCCTTAAAAATCGCCTGTATGACTTAAACGCATTTTTTCAACTGTTTACAGGAGATGCACCAGTGCTGGATCCAGGATCCAACACTGAGTAAGAAAAAGTAACGATAACAGTTTTTACCTGCTAAGTGAATTTCCTTCCATAGGATAACATTGGTGATTCTATGAGAAAAAGTTTCTAAGTGTCAACTTTTAAAATACAATAATATTCCTTAAAAATCACGACTGTAAACAAAACGCTTTTACTCAACTGTTTACAGGAGATGTACCAGGACTGAATCTAGGATCCAGTCCTGTGGTTACAAAAGTAATCCATAAAGTAACTAATTGCATTTAACTAGAAATTCACATTGAGCTGAATGTTGCATTGTGTTTGAAAATGTGTTGCCCATTGCAACAACTGTAACTACTGTACTTAAAAGTCTATTGCCTATCTGCAAAGTATTTAAACTAAAGTAATTCATTCTGAGAAAGTATTTTTTGTAATGTAATGTATAATGTAATTACAATGTAATTTAAAAAATAAAATATGTAAAAAAAAATTGTTTCTAAAAATGTAGTAAATCAGTATGAAAAAAATTAATATAACAATTAATACATTTAAAAATTGTCATTTACAAAACCTTTGAAATTCACTGAAAAAACCGTAGGTTTCAGGCACGTTATAGTTAGAAATTAGCATTTAAAAAACCTTTGAAATTCACTGAAAAAACCATAGGTTTCAGACACGTTATAGTTACAAATTAGCATTTAAAAAATCTTTGAAATTCACTGAAAAAACCATAGGTTTCAGACACGTTATAGTTACAAATTAGCATTTAAAAAACCTTTGAAATTCACTGAAAAAACCATAGGTTTTAGGGACAGTTATTGTTACTTGGACATTGCACTCGTACAAAACCCGTGAAATTTCCCCGTTATAGTTAGTTCAGCTAACTATAACTCGCGCCCGCAATGCACTGCTGATGAAGTCACATATTACATCACCATGACATGGTCAGTGACATCACTGATGACATCACTGATGACATCTCAAATGACATCACTGATGACATCATCCACGTGATAATCTGATGCACCTCCTCACACCCTAATATAACCTTTGATACACCCACTCTAAATTACAGACTGCCATTCGCAAAACCATAGACACTCCAACACCAATAACTACATACCCACTCACGGATTCTTAGGTCTACGCACACATCCACTCACTCACCCGTACAGTCACTCATACTTACGGTCACTCAGTACAGGACTATCATATGCACTCATACTCCTTTATAGACACTCAAACACCGCCACTCATCCATAGAGGTACTCACACACCTAGTCAGTCATGCAAATAATTAAACACACTACCATTTACTCACCTATACAGTTATACACACACCAGCTCACTTACTCATACAAATACTAGCACATTCTTACACTCTTATACAATCACTGATACAAGCACACACTCATCCATACAGCCACTATCACAATCACTCACTCTCGCTTATAGCTATTTATATACTCCAACACACATATATACTGCCTTTCACATATGTAGTTACTCACACATGTACCACTGGGACATACATTCACTCACTAACACACTCTTACACACACTTACCCACCCATACAGTCTATCACAGATGCACTCTTGAAACCATCCACCCAGTGAATCACCCACTCACACATCTATGCACAGAGTCGCACACACCCCTCCCACACAAACACTCAGGCACCCATACAGATACTCAGACAAGCATTCAATAACTCATATAGACACTCATGTAGCTATTCACAAACACATGCAGCCACTTACGCAGCAACAGACAGACGGATACAGACATTCACCCAGTTTAGTCACTAACCCATGCATTCAGTAAGATACGTTAAATCACTCACTTATACAGTCAGTCACGCACCTACTAAATCATCCATACAGACACTTACACACCCACTCATTCTTCAATACGTCTTTTCCTATATATATTAAAAATATTTAAACTTTACAGAAACACACAGTCACTGGATGATGTCATCAGTGATGTCATCAGTGATGTCATTTGAGATGTCATCAGTGATGTCATCAGTGATGTCACTGACCATGTCATGAGTGATGTAATATGTGACGTCATCAGCAGTGCATTGCGGGGCGCGAGTTATAGTTAGCTGAACTAACTATAACGGGGAAATTTCACGGGTTTTGTACGAGTGCAATGTCCAAGTAACTATAACTGTCCCTAAAACCTATGGTTTTTTCAGTGATATATATATATATATATATATAGATATATAGATATAGATATATATTATTACCAACAAGTTCCACAGGAACCGGAGCACTCACGGGTTTGAGCCAGACGCGTTTCAGCAGGAACTGCCTTTTTCAATGGCGATAGTAAATGCTGGAAATCTGACAGCTGACAGCTTTGCTCTTTAAATCGGAGCTGATGCGCTCCCATTGGCTGTTCATTCGTGAACGGCAGAAACGTACCCACCTCCGCCTTCACAACACTACGTAGCCAGAATTTTCGTCATCACAGTTAGTACACAGTTCTGATGACGGTGTTCATGGGAGCAGTTTTCACTTCAGTAGCTCTTCACACCATAGTGGAATTACCCCCCACGGAAAGTTCAATTAACACATGCCAGTTCAGTCCTTTTCATGGACGCGATTTCCCTTCGGCTGCAAGTTAACCTCCCCGTTACCGCTTATGTCCTCTTGAAGCACAGTCCTGAAAACACTTTCTTAGTAGCACTTGTCTTTCCATTTTAAAATGTCCCATCTCGGCAGGTACTGTACTTTCTTACAGGACTGCGGTGGTTCTGGCAGTATTGCAATTATGCAAAACACACAAGATGATGGACGGAATGTTGCACATTGGCAAACATTCACCCCCAGTCACAGATCTGGGTTTAATCCATCGTTATTTTGCTTCACCACGCCACCCCAGTTCAGACATAGCCATATGCAAATCAGTCTTGACCCTGTGCCTCATGGGAACAGTCCAGACCAAACTGCCAAGCCATGTCTTCCCTGGACCGGATTTAAGCAGCCGAGGACCGGTTTCGGGCATTCAGCCCTCATCAGCCAGGATAGCTTGACTCCAGTGGCGTAGTGAGCACGGGACCCACGTCTGGGCATACCCTTCCCACTTAGGGCGAAATGCAAAACAAACAAGATGATGGACGGAATGTTGCACATTGGCAAACATTCACCCCCAGTCACAGATCTGGGTTTAATCCATAGTTATTTTGCTTCACCACGCCACCCCAGTTCAGACATAGCCATATGCAAATCAGTCTTGACCCTGTGCCTCATGGGAACAGTCCAGACCAAACTGCCAAGCCATGTCTTCCCTGGACCGGAATCAAGCAGCCTAGGACCGGTTTCGGGCATTCAGCCCTCATCAGCCAGCATAGCTTGACTCCAGTGGCGTAGTGAGCACGGGACCCACGTCTGGGCATACCCTTCCCACTTAGGGCGAAATGCAAAACACACAAGATGATGGACGGAATGTTGCACATTGGCAAACATTCACCCCCAGTCACAGATCTGGGTTTAATCCATCGTTATTTTGCTTCACCACGCCACCCCAGTTCAGACATAGCCATATGCAAATCAGTCTTGACCCTGTGCCTCATGGGAACAGTCCAGACCGAACTGCCAAGCCATGTCTTCCCTGCACCGGAATCAAGCAGCCTAAGACCGGTTTCGATACAAAAGGGGATGATGGACGGAACGTTTGAGCCAATCAAACACTCACCCCCAGTCAACTTATCTGGGTTTAATCCATCATCATTCTTTAGCTCACTCCACCACCCCAGTTCAGACATGGCCATATGCAAATCAGTCTGACCCTGTGCCTCATGGGAACAGTCCAGCCCGAACTGCCAAGCCATGTCTTCCCTGGACCGGAAACAAGCATCCTAGGACCGGTTTCTGGCATTCCAGCCGTCATCAGCCAGGCTTGCTTGAATCCAGTGGCAAAGTGAGCAAGGGACCCACGTCTGGGCATACCCCCGCCAACTTAGGGCGAACAAAGCGATACAAAAGGGGATGATGGACGGAACGTTTGAGCCAATCAAACACTCACCCCCAGTCAACTGATCTGGGTTTAATCCATCATCATTCTTTAGCTCACTCCACCACCCCAGTTCAGACATGGCCATATGCAAATCAGTCTGACCCTGTGCCTCATGGGAACAGTCCAGCCCGAACTGCCAAGCCATGTCTTCCCTGGACCGGAAACAAGCATCCTAGGACCGGTTTCTGGCATTCCAGCTGTCATCAGCCAGGCTTGCTTGAATCCAGTGGCAAAGTGAGCAAGGGACCCACGTCTGGGCATACCTCCGCCAACTTAGGGCGAACAAAGCGATACAAAAGGGGATGATGGACGGAACGTTTGAGCCAATCAAACACTCACCCCCAGTCAACTGATCTGGGTTTAATCCATCATCATTCTTTAGCTCACTCCACCACCCCAGTTCAGACATGGCCATATGCAAATCAGTCTGACCCTGTGCCTCATGGGAACAGTCCAGCCCGAACTGCCAAGCCATGTCTTCCCTGGACCGGAAACAAGCATCCTAGGACCGGTTTCTGGCATTCCAGCCGTCATCAGCCAGGCTTGCTTGAATCCAGTGGCGTAGTGAGCACGGGACCCACGTCTGGGCATACCCTTCCCACTTAGGGCGAAATGCAAAACACACAAGATGATGGACGGAATGTTGCACATTGGCAAACATTCACCCCCAGTCACAGATCTGGGTTTAATCCATCGTTATTTTGCTTCACCACGCCACCCCAGTTCAGACATTGCCATATGCAAATCAGTCTTGACCCTGTGCCTCATGCGAACAGTCCAGACCGAACTGCCAGGCCATGTCTTCCCTGGACCGGAATCAAGCAGCCTAGGACCGTTTTCGGGCATTCAGCCCTCATCAGCCAGGATAGCTTGACTCCAGTGGCGTAGTGAGCACGGGACCCACGTCTGGGCATACCCTTCCCACTTAGGGCGAAATGCAAAACACACAAGATGATGGACGGAATGTTGCACATTGGCAAACATTCACCCCCAGTCACAGATCTGGGTTTAATCCATCGTTATTTTGCTTCACCACGCCACCCCAGTTCAGACATAGCCATATGCAAATCAGTCTTGACCCTGTGCCTCATGGGAAAAGTCCAGACCGAACTGCCAAGCCATGTCTTCCCTGGACCGGAATCAAGCAGCCTAGGACCGGTTTCGGGCATTCAGCCCTCATCAGCCAGGATAGCTTGACTCCAGTGGCGTAGTGAGCATGGGACCCACGTCTGGGCATACCCTTCCCACTTAGGGCGAAATGCAAAACACACAAGATGATGGACGGAATGTTGCACATTGGCAAACATTCACCCCCAGTCACAGATCTGGGTTTAATCCATCGTTATTTTGCTTCACCACGCCACCCCAGTTCAGACATAGCCATATGCAAATCAGTCTTGACCCTGTGCCTCATGGGAACAGTCCAGACCGAACTGCCAAGCCATGTCTTCCCTGGACAGGAATCAAGCAGCCTAGGACCGGTTTCGGGCATTCAGCCCTCATCAGCCAGGATAGCTTGACTCCAGTGGCATAGTGAGCACGGGACCCACGTCTGGGCATACCCTTCCCACTTAGGGCGAAATGCAAAACACACAAGATGATGGACGGAATGTTGCACATTGGCAAACATTCACCCCCAGTCACAGATCTGGGTTTAATCCATCGATATTTTGCTTCACCACGCCACCCCAGTTCAGACATAGCCATATGCAAATCAGTGTTGACCCTGTGACTCATGGGAACAGTCCAGACCGAACTGCCAAGCCATGTCTTCCCTGGACCGGAATCAAGCAGCCTAGGACCGGTTTCGGGCATTCAGCCCTCATCAGCCAGGATAGCTTGACTCGAGTGGCGTAGTGAGCACGGGACCCACGTCTGGGCATACCCTTCCCACTTAGGGCGAAATGCAAAACACACAAGATGATGGACGGAATGTTGCACATTGGCAAACATTCACCCCCAGTCACAGATCTGGGTTTAATCCATCGTTATTTTGCTTCACCACGCCACTCCAGTTCAGACATAGCCATATGCAAATCAGTCTTGACCCTGTGCCTCATGGGAACAGTCCAGACCGAACTGCCAAGCCATGTCTTCCCTGGACCGAAATCAAGCAGCCTAGGACCGGTTTCGGGCATTCAGCCCTCGTCAGCCAGGATAGCTTGACTCCAGTGGCGTAGTGAGCACGGGACCCACGTCTGGGCATACCCTTCCCACTTAGGGCGAAATGCAAAACACACAAGATGATGGACGGAATGTTGCACATTGGCAAACATTCACCCCCAGTCACAGATCTGGGTTTAATCCATCGTTATTTTGCTTCACCACGCCACCCCAGTTCAGACATAGCCATATGCAAATCAGTCTTGACCCTGTGCCTCATGGGAACAGTCCAGACCGAACTGCCAAGCCATGTCTTCCCTGGACCGGAATCAAGCAGCCTAGGAGCGGTTTCCGGCATTCAGCCCTCATCAGCCAGGATAGCTTGACTCCAGTGGCGTAGTGAGCACGGGACTCACGTCTGGGCATACCCTTCCCACTTAGGGCGAAATGCAAAACACACAAGATGATGGACGGAATGTTGCACATTGGCAAACATTCACCCCCAGTCACAGATCTGGGTTTAATCCATCGTTATTTTGCTTCACCACGCCACCCCAGTTCAGACATAGCCATATGCAAATCAGTCTTGACCCTGTGCCTCATGGGAACAGTCCAGACCGAACTGCCAAGCCATGTCTTCCCTGGACCGGAATCAAGCAGCCTAGGACCGGTTTCGGGCATTCAGCCCTCATCAGCCAGGATAGCTTGACTCCAGTGGCGTAGTGAGCACGGGACCCACGTCTGGGCATACCCTTCCCACTTAGGGCGAAATGCAAAACACACAAGATGATGGACGGAATGATGCACATTGGCAAACATTCACCCCCAGTCACAGATCTGGGTTTAATCCATCGTTATTTTGCTTCACCACGCCACCCCAGTTCAGACATAGCCATATGCAAATCAGTCTTGACCCTGTGCCTCATGGGAACAGTCCAGACCGAACTGCCAAGCCATGTCTTCCCTGGACCGGAATCAAGCAGCCTAGGACCGGTTTCGGGCATTCAGCCCTCATCAGCCAGGATAGCTTGACTTGAGTGGCGTAGTGAGCACGGGACCCACGTCTGGGCATACCCTTCCCACTTAGGGCGAAATGCAAAACACACAAGATGATGGACGGAATGTTGCACATTGGCAAACATTCACACCCAGTCACAGATCTGGGTTTAATCCATCGTTATTTTGCTTCCCCACGCCACCCCAGTTCAGACATAGCCATATGCAAATCAGTCTTGACCCTGTGCCTCATGGGAACAGTCCAGACCGAACTGCCAAGCCATGTCTTCCCTGGACCGGAATCAAGCAGCCTAGGACCGGTTTCAGGCATTCAGCCCTCATCAGCCAGGATAGCTTGACTCCAGTGGCGTAGTGAGCACGGGACCCACGTCTGGGCATACCCTTCCCACTTAGGGCGAAATGCAAAACACACAAGATGATGGACGGAATGTTGCACATTGGCAAACATTCACCCCCAGTCACAGATCTGGGTTTAATCCATCGTTATTTTGCTTCACCACGCCACCCCAGTTCAGACATAGCCATATGCAAATCAGTCTTGACCCTGTGCCTCATGGGAACAGTCCAGACCGAACTGCCAAGCCATGTCTTCCCTGGACCGGAATCAAGCAGCCTAGGACCGGTTTCGGGCATTCAGCCCTCATCAGCCAGGATAGCTTGACTCCAGTGGCGTAGTGAGCACGGGACCCACGTCTGGGCATACCCTTCCCACTTAGGGCGAAATGCAAAACACACAAGATGATGGACGGAATGTTGCACATTGGCAAACATTCACTCCCAGTCACAGATCTGGGTTTAATCCATCGTTATTTTGCTTCACCACGCCACCCCAGTTCAGACATAGCCATATGCAAATCAGTCTTGACCCTGTGCCTCATGGGAACAGTCCAGACCGAACTGCCAAGCCATGTCTTCCCTGGACCGGAATCAAGCAGCCTAGGACCGGTTTCGGGCATTCAGCCCTCATCAGCCAGGGTAGCTTGACTCCAGTGGCGTAGTGAGCACGGGACCCACGTCTGGGCATACCCTTCCCACTTAGGGCGAAATGCAAAACACACAAGATGATGGACGGAATGTTGCACATTGGCAAACCTTCACCCCCAGTCACAGATCTGGGTTTAATCCATCGTTATTTTGCTTCACCACGCCACCCCAGTTCAGACATAGCCATATGCAAATCAGTCTTGACCCTGTGCCTCATGGGACAGTCCAGACCGAACTGCCAAGCCATGTCTTCCCTGGACCGGAATCAAGCAGCCTAGGACCGGTTTCGGGCATTCAGCCCTCATCAGCCAGGATAGCTTGACTCCAGTGGCGTAGTGAGCACGGGACCCACGTCTGGGCATACCCTTCCCACTTAGGGCGAAATGCAAAACACACAAGATGATGGACGGAATGTTGCACATTGGCAAACATTCACCCCCAGTCACAGATCTGGGTTTAATCCATCGTTATTTTGCTTCACCACGCCACCCCAGTTCAGACATAGCCATATGCAAATCAGTCTTGACCCTGTGCCTCATGGGAACAGTCCAGACCGAACTGCCAAGCCATGTCTTCCCTGGACCGGAATCAAGCAGCCTAGGACCGGTTTCGGGCATTCAGCCCTCATCAGCCAGGATAGCTTGACTCCAGTGGCGTAGTGAGCACGGGACCCACGTCTGGGCATACCCTTCCCACTTAGGGCGAAATGCAAAACACACAAGATGATGGACGGAATGTTGCACATTGGCAAACATTCACTCCCAGTCACAGATCTGGGTTTAATCCATCGTTATTTTGCTTCACCACGCCACCCCAGTTCAGACATAGCCATATGCAAATCAGTCTTGACCCTGTGCCTCATGGGAACAGTCCAGACCGAACTGCCAAGCCATGTCTTCCCTGGACCGGAATCAAGCAGCCTCGCTGCCCCACTGTTGTTGTGCCCGTGATTTGCCTGCTCTCCCCCGTTTTTCCTTCTGTGCCCCTCGCTGCCCCACTGTTGTTTACCCGTGATTTGCCTGCTCTCCCCCGCTTTTTCCTTCTGTGCCCCTCGCTGCCCCACTGTTGTTGTGCCCGTGATTTGCCTGCTCTCCCCCGTTTTTCCTTCTGTGCCCCTCGCTGCCCCACTGTTGTTGTGCCCGTGATTTGCCTGCTCTCCCCCGTTTTCCTTCTGTGCCCCTCGCTGCCCCACTGTTGTTGTGCCCGTGATTTGCCTGCTCTCCCCCGTTTTTTCCTTTCTGTGCCCCTCGCTGCCCCACTGTTGTTGTGCCCGTGATTTGCCTGCTCTCCCCCGTTTTTCCTTCTGTGCCCCTCGCTGCCCCACTGTTGTTGTGCCCGTGATTTGCCTGCTCTCCCCCCGTTTTTCCTTCTGTGCCCCTCGCTGCCCCACTGTTGTTGTGCCCGTGATTTGCCTGCTCTCCCCCCGTTTTCCTTCTGTGCCCCTCGCTGCCCCACTGTTGTTGTGCCCGTGATTTGCCTGCTCTCCCCCGTTTTTCCTTCTGTGCCCCTCGCTGCCCCACTGTTGTTGTGCCCGTGATTTGCCTGCTCTCCCCCCGTTTTTCCTTTCTGTGCCCCTCGCTGCCCCACTGTTGTTGTGCCCGTGATTTGCCTGCTCTCCCCCGTTTTTCCTTCTGTGCCCCTCGCTGCCCCACTGTTGTTGTGCCCGTGATTTGCCTGCTCTCCCCCGTTTTTCCTTCTGTGCCCCTCGCTGCCCCACTGTTGTTTACCCGTGATTTGCCTGCTCTCCCCCGTTTTTCCTTCTGTGCCCCTCGCTGCCCCACTGTTGTTGTGCCCGTGATTTGCCTGCTCTCCCCCGTTTTTCCTTCTGTGCCCCTCGCTGCCCCACTGTTGTTGTGCCCGTGATTTGCCTGTTCTCCCCCATTTTTCCTTCTGTGCCCCTCGCTGCCCCACTGTTGTTGTGCCCGTGATTTGCCTGCTCTCCCCCGTTTTTCCTTCTGTACCCCTCGCTGCCCCACTGTTGTTGTGCCCGTGATTTGCCTGCTCTCCCCGCTTTTCCTTCTGTGCCCCTCGCTGCCTATCGCCATTCCCACCGCTGCGTCCCCTGCGGCCCCGCCCCCTGACTGCCCATTCGCTGCCCCTGCCTCCCGCCTCCCAGCTGCTCCTCCCTCCCACCTCCCCATAAATGGCGGCCGCTGCACGGCCGCGCAGCGGACGTGCGCAGCGGGCGCGCCGCTGGCGCGCCGACGGCGCGCCTAAGGCAAGCCCGTCTGCGCCCGTCCGCGACTGGACCGCGCCCAGCGCCAGAACCCCTGGATCCCACCGATGCAACACCACTCGACGGACCTACGACGCCGCCACACTCACCGCACTCAATGCCGGCCGGAACCCTGCCTGCTACCGAGCCTCACCGAGACGCACCCACGGACCCTTCACCTGCCAAACCTGCCGATTCACCTGCCCCCTGACGTGCACCACCTCCGCCAAGTCGAGCAACAGCAGCAACCACCTGAAATGCATCCTGCTGAACACCCGCTCCGTCCACAGGCACGCCGTGGAACTCTGGGACCTGCTCGACGCAACAGCACCGGACATCGCCTTCCTCACCGAAACCTGGATGAACGCCTCCTCAGCGCCTGACATCGCCATAGCCATCCCGGATGGATACAAGATCACCCGGAGGGACCGCGTCAACCAGACGGGAGGAGGCATCGCCATCGTACACAAGAACACCATCCGCATCTCGACTAACTCCGACGAGACCTTCACCGCCGCCGAACACCTACACTTCCAGATACACACGGACCCCAAGACCACCCTCCGAGGCACCCTCATCTACAGACCCCCGGGACCACGCACACTATTCAGCGAAGACATCGCAGACTTCATCAGCCCGCACGCCATGCCCTCCGCCGACTACATCCTCCTAGGGGACCTCAACTTCCACCTGGAGAACAACAACGACAGAAACACCACCGCCCTGCTGGACAACCTCGCCAACCTCGGACTCAAGCAACTGGTGAACACGCCCACCCACTACGCCGGCCACACGCTTGACCCCGTCTTCTCTTCCAGCAAGCACATCTCCTTCAGCCACGCCACCGGACTCCACTGGACCGACCACAGCTGCGTCCACTTCAGCTTCAGAAAGACTGCGACCCACCACCACCCGCAACAGGCTCCCCGCCGGAGCTGGAGCAAGATCACCGCCGAGCAGCTCACCGCCTCCCTCAGCCAGAACACACCCACCGACACAACGGACCCAAACGAAGCAGCCAGCAACCTCGCCAAGTGGCTGACCGCCTGCGCCGACGACCTCGCACCACTAAAAAACCCTCCCAGCAGACCCGGAAGCAAGAAAACCCCTTGGTTCACCAACGAACTCAAGGAATCCAAGAAGAACTGCCGCACTCTCGAGAAAACCTGGCGACTCGTCCAGACCACAGACAACAGGACCGCCCTCAAGCACGCCACCCGCAAACACCACCAGCTGATCCGTGCCACCAAGAAGTCGGCACTCAAAGAACGACTGGACAACAACGCCCATGACAGCAAGGAACTTTTCAGCATCGTCAAAGAGTTCTCCAACCCCAGCGCCGGAAACAACGACATCACCCCTCGCAAGACCTCTGCAACTCACTCTCCGCGTTCTTCCACCGCAAGATCACCGACATACACAACAGCTTCGACGCACAAACAACGCACCCTACCGCCGAACCAATGCCCGCCACCACCACCCTCTGCAACTGGACCCCGATCAACACCGAAGACACCACCCGCACGATGAACTCCATCCACTCCGGATCACCAACCGACCCCTGCCCACACCACATCTTCAACAAAGCCGACGCCACCATCGCACCCCATCTCCGGGACATCATCAACTCCTCCTTCCACACCGCCACCTTCCCGGAGAGCTGGAAGCACGCCGAGCTTACCGCCCTCCTGAAGAAACCAACGGCGGACCCCACCGACCTCAAGAACTACCGCCCCATCTCGCTCCTTCCGTTTCCGGCCAAAGTCATCGAGAAGACCGTCAACAGACAGCTTGCCGCCTTCCTCGAGACGAATGGATCCCTCGACCCCTCGCAGTCCGGGTTTCGGGCCAACCACAGCACCGAGACCGCCCTTATCGCAGCCACCGACGACATCAGAACCCTAACCGACAACGGGGAAACAGCTGCCCTCATCCTCCTGGACCTCTCCGCGGCGTTCGACACCGTCTGCCACCGCACCCTAGTGAAGCGCCTCAGCAACATCGGAATCTGAGAGAAAGCACTGGAATGGATCATCTCGTTCCTCGCCGGAAGAACCCAGAGAGTCCGCCTCTCCCCGTTCAGATCCGAAGCCACCGAAGTCATCTGCGGCGTTCCACAAGGATCCTCACTCAGCCCGACCCTCTTCAACGTCTACATGAGCCCCCTCGCAGCCATCGCACGCCGACACAACCTCAACATCATCTCCTACGCCGACGACACCCAGCTGATCCTCTCCCTCACCAACGACCCCACCACCGCCAGAGCCAACCTGCACGACGGGATGAGAGACGTCGCCGACTGGATGAGGAACAGCCGCCTTAAACTGAACTCAGACAAGACGGAAGTCCTCATCCTGGGCTCATCACCCTCCGCCTGGGACGACTCCTGGTGGCCCCCGGCCCTGGGCACCGCACCCAAGCCAACGGACCACGCACGCAACCTGGGCTTTATCCTGGACTCCTCCCTATCGATGACCAGACAAGTCAACGCCGTCTCATCTTCATGCTTCAACACCCTGCGCATGCTCCGCAAGATCTTCAGATGGATCCCCACTGAAACCAGGAAGACCGTCACCCAGGCACTCGTCACCAGCCGACTGGACTATGGGAACACCCTCTACGCCGGAACCACAGCCAAACTTCAAAAGAGACTCCAGCGCATCCAGAACGCCTCCGCACGACTCATCCTGGACATCCCCCGACACAGCCACATCACCGTACACCTGAAAGACCTGCACTGGCTCCCCGTCAGCAAGAGAATCACGTTCAGACTCCTCACCCACGCACACAAGGCCCTCCACGACCTGGGCCCAAAGTACCTCAACGACCGCATGTCCTTCTACACGCCCACACGCCAGCTACGATCAACCAGCCACGCCCTCGCCACCGTACCATGCATCCGCAGAACCACCGCCGGAGGAAGATCCTTCTCCTACCTGGCGGCCAAGACCTGGAACTCCCTCCCCACTCACCTTCGGCGAACCCAGGACCATCTCGCCTTCAGGAAGCAGCTCAAGACCTGGCTGTTCGAGCAGTAACTTACCCCCTCCCCCAGCGCCTTGAGACCCTCCCGGGTGAGTAGCGCGCTCTATAAATGCCGTGATTGATTGATTGATTGATAGGACCGGTTTCGGGCATTCAGCCCTCATCAGCCAGGGTAGCTTGACTCCAGTGGCGTAGTGAGCACGGGACCCACGTCTGGGCATACCCTTCCCACTTAGGGCGAAATGCAAAACACACAAGATGATGGACGGAATGTTGCACATTGGCAAACCTTCACCCCCAGTCACAGATCTGGGTTTAATCCATCGTTATTTTGCTTCACCACGCCACCCCAGTTCAGACATAGCCATATGCAAATCAGTCTTGACCCTGTGCCTCATGGGACAGTCCAGACCGAACTGCCAAGCCATGTCTTCCCTGGACCGGAATCAAGCAGCCTAGGACCGGTTTCGGGCATTCAGCCCTCATCAGCCAGGATAGCTTGACTCCAGTGGCGTAGTGAGCACGGGACCCACGTCTGGGCATACCCTTCCCACTTAGGGCGAAATGCAAAACACACAAGATGATGGACGGAATGTTGCACTTTGGCAAACATTCACCCCCAGTCACAGATCTGGGTTTAATCCATCGTTATTTTGCTTCACCACGCCACCCCAGTTCAGACATAGCCATATGCAAATCAGTCTTGACCCTGTGCCTCATGGGAACAGTCCAGACCGAACTGCCAAGCCATGTCTTCCCTGGACCGGAATCAAGCAGCCTAGGACCGGTTTCGGGCATTCAGCCCTCATCAGTCAGGATAGCTTGACTCCAGTGGCATAGTGAGCACGGGACCCACGTCTGGGCATACCCTTCCCACTTAGGTTGAAATGCAAAACACACAAGATGATGGACAGAATGTTGCACATTGGCAAACATTCACCCCCAGTCACAGATCTGGGTTTAATCCATCATTATTTTGCTTCACCACACCACCCCAGTTCAGACATAGCCAGGATAGCTTGACTCCAGTGGCGTAGTGAGCACGGGACCCATGTCTGGGCATACCCTTCCCACTTAGGGCGAAATGCCACTGTAGTCAAGCTATCCTGGCTGATGAGGGCTGAAAGCCCGAAACCGGTCCTAGGATGCTTGATTCCGGTCCAGGGAAGACGTGGCTTGGCAGTTCGGTCTGGACTGTTCCCATGAGGCACAGGGTCAAGACTGATTTGCATAAGGCTATGTCTGAACTGGGGTGGCGTGGTGAAGCAAAATAACGATGGATTAAACCCAGATCTGTGACTGGGGGTGAATGTTTGCCAATGTGCAACATTCCGTCCATCATCTTGTGTGTTTAGTATTACAATTATAACCAACAAATGGCCACCAACTGCCGAACACCATTGAACAGGTGCCTCCGGCGTGATGGTGACTAAATGACGTATTTATAATTTTACATTTAATACATATTATATTACCACTGCAATTCATACAATTCATACTTTTTTATATTTGGAAGGGGGGGAGGGAGCGGCTAACTCCGGTCCGCCACGGAGTCAGAGTTTTGCCTATGTCTGCATTCGCAACGGAGCGCGGAGTAGGCAAATCTACGCAAACTCCGCTGGCGGAGCGGAGTTACCCGCCCAGGGTAAATGATTGTTATTTACTATATTTAAATGAATGATTGGATTGATATATAGCACGTAGGCATTTTTCAAAATAAATTATCTTATAGAGGGTCTATATTTATATGATATTTTAAGAGGATTGATTCATTATATGTCATACCATGGCTGCCATTCATTGATTGAGATATTGATCCATATTCATTTACTTTTAGATTAACAATGTATCATATGTGCTGTATACTTAAGATGAATTGAACACCTAGGGGTTGTTTATACAAAATATACTGCAATTGCAGGCTTGCACTCAGGCACTTTATGTATAAAAAAGAAGTTTCATATATATAGAGTTACTCATTGTATCTGTATGAATGATTGAATTGATATATTGATATTCTATGGATTGATTTTTTCTTTTGGAACAATATATTGGATTTGGGATGCATGATACTTTTGGATGATCACAACTCCTTGGTATGCGTAAAATCCAGTAGGTTGCAATTATTCATTTGAGTAATTAAATGAAACATGATGCTTCTAATCAGACTTGTAAGTAAAAAAAAAACTTGGGCACTGGTCGAAGAGTTCAATAATAATGATACATGTAGCTTCTAATTAGGTTGGGACACTGGCCCAAGAGTCTATCTCCTGAATTGTTCCCGGTTCCATATCACGAATTATGGGATAATACAATGGGTTTTTTTAAAAATAATTTTATTGTTTTTTAACAAAACATCAAAACAGTTCAGCAGATATATCTCGGTCAGCATCCATCTGTTACAGGTGACAAGGATTACATATGATAAAGATACAATAGTAACAGGAGTACATTCCCCCTTATTACACCGGCGGTAGTTCCTTCCCCCGGTGTGGGATGGCTCACAGATCTCTTAGTGGAGTGTAGGATTAGGGGAGCGAACCCCCTACCCCGCCCCATTTCAGATGCCGGCTTCTGCCTCTCTCCCGTCTTCTTCCATTTCTAAATTGTAATAGCTCAGCCATGGTTGCCAGATTTTACGAAATTTCCGCGGGCATCCCCTTGCTTTATAGACCGTTTTTTCAGCTCCCATACACATATCCATACCCGACCTCCACTCCTTCAGTGTGGGAGGATCGGGTCTTCCCCAGTATCTGGCTATGTCTCGTTTAGCCACTATAAGACCCAAGTTACTAAGTAAAAGTTGATACCTAGAAATGTCAACATCCGTATTGATGCCCAACAAAACATATCTGGGGTTCATCGGGATTTGTACGTGTAATACTTTGTTTAACTCTTGCACTATCTGCATCCAGTAATGATGTATCGGCTGACAATCCCACAATGTATGAATGAAGGAGCCTCTTTCTGTGTGACATCGCAAGCACTCCGGCGTCTCTGCCCTACCCATCACGTGCAGTTTTGCCCGGTCATAGTAAACCCTATGAAGGATTTTGAACTGGACTAATCAAAGTCTGAGCTTAATCGCCACCTCTCTGGGGTGCATCAGGGCCATCTCCCAGTCTATATCTTCCAGTGGACCTACTAGGTCTTCCCACTTGCCCCAGAGTGTCTTTAGTCTGTCAGGAATATTGTTTATTAGAGTCTGATAGGTCCAGGAGACTGATTTCTCCTGTATCTCCTCCTGTAATAACCGACCCTCTAACGGGGTGTATTCTGGGAGCTCTACAATATCCGGTTTCTACGCCAGCCATGCGTGTCGGAGTTGAACATATTTGTAGTGCTGCGTATCCGTCAAATTATAGTCCGCTTGCAGGTCTGCAAACGTCATCATAGTGCCCCGCCACGTTACGTCTCCCAGGGTAGTGATGCCTATAGCGTCCCATCTCTTAAACCCTTGCAGTTTTACAAGCTCGGGCAGGCGTCTACCCTCCCATAGTGGCGTGGATTTCGTTAGCCGTTTGTCCCAGCACATCTCCCGTTCGGCCTCCCTCCATGCCGCAATCACTCTCTGTGTTGCGGGTAGAAGGCTTCTAATGCCTTGCCCCGCATAGATGTAGTGAAGGTGTGAGCGTTTGCGAAATTGGAGTCTCTCTAGGGCGTATGTGGGGTGGTCCTGTGGCGCATGTCCCCGTTCATTGAGAACCACTAGGTGTGCCGCTCTATAGTATGCCCTAATGTCTGGTAGAGCAATCCCACCATTGTATTGGCTACGTTGCAGCGTTCGGAGCGACACTCGGGGGTGTCCTCTGTCCCACAGCAAGGTGCGCAGCTCGGCAATTATAGTATTGAAATTTGCATCCGGTATTTTATGGTACGTATTTTGGAGGCCATACAGTAACTTGGACAAGGTGATCATTTTAAACATAGCCGCCCTACCGAGCAGTGTCAAGGGGAGACTTCACCATCGAGCCACATCACTCCTAAAATCTGTTAAGACTCATTGAATGTTATGGGAGAGGCAGCTTGTCACATCTACGGAGATGTAAAGACCCAAATACTTAAAGCCTTCCTCAGTCATCGGGAGACGTGCCGGTATGGATTGCATGTCAACGTGGCCTGCTATTGGGTAGAGGACTGACTTTCCCCAGTTAATCTTATATCCCGCCTGTCTGCCGTATTCTTCGGTTACCATCAAAATAACTGGGAGCATCTTATCCGGGTTAGTGACATACAACAGAAAATCATCAGCGTAGAGTGAGATGCGTTCGTCTGACAGCTGACCCGCGGGGTACCGAAACCCTGTGAGGTCTGGGTGTGTTCTAATCAGGTATGCAAGGGGTTCTAGAACAACCGAAAAAAGCAAGTGGGACAACGGGCATCCCTGCCTAGTCCCCCTTTGGATGGAAAACTCAGCCGATTTGACGACATTTACTCGTACTGTAGCCCTGAGGTTAGTGTATAAAATATCGACCCACTCTCGGAAGTTGTGCCCAAAGCCCAATTTTAAGAGGACCCGCCTCATGAAAGGCCAGTGTACTGTGTCAAATGCCTTTTCGGCATCAAGCGATAGCAGCAAATGGGGACCGCGCTTCCTGTAGTCGTGTCTAGCCAGTTTGCTAGTCTACAGAGATTGAAACGTGTAGCGCGTTTGGGCATGAAGCCCGACTGGTCCTTGTGTACCAGGGATGCTAAGACCGTCAGAAGGTGCGTTGCCAATATGGAGGCCAATATCTTAGTTTCAACATTAAGGAGCGAGATTGGGCGATAGGAGCCACAGCTCCCCGGGGGCTTACCCGGTTTTGGTATGACCACAACTGTGGCTTGGCAGAGGTCTGGGGGGAGTGATCCCTCATCTTTTGCCGCTAAAAACAAGTTTAGGAGGCGGGGGCAAGAATACCGCTGTTTTGTTTAAAAAATTCCCCTGGGAGTCCATTCGGCCCTGGGGTTTTCCCCGACTTCTGCTTAGCAATGGCGGCCGTAACTTCTTCTAAGGTAATATCCTCATCCAAAGCCTCTGTGTCTTCCGTTTGCAAAGTGGGCATGTCAATCCCGGCGAGATAGTCGTCTATTTTGCGTTTGTCCATCATCGAACGGGCCGAGTATAGGTTGGCATAATAGTAAGCGAACGCACCTGCAATCGCGGGCAGTCGTGTGTCGTGTCTCCCCCTCTTCAATTTGGTCTACCCAGTTTGTTTCCCGGTCCTTCTGGCTTAACCAGGCTAGGAGCCGTCCCGCCCTGTCCCCAGTTTCGTATAGTCTGTGGTGGGTGGCCAGAATTTGCATGCAAGCCTCTCCCTCTGCTAGGGCTCGGAATTCCCTGCGTGTGATCTCCAATTGTCTGAGCGTCTCCGCCTCGGTGTTTGGGGATATGTCTTTTCTAGTTCTAACAATTTGCTCTCTAAGCCTTGTATTTGTATTGTTTCTTCTCTATGCTTGCGGGCAATTACATCTTGCAGCCTCCCCCTGAGTACCGCCTTGTAAGCCTCCCAAAGAGTGGCCTCCGATGGTACGGACCCCTCATTGTCCTGAAAACATAATTATGTCTCTACGGCCACGGTCTCCGCTACGTGTTCATCACGTAGCTCCCAGGCGTCTAATCTCCAATCCGATCTGGGCTTATGCTCCCTACCCCCAACCTGCAGCTGTAATGTGGAGTGATCAGAGATGCCCCTTGCTAAATAATCTACGGCCATGATAACTTGGATTTCTCCCGCCGGCGCAAAAAGGTAGTCAAGCCGGGAGAAGGACTTATGAGCCCCAGAAAAAAAACAAGTAACTACAGTCAAAAGGATGGTGGCAGCGCCAAAGATCAGTCAGGCCCAAGGAATGTACAAAGTCTTCCAGTGGAGTAGGTGTCCGGGTGCCCGTCGCCCAATTGGATCTGTCCAATATAGGGGTAGAGGAGTCTGAATCTAACAGTATCTGAGCCACGGAGTGTAGCCTCTGGGATTGCAAGCGCGGAGAGGCATACACACTAATCAGTGTGAAGTCCCTCCGACCACACATGCCCCGGACCGCTGCATATGTACCCCCAGGGTCCGCCCATGTTTTAACTACGTGATAAGGTCGGGTTTTCCTGATGAGGACCGCCACCCCTCGATCACCGGGGGAGAAGCCTGCATGCGCAAGTGTTGTGTATGCCCCTCTCCCTAAGAATGCACAACGGGTACCTCGGAGATGAGTCTCCTGTAGGAGGACTACGTCGGGCTTGAGCCGTTTGATATATCTGTTCACCAATCCCCTCTTAATCTTACTTCCCAGGCCGTTGACATTCCATGTCAGAACGGTGAATGGTGTATCACCCATCCCATTTGTGGTTTGTGTGCTTCACAGGAGGAGTGTATCCTATCCGTGTTGTCCCTAACCAGTTGTAGCTGATTCTGCAGTAGAGATAACCTGCTGTGTATAACCATGAACAATCTTTGAACCAAAAAACCACAAACTCCCCTCCCAACCCCCCGAACCTCCCACCCCACATCTTCACCTAGCCCATGTCACCCAAAACCCTCAATCTCCCCGCCCTTCCCCTCTCTAGCCCCCCCACCCACATCCTCACGTATCCTATACTCAACCCTGTAATCACCAAAATAACAACAAGCATAGGTGTCCATTGAGAAGTCTGTCGCTCCCACCCTTCCCTCCCCCTAACTCCAACTAACAACCAAAGCTGCAAAGGATATGTCTCTAGTCCAGGAAGATGGTTCACACAGTTCATTCCTTGACACAGACAAGTCTGAGGGGGTGGCCCCTTCGCCGGTGTTATATCGCCGGTTGGTTCTTCCGCCACGCCCATGAGTTACTTTTCTTCGCCACTTTGGTGCTGCTGTTGTTGATGATCTGGCTCCACTTCCCGGCCCGTCATCCCAGTCCCTTCTGCCTGGTGGATAGCCATGAGTAAGGGGTGATCACCATCAGTGTCCTCCGGGGAGTCCTGGTCAGACTGGTCAGCATGAGTGCTATCTCCATGAGTTGAGTCTCTAGCGGCAGCCCGCGCCCCCCCGGGGATGTCTCTCTCCATCTATACGGTGTCCCTGGCTTCATTGTCCCCAAGCGTCTCGAGTTTCTTGCTGTACGATGCCGTCTCGGTTTCCCCCTCCGTGGTCTGAGCTCCCATCTCAGTGACAGGGCTCCCGGATGCGATGTGGTTCCGCTAGCCTTCGGTCCGAGCCTCGGGCGTTCTGCAATCCAGGCCCAGGCATCCTCAGGTGTTTGGAAGAACTGAGTTGAGTCTTGGAATATCACCTTGAGCTTGGCTGGGAAGAGAAGCATGTATTGAATGTTTAGGGCCCGGAGTTTGACTTTCACTGAGTCAAAGGACCTCCACATTTTCTGAACCTCCCTCAAGTAATCCGGGAAGATCATGACCCTGGAGTTGGCTAGCTGAGTTCCCCAAGTTTGCGCACTTCTCTTAAGATTGCATCTCGGTCCTGATAGTTTAAGAATAGAGCAATTAACGGGCGGGGTGGAGCTCCAGGTAGGGGTCTCACAGCCGGCATCCTATGTGCCCGTTCGACGAGAAAGCAGGAAGAGCATCTCGCAACCATGTCGTCAAGAAAGTGATGGGGTCATTGTTCTCCTGTCCTTCAGGTATTCCGACAAAGCGGAGGTTATTTCTCCGTGCCCTGCTCTCCGCATCATCAACTTTCCACACGAGTTCCCTCACAGTAGCCTGTAGTTCTTTGATATCGTCCCTAGAGGTATGCGTCGCGTCTTCCATTTCGGATATGCGGGCCTCAGTTTGTGTGATGCGATCCGCGATATTGCGAACATCTTGCCGGAGAAGGTCACTTCCTGATCGTATCTCTGCCATTTTGCCCTCAATGGCTTCTCTTGAGGCCTGGATTGCCTGAAGAATGGCAGCGTTGTCTGGCGCACTCGCGGTGTCTCCCTCAGGTTCAGTGTGTGTAGGGAGCACCTTAGTGTATTTGTCCATTTTCCCTTGGCGGTGGGACTTGGGTTCCTTGTCTTTAGCCATCATCAAGGCCGGGGGGGTATGTCAATCAGCCACCTCATCGGGGAGGGGAAGCGCCAAAGGCTAAAGTCGCAAGCTCGTGTCCCAGCCGGAAGCAGCACCTGGGAGGCAGGCACGGCACGTCCCCCCAGCACCGCAAGCACACACGGAGCCCACCTGTATGCGTCGTCTCCTCGGGCCACACCTTGAAAGGGCTCTCTCCGCAAAAGGATTAGCGTTCAGGGGGGGTTTCCCAATGCCTATCCCTTAGATATAGTCACAGGGAATGTAATTCTATACGGAGCGAAGTCTATGGCCTCCGAAGGGTGGTGTGTCACATGGTCACTCCTGCAATTGCGTGTAGGGGGTGCTGACTCTGCACTGCTTCGTCATGCGTCTCTGCAGCAGGAGTCCAGCTGCCTTCACCGGACAACAGTGCATTTGTCTTGCGGTCGCGTGGCACAATAGGGCCCCACCACACTCCTGTATGAGGCACAAAGGAAGCAGCCAGACAGATTCAAGCGCAGCTGGCACTGTCGCCCCCCATGGGTCACCTCTGAGCAGCGTGGGGAGAATGGCGGAGCAGGCGTGGTGAAATGCTAGCCAGCAATCGCTGCCCACTGCCACCCCCGGGCCTCTCAATCTCTCAGTCCAGGATTAGGGCACGTCCCCTGAGGCCATCAGTTACTGGGCCCATCAGTCATTGCCCAGTGTTACTCTTACCCCTGCCTCGCTGGACGCCATCACTGCAGCGCGATCACTCCCATCTGGCTCCAATGCTCGGGGCAGCAGCGCCCTCCACCGCAGTGTGGGTCTCTCCCTCTTATTCCAGTCTGCAGCTCCACGGGCAGCCAGGCGCCGGCTCCGTAAATCCCACCGGAGGCAAGGAGGGTCTCGCACCCAGAGGGCTCCTCACCGGCGAGCCCCCTCCCCCACCACACCAGGGGAAGCAGGGGGGCCGCCGCAGGAGCTCCAGCGGCGATTACAAGGCTGCACACAGTCCCAGCGCTGTCTCTCGTTTCTCCCGGTCTCTCCCGACCCCCCGGCGATCCGGCCTGGGGGCGGAGTGCGTGCCACACTGATGCTGAAATATGTGGTCCGCGGCGGCTCCTGCAGCAATCAGGACCTCGGGGCAGTCCTCACCCCCGCAGCGATCCAGGGGGCAGGGGACGAAGAGAGCCTCACCCCAGCACGTAGTGAGTGATTCCCCGCCGCCCCCCCAGCCAAGGAGGGCGGCCGTGTCAGTCGTATGCACCCAGTGCAGGTCCCTCAGCTCCTAGGCACCACGCGGCCTCGGATTCACCCAGCAGGCAAGGCCGGCAGCCACCACCAACCAGCACGGGGACGATTCACCGCCTCCGGGTGGGCTTTCTCCGTTGCGGTCTATCTCCGTGGGGATCAGGCGGCCATCTTGGCGTCCCTGGCCCCGTCACCTCAGAGGCCGCTCTAGCCCCGCACCTCCGTTGGATTGGCTCTGCAGAGTTCGTCGATCACGGGCCAGGGGTTAATAAACGTGTGGCCGGCAAAGTGGGGTTTTAAAAGAGGCTCAAAGACAGGATATCAGGCAGGATCGTTTTCGGGCCGCCGGAGCTCCGGCGAACACGGCTACTCAGCCATGTTGTTGGCCACGCCCCTCGGGATAATACAATGTTGAGTTTGTTTGTTTTTTATAAAAATATTCTTTTAACAAAAAGTATAAAAATGAGTAAAAAACTTTTAGAAAAGTTATAAAAATGATGTAAATCATCCTGCCAGTTCAATATACAGGATGCATAATGATATGGACATTTGTACAAAGGCCATTGTTTCTTCTATGTCTATATGCACTGTACCTTTAAATGTGAAAAAATAAAATGGTAACATGACTTTGAAAAAGGCTGGGATCAGTCGAAACGCGTCAGGACAGACATCACGCTGTGAGAATAAAATATTTTCCTTGGTGCTCAGATATATACATTTTTATTTTTTGAATTTCTCAGCAACTACTGAATGGATTTACACCATTTAAAAAAAAAGCATGCTTTCTAGACGAAGACCTACCTTTTTGCCAAATTTGGTGTAATTCCGTTCAGCAGTTCGGGCTGTAGCTTTGTCTAAAGTTTCCTATGGAAATTAACATGGGGAAAAAGCATTTTGGAATCCCCCTTTTTTCTCAGTCCCCGCTCGACGAATCGCCCCCAAACTTTCAAGGTAGGAGCTGACCTGAGCTGGTCATTTGTTTGGAAAATTTTGCGGACATTCGTCAAACGGTGCTAAAGATATTGGCAAAAGAAAAAATGCTTTTTGAATAGAAACAATGTCCCAAGTATAACTACCTACTGGCGACCGCCGGTAGGTAATATATCTATATCTATATCTATATCTATATCTATATATATATATATATATATATATATATATTCACTGAAAAAACCATAGGTTTCAGGCACGTTATAGTTAGAAATTAGCATTTAAAAAACCTTAGAAATTCACTGAAAAACCATAGGTTTCAGGGGCGTTATAGTTAGTTGGACATTTCACTCGTACAAAACCATAGAAATTCCCCCATTATAGTTAGTTCAGCTAACTATAACTCGCGCGCCCGCAATGCACTGCTGATGACGTCACATATTACATCACTCATGACATGGTCAGTGACATCACTCATGACATCACTGATGACATCTCAAATGACATCACTGATGACATCATCCAGTGAATGTGTGTTTTTCTGAAAATTAAATATGTTTTATATATGTATATCTCAAGGTCGATGGAAGAATAAATTCTTCCATGACAAAAGTATGGCACACCTGAAGCCATCTTGATTGGAATAAACTGGTAACACTTAAAACATTTAATTTAAAAAGGAACAAAATGATGGGGTTCACTTTGCCATAGAAATTATGGTTAGTGCTGTAGAAAGAAAAATTAGGACATGTTTTAAGTGAGATCTCAATTATCTTCCTGTTATATTTCAACAGGAGCAGCCTGTCAGTTAATGCCTTTGTGTTCTACTGCAGCTTCCCAGAGTGTTCTAAAGAACAACTAGAGAGCTAACAGTCTTACTTATGACAAAAGTATGGCACACCTGAAGCCATCTTGATTGGAATAAACTGGTAACACTTAAAACATTTAATTTAAAAAGGAAAAAAATGAGGGGGTTCATTTTGCCATAGAAATTATGGTTAGTGCTGCAGAAAGAAAATTTAGGGCATGTTTTAAGTGAGATCTCAAATCCTCTTCTATTTCATTTGAAAATTCTGACATGCAGACTGAAACAATCACTTTCAATACCAGCAGTAGACTTCCAGTTAACTCCCTGGTGAGCAGTAGCTTTACTACAGTGATCTAATGAACAACTAGAGTGCTAACATTCTGAATTTATGGCAAATGTGTGACACATCTGAATGCCTTCTTGATGGAATCAAAGTAAAAACTGAAAGCATTTCCTACTGAGGAGACTGCAGTAAATGACGAAATTAGGAAATTTCATAACAAATAAATCTCCCAAGATGGCCACCAGAGAAAAAGAGCCCAAATGTAGCACAAATATCACCCAGATGTAGCCCACATATAGCCCAATGACAGAAGTGTGCAAAACACTTTTTATTTTTAGTTTTTCTGCAGTTTTATATAGTGCAAACTGGTCAGGTATTGGAGCGTTACATCTTACTTGGACCCCTTATTGCGTATTTTGCACAAAGTACATGAGATTGATCTTGCGAAACATTGAACTTTACGATTCTGTTAACCTGAAGTTGCTCTGAACCGGGCTTTGTAACACCCGTTTTTACCTACTGGTTTTAATTAATTCTCACTGTATTGTATTAGGAAAGAGGATTTACTGTTTTTATGTACACTTTTATGATCTATGTTTCTAAATCAGATCAAATAAAGTTTAATGAATTCTATGGCAGGACGGAGGCGAGGATTATGCATATCTTTCCTCACTTTATTTGCATAGCAGTTCAAAGAAAACGTAACACAACAATCATTAAACAAAAGACTACACAACCCATGAACCATTAGGGGGTAGTCTCCAAGGCAACTATAGTCCAATCATATCACAGTCCATCGTATATAATATCGTGACGTCCCTTACGCTTCCTCTTTTTTCACTGCTCGTCAGTTAAGTGCATTCCTTACATTCTTGGCTTAATCTGACGTTGTTGCTGTTTGTATAGCGGTTTCTTGTGCACGTTATTAGCATTATTGCCTTGGTATTGTTTCATATTCCCTGCGCAGCAGGCTCTTGCCCGAGCGCATTCTCCCCTCGCAGTTTCTCCCGCTGTGTGCTCTGCGCGCGATGAGATCCTGTCAGGCGCGTCTGGTCCGAGCGAGGCAGCTCCGCCGAGCGCTCCCGCTGGTCTTTACGCGCGTTTGGGAATCCGGTCACTCCTTTAGTGTCCGCTTGATTCCCGACCAACCCTTGCCTAATTTTGACACCGCTACGCAGTGATTTCCCCACACGGCCACATTAGTGACCAGCGCCACCTGGTGGTGGTAATTGGTATTGCGCCTCAGTCTATTCTTATAACAGCTTTGGGGAAAGCCCAGCTGTTGGAGCACTGGCGAGGGGGCTGTCTTAAGGATTTTAAGGGCATTTGTTCTGTGCTCACACCCTCTGCTATCATGTCTTCTCCAGAAGACCATTTTTACTCCTCCTACCAGGAAGTGGAGGAGGAATGGCCCCCCAACTTCTCCCTCCAGCAGTGGACCAAGCCCTTCTCTGGCTATTTCTAGGGTGCTGGCTCCTCTTAGGGATCAGGTTGATAAGCTGGCGAAAAGCATCCCTGGGATGTTCAGTGACCCAGATCTGGTGGTGGCGGGTCCAAGTAGCTCCCAGATGGGGAATAAAAGGGCCGTTAAGCATAACGCGGGGCACTTGGAAGGATTTGATAAACTTACGGAGACCTTCCTCAAGGGTGCGCGAACGCTAAAACATGCACCCTGCCGGGAGGAGGAGGGACCCGGAGAAAATTGCGACACTGTCACCACTATTGTAGACCCCGACGGTGGGTTTCCCTTAGAGGGAGAGGGTGTATCGGAGGACGATTTCTCCTCCGATGAGGATAAGGACTGGGGGTGTCCCTGGCGTCCAGAGTCCCAATCCTCTCAGTCCCCGGTTGGGGACGGGGTCCACTTGGACATGTTCGAGCCTACCCAAATTTACCATCCTAGGTCGGCAGTGTGGACACCTGACGCCAAAGTGGCAGAGTATGTGGTGGGGAAAATCCATCAACCCCTTGAAAGGGAGGTCAGGAATAGGATGAGGGAGAATGCCCCAGGCCCTCACTGAAGGGGAAGGTGGCACACACGCCTGAAATTGATGAGAAACTATGTACCTTTTTCTCCAAGTATATGAGGGATCCCAAGAAAGGAATTGATAGGTCTTGGACGTGGTAGGGCCCTTGACCCAAATTATTCAATTGACGGAGCATTCCAAAGAGTCAGGATCCTCTTTGTCCACGGATATTGTGGCTGGTTGGGCGCAATACCCTAAACCCTAAAACACTACCCCCTCCACTACCCAAACACCACTGCACTACCCTAAACCCTAAAACACTACCCCCAGCACGACACCCTACACTACCCAAACATAACTGCACTACCCTAAACCCTAAAACACTACCACCAGCATGACTCCCTACACTACCCAAACACCACTGCACTACCCTAAACCCTAAAACACTACCCCAGCACGACTCCCTACACTACCCAAACACCACTGCAATACACTAAACCCTAAATATACCCCCAGCATGACCTCCCACACTACACAAACACCACTGCACTACCCTAAACCCTAAAACACTACCCCCAGCACGACCCCCTACACTACCCAAACACCACTGCACTACCCTAAACCCTAAAACACTAACCCCAGCATGCACCCCTACACTACCCAAACACCACTGCACTACCCTATACCCTAAAACATGACCCCCTACACTACACAAACACGACTGCACTACCCTAAACCCTAAAACACTACCCACAGCATGACCCCCTTCACTACACAAATACCACTGCACTGCCCTAAACCCTAAAACACTACCCCAGCACTACCCCCTACACTACCCAAACACCACTCCACTAACATAAACCCTAAAACACTACCCCCAGCACAACCCCCTACACTACACAAACACCACTGCACTACCCTAAACCCTAAAACACTACCCCCAGCACGACTCCCTACACTACCCAAGCACCACTGCACTACCCTAAACCCTAAATATATCCCCAGCATGACCCCCTACACTACCCAAACACCACTGCACTACCCTAAACCATAAAACACTACCCCCAGCATGACCCCCTACACTACACAAACACCACTGCACTACCCTAAACCCTAAAACACTACCACCAGCATGACCCCCTACACTACTCAAACACCACTGCACTACCCTAAACCCTAAAACACAACCCCAACACGACCCCCTACACTACCCATACACCACTGCACTACCCTAAACCCTAAAACACTACCCCCAGCACGACCCCCTACACTACTGCACTACCCTAAACCCTAAAGCACTACCCCCAGCACGAGCCCCTACACTACCCAAACACCACTGCACTACCCTAAACCCTAAAACACTACCCCCAGCACAAACCCCTACACCACCCAAACACCACTGCACTACCCTAAACCCTAGAAAAGAAAGCCCCATCCCATGCCCAATCCCCCTTACCTCTCACTCCTCATGGTTCCTCTCTCCTCGTGGTTCCTGCTTCACGTCATCTCTGAGGGGCGGTGCACGTCGTTGTGAGGAAACGGAACAGCCTCTGTTTCCTTACAACGACATGGATCGTCTCACATGTTTTTAGAATGCATGATCATTTACCATACATACCTTTACAACAAAATTCGTTGTAAAGGCATGCATGGTAAATGACCATGCGTTCTAAAAAATGCGTAGTAATGACTTCGTTATGTACAACGCATGCGTGGTAATGCATGCGTTGTAATGGTATCGCAAAGTAAAAAAGTCATTGTAACGGCTGTATACCGATCAAAGCTGGCCCCTGTTCTTCAGTGAGACGTTTATTTGATTAATTAGGAGGAAGGAATGTGGTTTTTTTTACCGAAAAGTGCATTCCCGGCTGTTGTATTGTGAAAGTGTCCGCGTGGCCTGGTTTCACTTCCGGTGAGAGAGTGGAAGAGTCTGTTTGGATCTAAAGGAGTTCTGCTGTTGGACGGGGCCGGCGCGACATGTCATCAAAAAACATAGCTAATGGAAAGCGTCCTCCCTGAAGTGTGGAGCAGTGCCATGAGAGGTCAACGAGTGTGCGTCCCACCGCAGTATGACCGTACCGCGTGACTCCATGTGCCGCCTCCAGGGTACGGAGGCAGAAGCGGCATCGCAGGTCCTCTTGAAGACCGTTGTAGCACTAATTCTACATTTTGGTACTAGGGCATTTTAACTTCGTTGTTCCTGCCAGATACAAAGAGAAGATCCTGTGTTATTCAGTGCCCTCGTTACCTTTTTGTGGGTTGTGGTGTTTGTCACTTCGCTGCTCCGCCGGTGCACACGACTGGGCACCCCACCTCGTGTGCCATCTGCAGGGCCTCTGCCCTCAGATCACTGGTTTCGGTTTCTGGAGTGGCAACATAAACAGTTGCTCCCAAAGGACTAGCCTGAACACTTAGGTGAATATCCCCTGCACCAGCATTCCACGGAAATTCTTTCCTAGCTCTCCCACGTCAACGAGCACGGCTCCGCTCGTGACACCGTATGACGTCATCGGAGCCATAAGAGGACCTCGTAGGCCTGCTGATGTTGGTTCCACCCATTTTTTCCTTGCCACCGAGGCAAACAGGGGACCTAGATTCATAGAAATAGACAACATACTTAGAAACCTTGCTATCTTGTACTACATTTGGTAATTGTTATTGCCTAATCTGTTTATAACGTACCTAAATGCCGAAAATAGTCTTTCGGTGTTTTTCGCAAAATATACAGTCAGTAATATATTGAAAACATTTGCAATTAGAGAAATTTTTATAAATAAATAAAGTGCAAGTGCTAATTGTTCATGACATGATTGCATTAGTAGATGTCACATTTCCCATATTGATCGCAAATTGAAATACTGTACTCATGTATAATATTTGATACATATATACTGAAATATTGTGTAATTCATTTAACGAAAACTCAAAGGGATATGTTCATGAAATATCTTATAGTCTGCATAAATGCGTTTTTGATTTTCATGTCTAATTGCACACATATCTTCTTGAAAATAAATAAAACATATATGAATACATATTATGTAAATAATTTTAAGATAGACTGTGTTAAAATCTTGCAATAATTTAGATAATATAACCTATTTAAAAACTCAGATATTAAAACAGTAGGCATTGATCATATGATTAGTTGCAATAAAAACCAAGGTTAAAATGATGTTATGTACAAAATAGCAGCTCAAATTAGATATCGTGCAAAAGTGCATATGTGCGTACCCATACCAGTATAGACAGAACAGCCGTCCTATCTCCTAATATTAAAATATTTGTGCAAATATAAAAAATACATTAAACAGTGGATTTTTAAAAAAAAACAAGGATTTAGCAGCTGAGGAGTATAAATCATTGGGGGCAGTCTCCTGGGACTGGAGCATTACTATAAGAAATTATGCAGATCTTCGGTATTATTGAGTCCTTGAGGATGTCTACTATCTAATTCTAAGATCATCCGAGACTCTAATTGGCGCAGCATTCGCTCCCTGTTGCCCCCTCTACGGGGGTTGGGTACTGAAGGTATTACATAGTATTTCAGGTATTTCAAGTCATTATCATGCGTTTGCCTGAAATGCCTTGTCACAGGGTATGCGGTGTCATTGTTGACAATAGCACGGAGATGCTGCAAAATTCTGACATGCACCTGTAGCTTAGTGCTTCCCACATACCGTAAGCCACAGGTGTACGTCAGAACATACACAGCATACTCCGTCCTGCAGTTAAAGCTGCCTTTTATCTTGGTCTCAATGGGGCTGAATGGAGTTTTGTATTTAATAGTATTTTCCCCAAATCTACAGGCTCGGCAGGATGAGCATTTGAAAAACCCTTGTCTTGGCTGAAGCCATGTTTTTTTCACTTGAGTTTCTGGACTGTTTTTACTATTTGCGATCTCATGGAGATCCCTTTTCTAAAGGTAATGGTGGGATTTTCAGCCAAATCAGGAGTTACAACCGCATCAGTAAGAATAATGGGCCAATTGCGTTTTATGATTGCCCTGATTTGTCTCTCCTGTCGGTTTTAAGTTAAAATAAGTCTAGGCGTATTGTCTTTCACATTTTCCTCACTTGTTGTGTTGGTGTTGGTATGGCTTGATTTTAAAAGGTCTTCTCTAGGTTTAAGTGCTACTTTGGTTACAGCCTCATTGAGGATAGATTTGCTATACCCTCTAGCTTTAAATCTCAGTAGGGCCTCTTGAGTGCATATGTCCTGGTCCTCTTTGGTACTACATATTCTTTTAATCCTAAGGAGTTCCCCATAGGGGATACTCCGTACCAAATGTTTAGGATGGGCACTTTGTGCATGGAGTGTCATGTTCCCTGCTGTAGATTTCCTGTGAAGCGTGGTTTTAACCTTTCCTTCCTTGGCGAATACCTTGACATCTAAGAACTCAACACTCTCTTTGCTCATGTGTGAGGTGAATCTAAGATTGGCTGTATTATCATTGATATTATTGATAAACGAAGTCGCATTTTCTTCACTGCCTTGCCAAACTATAAAGACATCATCTATATATCGTAGCCAGTATTTAACATGTTTGGAGTACATTTTTAAATGGGTTGACTTGAGAACCTGCTCTTCCCACCAGCCTACCACCAAACAGGCATAGCTGGGGGAGAAGCAGGATCCCATCGCCACACCCCTAAGTTGTTTAAACATTTCATTACCAAACATGAAATAGTTATTGTTTAGGCACCGTAGTATACATTCATTCAATGTTTTGTTATGCTCGTAACACATCATAGGCCTAGTGTCTAGAAAATGGCTTATTGCTGTAAGTCCTGTGTTATGGTCTATACATGTATACAGCGATTCGATATCTAATGTTGCAAGTAGCATGTCCTCTTTCCACATTATATTCTTAGTCTTGTTAATGAAATCTCCAGTGTCTTTCACATAGGTCGGAAGACTTTTAACCAAACTCTGTAAGAAAAAATCCACATATTGTGAAATGTGCTCTCCCATCCTGTTGATTGCGGAGATAATAGGTCGTCCTGGAATTGGGCTAGTATTTTTATGGATCTTTGGAATAAAGTAAATAATTGGAACCACAGGGTATTCAACATTTAGAAATTTGAATTCTTCTCCTGATATCATACCCTCACGTTTGAATTGGTGGAGCATTTTGGTCAAACTTTCCTTGGCTTTGCTGTATTCCTTCATATTCGATTTACCATAACATTCATGGTCTGACAGTTGTCTTTGTGCTTCCTTCATATAGTCCCCCATAGGCCATAACACAATGTTACCTCCTTTGTCTGATTTTGTGACAAATATCTCATGGTTGTTCTTTATTTTGTTAACGAGTTTGTTGTATTCATTTTCATTGAATAGACTGTTGTTTTTGGTGGTTTACTCGATGATATAATTGTTTAATGTCCTCTATTACTCTTTCGTGAAATATGTCTATAGAGTCTTTTGGCATTGATGGAATGAACGTTGATTTATTTTTGAATGGGCTACTTCCTGCTCCTATTTGTCTAATATTCAGGGTCTGGAGCTGTTCTTGTGTCGAACTTTTAGAGTTGTGAGTGTCATTCCCATTGTTTGCTTCAGTTTCCATAGCTTGTACTGCAAGCAAAACGGGGACATCCGAAGCTTGTAATTTACTGCTTCTATTGCATGATGTTGATTGAATATTTAAACTCGATTCTGGACCTTTCTTGATGGTAAAGAACTTCATAAGTTTGAGTTTACGGATATAGCCAAAGATATCTATCCTGGTTTGTGGATAGTCGAAGTCATTGGGTGGACAGAATGACAATCCTAGACTGAGAAGTTTCTTTTCATTGTCTGTTAGTTGCATATTAGAGAGGTTAATAATGGTAAGATCTTCTTTTATACTCATTTGTGCCAGTATTTTCTTTTTTGTCTTTGTTTTGCATTTTTTTCGTCTGTCTCTCCTTTTGCGTTCCTATATTTTCTGGTCGCTGCGTTTGTTTCCGTGGTCTTAGTGTATTCCGACGGTCTGAGACTAAAAAATCAATTTCCTCCCCTAGGTCTAGTCGTCTGCTTTCTATGCTGTCGCTGTTGGAGCTCGTATTGCCGCTTTCTGAGCCAGTATCACTAATTGCCGAGCTTTCATCTGATAGTGCCACAGGGTCCTTGGATGAGCCTGCCTGTATCGATGAGCCTGTCGCAATGTTCTTTTTTAATACTTCCGTATTGTGTCTCAGTTTTTTCGCTGCTGTGTATTTACGAGCGAATGTGTATATACAGCCTTGTTCATAGTCGGCCTGATCTCTGGCAAATTTAAACACTTTTCGCCATTTAATTTTTTCCTCCTGTTTTTTCAAGCGTTCCTGTATCTCTCCTCTTGTTTTATTAATATACTCATTTGGCTCAAACCTACTCAGCTCCACATCGATCTCATCTATTTCTTTAATGAGATCTAATCGATCAGACTCTGCATACTTGATGAGAATACGTACGAGATTCATTGAGGCGCCCAGATTGCTTTCTCCCCATTCTTTTAGCATTGCTGGGTTTGGTTTTTCGTAACTAGGTGCCAAGAAAATTCTAAGCCCTCGGGGTACACGTCCTGCTTCTTTGTATATTTAAGCGATTTATTCTCCCACCATTTAGTTATTTCCGATCGCATGCATTTTTCTAATTTTTTAAGTAAAACTTTAGCATTGTTGTCCCTGCCAGATGCATTCATTTGCCCCTTTTCCTCCGTTGTCGCTACATTCAGCAGATTCTTAAACAATTCCTCAGCTGCTGCCTCTCTCGCTCGGACAGTTTCCGCAGACATATTGGGCTATTTTTGCTGATGCCAAAACCTCAGTGCGCGGGTTTAATGGCGTTGCCGAACCACACCTCCCAACCGCTGCAGTTGCGATGAACACTCACCGCCGGGAATTACGTGACAAGCAGGTCCTCCGACCCGTCTGTTGCCGTCTCCTTTTTTCGGTTTTACGTCCAAATCGCTGCATTCGGTGGTGGCCGCCAAATATCCCTTCAGGATTCTTGCAGAATGCTGGTTGTGGGCGGCTACCGCTTCCAGGGAGGGGGTCCGTTGATGGAATCAACCAACTTCCGTGATTCAAATTCGAACAGGTAATCGACTCTCCCCACTTCCCCGTCGGCGAATAGAGAGTCACGGACTCCAGAGTTTTGTGGCAATTTAGGTCTTTATTGTTCAAAGCCTTATGACGCGTTTCGGACAACACAGTGTCCTTGTTTACATGTGGAAATGCAGTCCGCCAACTGTTTTTATACATTTGTTTTTTGCTAGCACCCGTGTCACGTGATTCATAGAAATAGACAACATACTTAGAAACCTTGCTATCTTGTACTACATTTGGTAATTGTTTTTGCCTAATCTGTTTGTAACGTACCTAAATGCCGAAAATAGTCTTTCGGTGTTTTTCGCAATATATACAGTCAGTAATATATTGAAAACTTTTGCAATTAGAGAAATTTAAATAAATAAATAAAGTGCAAGTGCTAATTGTTCATGACATGATTGCATTAGTAGATGTTACATTTCCCATATTGATCGCAAATTGAAATACTGTACTCATGTATAATATTTGATACACATATACTGAAATATTGTGTAATTCATTTAACGAAAACTCAAAGGGATATATTCATGAAATATCTTATAGTCTGCATAAATGTGTTTTTGATTTTCATGTCTAATTGCACACATCTTCTTGAAAATAAATAAAACATATATGAATACATATTATGTAAATAATTTTAAGATAGACTGTGTTAAAATCTTGCAATAATTTAGATAATATAACCCATTTCAAAACTCAGATATTAAAACAGTAGGCATTGATCATATGATTAGTTGCAATAAAAACCCAAGGTTAAAATGATGTTATGTACAAAATAGCAGCTCAAATTAGATATCGTGCAAAAGTGCATATGTGCGTACCCATACCAGTATAGACAGAACAGCCGTCCTATCTCCTACTATTAAAATATTTGTGCAAATATAAAAAAATACATTAAACAGTAGATTTTTTTTTAAAAACAAGGATTTAGCAGCTGAGGAATATAAATCATTGGGGGCAGTCTCCTGGGACTGGAGCATTACTATAAGAAATTATGCAGATCTTCGGTATTATTGAGTCTTTGAGGATGTCTACTATCTAATTCTAAGATCATCCGAGACTCTAATTGGCGCAGCATTCGCTCCCTGTTGCCCCCTCTACGGGGGTTGGGTACTGAAGCTATTACATAGTATTTCAGGCATTTCAAGTCATTATCAAGTGTTTGCCTGAAATGCCTTGCCACAGGGTATGCGGTGTCATTGTTGACAATAGCACGGAGATGCTGCAAATTCTGACATGCACCTGTAGCTTAGTGCTTCCCACATACCGTAAGCCACAGGTGCACGTCAGAACATACACAGCATACTCCATCCTGCAGTTAAAGCTGCCTTTTATCTTGGTCTCAATGGGGCTGAATGGAGTTTTGTATTTAATAGTGTTTTCCCCAAATCTACAGGCTCGGCAGGATGAGCATTTGAAAAACCCTTGTCTTGGCTGAAGCCATGTTTTTTTCACTTGAGTTTCTGGACTGTTTTTACTATTTGCGATCTCATGGAGATCCCCTTTCTAAAGGTAATGATGGGATTTTCAGCCAAATCAGGAGCTACAACTGCATCAGTTAGAATAATGGGCCAATTGCGTTTTATGATTGCCCTGATTGGTCTCTCCTGTCGGTTGTAAGTTAAAATAAGTCTAGGCGTATTGTCTTTCATATTTTCCTCACTTGTTGTGTTGGTGTTGGTATGGTTTGATTTTAAAAGGTCTTCTCTAGGTTTAAGTGCTACTTTGGTTACAGCCTCATTGAGGATAGATTTGCTATACCCTCTAGCTTTAAATCTCAGCAGGGCCTCTTGCGTGCATATGTCCTGGTCCTCTTTGGTACTACATATTCTTTTAATCCTAAGGAGTTCCCCATAGGGGATACTCCGTACCAAATGTTTAGGATGGGCTCTTTGTGCATGGAGTGTCGTGTTCCCTGCTGTAGATTTCCTGTGAAGCGTGGGTTTAACCTTTCCTTCCTTGGCGAATACCTTGACATCTAAGAACTCAACACTCTCTTTGGCATAAAGGCCCATTGGAGGGCTCATATCTTAAGTGGGAGGTGTGGCCTTTATGCCAAATTGACTGTTGCGCCTCTGAAGAGTGCAATGAGCACGAAACGCGTCAGGCGTGAATCGACAGGCATGCTGTAAACTGGATCCGCCCGCCGATCCGGCTTTTACCTCATGAAGGTTGCTGTAGTGGATGTCAGAGTGCGTCTCAAACTGGTGGGAACCTTGGAGCTTTGATTTACAACGCGGCCTCCCAGCCGCGGGAGACGCACCACCCAGAAATTTGGGGCCACGGGGCTCCGAATCACGGAGTCTTAATGTGGAGGCATCCATTGAGGATTGACAAGCCGGAGGAGAGAGTGGAGGCCCATTGGTGGGCTTGGAATGTTTCAGACAGCGGCACATAACTAAGGCACACACTACAAGACCCACAAACCAACGCAGACTCATTTGAGTCGCCCATTGGAGGGCTCATATCATAAGTGGGAGGTGTGGCCTTTATGCCAAATTGACTGTCGCGCCTCTGAAGAGTGCAATGAGCACAAAACGCGTCAGGCGTGAATCGACAGGCATGCTGTAAACTGGATCCGCCCGCCAATCCGGCTTTTACCTCATGAAGGTTGCTGTAGTGGATGTCAGAGTGCGTCTCAAACTGGTGGGAACCTTGGAGCTTTGGCGGAAGCTGAAACGTTGTAGTGGAAATATATTTTTGTTCTTTGGTGAATTTATCTGTTTGAGTCACTTCTTTCTTGGATATATATAGATATAGATATATATATATATATACACCAAGGTGTATTGAAGAATGAGTGGGTGTATAAGTGTCTGAATGGAGGATTTAGTAGAGATGTCATCAGTGTTGTCACTGACCATGTCATGAATGATGTAATATGTGACGTCCTCAGCAGTGCATTGCGGGGGCACGAGTTATAGTTAGCTCAACTAACTATAACGGACGAATTTCTCTGGTTTTGTACGAGTGAAATGTCCAACTAACTATAACGTCCCCGAAACCTGTGGTTTTTTCAGTGAATATATATATAGATATAGATATAGATATATATATATCTATATATATATATATATATATATATATATATATTAATTATTACCAACAAGTTCCACAGGAACCGGAGCACTCATGGTTAAGTAACAGCTTTATTTCTTGAGCCAGACGCGTTTCAGCAGGAACTGCCTTTTTCAATGGCGATAGTAAATGCGGGAAATCTGACAGCTTTGCTCTTTAAATCGGAGCTGACGCGCTCCCATTGGCTGTTCATTTGTGAATGGCAGAAACGTACCCACCTCCGCCTTCACAACAGTACGTAGCCAGCATGTTCGTCATCACAGTTAGTACACAGTTCTGATGACAGTGTTCATGGGAGCAGTTTTCACTTCAGTAGCTCTTCACACCATAGTGGAATTACCCCCCATGGAAGTTTCAATTAACACTTGCCAGCTCAGTCCTTTTCATGGACGTGATTTCCCTTAGGCTGCAAGTTAACCTCCTCGTTACCGCTTATGTCCTCTTGAAGCACAGTCCTGAAAACACTTGCTAAGTAGAACTTGTCTTTCCATTTTAGTAATGTCCCATCTCGGCAGGTACTGTACTTTCTTACAGGACTGAGCTGGTTCTGGCAGTATTACAATTATAACCAACAAATGGCCACCAACTGCCGAACACCGTTGAACGAGTGCCTCCGTCGTGATGGTGACTAAATCACATATTTATAATTTTACATTTAATACATATTCTATTACCACAGCAATTCATACTTTTTTGTATTTGGAAGGGGGGAGGGAGCGGCTAACTCCGCTCCGCCACGGAGGCAATTTTGCCTATCTCCGCATTCACAATGGAGCGCGGAGTAGGCAGATCTTCGCAAACTCCACTGGTGCAGCAGAGTTACCCGCCCAGGGTAAATAGATTGTTATTTACTATATTTAAAGGAATGATTGGATTATAGAGGGTCTATATGTATGTGATATTTTAAGAGGATTGATTCATTATATGTCATACCATGGCTGCCATTCATTGATTGAGATATTGATCCATTTTCATTTACTTTTAGATTTACAATGTATCATATGTGCTGTATACTTAAGATGAATTGAACACCTAGGGGTTGTTTATACAAAATATACTGCAATTGCAGGCTTGCACTCAGGCACTTTATGTATAAAAAGAAGTTTTGTGTATATATAGAGTTACTCATTGTATCTGTATGAATGATTGAATTGATATATTGGTATTTTATCGATTGATTTTTTCATTTGGAACGATATAATGGATTTGGGGTGCATGATACTTTTGGATGATCACAACTCCTTGGTATGAGTAAAATCCAGTAGGTTGCAATTATTAATTTGAGTAATTAAATGAAACATGATGCTTCTAATCAGACTTGGGCACTGGTCGAAGAGTTCAATAATAATGATATATGTAGCTTCTAATTAGGTTGGGGCACTGGCACAAGAGTCTATCTCCTGAATTGTTCCCGGGTCCATATCACGAATCATGGGATAATACAATGTTGAGTTGGTTTGTTTTTTATAAAAATATTCTTTTTAAAAAAGTATAAAAATGAGTAAAAAACTTTTAGAAAAATTATAAAAATGATGTAAATCATCCTGCCAGTTCAATATACAGGATGCATAATGATAGGGACATTTGTACAACGGATGTTGTTTCTTCTATGTCTATATGCACTATACCTTTAAATGTGAAAAAATAAAATGGTAACATGACTAGGCCTGGGCGGAAAACTACGCTACGCTCGCGTAGTTTGCGCAACTACGCGCTACGCGAATTGCACGTAGCACAGTGCAAAAACACGTAGCGGGCATTTTTTGCTTGCTCGCGGTCCTCAACATCAAGTTGGCGACCGCGAGCGAGCCAAATGACATCCAGGCGAGATTTTTTCCTCGTTCACAATCAGCAACATCAAGTTGCCAATCGCGAGCGTGGAAAATAAACCTCCCGGCGAGATTCTCAACGCGGGGAGGTCAGGTTTCTCATTGCGAGTGGTCGCGTATGCTCGCGACCGCTCGCGATGAGAAACTACCAGTCCGCGTTGAGAAAACTGCCGCTCGAGTACAAATCTACTTGAGCGGCAGAAAACGACCGCTTTCACTGTGCAAGATGCCATTTGCAATGATTGCACAGTGCGGACAAGCATCCGGCACTGTGCAATCATTGCGAACAGCATTTCCTACTGCACTACGCAGTTCGCGTAGTGCTACACGTAGCTCGCGTAGTGCGAAGTGCACTTTGCATTGCTACGCGTAGCGCTACTACACGAACTACGCCCAGGGTTAAACATGACTTTGAGAAAGGCTGGGATCAGCCGAAACACGTCAGGACAGACATCACGCTGTGAGAATAAAATAATTTTGCTTACCGGGAGTGCCCACTTTGCTCTTTTTGCAGGAGTTGTTTATAAAAATATAGACTGATGCCGTTCCAGTCATGGAGCACCCACACGCTGGTGGATGAGATCGCTTCTAACGGAGATCCAGGGAGATATATATATATATATATATATATATATATATATTATCTACTGGCGGTCGCCAGTATATAGTTATAGTTAGCACCAGTTTCCATAGGAAATTCACAACATTCTATTTCCAATAACTTTGGCGCCGGTTGACGAATCTTCGCGAAATTTTCAAACCTCGTGGGGCGCTCCGGTCCGCTCGTATCCTGAAAATTTCGGGGTGATTCGGCAAGCGGGGGCCGAGAAAAAAGGGGGTCCCAAAACGTGTTTTCTCCATGTTAATTCCCATAGGAAATTTTAGACACGGCTACAGCCCGAACTGCTGAACGGAATTACACCAAATTTGGCAAAAAGGTAGCGTTTGGTTCAGAAAGTGACCTTTTTTTTAAATGGTGTAAATCCGTTCAGTAGTTGCTGAGAAATTAAAAAAATAAGAGTAAAAAAATCAATTTCCCATAGGGAACTTTGTGCAAGGCTACAGCGGAAACTACTGAACGGATTTACCCCAAATTTAGCATAAAGGTACTGCTTGGCTCAGAAAGCGACCTTTTCAAAAATGGTGTAAATCCGTTCAGTAGTTTTTTAAATATTAAAGGAAAAAGAACTATATATATCTGGGCGGAGCCTAACCACACATGTCATCGTGAGATCTGATTGGCTGTCAGCACTTCATCCAAGAAGTGTTGGCAGCCATCTTGGGACCAATATACATGATAGCACCCCAATGAAATGCATTGTAGTGAATAGAAGATGTTGAGGGTCACCAAAAGGAGAACTATAAAGGGTGATAACAGACTTTAGTTACATTAGAATTCATTTGTTGATGGTACCATACTAATTTTAGGAATTGTGGTGTGTTCTAGGGTGATTTTACCCTGTGAAAAACCTTCTGCTGGGATTTCATGAATCATGTTTGAGAGAAAACATTTTTCTCATGCTTGTCCCACAGAGGTTTGGAAGATGCTCCAGAAGCTAAAATGAGAGCATATTTTCTGTAAATTCACATTATCTTTCTCAGTCATGTGAGAATGAAGTCTGACATTCTCAGTAAAACATGTAAATCCAAAAGGGCAGAGACTGTCAGTTGATTCCTTTGTGTTCTACTGCAGCTTCCCAGAGTGTTCTTAAGAACAACTAGAGCGCTAACAACCTTACATATGACAAAAGTATGGCACACCTGAAGCCATCTTAATTGGAATAAACTGGTAACACTTAAAACATTTAATTTAAAAAGGAACAAAATGATGGGGTTCATTTTATCTTAGAAATTATGGTTAGTGCTGTAGAAAGAAAAATTAGGACATGTTTTAAGTGAGATCTCAAATATCTTCCTGTTATATTTCAACAGGAGCAGCCTGCCAGTTGATTCCTTTGTGTTCTACTGCAGCTTCCGAGAGTGTTCTAAAGAACAACTAGAGCGCTAACAGCCTTACCTATGACAAAAGTATGGCACACCTGAAGCCATCTTGATTGGAATAAACTGGTAACACTTAAAACATTTAATTGAAAAGGAACAAAATGATGGGGTTCATTTTGTCATAGAAATTATGGTTAGTGCTGTAGAAAGAAAAATTAGCACATGTTTTAAGTGAGATCTCAAATATCTTCCTGTTATATTTCAACAGGAGCAGCCTGCCAGTTGATTCCTTTGTGTTCTACTGCAGCTTCCCCGAGTGTTCTAAAGAACAACTAGAGCGCTAACAGTCTTACTTATGAAAAAATTATGGCACACCTGAAGCCATCTTGATTGGAATAAACCGGTAACACTTAAAACATTTAATTTAAAAAGGAACAAAATGAGGGGGTTCATTTTGTCATAGAAAATATGGTTAGTGCTGTAGAAAGAAAAATTAGGACATGTTTTAAGTGAGATTACAAATATCTTCCTGTTATATTTCAATAGGAGCAGCCTGCCAGTTGATTCCTTTGTGTTCTACTGCAGCTTCCCAGAGTGTTCTAAAGAACAACTAGAGCGCTAACAGTCTTACTTATGACAAAATTATGGCACACCTGAAGCCATCTTGATTGGAATCAACCGGTAACACTTAAACATTTAATTTAAAAAGGAAAAAAATGAGGGGGTTCATTTTGCCATAGAAATTATGGTTAGTTCTGCAGAAAGAAAAATTAGGGCATGTTTTAAGTGAGATCTCAAATCCTCTTCTATTTCATTAGAAAATTCTGACATGCAGACTGAAACAATCACTTTCAATACCAGCAGTAGACTTCCAGTTAACTCCCTGGTGAGCAGTAGCTTTACTAAAGTGGTCTAATGAGCAACTAGAGTGCTAACATTCTGAATGTATGGCAAATGTGTGACACATCTGAATGCCTTCTTGATGGAATCAAAGTAAAAAACTGAAAGCATTTCCTACTGAGGAGACTGCAGTAAATGAGGAAATTAGGAAACTTCATAACAAATAAGAATCCCAAGATGGCCACCAGAGAAAAATGAGCCCAAATGTAGCACAAATATCACCCAGATGTAGCCCACATATAGCCCAATGACAGAAGTGTGGAAAACACTTTTTATCTACTAGGACATTCTTACGCTCTTATACAATAACTGATACAAGCACACACTCATCCATACAGTCACTCTCATAATCACACACTCTCACTTATAGCTATTTATATATTCCAACACACATATATACTGCCTTTCACATATGTAGTTACTCACACATGTACCACTGAGATATACATTCACTCACTAACACACCCATACAGTCCATCACAGATTCACTCTTGAAACCATGCACCCAGTGAATCACCTACTCACACATCTATGCACAGAGTCACACACACCCCACCCATACAAACACTCAGGCATCCATACAGATACTCAGACAACCAATCAATAACCCATATAGACACTCATGTAGCTATTCACAAACCCATGCAGCCGCTTAAACACCAACAGACAGACGGATACAGACATTCACACAGTTTAGTCACTAACCCGTGCATTCAGTAAGATACATTTAATCACTCACTTATAGTCAGTCACACACCTACTAAATCATCCATTCAGACACTTATACACCCAATCATTCTTCAATACGCCTTTCCCTATATATATTAAACATATTTAAACTTTACAGAAACACACAGTCACTAGATGATGTCATCAGTGATGCCATCAGTGATGTCATTTGAGATGTCATCAGTGATGTCATCAGTGATGTCACTGACCATGTCATGAGTGATGTCATATGTGACGTCATCAGCAGTGCATTGCGGGGGCGCGAGTTATAGTTAGCTGAACTAACTATAACGGGGGAATTTCTCTGGTTTTGTACGAGTGAAATGTCCAACTAACTATAACTTTCCCTAAAACCTATGGTTTTTTCAGTGAATTTCTAAGGTTTTTTAAATGCTAATTTCTAACTATAACGTGCCTGAAACCTATGGTTTTTTCAGTGAATTTCAAAGGTTTTTTAAATGCTAATTTCTAACTATAACATGCCTGAAACCTATGGTTTTTTAAGTGAATATATATATATATATATATATATATACATATATATATATATATATATATATATGTTATATTTTATTTTTTCACATTTAAAGGTACAGTGCATATAGACATAGAAGAAACAACGTCCGTTGTACAAATGTCCCTATCATTATGCATCCTGTATATTGAACTGGCAGGATGATTTACATCATTTTTATAATTTCTCTAAAAGTTTTTTACTTATTTTTATATTTTTTGTAAAAGAATATTTTTATAAAAAGCAAACCAACTCAACATTGTATTATCCCATGATTCGTGATATGGACCCGAGGAACAATTCAGGAGATAGACTCTTGTGCCAGTGCCCCAACCTAATTAGAAGCTACATGTATCATTATTATTGAACTCTTCCTTTATTTAAAAAAAAATCTGAAATTAGAATATAAAGTTAAATTATTAGTTTATTAATAGTTTGTAATTAGATATATGTAAATATAGACATATTAATATATATGTGTGTTTATCTTTTTAAAATAAGTTTATTTGTTATATTTGTTGTAATATATTAAATCTATTTTATTTTTATTAAATTAATGTTACTATTAAATATGTTTAATATTTAATATTTAAATGTATATATATTTAACATTATAAGTATAGGATGACAATATTTTTGGCAACAATATTTTGGTCACTGATATTTTGGTATGGCAATGTTTTCCTCTGCACAGGGGCCTCTTGGTACACTACGGGTTGGGGGATGATGTTCCCTTGGCAGCTGAGGGTGGTTGGGGGCTAAGAACCCCTATTTTTTCAATAAGTAATTACTCCACAGCTGGATTGCTGAGACAGCATTGGAGGCCCTGCCCCCTTTCTCAACCACTCTGCACAGGTGCCTCCTGGTGTGTACTGGTTAAGGGATGAACTACTCTTGGCTGCTGAGAGTCGTTGGTGGCCAAGAACCCCTATTGTTGCAACAAGTAAGTCCCCCACAGCCAGATTGCTGCGATGTCATTGGAGGCCGCGGCCCCTTTCTCAACGACTCTGCACAGTGGCCTCCTGGGGTACTACTGGTTGGCGTATGAACTCCAATTGGCTGCTCATTGTCGTTCGGGGCCAAGAACCACTATTATTGTCACAAGTAAGTCCTCCATGGCGTGATTGCTGAAACCTTGTTGGAAGCCCCGCCCCCTTTCTCACCAATTCTGCAAATGGGCCTCCTGGCATACTACTGGTTGGGGGATGAACTCCTCTTGGCTGCTGAGGGTTCATCCCCCAACCAGTTCATACAAATTCATACAAAAGTAGGCAAAGTGTTGTGCTAAGGATGTATAAAATTTACTACTCCCACTTCAGGCAACACAATAGTAGGAAAACTGTAACATCACACAGGGGTAAAACTCCTATTCCCACACCAGTCAGTGCAACAGTAGGGAAAGTGTTGGATTGCTGAGGGACAAAATGTACTATTCCAACTCCAGTCAGTGCTACAGTAGGCAAAGTGTAGGATTGCGGAGGGGTCAAATTTACTATTCCCACTCCAGTCTGTGCCACTGTAAGGAAAGTGTCGGATTGAGGATGGTAACATTTACTATTCCAACTCCTATAAGTACAACAGTAGGGAAAGTGTTGGATTGTGGAGGAGTAAAATTTACTATTCTCACTTCAACGAGTGCATCAGTAGGGAATGTGTTGGATTGCAGAGTGGTAAACATTACTATTTGGACTCCAGTCAGTGCAACATTAGAAACAAACACATTTTCTTCAACGCAATAAAATAATAAAAAAATGTAGGGGCCCATTATGATGTTGGGTGGAAAGCCATCTGACAGCTCATCGGAGGCTTTCCACCCGACATCATAGGTCTCTGTCCGACCGCCGTATTAGGATACAGGCAGTCGGAAGTCAACCCGCGGGGGAATTCGGCTCGGCTCCTGATCGGCTCACAGAGCCCGTCGGAGCGGCGGCCGGAATAGTAATCCCAAATCACAGTGGAGCCAGCCTTGGGTCCACTGTTGGAATTACGATGTTGGTTTCCGCCTGCCCTTTCATGAAAGGGCAAGCAGAAAGTGACTTTGGGGGCCCCTAGCATGTCCCTCTACCCCCCAGCCCTCCACTATGGTTCCCCCCGAAACATCCATGCATCGTGTGGCAGGCACCGCATGGTGCTTGCCACACAGTGCATGAATGTTTTGAAAGTGTATTTTTCCTATTGTGGCTTGTGCTGCAGCCCGCAGCACAAGCTGCAATAAAAAACATGCACTTTACGACCGCTGTGAAGGCGGTTGCATCGTAATGATGGCAGCGGGACCGCCTACTCCTTGTCGGGCGGTCCCATTTCCGCTACGGTGTCGGTCGGATGCTCGTCCGACCGACATCGCAATTAGGCTCATAGTAAATAAAATGAATACATATTACAATGTTAAATATATATCATGAATAAATACAAATATTATAATTAAAATACAAAAATATTTTTCATTTAAAGAAATACCTTTATTTAAACATTTTCTAATATCCCAAAAATATTTCATTAAATCATTTTATTTTTGTTACTTCCCACCCTATACCCCTACAAAACTCACAACCCACAGCTAAAACTAAACTTTAAAAAACACATTTTTCGGCTTGTTTCTGACTTTTATTCTGCCTCTTTCAGCTCGTTTCTCACCTTTATCTTGTTACATTCTACTTGTGCTTGACCATTATTCTGTGTCATTCTGCTTACTTTTGACCTTTATTCTGCCTCTTTCTGCTTGTTTCTGACCTTAATTTTGCCTCTTTCTACTCTTCCCCCAGGACAGCAGGGGGGTGCCTCAAGGCCCCCGCGGTCCCAGCCGGCTCCTGACACCTTCAGGAGCCGGCATTGCTCCCGCAAGCAGAGAGGTCCTCGAAATAGCAGCGCCTTGCTTGCAGTAGCAATGTTTTCATCTGTTTCACTGCACACATGTTTGTGTGCAGTGAAACAGATGAAAAGACTGCTTTCTGCAAGTAGAAAGTGGAGTTATGTTTGCTTTTGCTTGGAGGGAGCTGTCAGTTTCCACCAAGCAAATACAAACAGCTACCTCCCAAGGGTGGTCACCTCAGAAAGTAACAGTAGTAGGCCCTTGGGGTGGCGGTCCCCAGGGTCATCCATGGCTCCACCAGGACGGCCGCACAGCCCCCCTCCAATGTTTATTTAAGGCCCGGGAAGGTGGACCCCCTTCATTACTTTCTTTGAATCTGGGGATGTGGTGGTCCCTTGGGTTGCTGGTAGGGGGCCGAAATGGCCCCCCATTTTTTTTACATTGTTAGCCCCGGGGTGATGGCAGTCCCTCTGGAGGGGGAGGGCCCAGCGGGCCAGCCAGCATACAATTTATAAGTGCCCCAGGGAGGTGGCTGTCCCCAGGGCTGTGGGGGGGCTGTCCTGGCTCCCCACATTTTTTAACATTGTTTGCCTCTGGGAGGTGGCAGTCCCCGGTGCAAAGGCCGGCCCGCAACATATTGTGCCTCAGGGAGGTGGCTGTCCACGTGGCTAAAATAAGCCCTTGCTATGCTACTAAAGGTTAAAGGGACATTATAGTTAGACAAAAATATCAGTTAATAAATACTGTTTTAAACTAACAAAACAACAGAAATTCACCAGTTATAATTATCTCACACCGACTATAACTCATGCCATAAAGTAACTATTACTTGTACACTTGCCATGCACTGCTAATTTCGTCTTTTTCTTCTGTCTCCAATGCTTATCAGGGGGTATCTGTGAAGCTTTGTCTGGGAATGGGAAAGCCTGAGTGAGCAGGATCAAGCACAGAGAGCAGCTGATTTGACAATCTATTTGGAAGATTCACCATCTTTAAGCTTTACTAGAATGCTCTGTAAGTGTAGTGCAGTCAGTGGACTGCCTCCTTTTAGTCAGATAGAGGTGGATGAATGAAGAGGCAACTCTAGATTGGATAGCCACATCAAATACTGTAAATATTTTTAATTTTGTGTGTAGTAGTTAGTTGTCTGCTTATTTTAGTACTTTTCCTAGGAGATGGAGCTTCATACCGACCAAGGTAGCTACACTCTCCTAAAGCTTCTGTCTGACATGGCCCCTGAAGGGCCACTACAGCATTATACTGGGTCATCTACCAGCGTGAATCTAGCGGGAGGACCCTACTGTAGCTTACCTTCCTGTGGGGACTGTTGTGGTGTCTGGGGCCCATTTGGAATCAGATTACCCATGCAAGATGAGAGTCCAGGCCCACCACCCTGACTAAGCTGCATCAGCTGACCAGCAGCGGCCCACTGCAGCAGCGGATCAGTTTGCTCCTGCCGCGATAGGGGGACCCCACCAGTTGTGCAAACATTGACCGGAGTGAGCAGCCACACACGCTCAGGACTTTGCAGCCACACCAAGGACTGCCGCCCTAGGACAGAGACTTGCCTGCCCCATGTAGTATGCATAATGTTCCCTGAGTCTCCTGATACCATAGGCTCACCTCCTCGGAGATCGCTCAATGGCTGGCACTCGGACCCTACTGCACCGCTTCCTGACCCGGAATACAGAGTGACCCAATGGCTTCTGGCATATAAGTGAGAACTAGAGGGGATTCTGACTACCCATACCAGTGATTCCTTGCATGGGAAAGCAGTGGCCTAGGCCCAACACCTGGTCATAACCTCAGAGCCTTATTTAACCCTGCCATAGGCCGTGGATTTCTCCACCTCATCCTTACACCAGATCAGCCCTTTCGCCTGTGCCTTGATTGGCACCATCTGCCTAGTAAATTTGAGAGCAGTGATGTGGGGGGGATGGCTTCTCAGGATTTAGTGATCACTGTCCTCGATTCCTTGGGAGCCTCCCCCTTAGAGGCTACTCAACCCATACCTCTTGGTGAGTGTTACTGCACTGTGCCTGCAACTTTGAATCTGGGTGGGACACCTCACCCCATCAAAGGTTGCTCACTATGGGTCCCCCCACTGCCCCTGCATAGAGACTACCAGGTTCTTCTGCCTCGCTGGAATGCCGCTCACTCTGACTCCAACCCTAACCCACCAGGAGACTCTGGGGAGAGAGAAGCACAGAGTGGGATTTGAGACAACCCTGTCACCTGCTTTCACCCACCGGCTGCCTAGCACCCACCTTCACAAGCATAACAACACTGGTTATGGCTGGCCGGAGAGCCTGGCTGGGTTTCTCAGCCACCCCACATGTCGCGTCCCGAACCGGCATCTCATCAGCTGCTCTTCTCAGAAGAGATAGCACGCCGTAAGTCTTAGGCTGCCAAGGGCCCCATCACCGGGTAAGATACCCCGACTGCTACAGGCATGGACGCCATACTAAAGAGATAGCTGTGATTGGGATCACTGTCACTGCCATGGACAACAAAATGTCATATTTCACGATGGAAGTGAAATGTACCAGGACTGAAGTGACCACTTTCCATGTAGGCCTCGACACTCTGGACTTGTGGATGGACAATCTGGACACGCAATATAACACTCCATCAGATTGAGGCAAAGACATAGCCTTCCTCCTTAACAAAGTCACGGAGCTGAAGAACAGGTTCCACAGAGACAATATTCACATTTGTGGATTGCCAGGGGGGCAGAGGGTGACCACATGCTGTCCTTCCTAGGGGATTGCATTACCAAACTAATTGTCAGCCACCTCCCTGAACCCCTAGAGTTCCAACAAGCACACTGAGTCCATTCTCGCTCACCAGCCCCAAATATGCCCCCTTGCGCGATAATCGCTTGTCTTCTGTGCCACCAACATGTACGCACCATCCTTTGGGTGGTGAAACAGACATCAATGCTGCTACACTTTGAGGGTTACTGAATCACCTTTGCAGTGGGCTACTACATCAAGTGCAAGAAAGCTCTGGCACTTTGGCCACGGCTCTGCCACTGGGACATTAAAAGTACGGCCTTTTGGACACAACATGCTTGTAGGTCACCATGGATGGGAAAACTAGGACATTTACTGATCCGGAGGAGCTGGCAACTTTTCTGGAAGAATTTGAGAACAGTTCCATGGACACTCGTGGACCCCCAGATACACGGGCTGATGCTGCCCAGAACAGGAGGAGCCTAGTCCCAGCCCCATCGATGACAGTGACATCAACTCCCCAGCACTCAGTGGCACCAGGAATTGGACTGGAAGACTCTCAACCAGGTGATTAAGGCATTGGACAGAGGCTGAGACAAGGATAAGCCATGCTCCCCTCTTAAACAGTCAATGACTCAGGCTGTCAGGGGACACCCATGCCCTGATGATTTCCCTTCTGTTAGCCTATTGGCTTTGTCAAGCTCATTTCTTAGGTCCCATACTTGCGTACATGACCCAGCTCTCCCACTTGGCCTTTCTTTGGCCCACCATCCCCCTTCCATTGGCTAACTCCTCTACATCCATGACTTAGTCATCCCGCACAGAGGGGGCCTAGTCCCAGAAGCGGTGAACACCCTTACTGTTTTGTACTCATTACACCTTTAGTGATGTACCATGTGTTCCCTCCAGCATACTCCTCCTCTTCCCCCATGAATGCACCTCCTGACTGACCCTGGTGACCCACCGGCCCTCCCCTAGACCCTGTTGTTGCACGAATGGGTCCCTCCTATTTGCACCTCGGGGTCACGGGGGAGGGGTGCGCCAACAGACGCAGGATTGAGCTTCAGCCGCCAAAGAGGGTTTTCTCTCTCCCTACATCTTTCTCACTCCCCTCTCACCTACATCTATTACCTGTCTTTTACTCCCCCCTCACCTACATACATTACCCATTCCCTGTTCCACTAGAGACCCAGGCTCTAACCCCACACACTACCCATGGTCGGGAGCCAGTAACCTTTCCCCACCACATCCACCCCTATATATCTAAGAGGATGTGTACCCCCTCACCATTATGTTGCATTTTATTAACAAATAAGCGTTGCTCTTGTCCAAGAAATTCATCTGACACCAGTTGGATCCCTGAAACTCAAAAGGGACTGGGTGGGAACTGTGGACAGTAATAATAGCACACAGGCCTCAGATGCACAACACGCCTGCCTTCGCACCTACTCTGACATACTCTCCCTTGCAAGCTCTTCAAGACTGGGACCGATTAGAAAGGGTGCTTAGATTACACCAAACTACGTCTCCGAGACTGAACCCTGTGCTCCATTTAGGCACCCAATACAGAAACGTGCTGTATTTTGGCCGACTTGTCCAGCAACTTGCTTACCTTCGGCCGCCGCCGTGCTACTAGGGTGTGATTGAAATTTGGCTCCTGACCCTCTTTTAGGCCAGAGTAGGTGACCGGACCCCTGCTCTCGTGTGGGAGAAGCAGTACTGTGCAATCTCCTATCTGAACATATATTAGAAGATGTATTTCGCCTCTTACATCCTTTGGACAGGGAGTACATCTTTTTGTCTTGCCCTTACGGGACACAGTCTCTCATAAACCATTTCCTCCTCCAGACCCTGCTTTTCTCACATTGCCTATTAATTGACATGCCTACTAGATCTTTTTAGGTCGAGCTACAGCGCATGTGCTGTCTGCAAGACCTGCTGTCATCAATAATCTGACTTTTTTCCCGTCTGCTACTTACCACATACTTACCATTGGTTCACTCCACTGTCCTTCTTCTTTGCTGCCTCCTAACTGGTTGGCTTGGCCGATTTGTACCTTCCCTTCGAGGCTGTGGTGCACCGCTAAAGTACAGTTTCCCTTTGCTTTGGTTCTTCAACTGTTGTGTGGAAGAATTCTTTTTTTTAAAATGTTTAATTTGCGCCATCACCGCCACTCGTCAGTGCTTGTTTTATTCTGTTTCTTTTAATGTTTACTTGGCGCCGTCGCTTGCTTGTTTTATTCTGGGTTTTTTTGCATCGTCGCCGCTACTCGTCAGTGCTTGTTTTTTCAAGCGGCATTCAGGACTCGTTGCAGCATAGGGGCGCTTGTCCTCACAAAGAGAACAAAGAGGACACGCCATTCCTTTAATGGAAGGAAAGTAGCAATGCACTGCCCTGGGTCTCGGCGGTGCACAAATGAAGCGGTGCCCACGCTTCACAGCGAACTAATCATTTGCAGTAAGAGCCGGGCGGCGAGTGTGTGCATTGTACAATATTCTGTGATGCGCTGTTAGACTTGGCCCTTTTTGCAGGGTCATCCCTGAACTTTTTGCCTTCTTCCTGGTATTTTTTCTGACCTGGTGTTGGTGGTTTTAGGACTCTGGGCACTTTATCACTGCTGTTCAGTGTCAAAGTGCATGTGCTCTCTATGGGAAACTTGGTAAGATTGGCCTACACCTGTTTGGCATATTTAATTTACCTATCAGTCCCTTGTAAAGTGGTATCTCATATACCCAGGCCCAATAAATTAAATGCTACTGGTGGGCGTGCAGCGCTGCTTGCACCACCCACCAAAGTAGCCTTTCAAACCTGTCTCAGGCCTCTGCCATTGCAGGGCCTGCGCGCGCAGTTTTCTGCCACTGTGACGTGGTGCATAAAGTGGGTGCCACGTCTGTGACTCCCTTTTTACTACATATCAATCACCCCTAAGGTAGGCCCTAGCTAGCCCTATGGGCAGGGTGCGCTGTAGGTAAAAGGTAGGACATGTGCCTTAACTGTGTGGCATGTCCTGGTAGTGACAAACAGCCATTTTGGTTTCTCACTACTGTGAGGCTGCCCTCTCATAGGAATGCATTGGGGATTCCCTGATTTGTGTTTCAGTGGTAATCCCAGACATGAGAGGAGTAGCATGGTCAAGTTTGGTATGTTTGGAATAGTGGTAATAAATGCTGCGTAATGGTGCTCGCAGATTTATTATCACTATTTTAGAAATGCCACTTTTAAAAGGGGGCATTCTGTGTGCTATGTGTCTTTGTGCCTGCCTGTTGTGTATTGCATGTCTGGCTCTGGAGTGACAGGGGCTGGGGAGGTGCAGTGGCTCCAGAGGGGCTGGGTGAGTAAGCACTAGGCTGAATAGGCCGACCTGCATTTGGAGTAGTGGGAGGAGTAGTACCTGGACCTGAATAGGACTGTGCCTGCCTTACAAAATGCTGGCTCCGCACCCCTGTGGTGTGTCTGGGGCCAGAGCCTACACTAACAAAGGAGGTTGTTGTGAACTGTAAATAAAATGTTTAAGTGCCCCCCAGAACTGGTTTAGACCGGGCACAGAGCCTGTGCCAGGGGGAGAACAAAGACTAGCAGTGGTATAAGTAGTGGGGCTGTGACCCCATGGAGGAGAGGAACTTTGGTTACCTGCTGGAAGCTGTAGGACTGCTGGGCGAGGAGGAACCACTGTGGGACCTAGCTGCTGTCTCCTTGGGGTCCCTACGTGCTGGACTGCCTGTGCCCAGCTCTGCCCCTATGAACTTGGGACCTAGCGCCTCGTGAGCACTTCATTCTTCATTGTCCCTTGGAGCCCGAGGAGGGGGCTCCGACTTTGCAGCTGGTGGGCGCTGTTGCGCCGTGGCAGAAGAGCCACAGAAGCCAGGCGGCTGTTCCTGGTTGGTAGCGGGGCTCCCCGTGGTGACGAGGAGAGCCCTGTGGGTTTCCAGAGCCCGAGAAAGAGGGCTCCAACTTGGGCCGTGAGGAGTGCAGGATGGGCACTCTGTGCACATTTTCCTGAGCCCGAGAAGAGGTCTCCAGGTCCGCTCGTTGCGAGCATCCAAACCGGAAGCCAGGTGAAAAGAGCCTGAGCTGGGGCGTGGCCGGCGGTAAGAAGCAGCACCGGAGCCGGAAGACAGGCAAGCTTGTGCCTGAGTGTGGGCGGGGCTCCCATGTGCCGGTGAGAGGCCCGCAAGTTGGCCAGAAGGAGACGGAGCCTCGCAGGCTCACCAGATGCCGAGGAGGGACCAGAGCCTCGCGGTCTCCCTGCTGCTACGTCCCATCGATTGGCCCGGCAGAAAGGAGAAGCCCCGGTGAGTGGGGCTTGTAAGGCACACTGTTGGTGCCTGTTGTTCTCACAGCTTCGCCGCCAGATTGCAGGCAGCTGCAATGTCGGGGGCATTTTGTGTCTAAGGAGAGATAAGGGTGAGTTGCACCCTCGCCCCCCCCACCATTTTAGTACGGGCCTGTTGGGGGCCACTACTCTGCTGCATCGGCAGCCAGGTGGCCAGTTGGAAGGCCGCATACTAGGAGAAAGCCCTGACTTTTGAACAAAGGGCATTGCGGGGAAGCCCAAGACGGGCCCCCGAGGTTAAGGCCAGTCGGCCTGATGGTGGCCCCTATGTTTAGGTGCGGCCTGAGGTGATGTGGTGTAAGGATCACCTAGGGTGCAGTTTTATCCCTAAGAGGGGCCTGCTATGTTTATGGAATATGAACTGCACTACGGCTGATGATGTTTTGCATAATATGCTTCTCTCAGTAATGCCAGGATGTATGCATAATGTGTTTATGCTAAGGGCCTCTTGCCAGTAATTACTGGTTGTTTTATTTTCACTACCTGTGAGTTATAATGGTTATGACAGCGGCCCGATTGGCCCTGTAATGTATATATTCCCCTATAAAGTGATACTTAAGTGCCAGGTGGCTCAGTGTACATATGTGATTACGTTCTAATGTGTTTTATGAGTAATACAAAGGCTATTTTTGATATAACCTTGTGTGGAGTTTCCCTTTGTGTCGCTGCTGTGTGAGTGTGTTGCGCAAATGCTTTACACATTGCCTCTGGGATAAGCCTGACTGCTCTGCCAAGCTACCAAGAGGGTGAGCAGGGGTTATCTTCAGCGTGTAACTTCCTTGCCCTGACTAGAGTGGTGGTTTCTGCCTGGCTTAGGCGCATGCCCTAGCCAACCAGAAATCGCATTTCTAACCAGCGCGCTTCCCTTGACCCCGTTGTCTCATGCAATGCTGGCTCACGTGCACTGCTTCCAGTGGCATAGTTCACCTCCCCCACGTACCCACCACCCTCCCCTTTTTTCTAAGAACAGACAGCTCAACGAATGAACACAGCTGCATTTGCCTGCTCATCATGTTCAATAAAACACATTTCAAATGTTCAGACTTCCGGCTCAGTCATGGTCAAGGGGACCCCGTTTTTTTGTAAAATTGGTTATTTGGCAACATGGCCTTTTCCAGTATGTGGGTTAGATAATGAGATTGCAGGGATGGTGCTTAACTTGGAATCTAACTTTCTTCAAATGTGGAAAGCAGCTTCTTTAATCGATTCAAAGAGTAAAGTAGACTCATAAATGACAAAGCGGATGGGCCTTCTTTACAAGGAACGGTAAATATAAAATGCCTCTAAATATTTTTGACAGCTTAGCTTTTAAACAGACCTGTTACTAACAACACACATAGTGTGCTTTGGGTCCACCCTTTCAACCATTGGCATTCTTTAACCAGCCTATTTCAGCCATATTCTGGAGGCTTCGGCAGCCACTCCTTGGCTTCCTCACTTAATGCTATTGCCTGCTTGCACGTACCCTTTCGCCTCCATTTTAGTGGCTGCCTTGAACTGCATGATTGACTACTGTAATACTACAGCCCTCTCTATAGCAGTCGCGGTCCGTGTAGGAGTGCCGGCCGGGCGGTGACGTGGGGCGGGGGAGGGGCAGGGTGGTGGGTAGCAAAGTACGGATTACGGACCAATACAGGTAAGTAAACATTTAAATCAATAAAACGAATTTCGTTTTGAGCGCTGCATCGCCAAATGCGAAGTAGCAAAGTAATCCGTACTTTGCTACCCCCACCCTGCCCCTCCCCCGCCCCACGTCACCGCCCGGCCGGCACTCCTACACGGACCGCGACTGCTCTATAGACACCTGCTGGCTCCCTCTAAAGTGTCTCGCTCTAATGTAATAACACATTAAACCCATGCCGATTGGCTCTTGCAATATATTGTATTTTTAGGTCGAACCTAGACAGTGCATGCGCAAATCTGCGAGCCATGCTGTATTGGAGTATGGACTTGAAGATCCGCCCACTCTCCGCCCATATTTCTCATACGCTTGTGTCATTGTCCTTCGTAAATGCTGGCTTCTGATTCGTAAATAGGCTTGTTAGTCCCTCCTTAGTACCGCCTTGTCTTCATTTGTAAACTCCCATGAGGAGTGGCCCTTTCACTTCAGTTGTTACACGGTACGTCTTATTTAGTCTGTTAGCACGATTTTCTTTAATACTTTTTCCTACTGCAGGCACTGCATGCTTTCCTGCAACATTCAGCGCATTCAGTGCGCCATGCACGCTTTCACAGGGCACTTTTACAAAGAAAAGCATTTGTTTGTAAACTTGACAAACAAATGCTTTTTTTGGTAAAATCGTCCTATAACGCGCTCTCACTTTAATAGCAGCCGCGGACCTTTCTTTAGATACGGCTTGTCTAAAGAAAGGGGGGTGGCCTCTATGAACATGAAACCGCAGAATGGGGCGCTTGTAAACAACAAGCATTTGCAATGCAATAGGTCTTGCATTTTAGAAACTTTGACCTACCTTTTCAGCATATCAGACTTTTGGTAAAGATTCTTGTTTCCGGTCCGATCATAGGTTAGTGCCAGGACGCCGTCTGGTAACAAAGCGCTTTATAAATCTCCTACATTAACATTAACCTATTGGTATTGTAAATGACAATGCCTTTCATTATTGCAGGGTTTTTAAACGCATAAATAAAAGGCATTGTCATTTACAATGCCAATAGATCAAAATCTCGCAATTGCGAGACCTATTGCATTTCAAATGCTTGTTTATTATGATTACTACCCAAAACGTTCAGAATGGCCAAAGGGGAACGTTTTGAGGGCAATATTCCATTAGAAGCGGACACTCGTATTCCTGTGTTTAAAAGATTTAACCAGCATCTTCAGTGCTACGTGTTCAATTGCGATGTCACATCAAAATGTATCTACAGAAGGACATGTTTGATCAGCAAACAGAATTGGTCTTAATATTAACGACAACTGCTGTAGGTACGATGTTCAATTCTATTTTGTTAGATAATAGTGTTTGATTTTTGGTTGGTAAATGATATAATATCTTGACAAAATAGACCTACATTACCACGTTGTCTGATTTTCAAGTCGTCTTGATATGACATCTTTCTGTTCAATGTTCCTGCCACTTTATAAGCAGCAGGAAATCTGGCATGTGCTTGATGTGGCATTTACAAGCAAGATTCGTTTGATTAGGCATTTTAACTTCTCATGAAGTGAGATATGTATTAAATATGATGAGAGTTCGTAGAACCTTGACTGCTCACTGCAAATGCTTGGATTTTTTAATGTGAGGTATTCTCAGAAGGATCCCTTAGACTTCTGAATCCTTTTAATCGTGCTTGATTTTACTCCTAGTGGGATAACATTAAGAGTGACAGAGCAAACTCAAGGCGTGGCAAGTAGTAGTTTAAAGGATGTGGATTCATTGAAAGTTTTGGAATACCCAGAAAGTCATAACATTGTGGCTGCTCTTAAGCTCCTCTCTGAATTCTCCCCATCCTGCAAATGGTCATCGATTTACTCCTGCCAGTTTCGGTAGTAAATTACTTTCCAGATTGGGACCACCTCCAAAATGTATTTGGTGGTTGGGGAAGGGGTTTCTTCGTGGAGGGAAAAAGTTCCTTTACTTGCATATCAGTAGAGTCAATTGAACACCACGTACAAATACAGCAGCTTAAAAGCCAAAAAAAAGATATAACAAGAAATCCACTAAATATTTCCAGAAGAACTCCTAGAAAACCTCTACAGGCATAACCATCCTGGTGTGCTTCGGGAACATTTGATAGATCCCAAAATGTTGTAAATATGAACCCGTGCGATGCTATTACTTTGCAGGTGCTGACTTACAAGTTCTTTTGAAAAGTTGGTGCTGTGTGTTTAACTCTACTTTGATGGAAAAGGGAATCAGAAGTGTATGTCATGGTAACGACTGAAGGTTAATGTCCTAGTTTACCTCAGTCGCTCTCTCCAGAGGACATGCAATATGTAATAAAGGTGGCGGTGCTGCCAGCACACAACAAAAGGCAGGCTATTTTTCAGGCTGAACATCTGAGCACTTTTCCTCCAGTTGATTGGTGAATTCATTAGCGTGCTCTTATAGCCTTGGGGCTCTGCAAATGAAGGCATGGAAAGCAATTAATAGCGAGATGACACACTCAGCAGCTCTTTACAGCAAAGCTCTTTAAGCTAAGGGAAATGTCCTGGCACATCTGCCTGCAACTGCCAGAGTCACAATGAGAAACAGCCTCTGGCTTTTAAATTGTATTTATCCGAATTACGGTTCTGTAATACACAATTATTATGAAATGGGTATCAATTATAGCGCTGACATGATGATGACATTGCCCTTTATTTGGGACTTAGGAACAATAACTCAGTGTCTTATTCGCCATGTCTGAGGGGTTGTGGCTTCATAATGATGCCCCAAATCATGACCAGCTGGGAAGTTTTGAAAATAATATTCGAATTAATATCCATAGTTAAATTGCAAAGATATCTTTTTATAATCAGCATACATTGTCTATTGTCTTTATTTACAACATTCTACAGCTTTCCCCTCAAACATGCGATAAGATTGCACACATGCCAGCATCATGCTGGAGTGAATTTATAATATTTGTTATTCTAAGCTGAGCCCTGGAGTTCCATTTTTTAGCTCTCCTCCCAGCAAACCGAGGATCTACTGTGTGTATTTTTAAGAATAGAAATGTACTTTCTGAAAGCACAAGCAGGATCGATGCAAAGGAACAGAAAGAAATGTCGGAAACAGAGAGAGTCAATCTCGCTCACGTGTTCGACTTGCTCTATTAAAGGTCATGGAGAAACTCCTGCACTCAAAGAAGAAGGTTGGTTTTGCCTAGACATAGGAATTTGTACTGGAAGGGTACACTTCGAGTAGAAATCCTCTGCTAGAAAGCTCACGGTTAGCTCTATATCTATGTATATATGTCAGTCAGTCAGTCAAATAGCTTTATTTCGATAACAAGTATCATAAAAGCATCATCATTCTTACAATCCAACAATAAAAATACAAGTTATCATAAAAGCATTATTAATAGCAAAGTATATAAAATCCATCCGGGCATAGTATATTAGCACTTATTCATTTCGTTAGTGGTTATAATCAATAACGGGCTAATCCCGGATTCATGATGAAAGATAAATTCATACTTCAAATAAATAGTAAAATTTTATCGATGTATATAAAAAAAATTAATTAAATAAAGTGGCAGTGCGTTTCATCTCATTCAAGCAATTTGGAGACGATTATAAAATATAGTGAAAAGTCCGCAATGTGATATCAAACCTCCCTGCATAAAAATTTGGACCTGACAAGCCAAACGCAAATTAGATACTTTGCCACACCACAAGCAAAAAGGGTTCTTGAATCTGATTTCAAAATTCGCAAGGCAGCACAATGATCAGAAGTGCCCAGCTGTCTACAGATGGGTTTTAGCCATCTGGATCTAGCTGGATTATATGCTGGGCATGCGAACATGAGATGGGCCACACTCTCCTTCGGTGCCTCACAACAGGGGCAACCCGCGAATGTCTGGTAAGGGGGGCTCCACTTTGCAGTTAGTTCACGAACCAAGAGGGAGCCAACCCTGAACTGTATATAGAGCGCCCTATCTCTTGGTCTCTGGATGAAATCTAAATATGGTTCCAGAAATATGTGCTGCTTATGCTGATAGAAATCTTCTGTCAACCTTCCTGCTTTGGGATTACTGAGTTCCTGTGTATCGACCCAGGCCCAATATGATCTTTTGAGGTCAACCTTGCTGGATGGGTTTTGACCTTCCCAGGATTCCTTAAGGCCTAGGGCGAATAATAATTTCTTAACATTATTTATCCAACTGACCCTGTAATTACCATCTAGGTTAATTACCTCTGCGAATGCAGCAGCATATTTAGTGAGTTCAGCAGTCCGCAGTAGACGTCCCCAAAAAAGCAAGGGTCGTAATCTGGCAATATCTCTATAAGAGCGTCTACCCATATCGCTCATCAGGGGTTTGAGTGGTACATTTCGAGGAAGCATCACTAATTCTCTTAAAAACTTATGTTCGGATCTAGAAATTTCTTCTACATTGTCGAAACCCCACAGTTCGGCACCATAAAGGGCCGAGCTAACTGCATTCGCAGCATAAATCGTGAGGGCCGGGTCAACGGGTCTGCTCTGTGAGGAGCGATGTTCTCTACCTATTGCCCCAGCCACACGTTTGTGGTTCAAAAGCATCTTGTTAATGAGGGATCTCCAATGCATTCTTTCGGAGAGTCGAATACCAAGGTAGTCAAACGTGCTGACTCTCTCCAGGGGTATTCCTCCCAGGGTAAAGTTATGCCTAAAAGATTTATAGGGGTTAAATGTCATCAGCTTGGTCTTAGTGGTGTTAATAATCACCCCCCTGGAGTTACATAAGAGCTGGAACCTATCCAGGAGTCTTTGTAACCCTCCCGGGGTCTTGGAGATCAGCAATGTATCGTCTGCAAAGAGGAGAGTAGGTACCCTGTCTCCTGCCAGGGCCGAGGCATCAGCTGGAATTTCCTGAAGGAAGCTAACCACCCCATTCACATATAAAGAGAACAGGGTGGGTGCCATAACACAACCCTGGCGTACTCCCCTGTTCACAGGAATCCTGTCAGTTTTTTGCTCTTGTGAGCCCCATCTCATAATTACCCTCATGCAATCGGATCAGCAAGTTAAGTATTAGTGGAGGAATGCCCATCTCGCCCAGGACTTGCCACAACCGATCGCGAGGGACCAGGTCAAAATCAGTCTTCAGGTCAATAAAAGCGAGGTAAAGACTGCCTCTACCTATCACGACTACCTTCCAATAAAGGAGAAGCAGCCTGAAAGCCTGGTCAACCGTCCCGGTATTGGCCCTGAAACCCGCCTGATAATGGGAGAGGACGTTCTCGTCCTCAGCCCATAGCTGGATTCTCTGCAGCAACACCCTGCCAACTACTTTTTGAATAGCATCAATCAAACTGATAGGACGGTAGTTGGCAGGGTCCTCCCTAGCTCCCTTTTTGAAAATTGGCACCACCTCTGCACCCTTCCACGATTCGGGTATAGGGCATCCATTAGAAATGGAGTTAATTAGAAGCGTGATATATCTTGCCCAATTACGAGGATCTGCGAGAAATAGGTCCCCAGGGAGACCATCTGGTCCAGGGGCTTTTGCTGGCACTATTCTTTTAATAGCAACTTCTACCTCATTTAGCGTGAAGGGTTGCAAGTATTTGGGGGTGAGGCGAGTGATTAACTGATCATATGGCCCTTCTTGGCGAGTTGCAACTGCCCCCGAATAGAGTTTCCTAAAATGATCGAACCAATCCTGACTCGAGATATGATTAGGAATTAGGTCAGGGTCTTTTCTATCCGCCCCCCTGACAAGGTTCCAAAATAAATTGGCATCCCTTGCTATGCTAGCGTCTTTCAGATCCTGCCAGTGGGATTCTTCCCACTTCAGCTTGGCACGAAGCAAAGCTGCTTTATACTCCATCCTAGCAATTTGGACCCAAGGACAATTTTTACTTTTAATAGCAAGGGCTAAAGCTTTCCTTTTTTGTCTACAGTCCTTGGAGAACCATGTCTGCCCACTTTTTGGTCGCGCTTTATGGAAGTTGCGGCTAGTTGCTATTTGGAAGAAAGACCCCATCTGCTCTACAGTTCTCATATAAATTTCTTAAGGCCTTCTCTGGAGCATCGAATTCGCTACATGCCTCCTGTAAATCAACAATATTCTCTCTCAGAACTTGTTTGATACCAATCATTTTTGACTCATTAACAACAACTTTAGGCCATTTGAGATATCTTTTACAGTTCGATGGGACCAGTTCCTTAGTCGACATAGTGGTGCTTGCACCAGAGACAGGACAGGAGGAAGACCAGGGGACCTTCATGGTCAGACAAAGTGGATTGTGGTCACTGTCGATAGTAGGGACTATTACCATGGTGATCATGCTTCTCCAGAGTCTTACATCTATTAAGATGTAGTCAATACGGGAAGGGCAACTGACTCTGTTATATGTGCAGGCCCCTACAGCATCTGACAATGTTCTGCCATTGGCAGCCTTCAGCCCAAATTCCAAAGTAAGTGCATTTAGCTGAATTGCAACCCGAGACCATCTTTTGATAGGGGGTATACTCAAAGGTGGGACACTCCACCTTGCATCATCTTCCTCTAACCCCAGCATGTCCTCCGGGCTAAGAGGCTCAAATGTACAATTAAGGTCTCCCGCGACCACAAGATGTGAATCGGGCGGGCAACTAGATAGCTCCTACTCCAGAGATGAAACAATAGATGAGGACACTCCCCCTCTTGTCCCCCTTACATATACATTAAACAGCTCAAAAATTACACCACCTCTGTTTCCACTAATAGTGAGCCTCATTATGTCTGGGCTCACACAACGACGTTCAATGATTCTGCAGCCCAAAACAATACTGATCCAAATATTAAGGCCTCGCGAGGGACGCCCTCTCCCCATGGTTACAGCTGGTGTGAAAAAACAAGTATAACCTGACTTATGGAGAGGAACTAAACTCCAGGTTTCCTGGAAAAGACAAATGTCTTGGCCTTCTATTAGTTCGTTCCAGTCGGGCAATAACAATTTGCTATAAAGCCCGGCTACATTCCAGGAAATGATCTTAAGCTGAGAGTAAGCGGCCGGAATGAGAGCTGGCTCGCATAAGAGAGTTTCTTGGGTCTGGGGCAATAAGACAGGGAAAGAACCAGAGGTATCCATAAGTGTAACTGCCCTCTGACCCCTCAACTTATTGGCATGGTGGCCAGTATGATCAGTAGAACTCGAGCTAGTAAATGATTGGTCAAGAACATTTGGTCGCTGTATACTCAGAGGGGTACTTAAGTTACTAATAAAAAGAGTAGTTTGTGATTCGTGATGTAAAATAGGATCGGTTCTCAGTCAATTAATAGCTTCTAATGAGGTCCCCCCTTCTATGGGCAGCTTTGATGTGCTATCCTGTGCCCTAGCAGCAGTAGTTGTTGGGAAACGTCTAAACTGAATAGCTGAGGAACCCGGAGGGCAGGTCCGGTATTCTAATGCAAAAAGATTTTCAGCCAGATCGGGCGTAGCCAGGGTAAGTTCGATGCAGTCCAAGGATTGATTGTAGGACGTGCATCTCCGTGCCCTGACTATATCTTCCCGTATCAATGATCGGCAACCCCTGACATGGCGAATCCAATGTATGGACTTGTTTTTTAAAGAGTCTTCATTTTCGTAGCCACCAAGCAAATCGAGCTTGGGGACGTTGACCATGAAGACTGTCCGCGTTTGTGCAAGGGGGAAAGTAGATGGATTACTTTATTGGTAAGAATCTTTAGTGCACAGGCGTAAGTTTGCTGATATATTATTGGATCTAATGTGTTTTGTATTAACTTGAAAAAGAGATTGTTTTGGCTGGATATTGGGTGTAATAGCTTGGGAGGGACCCACCTGTCTATGAATGGGGGCCTTGTGGGCCTGATGGACGGGCACTGTGGAAGGGGGAAAAGGACCTTTGTGTTTTATAGCTCCTTCTTTATGTGTATTTGTGAGTGCCCGTTGTGGGTAGGAGTTAGGCGGCAGACTAGCTGCTGATTTATGCAATATGTTGTCCGGGGCCATTAGTTTAACAATGGCCACTAGCTCTTCAATCATTAACTTCATCGCGCCTATTTCCATCCTAAGTGAGTTAACAATCTGCATAGGGTCTTGCGATAAGGAGACACAAATTTCGGCTATCTCGGTAGGACTCTCAGTGAGGTTTGGGGTTAGACATTGGGGTGCTACTTCCCCAAAACAATCAGTCGCATCAGCCAATGCTGCAAATTGATTAGAGCAGATGATAGTGGAAGGCTCTATATGACCTGCAGCATCGTGAGCCGCTGAGTTAGAATACTGGGGGGAAATATCTCCCTGCTGCCCTGCCTTGGAATGAGTAACCTCACTTTTACGGGGCGGTTTCTGGAACATTGGGGGTATTGTAATTGGGCAGAGTGGGCTACTGCTCTTCTCAAGCGAGGTGTTGATAACACCAGCAGACGCAGGCAACCCAGCTTCTAATATCCCTTCGCATTCTGTGATTAAAGACTCAATTCTGTCAATCACACAATTATTTGCAGCGCTCTTAAGGGCTTTTCTCGCCTTTTTCCCCTTTCCCACCCCGCCAGGAGCACCATTTGCCCCCCCCATTCCTTCCATGGCTTTCCTTTTACCCATCGTTACGCCGTCGATGTTTAATTCGACACAGTATTTCCTCTGAGTCAACTAAAGCGAAAGCCAAGGGCAATGGTATAAGCACAAGCTTTCCCCAAAAGAACAAGTGTTAAACGTCTTTAGTCTATATAGGTTTCTCCCGGAAACAGAGGATTATCAGAAATCAACACAGTACCTTATTCAACATTAAGTGGCTCCTCTTTTTGATCGAATAACAGGCGAAAGGGGGGTAGCCCTGCCCTGCCTCTGCCTGGCGATAATGGGCAAGGACGGGCCCGCCCTTGGCCCGGGCTTCCCCCGGGCATGGACCGCGCGCAGTGAAGATAGGGGCCAGATACTGGCAGGGGCAGGCAAAGCGTTCCCTGGGACCACGATCCCACCAGGGAAATGAGGAAAGTGCTTGAGTGTGGCCCAATGCGACGCAAGTTTGATTAGCAGAACAACGCGGCCCGCGCCGCGGGGGAGAGGCAGCGCTTAAATGCGCGTGATGTCTTCAGCACCTCCCCCTCATTGGCAGCAGCAGGATGTAGCACTGTGCACCCTGGGCGTTGCACATATGTAGTATTTCCTTGGTGTGAGCCAGCCAGAAGGCTGTGCGTGACCAAAGACAAGCATTAATTCAGCGAGGAGATGGAGCTGTGTTGAGGATGGTTAATGCACAGTAATGGGAAGTTTTTTAAAGAGGTGAGTCTTTAACTCTTTTCTAAATTGGAGCAGCAATGGTTCTGAGGAATGTTGCTCCAGATCACGGGTGCTTAGGTGGAAGTCTGAATCATGGGTCAGGCTTTGCAACAGTGCGGCGCGGGGAGCGGATTGACAGCAGGAGAAGGCCATTTTGAGTTAGTAGAAGTCTGCATTGTGTTGTTCCCCTTTAGCCTTGCAACACAGTATTTCATTACAGCGCAGCACCATGATTAATACATTTAGCCATTATTTCCTGTGTGGGCACAAATCAGGGTGAGGCAGTGGTGCCCTTATGTATTACCTGCTCCCATGAGGCTGTGGGACACAGTTCTGAAAGGGGAAGCTGTCCTGTTGGTGCTTCTCCCCTGTTCAGATCAGACACCAGGGGGCAGATTTACAAGGACTGGCGCATCTCTGCATATTAGCAGAAATGCGCCAGTCAAGATGCGACACGCAAAAATACCCTTGCGCCACCACGGATGCGTCACATTTACAATGCGGCGCACCGGGGTGCAAGGATAGACAGATGCGTGTCGCATCTTCTGTCGTAAGGGCAGCGCATTGCTGGATTTGTGTCGCAAGCGCGAAGCAACTCCAGCAATGCTCAGGGGCGGCCCATACTTATCATGCTGCGTCACTCCTTACGCCTGCTTCAAGGTAAGGTTTTGATGCAGCGGCGTCGTAAAAGTGACTCAGTGAAATCTTGTAGATTTCACTGCGTCACTTTTGCGAGGCTTTCTTGCGACGGAACTCCCACCCTGCATACATTATACCTGCGTCAGGTATAATGTAGCGCAGGGCTTTACAACGTGACGCATCTCCCTAGATGCGTCACGTTGTAACTATGTCGCAACGTGGTGCATTGTTTACGACGCCGCTGCGTCACAGCAGTGACGCAACGGCGGCGCAAATGTGTCGCAAGGGGCTTGTAAATCTGCCCCCAAGGAGTTTTTAAATTGTGCACGACAAGGTGAGTGTGTGGAGGTCAATTTGTGCGTAATTGTCACTTTTTGCATACTCCATGAAGAAACGTGTAAATCAAGTTTTGCGCTCTGCCTAAGTGTAAAGAAGAAGATTCTGAAAACACACAGGCTTTTTTTTGCTTATTGTCTTTTTCTTTGCGTGATTTCCCCTAATTTGTGCGCGGAGTCTTTGCGGTCTGGGAGGAAGGAGAGTTTTGCTTGCCTTCAAATACTTATTTCGGAGGTAGTTTATGATTCAAATGGCATTCACATCCATCTGCTGTTATCTTGGTCCGAGTTACAAAAAGCAATATGTATCCCACAATCATAAGATATTTTGCAAACGTTTTTGGGAGGTACTTGTGATATTCTTCCCTTTTGTGTGAATCTGGACTGGAAAAGTGCATGTTACGTGGGATTTTCTGTATGGACATGATCTACACCTGCTCTGGGCAGGAGCCCTATGGTGCTAGTACCTTTTGTTAATGGATACCACTCATCCCTCAATGGCAGTTTTTCATTTTACATCTGCAATTTTAAAGTTAGGTAATTTTGGTTGACCACTTGCATGTGAATATTTTACATATGATTCTCTGCGCACCTTTTCTCCTTACAAAAAAAATCACATGGGTTTTTACAGAAAAGTATTTCCTCGTGCGATTTCTCCACATGCAGAAACGCGGTGGCAAAATAAACGCAAAAAACAATGAATTAATTTTGCTCTGCGTGACTTGTAATTGGCCTCTAAGTGTCCTGCGACATAATAGCCTTCCTTAAATATATATATATATATATGGCAGTGCTAGATTTGAGAAACAAGGGTGAATGAAGTGGCTATTTTTATAGACAAAACCTATATAAGTAGAACTGTATCAAGTTTTACATTTGTTTTGATTTACGATATATATAAGATGGATAGATATTTTATTGTATGATTTTTTAAGATCATTACAAACACTTCATTTCCACTACAAACTGCAACATGAGTAATTGAATAGCAATAACATATAATATATAAAAAAAAACTCATAAGTCACTTGATAATAATACGCTGATCTTTAACGAAGATCCTGTAAAAATTACATTATGGACTTGTAAATTTGCAAGGACTTTGACTTTCTCATATGCTGTTGCAGCTATATTTCGACTCCATTCAGTTCCTCGACAGTCGCCTTCATGAACTTTAAGAAACCATGGCTTGGGTCGATTAACCCTTCAAGTAAGACTGAACCGCGTCCCTTCAGGTTCTGATGTAAAGAGTTCTAAAAGATGGACACAGCCAAAATGTCCTCAGTGCTTGCAGTTTCTAACAAATACACACTATATGGCATAATGATTTAGAGGATGAATGGCATAATCTGCACAGGCTGTTTGTATTGTCTGTGCCAATAGGCTTTCAGGGGTATCAGCCCTAGTCTTGGCCTGCTAATTTGCCATTTCGGTTCCCTTGCCAATGACTGTTTTAGATAAATTGATAAATTCAGGAATTATACAAATTAGCTACAATTTTGCTGTGCAACTTCTTGTCAAGGTCCTTTGCGCTCAAATCTGCGGATATGATTTTAACTTGCTACACCAAAATTCTTCATAATTGCTTAGGTGGCGGAGTTTCTCCCCCCAAATGTTAAGCACTTCAAAGTTGTTTATTGATATGTTGAAGTATTGGCTCCCTGATGATTTCTCCTGTGTAAATACCTGCCACAGAAAATATTTCATTCTACTGATTTGTATATGGCTGGGTCGAAACTGTGGCAAGTGGGTGAAAAATGATGGATTGGGATGTTGCTCGAGCGATTGCGAGTGGCTGATATTAATTCAAGCATTCCAACCATCAACTTGTTTTTGGTGTCATAAGTGTGACAGGTATACCCAGATGTGGATCCTGTACTTACTGTGCCTCTGGAGCCAAACTATACCTGGCTGATGAGACCAAATAACGGATTTGGATTTGGAAATCTTGTGCAACTGTTTCCAGAAGGTTCTTCTCATTGGATTCAATAGGAAGTCTTTAGGTTTGTTGTTTTGCTTGGTGTTTCAGCACATTCTGAACTCATTCTGTGCTCTTGGTGGCTTGTTTTATCTCAGGATTGAGTTACCCAATTTAACACGAAGGTCATCATAGGAGACTTAATATGTAAACCCACTTTTGAATGCTAACGTAGGTACTCATTATACATATATTCTGCTCTTGGTGGTGATGGAGCCTAGATTTGACCTATAAGATTTATCATTACTAAATGACAAAATAACTGCTTTAAGTTTCAGACAAACTGCTTTTTAAAAATAAAATGGCACGCAGAGTTTTGGTGCAAGGGAAAACATGAATGAGGCCTGCTCAGATGCTTAATGAATCATGTAGAACCATGCTCAATTAATTAATCATGGTTGTTTAATTGTGTTTATTTTAGATTTAACCTCACAGTAGAATGTACATTTAGGGCCTGATTCCGATGCGGTTAGGAAAGCATTCCCACCTAGGGCCCGATTCCGATGCGGTTAGGAAGGCCTCCTAATGGCATTTGCTCCTTCCCAATCGGATCGGGAACATGTCTTCCCAACCGAGGGCCAGAGTACGATGCGGTTAGGAACATAGGCTTCCCATAGAAGTCAATGGGAGTCCAACCAAATCGTATCTGGAAGCATCCGGATGCATCATACTCGGTCGGTAGGACTCTCCCGATCCGAGTCGGTCGGAAACCATTTCCAAACCGATTTGATCGGGAAGATTTCCTAACCGCATCAGAATCGGGCCCTTAGTTTGGAAAATGTGCTTTGAACTTTCAAAGTAGCATGAATTTTTGCTGAATTAACAAGCATTTAATAGTGTAGAAGTGCTAAATTTGCTTTGGCAGGCTCAGCTCACTGTGGCCCTTCGGCCTTGAAGATAAGAAAGGAATGCTCTTCCTCCCTGTTTCTGTCTCTTCATGAAAAGACCTTTGCTTGTTGCATACTTTTATCTCCATGCAGTTTGCTTAGACAATGCTTTATTCACTTCATAACATGGAGTGGAAAAAAACTGCAAAGCACACATTTTTCTTATAATATGTATTCTCTGTTTCCGCATAATTAATACTTTTTGTTGCAGAAAATGTAATTGTTTTTTTTAGATTGTTAGAATGAAATCATTTAGCACCAGACTCAAATGTGTTGCAAGAACTCGCCTGATTGATGACGTGTCCAGTCAGCCCATGGGGTGTCGATGTGTTCTGAAGCTCCAATTGGACAAGCTACGAAGACCAAGTCACGTGTATTTTTGTTAGAAATATTGGTTGCTAGCTGAGAGGTGTTGGCTTTTTGCTCATTTTCTTTAGCAGGACGCGAGGCAGAACACAGTTTTTTTGAAGTTCTGCGAAGAGAGAGAAAGGAGGGGCTCATTCATGAGCAGCTTCTGTGTCAGACAGAGAGGCAGAGATGAACAGCGCGAAGCAGAGAGATCAGCTGAGCGATCAGGACAGGTTTAGATGCTAAAATTCTGAGTTTTATGCTAATCAGTTTGTAAAGACTTACTTATCCTATGCATTTTATTTCTCTTTATGGGAGATTTTCTGCTATTATTAATTATTGATTTAGCCTACTCACTCATTTTCCCCGAAACTCTTTATAAGTTTTGACTGACATTTTATGCCTCATTTCCTTCCTTTATGGAGTGCTTTATTTGCAATCTATAATATGTTTTGTGTTAATTTTATTTTTTTCTATTTTTCAATTGATTGATGTTTGACTAATGAATAAAGAGTCAGAGAACCTTAACTTTTGACTAGAAAATAAAACCCTTTAAAACTACTCACAACTCACATTATTGCCTTAAATATTATTTGCATTTGATTTTTTCATGTTTATGAAAAGTCTCCTAATTGGTGATACAAGGTGGCAAAGGTCCATCCCCTTTAAGTGGTAAACAAGAGGTAATGATGTTTTGCATTGAGAAATTACCATGAAATTACCGCTCCATCAGTTTGGTAGCAGAGTTAAGGTTAAACATCATCATTAAAATGAGCATAGTTTAGTTTAATGCCTAAATAGCGCTACAAAATAATTGCCCAAGTTAGATAATTGTCCAGATCCTCAAAAAGTCCTGATTCCTGATTCCAATGCTCAGAACTTGAAGACTGGCAAGGCGGTACTGGAAGGTAATGCAAGAATGAGATTGCTGGAGTGGTGTGAGTATCAATAGGGTTGTGAAATGTTGTTAATGTGCTAGAAGGAATTTTTAGTAGTGTTGAAAAAAATAGTAAGGCCTTTGACTGTTGATGACAATTTTGCTAATTTTTACTTGATGGTTTTATTGATTAATTTGGTAATTTCATAGGACAGAATTATTAATTTTATGTTTCTAACATGAAAAGTTAGTGTCCTGTTCTATGTTGTCTAGAAGTACAGGTACGGAGCTACCTGATGGAAATTTAGCCTGAAATAGGCAGAAGAAGTGTGTGGTTGAAGTAATCACACTGCAGAAGTACTTTGTCTGGTGTCATAATACTGTACGGCGGAAGGCTGTAGGTGTTATATTTAGGGAAAATTTTGTATGTGAGTAGAGTGTCAGAAATAGTGAAGGGGCCACTTCCGTAACTCTGGTCTTATCGCCAGGGGAGTAACAAGACCTCTTTAAATAAAGTCCTCTTGTGAAACTTTGGCCTTATCCGTAGAGGGTGTAAAATAGCTCTGGTCGTTGTTTTACTTGAAGTGAAAGAATTTCTCTTTGAAAAGTGAAGACTATCTCTTTATTTAGTGGAGCAGACAATGTAGCATTGTTTTATGTTGTTTCTAACAAAAGTTTGGTTAAGAAAAAAATCTAAAAAATACATTGCTGTGTAATTTTGTAAAGGGAGGGTCAGTAGTAGGAGTTAAACTGACTGAATTTGTCAACCAACTGTGACAAGATTGGAGAAAATAAATTGCATTCAACTATTGCAGAAATGAAATTGTTTAAAGGTTTTAAGAAACTGTTGGGAGGTAAAGTGAAAAATGTGTTTTTAATTGGTGATGCTCCTGAGGGAACACCTGTGCATTTTATGTCTACCAATTTGGGACAAAATTCATGTATGTGGGTTCACCAATGGTGCAGGATTACTAAAAAAGAGGGTCCTTTGAGATTTCCAAAAGATGGTCATTTTGAATTGCAAATTATTGACAAATTTAGGGAAGTGTTATGTGAAATAATGACACTATCTAGAGCTGCACAGTTTGAAGCTTTAAGCATGTGGGGAAAAACAGCAAGAGACACAGCAAGAGAGGATAAAAAGGTAAAAGATCAGATACAGGAGAAGGGAATTAATGATGACAAAAAGCTTCAAATAAATAGTGATGTAGGGGATGAAATATTGGATGCATTATTAACTGAGTGTCCACCACCTTATGTGGTCCCCACTAAAAATACTGATAATAGTGTACCAGCAAGTACTACCATGGCTACTGCTTCTGTTGAACCAAGAGAAACACAGATTGAGAACACTGTGCAGACATTTCAAATTGACCCACCACCTGTTGATTTAGCACTTACAGTGATACCTCCAGCTGTTACTGCTTCAATTGTGACTGATTCAGTACACATACTACAAGCTGCAGATGCACAGGCAGTGCCTAGACAAATTGTGACTGTCCTAATTAATATGGTTCCTACTCAAAAGGTTCAAGGAGCTGCAGAAGGAGTAATTACATCAGGGTTTATTTCAGAAACTCAGAATTCACAGATTATTGAACAGAAACTACCCCAGACAGTCCAAGCATTGAAAGGTGGGGGAAAATGGTCTTTACAACACCCACAGCACAGGATAAAATGAATGTATTTGGAGATGAGATTTTTCAAACCTGCTTTGAGGAAGCAGCAGTGATTAAAAAGATAGAGAGCATGGGGGAACAAATTAACCCAGACCCCGAAAAAGAGAGACAGCTTAATGTTTCAAATTTAAAATTTGAACATGAAGAAATTAACAGTCCCTGCTGTTTAAATCATGAAAGTGTGAACCAGTGTCAGGATAAAATATTAATTTCCCTGAGTAAGGAAACTACATGTGCAGTAAATACACATGATAGACTGATTGATTTGGCTCAAAAATATGAAATTGATGTTTCAGGAAGTTTTCCATTTCAGAAAAGATTCAGGGTACATATGGATGATGAAGCAAATAAGACCATGAGTTATTCAGAAATGCAATTGCACATTGCAGAAATGGTGAAATATATTTTCAAATGCAATGGGTTTGAGAAATTAGGAGACAAGTGGGCAAGAAAACATGAGAAGAAAAAGAAACCACCAGACCTAGCACGGAAACTGGATAAGAAAAATAAACCACCAGAACTTGTTGAGGAAAATAATAAACAGGATGAGGGAGAAGCTTTTGCTTACTCATTGAGAGAAATGGTGGGAGAAGTGCATGTTCATGTGCCACGGAACAAAAGTGAACTTGCAGCATTTCTGAACACATTCCCAAAGTTGAGATACAGGCCTATGCTGTGGTACCCACAAGTTGATGGATTTGTTGAAATTTCAAAGGAGTTGTGTATAAATTTGAAAATGTTCTTTGACATTGCCATGCAGACTGAATTGTGGTTTGAATCTAAAGTTGTGCAAGGGTCAGAAGAGGAGACAATGAAAAATATGTGCATGAATGCACCACCATTTTCTGTTGTAATGGAGAAAAAATGAAGTAATGATTACTTTTCTGAAGGGCAGAGTGCCAGCAAAAGATGTTAATTGGGTACAGATTAAAAGACCCACACAAGAGCTAAAAGAATTGGTTCATGAGTTTTATGAAAGTGTGTGTCTGGAGTTTCAGCAACACAGTGGGAGAGAATGCCCTGATGCCAGTGGCATGAGATTCTTTGTGACTCAGTTGGTTATTGGATTAATGTTCTCTGATCAGATCAGTGTGCACGTACAGCAAATATTGGTTTGTTTGCAAAGAAAGCTGATAGATGGGATTCTGAAGGATGAAGGGTACTATAGTGCTGGACAAGGAAAGAAGCAGAAAGAGTTTGAGGAAAAACCTATGATGGTTCAGAGGGGGTTTGCTCAGAAAAGTTTTCAGAATCAGTTGTTTGCAGTGAATGGAAGTGATTTACAAGGTGTTGTTTCACAAGCAGAAATTAAAGGTGCTCAAGCATAATCTGGTGTTACACAGGCTAGAGGTGGAGGTGTTTTGGTTTGTGCAAATTCAGGTATGGATGTCACAGTGTTGGCAAAAGTGTCCTTTGCCATCTTTGTAACAGATTTGAGCGTTGGAAGAAGAAATGTAAATTTAAACTAGACGCAGCAAATGGAAATGCGCAAAAACAGAGAGAAATGCAGGTGCAAAATGTGCCAGCTCAGCAAATGCAAATGTCAGTTCAGAAACAGGTACCAATGACATACGTTTTTCTAGCCCAGATGGTCCCACAAAATATGGAAAATCCTCAAATTAATTTAAATCAGTTGTCCAGAGTAAGTGTGAATTCTTTCCGGAAACAAAATCAGAACCCATTTCAACAGGTTGCTGTATTTGAAATTGAGAGTTTTAGCCCTAACACTTCTGAAATTACAAAGTCCATTGTGAAAACAGTGGAAGATACAGACTTAGTTGTAGGAATTTTAAACAGAGAAATTACAAACCCAGTTTTAGAGAAGGTTGCAGCAAAAATAGGTCCATTTGAGAAAAGTTACCAATTTGTTGTTTGTGACTCAGGCCTGACAGGAAAATATTTGTTTTGCGAAATAAACAGCACAGATTACTGTACACTAGATGATGTTAAAAATCAGATTCCTGATGAGGATGCACAGTTAAAAATGACCCAACAAGAGACAGCTGTAGTATTGTTTTTAGAAATGACAGTTGAAAAATTACCCTCTGATTTGGAAAACATAGAGAATACAGAAGTAAGGGAGTTCACAGAAAAAGATGACAGATTAATAAAACATGCAGAACATGTCTTATTCAAATTAGAACCAGATGACATGTATTCAAGAACACCATCAGTTGCAGAAATTTCACCCATAATTGGATAAACTGAGTAAAGAATTTTTGATGGAATTGATTGGAAGTTTATGTAACTTTCTGATCACAGGTTTACAGAAACCAAATGAAAAGAACAGAAAAGTGTAGGAGATTTGCAGCATAACTGTTCCTTGTTGTCCTATGGTACCGAATCCAGCCAACATATTTTTTCACATTTCATGTGCTGAAGAATGGCTTACTGTTATTGATTTTTGTCAAGTTGATGTCCTAGTGCCATTGCATGAGGATAGTAAGGAGTACTGTCAAAAAGAAGATGAAGGTTTGGGACACATAATTGGAAAAGGAGCTAGAAAGGTGTCACCAGAGAGAGTGGAAGTAATTCACCAGATGAATCCACCTCAAATTAAGAAAGAAGTCAGGATGTTTTTGGGAATGGTTGGCTGCTGTAGTCAGTGGTTACCAAACCTTTCCCTAGTGGCTATGCCTTTACTGAGGCTGACACACAAGGATGTGTCTGATCCGCTTCCATTGGACAACAATTGCACAAAAGCATTCCTAGAGTTGAAAGAGAAAAAGTGTCGCGCCCCGGCACTAGGGATGCAAGTTTATTTAAAAGAAAATACACCAATGTGCAGTGAGAGGGAGGGCTGCGCTCTCTCAGTGCCTGTTCAAAAACATGAATGTGTTCAAAAGTCCGTGACGTATTTCCAAATGACCATTGACCCCGTCACAGAAATACCCAGCTGCCTTAACTTAGTAGCTGTGGAAGATGTCAGTCATAAAAAGAGTGAGAATATAATGATGGCATTTTCAATTACTGAAATGGTCCCTTCCTTTGTGGAGTTGCTACTGGAAAATACTGTGATCAAGAAATATCTAAATTCAAATGTATTGAGCTTACTACCAGCAAATAAAATTGATTGTGATGAAACTGAACCTGAATGTCTAGGTGTCATGAATCTATGCATGAAACCAAGGTTAGACTTTAATGATGAACGTCTGATTGAGCCCAACAATGTCCATTTTGTAGATGGCCCATGTTTGAAAGGTAACAATGACACATTAGGAGCAGCACATGCTGTGCTCCCTATACATTATGTTGTCAAAGCATCATGGCTTTCAGTAGTTACCTCAGCCCAAAATTGATTGCACTTACCTTAACATGCAGTATAACTGCTCAAATAGGAGTCACCATTGTCATGGGAGAGAGAAATTCTAATTCAGTTGTACAATATTGTGTCCTGTTAGCCTATGCATTCAATGGAATTTTTTATCTAATGCTGATGTTAATGACTTACACTTGGAAAGAAATAAAAGAGGCTCAAGGACATGTTTCAGAGGCAGAACAACAAGGTTGTATCAGAACAGATTTTGAGAAAAATTACAACTGCATAGTAGCAAATGTGTTTTTGCAAAAACTGATGCCCAGGTATAGATTGCCAGTTTCTCTGAAATCTGATCATAATGAGGTCTCAAAGATGATGGGTGCAGAACCACAGCCTGGACAAAGATTATATTGTAGCTATCTGCCTGAAGTTTCAAGCACAATAAAGCAACACAAAGACAGCACAGAGTCTCACTTTGCAAAAGACTGTGTCTCAGTATCACTGAAGTGGCTTGCATTTGTACATGCAAATGCACTTGTGAAAACCACAGATGAAAAGAAAAGCCATTGCTGTGAGGGATTGGCTCATGTGGAGCGTGTAGTTCCTCACCAGATTGCAGCTGCTACACAAGATCTGCATAATGGATGGTGCCAAAACTTTGATCTGAGAGATGATGTGAAATGGAAAGGCCTGTCCCAAATGACCCTGGCAAAGACTGTTGTGGAGTGTGGTGGCCTTCCAAATTGGGTGGATGCCTCTCATACACGTATGGTCCTGTGTCTCCTTGATAAAACAGCTCCTCTTCAAGAAAAGATGCCAGCAGTGGTCAAAAGTCCACAGAAGAGGGTCAGTCAAGCTGTAAGGGAACTGTCAGGTCAACCAATGCACTCTTACCTGTAGGGTGGTTGTTGGAGTTTCGCGGAGACGCTATGAGCCAACTTCCCAGTACCCTACCTTATAACCAGTGTATTTTTATATTCACTAGGGCTATGCGATATGGTTCAAGGAGGAGGGCCGGATACTGGACGCTGACGTGTTCTTGTTGTCGACCTGTGATGCAACAAGATGTGATTAGCTATGGTGCTGTGATTACAAAGATTTCACACAATAGTACAGATATCCCTGTCCTAAGGCGTGAAGATACAGTACGTTATTGTCCTACCTGGGATCTACAGAAGTGTGGCGTAGCATCCTAGTAGTCTTGTGATTGCCTTGAAGTAGCTTTTGGGGGGCGTGGTTGTTGTTAGGCGTGGTTATTGTGGATGGGTCTTTGGCAAATGATGTTCAGTAGTCTCCTCTGTGTTAAAAGAATATAGAATAAGTTACTTATATTCCTTCAACCATTGATTAGTACATCGCATTACATTATAAACACTGTGTTTTCACAATAAATTAGCACTTACTTGCAATAATCCCCATGTACTTGTTCCATCACTAAACGCTGTTAAAAAAATATAAACAAACAAACAATGCAACAACACTCTAATGATTTTTTTTATATTACGATATGTAAAGTCTTAAACGTCTTTTCAAAGTGTTTTTTCTTTCTTCAGAAAAAACGTTCCAAAAATTGTCTTTCACTTTATTTTAAAAAAAACGAATGCGGTAATGTTCGTTGCTTTCTTGCGATGGGTGCTTTGGTTAAATGAAATATATTCACTTAGCTTTCTTTGATGTTCTTTTCTTTCAGGAGATCCTCCGAAATCCAACCGGAATGTCTGCAAGCGGAGCACCGGAACCATGAAGACACCAGATGGATGCCGCGTCGGAATTAGGTAAGCGTCTCAGGATACTGTTGTCTCCCTGACAACAGACGGAAGGCTAAGCACCTTCCAGAACTCAGGTGTGGCATTATGTAGTACTGCCACACCCAAGATGGCCGCTGCGCCGTTGCGAGTTGTACGTGACGCGACGTGCAGCGTCCTCAGTTCTTTTCCTTCTCGGAAGCCAAACGGACATGATTGAAATGTGGCAAATTTCCAATGTACGCAAGTTTTTGCATGATTATTTCAACTTATTTCAACAACAAATTAGTATTCATGATTGTTACTGTAATCACCACCAATAAGCATACTTATACACATGTGCTGTAAACATGACAACAAGCATCAGCACTACAAAACATCGTACGTGGCATGATTCACATTCCCTACACTATAATAAAGGTTCTTATACACCTTTACACATGACACCTATGGCGTGCTGGTTGCACAGGACAGGGGAGGGTTTTTACAAGGGAATTTATGTCTCTGTAAAGAGCAAGGAAACGGACAGTGTGCCAGACTCCATGTCTGTTGGGGTTGGGATGAGGAATCATGACAGGAACACACAGAGTCTGAAGCAGCACTAAAGCAAACTGAACTGGAAAAGCAAAAAGTGGAAACTGGCTCAGATGAAAGCGGTGTCAAAAGGGTGAATGAGTCAGGTGCAGCCTCTGAAGAAGGAATTAGTGCTGTGGGCCTACGAGTGGAGGTAGAAAAAAGCTGACTGAAAGGGTATCCAAAACGTCTACAGTGGTCCCTTGAAAAATCATTTGCACCCATAGCTGAAACATCTGAATCTGAACAAGGTGAAAATAAAAGTGAAAGGCTTGAATTGAAGACGTGCAAAGAATTGATGGTGCATGGAAAAAGTACAGAATGTCACCTTGATGGCAAGCTGGTGACAAAGAGCCAAGAAATGCTGAAACAATAACTGAGAACTGTCAAGAGCTGAAGAGAAAAGAATCTTTGAATGATGAAAGAAAAAGAAGAAAAGAGGAAAAAGAAAGAGAAAAGAGATCTGTTCCGTTGGATTTCCCTTTTTATTATTTTAGTTACTTTTTTTAGAGAATACTAACTGTTCCAAGAAGCTACTTACAGAACTCTGCACTAAACTTTTGAGCTTGGCTATATATGATCTGATTACAGACAAAATTTGTGTTGCCTTAGAAATAGAGGTAAAATTATTATATGCTCAGCTTTTGTAATAACAAGTGATAATGAACATACTCATTTTAGTAGGGTTTTTTCTTTATATACCTGTGTCAAATTAAGTGTGCCAATTAAATTACCATAGCTACATACACTAAAGATGAGTAGTAATATTTTAGTTAGAGAAAAACATATATTTGGCTTAATTAATGATGAGTGCTTTTTTAAAAAGAAATGTAACGTGAAATTAAATAAGTGTGATAATTAACAAATCATTTGAGGTAACATGATTTGTTTATTATCAAAGGGAGTATTGATTGAGCCCAGATTTCACCTATAAGATTTATCATTACTAAATGACAAAATAACTGCTTTAAGTTTCAGACAAACTGCTTTTTAAAAATGGCACGCAGAGTTTTGGTGCAAGGGAAAACATGAATGAGGCCTGCTCAGATGCTTAATGAATCATGTAGAACCATGCTCAATTAATTAATCATGGTTGTTTATTTGTGTTTATTTTAGATTTAACCTCATGGTAGAATGTACATTTAGTTTGGAAAATGTGCTTTGAACTTTCAAAGTAGCATATATTTGTGCTGAATTAACACGCATTTTACAGTGTAGAAAGGCTGAATTTGCTTTGGCAGGCTCAGCTCACTGCGGCCCTTCGGCCTTGAAGATAAGAAAGGAATGCTCTTCCTCCCTGTTTCTGTCTCTTCATGAAAAGACCTTTGCTTGTTGCATACTTTTATCTCCATGCAGTTTGTTTAGACAATGCTTTATTCACTTCATAACGTGGAGTGAAAAAAAACTGCAAAGCACATATTTTTCTTATAATATGTATTCTCTGTTTCCGCATAATTAATACTTTTTGTTGCAGAAAATGTAATTGTTTTTTTTAGAATGTTAGGATGAAATCATTTAGCCCAAGACTCAAATGTGTTACAAGAACTCGTCTGATTGATGACGTGTCCAGTCAGCCCATGGGGTGTCGATATGTTCTGAAGCTCCAATTGGACAAGCTACGAAGACCAAGTCACGTGTATTTTTGTTAGAAATATTGGTTGCTAGCTGAGCGGTGTTGGCTTTTTGCTCATTTTTTTTAGCAGGACGCGAGGCAGGACACACAGTTTTTTTAAAGTTCTGCGAAGAGAGAGAAAGGAGGGGCTCATTCATGAGCAGCTTCTGTGTCAGACACAGAGAGGCAGAGATGAACAGCGTGAAGCAGAGAGATCAGCTGAGAGATCAGGACAGGTTTAGATGCTAATTAGTTTGTAAAGACTTACTTATCCTATGCATTTTATTTCTCTTTATGGGAGATTATCTGCTAATATTAATTATTGATTTAGCCTACTCACTCTATTTTCCCTGAAACTCTTTATGAGTTTTGACTGACGTTTTATGCCTCATTTCCTTCCTTTATGGAGTGCTTTATATGCAGTCTATAATATGTTTTGTGTTAATTCTATTTTTTCCTATTTTTCAATTCTGTAACCTGATTGATGTTTGACTAATGAATAAAGAGTCAGAGAACCTTAACTTTTGACTAGAAAATAAAACCCTTTAAAACTACTCACAACTCTCATTATTGCCTCAAATATTATTTGCATTTGATTTTTTCATGTTTATGCAAAGTCTCCTAATTGGTGATACATGGTGGCAAAGGTCCATCCCCTTTAAGTGGTAAACAAGAGGTAATGATGTTTTGCATTGAGAAATTACCGTGAAATTACCGCTCCATCAGTGGTCTCCACAATACCACTCTTATAATCAATGTAATTAGTGAAGGTGTTGGCAATCTGCTTCCAACAAGAATGAATGTGATGTGGGGCATTGTAGCGCTCCTTGGGGCAGAGGGTTTTACAGATGTTATAGGTAGGGGTGGGCAGAATGTTTCATTCCGCCCCTCAGAATTGGCAGAATTTTGGTCAGAGTTCCTGCCAAATTCCACCAATCACTGCATGGCAAAATGTTTCTTCAACTGGGCTCTAGAAAATGCAAGCTGACGCGCGTGAGCGATATTTGGTGTCGCCTAGTGTGATTCTCTAACACTGGCGGTCACAGTGAGACGGCTGCCGTTCAAATTAATTTGCTGCAGCTCCTGTAGATTTTCTCTCTTGTTCAACGCATGGTGCTGTTTGCGCTGTTCTTTCAGTGCTGCTCATGCTACCAGCACTAAATTGTAGCTAAAACAGTACGAGCTGCATATTTTCTGCCCATTGGTGAAACTCTGCGAGTTCCTCCCACCCCGAGTTATAGGCAGCCTGGGTGATCATAACATATGTATGGCAGCATTTTTAGCCGAAAAACAAGAATTTCATTAGTAGAGGTCTTTAGGGCAGCCACTAGGTCTTCACAAAACACATTTCTTATTCTTTAAAGATTATTTTTTCAAATTCTAAAGAGAACTTGTTTGGGTAAGCTGTCTAGAATATTGATAATTGATGATAGCATGTATTTTATGTTATTTCTTTTTAATTGGATTTGAGAAAAAACATTTTTTTGCCACGAATACATTTCCATTTTTTGGTAATTAAATTGAGCATGAGAAGCAAATTCTTTGTTCTGAATGTTATTATATCTTCAAAATCTAAACACTGAGATGAGGAAGACAGGAGAGGAGATACTTGTTTAATTACCAGTAATGGTTATTACTCCAAGCTTAAATCTTCCTTATCTTTGTTCTTATTCCTTCCATACCTCCCCAATTTCCTTCCCTTAGATGTGCTTGCCTACAGCACGTAGTGGGAGGGGAGAAGCTAGGAAGTATGTAAGGGTAAACATAGGGAAAAGACTACATGGTTTGTGTTCTTTTCCTTTGGGGGAACCAGAAATGACATCAGCTTCTCAACAAGTATGAACTTGGGCAAAGAAGACAAGAAATGGAGTAATACATTTATTTCAATAATTTTTGCACCTGCTGAGAACTGGCACATGATGTTTAGGTTTTAGCAGCTTTCCGTAGTTGTTGGATTTATGTGCAAATTACTAGATTAGAAAACAAAGTATTTTCGCATAAACATGCTGCAAATTTCATATCACTGGTAGATGATTTTGAATTTCAGAGTTATATGAAAAGATTGAGTCTTGGGAGGGAAAAGTGACAAATCATATGTATGCTTTATTTGATAGCCATTCAACATTAGCCATATTGGCCTACAAAAATAAAATAAAGAATTCAGATAATGGTAGTATGTAAGAAATTGGGTTACTGGTTGATGGGGTGTAAGCCCTGGTAAAGCAGCAACCACAATCCTTGTCAAGGTATGGCACAAGCAAACCCCACATTAAACTGTGCTCAACCACCTGCTAGTTTGGCACAGAGCAGTCAGGCTTAACTTAGAGGCAATGTGTAAAGCATTTGTGCAACACTTCCAACGTAAACACAGAGAAAACACCATACAAAAAGGATCCCACACCAGGTTAGAAAGATAGAGCTGAAGTTAATAAATAAAACAAGATCAAAATTACAAAACTCAACTCAGTAGAACCGGAGTTATGAATGTATAAAGAATAAAGTGAAAAATAGCACTTAAAAGCATAAAGCACCAACCGCGGCAATCTGGTTGCTCTGGACCAGGTCAAAGTCAAAAGTTCAGGCCTACCGTAATGCAGAGCTGGTGGATACAGTCCCAGATTAGTCCAGCTGATGGTGTACCTTCTCAAGGTTTGTGCCAAGATTCCCGTTCGCATTGGAGAGGGCCCCAAGGAGCAAAGAGAATGTCGCAATAGGCTGTCGGTGTGGCATGAAGAGCAGGCCGGGTTTCGCAGATGGGCAGGCTGGAGCTTAGAGTTTTGGGTCCCTTGCAGATGGTCAATGCTGCAGTGTGACGAGATGGGCTGGCGATGGCTCATGCTGATTCTCGGTGAGAGGGGCCTGGTCTTGATACCAACGGGCCCATACGCAGTTGCCAAGAGCCCAAAAGCTTGATTTAAACTCACTGACGTCCAAGCCCTGAAGGGCAACACTTGGGGGTCAGGAACTCACTGCAGTTGGTTCCAGGAGCTGGTTGGGTAGCCTTTCATGTCCCTGAGGCTCAGATAAGGAGGCCAGCACACTAGCCCTTGGAATCACTTGTTGGGTCTGGGTTCGAGATGTAGTTGCAAGTCCAGTTCTTCTTTGCCAGGCAAGGGGGCAACAGGGCAGCAGTTCCTTTAGATCAGCAGTCTAGCAGAGTGGCTATCCTTGTAACAGCACAGCAGTCCTTCTTCCTAGCAGAGTATCCATAGGTACAAAAGTGTACTGAAGAGTTGTTGTCTGAGGTCCAGTATTTATACTCAGCTGTGCCTTTGAAGTGGGGAGAAGTTTCTAGAGGTTTCCCTTTGAAGTGCCCTGGCATCCTGACTTCCCTGCCCTGGCGCCAGACTAACTACAGGGGATATGCAGCCCTTTGTGTGGAGGTAGGACACATTCTACTCCGATGTAAGTGGGGCTGTGCCCAGCTACTCCCTCCCATCTTGCCAGTGATAGCCCATCCAGACACACCTAAGCTCCCTCTTGTGTGTGGCTGTCTAAGATGAATATACAAAGCTCAACTGTCAGTTATACCCAGTCATGTGACCAGAGACTCAGTACAGGCACTAAAAGGCTAAAGCAGGAAACTTCCAACTTTCTAAAAGTGGCATTTTCAGAATTGCAATTTAAAATCCATATTCACCATAATTTAGGGTTTCATATTGTGATTCCAGAGACACCAAACATGAACATGTTATTTCTCCCATTTGAAAATTGCACTTGTGATAGAGCAACTCCAGTGTTATCCTATGGAAGAGATAATCCTTGTAGTAATGAAAAACTAGTTTAAAAGTTTTTCACGACCAGGACATGCAAAACATAAAAGTACTTGTCCTACTTTATAATTACATTGCACCCTGCCCTATGGGTTGTCCTCAGCCACCTACTCTAGAGGGGACTTATATGTATTAAAAAGGAAGGTATGGGCCTGACAAAAGGTTTATTTTGCCTTGTCAAAATGGCAGATTGAACTGCACACACACAGGCTGCAATGGCAAGCCTGAAACATGTTTAAATTGCAAGTTAATTGGGTGGCACAATCATTGACGCAGGCCCACTAGTAGCATTTGGTTTGCAGGCCCTGGGCACATGTAATGCTACATTACTCATGACTTATAAGTAAATTTAATATTCCATTTGGATATAAGCCAATGCGACCATGTTTAGAGGAGAGAGCACAAGCACTTTAGAACTGGTTAGCAGCGGTAATGTGCAGAGAGTCCTATGGTCAGCTAAAGCGAGGTTGGTAAAAGTGGAGGAGGTGTCATGTCTTTCAGGATAGTCCCGTCATGTATGCATCCTCTTAACATACATTGTCCCATCCACACGACAATAACAGTTCTAAACAGATGGCCTTTTACCTAGTAGCTTTCTCCTGTCTCTTCGACACCAGGCTCTTAGTATTCTATCATAATCCCTGTACCTGACGTACATAAACATGTCCTCAGACACTGCATAATTATTCTGTATAAGGGTCACCACTTTTTTTCATCCTTGGCCACCAGCCAGCTGTGCATGATCGCATTGTTTGGAAAAACATTCATGATTGTTTTCAAAACATTTATGGTTGTTTTCAAAACATATGGATTCTAGAAGAAACCCTGGAGTGATCACTCTAGTATATAAGACCCTCATTCGCCCCTGCAAATCAGAGGAGAATTCCTTCCAAGCTGACACAGGGTCCTGCATGCTGAATCTTCAACACGCAGCAGCCTGACATCCCTTGCGGGGTGCCATCCTCAAAGCAGAGATGTGGGACTTCGTCCTCTACCATCAGGTGAGAGGGTTGGTTCTTCCCTATGGCATTCTTGGGTACATATATACATATAAATATCTATACACATATACATGCTACACATACAGATCTAGGCTAGGTACATATAGGCAAATTACTTGGGGCACACATTCTAGAAGTATGCAAGTGCTATTGTTTTACCTGAATTGTATATGTTCATCTTCTTAACACTATGGTAGAAATGTATCTACTGTTTACTATATTAGTACTTGTGATTTCGTTCATATGCATTTGTCTCCTAATTGTCGCAGCAAATATGTTTTTACACAAGACTGAACCTGGACCAATAAATACTTATTGAAACGTCCTAATTGCCCTCCTGTGTATTTTCTGAGACTAAGTAAGCACGAGTGACTTAGCAAAAAGTACTGTACTGTTTTCCACGATCTCTGAAGAATCAGGGTTGTCATGTTCAGTGGTTGCCAGAGACTACCTACATCACTGTGAGATACAGGGGGGTGGTAGTGGCACTGTAGAGCTAGCTGGTCTAATGGCTGTTATATCCTGTGGGGGTGTCTGAAAGCAGTTTGGACACCAAGCCCCCAGTTTAGGTCATCCAAAACACCTGGGGATTCCTAGAAACTACACGACATAGCACCGCCAACGTTGGTTTGGTTCTTATATTAACAGTTAAAATCTGAGTAGTTCAGTTGTGCTTTCTCAGAAAGCCCTACTTACACCTTTCAGAGGCATCTGAAGTGGGAAGGGAAATCCGCCTCAGCTTAGCAGATATACCCTGTGTATTGGCTGAAGGTTTAACAAGCTTGTAAGGATAAAAGGTTCCCACATTGTGCAAAACCCTTAGTTACTAGAACTTTTTTATTATTCTCCTGAAAATGAGTCCACGAGTGGTGGTACGGGCTCGAGGGAAGACAAATTTGCAAATGCTCTCAACATTACAGAGAACTGCAGACATGTAGTAACGATAAAGTTGTTAGAACACAGCATACCCACAACAGGTGGCTGTGTTACCTTTGCAATTGAGGCACACAATGTGTTCGGATAAGAGGTATTCTATTCTTGGGTTCAGTTCCCGCATTCAGATCCACAGACTACATTTTTCAACACATATATTGTAGTTGAACCACCAGACGAATACATTCCATACGAAGACATTAAAGTCCTGTTAACTTACCAGCAACACAGAAACTTGTTTAATGCGCTCTCCCACGCACAACATCTGTCGTAAGACTCGGTGCACTCAGCATAGAAGGAGCGACCTGGCCGGTCTTAGCGACATACACTCCACATCCTGAGATAGATACACTACCAGTGGATGAAGTCTGTACATTATATAAAGACATAGTCCGACTTTGCAGACACATTGTCCAGTTCATCATGCGAACATTAACAGTCCAACCTGCTTTAAATGCTCCAGTTGGTCCATATCAGACCACACCTACAATTAACCCACAGACACTAAAATCAGTGATGGGGACAATTCCATCCAAACGGGAGCAAATTCCATTTTGGATAGCACAAACAATTGCACATCAGTATTTCCCCATGCTGGTCCACAGGAGAAACATAGAATGCTAACCATTTGCTTGCCAATGGGGATGGTTCCCTCAATTGAGGATTGTACAACCTGGGGAACAATCTTTGCTGCCGTATAAATCAGAATACATGGTACCCCTTCCATAGCAGTCGTTCCAGAGGTATTGAAACAGATACAGAATAAGTACGGGGCAGGACCTGCCCTGGACTTGGGAATGAAACTGATGGGTAACTTTGCCCAAGTCTCTGCAATCATGCTGAGCAACATAAAAGGGGAGGCAGCAGCAGTGGCTATACACCACTTCCTAAGGGGAATAGCTCCTATAAATAAGGAGCAAGAGTTACCAAAAATTATCGGAGAATCCTATGCTGCATTAGGTAGAGATAGTTTAGGAGCCAAACCAGGAAAGCCACAAATGGCGGGTAGTCCCAACAAGGACAACTCGTAGCAAGCACCCTCTTCTTCTAAAAAGAAATGGGATAACAAACACTCTAAAAATAACAATACAGAAAAGAATTCATTATCAAGGGGTGGGTCTCCCAATGGGAGTCCTCTGAAAAGAGGTATCACCTTAGGAATTGTGGTAACAGGAAACCTGACAGGTATCAGGACACTGATACACGTTCCTTTCATTCCTTTCAGGGTTCATCAAAAAACTCGGAGATGTACGGGCGATCAGAACAAAAGCAAGAAGATCGACCAAAAAGGGAAACACATCGTAATTCAGATTACATTATCAAGCAGGAAGAACAACCTAAAGCAAAGCCTCAATTCAAAAAGAAGAAAGTAGCTGGCTTGAAAATTAGACATGCCCAGGTTACTGAGGACTCAGCTTCTAAACGGGGAATGGGCTCTGACGATGCTAGACAGTGCTGCAGAAGTAACAATGGCTCACCAGAACCTGAAGGATTTTCTGGTGACAGCAGTATTGAATGAACATATCACAGTGGAAACACCTGATACAAGATTTAGTGTCCCACATAGACTATACAAAATTACACTCCAAATAGAGAGAGGGACATCTCAAGAAAAGTTCTCTTAAAGGTCTCTTTTGGGAGACACATAAACAATTAGACCTAACAGTGGAACCTTCTAGCTGCCAGCACCTAACCTATTATCACTCCATCAATCTTGTCCCTTCTATACTAGCTGGGATCTGTGTGCACACTGAATGGCACCCACCGTCACAGTGCTTGTTTCCTCAGGAACCTAACAATTCAGAACAAAAGCACAGGTGCACCACACAACGGAATTTGATCAATAAGGACAGTTATGAAGTCCATATCCAGAAAAGAAAGTTCTTCAAGTTTTTCTTTTTATTCCATTTTCATTTTACGTAGATAAAATACAGAGTCCAGTTCTAGTGACTCAACACACAGTACAGCCGACGCGTTTCGTCCTAGTGCAGGACTTCTTCAGGGCTGTTAAATACAAACAAATAAATATACATATATAAAAACAACACTTACAACAAATATAAGACATCCTATACATAAATACATATGGGCTAGTTTCTAACCCATAACCACATCACACTAATTTACATACTAACACATTATACACAACAATGACAGACCGACAAACTATTGAGCAGTTATGAATTTTTCTATTTACATTTTATGAACAATACATAAATACTTAATATTAGTTGACACATTATGAGGGCCAGAAGTCCCAGCCGGGACACAATTATCAAAAATACCCTCATTTTTGCCTATCTCCAGTGACATCATATCATTCACGCTTCACTACGTGAGATAGGAACACTGTAATTCATTGTCAGTGGTAGCAAATCAACAAGAGACAGAAAGAGAGAAGAAGAGAATGGAATTACCCATCTGGGTTTAGATACAAGAAAAAGCAGAACAATCAAGAATCCTGAAAGAGCAATGTCATAGAAAGAACCCAATATATACAAATTCCAACATTATATGGATACCCGAAATGAGAAACTAAAGTGTCACAGCTTAATCAAAAAGGTCAATCCCCCATATTCCATGGATCGACAGAAGAGGCAACTAGACACCATTGAATCAAATCTCTTTTGGGAGAACTTAACATTTGGATATGACATACTGTTAGCAGAAAAATATTGGCCGCCAGAATTTGTGATGGATTGCCCAAAAGTGAAAAGAGTCATTTTGTCTGCTTTCTCCGACCTCGTTCCAGAATCTTTAAACTATTCATACGCGCAGGAGTGGGGGCTAGCGCTATCTCCTGCATTATACCGCAACCATGTAAGGTGGGACGTGGAGTCTACAAACCACGAAATACTATTAAAATCTACTCCGAATCCACAGAGACAGTACCCTATTAAAAATGATGCAAAAAGACAGGTCAAAGAAATCTTGGACCTACTTGAATACCAGGGTGTGATTGAGACTTGCACCTCCCCAATGAACAATCCTTTGTTTCCCGTAATGAAACGTGACAACTCATATCGTCTAGTTTTAGATTACTGACATTGAAACAAATGCACACAAACATTTGCACTTTAAAATGCACATAGTGCCTGTTGGACTTGGCCCTTTTTGCTGGGTCATCCCTGAACTTTTTGCCTTCCTCCTGTATTTTCTCTGACCTGTTTTTGTTGGTTTTATGACTCTGGGCACTTTACCACTGCTGATCAGTGCTAAAGTGCATATGCTCTCCCTATTGTAAATTGATGTATTGATTAGTGACTCCATGATTGGGTTATTTGATTTACTTGTCAGACCCTAGTACAGTGCATCATGTGTGCCCAGGGCTTGAAAATCAAATGCTGCTGGTGGGCTTGCAGCACTGGTTGTACCACCCACAGAAGCGGCTTGTAAAGTGTGTCTCAGGCCTGCCATTGCAGAGCCTGTGTGCAATCTGTGACTGCCATATCGACTTGGCAAGTGCACCCATTTGCCAGTCCCTAAACCTTCCCTTATCTTCATATCAGACACCCCTAAGGTAGGCCCAAGGGCAGGGTGCATTGTAAGTATAAGGTAGGACATGCCCTGGTGTGGGTGGCATGTCCTAATAGTGAATTACAGCCATTTTCGTTTTTCACTATTGCAAGGCTACCTGTCCCCATAGGCCAGAATGGGCAGTTTGATTATAACATCTTATAATCCTAACTGACCCAGGGAACATGGTAGAAATTCGAGTTTAGTATGCCTGAACTCAGAATGATAAAATACATCTTTTAGTAAAGTTGGTTTTAACATTCTGTGTTTGAAAATACCACTTTTAGAAAGTAGGTATTTTCTTGCCTAACTGTCCAAGCCTACCTCTGCTAGGTTGTGTATTGTGTGTCTACTTTTGTGAGTGACAGGGGCTGGGGGATTCCAGGAGACAGGGTGAGTCAGCACAGGGCTGAATAGACCTATCTGCATGTAGAGTGTTGGGAGGAGATGCACCTGGGTCTGAATAGGGCTGTGCCTTCCTTCTACAATGCTGGCTCCACCTCCTGTGGTGCGTCTGATGTCCCTGGCCCACACTGTCAAAGGAAAGAAGGAGTCCTGTAAACAAAGTGCTCCAGGACTGCACAGAACTGGTTTGGACTAGGTACAGGCCCCTCTACCTTCAGAGGACAAAGGATTTTGCAGTATAAATATGGGGACCCAGACCCCAAGACTTTAGATCACTTCTGGAACAACAAGATGAACCTCTGCCAAGGAGAAGAACCAAATGAAGCTGTAGGAGTTGGACTGCCCCCCTGCCAGTGTGCTGTGTTGCTGGGTTGGCCTACAGTGGTGTCTTCAGTGCCAAGGAGAGGAGAAGGAACTTTTAAAGAACTTTCATCATCTTTCAGAATATTACTCCAAGGGCTTGAACTTGTGCTTGCCTCCTGCTGAAGTCTCAGGGACAAAAGACTTCACCACCAGCTCCCCTCTGAATTCCCTTGCTGGGAATTCTGTCTGCAGAAGCCTGCGTGTCGCTGGGAGCTGGAAACGAGACTCAACGAGAAGAAGCGTGTCGCAGTCACAGCTGTTGCCGTCGCATCGCCGGAGAAGCATGTCGCCACCGCAGAGGTAGCCGCCGCATCACCAGAGAAGCGAGCCTTCGTCAAAGCTGTTACCTGACGCATCACCAGAGAAGCGTGTCGCCACCGCAGAGGTCGCCGGCGTATCACCGGAGAAGCGTGTCGCGGCTCCAAAGTTACCGAGTCGCCGCACGGCCGCCGAGCGTGCACGCATCGTCTTCCGTTGTCGCATCAAGGGCACCATCTTATCGCATTGCACCGGATCGTCGCATCGCATCGAGTTACCATCTTGTCGCATTGCAACTGGAATGCAGTACGAGAATCTACGCATCACCTTCTCTCCGGTAAGGACCAAGACGCATCCCCTACTCTGCGCAAGCATTGAGGCGCGACGCATCGTCTCCCCCGAAGCAAGGAACCAACGCATCTCCATCCCTGCGCACCTTATTGTTTGTTTTGCGTTACGCATCCAGGTACTTTTGTGAGAACTTTGTTGCATTTACCATCAACTTGAACTAAGTTACTTCTACCATCTTTAAGTCTATTTTGAGTACAGTATTGTGGATTTTTGTCGTTTGTGGTCTTGTGTTAAGTCTATATAAAGAATACTTATTTTTATAAAACCTGTGTGGTGTCCATCTGTAGTGTTTTCACTGTATTACTGTATGTGTTCACACATGCTTAACACACTGCCTCTGAGATAAGCCTGTCTGCTCGTGCCAAGCTACCAAGGGGGTGAGCAGGGGTTATCCAGTAGTGTAACTCCCTTGCCCTGGCATAGAAGCAAGGGTCCCCATTTGGTCAAAGGTACCTATCTCTGCCAACTAGAGACCCCCAGTTCTAACAGTGCTGCATTAATAAATAACATTTTGCGGATAAAATACAAAACTACATTAAATATCTCAAATGGATTCTTCTGCCATAATATAGCTCCAGAAAGCAGATATTTGACAGGATTCTCTGCCCTCGGCACTCAGCGTAATTTCTGTTGTTTGCCCCAATGGTATAGGAACAGCCTGGGGCTATTTTCGGCAAGAGTGTCAGAATTATTACAAACATGCGACGAGGAGGCAGTGTCCTATGTAGATGATATCTATCTAACGAACAATGAATTACTTGAACACTTGTGCAGGGTGAACATAATTGTGGGTTTCGCCAACTTGGGCTACAAATTTAATTTCAAGAAATCAAAAATTGCCAATCTCAATGTCCTATTTTTGGGATATGAGCTATCAAGTGAAGGCAAGAACCTGGCAGGCAACTTTTTAGAAAAGTGCGCACTGCTCCAACTTCCAAAGACTCTGAAAGGTTTGCAATCCATCTTACGATTTCTAAATTTTGGCAGAACATACATTCTGGATTATGCAGAAAGAGTAAAAGCTTTCTATGACTTAATCAGACCTGATTTCACAGCACATCAGTGGACACATAAACAATACAGAAACTCTCTGTTCCGTTCAGGCTGACATGATAGCATCAAAACATTTGTAGACACGTGTGAATACTACCAACTTGGTGATCTGGGTAGTCCCGGGTTTATCAGGATATACATACATCACTTTCAATGAAGGTCAGACAGTCCCAATTGCATACAAATCACATTTATACACAAATTCTGAAATGCAATTTGTGGTCACATAAAAAATACTGACAGCAGTACAGATCTCTGTAGTGAGAGAAAGAGCACTAGCACAAAGGAAACGCATAATAGTTGTTACCCCGGTACCAACTTTAGAAGCTGTTACCAAAGTGAGCATTCCAAATGCAAAAGCACTGCATCTGCAATGGATACAATGGGCTAATTCTCTTACTGCAACAGATGTAGATTACAAATACAATCCTACACTGAAAACACAAGCGTTCCTGCAGTACGTACAAGAATACCCTCTCCCGAATGAGATCTTGCCTCTAGAAAAATATGAATACATAATTTATACTGCTGGTTCTGCTCAGCCTGCAATTGGAAGTAAACAAAAGTATAGCGCAGCATGTGCTATAGTGAAGGTACGTATGCAGGACGGTAAGTTACATCCCGGCAATTTAACTACACAATCTCTAGGAGACTGTACAGCACAGCTGGCAGAGCTGAAAGCCCTGATACTAGCACTACAATATACAGATTGGGAATTCCCCACACTGATAGTGTGCGATTCGTTTTACTGTGTGCAGTCCTATAATGAATATTTTCATTACTGGGGCCAGAATGGGTTTAGAGATTCCAAGGGTAGCACAATTAAACATAAATTGTTATGGGAACAAGTGGCAAAGCTGAAGGAATGCCTGCCACGGGCTCACACCTTGAGTCATCTGCGTGTTGTCGTACACGTTGAAGGGAATTCACTGGCTGATGAAGCCACCAAGGCAGTGTGAACAACTGCTGTTGCTGCAATCACTCGTTCTAGCACAAGGATATATGGAGACATACTGATAGCTGTCAACGCCTCGAGAAACAGCTCTGCCGTGCCGATGGGTTTTCCACTCAAATATTCCTATAAATTAGATGCACAAAATACACCGTATGCTCAAATTCCAGGATGTGGGATAGAGTTATACCAAACATGGATCGCAGATTAGGTTTAATCCTAACTGCACACGAGGGAGTTACTGCTACAATTTAATTACTGAAGCAGCGATACTCGTGGCCAAGTTTGTCTAAACAAACTTAGGGTTATGTCTTAAAGTGCGACATCTGTCAGCAGATGAAGGGTTCCACTGTAGCACGGCCAACACAAACACCATTAATTATTTCAGACAGATCTCTTGCATGTGTCTATTTGGACCACTGCGGCCCCTTGAATTCAGATGGGGCTTACAAGTACATCTTGGTGGCAGTGGATTCATGCTCTAGATTCCTATGGGTTTAGCCTCAGCGCTCAGCTGACGCTCGAACTGTTATAAAGGATTTGCGAGTCTTCATCAAGATATACACAATTGGCATGTTACATTCTGACCGTGACCCTGCGTTTAGCCCATGGGCTTACAAGGAAGCCATGGAAAGTCTGGGCGTGGCCTCGTGGTACTCCTCCCCCTACCATCCCAAGAGAAATTCGGTGGTGGAGAAGAAAAACAGGGACCTAAAGCAATCCTTAACAGCAAGGGTATTAGGTACGGGCGGTAGTTGGGTCAATCACAAGTATGGGGTCCAGAGGCCACTTAACAACATGCCAAGAAGTTCCTTGGGAGGACGTATCCCCTATGAGATCCTGTTTTGGAAAAGAATGTGGGTACCTGACCTCGATTGTGGCGGATGTAAAACCATTTGAATTGAATGATCGTTTGGCTGTTTTACAGGAACTCAATGAATTCTGAGCATTACAAAGCAACGTCCAAGTAAAACGCACCGCCACTGGGGAAGTGAAACCGGTACCGGCAAGACCTGTCTGGATCCCAAAGATTGGGGACCTGGTCAGAGAAAAGACCATGGACAAGAAGGAGTTTGGGCCATCCTACAAAGCACCTGTACCTGTCCTGGCAGTCGAAGGAACAAGAACAGTACTTCTTTCACCTCTTGCCGGCAAAAAAGAAAGAAGATTCGTCTCCATTGATCTGATCAAACCACACTACACTATGTGGCCGATTCTCAACAGTAAGCCACGTGGAATCCTGAGTAGCTGCAGGTCTCCTCTCGCTACTATACAGGAAGTTCAGATGGAGAGACTGATAACGTTTCAAGACTCACCTGTGCAAAATACAGGAGTATCAAATAACGGAGTACGACTCACACCAGTTGAAATTGAACAAAATCCAAATACAACTGAAACGCAAATTATAATTCAGCCCAGCAATTACATCTACATCAATGTGCCTTCACAAGAAGCACCTGCCAGTTCTAAAAACCCTGCAGAGCTACCAAAGATAGATTGGACTGCGTCTGGCTACTTCATCAACTTTGATGATTTTTCTTCAGATCCAATTGAACCTGAGTAAACGCCACCCATTTCCAAAAAAAGAGAAATGTCAACAATTCTATCTCAGGCTGAAAAAGACTTACTTTGTGTCCCCTTGGTTGCATTTTTGGTTTGCATTAGGTATCCTGTTCATGTTAGTTTGGATTGGCATAGTAACTGTCTTTTTCCTGCTAATGAATGTACATTAGCTCCCACAACGCTCTGCAGTACAATCTGTGAACTTGGTCCTGAAACCACATACGTCATCACATCGTGAACAGAGAGACCTGTCCCTAGTGAACATTGCAGCAGTTCCAGTACCTGATGGTATAGTTTGGGATAGGGTTTCATATGATGTATTTGGTCCTCCTGAACATTTGAAAATTCCACATGTATTTAAAATTTCATTGAATGATTTAATTACCCTAAGTACACTCTCTGATGATTGGGACATTGAAACTGCAAATTCTATGCTCTCAGATTTAGAACAATCTGCTGCATTTTATTACAGGGACTTATGTGAGTATGTATTGTTACCAACATTATGGTCATCACTTTTTGCATAAAGCAAGTGTCCCATGCACTGTTAACACTTACCATGAATGAGAACATTGCCCGACACCACCAAAAGGTCGTTCTACCACTGCGGTCCTGCCAAGCCTATTACAAGTTTTTTCTCCACCACGGCTTCCAAGGCGGTTCCACCACCATGAAATCTGCAGTGGAGAGGAAACAGGTGCCTCACGCCCTGTGGATGCACACAGGGGGGCATAGCATGTGCCCCCCTGTGTGCAAGCACACCAGTTCCTGCATAACATAGACTTTTCAGTCCATGTCACGCAGGAACTGCTTTTGGCATTCCCATTGCGGTGCACATTTTCAAGGCACCGCCGTGGGAGCATCACAATCAAAGCCTGCCAGACAGGAGGAAACTCATAATCTGGCAGGTGGTCTGCCCACAGCTTTGGTGGTGCGGCGGCGGGGCTGACCTGGCACCACACCACCAAAGTCGTAATAGGGCCCATTGTTGGGATGAAAAAACTTTACACTTTTAAATTAATATAAAAATAATTAATTCTATTATTTTTAATGATATTTTCTAACGTAACCTGTCTATCCCCATCCAGTGAAAAAATGGGGGTGAGTGGCGCTCCTCCCCACACTTTCTTGAGCTGCTGCATTTGAACTTTCCTGTTGTAACTCAAATGTGCAGGACAGTGCTGGAAATGTACTCAAAATTATTTGTACAGCTCACAAAAGTCATACCTGAGTAGGTGTGCCCTACAATAGTTAGGGATCTTGCACGCTTATGTCAGTTTGGCACTTCATAGTCATTAACTACACCAGATTTCTAACTTTTGTCACTAAGGGTTGATTTGTAAGTCAGTAGGTGACCCCTTTCTCTGTCTCCCTGACGAAGGTGCCACCCGCCAAATTTAGAAATGATTACCAACCATAACAGTGGTTCCTGTCAATGTTTTTAAGTTTGGTACACAGCTCTGTCAACAGACGCTGGATTTTCTTTACGAAAATAAGAAAGCAAATGTCCCCTCTCCATGGGAATCCTCTCCATGACAAGGGGAGCATTTAGCAGTTTTCACTGCCCTGTACCCCCAGGATTTTACTGGCAGTGGTGGGCAGTAAAAACTGACCTCTAATTCCACCCATCTAAAATAGGTGGGCAGAGTTAGAGGTCTGCATCTGATAACCCTTACCCTGTAGGGCCGTCAGAGGGGTTTGAACACGAAGGTGATTGAGTAGACTCCACCATGATTAAATATAAGTTCTGCCCACATAAAAATCTGGCAGGCAGACCATAGTCTTGTTGATATGGAGACTCTGTAATCTTAAATCAGCACTATAGTTTTGATTCACAATGAAATATGCAAGTAGACCACAGAAATATGTTTACCTTTTTATTGACAGATTTCAAAATGCACTATAGCAAAAAAACATAAGGAACACAATATTTTAAAAACAAATAAACCACCTTTTTGGTATTATGTTTTTTTAGTTATGGGACATGTGATAACTGTACATGGCACGTTATTTTCTCTTGTGATTATAATGAACTGGGATAGAATAGATCAGATGATGAAATACATTTTGAGAAAGGGAGAACACCTAGGACCTCATTTACAATGATTTGGCAGAGGGCAGCACAGCAAGTGTTTTTGCTGCACTGCCCTATGCCAAATCAAAAGGGCAGGAATGCACCGTATTTACGAGATATGTTGCATTCCTGTCCTTTTAGCCAATGCCGGTGCACAATATGGTGCCTAGGGCCAATGCAGGTCCCTTTGCTCCATGGTGCAAGGGTGTCTGCGTTGTTGACAGGATTGTTTTTGTGCAGGAATGGACACCTTTCAAATGAGAAGAAATAAACATATTTCTCTTCATTACGCTCGCTTTGGGGAGGTGTACAGTTTTGATGCCTTCCCAGGTTTACACACCATGTAAATCTGGGAATGCGTCAAAACCCATGGGTGTCGTGTGGGAACCTCCACCACAATGCCCATGAAATGCCTTCCTGATGCAGTGTAAGCCAAAGCAGTGACTTGTGCTGCGTTGCCTTACACGATATCTACGAGGCCATGAAAAGCCATGCAAAATGGCTTTGCGTGGCCTTGTAGATACAGGTCTGCACTCTGCTCCACTGCAGCATCATATAAAGGTACGAACCAGCAGCACAAGCAGCTTGTAAATAAGGCCCTGAGTTCACATCACTTTTAAATGACTGACATAGCTAGTAAGTGCCTCTCAAATCAGAGGAGCGCCACTCTAAAACGACTCATAAGGACATAGTACTGATCACACAAAAAGAGAACACAATATGAATGAACCATTTAAGAGGACTCCAGGTCATGATCACAGCAAGACGTAGTATTGAAAGGGCTGGTGGAGAAAGAAAGTCCTTGACCTGAAGAAAATAACAATGATTTGAAAACACAGAACATGAAAGCTTTATTTTATAAATGAAAAGTTGAATGCTCTGGTGATGTAATTTGAAGTAGGCTTCACGCATCTGTACTTTAACTGTGGGTTGAATATTACACAATGAAGCTGTCTTTGAATAGTTTCTGCATGTAGGAAAGTATTTTACAGTAAACTGAAATTGTGCCTGATCGTTCGGCCAGTTTGGTGGTTTTTGTCCACTCCATAATGGCAGATAGCTATGTGGCTGTTAGACATACACCCTGTGTTCTTACACTAATGATGGCTTACATCATTATTATTCATATTTAGCTACTCACAGTGTCAAACATTTTAGAAAATATTCTTTAGCAAATGTTCTTGCCTCTATCCGGTGTGTGCAAATAATGATTGTGAAAAGACAGACACATTTGTTTAAACATACTGAAAGTCATCTCAGAGTTCCATAACCTTATAAAGCAACTTGACCTTCGGCTTACGTGGTTATAAATCTCAGCTGTTCGTTGCAATATCTTTATAATTTAGTGTAGTGGGGATTGTATCCAGTATCATGTAAAAATACATTAATTATATAATTTAACAGTGCTGTTATTCGTGAGATCATGAGTAGATTGTGGTTGGTCACAAATCGTCGTTTTCTTAACATAAAATAACCAGCATACTTCTGTAGTAGCTTTTCGGTTTTGCTTCGGAACCATGAGTTCAACTAGACTGAATTGTGCGGTTTTAGCAAAGATATTCATAAATTACCTTGAGCATAAATGAAAAATATTTTTGTTAAATTAATTGTATATGTATATATTTTAAATGTAGAACAAAATATAAAAAAGTATTCAGCACCATTAACCTATTTTTAATTAAGTATTTAATTAATTTAAATATATTAAATTCAATGTAATTTAAATTACAATTATTTTCAGAAGTTCAAATTAAAAAATAAATCTCACCTAAAGTAAAAAAATAGATTGTTTACTATGCATTAATAATTGTTAAAAGGTATGTATGGAATTAATTAAAAATAATTAAATTTTATTTGAATAAAAATTATATATATATATATATATACATATATTTTCACGATCTCCAAGCCTCCATGCAGCAAGGATTTCACGGCACCATGAAGAAGAGTCCGAACAGGTAATTTGATCCAATATATTTCATATATTCCCGCAGAAACTATAATAAATGGGTGAAAATGCACTCACTTTTTACTTTGTGAAACATCGACCACAATTAGATGCTGTTTGCTTACAACCCACAATTACTGTAAGATTGATTACTACTGCCATATGGAGTAAGGATTAAAATATCATATGCCTGTATGCTAAATAAATATGGACAAAATTCTAGAACATAATCATAAAGTGATATCCTGTTATAGGTGGTACATCAGAGACCAGCACTAGCGGATGTTAACCTACCCACTTGTGGGACTACGTATATAAAAAATTGGCACATCAGCCTAAATCGTAGAACCTCAATCATCCTACAACGGTTGGCGTTATTCAGTCTTCTTTTTATCCGGTAAGATTGGTTTTTTTTTTTCTTGGTTTTTTTCTTATATAGAACCTCTGGGCATAATACTATTAGTGGTACTGAACATTGAATATTTGGTTTTTCAGTATCCTGACCCTAGTTAACCAACGGTGGCACCAGTATACATACCTACAAAGTGAACACCTTGCATCACAAGGTATGCCATTTAATTTTAAAGATCAAATTAGTATGATAAAGTAGAGCAAGAAGTATTCTGAAAATGAACTCGTTACTTCTTTTTTATATAAAGGCTCTCTACCGAAGAGGAGAACATCTCTTTCCTCCCTCTCCAAGATTTTAATTTCAGAATGATTTTAATCATCAGATGTGTTAGTTTAATTTAACACTAACATCGTCTTCACTGTGGTTAGGTAGGTCGTTACCTTTTTCTTTGAATGCAGAAAGTAATGTACTATTGTTATTGTTTATATGTCAAAACAGTGCAGTACTGTTTGTTTTGTTAAGCAAGGCGAGGGATGTTGCAACTGTTTTTTCCATGCAGAAAGTGAGGGCTATCATCATTGTCTACGTGCCAAAACGATATAGTATTGTTTGTGTTGTTGTTTCTATAGATCTTTGTGCTGGAGGTTATATAGGAGATATTAAAAGTCAAACTGTGAGGTCTAAAAAGAAAAGATGATTGTTAAACAGAATCGTGATGTCAACATGTTTTAATAATTATATGTTTTTTGCTATTTAGAAAACTGTCCTGAAGAAGGTGTTTATTTCACGTACTCACCGAAACGCTGCGTCGACAACTGTTTTCCCAATATTATGTATTTTTAATGAAATGTTTTTATATTATTGTTTATACAATTGTATTGAATAAATATCCAATGCAAACACGTTTTTCTTTTTTTGATTTTTATGATATGTTTGACTCCATGATACTGTACAATTGCAATGTCTTCCGAAATTTTTAGCTTTATAACCACTAGCATTAGCTAAGATCGTTTAAACCTGTGATTTATTCTTCACTGTTGTCAGGGACCCATTTGTTTTACATATGCTCCCCCTGTCCCAGATTGGATTTTAAGGGGACCTCCCTTGTTTTTTCCTTCCTTCCAATATTTATTTAACCACCATTCCAGCAGAAAAACATGGACGGTCTTCGCGTTTTGGTGCTGTGCCTTCAACTGGACCATAGAGTTCGGCTGTCTAGATCGCCCTTTTACAGTGACAAGTGCTCATTCAAGTCCCTATTCATTTTTACCATTTGTGCAAATACTAGACTGCTAACCCACTTCATGTTGTGGTGGCACTTTACATATGCCATTTTCCACACTCCATTAACTGTAAAGTACATTAATGGTCGTTTAAATCTTTAACCCCTTCGCCGCGGCGCGAATTCCGCCGTGGTGCGGGGGGTACTAGGGGGTGGTCATGGTGCTGCGGTGCTCATGACGGCTCCCGGCCATCATAAATCACGGTGGGCGTGTGCTCATGACGGCCGGGAGCTGTCCGAACTCCGCCCACTAATTAATTCTCCAGCACAGGCGGGGAATTAACACCGCGTGTGAGGAGCGGCAACGTTCGGATGGCTCCCGGCCATCATGAGCACACGCCTACTGTGACTCATGACGGCCGGGAGCCGTCATGAGCACCGAAGAGGTTAAAATACATCATGACAGAAAGTACAAATGCATAATTTTCAAGAAAAGTGCTAATGCAAAAAGTGCTTTTCAAAAAAGGAATTTGTGCAAGTCGTTTAAGAACCATAGTTCTAAATAATTTCATGAAAGATGGGAGGGGTACTTGAGATAGCAGCAATGATTTAAATCTCTATTAATTTTCATAAAATCTTTAAAATTCATGCAAGCAATTCATACAATTTCATCAATAAAATCATTGAGAATTTAATCATCAAAAAATATATAAAATATATTTTCAAATGTTAAAAATCCAATGGTAAAAATATATGTGTAAAGTGCTAAACGGTATGATAAAATTACAGATTCAGTTCAAACAACATGGGGACCAAAAGGAGGTATTTGATGAGACCTCTCATAAAAGATATATCAGATCATTAAAGACAAAATTCATAATCAATAATTAAATATCCATATGGAGAGAGCACAATCATTAACATCTTGTTATACTACATGCATTCACTTTTGTTTTCATTACCAAAACATATATATAGTCCCCATGACAATTTATCAAAGTAACTTTAAGCATGAATAAGAGTTCTGCATTTCCCCCTCCTCTATTTTCATTGAACTACATGATTTTCTCTTGCATGGGGATTCTCCCTCATTGTTCAATTTCTCAATTTTGTCCCTGCAAGGGAAGTTTCTAGATTAATTTAAAGATCTTCAGAAGACATCATTACCAACTCCAATGTTGCCATCATTGTAGATGTATATGGAGCTCTGCATCCAAATTATGGCCAAAGGGGTTCTCAGTTCCTATGGCTAAGATGTACCGAACTCCATCTTTCTTAATTCCATTATTCTGTTGCCTCCTCGATTTTTTAGAGGCACAATTTTTATGCCAAAGTATTTTAGATCTCGATCATTGCTAGAGTGGCACTCAGAAAAATGTTTAGATATAGGATAAGAGAAGTCTTTATTCTTGATGGCTCGTAGGTGCTAGAGTATTCTTAACTTTAATTTATTAATCGTACTCCCAACGTACTGTTTTTTGCAGGGGCATTCCAGTATATAGACCACATACTTAGACTTGCATGTGATATGGTCTGTAGTGTTTTCAATTTTGCCATTTTGTAGTTTGAATGTCAATGTGTTCTGACCATATTCACATGCCTTACATTTTGGACACTTCCAAAATCCCGGGGTATTTAACCAAGTTGTTTTTCTAGGTTCCTTAATTTCAAAGTGGCTGTGCATAAGGATGTCCCCTAAGGACGCTGTTTTTCGATAAGTCATACTAGGACGTGATGGTAATTTTTTTCTCAATGTCTCGTCCAGCATGAGGACATTCCAGTTCTTTCTTATGATCTTTTTCAGTTCTTTGTTGTCATTGTTGAAATCCACGATCAGTCGAATTGTAGCTTCCTCATCATCATCTCTTGTCTGGTCTTCCTGTTGTAACATCAATAACATTTCCCTTGATTTCAGATTGACCTTCATTCTGGCAGTTTTGATTACTTCTAGTTGGTAACCTCTTTCCAAGAAGCGAGCACTCATCTCAGTGAGTTGTTGTTCAACATCACTCGGTTCTGAGCAATTTCTCTTTACCCGCAACATTTGTCCATAGGGTATACTCCACTTCAGATGTTGCGGATGCCCACTATTGGCGTGGAGTATACTGTTGCAGGCAATCGGTTTCCGGTGTATTCTGCTGCAGATTTTCTTATTCTTGGTGAATACTTCCACATCTAAGAATATTACGCTGTTTCTACTAATTGTGGACGTGAAAGTTAGATTGAAATTATTTCTGTTCAGTGATTCGATGAACATTTCCAGCTCCTGCTGTTCTCCTTTCCAAACCACGAACAGGTCATCAATAAATCTAGACCAGAATTTAATGTTAGATTTATAACTGCTAGCTAATACTTATGTCTCCCATGCTCCCATGAGTAAGCTCGCATATGTGAGGGCAAATGATGTACCCATTGCCTCCCCTGTTTTTGCAAAAAGAGTTCCCCTTTAAAAAGGAAGATGTTATGAGTTAGACAATATGATAGCATTTCTAGGAGCATTTCTGAGTGCTCCAAGAAGCTCACTGATCTTGTTTTTAAGAACTGTTGAACAGCCCTAATTCCGTCCATATGTCTAATTGATGTATATAATGAACACACATCTATTGTGGCCATAATCAATCTATCATCCTACTGGACATCTTTGATCTTTTTAAGGAAGTCAGTGGTGTCTTTTAAATAAGATGACAACGATCTTACATAGTCCATCAGGAAGATGTCAATGAAGAGTGATGTTTTCTCCAAGAGTGATCCAATTGAGCTCACGATTGGTCTTCCTGGTGGGTTATTGATTGACTTAAGTACTTTGCGTAAAACGTATATGGTTGCTACAATGGGATGGTTTTCCTTTAAATACATATACTCTTCAAAGTCAATCAACACCCGATCATTCCATTGTTGTAATTTTAAGTGGTACTCATATGTCCATATTTCTATTGGATTTTTGTCCAGACGCTCATAATGGTCTCCATTATAAATTTGTCTAATCGCCTCATCCATATAATCTTTAAGATCTTGGACAATGATATTTCCGCCTTTAACAGAGGCTGTGATTATGATATGTGGGTCATCTCCTAATTCTTTCAAGGCCTTTTGTTCCACTGGTGTTAAATTCAATTTTTTCTTTTTCTTTTGCTTTTTTGTTATTGTTGATTTTGGCCTGGGCGTTAATAACTTGTTGATGTCCTCCACCATTAATTCCTGGAATAGGTCAATTTTATTCCCTGGTGGAAGTTGGGGACAGAAGGTCGATTGCGCCTTAAGTCCACTATTTCCTCCTCTCGCCGTGGTGATGCCCATATCCTGACAAAATTGTATGTCGTTTTCTTCATGTTGATCCATTAATGAGCTTGATTGTTCCAGATTTTCTTCGCGACTATTCAGTGTTCTCAATGTTGATATATCCCTTTGATCTAGCGGTGCGATTTCAATTGTAGATGGAACTTTTGAATTTTGACTCCGTGTTTTTTCCAGATAGTATTTTTTAAGTTTTAACTTGCGACAGAATTTATATAGTTCAATGCGGATGTTGGGTAGGATAGGATAGGATAGGATTTTAATTTATAAAGCGCTCGAATGCCGAGGCGTCTTGGCGCTGATGTGAGAAAGAAGAGATCTGAGCAAGGCCGGTACTGATCACTTATGACTCCGGAAATAACCATGTTTTTATTTGCTTCCTGAAAACTGTCATGTTTGGTTGAAGTCTGAGTGTAATAGGCAGTTTGTTCCACAACCTAACTTCACTACGTAGACGTATGGTAGATCCATATCTTGGTTAGGACAGAAGGACAATCCTTTATTCAGCAGGTTTATTTGTTCCAAACTTAAGGTTTTATTGGAGATGTCAATAACCAAGTTCTTTTTAGGTAATTTTTTCATTAGGTTTGCTGTTTCTTTCCTCTTCCTTTGTTGTTCTTTGCTCCGCTTTCTGCTTCTTCTAATTGGGGTGTGCTTTGTCCCCTTCCCAACGTTGTTCCTCTTCCTCTTCCTCTTTGTCGCATGACCATCTGAATTAATCTCATCTCCCCGGAAAAATCCAAATTCGAAGTACTGTGTTCCTCATCAGCAGAGCTGATGTCCGAGCTGTCCACTGTGCCAGTTGTTTCATATCCCGCACACTTGTCCATTACAACTCTTTTTCTCAGAGTGTCAAACTTTCTGGCGAATGTATATATACGCCCACTGGCATAATCGATTCGGTCTCGATTGAATTTGCTGGCTTTTCGTCTTTCCACATCTGCCTCATGCTTGCTTATTTTCTTCTCCATGGACTCTAATAGTTCTTTTTTCCCCTCATTCTCTGGATGTTTATTCAACTCTTCTTCAAGTTGTTTGATCTTCTCAATTGTTGCCTCTAGTTTCCTCTCGGCATGTATAATCAAGGTCCTCATTAATTTGAATGAGCAGTCATTAGTGTCCATTTGCCATTGTTTAATTAGATCTATGTCCAGGTCATTGAGTGTTGGCATTATTAGGATCGTTAAGCCCCTTGGCACTCTCTTGAAATCAATGTATTTTTCAAGGGTGGTTTTCTCCCACCATTTGTTCACTTCTATGATCCTGTTTTGTTGTAATTCTCTAATGATACCCTGGACTGTTTTCCTCCTTCCTTCCACTTGGGTGTCCCGGGAGTTAACACTCCCCATAGCTGCCATGTTATCGTCAAGTAGTTCACTTGCTCGTTGGGTTCTATTCCTACTTCTTTCTGCAATGATTAGTGTGGGTGCTGTATTTCTCTTTTTCTCTGCACGCGGTGCGTTTCTTTATAAAAGTATAAATTCTTAGAATGTTCAAAAAGGGAAGGTTTCTTTGTATCGGCTCACTTCTTCACTCTCGCATTGTACTGAAAATATATATATACATACATATATATGGACATATATAAAACACATCACATATAATATGTATATATTATATCTATTCGAAGATTTTTAAATATTTAGTATTTAAATAATAAATATGTTTTATTTTAGATTTCTTAAAAAACAATATATTTATTAACAATTTTAAATAATTAAATTTAATGTAACATTATTTCGCTACCTCCATTATTTTCTATGGGAGGGTGTTGCAGTACCAGTGGTTGGCCACTGTGTGAATATCAATGACCTTACTCTTTTTTTGGTGGGGTGCAGGTCCCTCCGTCCCTAAATCCCTCCATAATCCTTAAACCCCTCTTTACTCCTTACTAAGTCTCTCTCATTTAGTAGTAAGTATGCCCCTTCTTTCAGCCGCTTCCTTTGGTTCCTCCCACATTTACTACTAAGGCTGCCAATACAAATTTGAGGGCATAAGATGGGTATTTACCCCACGAAGTAAATATCATACACTAGGGTGAGTTATTTACCAAGTGTGGTAAATACAACCTATTACGAGTTTTGAGCAGTAAGATAGGGCATAACATGCAGAATCAGTTTTTTTAAGATAACAAATTCCTTTGAGGTGCCTTTTTTCGCGTCCTTTTCCCCCAATACATTTTGGCATGTTTGACTTGCCAGTATTTATCAGGGGAAAACTAGGAGGCTTTGATAATTATCACACATCTTGTAGTTATGATCCCTGTGCAACCTCAGAATTGATTATGAGGGCTTAAGTAGTAAACTTACATGAACTCCCCATAAAAAAGGTGTAGGAGTATTTTGTAGTATTTTTTTATTAATACTGTAGGACTTTTTCTTGATCTCACGACTTCCCATTTTTTATATTTTCAGTGGAGTCCAGTATGCTTTGTGTACTGTGAATAGATGATTCTTTTTTAAGGGTGCAGCTATAACATGTGACCATAAAAGAGACATTGATACTTGCCCCAATTTTTCAAGATAGACGTCCGGCAGGTCTCTCTTCCAAATCTCTGTGTAGGCAGCGTTCGTAACTTCTCCACATTGAATTAGCAGCCAATACCACTCTGCGATTTCTTTTCGAGTTGTATGTCGTGAAGAGATCTTTGACACCATGGCCACCTCCCCTTCTAATTCTTTTCCTAATGATTTTACCCAGCTTGACAGTTGGAGATACTTAAATTTCGAAACCGAATGCTCACAAACCAGGGAGAAGTGCTGCCATGAAATTAGTTCAGAGTCCACTATAAGTTGCCCCAGGTGTCGATACCGCAAGATCTAAGTGGGATGGCGAGGGCATCCTCCAAACAAGCCGGAGTGCCTGGAGAGTCCCAGATTGGAGCTGTATCACTATAATATGGGATTTTTAAAAGTCTTCTCACCTGTACCCAGAGTTTAACTGCTGCCCCCAAGATCTTCAGTCTCACCTTCTTGAAAAATCTTGGGTGACCAAATTTTAAGAGAAAAAATCCTGCTCGATGAGAGAAACTGAACGTAAGGGCCTTAAAAAGTGGAGAGAATATTGAGTTTTCCATCAATAGTTGCCGGAAATTTTTGAACTGAAAAGCGCAATAATACAGATATAAGTCTGGGGTAACCCTGGGCGTAGTTCGCGTAGTCGCGCTACGCGAAGCTACGCGAAGACGTCGGAGCGCTACGCGAGCTACGCGAGCGTGCGTAGCTGCTTGTCGCGCCCGTTCGCGATGCGTTTTTCTTCTTCGGGAACGCGTTGTGCATGTTCGGGACGCTGTTTGCGTGCTCGGGGGCGCGAACTTACCCATGCGGTCACCTATGGGCGCGGCCATTTTGTTTTTCAATTGTCCCGCCCGTTCGCGATCCCTTATTTCCTGTTCCGGGTCGCGTATAGCATGCTCGCAATGCGCATTCCATGTTCGGGAACGCGTTGTACGTGTTCACGACGTTTTTTGCGTGCTCGGGGAGAAATATCGCGCGAACTTACCCACGCGGTCGCGATGGGCGCGGCCATCTTGTTTTTCACTCTATGCTATGATTCTGGGCCTGCTTTTCTATCCTCCCTCAATCTTTGAAATCCTTAGTTTTTTACACTGTTTTTCAATTTTTCTTTATTTCTTATCTATCTCTCTCTCTGCCTAAGTCTATATTTTGCATTTTTTTCTACTTTTTACTGTGTTTTTTTACTTTTCGACTGTTTTATATAACTTTCTTCTTTAAGCTCCTACTTCTTCCCCTAACTTTATTTTTCCCTTCTAACTTTTCTTTTCCGCCTCCTCCCACCCCAGAACCATGGCGAAGGGTAGCAGCAGCAGCAACGGCTCGAAGGGCAAGGCGCGTGCGCCCAAGAGCCGCCTGCCTTGCTGCAGGGGTGCAAGCCCGCCAGCTTTTTAGTGAGGCGGAGGTGGCCGCCCTTGTTTTTTTTGTTCAGCGCCACCTCCCCTTGACCTTGGCAGCAGGCGGCAGGCCAGGCTCCGGGTACCCGACCCAGGAGCGTCACCGCCGGTGGGCGAAGGTGCGCCGGGCAGTGTTTCGCTGCTCAGGGGTCCGGCGCACCCATAACCAGCTGGCACACCGGTGGTCAGACATCCTCGACCGGGAGCAGGACCTGTTGGACCTGCTAGGTGTCGAGGTCGTGGGGCTTGGTGAGTAGCTAATATATATAGTAGTATAAGTATTGTGATTTGTGTATAAATTTTTTACAAATAACAAGAATACTGCTGCTTACATTGCAGGTAAATTACGTTTCAAAATCGTCTGTGATTGTAGGACACAGGTGCTGGGCGCTACTCTTACTTGTTTGCAACTTTGCGCTCGCTTGTCCTTATTATTATGTAAGAGTTTACTTTAGAGAACTTCAGTTAGATAATGCTATTGCTAGAGAGACTCTAGTCCTTCCTTTGTCCTCCTGTCAAATAGTGGTGGATGGATTGATACTAGGTTTAGTTACTATTAGTTGATAATTTTTGAGCGGTCTGCGTGTCGCATCCTCTGTCACTGAGTGCTGCTTACCCCAGTCCTTAGTAGAACCTTTTGTAGTTTGTTTAGTGAGTGGTAAGCTTAGCAGTGTCAGTCAGCTGCAGAACATCAGACGCAACCAACCAACAATTTGGTGTATGCATTATGCACCAATTTATGCATGTGTCCACCTTCTCATCTATGCATTTTTGAGGGCTAAAAAAATGGAAATGCAGACTTAATGAACAATTGGCCCGCCTGGAATAGGTGGGCTAGGTCAGGTGGTACTTAGGCTTAGTTAGTGTTCTGGGTTTTATTTGAATCAATCAGAATGGAACACTAAATTAGTGTTCCCAAATAAGTAGACTGTCCTTGAATCCCGCAAGCCAGTAGTCGATCGGATTAGATAGGTCAATTTTATTGCAATTTTCGTTTCCTAAAACGCTTTTTGAGCGTTTTTTTAGATAATTTATTTGTTTCACAGCAATCATTAATGTTTGTGTCTTTCTTTATTATATCTTACATGATCACTGATCTGCAGCACCCAGGGGCAAGAAAACGGGGTCTGAGTCGGCGGGACAACCACCAGAGGACCGCTCCTCTACCGAGGGCCCTGCTGCTGGTCCCAGTAAGTCCTCCAGTGGTTAATATTAACAATTATATTGCCCTAACTTTTACTGCACCTTATTTTTTCAGAACTATTAATTCTGGTTCCACTCCCTAATTCTATTTTTTACAAAAGATTCTTTGATCTTGACTTGACTATCTGTTTCTAAATTCTGGTTATCCCTGCCTCTAAGTTCTAACTGCCTCTGCTATGAATGTCTGTACTACTACTATTAGTCTGTCGCTAAGCTTGCCCAGTTTGCATTGCCACTCTTTACTGTACGGTTTTGAATAAAACTCAGATTGACCAATAGCTCTAGCCACTGAGTCCAGTCCTTTCGGTTGTCCTCTTCTAGGCTTCTTAATCTTGAGGCTTTGACAATTACCACAAACAAAATGCCCAACCAGATATTTGACTATTTTTGATAGGATATAGTACATACTACTACTGATGTGGGGATTCTGCACAGTCCCATGCAGAACTATGCACAAGGAAATAGGATGTTGGTGATGGGAGTTTGGAACTTGGACGTTCCTCACACCTCAGTCAGAAGTGAACCCACAATCCCCTGAACGACTAGCTATAGTGTCTCATTAGGTCCCCGAACCCCCACCCGAAGATACCCAATGATTACACAACCCAGAACATAACACCCTTTCGCTCACTCACTCGTGTAAGTCCACCACCACCACCACATCAAATACCACAGAGTCTGTGTAAGTTCAAAAGGTTTATTTTCAACTAACAAGCTCTGAATGTTGTTCTATAAAATTCAGTGTACTCCAGCCAGCTCCAACAGCAAAATGCATAAGATTAAAACAATAAACATTGTTACAACAAGTGCATGATGATAGAAGACAAAAGATCTGTGCGAATTCTGGGAGACTCCTCACCGTAGAACGTAGAATTACTGGTTACATGCATCATTCATAAGCTCTGCAAATCTCTGGTTCATAGAAGGGAATCTTCTGCCTGAGAAAAATGGTGCGCGTTAGATAGTATAATGCAAGCATTTCTCAGTCCTGCCAAAAAAGTGTAACATGTTACTTATGGCTAAGCAATACGGACTAACCGAACTCCATAACAAAGTGGCTTGTTTTTCGACCTCTTGTACGCAACGCTCAGACCGTAGCTGTATGTGCTCATGTGGGCTCAAAAGGCGTCTTACTGTTACTGCACAACAAGCTGCGAGGTAACATGCGCAAAAGACATGAAGCGAAAAATGGTTGCATGGCTCAGGCTAACTTTGCAAAGAGTAGAGTATAGTATAATAAATAATGACCCTAGGGACCATAACACTACTAGTGTCTACTGACTCTAGTACCCGATTTGGACTAGTGAATGTGATGTATAATATGTATGTATTAACTTTTTTTTTCAATCTTGCTAGTGAAAAAGAATAAATAGGGGGAGGTGTACAGGCATCTAAAAATGTGTCATGTTTTTATCTAGGCGTAGTAGCGACCACCAGTGCCGGCGGCGCCAGCGGCGATTCGACCATTCCGGAGGGGGCAGGAGATGCGGCACCTGCAGGAGCTACAGGGGGTGAGCCAGCAGCAGTGGCGGGCAGTGGTAAGTTATATTCATTACTTATTGACATTGCACTAGCTGGAAGGGTGTTGACTTCACTCACTGTACTGTTGTTGAGACTTATTAGGTATGAAGTTGTAGTGAACATTATACAACGGTTGAAGAAGAGAAGACACCCTTTACTTAGCATTAGCAATGCAGTAGCAATAGCATTACCAGCGTGACTTGATTAACCAATGGCCTCTTCTATCTGACTCCAACTCAGCTGTGAAAGTTTTATGGAGGAGACTAAAAGTCAGATCAGATGACCTTGATGGATGTGTTGAACAAAAAGGGAAAGAAGGGTGGAAGGAGGAAGGACAGGCGAGATTTAATATGATGACTGGCAGAGAACTATACGTTGGAAGCATGGATAGGTGGCTGATAGGAATCAGATGCATGTGTTGTTAAAGGATGGGTGGAAGGTGAAAGAAGAATGGATGCCTGCCTGGGTGGGCGACACAGTATGGGTGGATACTGTGGATAGCAAGAATCATCAGTGGTGTTTGGGTGAAACTCTAAGCCAAGGCAAGCAACGGAGTGAGTGGACGCATGGGTTGTTGTTGGTGAAACAAAGTAAGGTTTGTGGAGAGATTAAGAAGAATGATTGACATTTACTTAGAATGGAAGGATGCCTGTATGTATTCATCATAGACAGCATAGGTGGAGACTGTCACGGGATGCACAGTTTTAGTTTTAAGGGAATGTAAAAGAAACCGCGCCAGAGTAGCAAAGCCGATGTGGGGAGGGGCAGGGTGGGGGGTAGTAGTAAACAATGTAGTACGCGGCCAAATACAGGTAACTTTACTGTAAACATAAAAATAAATAAAGCAAATTTCATTGTGCGCACTGCACCGCCAAAAGCGATGCAGTGGGCGCAACAAAATTAGTTTTATTTATTTATATGTTTACTTACCTGTAATTGGCCGTAATCCATAGTTTACTACCCCCACCCTGCCCCTCCCCACGTCACCGCCCGGCAGCACTCCCCGAGTCCCACCACCGACCGCTACTGACCTTATGTCGTCGTCCCATACAAAAGCAATGATCATTGGATCAGATATATAATCTGCCTTTTTGTAGTAGCCAGGGCACTGTCAAAGTGAAATTGACCAATTGCCCTTCATGTAACAGAGAGAGTATGGCCAGTGCCACCCGAAATAGAAAAATACGAGCTTCCCCACCTGCAGACAGTAGTAAATCAAACTAACGTGAGTCTGCGTCATGACTCGTATGTTTGTCTTGGGTGCAAGCATAGATGACCAAGCTGGCATGCCGGCTACAACCAGGTTATGTCATTTCGCTAAACTAGAGATAAGAAGAAGACTGGTGTACTGTGTTCTGGAGTCCATAGTGCTAGTATAATGCCTGAAACTCCCACAAATGTTACAGGCCGAGGAAGTGGGAGGATAGATAGATTATTACCAGAAATGTTATGTACTGTGCTTCTTGCTAGTGCTACTGTGCCATTATGTGTTGAATTAATTTTCTGTTACTGTTTTGCTAAGAGTACTGGTTACAACAATATTCTTTTTCTTTCTTGATATAGATAGTACTCCTTCCCAAGAAAAACCATCCCGGAAGGAGTTGGCAGCCAGGGCCCGGCGCCGGAAACTGGAGGCCATCTGTGAGGAGTACCGGCGCCTGGTGGCTCAGGTGGAGGAGGAGGAGGCGGCAGCAGCTGCAGCCTCGTCCGATGCCCCGGGCCCCAGCCAGGCCAGACCTCCAGTGGTACGGCGCCGCGGTCTGGCAGCCGCCCGCCGCCGCAATTCTCTTGCAGCCAGCACTGCTGTCCCCCACCCTGGATGCCACTGCAGGGCATTTCGATGCAAGATTCTCCTCCGGGTAGCACGGCTAGAGGAGCAACTAGAGGAGCGTGTCAAAATTCTGGTTGACAAACACCTAAAAGCCCGCCGAATATAACTATAGGACCCTGTTGCATTGCCCCTTTTTTATTCCTTTTGTTGGTGGGTGGGAATTGGGCGTTGGGGTTTCTGGACATTCTTTGGACTTTTTTTCGTTTTGGACATTGGTTGGGGTTAGGGAGAGGGGTGGGTCAGGTGTGGGATAGTTTATTTTTGTTAGGGTAATAAATTATATTTATACTTAAACATACAATGTTAATGTTTTGTGGGGGGTTACTGTTTTACGAATTAACGTCACATGGTTTCCTTGCTGCTGCAGGGCCGCAGCCAGTGTTTGATTTAAATAATCTGCTGATGATGTAACACAAACAGATAGATGCGGTACCCCTCACTGAGTTATTTGTCCTACTAGTACTGTCAGTCTCTCCTCCTAGTCCATTATACCTCCCACCAAACTTATCTTACCTGTGATTGATGATGATTACGTTCGGCACAGCGATGGCTGCCTGGTTTCCCAAGAGAATGGAGAAGATGCCATGGTTGTGGTGGTAGTAGTAGAGTAGACACTGGCAGCAGCATTTGCTAAAAAAATAAAAAGAGACAGTCACTTGCCTGAAAGCGACTGTGGGAGGAGTAGTAGAACGAAGTAAAATACAGTACAGAAGAAGACTGCCAAACAAACAATACTGCATTTGCAACTGCTAAAGTCAAATAAAACATAATGGTGGCGGGGACAGCCTAGTACAAGAAGTTACAAACTGTAGTTGTGTCGAGTGAGTCACTTAACTTAACACAATCGTAATTCGTAACCTTTACTGCTGTGTGGTAGGAGTTTGATGATGAATCCAATCAATGCTGGCAATTAATTATGATGTACTATTAGCCGGTGACGGCTTGCACATAGACTGAGCATGGGTGGGCAAGCAGAAGAAGCTCCTCGCCCTGCCTTGAAATTTAATTAGTGTTGCTTTCACCACATCTGCCCCAGCAAGCGTGTGATCAATTGGTGTACATTTTATGTAGTCACATCACACCTCAATATAAATCACAGCCCGGGGGAAGAGGGTTAGGGTTTGATGAATGGATGGGAAGGGGGTTTGGGGAAAGGTTGGAGAAAGAAAAACAGTACGCATGGACAACAAAAGCAAAGCGCAGTCTTGGCAGACGACCATGATCTTATCCAAAAAATCTATAAAGGGAGAAAAAGGAAATGCATGCATGATGATGAAGATAGCTTGATGGTTAATGAGTAGTACTTACTAACTCCTACTAGACAATTAGACAGTACAGGGCAGCAGTATATTGTACGCAATTTGCCTTGCCTGTAATATGCCCTCAGAGACCCAAATTCCATGTTGTACTGGGCTTACTTTTAAAGATAGCAAAGAAAATTAAAAAATAGTTGTAGGGATCAATTAGCAAACAAACAACAACACACAACACACAGTCGTAATGATTGAAGAGAAAAAAGGATTCCAATTAATTAAAAGATGAATGATGAATGATACTAAAGTTACTGTATTATCCTGGTCAAATTGTGGAGTTGAATCTCGTCCTTCCTCTTGGTCCTATCTTCCATGGACGCTCCGCACATCAATCTTGGTGGCCTTCCTGATGCGGATTGGTAAGGTAAATGTGAGTTGTGTCTCCCAGTATAGCACAGGGTAAAGGCCGGCCTGTAACGTCTAGATGGAAAAACAAAAGGGGTATTGAAAAATCAATGAATAAAAAAAAGCATCAATTACGGTGGAGTCCAAGAAGAGAAGAGAGAACACTTTCAGATTGAGGCGGCTTGGATATATCGTGTATATTCTGTTTACAGCATTAAGCTACAACAACAACAGGACAGAACAGGCCCACCACAGCACCAGCCCGGCCGTGACCCAACCTCCATTTACCTTAATTTTTGACAGAGCCAGACAAAAGGCATATATACAGCAACTTAGCATTTTCAAAATTAAGTGACAAAATCAATGCGCCGCTGTCAGTCATGACTACACTCGACTCCACCACTACATGGACATGTAGGTCTGCTGTGTTTACTTTCTTGTTGAATTGTTGTGTTTATGTTTACCTTATGCCACTTCGTGAAACGCAGTTATTCTTTCAATCATCTCCGATCCAACTGACTGACTGCGTGCAAAGATAGTATGGTCATCATCATGGTGTGGTACGTGTTGTCCAACTCCAACTCAGTCTGTAGTGACTCCGATTAAGTCCATATTCCATATTAAAAAAGTGCAACAGATATTGGCCTTCACCTGCAGTAGTAGGAGTACAATTTGGTTATTAAACAACAACAAGAAAACATTGACTGTCACTTGAGTCACTTTGTAGATTAACTAGTAGAGTAGAGTTCGACTTCATGCACAACATCAACAACAAACAACAGCAATCGCTCAGAGTCTGCAAGCATCCAATGCATTCCATCATTACCTGTCTTGCTCTTCTCTTTGGCTGTCAGATCATCAGATGCCTAGTTCTGACAGGTGTGTGGTTTTTTTTACGGGGCAGTGGCCTCATCATTACTCCAGTCCACATTCATTTTGAGTGTTAGTCGCTGTTTCGGTTTTTGTCTTATTCATCTGTGGCACTTTGTCACAGTTTAAGTTGCTTCACATGGTCAGCACTGTGATGATGGGCCGCGGCCTGGGTAGCGCTCATTGCTGGTCATTTGAGTTTGCACAAATGTCAGCAAGTTTCTTCGAAGAGTCTTGTCTTTCTCTGCCAAGTACCTTCTGTCCTGACAGTGAGGAGCTTTGGATGCCTGCCGAGGCTGTAGCCTTCGGACAGTGATGAGTTCACTTTTGGATGCCTGTCCAAGTTCTGACAGTGAAGAGTTGTGGATGCCTGCAGAGGCGGTAGCCTTCGGACACTGATGAGTTTCGGCTCGGAAACAAAACGGAGGATAGCTATAGTCACGTTTCACTTCTTATGGAGGGACTGTTAAAGGCAACATTTCTTGTACTCCAATGTCTGGCTTGATGGAAATGTACTAGGGCGAGACAGGAAGATGAAGCAGGACTCTGAAGAGTGGACAGTTAAATGCACAGACGTGCAACTCCAATAGGGAAATAAAAAGAGAAGACAGTGGTGATGGATTTGTTGTGATTTGATTTGAACCAGAAAGACAGATACACAGACACATAAAGGAAGGAAGAAAGTAACAATTTGAAAGCCTAGTTGTCAGGGAAGAGGAGCTCGTCCTCAAACTCTGGTGGTTCGGACAGAAGTAGGTCCTGTAACGCACTATTTACGTCATCCAAGTCGCTCTCCTCTTCCTGCTGTGATTCAAGTATTTTGTAATCCGGTGGTATAAAGTGCTGATTCATTTTGATCATGCTTAACCTCTCCACGCTTTTGGGCGAGAGACTGGTCCTTTTCGAAGTTACAATGGCACCAGCAGCACTGAAAACACGCTCAGAAGAGACACTTGCGACAGGGGAAGCCAGATACTTTATCGCCAGCCTGCTGAGCACTGTCCATTGGCTTCTTTTCCCATACCAATACACCAATGGGTTTCGATCCATGAAGACCTCTGTTGGGTCATCCAGATAGGCCTGGACCATCCGCTCAATGTTCAGGGGTGCTCCGATGTGCTCGGCCTCTTTTGCCTTTGCATCAGCACTGAACTTACCATACCCCTGCCATAGAAACCAATCAGTTGCAGATTGTACTGTGGATGATCCTGTTCTTGCTGTTGTTGATGTTATTGTTGGTGTAGGTGACTGCTGGGAGGCAAACGCACTGCCCTCAGGCTCCGAAGTAGAACTTGACTCTGGATGCCCTGTAGTACTTGTTATGGCCTGGGGTGGGGGGCCTGTAATTAACAGCCGTTCGTTTTCAAAAATAGTGGCTTCCTTAGCTATCAAAGTTTTGTAGTTGGCAACATCCACTTCGGAAAAAGGAATTACTGCCTTGCTGTTCAGAAATACTTTGTACCGTGGATCCAAAATTGTGGCACTAATGTAATGTGGTTGTGACAAAATGTTATTTTGAATCCTTGTATTTTCAGATAAGCGAGCGGCTAAGGTCTCCGCCAAATGATATGCGTCTTGTTTGTCATCCACACCTGTGTACGTTTCAGACACCTCCTTCAGCTGTTGCTCTAGCATGTGCAACAATGGGATAGCTTGGCCGATAGTACAGTCCTCCCTGCTGACTTCACATGTGAAGATCTCAAAAGGAAGTAGCATCTCAGTCAGGCATTTAATGAGGTCCCATTGACCCATCTCAACGGTCATGCCTCTCACAGTAGGTTCCCCTGATCTTTGCATGACATAAGCATTGAGTGGTATGTACAGTTCAAACAGACGATCAAGCATGTAATAAGTTGAGTTCCAACGTGTTGGAACCTCCTTGATGAGCGCTTTGACTGGCATTTTATGCTCACGTTGAATGACCCTCAGCTGCTTCCGGGCTTTAAAAGAATGGCTGAAATGTGTGCATATTCTTCTGCAGGTGGCCAGTAAGTTGCTGACCTTGGATTCATTTTTCAAAAAGTCTTGAACAACAATGTTAATGCAGTGTGCCAAACACGGGACCCTGAAATAGCCATCATTGCCCATGGCCTTAACTACATTACTGCCATTGTCCGTGGCAACAAAACCAATCGTAAGCCCTCTTGGGCGCAGCCACTCAAAGACCTTGGTGTTAAACTCTTCCAAAATGTTTGCAGCAGTATGAGATTTCTCCATGGCAAACATGGCCACAGTTGCATGTTTGCGAGTGGCATGAAAAATCTCAGCAGCGTCAACACCAGCAGATATCTGTTCTCTAACCCCGCAAAAGAGATCCAGTGTGCAGTGATGCACATGTAATCTGTGGCTTGGCAACTGGTCCACATGTCTGTTGTCAGGTGGATACTGTGAACAGCACTCTGCTTCAAGGCTTTTCCAAGCAATTCCAGCACGTCGTGATGTAGTGCTGGAACAGCAACTCTGGCAAAATAGTAGCGGCTGGGAACATGCCATTTTGGGCAGATGGTTGACACAAATTCCAGAAAACCCACCTCTTCAACAAAAGAAAAAGGGAGAAGGTCCAGTGCTAACATTTTAGCCAGCTTCGCATTGTACAAACGTGCTATTGGGTGGTTGCGTTCGTACTGCCCCTCCCCCCCAAACATGCTGATAATGGTAGGCTGCATGGTTTTCCTTTCTCTTAGGCTCAACAACGCACTGTTTGGGGTTGCGGACCCGGTACTCCTTGGTGTCGCAGGCTGACTCTTACTCTTGTGCCACTGAGATGTTGCTGAAGATGTGGGCGACGTTAACACTGCACTGCTGGGGTCAGGGACACCTTGTGTACCACTACCAGAGAGAATGTCTCCCTGTCCTTCCTCTTCCACCGTGATCGGATCTTCTACTCCTTTATCCCCACCAACACCAATGGTTGCAGTTTTTATGCCGCGAAGGTGGTCCTCCCAGCTGATCAAGTGGTGTTTTTTCAGATGGGTCATTTGGCCTCCGGTACCATAGTTTGTACCAAGCTTACCACGACTAACAGAGGTATTACAAATGGAGCATATAGCAATGTTCTCCTCCTTTTCGCTAACCGTAAAGAAGTCCCAAACTGGGGAGCTTAACTTTGGCCTCCTGCTGGAGGTGCCACTTCCAATGCCGGATGAACTGGAGGGTGTGTGTTGAATTTGACTCTGTGCTGCTGTAACACTACCTACTCCTACTGAGGTGGTGGTTGTGCTGGATGTAGGTCACTGCCGTGCCTTTGCTAATGCAAATATGGAAGCTGTAGGTCGTGTTGGTGTTACCTGTGGAGGTATGCATGCTACATCCCTCACATCGATTTTGGATAGGGTAATAATGTTGGTCTCCATCTCCTCGGGGCCGGGAGTGATGTTCGTGATGACTGGCTCATCATCATCATCCTGCTGTTCTACATCGACCTCCATAAGTGTAAGGCTTTCTGGAACCTTCCTTTTCCCTAGCTTGGTCTTGGAACGTGGCTCCCTCTCAGACTCAGTTTGTGGCTTCCAAGTGGCATCTAGATCATCAGAAGGGGGCTTGGCGAAGAACTTGATGGACTACCCCTCCTTTTCCTTGCTGGAGATTTGGAAGACAATGGATCTTCTGAATGAGTGGCTTCTTCTTCTACCTCTTCATGAACTCATTCCTGAACTGCCCCTACTTCAGGAGGAACAACAACTACTATTGCGGGCGGTGGTTGCGGCTGCTGTTGTTGACCACTTATCTGCTGTGTTTCCTCCTGCGTTGATTGGGTACTACTTTGAGATAGCGATAAGTTTATCTCAGGCTCAGCATCACTGCTTTCCACCATTAGGCTGGCTACCTCTTCCACACTCATGTGCTTGGGCCTGGGTTGGTGGGTTGGGCCCACTGATGCGGAGGTGCTGCCCCCAGCTTGCCCCCCGGACACCGCTGCTGCAGGCGTAATTTTTTTTTCTCCTAAAAAAGGTATTGGGCGGCACACCAGACTTAAGTGTCACTTCCTTCTTCTGTTCCTTCTTCTCAATAGCAACTTTCTTGGTACTGGAGGACCTGGTACCTGCTTTCTTTGGGCCCATCTTCTTCAGATGTCAGCAGCACTCAGTTGCAGAGATGTCTGGTCAGGTCACACGTCACGTTGTGTTGTGTGTACAGCAGCAGGATGTCTGTCTGGCAGTGAGACGGGCAATGATGACCCACCTCCTCCTCAGTCTTTGTGCACCTAAAAGCAAAAAAGCCAGAACATCAGTCAAACATAGCACAAATCAAACAAATATAATATAGAACTTAGTGTGTGGTGGCCTCAATTATTACATTTTAGAAACTTGGTGAACAACAACACACTGTGTAGCCATTTATGAGACTTTGACAACAAGGCCAGGGCTTTCCTGGCTACTGTGTAGTGCTAGTGTGTACACTCTGGAAGAATAAGAATAGTAAAGAACCAAAATTAAAATGTAGTGGAGCATGTTTGGCCTAAATGTGTGCATCACGTAGGATGTATGCAGCATCAGGGAGCTGCAGCTGGCAATGGGGATGGATTTGGAAGCAGTAAGACAAGAGGAACAATGGAAAGACACGCAGGCCTATGTGGCAAAAACAGCACACTACTAACTACCACCACAAAATGGCCCCCAGCAACATGGTGACTCACAGGCACAAGGCACGGCAAACAATGAACTCAAGCAGGCCTATATATGGGCAGACAAAGGATGCCTTATAAAACACACACAGCTTTAATGCAAAAACTAAAATCCACATGGCTAAAAACACTTTTGAAATTTAGACAACCACTACAACAACACATAATTATAATTACACACGCAAAAAAGGCATTTATTTAACGACACCCAAAAAGTGAAATAGACCCTCCAAAAAACCCACATTTTGCAATTCAATTCAATGCCATCCATGGCCTAAATGATGTCAAAATTCCACAGACAACACAGAAACAGTTTTTATGCACCCATGATGACTACCTCTGGGCCTACTGGCAGACTAGGCCGCAAGCTTGGAGGCCTATGGCAAAAGCACAGTGGCTGGTCCCACAAAATGGCCGCCACCACATGGCCAGGCCACCCAACAACTTCCTTCCTCGTGAAAAAAATTGTAAAACAAAAAAAAAGTGACTCCTTGCTCACCAAACTACATCTAAATGACAACCTGAGGAGTTTTTTGTGCAAAATGAACTAAATCATCATTTTCGAGAAGGTTTTATGATGCTCGAGAGATATTCTTCACCAGATTGTAAATTCTGCGTGTTCAGCATCGCAATCGTCACAAAAAGTCGTTATTGCGCGCGCGAAAACGTATATTGAGCGCGCGAAGAAGATAAAAAGTGTAAGTCCGCGTTGTTGCGCAGTGCGGAGTTGCCCAAAGTCCGCGAGCTGAATGCCCAGGGTTACATACTGGCTGAAAAGGCCTATTTATTTAACAAACACCCAAAAACTGAAATACCACCCCAAAACCCACATTTTGCAAATCAATCCAATGCCATCCATGGCCTAAATTATGTTACAATTCAACAGACAACACAGAAACAGTTTTTATGCACCCATGAGGATGACTACCTCCGGGCCTACTGGCAGACTAGGCCGCAAGCTTGGAGGCCTATGGCAAAAGCACAGTGGCTGGTCCCACAAAATGGCCGCCACCACATGGCCAGGCCACCCACAACAACAAGAAAAGGAACACAAGACAGACAATACAGGCCTATGGCAAAAGCACAATGCCTGGCTTTACAAAATGGCCGCCACCCACATGGCCAGGCCACCCAAAATAACAAGAAAGTGAAGACAAAGGACAGGACCAGGCAGTTGGAGACTCTGGGCAACTTCCTTCCTGTTGAAAAAAATTGTAAAACAAAAAAAAAGTGACTCCTTGCTCACCGTGGCTGGTCCCACAAAATGGCCGCCACCACATGGCCAGGCCACCCACAAGTTCACAACAAGCATAAGCCAAGGGGAACAAAGAAAAGACATGCAGGCCTATATGGAAAAAGCAGCACACTACTAAACTACCACCACAAAATGGCCCCAAGCCACGTGGTCACTCACAGTCACAACAGGCCATGGAAAACAATGAACTCAAGCAGGCCTATAATAATATGACCAGACAAAGGAGGCCTGCAGTGCTAAACAACACAGCTTTAATACATAAATGCAAAAACGAAAATCCACAGGGCTACGAAAGGTTGGAAAGTTACACAACAAGCACACACACACATCCAACAAAGGTATATATTACACCCAAAAAGTGAAATACACCCCAAAAACCACATTTACCAATTCAATCCAATGCCATCCAGGCATGCCCTACATGATGTTTAAATTCAACAGACACCACAGAAACATGCACCCATGGGTACCTCTGGCTCTAGTCTGGGCCAACTGGCTGAAATTCCAATCAAAGAAAAACAACTAGGCCCCTGCCGAAAATACAGGCCACAACAATAAATTTTAAAAACGATGGAAATCCCCCAAAAAATTTAGGTACAAACAAGCCCCAATCAAACAAACAAGTACACCAATTCTCCAACTTACTTGTAAAATCTCAAATCCAAGAGTCCTCAAATCCAATCCAATGATATGATGCAGCATACAGACACAAAAAGTGATCCTTCCAGCTCCAAATCCAAATGAAAGTGATGAACAGCACATGGACAAAGCACTGGGAGGAGCCTGCTGGACAGGAACAGGAAGTTTGAGAATCATGGGCACTTCCTTCCTCTTGGAAAAAAAAGTAAAAAAAAAAAAAGGACTCCTTGCACAAAAAACTACAGCCAAATCACAATCTGAGGAGTTTTTTGGAGCAAAACCATCATTTTCGAGAAGGTTTTATGATGCTCGAGATATATTCTTCGCCAGATTGTAGTTTCTTCGTGTTCGGGATCGCGATCTTACCAACACTGCCGCCGGAAGTCAGATCGCGCGTCCGAATGACGTGTTCGCGTTCGCACACTCTCGCGGGATCGTGCGGCCGGATTCCAAATCTCGTGGCGCCCGCGAACGGATAGGAAGTCGCGTCGGCGAACGCAGAATCACGGTAGGTCGTTACTGCGTGCGCGAGAACGTATATTGAGCGCGCGAAGAAGAAAAACAGCTACGCTACGCCGCAAATTGCGTAGTGCACGGTAACTTCGCATTCTACGCGAATCGCGAAGTTACCAAAACTACGCAAGCTCCGCGAGCGTAGCGTAGTTCACCGCCCAGGCTTAGTCTGGGGTAGCAATTCCTCCATGGGCTTTCTTTCTTCTAAATTTCTTTAGGGCTATTCTTATGCTTTTATTACCCCAGATAAAACTAGAGAAAGACCCCTGTACTTTCTTAAACCATAACTTCGGGAATTCTAACGGAATTGTATTAAACAGAAAAGTGAATTTAGGGAGAATTGACATTTTTAGGACATTAGATTTACCAAAAAAGGAAAGTGGTAGGGCGCTCCATGATTGCAACTTTGTTTTGACCATCTTATTTACTTTTTCGAAATTAACTTGAGCTATTTTATCTATGTCATGAACTATTTGAACCCCTAAATATCTAATTTCCCTTTTGGTGAGGTCACTCCTGTATTGGGTATTCCATTTCATCAATTCTAGTAAGATTGCCGTTGACAAGGATTTTAGCAGATGGATTTTTATAGATAGCTTTAACTGTTGTTAAGAAAGGTTTCCCCTAGGTTAAGACGCTGAATCATTTGGAATAGGAATGGCCAACTGACACGGTCAAATGCCTTAGCGGCATCAAAAGTCATTACCGCTAAAGGGATTTTGTATGTTTGAGCCATGTCTAATGCTCCAATTAGATCATGTGTTAATTCAAAGAGCAGCCTCCCTTTCATGAAGCCTTTCTGAGCTGAATGTATTAGTGATCCTATAACCTTGTCCAGGCATTTAGTTATTATCTGAGTGTAAAGTTTATGGTCACTATTTAAGAGAGAGATGGGCCTGTAGGATTCACAGGATCTCGGGTTCTTGTTGGGTTTAAGTAGAATAGTTATAGTTGCATCATCCCATGACAGCAGGATATTCTGACCTTCTGTGAAAAGTGAATTAAATAACTGAGTAAGAAAGGGGGCAAGCTCTTCTTTTAAGATGACATAGATCTCATTTGGGATTGAATCGGGGCCGGCGGCCTTTCCTTTCTTTAGCGTCCCGATAATTTGGAGAACCTCCTCCGAAGTGATGGGGCGGTTTAAATAAATTTTCTCGTCACTAGAGATGGTAAATCAAGGTCTAAAAGGTAGTCTTCTATATCTGATTTGTTTACTGTTAACTCTTCTGTATATAAATTTTGAAAGAATTGGACAAAGGCATCCTCAATCCCCGAGTCCTCTGAAATAATACTACCAGTGTTCGGGCATCTAAGATCTCCTATCCAATTCCTAGACTGGTCAGCTTTTGTTTTCCAAGCGAGAAGCTTGCCACACCCCTCCCCGTACTCATGGTGTGACAACCGACTGGCTTCCCATTTTTTTTTACGATAGCTTCTAAGTAATCCGCCAGCTTATGCTTTGCTGCTGTTAAGCTCCGTAGAATATTTAAATTACCTGGCGTTTTTTCTAGCTCCTCTTGGTAGGAATGTATTTCAGTTTCTAAGGTCTTTATCTCACCCCTCGTGTTCTTAGTTTGGACGATAGAGATAGTTGTTAATATACCTCTTAGGAACACCTTATATGAATCCCATACTGTGTTAAGCTGAGCTGCGTTAAAGTTAAATTAAAAAAACTCCTTAGTTGCTATTTTAAATTTTTCAGTAACTGTATTTTCCAGCAGTAGTGATCGATTAAAGGTCCATCTACGGGGTGGCTGTCTCTTGACCGTAGCAATTTCTAGGAGCACCGCCGAGTTGTCGGACAAATTTTCCGGGACGTGACTGACCTTTATGGTGTTTTTTTCTGTGACAGCGTCAACCAGAAAAAAATCAATCCTAGAACGGTGTCCGCACTTCTTATTATGGAACGTAAAATGTCCCCCGCTGTTCCTTTCTTGGGGCCCATCTCCAAATGTCTGAGAGACCTATATCTGACATTAGCTGTTTCAGGGCTACTCTCATATTTTTTGCCATTGATATTGCTCTATTTGATGTTGAATCCTGATTAGGGTCCAAAACTAGATTAAAGTCACCGCCCATTATAATAGGGTCATTCATGTTGACTAATTGCAGGAGTAGGGTATATAGTGGGGCCGGGTCATCAAGGTTTGGACCGTAGTATCCTACAAAATTCAGCCACGAGCCTATTAATTTTGACTCTGGCGATTGCCCACCTCCCTAAGTGATCAACTATGCAATCCCCCAATATTGCTTGGACGGTTCTTTTAAACAAAAGAGCAACCCCTTTTATTGTAGTAGTTTGAGTAGTACAAATGCAGTGTTCTATCCATTTTTGGCTTTTTAAAATTAACTCCCATTCCTCCTTAAGCAGATGTGATTCTTGAATAAAAAACACGTCGCTGTCCACGAGTTTTAGGTATTCTATGATTTTGTTTCTTCTAGATGGGACCCTAAGACCGTTTATATTCCATGACATAATTTTCAGACTCTTTGTTTTTTCTGGCCTGCCTACGTCTGTCATTGGAAAATTAGATGTGTTAGGGAGACGGGTATGCGTGTATTACCTAAAATGAATAAGGCTACTAAGGTAAAATTATTATCCTGTTCAGTCTGAGGTAATTGATTAATGTTTATAAATGAGGACTTTTTTTTTTTTTCACCACATGCTCCCCCACCTTGTGTAAAATCATACATTTTGAGTTTTATTTACATTTGTGTCCCTCCCCCCCCTCCCCTTCCATCCCAACCCTCCACCCTGGGGAACCCTCCCTTGATAATAGAGGTATACCTGGACTACCTCTACTTTCGGGCTCTGTCTCCAACTAGGCAGAAATTTCAGTGCTAAATAATTCTCATTTGGATGTACCTTTGATTTGGGTGATAAGGGAGTTAACATCAGAGGGGTCTTTGAAATTAAACATTTTATTATTCCACATCACCCTTAAAGTGGCTGGAAATCGTAGGTTTGCTGTGGCGCCTAGACCTTTTAGTTCTTGGATACATTTTCCTAATTCCCACTGTTTATCTTGTGTTGTGTGGGAAATATCTGATCTAACGCAGCGCGACCAGTCCCCTCTGTTGTAGACTCCTACTTTCAGACCCTCAGCCAGAATTTTTTCCTTTATTAGATAGGTCTTAAAGTTGACTAAGATTCTTCTCTGGGTTTTTTTCCCTGGTCTCTTAGAGTATGGGTCCCGGTGTACTCTCTGTATATCGTCCTCGAGGGTCAGTCTTTCAATATCCAGATGCAATTCTTTAAGAAGTTTAATAACGAAAGATCTTATGTCTGTTCCCTCAATTTCCTCTGGGACATTCAATAGCCTAATATTGTTCCTTCCTGCATTATTTTCCATACTTTCTAACTTATCCCGCAACTCTTTATCGCAATTTTTTAGCCTTATGATTTCCAAAGAGTTATCTTCCACTTGTTTCGTATGATCACCCAAAACTGTTTCTATAGCTCCAACTCTCTCCGTTATCTCATTCATTTTTGTCTCCAACGTTTCACAAGCTGCTTGGATTTTTGATTGATTAACTTCTGAAACCGCAAATTTTTCCCTATTTTCTGTAAGTATGGTAACTAATAATACCTCTGTAGAGGCTTGAGCCTCTGAGTTGTGGTCTGTAGTGGATGTGCTTAGATCCGCTGTTAGATCTTGTCTGAATTGGCTCCCTTCAATCTCAGTCATGGGGTTTTGGCAAGCACTTGTCATGTTGTCGCTTTCTACCTCAACCGATGATGCCAGGGGGGCAAATCTATTTTTTAGAAACCCGGGGTCCATGTTTATATCCAATCTCACAATATTTGGGCTCTTAGGAGAGACTACAGAATTTACTTGTATTAAGTCACTATTACTGCCGTTGTTCGAAGTCGCTGTAGCAGTCAATCCTAAAATAGGCTGAGTGCTTTGAGAGAGCTTGTTAGATTAATTAGCTAAGGAAGTGTGGAGAAGATAGTGCCAACAAGATCCATATGTTTTGGCTGTGTCCCTCAATCCAGGCTTTCTGGCAGAAAGTGGGTAAGAACATATCAGATATTATGGGTCTGGAGATAAAGCTTAGTATTCCCTCTATAATCTTTGGGGTGTTACCAGAGGATTCTGATAACCAAATTCTAATAAAAAATCATAAAGTTCTTTTCTTTGCACTGGTTCTCCTTGCACGACGGGAATTGTGTATTAAATGGATTCTTTCCTGTTCCCCAAAGGAGGAGGAATGGATTTACTCTATTCAAAGGGTATCCTTGTTAGATCGTTCAGGCAAACAGGTTAAGAAAACTAAATACTGGGAAATCTGGGATGACTGGGTTGAGAAAAACTTCACTTCAAATAGACACTAGTAAGCACTACACACTCAATACCGCACTTTGGGTTCTTCTAATGCTTTCTTGGGTTCTATACTAAAGATCTTTTGCTATTTTACCTATTCACCTATTAATCACTATTTCCTTCTCTATACCTGGTCTTCAGTTTTTTCTTTTTTTCTTTTTTTGTATGGTCCAATGATTACCGATATGCTAAGGAGGCTGCTTTAGTGGTTGGACCACTATAAAACAGCACCGGCCCAAAGAAAAACTCTAAGATTCGGTGTTAACCTAGACCTAGAGGCCAAGTGTTGACCCGGAGATAAAATCTATCTCCCTCTCCCTGATGGAGTGACCGGGGATAAATAACATTTGCCTAAGGGTTCGGTCTATACACTCTCTCTTGGAAATTAAAGCATAATTTGGATAAATTAGGTTTTAAAAAAAAAAAAAAAAAATACTGTAGGACTACCAAATGTGCTACAAAATGCAGTTTGCAAATAAGCCTCATTGTGTGCTTATTTATCTAACAGTGCCGAAGTTTATTGCCACGCCAACACAATATTTATTTTTAATGGAAAGCTCACTTGAACCATAACTATGCAGCTGCTATTGCTGACTATGTTATGTGTATATACTAACAATCCATTCAAGATTTATCACATTCAAAATGGTGTCTTTATACCTTTAAAAAAAATAGGAGATACACAGTTCTCTAAAGTAAGTGCATATAGTCTATACTTGTACGACGTGTATTTTGAAAAACAGTGTACTCCATCATTTCATGATTCTTTTTGATTTAGAATGTATTCCTGCATTTCAATGTCTTCCAGGTGGGGCAGCACAGTTCTGTGAATAGTTTTATCCAAGGCTGTTTGTTGACACATCTATTAAAACATATACACTAATCTTTATTCTTTACTTTTCTTCTCTGGCAAATTACAATGGTGACTTCCACTAAATTAGTTTTACAATGTTGATGATAGGATGCATGAGTTCAGTTGAAGTTAAAATGTTGATATATATGAACCATTGCTTTTAAAATAATGAGACGGGTATGGTTGATTGGATTGTGGTGGCCTGAATTTCTTTAATTCAGAGGGAACATCCTATAGTTTCTTTAGAATCTGTGTTGCATTTTAAACCTGATTACTGAAAAGCGAACCTTGAAGTTCACAGTGTCATTTCTAAAAGCGTTAACATTTGTGTTTTCCAGTTGTGATGTAGCAAGAGCTTTCAAGAGATACATTTCTTCATACATCCGAGTAGCCTTTTGAGAAAGGAAAATTAATGACTTCTTTAGTTTTATAATAAGACCCTATTTTTTTAAAGGAATAAAACTATTTGCAGGTAACCAAAAATGTGTATTTCTTTTGGGATATGAGGTAAATGATAGGGATAAATAATCATTAGAAAGTCTAAAGAGACAGAAGAGCTGTGGTACCTAAAACAGTGAAAGAAAAAGGTGGTGTAAGAAATTGGCTTATTAGTTGAGGGGGAACCCCACTCAAAAAGAAACACATTCCTTGTCAGGATAAACCACAAAAAGTCACTAATTTAACCAGTGCTTAACCCCTTGATAGCCTGGCTCAAAAGCAGGCAGGCTTAACTTAGAGGAAATATGTAAAGTATTTATGCAGCACACAAACAATAATAAAGTGAAAACTCAATGCAAGAAAAATTAAATCCAGTCTGTAGGACCAGAGTTATGAAATGCGTTTTTAGAGAAATCTAATGTCTAAAAGATCAAAGCACCAAACCAGAGATTTGATTGCACCAGAACTGGTCAAAGTTAAAGGTTAAGCCGATTGCGAAGAGTGCAGGTCAGATACAAAGGGTGGATTAGGCCCTTGGACTTGAAAACGTTGTTGTAGAAGGTGGCGTTCAGCAGAGCACAGCCACAGGCTTTGTCTTAGAAGGAGTCATTGATGCTGGAGAGCCACTGGACGAAGTCTGGTGAAGCCATCAATGATGGCAAGAAAAGCTGTGGGCAGTGAAAGCTAGATTTTCAAGCCATCAACAATGGCAGGATAATCTGTGCTGAGGAAAAGCTAGACTTTTGGGCTGAGCAGGTCATCTTCATTGATGGGTAGCCGACCATTGTTGAGCACAGTGAAAATTCTACTATTGACTTAAACTACCTTTTGGAAGTCGGATTTAAGCTGCAGGTTGGAGCCAGAGAGGGCCCCCCAAGGCCAAATTCTTTCACCAGGATGTCCCACTGAACAGCATTTGCTGCTGTGGAGAAGTACGCAGTGGAAGCTACTGAGAAGTCAAGCTTACCGGCGATTCACCGTAGGTCGATCAACTGGCAGATAGGTCCCAGTATTCTGTCAGTTCTACATGAAGTTATTTCATACATTTCCCAGCTTTTATGGTTAAGCAGGAGAAGGACCATCAACACTACTTCTAAGAGTCCAGGAGCTGGGGGCTCCACTTGGGGGGGGGGGGTAGGACTCCAAAACAGGCCAGGAGCAGGGTAGAAGGCCTTAGGAGCTTGTTGTGTCCCTGTAGCTCACACAGGAGACTAGTCAACTAGCACTTATAGTCACTCTAGTAGTCCTGGGTTCAAGAAGATGGCTCAGTTCTACTTCAAATAGCAAGGTAGTCCTACAAGCAGCAAGTCAGTCCTTCATGCAGCAAGGCAGTCTTGCTGAATCTTTCACAAGTCCAAGAGTGTACTGAAGAGTGCTTGTAAGGGTTCAATCTTTATAACTGGTGTCAACCATTGCGTGTGGGGTAACACCCCGTCCTTCCCCAAAATCTGGTTCTGGAAAGTTCTTCCCTTCCCCTGTCACAGCTCTAAGAAGTTGGGGTGGAAAAAGGCTGGTGTCAGGTTTCTCTGTGTGCACTGAAGGCAAGCTCATTGAAGTGCACTTTGGGCAGCACACAGTCCTTCTCCAGCCATCCTGGTAGGATGGCCCATCCTGTACACAACAAGTCCCCTTTGTGTCACAGGAGAGCCAATCACAGTCATGTAACCCAGGACACTGGCAGAAGGCACAAATAGTTAAGACAAGAAAATTCTAAAATTCTTAAAGTGCCATTTTTCAGAATAGCGACTTAAAATCTGACATTAGCATTCAAGAGGATTTTAAATTACAATTAATTTGAGCCCAAACATGATATCTATAACTGTTCCTAATCCAAAGTTAGCCCTTATTAAATGTAATAAGGTAATACAGTGTTAGCCAATAGGAGAGATAGGCCTTATAGTAGTGAAAAATGACTTTAGTAGTTTTTTACTACCAGGACTTGTAAAACTTGAACCCAAATGTCCTACTTAGTAGTCGTAACATTGTTTATTTCAGATTACAAATCATACAGCTCATAATAACAACGTTTAGAAAAAAAAGTAAATAAGCCATAATTAAAAGACACTTTTTGTCCGTTAAAAACAATCAACTGTAACAGCCTTCTGCCAGTATTATTGTAATAAATATTCCATCGCCTAAAATTCATATTCTATCTGTTAAAAGCAGACACATAACATTAAATGCTAATAGCTATTCTAAAAACAACATTCCTTCTAAGAAAATCAGCGATATTTTTCAGTTCATTATCTTAGCAGTCTCTTAATTAATTATAGAGATCAAAGCATAAGGAGAGCTATTCCAAAGGGGGAATGGCACAACACACAGGCCCACAATCCTGCACCCAGACGTTTAAGCCTCAAGCTGGCTGACCTCTTGCTTGGGTCATGACTCAACGGAAAAAGGTTGAGTACCCTCATCTGAAAATAAGCTCAACACACCACGTTTCCTGAAAGTCACAGACGTCATAGCTTTCAATATAGAATCCCCACTGCTGGTCAATGAGCTTAGATTTTAAACCTGCCAGGTTCCATGAAAGAACACTCTAAGAATCTTTAGGGGGGAACTTTAGAGATAGATTTCCACTGTCCTTTCCCATACTACACCCAGACTTGGCCACAGTGTTTGCAGGGTTGGCAGACCCAGCATTCTGGAGATCATTAGACAGTCAAGTAATTTAGTTCGGCGAAGATGGTGGATGATCGTCTGTGGCAGTACTATTAGTAGGGAGGACAGCAATATTGCTTGTTAAAGTTGGGGGACATGGCTTATCTCCCCACTAGGTCCATCAGGTGGGCTCTGAGCTTCATTGCTGTGGCCTTGATACAGGGCTATTCCACTGTTCCCTTCAGCCCCCATAAGAACACTCCCAGGAGCTACAGAAAAACATGTTTCTTTACGGACCTGGGAATGGGAACGATCTTTGGAGTCAAATAGATTCCCATCGCCACTCGAATGATCAGGGGCTAGTTTAACTTTCATGTGAATGTCCTGTGCGGTAATCGACTGGGCTTTCAGGGCAAGAAGTCCTTCCACAATAGCAAGGTCTCTGATAACCAGCTTGATAATATCATAAGGGCACAGGTTATTTGGCATGCATTGGCCATAAATAATGTCTGAGCGGATAAGGGTAAGACATTTACATTTGGGGCATATCCAGTGTGTCACCTTATTGCCTAGGGAATCCGTTGACTCCTGTTGGCCAGGCATCTATTTAAGGATGATTGTCATGTAGATAATTCCACCCTGTGGTGGTTAAGGTGGTACTGGAAAGGCCTTTGTTGGATGGGAAGAGGGCATGCTAGGATCAGAGTTCCATTTTGTCAGTTGCTTTTGCGAATAATTGTCTGGTTTTATTCTGGATTGAAGACTTGGCTACACAGGTTGCAGGTTTTGGGAGCTCCTACTCTGCTGTATCTTCAGCAGATTGGAGTTTACTAGGTGTGTTCCAGCTGCTGGAGTCTGTGTGTCAGTAACACTAGTTGCCCAGTGGAGAACGGCTGATGCTGCCTAAGAACTACATAGATTGCGTTAACCAGGCTTTGGTGGATTGTGTTGTGATTGTGCGCATTCGGGTGTATAAGGGGCCCAAGGATGTCCTTCCCTCCAGCTTCACCTTTGTGGAAGCAGTCGCAAGTCCAGGAGCTGGTTTGGCTTAGTTTACTCTCACACTGCACATCCGAGACAAGCTTTAACATCTCCAATATTTCCAGGTTTGATTTCTGGAGCTCTTTTACCATGGAATAGTGGGATTTCACAGTCCCCTTCAAGGATTCAAGTGCTATCTTAGAATTTCTAGCTACCCCCAAAACAGCCTCTCTCCCCATTGCTTTGCAGTCCACAATCTCTTAGGCATTTCATTCAACAACGTCCTCCTCCAAATTGATTAGGGAGGCATATTGATTACAGCAAGTGTTGTTAGATAGAGGCTCTATTGCTATGGGTTTTTTGGCCCGTGGGAGCTGGAGGAGGAGGGGAGGGTGGAGGGAGGGTTGCTGGTGATGTAAGAGGATAGTGGCGGTGATCAATAGTGTGTTGGGGCTGGTCCAGACCATCTATAATAGCCGTACGGGGATTTTCCTTTCTGTCAGCGACCTTCTTGCAGCTTCCTTTAAAATAATTGGTAAGTTTTGGCCTGGTGCCACCTGCCTCCAACTTAGTTGCTTCTTCACCCAGAATACCCTCCACCTCCTCAGTTAACTCATCAATTGCATCTAGTGTGCAATTGTCAGCAGCATGCTTTTTTGCGGTCTTCCCTGCTTGCCCATGCCCAGCTGTATTCTCTGGGAGTTTCCTCTTGCCCGTGGCAGATATATTAGTTTGTGGAAGTACTCACAGATCCTTGTCTTCCTGTTGTTGACCCCGCCCTCAGTCCGGGCTTTGCCTGAGCGTGGCCCGTGTGTGGCACGCACTACAGGGCCTCGCTAGGCACTTTGTAGCACGATGGTGATGATTTGAAGGTGCGGCATTCAGCAGCCCAACTCCAGGCTCTTGGTTTCTGGGACTTGCAGTCTCTCCGCTTAGATCCCCTTGAGCATCACTCCCACGCGGCGGGACCTCGCTATGTGCTTTGTAGCGCGACAGTGATTATTTGCAGGTGCGGCATTCGGCAGCCCACCTACAGGCTCTTGCTTTCCTTGGCCTTGTAGTTCCTTTGCTTTAATTCCCCTTGAGCAGCACTCCTACTTAGTAAATACCATGCACCCAACCCTAAGGGTTTTTTAGGTTCTACCATACGGATGCCTTATAAGAATTAAAAGAACGGTTTATTTTGCCAGGTCCAAACTGTGTTACAGTCTGCAATGGCAGGCCTGAGACATGGCTTAAAGCGCTACCAGAGTAGTAGACACAATGAGTAAAGCAGACCCATTAGTGTCATTTAATTTACAGGCACTGGGTGCATGCAATATCATATACTATGGATTTACAATTAATTTAAATGTCCCAATCTGGTGTTGGCCAATTTCACCATGTTTTAGGAAGAGAGCACAAGTACCTTAGCACTGTTTAGCAATGGTAAAGTGCCCAGAGCCCTAATGCCACCGACAATGAGTTTAGAAAAAAGAAGGGGTAAATGAAAAACGTTAGGGGGAATACCACACCAAGGATGTCAGGTCCAACAGGTGTTAAAGGGTATAATGCTAATTGGCTGCTCTACATACCCCACAGAATGCAACAAAATATTTGTTTCATACGAGCTATATGGACTATTATTTTTGGAAGCTTCAAATGCAACTAAAATATTAAATACTCCGAGAGAATCATGCATGTTAAGAAGTGAATTATTTAGCATGGCTGACCGTAAACAAAGATGGACACTTAGCCTGTATTGTCCCAGCTGGAAACAACAAATCTTGATCTACCGCAGGACACCACAGGAAAAGAATGTGCCTGATGCTGGGTAAAGCGATCCACTATCTCTGAGACAGAATTTTATTTGAATGGAGGCATGGCTGAGTCACATCAGCTACTGGGGTATGTCTAGCTTTCTGTCCTGTTACTTCCTAGGCCTTTCGCTGACAGAATGTGGGCTCAAGGAACAGTATGCACTGGTTTACATTTTAGATTTGTAGCTGACTCTTGGCGAACGGAGGTGGTGTGAGGAGCTCTAATTCAAGATGGATGATGAGGGTTAGTCCTCACTGGAGGAATCTCAAGATGCTTGTGGCTGCTAGTCCACTCTTAACCCTGTCCATCTAGAGTGAGATCCCAGTGCCCACATCCCTCCTATTCTTCTACCTTAAGAGGTACAGTTGATTGTGAATGAAGATGTGTGTGTCCGTAGCCGTAGCTGATAGCCCACACAGGTGCAATAGTGAACTCTAATCAAGGGATAGAATGTCCCTTTGAGATGGGCTCAGCTCAGTACTCAGTAAGCTATTCTTTGAAAAGGGGTACCTATCTCTCTAAATATTGGGCATGATTGGGGGTAAAGCAGACTCACCAAAAGTAAAAAATATGAAAAGAAAGACCAAGTCCACCTGAGATAAGCAGGAAACAGAAAAGTCATCATAATATGCACCCAGGTTTCTTTGTGCTTGAAACAGTTTGCAGCAGCATTGGAGATGGTAGACCTGTGGAGAGTGACACATCTTAGAAATAGGCATTACTCATATTGCTCAGCATCACATACCTCCTTTTCTCAGATCAATTATTTCTTTACATATAAGACCCATGCACACAGATTTTCTGTTATAAGATTTTTAGCGAGGGAAATCTTGGAACCTTTTCTACTATGAAGAGTACATAATGTTGCCATGTTTAGCAGTCATCCAGGATGGAAAATACATGCATGGATACTGCAAGGTAAATCTGTAGTGGAATTAGATCAGCTATGATCAGTCATAGATCAATAGTTCTGCTTCATAAAATCAGAAGCCACAATTTGGGAGGCCAGTGATCAGGGGAAAGGTAATATCCATGCAAGTATAAAACAAATGGGACAATTCTCATGCAAATATTTGTAAGGAGAAAAAAAGCAACAAATCTTACAGGCTGAGCTCCATGATGAATTATAACTATAAAGTATCCTGAGTAAAAAAGTCTAGAAGTGGCAGTAAGTACTACTATACATAAGGATCTAAAGGGATTTATCACTACTGGCTTCTAAATGATTTAGCAAATATTTTCATAGGCTCAATTAGCTTGATAGAATTAACTAAAACACCTCTGTCAGTGATGACCTTAGGAGCTGCCAAAACTTTCTAACAGGTCAATGGGGCCTTCCTTTGGCATGTTTTAGCCATCTTTATGGTGGGAGATGCTTAGCACAGTACAAAAGATGTGTGTGAGTCGGAAAGCCTGAATACTAGTTAACAGGATTCTTATACCCAGTCTGAACATAGAAAGTGGCACTAGTCTGGTCTGCCTCCTATCGCTACTACATTCAGTCTGTTTACTGAACACCTGGCACAGCTCTTCAGAGAGATTAAAAGTGAAACAGTATTTAACTGTTAACATTTTAGCATAAAGGTTCACACTTCTGATCCCACCAAACTAATACTTAGACGCAGATTACGATGCCGTTGGACGAGCGTCAGACCAGCATCGTTACGGTAAATGGACCGGCTGGCAGGTAGTCATGGTCCCGACCGCCAAGTTAGGATCCAACTGCCGTGGAGGCGGTCAGAAACATGCCTCTTTGCATTGAGGCTTGTACTGTGGCCCTGAAAAGGGCCACAGCACTAGCCCCAATGCAAAGAGGCATGATTTTAAACATCCCTGCACCCTGTGGCAGATACCATGCGGTGCCTGCCACATGATACAGGGATGTTTCGTGACCCCCAAGGCCCATACAGAGGGCCACAGGGGACAGTGGCCCTGCTAGGGACCCAATAAAGCCTTTCCATCAGCCCTTTCACTTCGGAAGAAACGACGTAAAATGACTGGTGGAAAGGTGGATCGTAATCCCACAGCAGTGCCTGAGAAGGCACTGTCTCCATTGTGGGGAATGGGATCCAACCGTTCGCCTGACTGGCTTCTTGAGCCCGTCGGAAGCTGTTGGTCGGTTCCTGGGGCAATGCGGTCCAACCAACTGCATGCTAATGCGGCGATCTTACTACGGATAGAGATGTCAGTGGGACAGACGGCACGTCGGTGTCGGACCCACTGGCATCGTAATTGGCCCCTTAGTGTCAAGGGACTATTATGCTTCTTTGACTCACTCTTAGGTTACCTAGTAAATAAATAAAAACCAAAGATGATTGTCTGGAATGATAATTACAAGCATGGACTAGTATGTAAGGAGAAGAATTGATTGGGTATATTGATAATAACTATATTACAATGCCTAAACACAGCCTTATCAAGTGATAAAAGAGAAGGAGAGGTTGCTGAAAATCTTCCCCTTTCTACATGCACTCATCAAACTTGATAAGAATGTCCATTCTCCCCAATATAAAATGTTGTTTAACACCATTCAATTAAAGCTTAATAAAAATGTATCTTCAAAATGGAAGGCATGGAGGCTAGGTTTACCTAGGCTTTGAAGGATATTTGAATACCTTGGGAGAATCTTAGAAAGTTCCTGAAAAGAGAGGCTATCTCTACCATCTTTTCATATGTACTACTGAATTTTCAGTAACAAAAAATACGATCACTATTCCGCACCCACTATTCCTTCACTTTTCCTGGATGCATTATGTTCAGATAACCTTTTATGTACTGTTCCCCAGAGTACACCATACAGGTATGCCTAAATATATTTTATGCAGCTACGAGGATGTGGTATGGTGTGATAAATTTTGGGAGTTGCGAAAATGTCTCTATTTGCGTGGTTACCCCCATTTCTTCCTGACTTGTATTTCTGGTTTTTTAACTCTGCACTCTATGTCACTGCTGTCCAGGCCCCATCATTTGTGCTCTGATCCCTAAAGCATGGTAAAATTGGGTATTTAGAATTGATGTATTTAACTTTACAGTTAGCCCATAGTATGAGGTGCAATATACCAATCCTGGTAGACTGGTGCACTTTGTGCAGACTGCAGACTGCTGCACTTATTGTTCCATCCACTAGAGAGACGAGGAAAACATATAATGCCTGACAGCTACAGTTTAAACTTGCAGGTCAACCTGTCAAAAAAAAACTTCTTGACTGAAAACAACCCTACTAATAAATATTAAGTAAGTCACCCCTAAGTAGGCCATGTAACCTGCAAGGTACCGTGCCTATTATATAAAAGTGGTACGTGCAAGAATTTAATGTTGGCATGACAGTAACTAGCCCCCATAACCTAATTTCATTGTGAAGGACTGTAGCTATCCTTTGAGCAAAACTAAAGTGCAGGAATACAATTAAATGTCTGCTAACTTTGCACTGGGGTAAGCTACAGCGGCAATGAAACCGCTATTTTCAAAATGCCTTTAAAATCCAATTCAGTGATGGTGCGGGATTCTTAATAAATATTTAGGAAAACTGACTTTTAAAATTTACTTTACCTATCCGAGCCTCGAATAGCCTAATTGGCATTAGCCTGTTGGCAGATGAGCCCTGCAAGTGCTTTCCCTAAATGAGGTGTGAACACAGCTCCCAGAGAAGAAACAATGCCTTATGACTATTCACAGGAAGACCTGGATGGGAGGGTATGTGGCTTATATCAGCTCAGAAAATGCAGCTCGGGAAGGGTCAGGAAATGTATTAATTTGAAGAGGACTAGGGTGAGGCATGCCGATTTATATTTAAGTTGTAAAGGGAGATCTGGGGAAGAGAAAGCCTTTTGTTCTGTAGGCCCTCATTAGTCTGTTTGGCACCAGCGAAGTGCAAGGGGGAGCTAGTTCTAGAGCCAGTTTGGTGTAACTGAGCAGGAGATTGCACATTTCCCTAAACACCCTCCAGGCTGGCACAAAAGTTCCGCTTAAGAGAAGAACAATTCAGCAATATTGTATTTGCCTCAGAATAGTGGACTAGTGAATAGTTTGCAGTAAGGCAAACACAATGTGCTTCAAAAGTGGGAAGGATTTTCCTCTGTAACGTTTTCATCATTGGTTAGGTTGTGTCCAGGAGTCACTCCTACCCACTGGCTAGTAAATCTTACAAAAGTGGCATCTCACCCCAACTCATGAAAACACTCTCAGGCCCTGTGAAACAACTGAAGTAGACTGGACCAGCTGTTTTAGACATTTGTGGAGACCTAAAGGGCGGCATTTGCTCCCACGTATAAACAGGACTAAGAAATGGACTCCAAGGGTAGGTTGGCTGACCTGCTATGTGGCTACATGGACCCAACAAACTAAACAATGCCTTTTTCCTGGAGTGTCCACCTGACTATAGCAACTAGAACTGGATTGTACTCTCTCAGTTACCTCTTTTGGCGGGAGTTTTGGCCCTGAATTGCTGTCCATGATGTACTGGAAACTGTAGACGTGACCAAGAGGAGTTTCTTCAGATACTCTGGAAAGGTTGCATTTATAAGACCTCTGGGGGCATATTATCAAGCCCTCTATCGCAGCGTTAGCTGCACTTTTCTGCCGCTAATGCGGCGATATTTGTATCACACTATTAACAAGCTGCAGCTAACGGGCCTTAGCGTGAGTTTTTTAGCAATAGCGGACGTTTTTTTTTTACCTCTAAGCATGTCAGCGATATATATCGCTAATGACATGCAAAGTAGGCGTTCCTGACTAAAACTCCATTGAAACAGTCGCAAACACAACTTCCCCCTATTATCAATGCCCGCGAAGCGATAAGAAAAGTCGCGCTAACCGCGATTATCGCTGGAATTTAACCCCTGAAAAAAACTTGCCTTAATCATCTTGTCAATGGGGGGTGGATTGTTGGGTTAAGTATACACTTGCCTATTAGCAAGCTTTTCAGTAGTGCTGTTGCTTTAGCGCTGGAATTCTCACGCTATTGCTGGTTTTACACGCTATCGCTGGATTTCCTATCGCCTTTGCGATACGCGTTGATAATACCACGCTATCACGGCGAGGAAATCCAGCGATAGTCGGCGATAAAAAAAACAGCGCTAAGCGCACTTTGCGATAATTATCGCAGATCGTTGATAATATGCCCCCTGGAGAGCCACCAGAAACTAACATCAAAGGTGTCCAATCTCACATAAAATTAATTTGAGACAGCTTCAGGCTTGCACTGCTGGTGGAATTTGATCTCCGCAGGGCCAGATTTATCAATCTTTCATGCACTGCAATGCAGCAAGACAACATGCTGCGCTGCACTGCATGAAAAGGAAAGGCCAGGAGTGCACCATATTTACCAATATATGGCACATTCCTGCTCTCTGTTTGCACTGGCCACAATCTGCTGCTTAGTGCCAATGCTGGCACCCTTGCGCCATGGTGCAAGGGTGCCTGTGTTGCAGGCAGGATTGGTTTTGTGCAGGATGCAGCACACTTAGGGGCATATTCACAAGGATTCAACTCTGATTTATCGCCACCTTAACGCAACAAAAGTGGAGATAGATTTAACACCCCATTCACAAGCTGGTGCAAACTGCAGACAACGCCAGTATTCCCGCGATAACTGCCCCAAAATCTAACACCACGGCGGACACCACCAACTAACCCTAATGAGATGCAGAGTAGGCGTTCCCGTGCAAAAACACACGAAAAAACAACAACACCACTTTCACAACGAACTGACAGAACTGCGAAGCGAACCAAAAACAGGCGATAAGCCACGGTAGCCGCAGGTATTTAACACCTGCCTCAAGCAGGTGTAAAGACGGATGTCTACCTGCAGTAGGCAACGGTGCCCCGCACACAGCCATACCCAAAGAGCAAACGTCGCCATGGAGCTACTCTACATGCAGCTCGGAGCCCCAACAGGGCCACAACACCCACCACCACCACCCCCAGGACCGCCACCACCCCAGGACCCGGACCCCCCCCCCCCGGACCACCACAGAGGCAGCATAGAGTAAGACAGCGGACCTACCGAAAACACACCACTCTCACAGACCTAATGCCAGCGGAAGTCATTGCCCACTACAGGCTCAAAAGGACAACCATCCTACGCATCATGACCCACATCGCCCACAGGCTGACGGTCCCAACACAGCAGAGAACAAACATCCCTCCGCAGACAAAGCTGCTGGCAGTGCTGCACCTGTTGGCCTCTGGGACCTTCCAACCAACAACTGCCAGAGTCGGAGGGGTCTCACAGCCAGCCCTATCAAGTTCATCACACCTGTCCTGGATGCCATCATCAGCTTCATACCCCAGTACCTTCACTTCCCCAACACTGCGCAGGAACAGCTGGAGACTAAGCAAGGCTTCTACGCCATAGCCGGATTCCCGGCCGTGTTGGAGGCAATCGACTGCACACATGTCCCACTTGTGCCCCCTGCGGATACTGCACACCACTACCGCAACAGGAAGCACACGCATTCCATCAATGTGCAGGCAATAGTGGACCACCGGGAACTCTTCACCAATGTCGTCGCCAACTACCCAGGCAGTGTGCATGATTGCTTCATCTTCCGACAGCCCATCATCAACCAGCGCTTCCAGGATGGCACATATGGAACGGGACTGCTTGTTGGTAAGTACCAAATCAACACACCACACATCCCACAGCCACCAACGCACAAAGCACAACTGTGGGGATGCACACGTGACCAAACCACATCCGACATGTCAAACTACACGACCACCTACCAGACATGACTACACCACTCCATGGTCATCCTGGGCTACCCCTGCACCCAATACAGACTTCACATGGCACCACAGCCACACAACAGCTGAACGTGTGGAGATGCGGAATGCAGCCATGACACATGTGAGGCACTGCTGTGCCCTCATGGCCCTACCCCAGTCTCCCGCAGGTCAGCGTCCCGTGGCGGTGGGCCCGTGTTGGCCGCTGTGCATCCGGGGCGACTAGCCCTGTGCAACTCGAGTCATCCCCCCTTGTAGTTCTGACATTGCATGTCTGTGTGCCTGATGACTGTTGGTGTAGTTGCCAGCACCAGCTACTCCCTGAGGGCTGGCTTACACCCACCCCACACACAGCCAGCACAGGTGTCACTGAATTGGTGGGCCTGCCATCACATCCTGCCGAACCAAGTATTGACTCTTTTCTCCCTGCACTGTCACAGGTGATCAAGGATATGCACTCTGCCCTGGGATGATGACACCCCTCCGGGACCCGAACACACCCGCCCAGAGGCAGTACAATGCGGCCCACATACGCACCAGGGGCATTGCTGAACGCATATTTGGCGTGTTGAAGTCACGTTTCAGGTGCCTGGATGGCACTGGTGGGAAGCTCCTGTACAGCCCGGACGTCGTGTGCAAGATGATCGTTGCATGTTGTGTGTTGCACAACATCTGTGTTCGCACCAGGGCCTCATGGATCCCAGTTCCAGAGATACCGGACGATGATGGTGGTGATGGGGCAGGTGGCCCACATCCCACTACAGCTGCGGCAGGAATGGCCCGTAGGGACTCCATCATTGACACTTACTTCTCATGAGCACGTCACATTGTGACCATCCGTGGCATTCATGGGACAGTAGTAGATGTCCAATTGCACTGCATGTGTGAATAAAACATATTTGCAGGTCACAGGTTGGAATTGTACATTGTCATGTTACATATCCCTGGGGTTTCAGATGTGATTTGCCAGGTTGTGCACATTTTCCGAACCAGTTGTGTCCTGTGTTCAGTTGTGGAGGTGTTGCTGTTTGTACCAGGATGTTGTCAATGTCGAGGTGCACTTCTGCTTATGTGCGTATGCTGCACGGTGGGTGTGTCGCTCCTGCGGCTCTGATTTGTCTGCCACTGGTCTCTTTCATGAGGTGTGCCTGTAGGTTCTGTTCTTCCACGGTGCTTGGATATTGTGGTGTGCATGTTGTCCTCTGCAGTTGGCCAGGGTGCATCCGTGGTACTCCGCTGTTGATGTATTTTGTTCTGTGGCATTTTCCGTATGCTGTTCGTGTGCTTTTTCCCGCATTGCGCGTGAGTAGTGCTGCCCTCACGCTGTTTGTCACTGTTTTTTTATCGCGCTTTGGCCCATCGCAGCTTTTTTTGCGTTGTGGTTTGTGTTTTTATCTCCGTCAAGGTGGTTGTATTGCGAGCATTGGCTGCGGTGTCGGCCAACTATCGCATGCTACTGCCGTGTTGTGAATTCCACGTTGTCACGGGGTTATTTTGCCGCGATAGGCTGCGATGCTGAAAGTTGCGTTGCACTACTCTTGCGGTAATTATCACACGTTCTTGTGAATATACCCCTTAGAATAAGGAAACAAGTTGGAGAAATAAAGATAACTCTCCTGTTGCACCTCCCCTGGGAAGGCAAAGCATTTTGATGCATTCACAGGTTTGCAAGTCTTGGTAAATCTGGGAATGCCCTAAAACAAATGGTTGGATATGTGGAAACACACACGCTCCACCCATGGAAAGCCTTTCCTGGACAGGGACCCATAAGGTAGCGACTTGCGTTACTCCAGATATACCAAGCCATGCAGGGCCATGCAAGGTGGCCTTGTGTTGCTTAGTAAACATGAATACTAAGTAAATCGGACTCTAGCATTACATTGCCCTTGCATGACGCAGTACACTTGAATGGTCTAGTGGAATATAAGGTTAGAGAAATTTTGAATTTTCTGGTGCATCAGAGAAAGATTATTTTATCTAGTAGACTGAAAAGGATACAGCCTTGGGGATAGGTCGTGGGATTCATCTAAGCTTGTTAAGCTCCATGGTTGGTTAATTTATTCCAGTGCTTTCACCCAGAAAAATCTGGATCTCTTTGGTGGCCTTTGAAGGGTGGGCTAACATGGCTTATCACAGGTGCTTAACCCACAACTCCATTCACCTCTGATTACATTGGAAATTATTGTGGAGTTTCTTCAACTGTACATAGGACATCGGATTTGGTTCCAGCATGATAATGGTACTGTGCCATTAATATAGTGAGTGTTTACTATAATAGTATAAACAAAGGGAGAGCAAGGAAATAGAGGGGTACGTCCTTTCCCCGAAATAAATAACCAGACAACAATAGGGACGAACCCTGCGGGGGAATCCAGACTCTCTGCATCAGAGTGCCAGGGAATCAGGAAAAAAACATTAGGTTTTTAAAAAGAACCCTCTCTCACTAACGTAGTTGGTGGCATCCTTCATCATTGGGTTCCCGCCCGGGCTGCCGAGTGCAACCCAGGTGTGCTTCGACTCCTGATTACAGCGGCCCGGGTGGTTTTTGTGAAGGGAGTGAGATTGATGTGCAAGTAAAATTGCCTCTAGGATCCTCCTTCAAAGTAGAACTGCTTTATTACTGAGGTCCCAGGGCAAGATTAAAAAGGCATGGATGGATATTGTTAAGACTAACTTGATCTGTAATATCCTAGTGTTGGTCTACATGTTTCAGCCTGTCTATGAAACTTAAATAGGCTTTCTTCAGGACTGAAGGGTGAAGTGAGGCCAAGTCAGAAGGTCTTGTGAGATATCAGCACACACACTAAGGTGTGCTGTGAGTGCGGGGGTAATGCCATACTTACGGCACACACCGACACGTTTAAATCTGTAAAACAAAGCAAAATATAAAAATCGTTCATAGTAAATGTGCCATAAGTAGGTGCTTGAACTGTAACTAGTCAGCAAGCTGATAGACATCAGTAGCTCTATTTTATCATTCCCATAACTCCATGGCAAAATATAGTGCAGAGTGTGGCCAAAGGACCATTCAAGTGGATTCCCAGTAACAAGCTCTGAAGCGAGTGCGTGTAATCATTAGTTACTACAAATATATATAAACAAAGTTTAGTGCAGACCTGTTAAAAACAAAGTGAATCACGTGCACAGGTAAAATGACATTGTGTGCCTCATATTAAAGGCAAAAAAGCGAGCCATCGCACCCACCAAAGGTGGGGGAAACTCATTACTTGTCCCAACCTTATAAACCCTTACATGTTGGGTCCAAAACAAGGAAACCTATGATGGCAGAGAAAACGGTTACAAAAACATGTAATGGAGTAGTAGACATAATCTTACTTGAGCATAGCTATTTAATGGTAGCATGGATCCCGGCAGGGGGCGGACACCTGTAGTCACACACTGGGAAGATAAAAGGTGAACAAGGTCCGTAGTTTGCAAAAAAAGGGGGGGAGCATGGATGCCAAAATAAACCAAAGGGTAACTCAAAGGCAGCTTACTTCGTCAAGAAGATCCGTCTGCATGGGAACCTAGTCTGGTCCAGTGCGAGATCCTGGCGGTACTCGTATAAGAGTTGTGCCGGTTAAATGTGAGAAACCCGGAAGACGCCAGCCCTTGTGTGACGTGCGTCACATCTGACGTCATGGCCCGTAGGGACGTTAGATGCAAAACGCTGTGTGGAAGTTTCTAAAGGCCGATATTACAGCTAAGATGGAGAGCGCAAATAAAACTAGACTGTGTACCCACGAACAACGATAGTGTTGTAAATTTATCACACAACCCTCCTACGTCCACAATGCCAAACGGTGTCAGTGGGCATATGTAAAGTTAAGGAGCGCCTGACACACGTGCATAATTCACCTCAGTTACGACTTGAAAAAGGGGGGAGGGGGCACTGGCAGAAAAAGGTAGGAATACGGTCAGGTCTGGAAAAACCAGGCTACATGATAAGAATGGCAAGCAAATATATTGGCAAAAACAAACTTTGCCCCAAATTTTTTTTCTCTGCCATGGTAGCCCTAGGTAAAAATACCAGCAAAGCAGTGGGGCTGGTGTATAGTTAACCAACGGCGGACTCCTGCAGCGCCAGATGCTTCAATCTGCCGCACCGGGGGTGAGAGACACACGCAGAGGGTCCACAGGACTCCATTTACCAGGCTCCCTCGCTCCATTTTCACCGCCGCGTCACTCCCACAGCGCCCAGAGGTGCATTTAACCGACGGCGGACTCCCAAGGGTGGGCCCGTCTGCGCCCGTCCGCAGCAGAACGAGGCAGGGCTGGGCCACCCCCCTTGGTTTGAATATCTGGATACCGTTAAAGGAGGCCACAGCAGATTTCGAGCAGATTTTGAGTGGGGCGAGAACTTTAAACAACGAACAGTACGGAGCGGTGAAACTTTAAGAATAATTAATTATTCTGTGACTGCCCATTTAAACACTGGTGTGCTTCCCTATTGCTCTGGCTGCAAGGAGGATCTGTAAGTGGCAGCTGTGAACTGTAAAACATCGGAACTGGTGTTCCTTACTTATATCTTATAAACTTTTCTTGTTCTTTTTTGAGGAGTTTTTTGGATTTCTACGTTTTAGCTAAATTGTGTTTGATTTGTTTTAAACGCTCCCACTGATGCTACGGCGAATATTTAGTGACAATTGGTGTTTTTTTTACTTGTTCTTAATATATTTCAATTTTGTGAATTTTATACTCGTATTGTAGTCTATTGAACTCAGTTCATTTTTACCGTACACTAGGCACTAGGCACTTTGAATCTAATTCCTGGCCCCTAGCACCTTGCACTCTGCACTTTGTACTGAACTGCTCTAGCAGTGAACCTTCCATTTGTAAAAAGTACGCCACATCTGCAATATTGTTTCTAGTTTTTTGCTCCATGGTTCTGTGGGGTGGTGGGCCCTTTACTATTGTTTTTGATCTACCTTTCTGGTTCTTTCTTGTACCTTAGAAAGCTGTTAAGCCGAGAACAAGAAATGGGTAAAAGGAAGGCCAAGGGACAGCCACTGGGTATTAATAGGCCATCTAGTGTGGTCTGTTATGAGACAATGGATAGGATTGAGACCGTCCTAGCAGAATGCCAGGATATAGTCAGTTCTGACCCACCAAGCCCCTCTTCCTCCTGTGGTAACCCCATTGGAGCTGAAGACGCCCTTGGTCTAATGATTGCTACCTCACCTGAACCGCCCCCAGCAAAAACAATAGTAAAGCAGATCCCGTTGATGTTTAAAAAGCATACCAAAAGGCGTAGCAAGGCACTAGATGTTGGACCCCCTGGATCAATGACTGCTACCTCACCTGAACCTCCCCCAGTGGAAAAACTAGCTAAACAGATCCCACTGATATTCAAAAAGCATAATAAAAGGCGCAGTAAGGCCTTAGATACTGATTTGCCTGGAGTAGGGTCGAGTGAAACAGCCACTCAACCTGGAGTTGATCTACATAGAGTGCACAGTATAACATCGACTGTTAATATTGAGTGCCAAAATAGATTCGATGCCCTCGAAGTAGAGGAAGAAGGGGTGGGGGAGGAGGAGGGTGGTGTTGATCTTATAGACCCTCTAGAGGCAACTAAAATCACTGTCGGCGTAATCCAGTTATTAAAAGATCTGATTGAATCTTTGAGAAATGAGGTATCCTCCCTCAAAGAGAAGGTTGCCACTTTGTTAGAAAGGGCCGACAGTGGGTTTAGGGTGGCCTTAGAAATTAAGCATCATCAATGAATAGGGTTGCTAATGGAGTAGAAGTATGTAGTATGGTCAATACAAATACAAATAGTACCCAAGACCCTATGCGAACAGGACATGCCCAGTCTTTGCCATACATCACTGGGGATTGCAACCCTCAAGACACTATAAAGCAAACCTAGAGAAACCCCCCGGGCCCCACACAAGGTGGGGACATAGAGGAGAGGTGGTTCTGGATGAAGGAAACTCATATATGCGACACCACGGGAGGGTCCCAGTTAGGGGGACTGTATGGGATGGTGTCTATGTGAGACCTAGGGCATGGGAAAGCTCTGCTGAGATCTACCTCACGGAAGTTCCTAAACTCCCATCCAGGAGCTTTGAAAATCAGGAGTCGCTTAAGAACAAGGTCATCCATTGGTTGAGGTCTACCCGACAATGGTACTCAATCATTAGGGATGATATAAAATCGATAAGAACTCCCTATGCAGAGGTCAATGTGGGATATGATTGAGGTTAGCTTCCATGATGCTGGTATTATTACTGGACTATTGTCGATTGATTTTCGTACAGTCCCCCCAGAAAATTCCCGCATCTCTATCAGATATAGACCCCTGCTGGAGCCCCCCCAGGCCCCTATTGACATCTACTGCTGAAACTTGCACTAGATTGTTTCTTCCATCAAATGGGCTAGTGCCAACATGGTTGCCCCCACCACATATGGGTGCTTTGAGAGGGTATAGCTGACCTCTGTATGAGGCGCAGTCGACACCTGCAAACAGGCGAGGATCCTAAAGTCCCCCGGTGACGCCACACACTAGTCCCCCCCATAATAATCCCTCCATTATGTGTTGTAGTTACCAAGCCTGAGGTGAACAGTGAGATCGTTCCTTCTGTGGTAAACGGGGTTGTGGCTGTTTCATCTCTGGGGGGTGTAGAAGACATACATGGGAGAGATTTGGAAAACCACTCTCGAAGGATACTGGTATGGAATGTGGCTGGGATCTCCAAGCTAATGGTGGACCCAGAGTAGTGTTCCTTTGTAGATCCCTTTGATGTAATTTTTTTTCAAGAAACCTGGAGCCTCCAATGTCCGCACAGAAGTGGTTTTTTCACCTATGCTATTAATGCTACAAGAAAAGAGCTGGGTAGACCCTCGGGAGGGCAAGCAGTATGGGTGAAAATTGGCCTAGGGTCTAAAGTCAAACTCCTGTATGTGGACTCTCAGGATATGCTTGCACTAGAGCTTACTTTTTATAATGGATCCAAAATTAGGATGTTTAATGGCTACAACAGAGTGCAGAAGGCCCAGGAGGAAACTAACACATTGCGCATCCTAGATCTTGCCCTGTCACACTACACAGATAACATCCCTGTACTACTGGCGGGTGATTTTAATTGTACTTTTGAACCGCTGGCCCCTATTCCCCCAGATTTGACCGATGAATGGGACAGAGAGTGGCAAATTCCTCAGTTAGATCTTCCCCTAGTAAGGTGGACCAAGAGAGGAGCCCAGATGGTGGCACTCACAATGCAGCATGACCTGAGAGCCACGAATGGAAGGACAACTTCTGACCCAAATGGGGATCCCACCTTCAACAGGCCAGGCCACGAAAGCAGGATTGACTACTGCCTAGTATCCCTAAATCATTGGCACTCAGTTACAGATATGGCAGTGGTCAATAGGGTTGATAGTGACCACAACGCCCTAGCTCTTACTTTTACCAAGCCGGGCTCTACTAGGCTTGCTAAAATGGGCTGCCCAGATTTAGGTACTCTAACAATAACCAATAACCAGAGGGGACTGGGTGGAGGCTCACCCGGGGGCACTAGGTGCAGTCAAGAGGAAGGTTTGCCTGCTGCTTGAGGAATCTGCTAGCTCTACCACTCAGAATGTCGTGGAGACATTAGTCTCCAGTCATGAGCTCTTACATAAAGAGATAAGGGAATTGCTAGGCCACCCGGGAAATCCTCAAAAGAAGGAAAGCAACAGCATACACCAGAGACCAGTTCAGCAGGGTGCATGGTACAATAAGGATTGTAGGCTCAGTAAGGAGGCGCTCCTAAGGGCAGTAAAGCAAAAATCATGCATTGAGATAGTGACCTGCAGAGCGAAGTATAAGCGGGCAATTGAATCTGCGAAGAAGGAGTGGGAGGGCTCCCTCTGGTCTGCTTTATGGAATGCACTGTTAGTCAAAGATTCAAAGAGCTTCTGGAGTGAAGCAGCATACTGACTTAATGGGAATGGGAGAGCCCTAGAATTCACAGTACAGCCAGAGGAGTGGGAAGCATACTTTGGCTCTCTTTATGAGTCAAGGGATGCTAGAGTAGAGGAAGAACCCCAGGGGTCAGGTGAAGACCTCAGTAAGGAGGGAAATGAGGGTGAAGGTCTCTCTTTTTCTATGGAAGAAACACAAGTAGCAATTCGCTCTTGCATTTCGGCCCGTGCCCCAGGAACAGATAGAATCCCCAATGATCTCTACAAGGAGGATGTAGCACTTTGGGGATCCTATTTAAACCTACTAACTAACTCAATCCTCAGAGGTACCCCTATCCCTCCCTCGTGGAAAAATGCTGAGGTTGTCCCAATTTATAAAAAGGGGGACAGAGCGAGGCTATCCAGCTATAGGCCAATTAGTCTTATCGACTCCTTGCAGAAGATCTTTTGCAAGCAAATCTTAGGCCGGATACAGGACTGGATTACAGAGTCCAATATCCTGAGTGACCTTCAAGCAGGTTTTTGAGCCAAAACTAGCACCCTGGACCAAACCTTCCGTTTGCTGTGCATCTATTGGAAGGAAGTGCTAGTTAAGGGAGGAACGCTCTATGTGGCTTTCGTAGATTTACGGTCTGCCTTTGAACTAGTACCGCATGCAAACCTCTGGAGGGTCCTAAAGAACAGGGGATACCAATGAACCTTTTAGATGTTTTAATTAGACTACATTCATAAAACACAGCACAGGTGAGGTGGGGGAGAGTAACCAAGTTACAGATCCCTTCCCGGTCCAGTGTGGAGTGAGGCAGGGTTGTGTCCTTGCCCCCACAATTTTTATTCTTTTTATCAACGATGTTGTTAACTTTTTAGATACAGATGGGTACGATGCCCCTAAAATCGGCAGAAAAAGAGTGCCTGTCCTCCATTTTGCAGATGATACACTTTTAATCTCAAAATCGCTGCAGGGACTACAGCAGCTTTTAAATGATTTTATTAAGTTCTGCAATGAGCGAGGGCTGGTGTTAAATGAATCAAAACTAAATATATGATTTTTAGAAGAGGAGTGGCCAAGCCCAACAAAAGAGCTGTGCTAGTTGGTAACAGTAATCTGGAGCGTGCCGATGCCTTTGATTACCTGGGCATCCGCCTGACTCCAACAATAAACTGGGCGGCACATATCGAGAAGGTGAAGATGCAACTCATACATCAGACCGCTAATATCACCAAAATACACAGGAAAACACTATCAAGACAGCTTGCACCCGCTCTGGAAATTTATAACACAAAAGTATTAGGTGGTGCCCTTTATGGGGCCGAACTGTTGGGCACAGGTATGACAAATTGTCTCTCCACAATCGAAAATCGCTTCCTTAGATCCCTGGTAGATCTACCTGCTAGCACCCCGCTGGTGCCTCTATACTTGGATCTTGCGCAAAGGCAGCTGGCGCATAAATTAAGCTATAAACTCCTGACGTTTTGGCACAGGTTGTGGACTGTGGATGAACTCTTGCCATACTGGGAGCCCCTCACTGAGCTATTAAAGTCTCTGTCTATCACCTCGATTTTCTGGTTTAGAGTACTAAAAGAGCTACTGGGGAGGCTTGGGATGGAGGGGTTCTGGTCTGACCCAGATAGCCTGGCAACTGTATCCAGATTGAAGTTGAAGGAAAGGTTTTCTGAAGCAATATTACTGCAAGTATTGACAAAAGCAGAGGGCCGTTTGACTACGGAATTTCTTAATTTTAAATGTGTCCCCTGCTACGAGGACACACTGGATGAAATTGTCCCCCCTCTGGCCCGAAAACTATTTTTTCAGTTTCGGTATAAGACCATACCAACAAAACTTTTTTGTAAAAAATGGTGTAAGGATGTTTTCATTGATGATCTCTGTCCTGCTTGTAACGCAAGCCCTGAATCCATTGTGCATCTGCTATTTTTCTGCCCTAACTACAAATCTCTCAGGGAAAAATGGATAATACCACTTTGTAAATTAGTTAGCTCCGGCCACTATTTAGAGGTGCTAAGAATCTTGAGTACGGATACATGTAGAGCTGTGGTTTTTGGTTTGTCCAGATATTGGCATGCACTGTGGATAAAATGAACAAAATGCACTTTATGATGGGCCATGACCTGTCTAAAAATCGATATACACTGTAGATCAAGGGCACAGTAAGCACCTTATGATGAAACTTTCTATCAATGTTATGTGTTTTTATACATATCTTTATATGAAATGACCTTATTTATGTTTACTTATTCGACCCTTTTTTATTGTATAATGTATGTGCTGTGTACTTTTATGATCTTTTATGATCGAAATAAAGTAATGATGATGGTTATGAATATTGTGTGATCATAGAGTAGACAGGTGCTCGGCGGCACTACCTAATCCTACTCGTTAGCATACGCTTGTCCTGTTTATTTAAGAACTCATACAGAGACCCCTCTGTCCTGTCACTAAGATAGTGGTAAACATTAGTATTAATGAGTTAGTGCATTCTGCGGATCTGAGTAAGTCCTCCTGTTGTTAATATTATTATTTCCCTAACTTTTACGACTCCACATTTAGAATTATTTTTCCTTTTTGCTATGCCTGTCTCCTAATTTTTTTACAACTCCTCTTCTTTCTATTTGTTTGTTTCCTAAATTACTCTTATCCCTGCATTATTCTATGTATTTATTTTCTATAGTTTAAGTTACTCTACTTGACATCATACTGTTTGTACTAGTCTGTCTGTTTTGTAGCTTCCTTTATTCTGCCTTGTCAGTAAGCTTTGCCTCTTGGCTTATATATCTTGTGGACTGGTGGTACTATAACACTGAGGGAACTCATTTTTGGTCAGGTACTACTACTGTACTGTGGAGATTGCATGTCCAAGTAAGGTATTGTACTCATGTTTGTTGAGAAGGCTTTCTTTTTCTTGCTCATGCTCAAATAGTAAAACGAGAGAGTGAGAGAGTGGCAATGGTCACGGTGGACGTTGTGCATGTATTATTATTATAGTATACCAGCAGTTGATGACAGTGGAGCATGACTCGAAGTATGAGGACTGGCCCATTGTATTTGCCAACCAAGACCATATGTCCTTCGTTGATCAATTATTCCACCTCTTAATTGTGCTTCATTGACTAGGACTCATCATAGTAACTTTTGCCCCTCCATTACCCAAAATGTTTTTGGATGGCTTGTCTACATGGTTTTCAAACAATGCCAACCAACAAAAGGCCCAATGTGAATAGATACTGTAACCAAACTGTAGTGATGTATTGTGTTTGTATTTTGACAAAGAAAATATTGTGGGAGGCGTATCTGGCATCTAAAATCAAATGTGTAATGTTTTTCTAGCCGCAGAGAACACCAGTGCCGGAGCCGGCAGTGCGGGTGCCACTGCCAGTGGGTCAGATGCAGCAGATGAAGGAGGAGTCCCAGAGGCATCAGAGACCAGAGGTGGTAAGTCACATTGCTCGCTGATTGACAATTGGTACTGAATACTCACTGCAAGGGTGTTGACACATGAACACCCCACTTTATAGAATACCGTCAGAGTTGTGTAGTTAATGGCCTCTTCTATTTGGAACTCAGCAGACAAAGGTTGATACTAAATGAAGTTCAACACTAATGGGTTGATAGAAAAGGGAAAAAAAAGTGGAAGGAGAAAGGGTAGGTGGAATATAATATGAGTGATTGTATGCATGTGTGAATATGTGGGTGAAAGGATACATAAACGTGAGTGATACGATGCATGGGTGACTGAAAGATAGATGAAAGGATATACGCCGTGAAAGAATGCATGCCTGGGTGGGTGAAAGGATGCCTGCCTGGGTGAAAGGAATGCTCAGGTAGGTCAAAGCAGGATGGTGTGAATGGGTGAAAGGATGCATGGGTGGGCAAATGGATGTTGGTGAAATGCACATTGAGAGCAATGTTTGGATGGATCGATATATGTGGGTGGATTTTTTTCAATGATGAAAGACTGGATGAGAGAATGTATGTCAAGTCAAGGGTGAGGAATTCTAGATTAATGAAATGATGAATGGGTAATTACTCGGATGAAGAAACAAATGGAGCTCTTCTGGATAGGGGCTCGTTCACCTACTTCACTTGCTTAGAATGGTTTTATCAAAGCTTTGATTCAAAGGGTTGGGGTGGTATTTCTGTCTACTCCATTGACTCACAGTACTTTTGTCAATCATCGCCTCCCTCCCTACCAATGGCATTTTGACAGTGCCACCCATGATGATCTAACCGCTGCAAGATTCAATTTGTCACTGCAGTGTTGGCTGTGCTATGTGCAACTGCTTGAGTTGATGTGGCATTTACAAAGATTTCAATGCATGGTGATGTGAAAAGAACTAAGATGGTGTGTTTCCCTTCCCTTCCAGTGCCCACGCAGTCACTTCCTACCAGTACTCCATTCCTTTATTCTTTCCCAAATTCTGCACCCCAGCCTCCCCAAAAATGTAAAAAATCCATTCCATTCTTTGCATGTTCCACATTTTTCTAGACAAGTGTTAAATTTCATCATGGCTTCCATAACAGATTTATTTTATGCTTGTTCAAATTCTTCCCTTTCAACATTGTCAACCACAGTTACTCAGAAGCCAAAGCTTAGGCATATGATGATCATTTATGATCAGTAGAACATCTACTTACCCGGCCTAATCCCTTTCTTAAATTTCCTTTCCTTACTGCAAAGGAAATGTATTTCTTAGAAAAATACATTATAAAGTGTGGTGGAGGTTGAGGCCAGGGAGTAAAGTGGGACTGGGTAACTGCCTTTACTTTTGCAGATGGGATAGTCTGTGATGAACGTGTCAAATACAATCTATATCCCGTTCTTTAATCCTTTCCCTGTAATGCAGTGCATCACTTTTCCCACAGTCTACTTATGGTAGACAGGATGTCCGCGTGATTGATAAGTGACATGTATCAATATTCATCTGCCTTGTAGTCAGGTTAAGATTGATTTGAAAGGCATTTTGGAGGAAAGCAGGGACATTAGAATAAGATAATTGTCTGTTACAGCTGCCCAGGCTGCAGACTGCAGAGAGTAGCAAAGTATAACTAGTAACAAGTATGACTAGGGCACCAGCTGAGCTAGCCTGCCTCGATAAATTTAGCACAACGAGAGAGAGTACTTGTACTCCATATAGTGCATAATGCCTTACTCATTATTAAAGGGAGGTAATGGATTTGAATTATCCATACAAAGTGTTGGTTTCGTTCTTTTTTACTAGGAAATCCTTGAAAAGTAAGCAAAATAACAGTTTTTTTTAAACTGGTGTGCTGTGTTTTTTATTCTGCCTTAATTCCTTTCAGACAGACAGTGCATTTGCCATTTGCCTTTAGTTTTATGTCAGGCATGTGTGGGTAATGGCTGCGATACTAATCACATCAAATCGAATGGCCCTAGGGGACCAGCAATGTACTGCTATGGTGCCACCCGCTACATAATTATAAACAAGTGTTTTTCACAGAGCATTGTTTATAATTTCTCTTTTTTTTCTAGCAACTCTTGCTGTCAGTGGTCACCCAACTCGCCAGGATGTACCAGCCCTGCTGCGGCAGCAGAAGCTGGAGGCTATACGGGATGCAAACCAATGGCTTGTAGCCCAGGAGGAGGAGGAGGAGGCTGCTGCCTAGTGCCCCAGCCAGCCACCAGCATCTACAGCCTCTCAACACTGAGGCCACAGTCCGCTGGCAGCCGCCCGCTGGCTTTCCATCACTGCTGCCTCCCCCCAATTTCTGACCACAACTTCCTCCGCATCCTGCTCAGGCTAAACCGAATGGAAGCCAGGCAAATTAAGATGAAGGGGCACCTTAAAAAGCCCCTAGCCCGCCATTAGTGCCCTCTTCTGCTCCTTTTTAATCTTTATTTTGGTGGGCGGGACTTGTTGTGGGTGGGATGGGAGCTGGGACCTGGATAGTAGGATTTTAGTTTTACTTTTTTTGGACATTAGTTGGGGACAGGGAGAATTCTTTGGGGACAGGAGTGGGCGAGTTTAGGGTTGAATGGGTGGGTTTATATAATATTGTTGTTAGGGTAATAAATATATATATTTATGCCTCAAATCTTTTTTCAGATGTTTTGCACTGCTGCATTTTAGCTCAGCAGCAGTGTGTTTTTAAACTCAGCGGATAGCATATAACAATTAAAACAATTAGTTATGTGTTACCCTTGTCCTACTACTATTCTCCTAGTCTCTGCAGTCTACAATATTGACCAATAGGGGGTGAAGGGGGTTCCAACTTTCTACATTCCATTGCCTATATTGCCTAGCAACGCTCCATATTTCTCTTACCTGAATACATGAAGCAAGGGCTGCATGGTTTCCCAAGGTGCCATGGTGGTGGTAGTGGCTAGTGCACTAACAGTGAAGGAGAAGCGAGGTCCCACTCCCACCTAGGTGAACTCCAACTGTAGGATTAATCAGAAGGATTATTCATCACAGGCAACTAAATTTAAATAAAAACTGAGTAAGTGGGTTATATATATTATGGTATCATAGCTTTACAATCAATTGAGACTAGACTACTACGCAACAAAGAATACCTGACAGTGAAAATATAACATGAAGTACTAAATTAATCAGAGCAAAGGTGAGCTAGTATTTTAGTTAAAACTAAAGTAGTAAATACTTGAATCGTGAAAGGGACATGGTAAAGCATTTGCGCAACACAATGCCTGAATGATGATGCTGATGAATGATGTTCTTCTATATCTAAACTATCGAACATTTATGCTTGGGTGGGTAAATGGGGCCAGTGTGGGCTATTGGTTTGGCAATAGAAGTAGAACTGAAGATCCTGCTCTGAGTTGGTTTTGCTTTTACCACATCCACCCCACCAAGGGTGTGATCAATTAATGGTGTAAATTATGAAGTCACACCTCAATAATTCACACATCCTGGGTGAAGAGGGTTAGGGATTTGAAGAATGGATGGGAAAGGGGATATGGGGAAAGGTGTGACAGAGACAAACACTACACAAAGACAATATTCATCTGGGCAATGACCATCCAACCATCATCTGTTGTGGGAGGAAAGGGAAACGAAGGATTGATTAAGACACAGTTAACTCAAATGCAGTGCAACCCAAACAGTCTGTCAGCTGCCCCAGAGTGACCCAAGTTATTTCTAGTGAGGCGAACAACACACACAGTTCTAAAGATTATTAAAAGAAAAATGATACTATATTCCCAAATGGGGAGGTGCATCTAGGATCTTCTTGGATTGTCTGTCAATTTTGTTTGCCTGCCTAGCTGATGCGGTCCGTGAGTGTTATGGTGCTTTTGACTTTTTGTGCAGAAGAAGTGAATCCCTACAGATTGTAAAACAAAGCTGATATTGTAGAATAAAGGAGAAGGACTGTAGTGAAACTTAATAAGGAGTACACCGAGAAGACCCAGAGACAATACAAGAGAGAAGAATAGTCCTTTTTGCAAGCATTCATTTCATGACTCATGTGCGATCAATTAGGTGAGAGCAATTACAACAAATAACAATCACAGACAAGTGGCCGCTTGTACTATCGGGCTGATCAAACTTGAGTCACAACTGTAAAACCTGTCATGATCATCATCATAATAATAATATTATGTAGCCTAGCACATGCATAATGTGCTGATCATATTCAACACATGTCTGTCTCCAGCTACCTACAACAGGCTCCCCACCCAACCACCACATAGATTTAAATTTGAGCCAGCAAGCACACACACTCAGCAACATTGCATTTTCCAAACCAAGTAAAATCAACGCACCTCTCTCACCACCACTCCACAGAGTTGAGTAGGACTCTTAGAGTCATCACCAACTGTTGGTTTCCGTGAAGTCGATAACTTCCTTCTTTTGGTGGCAGTTGTTGAAGTAGTCATGCCTGAGTCCTTCCATCATTCTCCTGACTCTGAGTAACTAACATGTCCAACTCCGTGCCGACTGAGTCGCAGCTCAAATGTGATAGATTGACCTGTAGTACAATGCTGTTGATGAACAGCAAGAAAAACATTGAGTCAATTTTTGGGTAGACTAGATTTGTGTTTGTTAGCTAACTGGACTGGTTTTGGTCGGTTCTTTGAGGAGTGTGAAGCAGAAAACAAAGCAGTGTGGTAGAGCTGGCAATCTAATCTCACTAAGTGTCAAAGGGGAAGGAAGAAATCACCTTCAGGAAAAAAATTATCACCCGTCATTAGGCCACCAACATTGTAAATCAGTCATTTGATTTGATTTGATTGATTGATTGATTTGATTTGAAAATTTATAAAGCGCACGAATGCCCAGGGGCGTCTTGGCGCTAAGTCGATGTAGCAAGAGACTGCCGATGATAAAGAGCTCTAACTAAGAGGTAAAAAGCCAGGTTTTTACAGCTTTCCTGAATGATAGGAGCGAGGGGCTATTTTTTATTGTGATAGGGAGCAGGTTCCAGGTCTTGGCCGTCTGCACCAAGAAGCTTCTCCCCCCCCACTTAACCTGCTTAAATCTTGGGACCTGTATCAGTTTTGCCTGCCCAGACCTCAGATTCCTGCATGGCTCATACCGTTTCAGATGTGTTTTTAAAAATTGAGGCCCTATACCATGAAGGGCCTTGTAGGCCAAGCAGGCTGTCTTAAATTTTATTCTTTTCTCCATTGGTAACCAGTGGAGAGCTCTTAGTCTGTGGGCAACTGGTTCTGATCTAGGGATGTCCAGCACCAGCCTTGCTGCTGCATTCTGTAAACGCTGGAGTTTTGTCAGATGTTGGATTTGTATCCCAGCATACAAGGCATTGTCATAGTCCAGTCTGGACAAAACCAGCGCTGTTGCTAAAGTTTTACGTGATTCTTGGGGAATGAAAGGCAGGATTCTTCTAATCATTTTTAAAATGAACCACGCAGAGGAAGTCAGTTTATTTATCTGGGCATTAAAAGACAGTTTATTATCCAGTATAACTCCCAGGTTTCTGACTTTGTCCACTGGGGAAGGGAAATCCCCTAAGCTATCCGGCCACCATTTAGGCGACCAAAAATTTGTGTCTGCCCCGAGCAGCATGACTTCGGTTTTATCACTATTCAGTTTGAGGCAGTTAAGCTGCATCCAATCTTTAACCTGTCTCATACAGTTGCTGAATCGGTCGGCTGTATCCTCCAAATTGTTTGAGACTGACACCACTATTTGGGTGTCATCTGCATAGGAGACTGGTAAAAACCCACATTTTCTTATTATAGCTGCCAAGGGGGCAACGTATATGTTGAAGAGAGTGGGGCTCAAAGAGGACCCCTGTGGTACTCCGCATGGTGAGTTGAATGGTTTGGATGTGAAGTCTCCTAGTTTGACTGTAAAAATTCTATCTGTCAAATATGAGGATAACAGCTTCAGTACAGAGTCGTGAGCTCCCAGTCATCACAAACACATCAAGCTGAATAGTTATTGTTAAACAATAAACACTTAGGGGTCCATTACGATGACTGGCGGATGCACCTCCGCGATGCTGGCGGTGGGATAAAACGCTGCTTTCCGCCCGTGAGCAGCAGTGCCGCCGTCCGCCATATTACAATGGCCAAACACAGCCCATTGTCCGACCGCCGCGGTGCAACTCGGACCGCAATCAAAACGTGCCTGTGGCGGAGACAGCCAATCCAGAGCCACGCCGTACGGAATGACGTCCCTCCCGCCATACAAATTAGGATGCGCAAAACAGCCAGGCCCACCACAGCGGAGAAACCGGCCATTCTGAGCATACGGAAGCACCACAGCAGAGCGCGAAATCGATAACCAGAGCCGAACACCATGGACCCGGCACTACACGTCTTCCCGGTGCTGTACATGATCCACCTACAGCAAGCCATGGACCGTCGCGGACGCCGACGCAGGTACGCCATCACACAACTCCGCTAACAAACACAACCCACAAATCCATGTCCAATGTAAGGTGCCTGCCCCCACCAGACACCCTTGTGGGGACAGGAACACAACCACAGGTGTAGCCACACATGTCCCACCTGCCACTAGTCCACCCCTCCACACCCAGGCCACCATGTCCGCGATCCTGAAATAATGCCCAGTTCACGTGACCGCAGCAGTGAATCCGCGAGTAAAAATGCACACAATGTAGTAGCCTGGGCCAGCGCAAGGCAGGGGCAGTGCCCAAAGTACACAGGGCAACACCTCCACACTCCACACACTAGGCCCACCCACACCATGAAGGGACATGCCATGTGATCTCCCTGTGCCCCCACATGGCCAAAAAGCAGCCAGGTGAACACACATACTGCACCACACAACAAACAACTAGGGAGACAGCCTCATCAGGTGTGGCTGCAGAGTAACACACAGCGTACAAGCACTGGGCCAGGGGAACACACACACCACAACAACACCACACTCATGGCAAATAAACTGAGTCCAAGCACTAATTAAACACACACAGATAATGAACAAACACTCCAATGGACACACAGCCTGTCAAGTCACACAGACATACCCCACACTTACACACAGCAACAAACACAGACCACATGCCAACAGCAATGTAGGACAACAAATAGGAAACCCAAAGTGAGGTGCACACAAATGGAATGGCAAGGAGCTGAACACCAAGAATGTGTATATCACATGCAAGGGAAGGAACACATTACATCCACCCCAGCCAAAAAATCCACACATGGCAGTCACAGTGAGTGAAGTCAAACCACAATCACCTCACTGCAACAACTCAGGGAGACAGCAAGGCAACCCATGAATAGGCACAGGGATGAAAGGAAGGGTATGAAGTCCAACCCTGATCAGCCACACATCTGAATAAAAATACATCACAGGAGTATGTCAGCAGCACAACACACAGGGCCCATTGCAACACTCCATGACAGTCAAACACAAGTATGAACCTTCACACAACCCCCACACCCATCACACCTGCAGCACACAACACCAGTGACAAACACACAGAAGCTTGCCAATAATATCCAGTCAAGGCACTGACAATCAAACACACCCCCTGGGTGGTATCCACAAACATCACACACACACACAGGTATGGCAGTACCACTGTACGCACAAAAACAACAGTCAAACACTGAACACAATCAAAACACACACACCGAACTACTACAACAACAGACAAGACCTGTGCAGCTAAACAGTGCAAATTCTATGGAAGCACAGACACAACAGGAGTACACATCCACATCAGTCATGAAAAACGCACAGACAACATACCACAACACATATAAGAAGTGCATCCACTAAAAACAATAATGGAGAACAAAAGGCAGAAATGGGCCTACAATGACACATAGACACACATACCACAACACCCATCCACTCAAAATGGTGTCACAGTGTACCACATGTCTGCACATGCACAACCATGACCATAGACACATCAAATGTGAGAGGAGAAAACACCAAGGATGCACATAAAACAAGCACGGCAACCACAATAGACCTCAGTCCATGTGACAGACACACAAGTAAGGCACACCACAATGGCAACACACCTGAATCAAACACAACAACAACACACACACACTGACAGGAAAATAGAACACCACACACAGAGCAACTGTCAACTGCATGACACAACACAACACAAACACTGCACACAGCCACATCAGTCACAACACATGCACAGGCAAAGATATCAACATGCTACAACAGCCAAACATCAGGGGTGCACAACAGGCAAGGACAAGGCAACATCAACTCACAGCACTGCATGCACACCAAGCAGTGTGGGCACAACACACATGCCAGTAACAAACAGAGATGAGTGACACACCATGAACACTCTAGGGGTGGGCGAAATTTGCGTTGTCGCGCTACGCAAAGCTCCGCGAAACGGTAAAAAATCTCCGCGAGCACGCAAAAGTTCCGCGAACACGCGGAATAGCTTGTTCCGCCCGTTCGCGATGCTTTTTTCCTGTTCGCGAATGCTGTTTGCGTACTCGGGGAGAAATATCTCGCGAGCATGCATTTTGAAAGCGCGAGCGAGCAAAAAATTCCGCGAAGCTGCGGATCGCGGAATTTTGAGTAATTCCGCGTTCTCCGCGGAACGCGAAATTACCCAAATTCCGCGAGCGGAACGGAATTTACCGCCCAGGCCTAGAACACACACAAGAACAATCTAAACATCACACACACAACAACACACCCAGGAAGTCAATCAGTCCACAGCAAACACACATACTACCAAGCCAACACACACATGCAGAAGTCTGGGACACAAAAGTTGAAACAACATGATCAGAGGAAACAAGACACTGGCAATGTTGAAGTGGAAAATAGAGCATGTGTCACAGTAAACCATACCCACACAGTAAACCTTTCATTTAGCAAGGACACTGACAAGGCAGACAACAGGAGTAAATTTCTTCTTTTTATTTACATTTCACAATGTCATGCAGCAAAAGTCAGACAAGAGCAAGGCCAGTGGCCAGGACACAGTGCAGGTGAGGTACATGAGAAGCTGCACAGGCAAGGGGCAAACAGCAGTGAACAGCAAGGCCAGTGGCCAGTCCAAAGTGCAGGTGAGGTACATGAGAAGCTGCACGGGCAAGGGGCAGACAGCAGTGAACAGCAAGGCAAGTGGCCAGTCCAAAGTGCAGATGAGGTACATGAGATTCTGCACGGGCAAGGGGCAAACAGCAGTGAACAGCAAGGCCAGTGGTCAGGGCACAGTGCAGGTGAGGTACATGAGAAGCTGCACAGGCAAGGGGCAAACAGCAAGGCCAGTGGCCAGTCCAAAGTGCAGGTGAGGTACATGAGAAGCTGCACAGGCAAGGGGCAAACAGCAGTGAACAGCAAGGCCAGTGGCCAGTCCAAAGTGCAGGTGAGGTACAGGAGATCCTGCACGGGCAAGGGGCAAACAGCAGTGAACAGCAAGGCCAGTGGCCAGTCCAAAGTGCAGGTGAGGTACATGAGAAGCTGCACAGGCAAGGGGCAAATAGCAGTGAACAGCAAGGCCAGTGGCCAGGACACAGTGCAGGTGAGGTACATGAGAAGCTGCACAGGCAAGGGGCAAACAGCAGTGAACAGCAAGGCCAGTGGGCAGGACACAGTGCAGGTGAGGTACATGAGATCCAGCACTGTAAATGTGTGGTACAGTAATCTGCCATGGTCAGCAACACACTCAGGGTGTCAAAAATGGGAAGTCCATGGCACCACTGTGGGAGAGACATGTGTGTGAGGGGGACTAACACTCAGACTTGGCTGGCAGTATGACTGGGAGGTGGCTGTCTGTCGGGGCCAGTTGGGGTACTGGCTTGGGGAGAGAAAGGCCCAGCTGGGGTAGAGCCATCAGTGTTCTGGGAAGCCTGAGGGCCACCAGGTCCAGGTGTGGTAGAGCCAGCAGTGGTTTTTGAAGCCTCAGGGCTGCTAGGTACAGCTGGGGACAACACACAGCATGGGCCGTTATCGGGTCCAGCAGAGTATCGATATCCGTTGGCATGACTGATGGGAGTGTTAGACAGGTGTCTAGCACGCATTCTTCACCGCAAAACAGGCAGCGTAGAACAGGTAAGATGCAATCTTGCCAGATTGGTCTGAATGACAGGAACCACGTTGTATTAAGTTCCCGTAGACGAGGCATGCCCAAAAGCTGTACTATTCGCTCACTGCATTTCCGTTCAAGGAGAGCTTTCTCCACATCGCTCGGAGTGATGTTGGCAAATAGGCTTGCCATAGCGTAGTAGGAGGAATAGAAACAGAATTCCTGCAACAAGTGCTAGAATTAACGGCACACCACCAAACACCGAATGTGCGAAGTTTGGGATGATTCCGAGGACAGCCTGGAAAGGTGCTAATAGTCCGGAACAGATGGTCTTAAATACATGTACAATTCCGCTTGTATCAGACATGTTAAAGATACGTCCTATCATTTCTATGAAATGTATAGGGCAGTTTGTACAAATTAAAGCCTGTATCTCAGCCGAAGTCCTTGCAACTTGTAGATCATAGGTTTCTTTGGCCGAGGTCAAAGGCACTGATTGTTGTATAAGCATGGCTTTCATTCTGCTTAAAGTATCAAATCGTATAAAAGAGACATTCAACGAAGGCCATAAAGGCGACTCCCTGACTGTGTCTATTGGGGCAAACAATACTTGCATACAGCAAGTGACCCTGGAGTTGACCGTTACTAGATATGGGATGCCTGGCAACATGCCAAAGCAACTCTGATCAAACAACATGAGGTAACTCCCATTAGAAAGTTGGCCAAACGTTGGATTAATCACAGCAGCTGGTGTACCCTGCTGGTGGCAGGACAAATTTGCCACAGAACCATGGCACATAGCCCGCATGCAAAGATTGCAGCATCCAGCTTAATAACATAATAGAACGTAACTGAGATTGGCCTTGTTGTAATATGGCTAAATCTTGTTCCAGTATGTCGATAGCAGAGGATACAATACTGTCTAATGAATAAATTCTGGAGGACAACGTTGTTAACCCATTGTCGACCACAGAGAGAGATTTCTCTAAATTAATACGATCAAGTTCACGTATTCGTTCTGCGGCCTCCATCTGTGACACCTTCCATGCTTCATTATAAGCAGCATAGATGCCGGCATATATGAAACGTTTTTGACGTGGTTTTCTTGGTCCAAGCAAGAATTCCCTAAGGTCTGCGTCTTCTTTAAGTAAAGATAAGTGTTGTTTCACATCCTTAAGTGTAGATTTTTGCAGCCAATCGAGGCATAATTTCCCTACACTGTATGTTGTTACTACCCCCGGATGTTGTCTTTGGACGTATCGTGGGTCTGGCCTATGAATAGTAAACCCCTGTGTTTTATTCAGGAATCTCTCTTGACAGTTGTTTGTGTCTGTGGGCCAGATCAACCATTTTCTCCAATCAGGATTTGTTCTGTTGAGTTGTAGTATGGTGTTAACTGTAACCGCTGCCTGTGTATTGTTATCACTTGCAGGTGTTGGTACAGAAGGTGCTTTCATGTCTTTGATCTTGGCTAACCAAAGGCAAGACGTTTGTTGGACCGTGTCATTCAAAAACATTATTTGCTGAGAGACGATACAGGGTCTAAACAAAGCTTCTATCCCCTGCACTTGCCAATCTTTAGTACCCCAGACAGATTTTGTGTCTATTGTATCTTTCCATAAGTCGAAACCATGTCTAGACAGTTGGGCAATAAATGCTGCAGATTAAATCTGTTTTGTATTAGTTAACATAATTTTCAGTCCAGTTTTGTTTACATTTTTATAGTAAAATGTTTCTGGATCAGATGTATTGAATCCTGAAAAATATGGAAACTTCTTAGCAAATGTTTTTGAACTACCTTTCGGGGGTGTAGGACAATGCTCCCATTGGTTAAACATAAACACATTTCTAGGTGTTGCAGATTTATGCAAAAAATGATGACCATAGTGGTTATAGCAATACAGCTGTTCATAGTCTGATGAACCCTCTAAATATTCATTATTAGAAAATGCAGCAGACTTTTCTAGGTCAAACATCATGGTATTTACAGTTTCAAAGTCCCAATCATCAGAATAGGTACTGTATGAAACAAAATCACTTAGTGAAATCTTAAATAAATGTGGAATGTTCAAATGTTCCGTAGGGCCGAAAATATCGAAATCAGTTTTGTCCCACACTATACCATCCTATATAGGAACGGCTGTGATGTTCACTGCAGACAAATCTCTTGTTTCACGATGGGATGATTTGTGAGGTTTCAAAAGTAAGTTCACTTCTTTTCTTTCAGTGTTCACATGGATATATCTGCCATTTATACGCACGCTCATAGTCATAACCAAAGCTAGCCAAAGCAGGAAGAAAAATATTCCAGAAATAATCCATAGTTCAATCCATGGTGAAACCAGATAAGTATTTCTTAAAAAATGAAAAAAGTCTTGTACTTGCTGTTTAAAAGTTTTGGAAGCTGGCGACGTCTCGGGCTCACTCAGATCCTCAGAAAACGTATCAAAGTTAATGAAATAGCCAGAAGCAGTTCTGTCAATTGTTGGAATTGCATCAGGATTTGTAGAAATCGCTGGAACCAGTTGATCACTTGTTACATTGGTGTAGACAGGTGTATTTGGACGAACTGTTACTTGAGTTTCAAGAGGGATGAGTTCCATAGCATTGTTGCTCAGTCCTTCATCTGTTACTGCTGAATTCTCGATGGTTATCAGTCTTTCAGTCTGAACATCTTGGATAGTACCAAGAGGAGTGTGTCTGCTACTAGATCGGAGTCCACGAGGCCTACTATTTAGTATTGGCCACATACTGTGGTTTGATGAGGTCGATGGACACAAATCTTTTCTCCTTTTTTCCAGCAAGGGGCGGCAGAAGTACTGTTCTTGTTCCGTGTATGGCTAGGACAGGTACTGGTTGTCTGTAAGAAGGTCCAAATTCCTTCTTGTCCGCAATTTTTTCTCTGACTAGATCCCCAACTTTTGCAATCCAGACAGGCCTTGCTTGGCCTTGCTTGGCCTTGCTTGGCCTTGCTTGGACCGCCGCTTTTTCCCCAGTGGTGGTTGGCTGCAGGAACACGTTGCCGAGCGCTGAGGCCATATCCATAGGAACCTAGAGCAAGAATCCACTGCGACCATTATATATTTATAGTTACCGTCCCTTTGCAAGGGACCGCAGAGGTCCAGGTAAACACAAGCTAATGGTTTGTCTGAAATGAACAGGGGTGTCTGCGGAGGACGTTTCACTGTGGAGACTTTCATCTGTTGGCATATATCACATTCTAGAACATAGTTCTTGGTCTGTTTCCTAATGCCAGGCCACCAATATCTTTGATTCAGTAAAGATACTGTTGCAGAAATACCTGCATGGACAGAGGCTATCCCTTCATGTGCTGCTAGGATTAGCCCTAATCTGCGTTCCTTGTTTGGAATTACCCTATCCCCCACTCCAGGGATTCGAGCAAAAGGAACGTTGTTCGCATCAATCACATAAGAGTACTTGAGTGGAAACTTTTTTGGTAACGCTGCACCACTGCCTTTGCTCGTAGCATTGACAGCCAACATTATCTCACTGTCTATTCTCGTTTTTGAACAAGTGATCGCAGCTACTGAAGCCGTCTGAACAGCCCCCTTTGCGGCTTCGTCAGCCAATGAATTCCCTGCAACGTGAACGCCATCACGTTGATGACTCAGTGTAAGGATCACGTGAGCCTTTGGTAGTTCGCTTTTTAACTTAACTACTTGTTCCCAAAGCGTTTTATGCTTTATTGTGCCACCCTTTGCATCTTTGAACCCATTTTCAAGCCAAGTTTGTATATATTCATTATACGACTGCACACAGTAGAAAGAATCGCACACTATTAGTGTGGAGAATTCTCGATCTGTACTTTCAAGTGCCAGTTTGAATGCTTGAAGTTCAGCTCGCTGAGCTGTGCAATCTCCTTGAGATTGAGTTTTAGTGACCATAGGTCTGAAGTTGCCATCTCGCATGCAACCTTTAACTATTGCGCACGCTGCACTGTAAGCTTGCTTACTCCCTGTAGCGGGTTGTGCGGATCCGTCAGTGTAAATTATGAATTTGTACTGATCGAGAGGCAGAATCTCAGTGGGCAGAGGACATTCATGTTCATATTGCAGAAACGCTTGTGTTTTTAAATCAGGATCAAAAACATATTCAACATCTGTTGCAGCAAGAGAATTAACCCATTGTATCCATCTAGGATGTAATGCTTTAGCATTTGGAATGCTCGCTTTAGTTACCGCCTCTAAGGCCGGAACTGGGGTTACGACAATAATGCGTTTCCCTTGGGCTAGAGCTCTTTCTTTTGCTACAGCGGTTTGAACTGCTGTCAGTATTTTTTCTGTTGAAGTGAAGCGCATTTCTGCTTGTGTATACAAATGTGATTTGTATGCAATTGGTACTTTTTCACCCTCATTAAATGTTAAATAGGTGAATCCGCATTGACCCGAAATTATTCGGATCACTAAATTGAGTTGACTTACGAGTGTTTATAAGTGATTTGTTGCTAACATGTTAGCTTGGAGTGAACGCAAGATTTCTGTGTGTTCTTGTGTCCAATTCTTGATTGAAAAATCAGGTTTGATTAATGCGTAGACAGGTTTAACCCTTTCTGCCTAATTTAGAATGTAAGTTCTTCCAAAATTTAGGAAACCCAGGATGGATTGTAAATTTTTCAGCATTTTAGGAGGTTGGAGCAGCGCACACCTTTCTAAAAAGTTAGCTGCCAAGCTCTTGCCTTCACTTGAAAGCTCATATCCTAAAAAGAGGACATTGAGATGGGCAATTCTGGACTTTTTGAAGTTGAATTTGTAGCCCTCAGAGGCGAAGCCCAATATAATGGTACTCACCCTGTTCAAGTGTTTGTCCAGGTCATCGTCTGTCAGATAGATGTCATCGACATATGACAATGCCTCATTATCATAAATTTGTAGTAACTCCGTTACCCTCACTGAGAATAACCCCGGGCTGTTTTTGAACCCTTGTGGGAGTCGACAAAATTGACAGTGGGTCCCCATTATTGAGAAAGCTGTTAAGTACCTGCTTCCAGGTGCTATGTTTTGACAAAAGAAACCATTTGAGATGTCCAATGTGATTTTATATTTTTTACACACAATGTTATTCATTAATGCTGTACTATGTGCATTTTGCACTGCAAATGTTTTAGAACAAGTATTTAAGTGTCTGTAATCCAAAACTAGACGATAGGTGTTGTCTGGTTTGGAGACAGGAAACAAAGGATTGTTCATTGAAGAGGTGCATGTTTCAATCACCCCTTGGTATTCAAGTTGATCTAAGATCTCCCTGACCTGTTTTTTAGCTTCTTGCTTTATTGGGTACTGCCTCTGTGCAGTAGGTTCATTTTCAAATGTATTTTATGGTGAGGTGAGTCCTCATCCCATCCTACATGATTTTTGTATAATGCTGGGGCCTGGGCAACTGCCCATTTCCTGGCATAAGTATATTTTAGATTAATTGGAATATGGTTGGAGAAGGCAGGCATAATAATGTCCTCGCCATGTGGGCACTCCCTGACAAATTGTGGTGGCCAGTCTTTTTCTGCTAAAAGTATGTCATAACCCTTGAAAGTTTTTCCCAAAAGAGTGTTTTCACCTGTCTAGGTATGTCTCCCTCCATCCGGAGTGTTATTTCAAATAACTTTTGTGGAGTACTAACCCTGGTGTCTACAGTCTCAACTGCAATGTACTCATTCAAGTCCACTATCTCCAGAAGTTCCTTCAGGTTCTGGCAAACTATTGTGACTTCTGCCGCACTGTCCAGCATTGTCTGAGCCCATTCTCCGTTCTTGAGTTGTGTTCTCAGTATCCTCGGCATGTCTGACCTTCAGACCTGTTACCTTCTTTTTTGAGAATTGAGGTTTAGATTTATTTTTCGGAACACGTTTGTCGTCTTTCGATTTCGCTCGTTCTTCTCTATGTTCTGACCGTCCTCTTCTTTCCGATGTCTGTGACGATATCTGAAAGGTACGAGAGGAATGTGTATCAGTATCTTGATACCTGTCAGGCTTTCTTAAATTATCCCTATTCCTGAGGTTATACCTCCTTTCAGAGGGCTCCTTTTGAGGAGACCTACCTCGGGATTGAGAACGTTTCTCGTTTGAATTTTGTTTATTAGTTTCCCACTTCTTTTTAGAAGATGTAGGAGTTTGTTTAATAGAGTCCTTCTCAGGACTTTCAGATAGTTTTGGTTTCAATGGTCTTCCACCCAAACTATCTCTGCCTAATTCTGCATAAGATTGTTCTATTATTCTGGGTAGATCTGTTTGATGTTCTGTAACATCGAATTCCCTTAATCGTTGGTGGATCGCCACTGCTGCTGCCTCCCCTTAAATATTAGATAATATTATTGTTGAGACCTGGTCGAAATTTTTCAGTAATTTCATACCTAAATTCAGAGCAGGCTCTGCTCCGTATTCATTTTGAATTTGTTTCAGGACATCTGGTATTACGGCAATTGATGGAACACCATGTATTTTAGTATAGATGGCAGCAAAGACTGAGCCCCAAGTGGTGCAGTCTTCCAGTTGTGGTGTGATCCCCATTGGTAAACAGATTGTTAGGATTCTGTGTTTCTCATAAGGGCTAGTATTTGGAAATAATGCTTCAATTTGAGTAATTTTTTGAGTTATCCAGAATGGAATTTGCTCACGTTTTGTGGGCATTTTACCCATGACTGCGTATAGAGTCTGTGGTGTAATTTTTAGTGCATTCCCCTGTTGAGGGGTTTGATTTGGAAGTGTTAATGGTGGTTGGACTGTGAAAGTCCGCATGACATATTGGACTAATTGTCTGTAAATTTTTATTAACTCTGTAAGTTGAGTAAGTAATTCCTCGTCTGACATTATTTCGAGGTCAGGATGAGGAGTGTAGCCGGCTAGAATCGGCCATGTTGCTCCTGGTCTACCTAGTGGACCGAGCCTGGTAATGTTTCTGTGATGTTTTAGGGCGCCTTTAAACCAGAGCTGATGCTCCTGGTATGTTAGTGGAATTTCAATATCCTCGAAAGGAATATATTCCTCTGGTGGTTCATCTTCTTTGTAGAAGTGAAACAGTCTTGTTACTGAATTTGATTCAGGAAATATTACCCATGAATAGAATACCTCTGTCTGAAAGGATTTGTGTGCCTCTATCACGAAAACTGCTCTACCGCCTCTTGGTGGTAGGCCATGTTTTATAGGTTTTAGAGTGATGGCTCTTCTTAAGTTTGGATTGATGTCTATAACACCCTCCTCAGGTTCATTTAAACCTGTAAAGTTAAAAACTGCTATGACTGGGTCAGCCGTAGCTCCACCGGTGTCGGTGGCATTGTCCCGGTTGGACATTTGTTTTTTGAAAAATGTAGAACAAGTTTCAAGGAAACAAAAGATAAGGTGCACAATATTTTGGAACACTGTATCCTTCAACGTTGAGCAAACCAAACAACTAATATATAGGGTGCTTCCCTATTTAGCTTTGGCGGATATTTTAACCCTACCCACTCCAGACGTCTTATGGAGTATGTGAGTAGGGGTCTCTGAGAAAAGCACGACTGAGTTACTCAGTATCTAGCATTAAATTACTGCCTTACCAAATGTTGGGCGCCATGTAGTGTAGTTCCTATTTCCCTAATAGGCTCTGCGCATTGGAATAATATAACCTATAGGCTTGACATAGGACTAAGGTCGGTATGTCCCTATTGAGTATATTAAACTTAATTACTTGTGCCAGCTAGCTCAGAGGCCACTAGAAACTCCTTGAGAACAAGAAGGGAGTAGTTTCTGGCAACCGAAAAACATGACAACTTTGTTTCCCTTTAGAATCGGAACACGTCTCAGAATCGTGGAAACAATAGATAACAGTTTCACTCAGTCAATCGTGCATGCTTAGTTTCTACAGAGTTGCACAGAAAGGAAAGACAGGCGTTTCAATAAAAAGGTTTTATTGAACAGTCTTGTTTCTCGTGTAAGAGATATGTGCTGTTATGATCACAAGACAGTATGCAAGATAAATAATGTACAGAGTAAGCAGTAGAAATAAATAATACTGCGCTAGCATTATCTTTTAGCATATATTCACGTACATAAATAACATGAGCTAAAAATGCGAGTACTCATATGATGCGTCTCTAAGCTAGTTCTACCCCGATGTACCTAACCTAGTCTAGGTGTAGGGAAAGGTAAAGGTAGGTGAAGTATTCTCTAGTCTGGTATACTAAGAGTATGTTAAGTATAGTACGCCAAGTATGCCAAGAGTCCCTCTAGGTTCTAGTCAGCTCCATACCTTGGGATGAGAGAGGTGGGAATCTCTTGCCGGATCTGGAACTCTAACACCCCGCGAAGGGAGTCAGAACACTGGAAGCTGGATTCGTCTGCGTGCAGGAATGAAAGCGTCTTCTCAGTGCGTCAGGCTGGGATACGGGCTCCTCTGAAGTCGAGGTCTCCTCTAATTTGCTAGGGCGAGGGAAGGTATATTTATACCTGATATGTGCCTTAGAATGTTAGCATTGATGTGAAGTCGGACAGAGGAAGACGTCAGGAATGAACCCTTAAGGTATAACGGTTCATACATAATAGATGAGTTCTTGGAGAAATCAATAGTCCTGTGCTAGGGGAACTCCCGAAGCTTAAGGGTCTGGTTTCTAAGAACTCGTTGTGACGTTAGGGTGGACGGATGTCGGTGACCTTGCCTGTATTTGGAGTGCACGGTTAATGCCTAAATAAGGACAGGGATTCTATGCCTATATAAGGGCAATGCGAATTGTGCCTATATAAGGACATGATTCAGGAAAACCTATATACGGACACCTAAAGCAGAATACAACACTGTATGGTGCATTGTGATGCTAGTCAATGTTTGCGCTGTGTGAATCAGAAGCTACGGAGTTGTGCACATCTCATGGTCTGTTGCAATGACGTGTCCCCTTTCATCTCACCTAGGAGGCAACCTAATGTGTATCGTCCTGTCACCCTGCTGGCTAACATTGAGGATGATGACGTGATACGCAGATTCCGTCTGGACCGCACGAACATCCAAGACCTGTGTGCCATGTTGGATCCTCACCTGCGGGCTGGCAGGACATACCTAACAGCATTGACAACCGAAACAAAGGTGATGGCGGCACTGCATTTCCTGGCTAGTGGGTCATTCCAGGAGACAGTGGGCATTGCAGGGGGGATGTCTCAGCCCACCTTCAGCATGGTGCTAAGGGATTTCCTGTTGGCCATGATGCGATACAAGGACCAATACATCAGTTTTCCAAGGCGTGCAGCTTTGACGGATGCAAAGGCGGATTTTTATGCCCTTGGCCACATCCCGAATGTTCTAGGTGCTATTGACTGCACACATGTTGGCCTGGTTCCACCACAGGCACGGGAACACATCTATCGGAATCGTAAACATTCCCATTCCATCAATGTGCAGGTGGTGTGCCAGGCCGATATGATCATATTGCATGTATGTGCCAAGTTTCCGGGCTCCGCACATGATTCATACATCCTGCACAACAGCATTGTGCCCCAGCAGATGGCCAATCTACTTCCGGAGCGGGCATGGAGTGTGGGTGAGTAGGCAGAGTCAAGTTGTGTGCTGTGTGTGCCATGCTGTCCTCTGCCACAGTTGTATTACTGAATCATTATGTTTATTTCACACCTAGGTGACTCTGCATATCCCAACAGACTGTGGTTGCTGAGCCCACTACGCAATCCTAGGACACCGTCTGACGTCCGCTACAACAATGCCCATGGTAGAACACGTCGGGTGGTGGAGCAAACCTTTGGTCTCCTAAAATCGAGATTTCGCTGCCTGGACGGACCGGAGGGGCACTCATGTACTCACCCAAGAAGGTGTGTCAGATAGTGGTAGCATGCTGCATGCTGCACAACTTGGCCTTACGGAAAGGAATACCCATGATCCTGGACGATGATGACCAGCCAGGGCCCCTCCTGCAATCCCACAAATGTCCAGTGAAGAGGATAGTGGTGAGGAGGAAGGTGTTGACCAGCGCCAGCAGCTCATCAACCGATACTTCACTTGAAGGTGGGTGACGATGTACAACTGGTCCATTGTCTGTTGATGTAGTTGTTTGGGTGGAGGTCTATGTGATCTTTGTGAGTGCATCCTGTTGTTGACTCAGTGCTGGCTGCCTATGTGTTGGATACAGGGTATGTAGGAACTGCTACAGGATGTCTCTGTTGGTACTGTTGCACATTGTTATGTGTGCATATTGTTGTACAGTGACGACATGTATTGTGTGATGGCTGTGATGCCACCACCTGACTAGTGACTTTTGTTCTGTTGTCTTTTGCTAGGTCCCTTCTGCCTCCCCTTGCCTACAGAGGATCCATGCTCCTGTGACATTGTAACCATTGTAAACATTGCACATACTGAGATAAACATGGAGCAGACTCAACCACCTTTTTGCGTTTTTGTAGTTTATTTGCAATGGGTATCTGTGAGAGGGAAGTGGATATTTACATAAGTGTGAATGGTGAATCAATGAGTTGGCAGTCATGGTAGATGAGACAATCGGGTAGGCACCACATTGCTGTGGTGACACAGTCCAACAGACGGATGCCATTACCATGGCAGTGTGGGTGAGGATAGTGTACAGAGTCAATGGTTGGGTGAAGAGTGTTGACATCATGGCTGGCTCTTTGACTGGCGTTTGGCCGGTGCTTTGCCACGGATGAGTCCCAAGTTCTTCTTTGGACAGCCCCTTCTTCTCTTGGCAGGGGGGGCATTGTCTACTAGGCCAGTGGGGTCTGAGGAATCACCCCTCTCCGTGCCCGCAGGGGTGGATGATGAACTGTCATCCTGCGTGGCAACGGGGGGAGGTAGAGGTGTGGTCTGTGGCACTAGCCTGTCCCTCTGTACCGCCACTAACTGGGCCATGAGGTCCACGATTTGTCCCATACGGTTGTCCATGGACCTCAGCAGATGTTGGAGCTCCAGGGCATCTTCGTGGGCCTGGCCCATTTGTGCCTGGGTGCGTTCATAGGCACCCACAACTCTGGTGATGTTAGCCAGGGCTTCGGTCACAGTGTCCGGTGTTGTTGGAGTCACACTTGTCCTCCCACCTGCCCTGCTATCACTGACCTGTTGCCTCACCACTCTGGCCACACGCATGCCCTCCACAGTTGTTGGTGTGGGCTGGGCATCCTCTGTGGCTGGGCGACTGTTGCAGGCAATTGTGGTAGTGGTGGTGGTGGTGGCGGCACAGGTCGTTCCAGCAGGGGTCAGCGTTGTTGCTGTTGCTGATGGTGGGGGGGCAGTGTGGTCATGTGACCGGTTGCGCCCTGCCACACCAGATGGGCCGGCTTGGAGCTCCTCATCCAAAGAATCCAGGGACTCCGCATCCGAGTGTCCATGTTCCGGGGGTGGAGACTGGCTCTGCAAGTTGAGGTTGTTGTCCTCTGCAGTCAGTTGTTGGTCACCTGTGGAACAGAGGGTACATGGTCATTGACTTACAGACATTTGCCTTGCTGTATTTGATGTCTCTTATTTACATGTTATGCAACACACAGTTACGTATTTCATGAGTTGAATGTCTGCACAGTGTTGTTCGTCATGACATGATGTGGAGGTACATACATCTTGTTCCATGGTGTGACAAGTCATTGGATGCCATGCCCAAATTGACACTCTTTGTATGGAACTGATGAATTGTCATCTGACAACTGGCTGCCATGCAACTTGATGTGATGCATCGAGGATGATTACTCTTCCCGACAGATGTTACATATGCACATGTACTAGACATTGTCACATTGTTATCTCATGCATACCTTTGTAATGTTCTGTGCTTGTATTTATTTGCTGGACAGACCATGCCTTTTTATTGTTACTATGGTCCTTCATGCTCAGCACCCATGGAATTTGCACATAGCATTCTGTGCAGGGCATATTTGGTCCCTGATTTGCTTACACATGGGTTTAGTTGAGTCACAGTTCTGTTTCTGTCACAGTTACATATGCATCGCTGTCTACATTCTATCAACTGGTATGTAATTGGGGTGTATTTTGTTGTGATGTGTGGCATTGTGTTGGCATTAGCTCAATGCTTTCGTTGAGGAATGGTGGGGTGCATGCACTGGCTGCTTACCTGTACAGTTGGCATCTTTTGAGTGGACTTTCTACCACATGCTTCTGGGTGGGAGGGAGTGCTCCTTCCTGCTGAGGGATGGGGCAGGGTGTGCCTGGTGGGAGTTGTAGTGCAGGCCTTCCTATTCCAAACACTCCTCCCTGTAAAGATGGCTACCTACCTGTTAGGTGAGGGTGTAGCACACAATGACTGCCACATGGTTGTGGGTGTGGGGAGTAGTCCATCCTGCTCAGCTGTGGGACAAGGGGGCCTGGTGGGAGTTGTAGTGCTGGCCTCCCTATTCCCAATACACCTCCCTGGAAAGAGGGCTACCTACCTGTTAGGTGAGGGTGTAGCACAAAATGGCTCCCACATGGTTGTGGGTGTGGGGAGTAGTCCATCCTGCTCAGCTGTGGGACAAGGGGGCCTGGTGGGAGTTGCGGGGCAGGCCTCCCACACCCAAACAGCCCTCCCTGTAAAGATGGCTACCTACCTGTTAGGTGAGGGTGTAGCACACAATGACTGCCACATGGTTGTGGGTGTGGGGAGTAGTCCATCCTGCTCAGCTGTGGGACAGGGGACCTGGTGGGAGTTGTAGTGCTGGCCTCCCTATTCCAAACACTCCTCCCTGTAAAGATGGCTACCTACCTGTTAGGTGAGGGTGTAGCACACAATGACTGCCACATGGTTGTGGGTGTGGGGAGTAGTCCATCCTGCTCAGCTGTGGGACAAGGGGGCCTGGTGGGAGTTGTAGTGCTGGCCTCCCTATTCCAAACACTCCTCCCTGTAAAGATGGCTACCTACCTGTTAGGTGAGGGTGTAGCACACAATGGCTGCCACATGGTTGTGGGTGTGGGGAGTAGTCCATCCTGCTCAGCTGTGGGACAAGGGGGCCTGGTGGGAGTTGTAGTGCTGGTCTCCCTATTCCAAACACTCCTCCCTGTAAAGATGGCTACCTACCTGTTAGGTGAGGGTGAAGAACACAATAGCTGAGACATGCTTCTGGGTGGGAGGGAGTGCTCCATCCTGCTGAGGGATGGAGCAGGGTGTGTCTGGTGTGAGTTGTAGTGCTGTTTGCCTGGACACATACAACACAGTAGATGTGGTCTACCTTTGTGATGTTTGAGGTGGGGTGGATGTAAAATCAGTGTGACCTGTGTGTGTTTTTGGGGTGCAGATGTGTGTACTTGTGCCTCAGGGATGTATCTTTGTAGTTGTGCAAGACAGTACATGGCAGTTTCATGGTATACATTAGTTGGTACTTACCAGCCTCCACTCCCCCGGGTATTCCTTCAAGACTCTTTGGATGCAGTATGGCAAGCACCTTCTCCTCCCACGCAGTGAACGGTTTTGGTGGGATGGGAGGGCCTCCACCAGTCGCATCAGCCAGCTCACGGTTCTTGGCACTCCTCTTCTTGACAACACTCTTCAGGTCATGCCACCGCCTCATGATTTCATTCTTGTTGCGGGGCACATTCCCTACTGCATTGACCCTGCCCACTATCCTTGACCACATGTTTGTTCTTGTGGTTAATGGTGTCTGTTGGACCATGCTGCCAAAGAGTTGTGGTTCTACTCTGATTATCTCATCTACCATTACTGTCAACTCAGTGTCAGTGAATTTTGGCATTTTCTGTGGTGCCATGGTGCGTGCTGTGCTGATGTTTTGGGGTGCAGTTGTGAGGGTGGTGTAGGTGGTGTGTGTGTGTGTTGTTGTGCTGGTGAGATGGGTGGTGTTTTGCCTATCCAATGTGCTGCAGGCTTTGGTTCCTTCAGGGCTGGAGTAGTGCAAAGGATTGTGGTCAGGGAAGGGGCTGGTTTTATGCTCAGCTATGTGGGTGTGTCAAGATGGTGTAATGCAGTCAGGTGTGCTGTGTGGGTTGTCCTGTGATTTGTATAATTGAATTTGCCATGGGGGGGTGTCATTGGGAGGTTTCAGGTTATTTTGGGGGCAGGGCTAGTTGCCTGTGTGCATTTGCTGGCCTTAATTTTTTTACTTGGTTGCCATTTTTTTTGCGGAGGATCCGCAACGATGGCTGTGCTGCAGGGCTTCCGCCGTATCTCACATTCATTACTGTTGGCGACCGCGGCGGACGGAAACAGCAGAACGTACCGCTGTGACATCGGGGATGTGTTTCCGCTATGTTACCGACCGTCGCGGTTTTCACTTTCTCTGCCCTCTACGGGTGGTTTTTCGATGCCTCCTACCGCCGCGGACGGAATGTTTTGGCGGTTGATCATAATAGGGTCGGCGGGGTTTCCGCGGTACCTGCGGACGTTGATTTTCCGCAACCATGGCGGTCGGAGTTTTTTCCACCAGTCATCGTAATGACCCTCTTAGTCACCACATGAATCGTCTCATCAAATTTAAAACACTCACAAACAACAATCACTCTTAATATATATCATCTTTTGGTGCTTGCATGCCATTTGCCTGTTCTATTCAGGCGCGGTGATGGTGGTACATTGCGGATCCATTGTTTCACGAAACACACATTGGTCAGTCTTGAAAATCAAATAATATAGATCAGTCTAGAGGACTAAAGAAAGGTCAACCTCTCCAAGATTTGGGGAGACAGACTGGTCCTTCTCACTGTGACAACTGCACCAGATGAACTGAACACATGCTCAGCTGGCACACTGGGTACCAGGCAAGCTAGATAGCTTATTGCCAGCCTGCTGAGCACTGGCCATTGGCACATCTTCCCATGCCAATACACCAATGGGTTTTGATCAAGATAAACCTCTGTTGGGTCATCTAGATAGGCCTGGACCATCCTCTCAATAGTCATTGGTGCTCCACCTTGCTCAACCTCTTTTGCCTTTGCCTTTGCCTCTGCACTGGACTTAAGCCCTTCCTGTAGAAACCAATCATATGCAGATTTTGGGGCTCATGCTCCTCTTCCTGCTGTTGCTGGTGTTCTTGTTGTTGGGTTTGGCTGCTGTGAGCCAAACAGCACTGTCCTCAGGCTCTGTAGTTGAAGGCTGCATCACAGAACTTGTGCCCTTAAGAAGTGGGCCACTAATTCCCAGCCGTTTGTTTTCTAGGTCACTGGCTTGCTCAACAATCCATATCTTGTAGTTTGAAACATCCCTGTCCGAAAAAGAAATTACAGTGGCCAGTAATTGTTTGTACCGTGGATCAAGAATTATAGCACAGATGTAATGTTTGGATGAAACAATGTCTCATCGCACACTTGTATTAACAGATAAGCGAAGGATTTAGCTCTTCACCAACTCATGCACATGTTTTTTTTGTCTACACCTGCGTACATATCAGACACCTTTCGCTGTTTCTATAGCATATGCAACAACGGGATAGCTTGGCCCATGGTACTTCCTGTGTGAAAACCTCAAAAGCAAGCAGCATCTCTGTCAGGCATTTGACTAGGCCCCATTGGCCCATCTCAATGTTCATGCCTTTCACAGTTGCATCCACTCTTTACATGACATATTCATTGTTCGGTCTGTACAGCTCCCATTCTATTATCACGCTGAATGACCTTTAGCTGCTTCCGGGCTTTAAAAGAATGGCTGCAATGAGTGCAGACTCTTCTGCAGGTGGACATTAAATTGCTGACTCAGTCTACTTTTGAGAAAGTCCTGTACAATGATTTTGATGCAGTGCACCAAACACAGGACCCTGAAATATCTGCCATGGCCTTAGCTATAATACTTCCATTGTCTGTGGCAGCAAATCTTATGTTAAGCCCTCTTGGTTGCAGCCATTCAAAGACCTTGTTGTTAAAGTCTTCCAAGATGTTTGCAGCAGTATGGGATTTCTCCATGGCGAGCAAGGCTAGTGTTGCATGCTTCTAAGCACCATTAAAAATCTCAGCAGTGTCAACATCTGCAAATATCATTTCTCTAACCCCCCCCAAAAGAGATCCAGTGTGCAGTGATGCACATGTAATCAGTGGATTGGCAACTGGTCCACATGTCTGTCGTCAGGTGGATAGTGTGAACAGCACTCTGCTGCAAAGCTGGTCTAAGTAATTCAGGCACATCAGGAAGTAGCTTTGGACCAGCAACTCTGGCAAAAAAGGACTGGCTGGGAACCTTCCATTTTGGGTAGATGGCTGCCACAAATTCTAGAAAACCCACACCTTCCACAAACGAAAAAAAGAGGAGGTCCATCGCTAACATTTTTGCTAGCATCGCGTTGTATGAACGTGTTGTTGGGTGGTTGCGTACATACTGCCCCTCCTGCATAAAAATGTCAGAAAGAGTATCCTGGATTTTTTCTTTTCTGGGGCCATTGATGCAGGTGACTTCTTGAAAGTAAACAGTGGTAGGTTCAATGTGCTTCTCACCAGGGCAGAAACTGTATGCTCTTGCCTTGGTGTCTCAACCTGAGTCTTGTACCATTGCCATGTTGCTGATGTGGGTGATACTACTGCACCTCTGGGGCAGGGCTGATTTACGCAACGCAAATGTCTTCCTCTTCTTCGCCTTCCACCCAGATCGGAACAGATTCCCTGCTCAGCCTTTCATCCCCTTCACCAACACCACTTGCAGTTTTTTTGGCTGCTTAAGTACTTCTCTCACTGGACTGTGTGGTGTTTTTTCAGATGGGTTGTTTGGCCTCTGGTACCATAGTTTGTACCAAGGTCACCCTGACTAACACTTGCTATGTAAATGGAGCATATGGCAATGTTCGACTCCTTCTTGCTAACCGTAAAGAAGTATCAAACTGGGGAGGTCCAATTTCTTACCCTGATGCCACTGCCAATGTCGGATGAACTGGCGGTAGGTGGTCGTTTTGACATTTTCCTCTCTGCAGTGCCTACTTCTACTGAGGTGGTTGTGGATGTAGGTCACTGCTGGGCTTTGCAAATATGGCAGCTGGCGGTGGTGGTGGTATCTGTGCCACATCCCTCAGAGCAGGTTGAGATGGGGTTACGTTGGTCTCCACTGGGGCTGGGCTAACATTCATGATGACTGGTGCGTCATTATCCTCCTCTCCTGCACCCATAACTCTAAGACTTTCAGGAACCTTCCTTTTCCCTAGTCTCTCCTGGCATGTCTCATTCTCAGACTGAGGCTGGATCCAAGTGGAGTCTTGATCATCAGAAGGGGGCTTGGAGAAGAAGATGGTGGAGTAACCCTCCTTTTTCTTGCTGGAGACCTGGAAGAAAATGGATATTCTGAAAGAATGGTTTCATTTACTTCCTCAGCATGAAGCTCAATCTCCTGAGCTGCCCTTACCTCAGGAGGAACTACTATTGCTGGCAATGGCTGTTATTGCCCACTTATCTGAGTTTCCTGCAACAATTGGGTACAACTTTGTGAAAGAGATAAATCCATTTCAACGTCACTGCTCGGCATTGCCGTGATTAGACTGGCTGCCTCCGTGCCAGACATGGGCTTGGACCTAGGTTGGGTTGGGTCTGCTGATGTGGGGGTGCTGCTCTCAGCTTGCTCTCCTGAGGCTGGTGTGGCAGGCACAAGCCTGCCAACACAGGTCTTGACCGGCAGACCAGTGGTGGAAATCAGCTTCTTCTTCCCCTCCCCACTGGCCACTTTCCTGGCAGCACCTTTATTTGGGGCCATCTTGAAGCTGTCAGTTGGCAGTGGCACTTAGCTTCACAAGCTGACGAGATGACAGTGTTGTGTGGCCACGCGTGACATCGTGCACAGGCCTTCTGTCTGGCAGTACTGTAGGTGATGCAAGAAGAACATCAGTGAAACGTGGCATTGTTGCAGGTCGTTAGTAGTACAAACAAACGATATCATTTAGTGTGGTCACTGGTTACTTAAGTTATTATAAATAATTAACAATACAATGTATCCATATGTAAAACCACACCATCTTTCATGGTGTACACTCAGGAAGGATAAGAAAGAGCGAAAACAACATACAGATGCAACTATTTGCTTTATGTGCATCAAGTTGGGAATGGGATGTGGCAGGTGACAATGGAATAATCCGTAGACAATGAATGCTGTTGTGCGCCTATAGCAGACATGGGGTTGATGCCGGATGTTAGGAAAAAGGGGGGGAAAAAGATAAAACTTTGTAAAAAAAATTACTTTAAAAAACCTAAAAAAATGTTTAGAAATAAGTGAAATTGTCCTCAAGCCTATAATGTATTAAACTGTAATAACACTAACACTAAGCAAGAAGGCATTGGGAACAAAGATAAGACATGCAGGCCTATGGGAAAAGCGCACTGGCTGCCTACACAAAATGGCCACCAGCCACATAGTGAACAACAACAAGCAAGCATGGAGGCATGGCCACAACAAAGAAAACAAGCAAGCCTATGGCAAAAGCACACTGGCTGCATATACAAAATGCCGACCAACCACATGGTCAAACAGCAAGCAAGGATGCATGGCCACAACAAAGAAGACATGCAGGCCTATGGCAAAAGCACACTGGTTGGCAACACAAAATGGCCGTCAGCCACATGCGAACAACAACAAGCAGGAGGCCTGGAAAACAAAGAACACATGCAGGCCTATGGACACTCACTATACAAAATGGCCCCTGGCCACATGGCATTGCGAAGAAAGACAAATGGTAGACTATGGCAAACACACTCACACATTGGCCAGACAAAGGAGACATGTTGGTAATGCAGTGAACACAGCATCAATTCAGCAATGCCAAAAAACAAAAATGAACAAGGCCAAAAACAACAACACATCCAATACACTGTTTGCAGGAAAAGAAAACAGTGAAATACCACAACCAAAACATAATTTTTTATTTTAATCAAATGCCATCCATGGCCTAAATGATGTTTCAATTCAATAGACACCACAGAAACAGTCGTTTCATGCACCCATGAATAGTACAGGGCCTTCTGGCTGGAAGGCCCATTTGCAGACTAGGCCACATTGTGAATTCAAAGAATATAGCTAATTTATTAAAACACATGCAAAAAATAACTAGGCCCCTACTGAAACTGCAGGCCACCCCCAATACAATAAATCTTAAAAATTGAATAAAAATAGAAATACATCCTGGTGCGTGCCCTCTCTTGAACAAACAATACCCTTATACAACAGTTTTTTAACTTACTTGTGAAATCTCAAATACAAAGTCCTAAAATCCGATGGTATAAGCAGCAGACACAAAGAGTGATCCTTCAAGCTCCAAATCCAAATGAAAAGGACCAGGAAATGGACAAAGCACTGGGAGGAGCCTGCTGGACAGGAACAGGAAGTTGAAGACTCTGGGGCACTTCCTTCCTGTTGGAAAAAAAAGTTTTTAAAAAAAGACTCCTCGTACAAAATACCAATGTGAACGGTCCATTTGAGGAGGTTTTTTTCTCCAAATTGTCATTTCAGGAAGATTTAAATGCTTCTCGAGGAAAGAATTTTCCCTAGGTTCCAGCCAACATAGATCGTGCACGTTCCCGATCGCATATGTCAAAAAACGGGTAATACTTGATTGGTTGCTCTTTTGAATAGTATGCTTGCTGATGTTGCACACTGTATTTTTGCACAATTATCCTGTGTTTAGTAGAGTTGGTACAGGAAGGTTTGTGACTTTAAACTGTCAATCTTCTTTTTGCACACCATCTCGTTTTGCTTGCACGATGCACCTTAGTACCATTTTTTAGTCAGGTTGATATAGGATGGTCCATGTTTTTACACTGTTTACGCTCTTTTTACACATAATGTCTTCTGCTGCTTGCACAATGCATCGATTGCATGATTTTTCTGCGTTTGCCAGGGATTTGTTTATGATAATGGTTTTATTTTGTTAAGTTACTTGTAAATGTGATCTTATAATTTTTTGAATAGAGTAGGTTTATGGTCTTCATTAACTAAAAATAAACAAAAACAGAGTGTCTATTCAAAACATTAGACAGGACTATGTCGTCCTACATAACAACACCTCGCAACTTGCTGAAAGGCGATGAAACTTAAATCAGCCCTGTGGGCTCAGACCCATGTTTTGGAGTAAATTGAGCTCAAGATGCTTTGTATGCTATGTTGGGCCACATATGACCAGGAGTAGCACCACATCCTCTCTGCCGTCTTCAACTCCTTCATCTTCACAAACATTCCGTCTGGAGTCAGTCATCAGTGAAAGCCAACTGAATCATAAAGTAATGTCTGAGTCTGGTTTGGGTAGCTGGAAAGTTGTCATGTCTTGTGGTAATGTTAACATAGTGTAGCTTTCCTTTCTCTTTTTTTAGGGATAGGGATGGTGGCAGGGTTCACGGTTAGTTTAGTTAAGGATAGGAGTCAAAAAGGGTAGATAGAATGGGTTTCCTCCTCCGGATATAGTTAGATATAAAGAAGACCAGACTAGAAATTAATTGAGTAGTGTGATGTATTGTGCAGGTGCTCTACAGTGGTCATGTGTAATGTTAACAAAGACATGTTTAGTCTTGCATGTGCAACTGTCACACAATGGAATTCAAAGGAATCTGGTGAGGCTTTCATCATGTGTGTTTACATGATTTACATCCATGCATTTTCATCCTTGTTCATTCTCAACAGATTCGTCATAATTGCTACTGTTTTCATTTTCTTCTCCCACCTACTCTGGCATGGCACTTGTCCCAATACTGCCATATTATGCATGATGCCACAGCCCACAACATTTCGTAAGCTCTGTCTAGAGAATATCTAAGTGCTACCGCAGTTTGCTGTAGACATCTAAGACATCTCTTCATTATTCAAACTGTACACTCAACGGTATCGCACATCCTTATGTTGGAATAGTTGCTTGTGTGGAAGTGTCATGCCAAATTGTCATGAGGGATGGTGGTAAAGGATAGTACTTGAAGGACAAGGATAAGGATGTGAGGTGTGATTGAAAGAACATACGCATGCATCTGTTATTATTTCATTAAACCTCTATTGGAGGTTAACATCAAGTTTATTATCAATGAGCTTTGGTTTAAAGGGGAGGCGTAGCCAAGCTTGAAACTTTTGCTATCTGGCACACTTCATGTGAATGGTCTTTTTCACATTATTGACCTTTAAACACAATGTTAGCAGTGGATCAATTTATAGAATGGTCCAGCTCTTAGGAATCTAGTACAACACAGAAGAACTGTTGCCTGGGCTACCCAAATTCACCATAAAACACTTGTTATAGTTTCAGAGTGATCCTTTATCAGATCAACATAACACAGCTGCCCTCTGTTCACCCCTAGCACTTCCCGTAATGGAGACACCAGATATGGAACAAGTCTCAAGCACACCTGGAAGATTGCAGCAATAAATCACATATGGCCCCAGGATGTAATATCTAAAGGAACAATTCAGATGCACACACTCATAAACACAAATAAATGCACAGCAGAGGGCCTGCATTCGGCCGAAGGACATGATTCCAGTGCAGCCGGTCAGTTGCATTAATCAAATAAAGTCCAAACAATTCCTTGTAGTAAGCATCGCCATAGATAACACACATGACACACCTGGCCACCTGGACCACCTAGGAATGTGACCTCCAGTTGGTATTTATGACCCCTTTTATCAGAGTGGGACCAAGCATCTAAACACGCAACTTATGACCTACTGTCCCAGTGTTTCCTGCCCAAAGGGGGACAAGCTTCACTTTATTGCACCCACGCTACAGTATAAAGCATGCCATGGCCCTAATGCAAATTGATTTCTAGCACACAACTGTAAGAGATGTGGCTGCTATTCCCGGTCATTATTGTTTTATTAAACTTAAACTGTTCCTGATTGCAAAGCCTCGCTGTTCTCCTTTTTGATAATCAGAACCTGCTTCAAAAACATACAAATTGAAACTTGCATTTATGACTTTTTAATGTAGAACACTAACATTCCCACAATGCGTTGTGTGTGACACAGATTGTGGCACATCCCTGTCAGTCAAGCTTGCATTTGAATGCATATCTACATCAAAAGATGTTAAAAGCATGCACCCATTAGCCATGTTTAATATGGGTGATGCCTCCTCATTTTGTAGGACAGCCACTGTTTCTCAATATCTTCGAAACAGGTGTTGATCCATCGAGGAAATTAAGCAGTGCAATAGGGTATGAGAAAGTCTAGATTGCAAACCGTTTGCACATTGATTGCATGCTACATTTTTTCTTTTCTGGAGATGTGCTGCATTGCCCTGGGAGGCACAAGTCTAAAATACATGCAGTCCATTGACCATATTACATTTGAATATATCACAATTGAGTAAATTTGAGGCTTCACAGCACTGGCTGACTGTGTTGTGTGGAGAACACAATATACTATGAGACAAATCTGAGTAGAGCACTTGCCTGAGTACCTTGCTGAAGGTGGGCAGGGGTCATAGCATGCAGTGCGTCGATGAGAAACATGGAAATACCTCCTGTAAGAAAGTATGACATGGCAAGCAATTTCATAAAATATATGTCTTTACATCGAATGCGCTACAACGCATTCCATTACAACGCAGTCGTTACAATGACCGCGTTGTTACAACGCTAACCATTACATCACAAGTCGTTACAACGACTTGCTGTAGGGGGCGCGCTGGACTTAGGAATGGTATAATTTACTATGCCTACTCCAGTTTGTGCCAAATGCAAAAGAAACAATTGATGGTCGGAATGCTGGACAATGCAAACATTCACCCCCAGTCACAAGGATCCGGGTTAAATCCATCATTATTTTGCTCAAAACACACCACCCCAGTTTGGACCCAGCCATATGCAAATCAGTCTTGACCCTGTTCCTTGTGGGAACAGTCCAGCCCGAACTGCCAAGCCAGGTCCTCCCTGGACCGGAAACAAGCATCCTGGGACCGGTTTCAGGGCATCACCCTTCATCAGCCAGGCTAGCTTGAATCCAGTGGTGTAGTGAGCACGGGACCCACGTCTGGGCATACCCTTCCCACTTAGGGTGACAAATGCAAAAGAAACAATTGATGGGCTGAAGCGCCCAGCACCACAACTTCCCCCAGAGCAATGCTTGCAAGCCCGCTCTCTATCTGAACTGACCGCCAGAAAAAGGGCCTCCACACAATACATTCAACTTGCAGCGGATGAGTGTCCCCCACATCACACATTAGCACACTGACGTCCTTCCACCTCAGACCAGGGCAACAAGGAATCACAGACACCTGTTTCCACCATCCTTACGCCGAGGTTAATCTTCCAATCATAGTCTCACGGCTCCCTTATTAGTGAGGGCCCTCACTCACCTGCCAGCCTCACGTCGTGACCAGCTTCCCCTAGATGACAACCCCTGACCAGTGTGGATCCCCCACCCTATCAGAAGCACGGTCCCCCTTCAAAGAAACGCAACAATGTCACCGGGCACGCCAATTTCCACCAAACCCCCCATACCGACCCACTTGAAACCCCACGGCGTGAACTCCTTCGCAATTAGCTTCCCCCCTAACCTCTCCCTGAAAGCGAAAAGAAACATCAAACTTAGAATGATTAGACAGCATCCAGAAATACTATTCGCGGACACATATCACTGCTCCACCAAAGGGCAGATAAAGATGGATCTCATCTTCCACACTGATAGACCGGATAACTGGAACGCTACATTCAGAATGCAACTTCACATCTCCAAAACTACGACTACCACACATAGCTGCAAACTGACGACCTTGCACCCTAACCGCTCGACAAGGAGCGGGAACATGTCTATGACCATCTACTCGAACGGCACAGTCTTGATACAGGCAAACAATGAGAACCTAGAGGCCTTCAACTCCCTCTTCCCTGCACTCCGAACCACCCACTTACACACGCTTTGACCTTCCCTGACCCAGTACTCATCCCCGGACAACCTGTCCCACCAGGTGAAGCAAACAACCATTCCCGTGCCCCTTGCCAGAACCACCATCCTCCCCTCTTGAGTCACCACCCACTCCTCCGCCCCCACGAATCCCGATCTCCAACTCCCCGATGAACGTCAAACCCAACCTCCCCCCCGGATTCACCTACATCAACATCAGGACCCTGCCCTGCCGGCACTGTCCACTAACTTCACTATCATACCCGCAGAAATCAAGAGGACGAAACCACAACATGACCCAATGCACCCCCTACCTAGGGTCCCAAACAGAGGCAGCTTGGTCTACACAAACAGCAATAGGCACCATAACACGGTCACGCCCTCCACCTCACGAGACGGCCCTACCCAAGACTTCCTCATCCCCACCCCAGAAAACATGGCGCAGTGTCTTGCCCTACTAGAAAGCCAGCTAGAAATGATATTCCTGGGCCTAAACGAAATCTTAACCAACCTCGACAAGGCCCGAAAGCCCAGCAATCCCCTCCCAGGGCTCCCACTCCGACCAGCTCCGAGCATCTAAAGCGCCCTATCAGGTCCTTAATCACCCACGCGACCCGGATACAGAGACCCACAAGAAATGACACAAAGATCCTGACACAGAGTCCCTTAAGAACCAAAGCCCCCGTGTCCCGGTTACAGAGACTCATAAGAACTGATGCAGAGATCCCAACACAGAGACTATAAGAACCAAAGCCGTAATGTCCGCAGAAGAAGCAGCTAATCTAGCCTCAGCGTTCGCCTCTCCTCCTACAGCTTCCCCAAATTCCAAAATCCAAGTGATCACGAGTTTCAGAAGAGACTACTCCCTCACTAAACCCCCAAGACCCCCGCCCTTCCTCACCACCATACCTAGGGCCCCCCTGGAAAGAATCACAGCAAAAAAGGGCTTTCCACCAACTGCATGCTCATTAACTGCAGATCAGCCTCTAAGCATGCAACTGAACTAGCAGAAGCCATCCTCTCGCAGGACATAGACATTGCGTTCATCACGGAGACTTGGCTAAATGAGCTCTCCTCACCATGCTTGGATATGCTTGTGCCCCCAGGTTTTACTATTATTAACAAAGACAGAAAAGATCAACGAGGTGGAGGTGTAGCTATCATACACAAGGACAACATCGCCATCGTGGAAATGGACACTTGCAAGTACAGCTCCTTTGAATGTCTTACCATCAACATCAAGACTAAGGATAATAGTGCAATACTCTGCCACCTTCTTTATCACCCACCAGGAAACACCCCCACATTCGGGGAACACTTTTCCAACCTGATTGCCCACTTCTCACTCGGAGACGCTAGCAACCTAATCCTTGGTGACCTTAACCTACGTTGGAACGAAGCAAACAACCCGCTAATTCAAACTCTAAACAATCTTCTCTGTGACAACAATCTATCCCAACACTACTCAGAGGAAACGCACAATAAAGGAGCAACTTGGATGCCATCATCGCTCAACGAGACGCAATTAAGATCGACCACATACTCCCCGTGGACTGGTCGGACCACCACATTATCTTATTCCACCAAAAAGTGCTATCCCTGCCACCCGTGCAAGACCCGCCCAAATGGACAAGAAATCTCACCCAGATTCCCCTTGGCGTCCTGGAAGAAAGGATACGCTCGCTCCTCCCCAGCGCCAATGATCACCTCTCCACAACTGAACTCACCTAGCTCTACAACTCAAATATGGTGGTCATGCTTGATCAACTAGCCACCCTGAAATAAAAAAAAAGCCGAGCCACTCCTTCCAGATCATGGTTCGACTCCGCCATCAACTCCGAAAGGAGACAACTAAGAGCCACCGAAAGACGCTGGAGGAACAATCCTACTATTATCCACCACGAACAACTCAGAACAGTCCGTAAGAAGTACAACAGTCACATCAAGAACAAAAAATCCAGGCTAGCTTGAATCCAGTGGTGTAGTGAGCACGGGACCCACGTCTGGGCATACCCTTCCCACTTAGGGTGACAAAGGCAAAAGAAACAATTGATGGACGGAATGCTGGACAATGCAAACATTCACCCCCAGTCACAAGGATCTGGGTTAAATCCATCATTATTTTGCTCACCACACCACCACAGTTTAGACCCAGCCATATGCAAATCAGTCTTGACCCTGTTCCTTGTGGGAACAGTCCAGCCCGAACTGCCAAGCCAGGTCCTCCCTGGACCGGAAACAAGAATCCTGGGACCGGTTTCAGGGCATCACCCTTCATCAGCCAGGCTAGCTTGAATCCAGTGGTGCAGTGAGCACCGGACCCATGTCTGGGCATACCCTTCCCACTTAGGGTGACAAATGCAAAAGAAACAATTGATGGACGGAATGCTGGACATGCAAACATTCACCCCCAGTCACAAGGATGTGGGTTAAATCCATCATTATTTTGCTCACCACACCACCCCAGTTTGGACCCAGCCATATGCAAATCAGTCTTGACCCTGTTCCTTGTGGGAACAGTCCAGCCCGAACTGCGAAGCCAGGGCCTCCCTGGACCAGAAACAAGCCTCCTGGGACCGGTTTCAGGGCATCACCCTTCATCAGCCAGGCTAGCTTGAATCCAGTGGTGTAGTGAGCACGGGACCCACGTCTGGGCATACCCTTCCCACTTAGGGTGACCAATGCAAAAGAAATAATTGATGGACAGAATGCTGAACAATGCAAACATTCACCCCCAGTCACAAGGATCTGGGTTAAATCCATCATTATTTTGCTCACCACACCACCCCAGTTTAGACCCAGCCATATGCAAATCAGTCTTGACCCTGTTCCTTGTGGGAACAGTCCAGCCCGAACTGCCAAGCCAGATCCCCCCTGGACTGGAAACAAGCATCCTGGGACCAGTTTCAGGGCATCACCCTTCATCAGCCAGGCTAGCTTGAATCCGGTGGTGTAGTGAGCACGGGACCCACGTCTGGGCATACCCTTCCCACTTGGGGTGACAAATGCAAAAGAAACAATTGATGGACGGAATGCTGGACAATGCAAACATTCACCCCCAGTCACAAGGATCTGGGTTAAATCCATCATTATTTTGCTCACCACACCAGTTTGGACCCAGCCATATGCAAATCAGTCTTGACCCTGTTCCTTGTGGGAACAGTCCAGCCCGAACTGCCAAGCCAGGTCCTCCCGGGACCGGAAACAAGCATCCTGGGACCGGTTTCAGGGCATCACCCTTCATCAGCCAGGCTAGCTTGAATCCAGTGGTGTAGTGAGCACGGGACCCACGTCTGGGCATACCCTTCCCACTTAGGGTGACAAATGCAAAAGAAACAATTGATGGACAGAATGCTGGACAATGCAAACATTCACCCCCAGTCACAAGGATCTGGGTTAAATCCATCATTATTTTGCTCACCACACCACCCCAGTTTGGACCCAGCCGTATGCAAATCAGTCTTGACCCTGTTCCTTGTGGGAACAGTCCAGCCCGAACTGCCAAGCCAGGTCCTCCCTGGACCGGAAACAAGCATCCTGGGACCGGTTTCAGGGCATCACACTTCATCAGCCAGGCTAGCTTGAATCCAGTGGTGTAGTGAGCACGGGACCCACGTCCCGTGGTGAGCAAAAAAACGATGGATTTAGGCCCAGATCTCTGTACTGGGATGAATGTATGACATTGTTCTGCATTCTGTCCATCAATTGTGCTTTTTGCATTTGTCACCCCGAGTGGGACGGGTATGCCCAGACGTGAGTCCCGTGCTCTCCATGCCACTGGAGTCAAGCTATCCTGGCTGATGAGGGCTGACAGCCCGAAATAGGTCCTGGGATGCTTGTTTCCAATCCAGGGAGGACATGGCCTGGCAGTTCGGGCTGGACTGTTCCCATTGGGCGCACGGTCAAGACTGATTTGCATATGGCTGGGTCCAAACTGGAATGGCATGGTGAGCAAAAAAAGATGATTTAGGCCTAGATCTCTGTACTGGGTGAATGTATGACATTGTTCTGCATTCTGTCCATCAATTGTACTTTTTGCATTTGTCACCCCGAGTGGGACGGTTATGCCCAGACGTGGGCCCCGTGCTCTCCATGCCACTGGAGTCAAGCTATCCTGGCTGATGAAGGCTGAAAGCCTGTAACCGGTCCTAGGATGCTTGTTTCCAGTCCAGGGAGGACCTGGCCTGGCAGTTCGGGCTGGACTGTTCCCATTGGGCGCAGGGTCAAGACTGCTTTGCATATGGCTGTGTCCAAACTGGAATGGCATGGTGAGCAAAAAAACGATGGATTTAGGCCCAGATCTCTGTACTGGGGTGAATGTATGACATTGTTCTGCATTCTGTCCATCAATTGTACTTTTTGCATTTGTCACCCCGAGTGGGACGAGTATGCCCAGACGTGGGTCCCGTGCTTTCCATGCCACTGGAGTCAAGCTATCCTGGCTGATGAGGGCTGAAAGCCTGAAACCGGTCCTAGGATGCTTGTTTCCAGTCCAGGGAGGACCTGGCCTGGCAGTTCGGGCTGGACTGTTCCCATTGGGCACAGGGTCAAGACTGCTTTGCATATGGCTGGGTCCAAACTGGAATGGCACGGTGAGCAAAAAAACTATGGATTTAGGCCCAGATCTCTGTACTGGGGTGAATGTATGACATTGTTCTGCATTCTGTCCACCAATTGTACTTTTTGCATTTGTCACCCCCCGAGTGGGACGGGTATGCCCAGATGTGGGTCCGTGCTCTCCATGCCACTGGAGTCAAGCTATCCTGGCTGATGAGGGCTGAAAGCCCGAAACCGGTCCTAGGATGCTTGCTTCCAGTCCAGGGAGGACCTGGCCTGGCAGTTCGGGCTGGACTGTTCCCATTGGGCGCAGGGTCAAGACTGATTTGCATATGGCTGGGTCCAAACTGGAATGGCATGGTGAGCCAAAAAACGATTGATTTAGGTCCAGATCTCTGTACTGGGGTGAATGTATAACATTGTTCTGCATTCTGTCCATCAATTGTACTTTTTGCATTACTCCAGTTTGTGCAACAGCAGAAAAGGTGTTGGATTGTAAATCCAACACCTTCTGCCCCTTACAGCAAGTCGTTGTAACGACTTTCGATGTAATGGTTCGCGTTGTAACAACGCGATTGTTGTAACGACCGCGTTGTAATGGAATGCGTTGTAGCGCATTCGTTGAAAATGATGTCTCCCATTTCATAAAGCATTTATGAGATGGCAGTCCTTGCGCAAGTATTTGGATCTGATACTTAAGGAATGGTAGTAATTCGACATTCGGTGCTGCCCATATCAAAGAGATATCTGTTCAGGATGTGACCGGGTGACAAATCCAGTCAATGTATCCATCTCCATTGGAGTCAGGTCCTTCTCCTATAAACAGATATACCGATGGCCTCTGACGCTGGGCTAAAGCCTCCAGTTGTTAGCTCTGTTGCAACAATAGTTAGTCCTTTTACCCCACGGAGATGTGATGACGTCTCAACTGTTCATGTGATTTGTCCATCTAACTGAATTGTGTATAATTTCATATTGGGCTGTCGTGTTTTTGTTTATGTAAACGCATTGTTGTTGATTTTGTGTGAAGTATTTTGCCTAAATTGCCACTTCAGGTGCAAGCTGGAACTGATGTTATTTATGGAGAGAAGAAAGTCAGTCCAGAATTTACAGTGTATGGATTTACTGGGTGCAAAAATACATGTGCACCCAATAAAATGATGTGAGGAAGGCACGCAAATACACAGAAGGAAGCTACTGACCCAGGGGCAGATTTACTAATATTTTGCACAATGCACATGCAGCAAGTCAACTTGCTGCACTGCATCAAATGGAGAAGACAGGAATGCGCAGGATCTTCTAAGATATGGCACATTCCTGCTCACCCTCTGTGCTGGTGCACTGAGTTCTGCCTAGCTCCAACACATAGTAACAGAAAAGTGGGAAACCCAATCTACCCTTGGAGGCTTGGGCAAATAAACTAGTAGTAGGTAAAGGTGCCTTCAAGGGATTTCATTAACTACTCTTAGTCAGATTTTATACAAAATAATCACTTGTTGGTCTAGCCCCAACTGGTAACAACAAAAAGGATGAACTCTAGTATTTCTGGGTGGTATCATACTGGATGCATTTTCTGAACAAGGAGTACTGTCTTGTATATATACAGTGTTGTGCTACTGATACGTTGTCTGGAAGGACCCATTATATGCAAAGTGAATTACAGGTAGACATGGAGATTGAAATGATGTTGTGATGGACGGAGAACTTAAGCAAAGCACCTGCAAAAAAATAAAAAAAATTACATGTATATACAAAAATAAAAATGGAAAAATATTGACTATTACATTCAAACAAATAATTTTAAAGACATTATGGAAATATGCTTGGAGCCTATTTTTAAAAATGTGAATTTAGAAATGTAACTGATGTGCAAAAATGTGTTTAGACTTATGAGAAATTGAGGGTCATCTGTGTACATATGCAAATGAACATTGAGTGTTAGTGAAGCTAACAAGTCAATATGCGCCTGTTGGCTATGAAAGACGAGATAGAAGTGGATCTGTTTCAGGGCAGCATTGCCATCCCTGTCCCTTCAAGCACTTTAGATATGAGAGTATGAACGTATGCATATTTTACACGCGTAACTTACTCTTAGATTTTTGAATAAACGTATTACTTTTGATCATACCCAAAATTAAACATTCAAAATTAAGTTAATAACACTATAGAATTTTAATTTTGTTCTACATTTAAAGTAAATATATGAAATTAATTTGCAATAATACTCAAAATTAGATTATTTTTACTAATATATTATACATATATTATACATTTTAATACACCTCTATTTTTAATTGTCCCTCTATTTTCCCATAGAAGATCTCCACCACATCTGTGAAGTCTCACTATGTTAAGTTCTATGGAAAAGTTACAAAACAAAAAAGTTTAACTCAGAAAGTTATAAAAATATTTTTATTTTAAACATAAATGTAATTTAGATTTATTTCAAATTAAAATGTAGGGCAAAAATGCTACAGCACTATTAACTTAACTTTGAATTTAATATTTCAAAATTTAAATATATTAAATTAAATGCAATTATTTTTTAAGTTAAAAAAATTCCAACTAAAGTAAAAAAGTAACATTATTTATGATGCAATAATAGTTATTTAAAGTGATATAAATGATTAATTAAAACTAATTTAATATTTTTATAAAACATTTTGTTACATTACTTTATAAATTCAAAAATGTATGTTAAAATATCTTATAATTAGATAATAGGTATGCATTATTTTTAGATTTTTTACATTAAATTATGTTTGTGTATATTTTTAACAATTCTAAATAACTTCATTCAAAATTCTTTTCTATGGAGTTCCCTTTTAAGTCCCTACCTCCAGTATTTTCTATAGGATGGTGTTGCAGTATCACTGGTTGGCCATGTGTGATGCTGGACTCATTTCAACTCTTAGGGGAACTAATGTACTACTGTTTTGAGTCCCTTTTTGCCTGTAGTAACTTTAGAAGTGCAGTTTGTGAATTTCAATGGGCTTACTCTTGTCGGTGGGTGCACGTATCTCCCTAAACCCCTCACTAGACCCCTCCTTACTCTTTCTTAAACACCTCCCATTTAGTAGTCTGTCCATTTTGATGCCACTCCCCCTGGTCCCTCCCCATTCGAAAAGGTGGGAGAGGTGGAGGTGGAGATTTACATTTGGTAGCTTTTGAATTGCATTTCTAGTACATTAGTAGTACTGTTGCAGTTCTACTAGAAATACTACAAAATGCAGCTTGCTAATAGGCCCTAATATGTTTCTGAAGGTTTAATAGTGAGTTAACAACACACCCCAGGGATTTGACATTGTCAATGTTTGCCACAATGTCAAATCTCAATGTTTATATGATAGAATGTTGCCATAGAGTATTGTTTCCTGGACTAATGTAGGGCAAGGATGAAAAGAGAATAGAAGGAATTTTGTTTTACAGAAACCGAATTTGGGATGTTCGTCATGCTTCCAGTTTTTTATGATTGCAAGTATTTTTGCAACCAATTTGATATCCTCAGGAGTAATGATCTTCAGGTACAGCTAAGAATCATCTGAGTACTGACAGTATGATAAGCAAGAGTCTCAGATAATGATCGCCAGAGGTAGAGGTTAAATATTGCTCGCCATAAGATTGGTCCTTGGGGTACACTTTGGAGCGCAGAGGAGGGAGTGTGAAAGGAACCACCTGGATTAAAGACTTTGGAACAGTAGATTATTTATTAAATAAACCAGTTGAGAACCTTGTCATCAAAATGTATGTGATCCCTTAAAGTGTGAATGTGGATGTCCTGATTCAAGAAGTCAAAAGCCACAATGAGGTCAAGAAGAATTAGCAAATCAGAGTCTTCTCTATCTAAAATGTAAAGAGTGTCATCAATAAACTATTTGATGACAGTTTACATACTGTAAACCATCCTTTAAGCCAAATTGGTAGTTATTTAGGCAGTTGTTGTCCTTGACAAACAATTTCAGTTGTTTATTTACACATATTTAAGTTGTTTCTAAGGAACAGCGGGTCAGAGATAGGAGAGATATTGCTTATTTCTTCTGGGTTGGCAGCAGGTTTTTTGCAGAAGTGTAACTAGGCCCAGTTTGAGACAGTCACAAAATATGCCTTGAGTGAGGGAGAGGTTCATTGGTCTTTTCTTATGTTGGCATGAAGAGGGTTGGAGGTGTGATTAGAAGGTGTGATGTTTGCAATTAAGGGGTGGAGTTTGATTTCTGGGATTATTTTGTATAAGAATCAGCTGTTTGGGGATTTTCTGCTCATGATAGTGGGTGAGGGGCTGGACTGGTCTGCAAAGATGCTTCGCTAGCTCTTATCTTAGCGTTAAATAAGAGATTAATTCTTCACTTCTCTTTATATGTTCAAACATGTTTGCAGAACTTGCAGGGATAGTGGCAGATTAATCAGTCTCAAAGAGCTTTTTTTTGTCTGTTCTTGGCCAAATTGATTTGGAATCGAGTTGTGTGTGTTGACGATCCACCCCTAATTAATTAAGGAGGATCAATGGAAAGTAAAGATATAATCCTGAACTTTAACATTAAGTTAAGACCAATAAGAAGGATTTTCCAGTTCTCAGTATTTGCAGATGCATTCAAATATTAGTATTATTACAGAAAGCAAAACTTTGTTCTTCAAGAAAAGTAGTATAAACTCAAAATGATAATAAACACTTTAATGGCATTTTTCTTGAAGAAATGAAGCAGCACAGAACATCTGACAAGCAATCAAATGCATATTAATAAATAGGTTTAAAGACAGAAAGGACCAAGGGGATCTAGCCCTCTGTAAGCAACAAGCTGAACAAGATTGCCAGCTTAGAAGAAGGATTCTAAACTATGGCGTTTTCCCTAAAACGCATGTATTTTATAATGTTATGCATAAAGAAAACAGACAAATTCATAACATGATTTTACCTAACTGGGCAACATTAAAAATGTTACCTGCACGGTACCGAGCACATTATTAGTGCACTTGCAAATTATTTTCATTTGCTGTTAATTGCATAATTTGTTACACAAAATAAATCATATATTTCATTAATGCAAAAACAGGAGAGAACAAAAGAGCTGCTTCTGCTCATTCAAACAACGGAGATTACCACATAGCATTGTAATGTTGCAATACAAGTATATCTCTTTTAAAAACCAAAGACAAAAGTTACATTTGCACAAAAAGACAAAGACTGCGGTTTCAAACTGAATGTCGATCATGTTATGAAAACAAATAAGGCACATGAACGCTGGAGTTCATGCACAACAAATAAACAATCACTTTTCTGCAATGTGTCAAGCACTCTTCTTAATGCGGCCCAATTATGCTAACTAAACCTAACCTCGATTAGGCACCAGTTTCCAATAAAATATCTCACTTCTACATGGGTGTGTTTTGTAGGTTGTACTGGTTGACCGTATGCTGATTAGATTGCCTTGGAGGGTTTTTTTGCTCAACAATCGTTTGCGCAGTCTTTACTAGTTTGTTCTAATTGAGTTCTTACCCAGGTGCAGATCATTTGTTTGCAATTCTGTTTTTTCCAGACTTTAACCTTGAGACAGTAGACAAAGGTCTATCATGAGCTAACCACCTGATTGTGGCTTGAATGGAAGACAACCTGTGCTGCCAAAAGACTTGATAGTAATCACTCCTTCCAGAGGTGATGTCACAAAGACAGGGCCAAGGAGAGTCCTCTAACTCAACAGTATAACAATGGCATCATTATTCACTTTAATTAATTTATTAAAAGCAAGCAGTGATGTAATTCCCTTATCACAGTTTCTTTCTAATGTATGAATGTACATGTAGTAAGGAAGCAAATACGTTTTTTCAGTAATTACTATCTCCCAGTGTAAGAAATTAGGTTATTAGTTGTGTAGCATGAGAGGCCTGCGTAAGTAATAGGTCCACAATTTCTCTTTAATAGGAACCAAGCACCTTATTGTATTACATAACTCTCCCAGACTACAAAGCAGAGCAGTCCAAGTGCTACTCAGGGGAGGTGGGGTGGGCTTGTAATCACTATTCTCCGGCACACAGTATGAACACTCAATGAATTATTGTTCAGTCAGTGTTTTTTCTTTATAAAAGGAAAAGTGTATTTATTACACACACACAATACAAAACACTATGCATTAATTTACAAATATATACATCAGGCAGACTGAAATTACCTTAGGTGACATTCTGCAAACACAGCTGATGCCTACGGGGTAAATTACCCCAACAATCACAGTACCCCCACCTATACCAGCTAGAACATCAATATATAAGGCTGTATCTCTTTAAGTAAAGCAAACCTATTGGAATTGTCAAGGAATCACCACAACAATATATAAGGCAAGCATATTGGCTTTATCAACGGTCACAACATTAAAAAGAGCAATAACCATATGTTAAAAATCCCATCATTATATCACTATAATCAATAACCATGTGTAAATGCAATCATTATTACCAATAAAGCATTTCAATGTTTATCAATAACCATTGTCAGCCATATATTTCAAATAAGGCATTTGAAATTAACATTAAGATGTCTAGGTCTTAAACACCTTTAGGTCACATAACGTGCAGTTATAGAACTAACCACTAGAAGTCACTTCACTCCCAGGCTATAGAACAAAAATTATATAGTTGCTTTAAATATAATACAAAAGTCTCCCCAGGTCATTCCCCCTTTGAGCAGAGAAAGCATCTTGGTGGCGGCTACTGCCCCCCAAGTGCATGAAGTTTACGTTGGTGGTGTCCTTGTCATCCTGGGCCCACCACAAGCCAAGAATAGCATATGCAAATTAAGCCCCATAGGGTAATATGGGGAGCTCTCTCCATGGGGCAGAGAATATTTGATGAACGCCTTTCTCAATACTTCCAAGAGAGCTGCTTTCGTTTTTCCTTTCTTTTATTTTTGCCATAATTTCTGGGTGCCCAAGCTCACTGCACACCTAGGTGCACCTAGGGTGATAGGGCAGCACAGGGAGCCCATTCCCAGCAGCCCTACCGGCTCCCCATATGTGCGCTAACCTCGAGTGGGGTCCTCAGGAGCCAGCACTCCTTCTGCTGCTCCAGGAAGTGAGGGGCAGCTTGCCTCCTGCTTCTCCTGACAGTGGGAGCAGCAATCTGTAGCTGGGATGCTCCTTGTCCTCTGGCCTAGGGAAAACAGGGCCCAGGGATGGAGTTTCTGGCCTTCTGGCAGTCTGAGGAGGGGGTCTTACTCATGGTCCATCCCAGGAAATAATTAATCTTGCTGCAACGCCTGGCACTAGCCTTCCTCGGGGGGAGAATTCAGGAGGCATGCAGATCTCCACACTCTACATCACTCGCAAGTGTTAAAGGTCACCAAACTTTAAAATCAAATATCTTTGGTCATGTTGGGCCGATTTGCATAACCCTGAACTCATTTTGCTACTGGTGGCAATCTCTAGCCACCTAAAGTGAAACACTTTGCAGGAAGCTAGTTCCATTGGCTCCCTACACCAGATTTCCTCCTTTCCTTTGTCTCTGGTGCTCCTCTCCTCCTGCTGGAGCACAGAATTCCAAATCTTCCCCCAACTGGTACTTAGGGGGTGCAGGGAACCAGCCTTTCTGGTCCTGGAGAGACCCACTGGTCCTGATGCTAGCCGCAGGCAGAGTCTATAATTCATTAGGGCATCAGAGGGCTTGACTTTTCAAATTACCATGGTGTTGCTGTAATCCAATTCTGTTTTTTTATCTTCTTTATGCAGGAGCTTTTAAATTGGGGAGAAGTTCTAGAAGCCATTCACTACTGGCCTCCCTGAGGTTGCAACATCATCCCTCCACCCTAGTCCTAACCCTCCTGCAAAGCATACTGGGACAATCCAAGATGGCACCGCCAAATGTTTCCTATTCACATCTCCTTTGGGGGTCTTAACTCCACCCCTAGCTGACATCACTGCCTAGAACTTTCCCAACAATACATCGCAGGGGAGAGCTCCCCCCATGTTGGCACCAGAGGCCTGGGCTTCCTCCTTTGTTCCGTGGGCCTGGACTGTCCAACCTTGGTAAAGTGTGTTCGCCAATCAAAAAGATGCAGATTTTTCTCCCCACCAGTTTCGTCTCAGGAGCGGAGTGAAGCACTACTTATTGCTCCTTTTTTGTGGACAGGCCTTATTTTCCTCTGCTAGGCAGCAGAGTAATTAACGTGGCTTAGCAGAGTGACAAAAGGCCTGGAATCTGATCCTGAGTCAGAGAGTCATGACAATTCTAGATGACCCATAAGGTGTACATGTAGGATCTTGGGAACGGCATATTCAAACTTGGTGCACATATTTCACCCGTTAGGTACCTTACTGGATTTTGTAAGTGTAAGGGAAGCGAAACTGTATTTTAAGGCAGATTATCCCCTATAATACAGTGACATTGCAGATAAATCAGCAAACCCTACTGACCTTACCTATGATGGCCCCCTAATATTATAAGGCCTATCCCAGTTCAACATCCAACCTTGCAGAGTCCCTTGTGTGCCAGCCTACCTGTGTGCAATTACCGGGTTGCACATGACGTTAGTTTGACACACGCAGCCTGAACACATGTGCAGACACCCGTGCACATCTGTTCATGTGTACCCAGCCAAGTGCCCCTTCCCATAGTTGCATCACAGAAACCTTATCTAAACAGGCGGTAAACATGTGCAGTCCATTTACCATACGAATACCGTGGCTGAGACACAAGTAGTGAAACTCACCCACAGTAAAAGCCCAAAACCGGGTGGTCAAAAAGCAAAACAAATCTGGGCGTACAAAATGGGCAGAACGAATCTGCAACATACACTGCCACCAGATAATACTAGGGGAAAAACTAGCCATCACCCATGGGTACTCCTGCCTTGTCAGCAGTTATAAGTAGCAATGGTTTCTGATCAGAAACACCATTTCCAGGTGTCCACCACCACTGAGATTGTCTGCTGACCACCCTACACTAAGTCTACCCACCTAACTCAACCATTAGTCCACTTGTCACTTCAAGGGATCCAAGTCTGCACTAAGAACTCTTCTGGTTTTAGGTCAGATGCTTCCAGAAAACTAACTGTCTGCATGGCCTGAAGAGGTCTAAACCCACCCATGCTCTGGGTCAAGCAACTCTGCATTTACCACACCCTTTCTGGCAGGTGCTCAATGCCTCAGCAATAACACCACCACAACAGACAGGTCTGAATCCTGTCCCACAAGTCACTGGCTGCTGTCCCTCGGGTAAATACACAAACCAGTACCCTCACTCATTCAGGCCACTGCACCCTGAAGATGCAGACACAGGTCTATTTCAGGACCTCTGATCCACACCCACAGTGGTTACTCAGGAGTCTATGCTACTACCACACCTTCTCTGGATGACTGGAGGGTCCCTTTAGGGGATGCCAGTCCAATCACATAGTGCACCCCCAGACAGCTCCCACCACAGGATCCCCCTCACCGTGGACTCTCTAAAGCCTACCAGGTCAACAGGAATTTCCACTGGGCACAGTGCGGGACATGCCTTACCCAGGGCCCACTTCAGGTCACTTCCCCGTCTCCATGCTATCAACATGAGGACCAATCAGGGACCCTTAAGATATCCCAGTGAAAGGTTCAGCAGGTCCATTGGCTCCTTTTACCTCACTTAGCTGAGGGGCCACCACACCTGCTGAGTCCCTGCCTGGACAACCAGGGCTCCCGTACAGTCTCAGGGATGCACCCCAAACTTTGTACACCTAAAGAGCACCAGTCAGGAGTCTACCAGATACAGTCCTCGACAGCTGCCTGTTTGGCAGCCCAAAGCAAACCTCCTGGACGTGGTTCCCTAGCTCCAGACTGGTTCTTGTGGTTCCTTCTTAGAGTAGGCCCTACCCAGCCACCTGGCAAGGGAATGATGGTTCACCCATCTCCTGCACACCCACAACAAAGGCATTCACCACAATGTTACACCTAAAGTGAACCTACCAGAAATCCGCCTGGTAAAGTCCTCGACAGCCACCTGTTTAGCATCCAAAAGCAAATGTGCCAGGCAGAAGTGGCTAACACCAACCCAACTGATGCACAGGGTCCCTTCACTTCAGATAGGCAACAACTGGCCAATGGGTTTGGACTCTGGGGGCGCACCTGCCTTCTGCACCATCACACCACACTGGGGGTTCTACCCACCAGCCAAACCAATGCCTGGCAAGCCAGAACTTCCAGGGGCCTTAGGGGCTTACTCCAAATGTTTGACACCAGAACGACACTACTGCAGAGCCTCCTACACACCCTCCATCTACAGGTCCCTAATCCTCGGTCCTGGAGTTGGAACCTAATGTGACAATGGCTGGGCATCACCACAGTTTCCACTTCAGAAAAAAGAGTCCTTGGATGACATCCTTTACTGTACTTAGGCAGTTGCTACACTACCCTGCATTTCAGGGTCCACCACTAATCCATCCTGGGAATCTAGGGAGTCCACCTCCCTCTCTGATTGCCTCAGAGTCAGTAACTTCACCTTCAACGTCAGAAACCATCCCCTCCCTGGGCCATCCACCATTATGAGCCACCTTTGGACAGCGCCCATTCCACACCAGATAACCTATGAGGACCATGGGAACTACAAATGTTCTCACCCCCCCCCAACTGTGGGCAAAGTTCTCAGGGACCACCCCACCCTCCTTGCGGCAAACCCCTAGTGGTGTCTTCTTGGTAATCTACTGACCAAATCTTCCAGAGGTTTCTGGCTTATGTCAATGGCACGAGAAATTTTGCAAAAAAGAATGGCTATGGGTGGCCTCCCTCGTTGAATATCTGCCTTGCCCATGGCAAGTGCAAGAATTTCCTGGAGTGCCCGATTGCATTCTATAACCGAAGAAGCAGGTCCCACTCCTTCACCCAGATCCATGGTGTGGGTACCTGTTGTAGTCCCTAAACCTGTGGGGAAGAATCCTCCTTGTACCAGCTTAGTGTGCAGTGCTGGGGTTTAAAGGACACCATGGCCTGGAAAAATCGAATGGGAACACTGTGTGAAAGCCCAACCCATCATCACATCATTTCAAAATGTAAACCAGACATAATAAACACAGTTAATACATTAGCCAACCATCTTTGTATTCACATGACATATGTGTGTGGGGGTTTCCTTTCTCAACTTGAGTTCACACAGTTGAACTTTTGAACATCTCCCAGAGCAATATGCTCTGATATTTGTGCATTAATGCATAGGTAATGTGTGCCAAAACTGAACTTATCAAATCTTATCAATGCATACCGGAACTGGATACTATTGATCCAGCGCTTTTCACCAATGTAAGAAATCAAGTTATTGTTTGAGGCGGATAGACACCCCACTCAGACAACAACCACAATCCTTATCACGGTTAGCCACAGAAGTCACTAAATTAACCTGTGCTTAAACCTTTAGTCGGTTGGCACAAAAGCAGTCAGGCTCCACTTAAAGGCAAAGTGTAAAGCAATTATACAACACACCAACAGCAATAAAGTGGCAACACAATACAGGGAAAAATCCCACCCCAATTTAGAAAAATAGAGTACTTTTTAATAAATAAAATGATACCAGAATGACAAACATCCAATCAATTGAACTGGAGTGTTTCTCAGTTTTAAAGTTTTAAGTAGATATGGCACATAAAAGCACAAAGCGCCACTCATGGTCATCTGGTCGTGCTAGGAGAAAGTCACTGGTTCAAGCCGACTGAGAAGGAGTGTGGGCCGGATACAGGTACAATGTTAGTCATGTTGAAAAAGGTACAGTCTTAAAGTCTGGTGCGGAGAGTTCCATTGGCAGTGGAGGAGACCGCAAGGAGCAGGGAGAGCTTTGTTGATGGTCGTTGCTGTAGCGCGAAGAGCAGGCCTGGTGTCAGGGACAGTCGTCACTGTAGTGCAAAGATCCAGTCAGGTGTCGCAGATGGTCGCTGCTGGAACTTCGCGTTAACAGTCACCGCGGACTGTCATAGATGTAGCACAAACTCCAGATGTCAGATTGACGGTCGTCGCTGGTGGTTGCTGTAGCGTGAAAAGTTGAGCCCACGCTACGGCTTTGAGTTGGCTGTAGTTGTGGGCGGCAGAGTTTCAGTGCGAACAAGACCGTTCATGGTCATAAAGATCCCAAAACTTCAGGATTTCTCCTTTTCTCTCTGGAAGTGCACTCTGATGCCAGCCATGAGTCCAGGACCTGGGGATGCACCTCTTGGGGATCAGGGACTCACTCTATCAGATGTTAGCAGGTCTCAGGCAGGCCCAGTTGCAGCAGATCAGCTGGGAAGTTGCGAGGAGACATCTAGAGCTTGTTGTGTCCCTCTATCCCAGAACTGGATGTCAGTCAATTGACCTTTGGAGTCACTCAGGACAGCCTGGGATGAAAGGAGCAGGGCCATTCTTCCTTCTCAGTGAGCAGGGCATCAAGCAGCAGGGAAGTCCTCTGGGAACAAGGCAGGGCCCAATCAGCAAGGCAGTCCTCTGGGGAACAAGGCACCCTTTCTTCTGCAGTCCTCAGGTGCAGGAGTATACTGAAGAGGTGGTTCATGAGGTCCAATATTTATACCTCGTGACAGCCTTTGAAGTGGGGGTGACATCCTGGCTACCTCCACCTCAGGTTCTGGAAAGTTCTTCCCTTTCCCTGCAACGGCTCCAAGAAGTCTGGTGTGACAAAAGACTCCTGTCAGGTCCCTTTGTGTGTGTGCTGTGGGCAGCAGTTTGAAATGTAAGTGGAGCAGGGAACACCTCTGCTCCACCCATCTTGCCAACACCTAATCCCCATTTGTCTCACTGTCTGGAAGGAATAAACAAAGGCCAACTGCCAAGCTATTCACAGTCATGTGGCCCAGAACACAGGTAGCAGGCATCAAATAGTTAGGACAAGAAAATAACAACTTTCTAAAAGTGGCATTTTCAGAATTGTGACTTAAAATCCAACTCTATTGTTAAAGAGGGTTTTACATTACAATTCATTTGAGTCCAAACTTGACACCCCCATCTATTCCTAATCAAAAGGTAGCACTTGCTAAATATAATAATGTAATCCAATGTTATCCAATGGGAGATATAGGGCTTACAGAAGTTAAAAACAAATTCAGGGTCTTTTCACTTCTAGGGCATGTAGATTTTAAAAACTCATGTTCTAAATACAATGCACCCTTCCCTGTGGGCTGTTTATGAACTACGTTACTGGTGCCTTATATGTTTTAAAAAGGAAGGTTTATGCCTGGCAAACGCTTTATTTTGTGACTTCGAACTGGCATTTTAAAGCTGCACTACAGGTACAGCCTGCAGTAGCAGGCCTGAGGCAGGTTTTAAAGGACTACATAATTGTGTGGCACAGTGAGTGCTGCAAGCCCACTACTAGCATTTTATTTACAGGCCCTTGGTACATGCAGTATCATATGCTAGGGACTTATAAGTAAATGCAATATGCAAATCAGATGTAAACCAATTGTATCATATTTTAGAGAGAGAGCACAAGCACTTTAGCACTGGTTAGCAGAGTCCAAAGGCCAACAAAAACGAAATGCAGAAAACAGGAGGGGTGAAGTCAAAGGTTTTGGCAGAAGACCACACCAAGGATGACAGGTCGAACATCCACATATTATTTACATTTTTCCTTTGTTGCAGGTTATTGAAAAGCACATTTAAAAACTTTCTTCACATGTTTGGATTGGTTTTGTGTTGTAATATTGCTTCTAGATGCAGAAAACCAATCTACCCAAGTTAGCTGCATTCTGAAGATCCCAGTCTTGTCCCCAACGCTTACAAAATTGTACTGACTACTAGACACTTAAGTGAACTTGGGTCGATCATCTGGCAATTCAATCCATCTTAATAGTGCACATCGAACCAATGATGAACAAAATTAGATCTGCCTATACTTCAAATAAACTATTTACTTTTTCTTGGCCCGAGAAGAGCTTAATTTGCGTTTCATGCCCAGTCATCTGCTTCTCAATTACTTTATCCGATTTTCTCAACAAAAAAAACCGGAGTTCCAATTTTTAAGTCAAACTACCTCTGCACCAGAAAAATTATACAAAAACTTCACAAAACTAGGAAAATTGTAAGAAAAATAGAATCGGAGAGAAAAACGTTTCCTTATGCTAAGACAAGTTCTATAAAGGTTATTAGATGACGTAATCATGATATTCTGAAATAATAGATTTTCTTGTATGAGAATTATAGAATACACTTTTCATCTTTTGAAAACATTATTTGGAAATTAATGTCAGGTATTTTCGCAAAATTGCAATTATCCTGAAGATTTACGTTTTCAAATCATCATACCTTTGGCAGTTTGAGTAATTCTCTATTCTTCTTGTTCTGAATGCAAACCTGATTTCCAAGAGGTGCATTCATTACCGTTACTATTTTAGATAATACACAGCCTTTTCAGCACGGGTGACTGGCACACAAGACTGGCTGTTCTATGCAACTGCTATTAATACTATACATATTTGGCATATCATGTTCATTATTTCCATTTCTCAGAAAAGTGACCTGGGAACTGGAAAAAAAATTCATAGGCCTTCCACCCGACATTCGGTGGTATCTCAGCACTTTACCTACCTTCATGTTTTTCTTTGCTCACATAATTCAGTCACAACTGTATTTTTCATTGGATTTTCCCATAAAAGGCTGAACAAAAATCTGCTTGTCAGCCTGTAATATCTAAATTTACATCCTTAATTTTTATTATTTGCAATAAGTTAATGTAGAAATCATAGACCTTTGTTTAAATATGAGCAAGCAAGGAGTATATGTAGCATGGGATATATCCATCTTCAAGGTCCTAATATATGTTATAAAAGGATGGACTGTTGGAGAAGGAAAGATTGAAATGGCTTTAGTGGAGGGTGTACTAGCCCTTGAGACTGCCACTGAAGTTTCCAAATAAACCTGGATGTCTTTAAAGATTACTTCCTCCTGTGTTTGAATTACAACCGTACCCTTTCAAATGATACTTTTGCAACAGGAGACTTGAATATATGTGTGGCCATAGAGGTGACAGTCTGTATTTTAAAAGTGAAGTGGTCCTATCCCCAGCACACACATACCTATGACATCACAGACCGGCCACATAGTTCAAATACAACAGAAGAAAGAAAAGTAACTTTCCATACAAACCTGTGGAGTGACCACTGGCAGATTTCTTTTTATGTGAGTGGGTGAGTGAATGAGTGAGTGAGTGAGTGAGTGAGTGAGTGAAAACGCTCATTTCCAAAACAGTGTGTTGGTGCTGATTACCTCACGTACCTGCTGGCTATTGACTATACACGTCACACTAACAAAACATAAAATCTAGTTTGCTGGCATCTTGCATGAATAAAAGTAGTTCAGTATACTGCCAAGAGACTGATTAGAAGAAGTGTACCCTGGAAAAAAAAAACATAGCTGAAATTACATAATTTGACATTTCGTGATTTTTTTGCATTTTACATAACACTAAATTCACCCGTTTTATATACCTAATTAAAAAAGAGCCCAGGCTCAGTCCTAATAATTTAATGAAGAATGCCCCTCCCTGTGAGGTAGGTAGGAAGATTTTCCAGAAATGCCTCTTGACAAAGGCGTAGAACCTTGAACTTTACCATAGCCGATGCTGGCAAAAAATGCAGTGATCTTCCTGCAAACAGATGATTCTTTTAATTCATTCCAAACACCAGCCACACATCTGCATTGAAGGTGAGCTTTAGTTTCTGAATCAGACACTGAAAATGTTCTACATAAAGAAAATTGGCATAATCAAGGTGTGAGCTCGTCAGTCCTTCACCCAAAAGTCGGTGCTCTTTTGAGCGAAAATTTTTAAAACATAGGGGCATATTAGCAAGACCCACGTTAAAATTATCGCCGTTTTAGCGGCAGGAAACTGCCGCTAAAACAGCGATAATGGGCTTGCTAATATGCGTTATGGAATTCAATAGAAGCCCAGGTTAGATGTCCTGCACATCTAACCTGGGCTTCTATTGGAATTCTATAACGCATATTAGCAAGCCCATTAAAACGGCGATAATTTTAACGTGGGTCTTGCTAATATGCCCCTGGATTTCTAAAAGGAGAGTTGGAAAACAGTTGATTTGAACACATCTTTCATATCTGCAGGCAGTTTCAGACAAGGCTCATGGAGAATGTGGAGACTGTGTAACTGGAGACAAATCTGGATATGTGAACTTAAGAAAGCTGATAGAGTGTAGCCACAATGTCTTTATCGGTCCGTCAAGCTCTAGTTTAAGCTTCTCCCCATCCAAGTATTAATCTTATGAAGTCATTAATCCAGAGTTGATGTGCCTTTTCTAAAAGGCAAACTGCCAGCTGGGTGTCATCATGAAATAATCACACTTACTCTCAAACTTGAAGTGTAAAAGGCCACTTTATTAGGACAGATTTGTATCAACTGCCTTAATTAATTTGAAACACAACTTTAACATACTATGAACGTCCTCAATACATCAAACTCATTGACAAACCCTTGTTTCCATACACCCTTCTCAAGATGTACCAACCATACCCCATCCAAGTCCCCATACACCGACTTCGGGGCATATCAGCAAGGGCTGGCGATAATTATCGCTCAGCGCTCTTAGCGTGAGGATAATTATCGCCGGCCAACTCTGAATTTTATCGCGGAGATAGCGTGCTATCAGCAACGCTTATCTCCAAAGCGATAAAACTCAGAGCGCAAGCTGCCAACTGTGCGATTATCGCTGGAAATCCAGCGATAATCGCACAACTTTGGCGATAGCTTGCTGATAGGGCTACACATACTTAGCCATGATATCCACCTTCCATAGGATATCATGGCTAAGTCAGTTTCAAAGCAGGCGTAAGGAAAGTAGCGATAACAGAGGTTATCGCTACTTTTCTTGTCGCTATGCTTCTTTGCGTGAGGCTTGATAATAGGAGAAATGTCGCTTAGCGACATTTCTCCCGTTATTCTGGGGAGGAACGCCCACTTTGCATCTCATTAGAGATGCAAAGCTGGGCGATAAGAGAAAGGGCGAAGAAGCATGGATTCACACGTTAGCGTGTCCTTGCTAATAGGGCGTTAAAATTATCGCCGCTTTTCGTCCGAAAACGGATAATTTTAACTCCAGCCCTTGCTGATATGCCCCTTCATTCTTCCATTGTTTCATCCACTGTCCCACTTGCATCCCTCCAGTCTCTATTTCTCTCACTCTACCGAGCACCCTCCAAATGAATCCTCCTTGTCCTGCTCCAAAGCCCCAAACTTTGTCTTACCTCCCTTGTGGCCCCACCTCCCTCCCCTGAGGGGTGGATACATCCAGACCTGACTCACCATCCCACCAACTACTGCCAATCAGGACAGCCCCACAGGGCCTTTCTCTGCCCCTCCTCGCAAGCCGCACACAAAACACCTTCAGTCATAAACTCCTCTGCACCATACCTTTTCGTTGCACAACTACCCAATTGTATCCATCGACTCCATCATGTAGTACTCATTTCCAAACTGGGCAAATACACCCCACCATCCCTGATCCTCCTTAATGCCCCTTTGCAATATCACAGTAATGTCCACTAGCAAACAAAAAACCTTCATAGCTCTGTTCAACTTTCTCCTGGCTTTATCAATTGCAGCATGCTACAAAGCCCCCCTCCACTGCTACCCAGGTTTGAACTCTGTGCAAATCAGCAAGTCCCTGAGAACTTCCTTTTAATCAACTGCAAGTCCTCCTTCATCAGTGGCAACAGTGTTAAACCTGATAGCTTCACCAGGTCATTCTCTCCCAAATGGATCAGGAGCATGTTGGGGCAACCCCTCTGGGCCACAAGATTTGCCAAGAAAGACAACAAGTTACCCCATTGCATGCCACTTCTACCCCACCAGGTCACCTCATGCCTGCTACTGGATAATCCAAAGCTTCTTCCATATATCTGCTGGTCAGCGTATTTAGCCACCCATCGCAAAAGGAATGTCCCACTATCCATGTCACCATCTCACTCCTCTTTGGCCAGTTCACACCCCCTATAGTGAAAAATACAACATTAGTATAGAGTAACAATCATTCTTCAGCCCAGCCCCCCAACCAACCATCCCCTACTGCCTCACATAGCGCTTGAAGCAGTTAGACTTCCATCTACGTATCAACAGTATCCATCCCTAATCCCATCCTAGCTGTGTCGCAGATTTGGCTGGCCAATCCTGAACAAATCTGTCCGTGGCTGCACAGGTCCTCACCCAGTCTCCTAAAAGCCATCCTCAAAACTGCCAACAATTGAAAAGCTGTAACCCTCCTGCCATTCTCATGACAGAATATTGCATCCTGTCTGTGGCCTGGCCATGTCAGAAAGCTCTACCAGTACAAACCGGGCAAGCATCCTCCATGCCTCCCTCACGGAGCCACTCCCATCCACCCCTGCCCACCTGATCTATGAGTCTGCAGCTGACACACCTCCCTACTAACCTCTTTTTGTAAAACTCCTACTCTGAGACTGTCTTCAGACATTCCTCTGTCGTTACTCTCCTGGCTGCTGTGTTTAATTAAACCAACTTGTTCATCTTTTCCCAAACGCCTCTTGTCTTTTAATTTATTTAAGGTAAATTCATATTTTAGCAAAAACCAGGGTTGAGGAGTCAGCAGATGACTCCAAAAGTATGTATTCATTTCTTTGTAATGCTTAGAATGTGAGAATGACACAAGTAGTGTGTTAACTATTGATTAATGCTTGTGCTAGTTGTATAGAAAATGTATGTCAACCAAACAGATATCCTAAAACTTGCTGTAGGAAAGTAGGATCTGCTTCTTATGGTTACCCCCACTTTTTGCTTGATGTCACACTGTTTTTGACTAGTCTGACTGGGATCCTGCTAACCAGGACCCCAGTATATCTGCGTTCTCCCTAAACTGTTATGTCATGTACTTAGGTACACTCCAGATTGGATACTGGGGTACCCTTGTCAGTCCCTAGTATATGGTACACATGTTCCCAGGGCATAGGTACCCCAGAGGCCTCACATGGGCTGAAGCATGTATTATGCCACCCATGAGAGGCCATGCAAAATGCAACTACAGGTCTGCCATTGCAGCCTCTGTAATATGGTGCATGCACCACTTACTTTAGATATAGGTTTGCTATATCTATAGGTCACTACACTTAAAACCTATAAGTCACCCCTATAGCAGGCCTTGACAATCCTGAAGGCAGGGTGCTGGGTTTTACGTGAGAAGGTGCCCCTGCATGAGCAGAGTACCCCTGCAGCCTTCGGAGACCATTCTCCCGGGTTGTCGGTGGTGCAGCCCGACATATAGGTAGAGGTGCATTATATGCTCGCGTAAAATGCTATCTAGAAAACGGCTGCAACAAACCATGTCGTGTTTGGTATTAAACACCTTGGAATCATACCTCCACACCGGTAACTGGTGTGGGAGGTATGATTCCACCCTTCTGAAGCAAGCTTCATGGGGTCCCTGGTCTTCCCGGTACAAGCCTTCTCGACCCGGACAGCACAAAATGGTTGCTGCCGACCAGAGGCACATTTCTGCCCTCCTTCTGCTGAGCCAAGTTCGAGCAGAGGAAGGCAGCACAATAGGCATCCTGTCACAGTGACCACCTCCCAGACAGGATTTAGTGTATTGGGGCTGTGTGGGTGCACTTCCAAAGTGCCTGAAAGTCTGCATGAGGGGCACATTTGGTGTCCCTGTGCATAGTCCAGTTCAAACCAGTCCTGGGAGTCTTTGGCTCCTGCTCTGGCGCGAAACTGGACAAAGGAGCAACCCCCCCTGTCCTGACCCTCCCCTGGGAGGGTCCCCTGAATCTGTCCAACCCTCTCCCGTGGGTACAAAAGGGCTTACCTGGCTGTAGGACCCTAGATTCAACGTGGACAAGATTCTGAACAAGAAACCACTGACCTTCGACCGTCTGGACACTCTGGACTTCGCTGGACTTCGACTGGGCCCGACTTAGTCTCCCTCTCTGGCCAAAGCATCGTCTGTGCCCATGCACCATACAGGCTCCGTGCAGGACCTGTGGAGCATCAAGGACAACTGAAGTATCTCCCTTGGGGTGAAGGAGTCACTCCCCTGCATTCGCACGCACCATAATGCTGATCCTGAACTCCTGTAGACTCTGAAGGCTCCAGCAACACAGGAGGTAGGTTTCAACGTTCCTTGAGGTTGAGCTGCTTTCTAACCAAATTTGAGGCCAGTATCCCATGTGGGGACCGCATAACCCGAACCCCTGTGCACCTTGTACAATTGCAAGTGCATATGCTTCTTGGCATTCCCTAACCAAGTGCATTCGGCTAATGATAGCCCCTACCTCTGTGCACATTTTGTACAAAGGACTTTGGCCTCCTCACACTCTGTGCCCTGCAAGCTGTTGTTTTGTGAAACTGCTAGAGGTCCCCTTGCGACTCCTGTGCCTTGGGCCTGTGGGTCCATTTGAGGGACAACACTGATTGCTGTGGTGAGTCTCCTGGTCCTTGCTGGGCCAGACTGTGACCTTCCTTGACCTTCTTCGTGGGTTGCCGCTGCCAAGGCTTGTTGGTGCTCCCGCTGGACACCGACCCCTCAGCACTCGACATCCTTCGTGGGACAGCTCGTATCCGGCTCCTGGTCATCCTCAACGTCTCCTGGTCCCTGCAGCTGTAGAGTCAAGGTCTCCATCATCACACCTGAAGCACCCGACATCAGTGGGCATTCGTCTACCGAGGCCCTGGTCACTCCTGAGTGACCCAGACTCTGTCCCCTCTGCTTTCAGATTCCTTCATTCAAGAATCCACCTGTGGGTTCCACCAGACACTTTTCTTCTTTCCAGCAGTGGCATTTCTTTGAAGACTCCCATTGAGAACGACAGTGGTTTCCAACGCCACTTCAGCCCTATGCACCCGGCTTCCCTGGGATAGGTAACTCTGGTACTTTGGTATTCACAGGTGGGGTGGCTCTCCAACCTTCTATGTTCCAAAGGGTTTCCTCGTAATCCACTGTGAAGGGTCCTTAAACTTTAAAATTGCAACCGTGACTCTCCCATTGAATTGTACGTAGCACGCGGTTATGTTCTCATACTGCACCCGTCCTCCGTGGGGTCCCTACTTACTCACCTTGGGTGGTTCCTTTGGGTCCCAGCGATTCTACATCCTCTAGACACTGTCTTGACTCGAGTCGTGGTTCTTATACTTCTATTTTAGTATATGGTTTGGTCTCCCCCGGGAGCCCTCTGTGTATTAGTGCTACTTTCGATTTTTTCTGTGCTACAGTATTGCGTGCTTTGTGTTTATCTGCATGTAGCAGATACTGTGAGGTATTTAAGGTGTGTTATAATAATAAATATATATTCTTATAACTAGTGTGTGGTTCTCCTTTCATTTAACCAATACAATAAGATTGCATTCTGGTAAAACAAGCTGCTTAACATTCCTTAAAGATTAAGCCTGAAGGCTGCTCTATATAGCTACCACTTGGATAGCTTTCTAAAGTTATCTTTGACCTCTTAAATCACCATAAGGGTTGTTTGGACTGGTGCAAGGTGCCCACTTTAACTAGTGGACATCATATACCAGGCCAACTTCTCACACTTGCTGTTATAATTTGTGTATTCATCTCTTGTATCCATACAGGTTAGTGCACATCAGAAGCAATCCATTTGGAAATTCATTGCCGGAAGGTGCGGACCCTGGGGGTGTATAGCCGTTGCAGAATCCATTGTTGTAAGAGGTGAGAGGACCTGAGGCACTGGACCTGGAAGATCACAGAGGCCCAGATGGGGCTGTTCTACCAGCGTGGACAGGGCGCTCACCTGAAACTGACCACCCTAGTGGCCCGCATTCTGGTGGTCGCCTACATGGAGCTTGATGGTCAGTAGAGGGTCCAACAGCAGCAACAAGAGGGTGAGTCCTGGCTAGAATGATACATGTTACATTGCCAACTTTGTGTGTTACAAGCAGGCATTTCCACATTATCATTGGGGGTGGGTCATGTGCAGTGCTCAAGAAGAGTTCTTGTTTGTGTAGGTCTGGCAGTAGGTGCTTGCTGATGTGCTTTGCCTATTGTCTTTTTGACCAGTAACACATCAGATTCCAGTGCACTTCCAATGTACGGTCTTGAGCAGACACATGGCTGAGTTAAGTAATTAATCAACTCATGTTGATTGATGTTGTGGATGACAATTGTACCAAAAAGGCCATTTGTATTCAGTGTGTAAGTAATGCTCCCTCTCATGTAATGGTGGCCCTCTTACATGTGCTATAGCATACAGTGCACTTTGGATGCGCAATACTTCCGCTTGGTAAGTGGGAATGTACAGTAACATGAGAGAGCAAACCTTCACTGGTGCCATCAGTATTACTGACTGTATATGTGACTGGGGGTGAGTGTCTGAAAAGTTTCAGCGCTCTGTCCATCATCTCCTTGTGTTTGCTTTGTCTGTCCTAAGTTGGCAGGGTATGCCCAGACGTGGGTTCCTAGCTCACTTTGGATTCAAGCTGCCTGGCTGATGAGGGGTGTTACCCCGAAACTGGTCCCAGGATGCTTGTTTCCGGTCAAGGGAAGACCCGGCTTGGCAGTTCGGGCTGGACTGTTTCCATGAGGCACAGGGTCAAGACTGATTTCCATATAGCTGGGTCTGAACTATGGTGGCTAAGTGAGCTATAGAATAATGAATGTTGACTGGGGGTGAGTGTCTGAAAAGTGTCAGCGCTCCGTCCATCATCTCCTTGTGTTTGCCATCAGTATTAGTGCCTACATGTTGGCTTTCCCTGTTGTAGTATCATCTGAACTACTGTTTCATAGCTGATCTACATTTCTTCCTAGGCTGATGTCTGATTCCATCACAAATGTGTAGGCCAATCTGAATTTGAAAATAGTTATTTATGATGGGCATACAGTTGATGTGTTACTATGGACAGGAGTGTGTAGACATTGTTGTATGGGTCACACATACCCTAAGCCATTACGCAATAGTCAGGTCCAATTGATGAAGCAATGAAGGACACGACAGCGAGACTTACAGTGATTTCTCACAATGGGAATTTCCATGCCATTGTTGTGGGAGTATTCAGTTATGTCAATTGCACATGTTGATTTGTAAAGGATCATTCACTGACTGGTGATATGTATCAGGGAGTGACATGCAGAAATGTACGGATCATATTTGAGTGTCTACACTCAGTAATATAATATAACAACCTTCAATGGTCTATTGGCTTTTAGGTATCCAATGTAAGGATTATGGTGTCGCCAGTACCAATCTGGACTGGGGAAGTCCCTAAGCCTCGCTGATTCATTATTCTGTGGATATTTGTAGACACATCTCCCACATATTTGGGCCAGATTGTCTCCAGTCTACTTTTCTGGGCTTTCATGAGACTATTCTGACAGTGGACATTTGAGGAAATTTCAGTTAGGAAGTGTCAACAGTATTAAATGAGCATTTTCATGTCACCTTCTTCCCGCTACTGTACATATTGGTGCAACATAACTGTATTAGTTGACCATCATTTCATCATGATGTGGTATTATGTATATGATGTATTGCTGATTGCAGGGCCTTGTAAGGAATCTGTAGGAATGAATTTGCCATTGCCATCCTATTAAATGACTTCAGGTTACTAAGGTATACTAGAAGAGCCAACCTATACATGTTGATCAAGTATTCTTCTTGATACCTGAGGATGGATTTGAGACAACTACACTCATGCAATTGGAGGTGTCTGTGGTTATGACTTCACTGTGAGCAACTGTCTACAGGTCATGTAGCATGCATGCATGTGCTCATGCTAATGTTGAAGCCAATATAGTGGACCTTAGAGCTGAAGTCTTGTGTACACTTTATTAATGTTCTGTGATCAAAGCTGTTGGTCAAGTGTGTTCTGGCACATGCAATAAACCTATTTGCAATTTAGTTTCAGCATCATCCTAGGCAAGCAAAGGAGACTGGGCCAACATCGTTGGGGAAGCAGCTGATCACAGTGGTTCTAGTCGTGAGAGAACAGACAGGGAGGGACCCAGTGAATGAGAGGGTGTGGGGAGTGCCATGGAGAACGGAAGCTCGACTTCTTCATCATCAGAGTCATCCTCTTGTGGACACTCCCAAGTGGTTTCGGACCCAACAGGATTTGTTCCACCTTTGTCCTTGTCCACCACCCCCAGTTCCATCTCCACCTCCACCCTCCCTGTTGCTCCCCACCCAGTTTGTCTGGCCCGCTCACCTAAGAGGGTAGCCATCTCCTGCACTCAAGGGCCCCTGCTCCTGTTATCCACGCTACTATGAGTGAGGAGGTGATTGACCTCATGAGAAACATCTCTGTGGGTCAGACGGCAAAACTGAATGCCATCCAGGTGTGAGGCAGCCCACTGCAAAAGATGGTGGCTTACCTGGAAGGCATCCACAGTGCTATATCTGCCCTGCAGAGGTCTTTTCAGACTCTGGCCTCTTCCCTCATGGCATCCTTCCACCCCACCTCCTGCCTCTTCCCCATCCAAATTCCCTATTCCCATGCCTGTTCCAAGCACACTCACACATACACACACACACACACACACACACACTTCAACATCCCCAAGCAGTACACGCAAACAGAAATGCCAAAAAACACAGAAGCACACATCCACTCACATGACACTCACCCCCTTCACCACCACCCTCCCACCATACACCTCACCCACAGTCTCATCCACAACACCTAGCATTACAACAGACACAAAACCCATACCCACAGACCCATATACCCCCCAGCATTCCCCCAGACACCACACCCACACCCACAAACTCATCCACAACACCCAGCATTACAACAGACACCACACTTGCACTCACTGTCCCATCCACCACCCTAAGCATTACAACAGACACCTCACCCGCACTCACAGACCCATCCACAACACCCAACATACAGAGCACACCCACATCAGACACCCTCAAAAAATCCAAATGTCCATACTCACCTACACAACAGACACCTACAAAATGCAAACAAGAAAAATCAGACACAGACACATGCCCCAGCAACACACCCACCCACATCTGACACTTCCAGTCCCTCTACCTCCCCAACTCCTACTCCCTCCCAAGCAACCTGTCCATTTCCCCAGTGAAAGTGTCTTATTTGCCCTTGCCCTTATCCCAGTCAAACCCGAATCCCGCTCCCAAAGCTGAAAGGACCTCATCCACACCCCAACCCATCCCTTCCACATCTTAATCCACCCCTCAGAAACCTGATCCCCCAACACTAAACCCAGCCATACCCTAAGAAAACTAAAACCCCTCCCAAAACCAAAGACACCCCTCTCAAAGTCAGGACCACCCCTCCCAAAACCAAACCTACCCCTCACACGTAACATCTGTGAGGTGCCTGCCATGGGCAATGGATGTCCTTTTGTGAGGAGGTTCCCTGGTAGTGTCATGAAGGGCAAGTTTAGTGGAATAGAAGTGTGCTGGACCATGCAATATGAAAATGAACTGGCCATTGGCCTTTGGTGTAGTACATGTTAATGTGTTTGCTTTGTTTAGTACATATTTGTCCCCCTATTACTTTTCTACCTATTTGATGATATTGAATACTTTGAGATGTGTGACTACAGTCGTGTTTGATTCACCGTGATTGCTTGAGCCACACAAGACAAGGGGAAATGTTCAATGGATGGATACGTGGGATGAATTATAATTGGATCTGTGTTGCAAAGTCATCTTGTGCCCTGGACACCCCCATTTCTTGCTGACTGGTACTGGTGGTAACTGACTGACTGTCCCTGGGCTCTGCTTAACCAGGCTCAGGGCCAGTCCTATGCATGAAGACACACTTAGAATACAGTGAAAACACCTACATATACTAGGGTACACTATGGCCTATAGTCTATGGGTTAGGGTACCCCTATGATTGGCATGCCCTTCCCTATAAGGCACCAGTACATAATAGGGCAGGGGGATAAAAACTACCTTAAAGCCCCTAGTATATAATAGGGCATGGCATTGTGTGCACTGTTGAGGCCAGAGGTTAGTTTAATAGCAGCCCTGTGTTGCCGGACTGCTTTTAATATGTAAATTGTGCCCAAACTCAACTTCGGTGTTTGAGACACTTAAAAATAATAAACTACAATACTTAGCATATTAGGTAGCCCCCCCTCAAAAGTCTCCCCTAGGTTTCCCAGTGGTAGGGGAAGGTAGTTATAAGGAGGACCTTTATAAAAATAAGTTTTATATGCCTTGGGTTTAGTGAAATTGCACATTTCACCTCCCATATTGTAGTAAAGTGCTTCCCAAAATCGACTTTTGTGCTACGAGCACTGTGGAGTGAAGATCTGCCACATTTTTACATGTTCAGAACCCGGAAAGTCTCCTTTACGTGTTCCAGGGGTGGGTAGTCCTGTAAAATATGTTTTAGAAGCCCTGGTGTTGGAAAAATTGCCCAGTTCATTTTCCCAAATGCAGATCTCCAGGCAAATAGGTTAACATGGCAAGAAGTATTTATTAATAATTCCTGCCAAGAGAATCAGAAAAATAACATTCAAGGACTTACTAGGATGGTATTGGTAAATCCAACAATATAATATTGTTGAATTTATCCTAAAATGTACAGAAAAGAAGTTATAAGACTTTCTTGTGTATAAGCCAAAATTCAGCATTCCAGTGATCTGTCCACCGAATCCAGCCTGCTGTAGAGCATCGAGGGAACCTGGGAGAAAGAGCTCAGTAAACGTTTTTAAGCCCAAACGTAGAAAAGGTGACCGGAATCAACCGCAAGAGCCAAGCCGCCCATCTTCAACCGCGAGGCAGCCTGCATCCTTGGTTCATCCCGCTAAAAAGCTCCGGAGGACTGACTTCAATATGTTTGACCAGGAGCTCATCACAAGGCAATTCAGCGAACCCTCACTAAATCTGGATGGCTGAGAGCTTAGAGGGAACCCGGGAAGAAAAGCTCCAGAAAGGTTTGTAAGTCAGAAGGTAAAAACTTTGGCCGAGGCCTGCAGCGTGGGATAGCTGCAGGGCTCCATCATGGTTGGCCTGAAACTTTGACTTTGTCCTTGTCTAGTGCAACCAGATCTCCCAATAGGAGCTATAGGTTTCAATGTGTTATATAGTGTTAAATGTTTAAAAATTCACATCTCCAGCTCCCTACATTGGATTTTGTTTCATTTTGGTGTCATTTTAAAGATAAAAATATTTCCTATTTTTATAAATTGGTGTTGGATTTTTATTGTGTTTTAATTATTTACTGAATAGGTGGTTTTAAATGCTTTACATACCTGTCTTTCAAGTTAAGCCTTCCTGCTCGCAGCCAATCTACCAAGGGTTGTGCATGGGAATAATTTTCTAATATCTATTCGGAGCCCTCTATTGTGTTAGTGGCCTTATTGCCAGTGGTAGACAAATATTTACCACTACTAATAACCCACTTTTCAACAGTCTGACTTTGTATTGGGTGGTATTTCATATGGTAAGTATTTCAACTTGGCTTGGCCAATGTCAAGATCATTTAGCTTGCACTTCGCCCTATGTTGTGGGTTGGGTATGTGTTTGATGTGTGCAAGTTAAATATTTGTTTATGCACACATGGAGGGTTTTAAATTGTCATACCTTTGTAGACATTTGTACCTTACACCTAATTTATCTAAATGTGCAACAAATGCTGTTACTGCTGTGTTTGTTTTCATGACTTCCACTTTCACATTTCTCACATATGCATTGCAATTGGTTATGCTATTGGTTGTTCCTGATATACTTCAATCCACAGATCCTGTGTACATAGCCATTTTGAGGTATGTGCAAAGTGGATTGTGGCCCAGGGCCCCAGTCTTTCAGGTGTCCCCCTGGTAGAGGTATACCTATTTTGAAGAGAGGCGTTACATTGTGCCCTTTGTATGCTTTTCACACTGATAGTTTGGAATCTGACTTACCTGACATTAGCTTTTAATGCAGGTGATGTGTGATAGAGTCCATTACAGAGATTTAGCAGAGAAGGTGTGTTTCAGTTTCTATACAGATGTATCTTTGATATCAAACAGGACTAAGCATGTGAGCAATGTGAGGGTGTCGCAGAGATCAATAGGTGTGATATTTATGGGGAGGTGCTGTTGTATGACACAATTTAATGCACACATCACTATCCTTGATTATGAGATGTAAACTCATGTCGACTTTGGTAGAGTGTGCCTGTGCAGTGACCTGACGAAAGAGGGCATCATTGAACTTTAATTGGATCATACATTTCAAACAACTCCGAACAGAGGTCCACAAAATATGTTTGGCCCAGGGACTTCAACCCCCTTGCCAGGTCTATGGTGGGGCATCTATTAGCTGCAGAGTCTATGGAAGTCTATGGAAATGGGTAAGAGTGTAGCTTACCGTTGATTGCATCCATAATACTGTCTATTTTGGACGTCATCAAGCAGGAGCAGCAGCAGCAGTATGTGCAGGATCGGCTCCATGGTGGCACCGATGTGTGAAATCGAGTACAGGTGAGTTTCAGCCTTTTTATCCCTCCCTTTCCGCCAGCTCAGATGTGGTAATTGGACTGCCACAGTCAAGTCATCTGGAAGGCACATCGTAATTGGGCCAGCGGTAACACTAGCAGTCTGCCCTCCGATAGAGACATTGACCTATCCCGCCGCCGCCGCCACGGTCGAGAAATCCTGGCAGCGGCGGCGAGACCGTGCCAAACCTTTGTATGCATCATAAAAGGGTGGTTGGACCAGTGGTTGGCGGTGATTCCAACACCAACAAAACAGTGGTCCCGAGACCGCCAAACTCATAATAAGGCCCTTAGTCTCTTTTTTGGAATTCGAAAGGCTCCAGTGGGATGAGTTAGGAGGCTGTAGTGTACGAGAGTACAATGAGGCCAGATAGCCCTTTGGCAATGGACCGCTGAAAGGATTTGCTCCTATGAAGAAAAACATAATGGGAGCTACCGCAAAGTCAGGACTACCGGTGATGCATCTTGGGTGGATATACAAGCAGGTTGGCCCAGTCTTCCTTCGGTTCTCAGAGCAGTTATTAGTCAAAAATATTCTAAATATCAAATGTTGGATTTTAGCTATCTGGGCACCTTAAGGACCACCACCAAGAGTCCAGGACTAGGACCACTTGGGAGCATAGGACTCACTCATGCTGGATCCAGGTGAGGTTGGCCCCTTTTCTGTCCCTGAGGCTTGGAAAAGGAGACCAACACAGTCCTTCTGGGTTCAGGGCAGGTTCTGAGGATTCAAGGCAGGCTCCGGGCAACAAAGCAGTGCTTCCAAGTGCAGCAAATCAGTCTTGTAGAGTACACCAGCAGTCCACAGCAGCAGGTAGTCAGTCCTCTGAGAGCCCTTCCACAGGTCCAGAAAGTGAACTGAAGTGTGGGTCTGAGGATCCCCTTTTTATACATGGTTCCTTCTTTGAAGTAGGAGAAGTGTCTAGATGATTCTCTTTGAAGTCCTTGAAGTTTCCTGATTCCCCTGCCCTCGCTCCAAGCTGGCTCCTTGTACAATGCAGTGGTGACAAGTCCTTTGTGTGAAGGCAGAGCACAGCTATTTCGTTTGCAAGTAGGGCTATGCCAATCTTAACTCCCCAACAAATGAATCCCTCTATTGTGTGACTGACTGAGAGGAATAAACATAGTCCACCTGCCAACTACACCCAGTCATGTGACCTAGGATAGGCTGCAGGAACCAAATAGCAAGGGCAGGAAAATGATAATTTTCGAAAAGTGGCAATTTCAAAATTGAAATTTAAAATCCAACGTAACTATTAAAGTGGAATTTTATTTACAATTTCACAGTCACCAAAAATAAAATGCTTACCTGTTTCCAATCAAAAGTTTATCATTGCCAGGACATTTAAAACTTAAAAGTGCATGTCCAACCTTTTAATGACAATGCTTCCTGCTGTATCGACTACCTATGGTCAGCATTAGGGGTGACTTATATGTAATAAAAGAAGAGTTTAAGTTTTGGCAAGGGAGATATATCTGTCGAGTAAACTTGGCAATTTAAAACTACAAGTCTACTAGTAACATTTAATTTACAGGCCCTGGGTATAGGTTGTAGTATACTACTTTAATGGGGACTTGTTTGTTAATTAAATGTGCCAGTCAGGTATAAGGCAATCCCACCATGTGTAGGGGAGAGAGAACAAGCACCTTGGCACTGGTGAAGTGCGCAGAGTTCTAAAGTCATCAAAAATGGATTCAGCAAAAAGTGGAGGGCAAAGTCAAAACGTTTGGGGTACCCTGCAACGAGAGCCAGGTCCAACATCAATATACCTGCATTAGATCATATATTAATTTGACTATATGTTAACATGCGAAGTTACATCTGGAGAATTAGTTGAGCACTTTTAGTTTTGGAACACAAACCATTGTCTAGACACATAGTCAACATATATTCTATTAAAGGTGAATCAAAATCACCCCTTGGCACTGCTCCATGGCCTTACACTTCCCCTCCAAATCGGGTTACTCCACTCCATCAACATGGAACATTATAGAGGTCAGCAAAAAATGCATCTACTTTTTCAGCTGGGAAGTCCGTCCCTAGCTGTGTCAAGGAAGTCAGGCTGGTCCAGTGCAGAAGGTCCTCCCAACGTTTCCTGCAGCAGATACTGCACCACTTGTGGACCCCCTATTTAACATTACAGGCTCTTTAATTAGAACTGTGTTTGTGGCATGATTCTATAGTGTCACAGATTAGAATGTTTTCAATTAGGAGTAGTTCAGTTATAGAGCTGTTTACAAGATAGAAGCTGTGCTGTTCCTGTTTACTGCTATAGCTACTCAATAAATGCACACTCCTGTCAAAGGCCCACTGGATGTTTTCTTGTTATGAAGAAATCCAATTAGCAAACATGTAATAGGAAAAATCTCAAATTTAAACAATACAAAAACAAAAACGTGAATTTAACTTCATTTGCTTGTCTGGTTTTGAATTGACCAATGAATTTTAAGAACATTACCGAACCATTTGTTATGACTCTACATGATTTAGTTATAGTTTGGCTGATGAGATACTCTTTCACAAACATGGATTTCACGTTTGCCATATTACAAGTGCATTGAATCCTTTAGCACATGTAATAACATGAGCCAAACTCTAAATAAGGGCATCAGTTTGGTGTCTTATTTTAAATGTTTGCTTACTGTGACACTGACAAATTACAAAAAAATATGCCTTAAATTACATATGCATTTGTGGAATAATCTCATCTGCTGTATTGGAGTCAGAGTGCTATGTCCCCCTTTATTAATTTTTTTATATAATTGTTGCAAATCTATTTTCACCTACCTGAATGTCTGCTGGGCCATAAGCTGGCTGTATGTGAATTTCAAGACACTGTCACAAATTCATTCAGCATTGGTGGGTCCCAGCAGAAGATATTGAGCTGCAAAAGTAGAGGAAATGCTGTACAGTTTGAGGTTAGGAACCACAAGGGGCCCATTAGGATGTCGGGCGGAAGCACTACCGCCGTGCTGGCGGATGCAAAAACCACCAGTTACCGCCTGCACGCAGCAGTCCACACGCCCGCCCGATTACGATGCGAAAAGTCAGCCAAACACCGCCGGCAAGCCCGCGACACCGTCCGCCATCAAAGTGCGCCCGTACACGTAGCGGCGCAGCCCAATTGACACACACCGTCCGACGAAACACGTACCGCCTGGCGTACAAATTACGATGCCGCACACAAACTGAACCCACGGCTAAGAGACACCGTACGTCAAACCGAAGCGGTAACACGAACGCCGAGCACGGACACCGAAGAAGCGGCTCCCCGAGCATGAATCCAGCACTGCAGGCCCTCCCTATGCTCTATCTGATGCACCACCAAGGACGCAACGTACCGCGAAGACGCAGGTAGGCACACACACAACAAGTGCACGCAAACAGCGCACACAGTGCAAGGGCGGAAAAGCGGACAACCCCCACCCCCGCGTGTACACGACACATCCACCATTGCATCCACATATGACACACAGGCCAAATTGTAACATCTCGTAACACATGTGTACACACCACCTGGGACTAGGAACCAACCACCCCGTCACGGCCCCAAAGCGGCGATGACGCTGCCACACATGCGCACAACGCAGAGGCCAACCGCAGCTCTATGCATGCGTCGCACACAGACACAGGGACACAACCAAGCAGCACACACACCAGCCCCACCCCGAATGCACATGACACGTGACAGGCCTGCCACAGACATGTCCCCAACGCTCAATTCACGGACAACACCCAACGTCACACAACCGACGCACACATGTCAGTGAAGTCACGCAACAGCAGGACACACCCCAGTGCAACAAACATGGCGAAGCACACAGCGGCGGCAACACCAACTAGGAGAAGCAGGGCCCCATCGGGAAGAGGAACGCCAGTACCACACTGAAACACCCATACCACCCTGCACATATGAACAAGACATACAAAACGGAACACCAAAGAGCCCGGGGACCGACAACAGGTGGCCCAAGAATAACACTCACACACAAGGCCCAACGCAGAGCGGAAAGGCAGCCTGCCGCCCACACAAGGGAGAGCAGACAGCACTGAATGACCTTCCATTCCAACTCCGAAACCACAGCCCTACGAAAGAAGCCGGTGAATACAGCCATTGTCCAATAAAAGACCAACACAGGCATGCAGAGGAGACCGACCACAGGGCAGATAGCGCATATCACAGAAGAACACAACGGACGGGAAAGAATAAAGAAAACACTCCCCCATGTCGGCCCCATGCAAGTTAATTGGAAGGAGTCACACATCACTGACCTTGAACTGTCTGAGAAGCATGTGGGATGAGGGCCCGTGTCCTCCGCACAAGCCAACAGAACACAAGTCCTGTCTCCCTACGACTACACAGAGCTCACAGCAACCTCGGAGCGTGCACATTGCAGACTGCACACACAGCCGGAGCACGCCACCACAACGCACCGCTGCAAAATGGCAACCGCAACACACCTACCCAACTACGCCGGACAGGTCAAGCTGTACAAAACCAACCTGACACATATATTGGGATGCGAACTCCTGTCCCTGCTGAACGTAAGTTACCGACTGACTTACCGCATCACATTGTTCAGCTGCGTCATACCCGTCTTCTACTGTCGGAGGTGTCCCTACCAGCATCCCGTGGAGATGTGTCTCTCCAACCCGGCATGTCTAAAGGCGGACCTGCTAGCACTACTCCTCCCTCTGGACGCACACGACAGGGCCTGCTCTGCCTATGGGGGCATGGCGTATGTGGCCAACATCGCACCCGCACTGAAATGGGACCACTGTGCCTCCACACGACGGATCATCGAGCACAGCTACATCGAATGTCACCCAGCATGCCCCATCATGGTCCTCCAAGGGACAACTTACGAACAACACCTTGACAGCCACCATCCGCTACATTGGCTGGCAAACATAAACACCACCAATGACATGGAAGCCCTGCTGGACGGCATCGCATACCTGACAACCTGTAAATTCGTCGGACCCCAACGCAGGTTCCCCGATTGACCTATGATGTCCAACCCCGCACCCATGCTTAGCTTCCGCACGGACTGGCCAGTCACCACCACAACAGCCATACCAAACGACCGGCAACAATTACCACACCATCAACGACATCGCCATGACATCGGATATGACCGGGACATGCACACTGTTCCCCATCACATCCAGGAACACCGCATGCATCGTGGGAGGCAGGGGCATGGGGTCTGTGTATCGCACCCACATGGACGGAACTGCACGAACAACCAGGACACGACATGGATCCAGCGCCCATGGACACACACACCGCTCAGTGGACATGAATAGGTCGCCTGGAGTCTGTGGGTGCTGCACCCTCCCACCCCCGCCCCGGGAATCCCATACCAGGACCTTTGCACGGACGACAAGTGCAAACAACAACAACACGACCCCAGTGACTGTGACATGTCCAGTAACCACCACATTGCAACAACAAGTGGCACGCCGCTGCATGCACGCAAGCACATGCCCTGATGTCATCTCACATGCACGCGTGCATGAGGAACAACCGCAGCAAACCTGTCACATGGAACTGAGATGGACTGTGCCCATGATGCCAAGCGGTCTGGTAGGCTACTTGTATACCGTCTGTGTCAAATTCCGCAGCTCCGCAGCTATACGTAAATGTACATTAGCACAGCCTTGGCCAAGCAGATGTAACTCTGAAGCCCACATCCCACATGCAACAGCCAATCACATGTAACCCCACACCCTATCCCATTTGTAATCATGCTCAGTATATCCTCAACATGTATTCCGCTGCCAGTAGTGTCCACTATACTGCATCACAGAGGACAGAAGACTCAATATAATGTTTGAAACCAAAACTGTCTCCGCTGACTCATTTCACAAGTACGAATGAGAGAGGATGAGAGTATGTGAAGTACACGGCAGTCGTGACATGACCATGTAGTCCACTGGTATTGGATGTCAACGCAAATGAGTAGCACAACTGTGGAAGACACACATGTGTCGTGTGAAGTCGTATGGACGCAGTGCTCAGGTGGGTGGGTGCGACGGGTAGATGCGCACATGCCAAGTTGGAGCACGCCGTGTTGGGAGGGGTCATGAACAGTACACCACCGCTTCCCTGGGCATTGGGAGAGGACACCTGTCGGGGGGGGAAGTGAACACGTGTGTGCACAGCAGCCGGGCACACGAACAATGCGGAACCAGGCGCACACGTCAGCCCACCCTCCGTGGACTAGCTGGATCCTGTTGTGCGCCCGCCATGCCCCTTGACAAGGCACACACAGCCCCAGTCGACCAGGTGTAACCCCAACATAGTCAATCCGCACAGGCGATACAGGGCACGGGATGGCAGTGGAGCATGGTGTGTGAGAGGTCTCCTCGCGCTCCTCCTGGTCATATCACGCAGGCAATAGAACCTCAACGTGTAGCATGGCACAAGTCAAATGGAAGTGTAGGGGACGCACCTCAGCACGAGCAGCACTGACGTCATGGGAGGTGGCTCGCACCATCCCATCCATTGCCCATTATACCAACCACGCCACATGCCATTGCGACTAAGTGCAAGCGCGTGCGCCACCACCCCGAGCCCTCCCCAGAGAGGCCAAAGAGTGAATGTGTGGGCCATCAGTCACAGACGGACGCGGCCTGGCCGCAAGGGCAGCCACAGCCACTGGGTGTCGCAGGTGGCGGATCCGGAAGGCGAAGACTGTGATGCATAGTCCATGCAGGCCGGGTCTCCATTTGGGGCACCACGCAGGTGGACGGCGTCCCGCCACACATCATACCCTGAGACAGCCCACTCGTGCAACTGGACCCACACATACACTCCTTGCCCTCTCTGGTGCGAGCTTGGGGCTGCCTGTGCAAGCGCTAGCCTCGCAGGTGCACATGCATATTGGGGAACGAGGGGAGGACATGAGGGCTGGGGCGAAGATGACTGTATCACTGTCAGTGAGTACAAGGGATGACCCAGATGTGGAAAGGAAGAGACGTGTCCCGTGTGTACTGCAACTAGTCGCCAATCCAACTACCCCCCATGTCCGGAATGTAAGCCCGCACCTAGGCCCGCCCATCCGCCACATCGAATATACCACCAGCACAACAACCTTCCCATTCGAAACACTGACTGGGGGTGGCGACCAGTGAACAAACATGTGTAGCCTACCCACGCGTACATGTGGGCCCTCCATGATCCATGTCACCTGCGGCAAAGTCATGACATGCGCAATGAGGGAAGTGAGGTCAGCTGTCCGCCCCACGCACAGAAGATGCATCAGCTCCACAGACCCAGCAGCGAGTCCAGCAGGGGTCACATGTGCAGGGGCAGCTGTGCCTGGTGTGAAGGCACATGCACATAGACAGCACATCGACCAATGTGTAGTCTGCCCACATCTACAGTCCATCATCATGCGGACATAGGAATTGTACACAGGGCAACACATCTTAGTGGGTGCACCCACCGTGACCAACAATGCGCAATCATCGACGTACCCGCCCTGTGCATGGCCCCACACCCAACGGAGGCACATCCAGTGCCACCATCCCACACACACAAGCCTTCCACGGAACATGCTGTGTCCAATGGTCAGTACAGAGTCAGCGCCCATCTGGTGGATCCTGAACAGGAGACACATGCACACACATGATAGCTCCCACTATGTACGTCTGCCACCTGGCACGTGCAATGTAACCTCTCACCTGTGACGTGTGACTGCAAGCACACAGCCGTCTTGGCATGGGGCTGTCAATGTGGACACCTGTCAATGTTTCGGGAGGTGTGATCCGTACAGTGCTGTACATAGGGTGCAGTGCTGACACCTACTACTGTCTCATATCCCCTCGTGCCACAGGTCCCACTTGTTTTGGCCGCTCAGCCTGTGCCCACATCGTCGTCGTCGTGTGCCATACTCATCCAGCCTCGGAAGCAGTGCCATGCTCAGCAGACATACATGTTGCCGTGGCGTTGCCGCTTGACGAATATGCAGTCAGTCCCCATCAGCACGCCCGCAAGTCATTGGGGCCTAGATCCCCATGTGCATGACCATGGCAGTGGTTTGCATCACTAGCCATTGCCATTGGTGGGAGACCTGTGTAAGTGTATTGTGGCCGTGCCGTCCCTGCTTGACAGCTGGGCTGTGACTCATGTGCTTGCTCAGTCATGTCAGTGATGTGAATGCGAAATTGCTATGTGTTGTGTTGCTTTGACATGTGTCCACTGCCATCTTCCCTAGGCGGAGACCGAACATTGACCGCCCATACCAATTGCTGGCGGACATGGAGGATACTGAGGTCATAAGGAAGTTTCGGCTGGACAGGCCAACCCTGCATCGACTGTGTGCCATGTTGGAACCCCATCTCCGTCCCCGCAGGGTGTATCCGACAGCATTCACCCCCACGGCTAAGGTGATGGCCGCCATGCATTTCTTCGCCACTGGGTCATTCCAGCACACAGTGGGCAGTGGAGGAGGGATGTCCCAGCCCATGTTCAGCAAGGTGCTGAGGGATGTACTGGCAGCCATGATGCTGTACCGAAACAGGTACATCAGATTCCCCAGGGCTCGTGAATTGGCGGCAGTGAAGGGTGCATTCTATGCCCTTGGCAGGATCCCACACGTCGTTGGTGCCATTGATTGCACACATGTTGGCCTTGTTCCACCACAGGCCACTGAGCACCTGTACCGCAACAGGAAGCACACGCACTCCCTGAATGTGCAAGTGGTGTGCCTTGCGGACATGGTGATAACCCACGTGTGTGCAAAGTTCCCAGGCTCGGCCCATGACGCACACGTAATGCGCAACAGCATCTTGCCACGACTGATGTCCAATCTGCAACAGGATCGTGGCTGTATTGTCTGTGAGTATGTGGAGTGGTGTAGCGTGCTGGTTGTGCGATGCTGTCCCCTGTCCAGTTGGAATAGCAACGGTTCTCTGTGTCCCTCACACCCAGGTGACTCTGCGTACCCGAATGGGGCATGGCTGCTCAGTCCATTGAGGAATCCTCGCACCCCAGCAGACGATCGCTACAATGAGGCACATGGGAGGACCAGACGTGTGGTCAAGCGTACCTTTGGCCTCCTCAAGTCCAGGTTCAGGTGCCTGGACCGCACCGGGGGTGCGCTGGCGTACTCCCCACAGAAGGTGTGCCAGATAGTGGTGGCGTGCTGCATGCTGCACAATCTGGCCATTCGGAAGCAGATCCCCCTCATTGTGGATGACGGAGATCAACCAGGGCCCCAGCCCGCAGACCAGGACAGCTCGAGTGAGGAGGACAGCGGAGAGGAGGAAGCTGGGAATGTGCGCCAGCAGCTCATCGCCCGCTACTTCACTTGACGGTGAGTGTCCATGTACGACGGCTGATGTGTCTGTATTTGTGCAGGTGTGTGTGTGCTGTGTCAGGGTGGCCTTTTGTTCACTGCGTGCTGTGTGTCAACGCTCCATGCCCAGGTTAGTATGCCACTGATGGTGGCTGTGGCATTGTGCCCTATTGCTCTGTGCGATGTGTGTACATTGCTTGTAGTTGTTGACATGTACTGTGTGATGGGTGTGTGACACACTCATTGAATGTGCTCCTGTTCTGTCTCCCACCCCTAGGTCCCTACAGGCCCTCCGGTTCCATTGCCATGCCACGCATCAGGTGCCGTTCCGCTCAAGGTGGCCGTTGTATTCCGTACAATTAAAACACAGGGCACAGACAGCAGTTTGTGGAAGAGGTGCATTTATTTCAAACTGTGACATGTGATTGTGTGTAAGGTGATGACAAAAGTGGTGCGTGCAGTGACAATGAGCTGTCGGTCATGGCTGCGTGATGCTCAGGGTGTACCCACTGGTTCTATGTCCATAGTCCAACACACACATGCCATCCAGATGGCTGTGTGAGTGGGATCGTAGTCCAAGTCAATGCACTGGGTGGTCAAGGAAGGCTGGCTGGCTGCCTCACTTGCATCTGGAGCGTGCGAAGTCCTCCCGGGAGATCTGTTTCCACTTCGGACGGCCCCTTCCACGTTTGCGAGGGGGTGCCTGCTTGCGACATGCTGGTGGTTGAGGTGTGCTCACTGGCTGTGGACGCAGGGGAACTGGACACTGCTGCTCGAGCCTGCGCCCCGGCAGGTGGTGGCGGAGGGGAGCTGCTGTCCCTGGCTGTGACCTCACCGCCACCACCAGCTGGCCCATGAGGTCCACGAGTTGGCCCATACGGGCGTCCATGGACCTCAGCACCCCCAGCACCTCACGCGTGTCTGTAGCTGACCTGGCCCATTGTCCTTGGGCCTCTTCATAGGCCCCAAGGACTCTGGCCATTTGAGGCAGGGCATGGCTCCCAGGGGAGGCTGGCGTTTCCCTGACCCTGCTCCTCCTACCAGTCCTGCTGCCACCGGCCTGCCCACTAGCCACATTGCTCACCACGGTCCTCGCCCTGGCTCCCAGGGTGGATCCAGTCGTCCGGGCCACCACCTGCGCTGGGGCTGGGGCCAGCGAAGACGTGGTGACGGTTGCGGCAGTGGTAGTGGCCGCAATGAACGTGGGTGTGGCCGCAATGACCGTGGGTGTGGCCGCAATGCCCGTGGGTGTGGCCGCAATGACCGTGGGTGTGGCCGCAACGACAGTGGCAGCAGGGGGCTGGGAATGTTCAGCAGCCCTGGATGATGGGTTGGTGGGTAGGAGGGGTCCTGGGGAGCGGCTGGGCCCTGCCACACTAGATGGGCCTGCTTAGTGGTCCGTGTCCGAAGAGGAGGACAGATCCTCCACATCCGTGTGTCCTCGTTGGGGGCTTGTAGGCTGGCTGTGCTGGCTGCTGTCTCCATCCCCAGCATCCAGCAGTTCGTCACCTGTGGAGAGAATGAGATTTGTTATTGTGTTGCACCTGGCGAAGTCTGTATTGGTTGTCTGACATTCTCCGTTCGTGCACTCTCGTGCACGTGTGTCCCGGAGGCGGGTGTGTGGCTGTACAATCTGTTGTTGTGTGTGCTTGGCAATGGGACTGTGTGCTGTGCACATGTGGCATGGGACGGATTGGCTATGCCGATGGGTGTGTTGCTGTGCTCCTACTTATTGTGACTCTGGTGTATGCGGGCTCCAGGCCCATCCTGGGTCTGGTTTGTACTTTGCTTTTGGGGTGCATATGGAACGGTTAGGAACGCATTTGGCAACATGGGGGTCATGCCCCAGGAACGCATTTGGGATGGAATATGCTTTTGGGGTGCAAATGGAACGCTTAGGAACGCATATGGCAACATGGGAGTCATGCCCCAGAAACGCATTTGGGATGGAATATGCTTTTGGGCTACATGCTGTGAGCCATGGGTGCCGAACGTGACATGTGTTGTGGCAGCATGACAGTGCATGGTCTGAGGTGTGTGCATGCCTGACATACCCTGCATATTTGCTGTCTGTTGTGATTACTGGACATGGCATTGGACGCATCGTTATGAGTGTGTGATGGTTGTGTGCCACCCGACGTATTGCAGTTGTCCCATCTCCTTGGTGTGCGTGCTGCCCTGTGCCATGTGCATCACTGCAGTGCTCGGGGGGTGTGGCCCATGTTGTGTGTTGTTGCTCACAGTGTGGCGTGCGCTTCATTGACTTCTGGCACATGGTTGGTCATGGGCATGTATCTTAGCGTGTCTGCTGTATGTGTGGCAGCTGTGCGGATGACATGCCTTTCATGAGACTGGGGCTGACGGATGGGATGGATGGTATGTTGTATGTGCATGGTGTGTCTGTGTGTTTGATGGGTTCAGTGGTGTTCGTGTGCATTTATGTTGTTCCGCTCTGTTGCGTCTAGTGTTGTTTGTCTTACATAGGCGTAGTTGTGGGGTGTGTGGTTGACAGGCAGTAGGGGCTACATGGACAGGACTTCAATGGTGTTTCGGTTGTGTGTGATGGGTTGCACAGTGGCTGCCGTGTGGTACTATATTCAGTGTGGCTTGTGCATGCAGACGTGGCTCCTTGGGTGTTGCTGTGTCTGTGATGGGTCATGTGGGGTGTGAGTCTGTGGTTCATGTCCGTGTGCACATTGTTCACTTGTTCGTGACAGTGGGCGGTGCTGCGTGTTCGTCTGCTACGTAACATGTCCCATGTGTTGGTCGTGTTACAGTCCTCATGCCTCCAGTAATCCAGCCCTGTCCAGTTTCCCACCTGCAGGTTGTTCGTGCGTGCACTGTACTGGATGCCACATGGTTCTAAGCGGGGGGTGCTCCATGTTGCAGGTCTGTGGGGGTGGGGGCGGTGTTGTGGGTCGTGGTGATGGCTGGACACCCACTGACACCGATTGTTGTGGACCGTGATGTCTACCTTTCGGCTGTCGGTGTGCACTGCGGTGGCTGACACGTGGGTGTGGGGTGTGGGGGATGCTCCTCCTTGCTGTGCTGTGGGACTAGGGGCCTGGTGTGTGTTGTACTTGAGCTGTCCACCCTCCCACCCACTGCACTTTGTGTTCCTGCCACTTACCTATTACTTGTCGGTTAGTGCAGCTATGGCGGACACATGGGTGTGGTGGGTGCTCGTTGTGGCGCTTCTGGCATACTTGGGGACCTGTTGGTGGTTACGTGGCTGGCTGAGTGTACACATGCCCCCACGTATCTTACAGTTGTTAGGTTTGGGCTGTGTGTGGTGGTGTCTGTTGCATGTGTGTGTGATGTGTTGTGTATTGTGTGCTGGACATGGGGGTGTTTGTCCCTGGGAGCTGTGGCATGGTGGTAGTGCATGTGAGTACATAGCGGTGTGCTGGTATACATTAGTTTGTACTTACCAGCCTCCACTCCCCCTGGTAATCCGGCGAGGATCTCCGGATGTATAATGACTCGCACCTTCTCCTCCCACGCTTTGAAGGTCTTGAAGAGCGCGGGATTCCCTCCGCCAGTGACGGCAGCCAGCTCTCTGTTCTTGCTCTCCTTCTTCTTGACCAGGCTCTTGACGTCATTCCACCGTTTGTTGATTTCAACTCTGTTCCTGGGCAGGGTCCCGACTGCATTGACCTGGTCTACGATCCGGTTCCACATTCTCTTTCTGGTGGCTAGTGGTGTGTGCTGGACCAGGTTCCCATAGATTTGTGGGTGCACCTTGATAATCTCGTCGACCATGACCGTCAGCTCAATGGGCGTGAACTTGGGCATTCTTTGTGGTGCCATGGTGTTTGTGGTGCTGGTGCGGTGTGTGTTGTGTAATGTGCAGGGGGTTTGTGGTGCCGGTGTTTGGTGGTGGTGGTGGTGGTGGTGGTGGTGGTGATGTGTGCGTTTCTATGGTGTGCTGCTGTCCTTGCTGTGTCACTGTGTCCTCTCCTCTCTAGTTTGCAATGTTGCAAGGGGTTGTGGTCTGTGGGAGTGCTGCTTTTGTACTTACCTATGTGGGTGTGTCCTCATGGTCTGTTGTTTTCAGGTGTGTTGTGTCTGGTGTTCTGGCCTTTGTATTTTTTGTTTGTCCAGGGGGGTGTTTTCGGGATGTGTACTGTGCTTGTGTATTTGTGCGTGCCTTGCTGTGTGGACTTGTTGGCCATGTTGTGTGCGATTGTTTTTGTCAGCGGATGGTTTCTGTGCAGGGACGTGGGCGCCATGGCTTCTGCCGTGTCAATTCTCATCGGTGTTGTTTGCGCTGGCGGGCGGTATATTTGTGGTTTACCTGCGCTCATGGCGGTGCGATCGTAATTTCACGTGCGGTGTGTCGGCCGTGAGGGCGGGCGGTTTTGTGTTGTCGTGCGTGTTTCCGTCCGTGGCGGGCGGTTTGACTCCGACTCGGACGAGGGCGGGCGGTATCTTGTGTGGTTTTTCCGCCGATGGCGGTTTTCGGTTTGTGTAATCGTAATGGCGTGGTCGGTGTTCAGACGGTGTGTGCGGGCGGATTTTTGCTGCTTTCATGCCTGGCGGATTTTTTTACGCCGGGTATCGTAATGGGCCTTCAAGTTACCTAATGGCCTTTAAGAAAGTGTATGTATATGTTACACATTTTTTGTTAACCAACACTTACACAGCGCATGACAAATTCTGTCATTCAGGTTCCCCTGTTGCAGGGATTCTACGAAATCACAGAACTATGCTTGGGATTAAGGTACCTTTGTAGAGAAGGACTGAGTTATCCTACCACCTTCTTACACATCAGCCCGGGACCGACTAGCTATAGTGTCTCACTTACCCGCCTACTCACTCACAGAGGAACAAGTGATTAGACACCCCAGAACACAACATTCCCGACTCTCTCAGGAATTGCGGTTGCAAGATACATGCTTTCGCTCACACTTTTGTACTCGTCCACAATAAGATCTGACAAAGACATGAAAAAGTTTAAAATGTTTATTTTAACTAACGTGCTCTAGAATGCAGTATACGTGCCACAATCAGTAGAAAAATGCCTAACACAAATACAGTCAGCATAGCAAGTAGTTTATAAATCATAAAATGAGCTGCCATGATATACAACAGTTTAGCCTAACCCCCCCTCCCCTTGTATAGAAGTAATATGGAGAGGTGTGGTGCAGCGGCCAGGGCAGCTGCCTTCGGAGCATAGGGTTCATGGTTCGATCCCCGGCTCTGGTGGCAGCTCAGCTCAGCACCATGTGACTCTGGGCAAAAGCTCACTTAATTTCCACGACGGCCCCCAGCGCCTTGAGACCCGTAAGGGTGAGTAGTTTGCGCTTTACAAATACGGATTTTTTTTTTTTTTTTTTTTTTTTAATATGATTATATATCAGAAGATGTCTGGATGTTATCAGCAGACCCCGTACCTCAGTCGATAGATGGTAGATCTACATCACAGGTACTGTCACGCTTTTCTCCCTGGAAAGGTCCCTCTCCAAGTGTGTGTTACCTAACTGTGTACCCTCATATGGCAAAAGTACGTGTTCCCAAACAACAGCTGCATCTGCATGTTTTGTCTAGGTGCTAGGACCTGAGCAGAACAAAATAACAAGAGGCATTGTTGTTCAACGTTGTTCACAATGTTCAGGCTAAATCCCAGGAATGAGAAAAGTGCAAAAACAACAGCATGTTCCATGTGAAAGTTTCAGTGTGGCACAAGCAAAATACATTTGTGTAGTAACGTCTGCAAAGCAGCGGACAGTCAGCAACATACTCATGCTAACATAGGGAAGACGACAATGCCCGTATGGGCCACGTGATACCCTGTGTAGTCAATAGGCAGCCACAGCTGATGAAAAATGTAGATATTTCATTGATTTACTTCTCTGTCGCCCAAGACAGATATGTCAGTCATCTGCCATGTTCTGTCCTCCTACAAAAATCATCATTGTCAGTAAGGCATATGCCTGAACGGTGAAAAGACATAATATTGAGTTGGAAATATTGAGTAGCAGTAATATCGAGTCCAAAATCTCAGACTACAAAAATATCGACACTCAGAATATTGTTGTCAAGAATATCGAGTTGAAGGTAAGTAATATCGCTTTAAAAAATATCGAAGTAATTAATATCGTTAGCAAAAATATCATTGTTAAAAATATCGTTGTTTTATTTAGTGTTATGTATTTTAGTGTGTATTTTATATGTATGTGTTCTATTTTTTTGTGTAAGTATTGCATTTGTTTTTTAATATATGTGTTAAATTTTTAGAAGTTAATAACTTTTTTTAAAGTAAATTTTGCGTTTTAGTTCCGTAGCGGTTTGTGGGTTTATAGGGGTATAGAGTGGGAAGTAATTTAATTATAATAAATGTAACTAATAATTTTTATAAGTTATTAATTCATTTTAATTAATTTTTGCGTTTTTGTTCCGTAGCGGGTTGTGGGTTTATAGGGGAATAGGGTGGGAAGTAATTTAATTATAATTATTTAATAAATAATTTGATTAATTAATATTTATGTATTTAATATTTTATATTGTTAATTGTGGCAATTAATTAATTATGAATTAGTTATTAATTGGTTGTTAATTATTAATAATTATTTGGTAAATATCTTAGGGGCTCATTACGATGGCGGGCGGAAGCACAACCGCCGTGCTGGCGGATGCAAAAACCACCAGTTACCGCCGGCACGCAGCAGTCCACATGCCCGCCCAATTACGATGCGAAAAGTAGGCCAAACACCGCCGGCAAGCCAGCAACACCGTCCGCCATCAAAGTGCGTCCGTACACGTAGCGGCGCAGCCCAATTGACACACACAGTCCGACGAAACACGTCCCGCCCGGCGTATAAATTACGATGCCGCAAACAAACGGCTCCCACGGCCAAGAGATACCATACGACAAACCGAAGCGGTAACACGGACGCCGAGCACGGACAACGAAGAAGCGGCTCCCCCGAGCATGAATCCAGCACTGCAGGCCCTCCCCATGCTCCTGCTGATGCACCACCAAGGACGCAACGTACCGCGGAGACGCAGGTAGGCACACACACAACAAGTGCACGCAAACAGCGCACACAGTGCAAGGGCGGAAAAAGCGGACAACCCCCCACCAGCGCGTGTACACTACACATCCACCATTGCATCCACATATGACACACAGGCCAAATCGTAACATCGCGTAACACATGTGTACACACCACCTGGGACTAGGAACCAACCACCCCGTCACGGCCCCAAAGCGGCGATGACGCCGCCACACATGCGCACAACGCAGAGGCCAACCGCAGCGCCATGCATGCGTCGCACACAGACACAGGGACACAACCAAGCAGCACACACATCAGCCCCACCCCGAACGCACATGACACGTGACAGGCCTGCCACAGACATGTCCCCAACGCCCAATTCACGGACAACACCCAACGCCACACAACCGACGCACACATGTCAGTGAAGTCACGCAACAGCAGGACACACCCCAGTGTAACAAACATGGCGTAGCACACAGCGGCGGCAACACCAACTAGGAGAAGCAGGGCCCCTTCGGGAAGAGGAACGCCAGTACCACACTGAAACACCCATACCACCCTGCACATATGAACAAGACATATAAAACGGAACACCAAAGAGCCCGGGGACCGACAACAGGTGGCCCAAGAATAACATTCACACACAAGGCCCAACGCAGAGCGGAAAGGCAGCCTGCCGCCCACACAAGGGAGAGCAGACAGCACTGAATGACCTTCCATTCCAACTCCGAAACCACAGCCCTACGACAGAAGCCGGTGAATACAGCCATTGTCCAAGAATAGACCAACACAGGCATGCCGAGGAGACCGACCACAGGGCAGATAGCGCATATCACAGAAGCACACAACGGACGGGGAAGAAAGAAGAAAACACTCCCCCATGTCGGCCACATGCAAGTTAATTGGAAGGAGTCACACATCACTGACCTTGAACTGTCTGAGAAGCATGTGGGATGAGGGCCCGTGTCCTCCAAACAAGCCAACAGAACACAAGTCCTGTCTCCCTACGACTACACAGAGCTCACAGCAACCTCGGAGCGTGCACATTGCAGACTGCACACACAGCCGGAGCACGCCACCACAACGCACCGCTGCGAAATGGCAACCGCAACACACCTACCCAACTACGCCGGACAGCTCAAGCTGTACAAAACCAACCTGTTACATATATTGGGATGCGATCTCCTGTCCCTGCTGAACGTAAGTTACCGACTGACTTACCGCATCACATTGTTCAGCTGCGTCATGCCCGTCTTCTACTGTCGGAGGTGTCCCTACCAGCATCCCGTGGAGATATGCCTCTCCAACCCGGCATGTCTGAAGGCGGACCTGCTACCACTACTCCTCCCTCTGGACGCACACGACAGGGCCTGCTCTGCCTATGGGGGCATGGCGTATGTGGCCAACATCGCACCCGCACTGAAATGGGACCACTGTGCCTCCACACGACGGATCATCGAGAACAGCTACATCGAATGTCACCCAGCATGCCCCATCATGGTCCTCCAAGGGACAACTTACGAACAACACCTTGACAGCCACCATCCGCTACATTGGCTGGCAAACATGTACACCACAAATGACATGGAAGCCCTGCTGGACGGCATCGCATACCTGACAACCTGTAAATTCGTCGGACCACAACGCAGGTTCCCCGATTGACCTATGATGTCCAACCCCGCACCCATGCTTAGCTTCCGCACGGACTGGCCAGTCACCACCACAACAGCCATACCAAACGACCGGCAACTGTAACCACACCATCAACGACATCGCCATGACATCGGATATGACCGGGACATGCACACTGTTCCCCATCCCATCCAGGAACACCGCATGCATCGTGGGAGGCAGTGGCATGGGGTCTGTGTATCGCACCCACATGGACGGAACTGCACGAACAACCAGGACACGACATGGATCCAGCGCCCATGGACACACACACTGCTCAGTGGACATGAATAGGTCGCCTGGAGTCTGTGGGTGCTGCACCCCTCCCACCCCCGCCCCGGGAATCCCATACCAGGACCTTTGCATGGACGACAAGTGCATACAACAACAACACGACCCCAGTGACTGTGACATGTCCAGTAACCACCACAGTGCAACAACAAGTGGCACGCCGCTGCATGCACGCATGCACATGCCCTGATGTCATCTCACATGCACACGTGCATGAGGAACAACCGCAGCAAACCTGTCACATGGAACTGAGATGGACTGTGCCCATGATGCCAAGCGGTCTGGTAGGCTACATGTATACCGTCTGTGTCAAAGTCCGCAGCTCCGCAGCTATACGTAAATGTACATTAGCACAGCCTTGGCCAAGCAGATGTCACTCTGAAGCCCACATCCCACATGCAACAGCCAATCACATGTAACCCCACACCCTATCCCATTTGCAATCATGCTCAGTATATCCTCAACATGTATTCCGCTGCCAGTAGTGTCCACTATACTGCATCACAGAGGACAGAAGACTCAATATAATGTTTGAAACCAAAACTGTCTCCGCTGACTCATTTCACAAGTACGAATGAGAGAGGATGAGAGTATGTGAAGTACACGGCAGTCGTGACATGACCATGTAGTCCACTGGTATTGGATGTCAACGCAAATGAGTAGCACAACTGTGGAAGACACACATGTGTCGTGTGAAGTCGTATGGACGCAGTGCTCAGGTGGGTGGGTGTGACAGGTAGATGCGCACATGCCAAGTTGGAGCACGCCGTGTTGGGAGGGGTCATGAACAGTACACCACCGCTTCCCTGGGCATTGTGAGAGGACACCTGTCGGGGGGAGTGAACACGTGTGTGCACAGCAGCCGGGCACACGTACAAAGCGGTACCAGGCGCACCTCAGCCCACCCTCTGTGGACAAGCTGGATCCTGTTGTGCGCCCGCCATGCCCCTTGACAAGGCACACACAGCCCCAGTCGACCAGGTGTAACCCCAACATAGTCAATCCGCACAGGCGATACAGGGCAAGGGATGGCAGTGGAGCATGGTGTGTGAGAGGTCTCCTCGCGCTCCTCCTGGTCATATCACGCAGGCAATAGAACCTCAACGTCTAGCATGGCACAAGTCAAATGGAAGTGTAGGGGGACGCACCACAGCACGAGCAGCACTGACGTCACGGGAGGTGGCTCGCACCATCCCATCCATTGCCCATTATACCAACCACGCCACATGCCATTGCGACTAAGTGCAAGCGCGTGCGCCACCACCCCCGAGCCCTCCCCAGAGAGGCCAAAGAGTGAATGTGTGGGCCATCAGTCACAGACGGACGCGGCATGGCCGCAAGGGCAGCCACAGCCACTGGGTGTCGCAGGTGGCGGATCCGGAAGGCGAAGACTGTGATGCATAGTCCATGCAGGCCGGGTCTCCATTTGGGGCACCACGCAGGTGGACGGCGTCCCGCAACACATCATACCCTGAGACAGCCCACTCGTGCAACTGGACCCACACATACACTCCTTGCCCTCTCTGTTGCGAGCTTGGGGCTGCCTGTGCAAGCGCTAGCCTCGCAGGTGCACATGCATATTGGGGGAGCGAGGGGAGGACATGAGGGCTGGGGCGAAGATGACTGTATCACTGTCAGTGAGTACAAGGGATGACCCAGATGTGGAAAGGAAGAGACGTGTCCCGTGTGTACTGCAACTAGTCGCCAATCCAACTACCCCCATGTCCGGAATGTAAGCCCGCACCTAGGCCCGCCCATCCGCCACATCGAACATACCACCAGCACGACAACCTTCCCATTCGAAACACTGACTGGGGGTGGCGACCAGTGAACAATCATGTGTAGCCTACCCACGCGTACATGTGGGCCCTCCATGATCCATGTCACCTGCGGCAAAGTCATGACATGCGCAATGAGGGAAGTGAGGAGAGCTGTCCGCCCCACGCACAGAAGGTGCATCAGCTCCACAGACCCAGCAGCGAGTCCAGCAGGGGTCACATGTGCAGGGGCAGCTGTGCCTGGTGTGAAGGCACATGCATATAGACAGCACATCGACCAATGTGTAGTCTGCCCACATCTACAGTCCATCATCATGCGGACATAGGAATTGAACACAGGGCAACACATCTTAGTGGGTGCACCCACCGTGACCAACAATGCGCAATCATCGACGTACCCGCCCTGTGCATGGCCCCCCACCCAACGGAGGCACATCCAGTGCCACCATCCCACACACACAAGCCTTCCACGGAACATGCTGTGTCCAATGGTCAGTACAGAGTCAGCGCCCATCTGGTGGATCCTGAACAGGAGACACATGCACACACATGCCAGCTCCCACTATGTACGTCTGCCACCTGGCACGTGCAATGTAACCTCTCACCTGTGACGTGTGACTGCAAGCACACAGCCGTCTTGGCATGGGGCTGTCAATGTGGACACCTGTCAATGTTTCGGGAGGTGTGATCCGTACAGTACACCTACTACTGTCTCATATCCCCTCGTGCCACAGGTCCCACTTGTTTTGGCCGCTCAGCCTGTGCCCACATCGTCGTCGTCGTGTGCCATACTCATCCAGCCTCGGAAGCAGTTCCATGCTCAGCAGACATTCATGTTGCCGTGGCGTTGCCGCTTGACGAATATGCAGTCAGTCGCCATCAGCACGCCCCGCAAGTCATTGGGGCCTAGATCCCCATGTGCATGCACATGGCAGTGGTCTGTATCACTAGCCATTGCCATTGTTGGGAGACCTGTGTAAGTGTATTGTGGCCGTGCCGTCCCTGCTTGACAGCTGGGCTGTGGCTCATGTGCTTGCTCAGTCATGTCAGTGATGTGTATGCGAAATTGCTATGTGTCGTGTTGCTTTGACATGTGTCCACTGCCATTTTCCCTAGGCGGAGACCGAACATTGACCACCCATACCAATTGCTGGCGGACATGGACGATACAGAGGTCATTAGGAAGTTTCGGCTGGACAGGCCAACCCTGCATCGACTGTGTGCCATGTTAGAACCCCATCTCCGTCCCCGCAGGGTGTATCCGACAGCTGTCACCCCCACGGCTAAGGTGATGGCCGCCATGCATTTCTTCGCCACTGGGTCATTCCAGCACACAGTGGGCAGTGGAGGAGGGATGTCCCAGCCCATGTTCAGCAAGGTGCTGAGGGATGTACTGGCAGCCATGATGCTGTACCGAAACAGGTACATCCGCTTCCCCAGGGCTCGTGAATTGGCGGCAGTGAAGGGTGCATTCTATGCCCTTGGCAGAATCCCACACGTCGTTGGAGCCATTGACTGCACACATGTTGGCCTTGTTCCACCACAGGCCACTGAGCACCTGTACCGCAACAGGAAGCACACGCACTCCCTGAATGTGCAAGTGGTGTGCCTTGCGGACATGGTGATCACCCACGTGTGCGCAAAGTTCCCAGGCTCGGCCCATGACGCACACATAATGCGCAACAGCATCTTGCCACGACTGATGTCCAATCTGCAACAGGATCGTGGCTGTATTGTCGGTGAGTATGTGGAGTGGTGTAGCGTGCTGGTTGTGCGATGCTGTCCCCTGTCCAGTTGGAATAGCAACGGTTCTCTGTGTCCCTCACACCCAGGTGACTCTGCGTACCCGAATGGGGCATGGCTGCTCAGTCCATTGAGGAATCCTCGCACCCCAGCAGACGATCGCTACAATGAGGCACATGGGAGGACCAGACGTGTGGTCGAGCATACCTTTGGCCTCCTCAAGTCCAGGTTCAGGTGCCTGGACCGCACCGGGGGTGCGCTGGCGTACTCCCCACAGAAGGTGTGCCAGATAGTGGTGGCGTGCTGCATGCTGCACAATCTGGCCATTCGGAAGCAGATCCCCCTCATCGTGGATGACGGAGATCAACCAGGGCCCCAGCCCGCAGACCAGGACAGCTCGAGTGAGGAGGACAGCGGAGAGGAGGAAGCTGGTAATGTGCGGCAGCAGCTCATCGCCCACTACTTCACTTGACGGTGAGTGTCCATGTACGACGGCTGATGTGGCTGTATCTGTGCAGGTGTGTGTGTGCTGTGTCAGGGTGGCCGTTTGTTCACTGCGTGCTGTGTGTCAACGCTCCATGGCCAGGGTAGTATGCCACTGTTGGTGGCTGTGGCATTGTGCCCTATTGCTCTGTGCGATGTGTGTAATTGCTTGTAGTTGTTGACATGTACTGTGTGATGGGTGTGTGACACACTCATTGAATGTGCTCCTGTTCTGTCTCCCACACCTAGGTCCCTACAGGCCCTCCGGTTCCATTGCCATGCCACGCATCAGGTGCCTTTCCGCCCAAGGTGGCCGTTGTATTCCGTACAAATAAAACACAGGGCACAAACAGCAGTTTGTGTAAGAGGTGCATTTATTTCAAACTGTGACATGTGATTGTGTGTAAGGTGATGACAAAAGTGGTGCGTGCAGTGACAATGAGCTGTCGGTCATGGCTGCGTGATGCTCAGGGTGTACCCACTGGTACTATGTCCATAGTCCAACACACACATGCCATCCAGATGGCTGTGTGGAGTGGGATCGTAGCCCAAGTCAATGCAGTGGGTGGTCAAGGAAGGCTGGCTGGCTGCCTCACTTGCGTCTGGAGCGTGCGAAGTCCTCCCGGGAGATCTGTTTCCACTTCGGACGGCCCCTTCCACGTTTGCGAGGGGGGTGCCTGCTTGCGACATGCTGGTGGTTGAGGTGTGCTCACTGGCTGTGGACGCAGGGGAACTGGACACTGCTGCTCGACCCTGCGCCCCGGCAGGTGGTGGCGGAGGGGAGCTGCTGTCCCTGGCTGTGACCTCACCGCCACCACCAGCTGGCCCATGAGGTCCACGAGTTGGCCCATACGGGCGTCCATGGACCTCAGCACCCCCAGCACCTCACGCGTGTCTGTAGCTGACCTGGCCCATTGTCCTTGGGCCTCTTCATAGGCCCCAAGGACTCTGGCCATTTGAGGCAGGGCATGGCTCCCAGGGGAGGCTGGCGTTTGCCTGACCCTGCTCCTCTTACCAGTCCTGCTGCCACCGGCCTGCCCACTAGCCACATTGCTCACCACGGTCCTCGCTGTGGCTCCCAGGGTGGATCCAGTCGGCCGGGCCACCACCTGCGCTGGGGCTGGTGCCAGCGAAGACGTGGTGGTGGTGGCGGCGGTGGTGGTAGGTGCGGCGATGGTGGCGGTTGCGGCAGTGGTAGTGGCCGCAATGACCGTGGGTGTGGCCGCAATGACCGTGGATGTGGCCGCAATGACCGTGGGTGTGGCCGCAACGACAGTGGCAGCAGGGGGCTGGGAATGTTCAGCAGCCCTGGATGATGGGTTGGTGGGTAGGAGGAGTCCTGGGGAGCGGCTGGGCCCTGCCACACCAGATGGGCCTGCTTGGTGGTCCGTGTCCGAAGAGGAGGACAGATCCTCCACATCCGTGTGTCCTCGTTGGGGGCTTGTAGGCTGGCTGTGCTGGCTGCTGGCTCCATCCCCAGCATCCAGCAGTTCGTCACCTGTGGAGAGAATGAGATTTGTTATTGTGTTGCACCTTGCGAAGTATATATTTGTCGTCTGACATTAACAGTTCGTGCAATCTCGTACATGGGTTTCCCGGAGGCGTGTGTGTGGCTGTACCATTTGCAGTTGTGTGTGCTTGGCAATGGGACTGTGTGCTGTGCACATGTGGCATGGGACGGATTGGCCATGCCGATGGGTGTGTTGCTATGCCCCTACTTATTGTGACTCTGGTGTATGCGGGCTCCTGGCCCATCCTGGGTCTGGTTTGTACTTTGCTTTTGGGGTTCAAATGGAACGCTTAGGAACGCATTTGGCAACATGGGGGCCATGCCCCAGATTCGCATTTGGGAGGGAATATGCTTTTGGGGTTCAAATGGAACGCTTAGGAACGCATATGGCAACATGGGGGCCATGCCCCAGATTCGCATTTGGGAGGGAATATGCTTTTGGGGTTCAAATGGAACGCTTAGGAACGCATATGGCAACATGGGGGCCATGCCCCAGATTCGCATTTGGGATGGAATATGCTTTTGGGGTTCAAATGGAACGCTTAGGAACGCATATGGCAACATGGGGGCCATGCCCCAGATTCGCATTTGGGAGGGAATATGCTTTTGGGGTTCAAATGGAACGCTTAGGAACGCATATGGCAACATGGGGGCCATGCCCCATATTCGCATTTGGGAGGGAATATGCTTTTGGGGTTCAAATGGAACGCTTAGGAACGCATATGGCAACATGGGGGCCATGCCCCAGATTCGCATTTGGGAGGGAATATGCTTTTGGGGTTCAAATGGAACGCTTAGGAACGCATATGGCAACATGGGGGCCATGCCCCAGATTCGCATTTGGGAGGGAATATGCTTTTGGGGTTCAAATGGAACGCTTAGGAATGCATATGGCAACATGGGGGCCATGGCCCAGATTCGCATTTGGGAGGGAATATGCTTTTGGGGTTCAAATGGAACGCTTAGGAACGCATATGGCAACATGGGGGCCATGCCCCAGATTCGCATTTGGGAGGGAATATGCTTTTGGGGTTCAAATGGAACGCTTAGGAACGCATATGGCAACATGGGGGCCATGCCCCAGATTCGCATTTGGGAGGGAATATGCTTTTGGGGTACATGCTGTGAGCCATGGGTGCCGAACGTGACATGTGTTGTGGCAGCATGACAGTGCATGGTCTGAGGTGTGTGCATGCCTGACATGGCCTGCATATTTGCTGTCTGTTGTGATTACTGGACATGGCATTGGACGCATCGTTATGAGTGAGTGTTGGTTGTGTGCCAGCCAACGTATTGCAGTTGTCCCATCTCCTTGGTGTGCGTGCTGCCCTGTGCCATGTGCATCACTGCAGTGCTCGGGGGGTGTGGCCCATGTTGTGTGTTGTTGCTCACAGTGTGGCGTGCGCTTCATTGACTTCTGGCACATGGTTGGTCATGGGCATGTATCTTAGCGTGACTGCTGTATGTGTGGCAGCTGTGCGGATGACATGCCTTTCATGAGACTGGGGCTGACGGATGGGATGGATGGTATGTTGTATGTGCATGGTGTGTCTGTGTGTTTGATGGGTTCAGTGGTGTTCGTGTGCATTTATGTTGTTCCGCTCTGTTGCGTCTAGTGTTGTTTGTCTTACATAGGCGTAGTTGTGGGGTGTGTAGTTGACAGGCAGTAGGGGCTACATGGACAGGACTTCAATGGTGTTTCGGTTGTGTGTGATGAGTTGCACAGTGGCTGCCGTGTGGTACTATATTCAGTGTGGCTTGTGCATGCAGACGTGGCTCCTTGGGTGTTGCTGTGTCTGTGATGGGTCATGTGAGGTGTGAGTCTGTGGTTCATGTCCGTGTGCACATTGTTCACTTGTTCGTGACGGTGGGCGGTGTTGCGTGTTCGTCTGCTACGTGACATGTCCCATGTGTTGGTCGTGTTACGGTCCTCATGCCTCCAGTAATCCAGCCCTGTCCAGTTTCCCACCTGCAGGTTGTTCGGGCGTGCACTGTACTGGATGCCACATGGTTCTAAGCGGGGGTGCTCCATGTTGCAGGTCTGTGGGGGTGGGGGGTGTTGTGGGTCGTGGTGGTGGCTGGACACCCACTGACACCGATTGCTGTGGACCGTGATGTCTACCTTTCGGCTGTCGTTGTGCACTGCGGTGGCTGACACGTGGCTGTGGGGTGTGGGGGATGCTCCTCCTTGCTGTGCTGTGGGACTGGGGCCTGGTGTGTGTTGTACTTGGGCTGTCCACCCTCCCACCCACTGCACTTTGTGTTCCTGCCACTTACCTGTTACTTGTCGGTTAGTGCAGCTGTGGCGGACACATGGGTGTGGTGGGTGCTCGTTGTGGCGCTTCTGGCATATTTGGGGACCTGTTGGTGGTTACGTGGCTGGCTGAGTGTACACATGTCCCCACGCATCTTACAGTTGTTCTGTTTGGGCTGTGTGTGGTGGTGTCTGTTGCATGTGTGTGTGATGTGTTGTGTATTGTGTGCTGGACATGGGGGTGTTTGTCCCTGGGAGCTGTGGCATGGTGGTAGTGCATGTGAGTACATAGCAGTGTGCTGGTATACATTAGTTTGTACTTACCAGCCTCCACTCCCCCTGCTAATCCGGCGAGGATCTCGGGATGTATGATGACTCGCACCTTCTCCTCCCACGCTTTGAAGGTCTTGAAGAGCGCGGGATTCCCTCCGCCAGTGACGGCTGCCAGCTCTCTGTTCTTGGTCTCCTTCTTCTTGACCAGGCTCTTGACGTCATTCCACCGTTTGTTTATTTCGACTCTGTTCCTGGGCAGGGTCCCGACTGCATTGACCTGGTCTACGATCCGGTTCCACATTCTGTTTCTGGTGGCTAGTGGTGTGTGCTGGACCATGTTCCCATAGATTTGTGGGTGCACCTTGATGATCTCGTCGACCATGACCGTCAGCTCAATGGGCGTGAACTTGGGCATTCTTTGTGGTGCCATGGTGTTTGTGGTGCTGGTGCGGTGTGTGTTGTGTACTGTGCAGGGGGTTTGTGGTGCCGGTGTTTGGTGGTGGTGGTGGTGGTGGTTGTGATGTGTGCGTTTCTGTGGTGTGCTGCTGTCCTTGCTGTGACACTGTGTCCTCTCCTCTCCTCTCTAGTTTGCAATGTTGCAAGGGGTTGTGGTCTGTGGGAGTGCTGCTTTTGTACTTACCTATGTGGGTGTGTCCTCATGGTCTGTTGTTTTCAGGTGTGTTGTGTCTGGGGTTCTGGCCTTTGTAGTTTTTGTTTGTCCAGGGGGGTGTTTTCGGGATGTGTACTGTGCTTGTGTATTTGTGCGTGCCTTGCTGTGTGGACTTGTTGGCCATGTTGTGTGCGATTGTTTTTGTCAGCGGATGGTTTCTGTGCAGGGACGTGGGCGCCATGGCTTCTGCCGTGTCGATTCTCATCGGCGTTGTTTGCGCTGGCGGGCGGTATATTTGTAGTTTTCACGCGCTCATGGCGGTGCGATCGTAATCTCACGTGCGGTGTGTCGGCCGTGAGGGCGGGCGGTTTTGTGTTGTCGTGCGTGTTTCCGTCCGTGGCGGGCGGTTTGACTCCGACTCGGACGATGGCGGGCGGTATTTTGTGTGATTTTTCCGCCGATGGCGGTTTTCGGTTTGTGTCATCGTAATGGCGTGGTCGGTGTTCAGACGGTGTGTGCGGGCGGATTTTTGCCGCTTCCATGCCTGGCGGATTTTTTTACGCCGGGTATCGTAATGGGCCCCTAAATTCTGTAATTTTTTTAGGAGCGGGTTGTGGGTTTATAGGGGAATAGGGTGGGAAGTAATTTAATTATAATTAATTAATTACATTTTTAAATAATTAATATCTATGGATTTAATATTTTATATTGTTAATTGTGGTAATTAATGTATTAATTATTTATTAATTGGTTGTTAATTATGAATAATTAATTGGTGAATATCTTAATTACGCTATTTTTTAGGAGCGGGTTGTGGGTTTATTGGGGAGTAGGGTGGAAAGTAATTTAATAATGATTAATTCATTAATTTAGATTTTTAATTATTTGATATTTATGTATTTAAAATTTTATACTGTTAATTGTGATAAATAATTTCTTGTTAATTATTTATTAATTGGTTATTAATAATTATTAATTAATTATTAATAATGTTATTTGTGTTATTTTTTAAGAGTGGGTTATGGGTTGATAGGGGAGTAGGCTGGGAAGTAATTTAATTATAATATATTTTATTACATTTTTTATTATAATATTTATTTTAAGTTGTTTTATAGTGTTAATAGTGTGAATTCATTTATTATTGATTGCTTTTAAATTGCTTGTTAATTTTAATTAATTAATTAATTATTAATTAATTATGTTAATAGTGTTATGTTTTACAATATTGGTGGTGTTATTTATAGGGGAATGTGGTGGGAGTTAAATTTTTTTAAATTAATTAATTGTTTGATAATTAATTTTAATTATTTTGCTTCAGTGGGAATAGTAAATTATTCACCTATGCAATCCAACACTTTCCCTACTATTGCATTTGCTGGAGTGGGAATAGTAAATTATTCCTCTCTGCTATCCAACACTTTCCCTACTGTTGCTATTGCTGGAGTGGGAATAGTAATTTTTACCCCTAAGCTATCCAACACTTTCCCTACTGTTGCACTTGCTGGAGTGGGAATAGTCATTTTATCCCCTCCGCTATCCAACACTTTTACTACTGTTGCACTCACTGGAGTAGGAATAGTAAATTATTCCCCTTCGATATCCAGAATGATCCTTACTGTTGCACTCGCTGGATTGGGAATAGTAATTGTTACCCTTCCGCTATCCAACACTTTCTCTACTGTTGCACTCCTTGGAGTGGGAATAGTAAATTATTCCCCTCCGCTATCCTACACTTTCCTTACTGTTGCACTCCCTGGAGTGGAAATAGTATATTATTCCCCTTTGCTATCCAACACTTTCCCTACTGTAGCATTTGCTGGAGTGGGAATAGTAATTTTATTCACTCTACTATCCAACACTTTCTCTACTGTTGCACTCTCTGGAGTGGGAATAGTAATTTTTACCCCTCCGCATCCAACACTTTCCCTACTGTTGCATTCTCTGGAGTGGAAATAGTAAATTTTATACCCACTGCTATCCAACACTTTCCCTACTGTTGCACTATCTGGAGTGGAAAGAGTAAATTATTCCCCTCCGCTATCCAAAACTTTCCCTACTGTTGCACTCGCTGGAGTAGGAATAGTAATTGTTACCCCTCCGCTATCCAAAACTTTCCCTACTGTTGCACTCGCTGGAGTGGGAATAGTAATTGTTACCCCTCCGCTATCCAACACTTTCCCTACTGTTGCACTCTTTGGAGTGGGAATAGTAAATTATTCCACTCCGCTATCCAACACTTTCCCTACAGTTCTACCTGCTGGAGTGGGAATAGTAAATTATTCCCCTCCGCTATCCAACACTTTCCCTGCTGTTGTACTTGCTGGAGTGGGAATAGTAAATTATTCCCCTCTGCTAGCCAACACTTTCCCTACTGTTGCACTCGCTGGAGTGGGAATAGTAATTTTATCCACTCCGCTATCCAACACTTTCCCTACTGTTGCACTCTCTGGAGTGGGAATAGTAATTTTTACCCCTATGCTATCCAACACTTTCCCTACTGTTGCACTCTCTGGAGTGGGAATAGTAAATTTTATACCCTCTGCTATCCAACACGTTCCCTACTGTTGCACTATCTGGAGTGGGAATAGTAAAGTATCCCCCTCCGCTATCCAAAACTTTCCCTACTGTTGCACTCGCTGGAGTGGGAATAGTAATTGTTACCCCTCCGCTATCCAACACTTTCCCTACTATTGCACTCTTTGGAGTGGGAATAGTAAATTATTCCACTCCGCTAACCAACACTTTCCCTACAGTTGCACTCCCTGGAGAGGGAAGAGTAATTTGATCCCCTCCGCTATCCAACATTTTCCCTACTGTTGCTGTTAATGTAGTGTCAAATGTAATTGTAAAAGATTATAATATTTTAATATTTTAAATTATTATATATATATTTTATTTTTTATTTTATTTTACTGGTATATGTATATATATGTATTTATAATTTTTAGTATGTTTCTAACATTTTATAATTTATTATAATAATTATTTATAAATATTATTAAGTACATTTATATATTATATTTTATATATATGTATGTTTAATTATTTTTAACATTATATTTATTATTTATTATTTTAAACATTTTCTAATAATTCTAACTATGTTTTTTTAAATTATATATATTATTTACTTTATTTTACATTATTTTTTAAGCATTTATATTTTTGACAACAATATTTTTTTTCCTTGGAGTGGGAATAGTAAATTATTCCCCTCCACTATCCTACACTTTCCTTACTGTTGCACTCCCTGGAGTGGGAATAGTAAATTATTCCCCGTTGCTATCCAACACTTTCCCTACTGTAGCATTTGCTGGAGTGGGAATAGTAATTTTATCCACTATACTATCCAACACTTTCTCTACTGTTGCACTCTCTGGAGTGGGAATAGTAATTTTTACCCCTTTGCTATCCAACACTTTCCCTACTGTTGCATTCTCTGGAGTGGAAATAGTAAATTTTATACCCACTGCTATCCAACACTTTCCCTACTGTTGCACTATCTGGAGTGGAAATAGTAAATGATTCCCCTCCGCTATCCAAAACTTTCCCTAATGTTGCACTCGCTGGAGTGGGAATAGTAATTGTTACCCCTCCGCTATCTAACACTTTCCCTACTGTTGCACTCTTTGGAGTGGGAATAGTAAATTATTCCACTCCTCTATCCAACACTTTCCCTACAGTTCTACCTGCTGGAGTGGGAATAGTAAATTATTCCCCTCCTCTATCCAACACTTTCCCTACTGTTGTACTTGCTGGAGTGGGAATAGTAAATTATTCCCCTCTGCTAGCCAACACTTTCCCTACTGTTGCACTCGCTGGAGTGGGAATAGTAATTTTATCCACTCCACTATCCAACAATTTCCCTACTGTTGCACTCTCTGGAGTGGGAATAGTAATTTTTACCCCTATGCTATCCAACACTTTCCCTACTGTTGCACTCTCTGGAGTGGGAATAGTAAATTGTATACCCTCTGCTATCCAACACTTTCCCTACTGTTGCACTATCTGGAGTGGGAATAGTAAATTATCCCCCTCCGCTATCCAAAATTTCCCTACTGTTGCACTCGCTGGAGTGGGAATAGAAATTGTTACCCCTCCGCTATCCAACACTTTCCCTACTGTTGCACTCTTTGGAGTGGGAATAGTAAATTATTCCACTCCGCTAACCAACACTTTCCCTACAGTTCTACCTGCTGGAGTGGAAATAGTAAATTATTCCCCTCCGCTATGCAACACTTTCCCTACTGTTGTACTTGCTGGAGTGGGAATAGTAAATTATTCCCCTCTGCTATCCAACACTTTCCCTACTGTTGGACTCGCTGGAGTGGGAATAGTAATTTTATCCACTCCGCTATCCAACACTTTCCATACTGTTGCACTCTCTGGAGTGGGAATAGTAATTTTTACCCCTATGCTATCCAACACTTTCCCTACTTTTGCTATCTCTGGAGTGGGAATAGTAATATTTACCCCTACGCTATCCAACACTTTCCTTAATGTTGCATTCCCTGAAGTGGGAATATTAAATTATTCCCCTACGCTATCCAACACTTTCCATACTGTTGTACTTGCTGGAGTGGGAATAGTAAATTATTCCCCTCCACTATCCAACTCTCTTCTTACTGTTGCACTCCCTGGAGTTGGAATAGTAAATTATTCCCCTCCGCTATCCAACACTTTCCCTACTGTTGCACTCCCTGGAGTGGGAAGAGTAATTTGATCCCCTCCGCTATCCAACTTTTTCCCTACTGTTGCTGTTAATGTAGTGTCAAATGTAATTGTAAAAGACTATAATATTTTAATATTTTAAATTATGATATATATATTTTATTTTAATTTTCATTTTACTGGTATATGTATATATATGTATTTATAATTTTTAGTATGTTTCTAACATTTTATAATTTATTATAATAATTATTTATAAATATTAAGTACATTTATATATTATATTTTATATATATGTATGTTTAATTATTTTTAACATTATATTTATTATTTATTATTTTAAACATGTTCTAATAATTCTTTTGTGTTCAATAATTTTTATTAAGTTTACAGAAAAAGAGAACATATAATAATCCAATAAACACATTATAAATAAATTACAATGAAAAATTGTAAGAGAAAGGTATGAGTGATAGAGGAAACAAGAAAGAAGAAAAGTAAAGAAAGAAAGAGAAAAAGAGAAGAGAAAAAGAAAAGAAAAGAAAAAGAAGGGGAATAAAGAATTTTAGAGATTAGAAAAGAATTAGAGATTAAGGTATAGGTGCATGTGCAGAGAGATAAGAAGTAAAGGGTAGCCAAAATAGATCAGATTTAATTTTCTGAGACAAGGTAAGAGAGGAAACAGTAGTAATTCTATGCTCATCGCAAACAAAGTTCCACCAAGTTAATAAAGATATTTTAGAATTGTCTTTCCAACAGGACAAAATCACTTTAAATGCTAAAGCGATAAATAAATCAAACAACAAAGTAATATTATTATATACATCAAAAGCAGGTGAGGAGGAACCTAGGAAAACATTTTGCATTGTTAACGGAATATTACATTGGAATATTCTCATACATTTAGACCAAATAGATTGCCAAAATCTAAAAACATTTGAACATTCATAGAGTTGGTGAAGTAAAGTCCCCGTATTTACAGAACAAGACCAACACATTGAAGAGGAAGTAGGGGAAAACTTAGCTATGTGAACAGGGGTAATAACAACTCTACTATAAATGAAGTACAGGGATTGGGTTATACGAGCTGCAACAGAGGTTTTAAAGAGCTTGAGCCATAGTTTGTCCCAGAGGGGAATAGGTAATGATAAAGATAGGTCTGATTCCCAAAGTAATTCAACCGGGGATTTAGGTCTCTCAGAGATATGAGATAACAACAACTTATAAATAAAAGCAGCCTTAGGCGTATGGTCATGAGGAATGCTATGTAAAGGCGAGGGGATGTAAGCAATGTAGGGGTTAAAGGGTAATTGTTGGAGGATAAAAAGACTGCAGGGCAGTTGCTATTAAATGATAATTATCAAGAAAAGAGTCAGGTAAGTTATATTGGGCTTGTAGTTCCTGGAAGGGGAGAATAGAATCATGTTGAATAAATTGATGGATAAAGATAATTCCCTTCTCCTTCCAATGTTTGTAGTAAAATGATTTACATTTATATTTAATAAATTTGTTATACCAAATGGTAGAGGACAGAAAACACCGATATGGGTCTAAACCATCAGAGATGGTATTATATAATAATTGTCGGGAATATTTTAAAATAGGGTTGTCTGTTATGAAGGAGCAATTAGACATATAAATTATATCCCAAAAAGAAAACTCTTTTAGAAGGGAACGTTCAAAAATAATCCAACGAGGGATAGGGGTATCAACAAAATCATAACTTAAAGCAAAACTTTGACGAATTAAAAATGCAGAATGATATGATTTAAAGTCTGGGAAACGAACACCCCCTCCATCTTAGGTCGCTTAAGTTTCCGAAGAGCAATGCGGGGATGTTTATTGTTCCACAAAAATTTTGTACAAATAGAGTCAATCTGTGAAAAGTATGATGCAGGAATTCGAAAAGGTAACATGGACAATGTAAATAGGATATGAGGTACAATCATCATTTTAATAGTGTCCAATCTACCCCACCAGGACAAAAAAAGGGGGACCATGAAAGAAGAAGCAATTGTATTTTGGTAATCAAGGCACTAAACGTATAATTAATTGTTTTAGGTAGTGTAGATGAAAACCATATACCTAGATACTTAATCTTTGCGGGACACCAAGTGAATTTAGTATTGTTAAACATATATTGATAGCAGGTAGAGTTTAAGGGTAGAACTTCCGTTTTAGAAAAGTTCAACTTATAACCAGAAATACTGGAATATAATCGAACTTCATCCAAAAATGGGGGAGGGAGGAGTTAGGATCAGACATGTATACTAGGATATCATCAGCATATGCTGAAAGTTTAGTTTCTATGGAATTGTGTGAAAATCCAGAAATATCTGGATTAATTCGAATCCGTTCCAGGAAAGGTTCAAGACACAGTACAAATAACAATGGGGATAAAGGACATCCTTGGCGTGTGCCTCTAGATAACACAAAAGACTTAGAAAAATGATTGTTAATAAAAATACTAGCTCGGGGGACAGAATATAACAATTTGACATAGGAAATAAAATTTGACCCAAAACCAAACCATTTTAGTGTGTTGTACATATATTGCCAATTTATGCGGTCAAAGGCCTTCTCAGCATCTAAAGATAAAGCCGCTAATGGAGTTTTATATTTTTTACCAAAGGAGATAACATTAGCAAACATGCGAGCATTATCTGAAGCCAATCTGCCCTTGACAAAGCCAACCTGATCTGTTTTAACCAATAATGGGACAATGTTCTCAAGTCGAGTGGCGAGAATTTTGGCAAATATCTTGCAGTCATAGTTAATTAGGGAGATGGGACGATAATTTTTGCAAAGGGAATGATCCTTATCGGGCTTGGGAATGAGGACGATTAAGGCCTCCATAAATGAGCCAGAGGCTTTGGTGTCAACAATAAATGAGTTAAAGAGGTCCAAAAGTTTGGGCACAAAAATAGATGAGAAGGTGGAAAAAAATTCAACAGAGAGGCCATCCGGTCCCGGTGCTTTAGCTTTCTTTAAAGATTTAATAGCCTCCACTATCTCCTGTGAAGTAACCGGATTTTCTAATACTTCAAATTTATCAGGAAGCGAAGGGGGGCCAGGAAGACCAGAAAAAAAGGTGTGAAGGTTCTGGTCAGAGGGGTTTGTATCATCCGAGTATAATGATTGGTAATAATCATGAAATACAGAAGCCATGTCTTCATCCGACGACACTAGATTATTAGTAGTTTCATTGAGGATAGGGCCTATATTTTTACGTTCAGATTTAATTTTTAAATAATTGGCCAGCATCTTGCCAGCTTTATTTTGACCACCATGGTATTTAGATTTAATTTTAAGAAGAACATTGCATGCATCATTCGTGGCAATTTTAACAAGAGCAGATTTGGCCCTAATCAATTCATGGAGAGCAGATGGGGATTCAGGCGAAGTAAAGTAATTATGCTCTAATAATTTAAGTTGCTGTAATAATACGTCATATTTGGCTTTAGCCGCTTTCTTCTTTCTTGCCGAGTAGGAGATAACAAAGGCACGGAAAGAAGCTTTAAAAGCATCCCAGTTATTAGTAATAGAAGTGTGTAAGGGATTATTGAAAGTAAAAAATTCATTAATGAAAGTGGTGGCTTCAGTTACAAAAGTGTTGTCAGATAGCAAAAAATTATTAAGTTTCCAACGCCCAAATTTCGGGGATCCCAGGGAGAGATCTAGGGAAGAGGAGACAGGGGCGTGATCGGAGATAAAAATAGAACCAATCTTAGAAGATTGAATGGATGGGAGTAGGGGTTTACTGACTAAAATATAATCAATTCTAGATCGAGTATGGTGAACATTCGAAAAAAAAGTAAATTCAAGGGAATCAGGGTTACATATCTTCCACACATCATATAATGAACGAGAGGCAATGGCAGATTGAAAAGATTTATGGGTTTTATCAGGGTTAAATTTGCATTTGGATTGCCTGTCCGAATATGGATCGAGCCATTGATTTAAGTCTCCCCCAACAATAATATTTGGACTATCAATGGAAGATAGTAATATTTTAATATTTTCCCAAAAATCTGGGTCAGGTGTGACAGGACCATAAATATTCAATAGGACAAGAACTTTATTCTGTATAGCAACCTTAGCCATTACCCAGCGTCCATCACTGTCACATTGTGTAGATAAAATTTGTGCATGAATAGACTTGTGAAATAAGATAGCCACACCTCCCTTCCGACTAGAAGCTGGAGAATAAACAATTTGACCCACCCATTGTCTTTTTAATTTAAGTGATTCGACATCATTGCAATGCGTTTCCTGAATGAATGCAATATGAGAACTTAATTTAGACAAATGAGAAAGTACCTTTTGTCTTTTGACGGGATTACCAAGACCACGAACATTCCACGTGACAACATTACACATATTGGAAAGAGGGAGGGGTAAGACATACATAAATATGATACACTTCAAGAGGACAACTGAAAGTAAATAAACACCATTCACTAGATAAAGACAGAGACCAAAATGTACAATAAACGATCATATAGACAAAATTTAAATATAGAAACAGCACCATTGAAAACAATAAGGAAGGAATAGGGAAAAACAAATTGAATAAAGAAGAGAAGGAAGAGAAGAGCAGAGGAGAAAAGAAAGTAAACAGATCAAGGGAAAGTACCCAGATCTGCAGAGAAGCAAGGAACCAAAATGCGGGGAGCATATTGGCGACAACAGCAAGAACAGCGGAACAAGTTAACAAAGAAAGAGGAGAAGAATAAAAAATGGTAAACCTCAATACTGATTAGTGGGTAACATTAGTGAAAGATAAGGAGTAAAAAAGGAATGATATTATAAAGAAAAATAAACAAGGAGAAATACAGAGCCACACATATGGATCTATAAAACAGGTTAACTAGTGATTGAAGAAAAAAGTGACACATTAGTTTTCCATATTTCTAGTAGAGACGCTATTAAGAAAGAGACTCAGTTTAGCAGGCTCATCAAATGACCGCGATCTCCCTTCATACGTAACTTTGCACAAGCAAGGATGCAAAATGCCATATTGAATGTTCAATTGTCTCATCTGGGGGCGAAGAGCCAGGAATTCTTTACGGCGCGCGTTTGTTGCAGTGGAGACATCTTGAGAAATGAAGATATTATGGCCTGACCATGTGAGGCGCCGTTTAATTTTAACAGCTTTCAGGACATCCATCAATTCAGTGAATTCTAAAAAGAGCATGATGATGCCCCGTGGTTTGTTAGAGTTCTGTTGAAGACGACCCAAGCGATGTGCCCTTTGTATGTTTAGAGGAGTTGAAGATTGAAGGTCTAAGAGTTCCGGAAGAAATTTTTTGAGAAAGGATAACATGTCTGAGCCTTCAATATTTTCTGGTAGGCCATACAGGCGGAGATTGTTCCTACGATTGCGATTTTCCAAGTCTTCGGTGTGAAGTTTGAGTTTTTGTATTTCTTGTTCTAATAAAGGAATTCTAGTAGAAATATCTTGAAGATCACCAACACGTTGTTCAAGTTCCAGTACTTTGCCTTCCATAATTATCCCGCGGTCCTCAATTTGCTTTAACTTTTCGTTAGTAGCTACCATGAAAGGCTGTAGACCACGAACCTCCTCTAAGATGGAGTCCAGAACAGGATTTTGTGAGGTATGAATAGGAGAGGGTGGGTCATTTTTATGCCTCTTTGGTTTGGCACCTGAAGAAGATGATCGAGACAAGGAGTGTTGATCAGTCGCCATTATAGTTCTTGGAATGGAACGAGTTGTAGTAATTAACAGTGGACGAATGCGCCCCATAGACCCCAGTCCAAAAAGACAAAGAAGGTGGCCGTGCAAGATAATTTATATAGAGAATTCTTCCTCTGTCATCATATACATAGTCAGAATCCAGTTTGTAAGTATTTAACCCAGTCACGGCACAGGAGTATGCAGGCACACAACTTCCCTTTATCAAGACCACTACTTGTGCTCAAGATTGGTATTATTTGAGGCACGAACAGGTCTTAGGACTTCTGCGTTCGGTCAAAGCTCACTCAAAGACCTCCATCCTGCTCCAACATTTAGAATATTTCCCCACACATTATTTAAAGACACGCAGACATTCGTTGACAAATAGAGGCACCACTGACTTTATCAGCAAGATGCGTTTCAGTCGGGACTACCCAACACGGCGACGGCAGTGTGCGCGGAAATAATGTGACATTCATTTAGGATGGATGGTAGCAGAAGCGCTCTGTTTACATGAGAAGAATATCCAGTATAAACATCACTATGTTATGTAAGAGGACGTTCTTTTTTTACTGAGACCCTGTGATGATGGCATCCATGTCGACACCCTCCACTTCAATAGCTCCGCAAATCATGGTGAAGGATGACCAGACAAGAAAGTCCAAATATATTTATGCCTGCTTGTAGTCACATAAATATAATGACCTCAATAGCCTTCCTCACTTAAACTGAGCACTGCACCTCTCCTTACCGCATTTACCCAGCATTGCAGACATTCTGTGGGCACTAACTGAGCACTATAAACTTTTCCTTTAGCAGTAACCCCTAGCAGCCGGCATTTCACTCCTCCCAGTCTGTGGTGGTATTGGCAGTTCACAGCTCAAAAACGCGAGCGCCTCCTCTCAAAATGGCGCCCGCGATTTCATGAGGAGAAGTTCACCGCCGCCGCCTCCAGGCTCAGCGTGCATGTAAGAACTGGTAAAAAGCGGTCGCTGGACTCACCGCCGCATTCCTACTTGGAACCCACCGTCTGCGTGTAAAATTTGTAGATTTTGAGGCACCAACGGCACCCGGAGCTTCCGCGTCCGATCGGAGCTCACACGAAGTCCGCCATCTTGCTTCGGCGCTCAAGCCACGCCCCCATTTTCTAATAATTCTAACTATGTTTTTTTAATTATATATATTGTTTACTTTATTCTACATTATGTTTTAAGCATTTATATTTTTGACAACGATATTTTTTTTCCGACATTTTTGTACTTACCATGATGTAGATAGGACTTCGATATTCTGGACAACGATATTTTTGTCCCAATATTTTTGTACCTCGACATTTTTGTTGTCAATATTCTGTCAGTGATCCGCCTGAACTTATGGAAGACAGAAATTACAACATTGAAGGAAGCCTCAATCATCTGTTAAGTTGCTTCTGTCTATGACAACTTAACAGACCCCATTGCACTCAAAAGAGTTACATTATCCATGGTGTAATATCTGCTAATATGACAGATTAAAAAATATTTTAAAAATTGTTTGTATAATGTGGATATAAAAACACACACACGTTTATATATATATATATTATATATTTATATATAATATATATATATATAAATTATAAAGACAAGTTTTACATTTTGTAAATATTTTTCAAAACTGGAATAGCAGGTGAGCAATTTTATATTTTATAAAATTGTGACAGCTACCATGTGTGTAGCAATATCCTTTATGAAATGCACTTCTTTTAACTAGTTATCTCCATCAGGCAAGGCAGAGAAGGATACGTCAACATAATGAGTGTGTGTACAAAAAATATCCAGATCTACAGGCCATGCAGAAAGACATCATTAAGAAGTACATTTTTGACAGTAATGCCGTAAAGAGATTGGATCAGTAATTTCAGTCATATTCTTGCCAGACATCAGAATTCATATAGCGATCCTACCTATTGTGACGGTCATAGCAGTGGTACATTTCTGTGCAAACAGTTCATTACAAAGTATGGTGGAAGAATACACTTTTTCAGATGTCCTCAATCAGGTTCTTGTTGTTATGCTCAGAAGCATGCATTAGTACATTCAATTTCCTCTGGGTAGTGCAAAACTGAACCATATCAAGGCCATGTTTTTAGATTAGGAAGCATATCATAAAGGGTTGGTGACATAGATGATGCCTATGCTATACGGATCCCACCTCATCAATGGGAGCAGGTGCACCTCATCCAGAAGTATTTCCACTGATTTAATTGCAGGTGGTTTACATTGTGAAACTTTGCAGCACCAGCTTCTGTGCAAGTTCTACCCATGTTTCACTGCAACAAATGTCTGGCCTTGCCCCAAGGAGGGCCTGGCTTCTTGGTAAGTGTCATGCATTCTGTTTCAGCTATGTTCACTGTCATGATGAGGGCAGTCATACATCAGATGTGTAAAGATATTTTTTGTTTTTAAGTTTTTCAGGTGACTCAGGGTATCCGAGTTGTAATTGGCTATTGACACCTCTGTGGAACCCAACAGCACCAGGGGCATTCAATTTCAGTGAGGCCCATGTGCAAATGAAGGTTCTTGTGTAGTGGACCTTTGGGCTCCTGAAGGCCTAGTTCAGGTGCCTGGACAAGACCAAAGGGGCCCTTCTCAACCCTCCTGGCAAGGTCTGCAAGACTGTGGTGGTCATTTGTACGTTTCATATCATTGCTTTACAGAGAAACAAGCCAGTCACTAGAGATAATGATTACAAGTGTGATTTTGAGGATGTACATCAGGAGGAAGGTGCTGACATCAGGTGAGAACTCATTGACAAAATCTTTGTTTGATGATAAATGACTGAAATGAATTTGTGATTTGGTGGTCAGTGATTTGGAGATAACTTCTTTGCAAATGGAAACCACTAAAAGAACAATTTGCATAAAGATCATGCACTTTTTTTAAATTAATCTTTATTGAGATTTAGAAAAGATGGCACAGATTATAAGAAATAATGCAGCGGATACAGGTACGCATCTCTGACAGTGCTCGACTGACAGCCATACTTACATTGTGTAACTGTATACATTTATCTTTTATTTCTTTCTCAGGTCATGTCATCCTGTCATCATCTGGCACAGGTTATGTTGACAGAGAGGCCACAGGTGTAGTCTGTCATGGCTGGACAGCAGATGTTGTGGCTGCAGTTGTTACAGGAGCCAGGACATGGGTGGCTACAGTTGTTGGAGGAGTGGAGCTAACAATGATGTTAGTAATGGTGACAGGATTCTGCTGGATGTTCTAGGTCTTGTGTCATCAGGGAGATGGAGAGGTCTAGGATTCTTGCCGGCCAAACCAGATGTGCCAAGCTGATTTTCAAGATCATCATTATAGGCCGGAGTGGAGCTGCTCCCACTTACGGCTTGGGATGTTGTACTCTCAGGCAAAGTGAAAAAACTGTAGAGTGATATAATTGTGATTGTTCATTGTCATCTGGAGAAGAAGGAAACAAATGCATAATTTTGTCATTTTCTGTTAATGATGCTATTATATATGTGTCAATGGTACATGTTTGTAAATTGGCCCTTTTTGGTATAAGTAATATACCTGAGGTACCTTGTGGTCACTGATGCAAAGTGAAGTCTTGTGATAAAATATCCTCCCTTTTGATATTACTTTATTCTTTGTAGAAGATCGAACAGTCAGTGTGATATGGGGTTTGTAGAAATTATCTTACACTAAACTAGTTATGAGTTACATGTTCATTCACAGTCTAACTTATGGCCTTGAAAGCTAGCTACATTTTTTCCTACTAACACTTTCAATATGTTTAACCTGATACTGTTTTTTTTCATTGAGCATCTGTGTTATTGTACTGCGTTGGTTGGTAGCATATTGCTAGGACACATGTGGTTGTTTAGAACATAAAGAGAATTATGGTAGTATGGTTGCTGTGGCCTGTTGTGCTCTTTCCAGTTGCTGAACTAGGTGTGTTTTTTGAGACGGTTGCATTGGCCATCGAAAACCCTATCAGCCATTCCTGTTCTCCCTTTAGAGAGTCCGCTCATCCCACTATGTGGAGGGCAGCTCGAAATATTGCAGACAAACATCCTCGATGCCAGCATGGATGTCATTTGAGGCTTGTTAGGTGTGGCAGCTACAACTTCTAACTTGCTCCCTGTTACGCCTGGCACTTCCTTTGTGATCCCTGGACTCAGAGGGGGTAAACCTTTTGCCTCCTCTGAGGCCAAGGGTCGCGAAGGAAATGGCAGAAGTAGCAGGAAGCATGTTAAAGGTAGCATCTGCGAACTCTAACTAGCCTCAAATGACGTCCAGGGATGCCAGGCCTAGTTTTCGCGCTGCAGCGATGGCCATCCGTAATGCTCTCCCTGCTCCTGCCGGCCTCCTCCACAGCAAACGCAACTCTTTGTGCCAGACTTAGAGACAGTAACCTTTCCAGGGGAAACTAACCTGGTATCTGGCCTGTACTCCATCGTGGTCGGTCTAAACTTGTTACTTTCACTCCAGTCGAGCAGGACCAGATGATCGCTGTTTGCGGTTTGTTCTTGTACGCACTATACTTACCTAAAACTTTGAAATTTAATATCTCTAGTTCTACTGATTGGATTATTGTCATTCTGGCATCATTTTATTCATTACAATCTACACTGTTTTCCAAAATTGGTTTGCTATTTTACTTGTGTTTTTTATTTACTGTATTGTGCTGCAAAAATAATTTACACACTGTTTCTAGGTTTAGCCTGATTGGTTTATGCCAAGCTATCACGGGGTTAAGCACAGGTTCATTTCATGACTTTTGTCCTTCATCCGATAAGAATTGTGGTTGTTCCTCAGTGTGGCTACTAACCCCTCAATCAATACTCCAAATATCTTACATTTTCTTTATGGAGGAATTTTCTCTGGTAAAAGTTATGATGGATAACAGAGCAGGCCAAAACAGAGCAGGAACATTTTAGGAGATTGCAATGTCCCTGGAAAAAATATCTACGTGACATAACAAATTCTGAATTAAAAACTTCTAGGAAGAAGTATAAAAGTCTGCTGTGACAGCAAAGCATGCAAAATAGTATTGCATAGCCTAACAAATGAGAGAAGCATCCAGTTCTACAATGTAAGGGAATTGATTGAGAATATTAGGGATTGGAGCAAGATTGAAAAACTGTGGTCCAGGAAGAAGAAGGTCAAGGTTAAGCATAACACAGAGGGCACAAAGGAAGTTGGAGAATGAGCTACAGGGGAAATGGTAAAAGAATATCCTTTGAGTGAAGTACAGGGAGTAGCATATGTACATGTCCCATGGTCATGATCACCTCCCAAACTCCCTTCCAAAACACATAGAGAATACTGATAAGTGGTATACACAGATGGAAGAGATGGTGACCATTTCCAGGATTTTGTGGGAAGATTTGGATGTTCTGTTTGAGGTGCGGCCCCAAAGGACCTGTGGGCAGAATGTAAGATGGCAGTTAATTGGCCAACACAAGAAACCCTTACGGTGATACGAACAAATGCAAGTTCACCCATAGTCAGTCAGTTAATAAGTTTTGTTGTATGATTAATAAAAAACTGTTACAATGTTGGTGGGGATTCTCTAAGCAGAAGCAATAAATAAAACGTGAGCAGATATCTGAGTAACATAGACACATAAAAAGAGTTAAAATACCTTAAAAACGTTTTTTCTTTTTAAAACAATACTATCAAATTGCATTTGGTGCTCTAAAAATGACTTGAGGTTAGCAGCAGACACAGGAGTGCTCAGCAGTTGCTAAAGTGATTGTAGGTGCAAAAGTTCTTAAAAAGGGGGAGCCTGAAACCATAGCAGTGGAAGTAGGCATAATACAGATAGCACTATTGTTATAAATTGGGGTCTCTAGTTGGCAGTGGTATTCACCCTGTCCAAGTAGGGACCCTTCCTTCTAGTCAGGGTAAGGGGATTACACACCCAAGATAACCCCTAGTCACCCCCTTGTTAGCCTGGCACGAGCAGTCAGGCTTATCTCAGAGGAAATATGAAAAGTATTTATACATAACACACACAGTAACACAGTGAAAACACTACAAATGGACACCACACCAGTTAAGTAAAATTAGGTATCTTTATCTAATCCAAACAAGGCCAAAACAACAAAATCCAACAAACACAATTCAAAATATCACTTGAAGCAATTCTGTCCATAAAACTCTATGGATGGGGTGATTTTGCACAACGTACTTTTAGATGAATCAAAGGTTCACAAGGCAAACAGCCGCAGAGGAGGGAAGCATTGGAAAACACAGCGATACGTCAGTTCCTGAGTCCCTGGGGAAGTGTTGCGTCGAATCCAAACTGTAAGGGGAAGCAATGCATCTAAGTCCAAGACGGTTCTGGTCTGCGGGTGATGTATCGGAAAACTTGGCGCATAGGTGCGATGCATGGAAATCCAGGTGCACTGAAGGTTGATGCAGCAGCAGCAGCAAGCAGGTGATGTGCCTGTTTCTTCAGCCACGGTCCAATGATGCGTAGATTCTTTCAGCCGCACAGCAGGGCCTGCATCGGAGTCAGTGCGGTGATCTCGGACTTCAGAGACACGGTGCGCTGAACTCGAGCTGCGACATGTTCTTCGACCACCCCCAGGCACTGAGTCAGTTTCTTCGTCCGCACAGCGGCCGTATGTGGACACTTCTCCCGCACAGAGGTGCTGTGTCAGAAAGAAACCAGTGTTGGAAGGGCGATGCGTCAATTTTCAAGTCTTTTCTAGCTTTTTACAGCAGGGACCACCTCCAAGGGCCCAGAACTGGAATTGGCACCTCTTGGCAGATCAAAACTCCCAGCAGTGGAGTTCAAGGATGCTGTAGGTGAAGCATTGATGGCCCTGAGACTTCTTACCAGGAGTCCAGCACAGACAAGCCCTCGGAGAAACTCAACAAGCAGGATACACAGAAAAGTCCAGTCCTTGTCCTTTCCAAAGCAGTAGTAGCAACTGCAGGTAAACCCAGCCAAACAATACACATCAAAGGGGCAGTAATCCCCCTTATAGCTCTTCAGTTCTTCTCCTTGTCAGAGTCTCCTCTTGCTCCAGAAGTGTTGTAAAAGTCTGGGGTTACAGGTCCAATACTTATAATCCTATTGGCCTTTGAAGTAGGCAAACGTATTTGTAGTTCACAAGTTCCTGCCTTGCCTTGGCTTCAGACATACTCCAGGGGGCTGGAGAAAGCATTTTGAGAGGACAGGCACAGCCCTATTCGTGTGCCAGTGACAACTCCTCCCACCACTCTAGCTCAGGAAGACCCATCAGCCTGGTGATGGGCAATCAGGATATGAAGGGCACTCCTTAGCTCCCTTTGTATGACTGTCTAGAGTGAATGCACAAACAGGCCTCTGTCAGTCTAAAGTTGATTCCACAGGCAGGCAGAGGCCCAGGATGGTTAAACAAGAAAATGCCAGCTTTGTAAAAGTGGCATTTTAAAAACAAATAGTTAACTAACTTCGCTAAAATATGTATCTTTAAACCCTGAGTTCAGGGAGCCCAATCTCCAAATCTCTTCCCAATTGAAAGTTACACTTGTAAGATTTTGCAAGGCAGCTCCAATTATAACCTATGGGATAGATAGGCATTGCAATAGTGAAAAATTATATTAGCAATATTTCACTATCAGGATATGTAAAACACACCAGTACATGTTCTACCTTTCACATACACTGCACCCTGCCCATGGGGCTACCTTGGGCCTACCTTAAGGGTGCCTTAAACAAAGCAAAGGGAAGGTTTGGGCCTGGCAAGTGGGTGCACTTAATATACAGTAGCAGAATGCACACCATTGATAATCAACTTTCTTCTAGCTTTCCATTTTTATTCCACTATAGTGTGCCGACTGGAATAGTGCCTCACTTCAAAGCACCTATGAGAAACTCTTCAACAATTGCAGCGACTAGGAGTTCCATTTCCAATCGCACAGCATGTACAACATAGTCCCAAACTTCTCTTGTTCAAAAAAGTTTGTGTTTATTCCATGATGTCAGAGATTATAGAAAACATTTTCATGTTCTTGTTTCGACTGATCATGATAAGGCTGACAATAGTCCCAATTTTTTCAAATGACACAGTTATGCCTATCTGGACCTTTTACTGCATCACGTGGGCAATCCAATTCATTTGAGGCAGCTATAATTTCCCAATGCATTTCGGGCAAATCCGCCCTTCGTCAGGGGTAACTGTTGAATTAGAAGTAAAACCTCCATTAGTTTTACACAAATGCATCCGATAATACAATAACATGAGCGTGCCAAAATATATAATTAAAGTGCATCAACGCGTGAATACTCATAATTATTAAAACAAATAATAAAACACTACAATCCCCAGAAACAAAATATATTGTTGAAGTACCTCAACACGTGAAACCTCATGATTGTTGAGACAAATGATGAAACACACTACAACACCCAAAAACATCCCTAGTGTGCCAACCCTGTTAAGTTTTCGCTGGACGCGGTAACCTCCTCCACATTCATCCACGATCTCATACCTGCTTTTGTTCCATCGCTATTTCAAACAGTAAAAGCGACTCCTCCTTTTCAGGCCACGTTACCTAGCAAGTGCTCAACCCACTAACCGCCTCCTAATATTTTCAATATTAACTCATCTCCCTAAGTGACTCTATCCCCATACCCAGCACTACACTGTCTACGACTGAATATTACTCGGACTATGTGTCCCACTGCCTTCTACATCTCTACCGTTAATCTCATTTTCTACCCCTCCGTACATTTCTAGTAAAACAGCCGTATTTAGTGTTAGCTTAGCAAAATATCCTCCCCCAAACCCAATCTACATTACTAACCTGCTCTTGTTCAATTGTAGTTTCTAACAGAAACAACGGCTCCTTTCTTGATGACCGTATCACCAAGCGAGTGCTCAAATAGCTCCCTACTCCCTCATGCTCGCAATTTAAACTCATCCCCCACCGTGACGTGATCTCATCACCTGACACTAATTGCCTACGCCTCAATTCTATGAAAACTACATCTCCCACAAACCATTGCGTGCCCAACATACATTATACATTAACATATGACCAAAAAACCAAAATACAAACTGATAATGGAAATGAACATGAATGTGAATATACGCTTCTCATGATTGCAATGATCATTTCATGAATACAAAACTCATTCGCGGAATCAACGAATGGCCACGATGTTTGCATGTTTTTCTGTGATACATTCTTTCCACCATAAACCCAAGAGGACAATCCACTGATGGCGTTTGACTTCCTTGCCATGAATTGTGAGCAGCTTTATCCATGATGATATTCCTTTTTCAATGCTGTTGTAATCCAAATTAATCATCCTTATGTTGGGTGCAAACTGACAACGAGGCAAGCCAATGATAAACTGAATATACAGTAGCAGAATGCACACCATTGATTATCAACTTTCTCCTAGCTTTCCATTTTTATTCCACTATAGCGTGCCGACTGGAATAGTGCCTCACCTCAAAGCACCTATGAGAAACTCTTCAACAATTGCAGCGACTAGGCGCTCCATTTCCAATCGCACAGCATGTACAACATAGTCACAAACTTCTCTTGTTCAAAAAAGTTCGTGTTTATTCCATGATGTCAGAGATTATAGAAAAAATGTTCATGTTCTTGTTTCGACTGATCATGATAAGGCTGACAATAGTCCCAATTTTTTCAAATGACACAGTTATGCCTATCCGTGCCTTTTACTGCATCACGTGGGCAATGCAATTCATTTGAGGCAGCCATAATTTTCCAATGCATTTCGGGTGAATCCGCCCTTCGTCAGGGGTAACTTTTGAATTAGAAGTAAAACCTCCATTAGTTTTACACAAATGCATCTGATAATACAATAACATGAGCGTGCCAAAATATATAATTAAAGTGCATCAACCCGTGAAAACTCAGAATTATTAAAACAAATAATAAAAAACACTTCAATCCCCAGAAACAAAATATATTATTGAAGTACCTCAACACGTGAAACCTCATGATTGTTGAGACAAATGATGAAACACACTACAACACCCAAAAACATCCCTAGTGTGCCAACCCTGTTAAGTTTTCGCTGGACGCGGTAACCTCCCCCACATCCATCCACGATCTCATACCTGCTTTTGTTCCATCGCTATTTCAAACAGTAAAAGCGACTACTCCTTTTCAGGCCACGTTACCTAGCGATTCCACAAACCCACTAACCCCCTCCTAATATTTTTAATATTAACTCATCTCCCTGAGTGACTCTATCTCCCATACCCCGCACTACACTGTCTACGACTGAATATTACTCGGACTACGTGTCCCACTGCCTTCTACATCTCTACTGTTAATCTCATTTTCTACCCTTCCGTACATTTCTAGTAAAACAGCCGTATATAGTGTTAGCTTAGCAAAATATCCTCCCCCGAACCCAATCTACATTACTGACCTGCTCTTGTTCAATCGTAGTTTCTAACAGAAACAACGGCTCCTTTCTTGATGACCGTATCGCCAAGCGAGTGCTCAAATAGCTCCCTACTCCCTCATGCTCGCAATTTAAACTCATCCCCCACCGTGATGTGATCTCATCACCTGACACAAATTGCCTACGCTTCAATTCTATGAAAACTACATCTCCCACAAACCATTGCATGTCCAACATACATTATACATTAACATATGGCCAAAATACCAAAATACAAACTGATAATGGAAATGAACATGAATGTGAATATACGCTTCTCATGATTGCAATGATCATTTCATGAATACAAAACTCATTCGCGGAATCAACGAATGTCCACTATGTTTGCATGTTTATCTGTGATGCATTCTTTCCACCATAAACCCAAGAGGACAATCCACTGATGGTGTTTGACTTCCTTGCCATGAATTGTGTGAGCAGCCTTATCCATGATGATATTCCTTTTTCATCGACCATGTGGAGGAAGAGTTGATTGATGAATAGGTATTTGGGAAAAAATGCCATATATGAACAGATATGAGAGAGAGAATTGAACTTGTATAAAAATTGACCCCAGCGCATCAGGGATTTGGGTGAGTGTGTATGGGCCATGTTCTGCTATATTATTGAGTATTGATCCCTGATTAGGCATTGGCCGTGCGCTGGATCGCTAGTATTGGTGTGCTTTTCAGTTTGACCTTGTTGCTTGACTTTCACAGTGCCTTTATCTGCTTTTTCAGAATAGTTTTAAATGCTGTGTGTGAGAGCAAAAGTTTATTCAGTATGGACAGGTCTTTTTGAAGAGTATAGGATGACTTATTTAGGTAAATGGACTAAGGGCTGCTCTTGGTTTCAAATAGGTGATGGAGAGCAAATTTCAAGGTGTTAGGTGCTGCTGTAATGCACCTATAATAGTATTTTAGGAAAGCGTCCATGTTGGCCCTTGTTTGTCCCTTCAAGTCAAATTCAAGTCTAATCAGACAGCCTCTTATGTACTGGGGCAACCTAACGACCTCTTGTTGGCTTTTAGATGGAGCTGTTCCGTAATTTTAGTAAGATGCCCTGGGAAAGCATCATGGCCATAGGTGATCATAGGTAGAAGGGTGGCCATAAGTACGTTTTGTATTGGAACTGAAGATGAACTTTTAATACAGTATTCAGCTGGCAAGGTCTAGTGATGATTAGTGCACCCTTTTCTTTGAGGTGGCTCAAGTGAGCTTTAGTTCCACCATTTGCGGAGTACCACACACCCAAATATTATACAATTTTGTCCCAATGATTTTTAGACGAGCCATAATCTAACAGTAATTTGATTTCTTGGTCATCCTCTCGAAGGTTATAACTTTTGTTTTTGACTCATTTGCCATCTTTAGATTTGCCTCGTACTTATGGAGGGTATTTAGGGTTTTCTGAATCCCAGTTTTGGAATGGTCCAACAGGACGATTTGATCTGCATGTTGCAGTATAGTGATTTTGACATCTCCAGTTTTTAGCGGATGAGATTTTCATGTTTTAGAGCCGCTGATATGTCTGTAGTGTACAGATTGAATAACAAGGGGGCAAGGACACAGACTTGCTCTAATCCGTTATCCATGGGAATATTCCTCATTATAACCATCTTGGACAGCTTGACCCTCACCCATGTTGAAGAGTAAAAAGATGTTATCACATTGCGCAAATTATTTGGGATGCCCCAAACCTGAAGTTTCCACAATAAGTTGCCTCTCTCCACTGAGTCAAATGTGGATGAATAATCAACAAAAAAAGCATAGAGGGAGGCTGACCTCTGAATGATCACTTGTCTTTAGTCTTTAATCACTAATAATCAATGCCCAAAAACATTTAAGTTTGCAAAGCTACCTTAAAATTTTGATGACAATCCTACAATGAGATGTTAATGTAAGACAATATTAAATATTTGTTTGTACGTTGTTTTTAGATGCAGTATAACCAGTGAGGTTGTGGTCCCTGGGCATCGTCCTATTCTGATCGCTTTTTTAAGAAACTGACAGAGTGTGAGGAAGAAAAACATTTTAAGGTAGCTTTGCAAACTTAAATGTTTTTGGGCATTGATTATTAGTGATTAAAGACTTTAGAGATCAAAGAATGGACAACAATAACTTGTGCCCTCCGCCATTATGTGCTATATATTTTTCAGGGAACATGTATATGTCCTTATCCTGAGTAATAATATTGCGGCTCATCTGATAAAGGAAGCCGTCATTGGGGAGGCAAGATATTTCTTCCGTCAGCTAATTGTGCATCGGGTGGGTAATACCCTTGATCTTATTATAATAGAGAGAGAATGTGTAAAGTTGAGAGTGGTTTGAGTTGGTTCTTCCAGTGGGGAGGACGAATAACTGAGAAGGCACTGTGTGTGGAATCAAGATTATAATATGAAGCACTTGTTGCATGGTATAAAATATGTTGTAATGTTCAGATAATGATGCCATGAATATTTTAAATTGCAATATGAGGTTTATGCAAATGAGTAGTAATAGTTTTTTAATATGGAACATATACAAAAAGTTTTTATTAAAGTTTGTTTATCAATGTTTTTTAGATCAATATTGTGGGAGACATTGAACAATAGTTTTTTAGCCTGAAGAAGGTGGTGAATATAACGATACCACCGAAACGCGTCGCTTTGTTGAAGAAAACACCCAAGTAACACCAAGTCTAAACAGGAGTAAAGGAATCCTTTGTATCATCAAAATTAGGATTTCAGCAACAAAAATTCCTATGCACTTGGAGTGTTTTCCCAATATATCGGGTTTTTGATGGTTTTTAGATTATGACAAAAATTCTCCCTTTTTAAATGTGTATGAAATGTTTTTAATATATATGAATTGATTAAATATATGTGTTTGTATAAATAACTTTTGATACTTGAAATTGAAAAGACCCTAATAAATAAGAAATACATGACAGTCTTTATATTATGTTTTTGGTTTCTGATGGGTGCTGGTGAATGAATTGTGATTGTATGCTAGTAGGGATTTTTGTATGTTTTAAAAGAGTCCAAAGGGATTTTTACTTTTGACAGAAGTGTCTATTTTTGGTGTCCTGTCCCTTTGGTGTAGTAGGACCCCTCTCTTTTATTTTGGTTTTATTGAAATAAGCCATTTCTAGTTTCCAATTGTTGACTTCTACCAGGTTCCTTGTATTCCAATCTGCCACTATATTGTGCATGCCCGGAAAGCATTCTGCTCTCAAACCAATTTTGTGTTCCAGGCAAAAATCCCATATTTCGATTGTTAAGTCTGCCAATCTCTTTGATCTGCTCCCACCTAACTTGTTGAGGTATGTCACTGCTGTTATATTGTCCATTTTTAATAAAACTGATCTGCCCGTAACTCTTTGAAACTGCGAAGTGCAAATAAGCCTGCTCTCAACTCTAGGCAATTGATATGTTCTGTCTTTTCTAATGTATTCCAAATGCCACCTGTCTCCTGTCCTGAGCAATTTGCCCCCCATCCTGATATACTGGCATCTGTCTCCAGAATAAAATCTGCTCTTGTTCCAAAGATTGCATGACCATTTCATGCCTCCAAATTCTCCATCCACCACGCTAATTCTTCCCTTGTTTCCGTGTTTAAAACTACACTGTCTCCATACCATAAGCCTTTTGCAAGGGCTGCTGTCTTTAGTCTCTGTAGGGCTCTGTAGTATAAGGGGCCAGGGAACACTGCTTTAATGGAAGATAACAATAGTCCAATGACACGTGCTAAATCTCTTAAATTTAAGTTCTCCCTCTTTAGCACCTTCCTTATCTCTTCTTTAATTTCTTTATCTTCCTCACAGGGTGTTGTAATTGACTTTGTAGAGTGTCTACAATAAAACCCAAAAACTCTAGTGATTGATTTGGTGCATCACAGATTTCTCTATATTGATTATGAATCCTAGCGACACTAAAATGTTTTTTACCATTGTAAGATGTTCCTTCAATTCCACTGGGTTTTGATTCATAACCAGAATATCGTCTAGATAGACTATTTATCTCACACCTCTCTCCCTCAGGAAACCTACTACTGGTCTCAATATCTTTGTGAATCACCATGGGACTGATGATAGCCGGAAGGGCAGACATTGAAATTGGTACAGTTGGTCTTTCCATCTGAAACGTAGTAGTTTTTGACCTTCTGTATAAATTGGGATTGTGAAATGTGCGTCTTTGAGGTCTAGTTTGACCATCCAGCCCCTTCTAGTAACATATCCCTTAATAAATGGATACCTTCCATTTTGAAGTGTCTGTATGTCGAATTGGTTTAAACCTCGCAAATTTATTACAGGTCTCCACCCTTTGTCCTTTTTCTCTACTAAGTAAAGTGTGCTGATGTAACCCATTCTGTCCTCTTCTATCTCTATAATTGCATTTTTTGCTAGCATTTGGAGTACCTCTTGTGTTACAATATCCTCTAATTCCTTCTGAAATTTCAATTGTGTGGGTTTTTTTATTTGATAAGGGGTTGTCTCCAAGTCTATTAAGTAACCTTGTACTGTAGAGATTACCCATGGGTCGTCTGTTATTTGTTTCCATTTTTCTATGACCAATTTTAACCTTCCCCCAACATTTATTTGGGTAGAACCAGAATCTGTCTTCATACTCACTTTGCCTCATTGAAGAGGCTTGACCTTGGCCTCTGGGAGTTCTTGCTCTATTGCTATTCCTTCCTCTCTGGGGATAAAAGCCAGAGGGTTGTCTACAGCAGATCCCTCCTTGGTATCCAGTGTTTTGATAACCTGTGAACTGGGTCTTAAAGAATCCTCGGCTGGGAGGTTGCCCTTTCCTCCCAGCCCGTCCATAAAAACTGTTTCAGAGGAAAACTCTTTTCATATAGTAGTGTGCCTTGTCAAGGCTTGTAAAGGTTTGAACATACTTGGCCATGTTCTTCACCATGCCATCCTTGAATAGTAGACCCTTTGCTTCTTCGCTGGATTCTTTCACGCAGTAATCTGACAGTTTTGGGTTAATGCGCATGAGGATGGTATTTCTTCGCTCTGCTAGTAAGCTAGCATTGGCATTACCTAAAAAGCATATTGCTCTTTGGCACCATCCCCGTAAGATGTTCACCTTGGTTCCTTTAGTGTATGCTGCTTCGATTTGATCAAATATCTTTGCTAGGGGGGCAAGGCTGTTGAGAACCTTGTCTTGGCAAGATTTTTTCTTTCCCCATTTTAAATAAATAAGTGATCATCTCTGGATCAATATTTGGGGTCAAGGTGACCTTTTCGTCAATTATAGGTCTTGAGCATTCAGCTCTTAGGACACTTCTTTCTTCTCTTTCCAAGGGTTTCCTTATCCACAGTTTAATGTAGTCGGCCACGTGGTGTAAGAGCCACTACTCCTTACTTCTGGGATGTTTAATTTCCTTTGGGTCGCATAATATTTCGCCCATTGGTTCTAAAATCAAGCTGTTTCCTTTTCTCTTCTCTTTGGGTTTTCTTCAAACCCGTGATCCAAGTCCTTGTAGTCCAAGTCTAACACATAATCATCATAATCATGATGGTCCTCAAAACATCAAACTCATATAGTTTGTCCCCATCTATTGCAGTGCTAGACTGCCTCTCATGTTTGCCACGTTGGACGTTCCTTTTTATTGACCCGCCAGGGGCTCCTTTCTCTAGTTCACTTGATAAGTGTTTTCTTTTAGATATGCATTTGCTCCCAGGTCCTCTGAGGTTTTGTTACTCATCGTCTGATATTAAATTCTGTTCTTCAGTATCTTGGCTTTCACTAAACTTCTTAGCCCTCAGTACTTCTCCGTCTTTAACTGCTTGTGGCAGTTCTTGTGACACAATTTTTCTTATGGTCTCTTCTTGAGAAACCTGTTGTTCAGCCGTCCTTTAAAATGAATCACCCCCTTTTTCTAACTGCTTTTTTTTTTGATACTTTAATTTGCCAAACGGGTAACAGAGCCTCCTCGGTATCTCCTAGCAACAGTTTGTATAGCGCGTTGCTTGGCAACAATTAGCTGAGCACGCGCGATGAGTCGTTCTCTTATTAGGCAGGGTAGATCGCCTGTAGAGAGAAGCCTGACTCATTACGTGCTTTTTTATTGTTGGTAGCAATACACGCGATGCGTCCGCCTCAGGCAACATGGCCATGCATCGCACTGACGCATTCTAGTGTTACCACCCGATGCTGTAGCTCGATCAGCAATCTACGGCCTGAGGCGGATCTTTGTGGAAAGGTTTTAATGGAGTATCCATTCATGATCTAAATTACGGTCCGCTGTAAAGTACCTATTAAATTATTAAAAATCAAACCTATAAATTGAGTTTATGTGCAAATTATACAGCTTGTTAACTACTATTAGTTTTAGGATGAACCATTCTTAAATAAGTCAACTAATAATGTTAATCTATGTTAAAATGGAAAGCGTAAAGTAATACTTATCTGCTCAGAAGCAGCAAACAAAAGAGGAAGATCATAGCAGTCTTGGGCCTTTATACACATTGCAAAGTTCTGTTTACTTTATGATGTAGTTGCATTCTACTTATGGAACTTTTAAAGATGCTGCTCAGAAGTGGGAAATAAAATTTGTATGCATAGTGCTAGCCTTCTTGTCTTTAATAAAATCACAATTCTTTATACAGTAAACCTATAAGAATCGACAATCTCTGCTTATGTTGCACTCCTGCATTACTTTAAACTCAACGTTGTGGAGAATTGTGGCTCAATGGTTAGAGCGGCAGACCCTGATGCAGAGATCTGGTCTGGGACCAGGGTTCAATTCCCGCCTCGGCGGGTCTTGGGCTCAACTTCCTCGGACCTGATAATTCTCGCCTCGGTGCCTATTCTAATCATGGGTCCCACTCTGCAACTCTGGGCAATAGCTTGCTTAATCTCCACAACGGCCCCACCAGCGCTGGGATGCCTGGCTTCACCTTGGGGGCGCCCAGGAGTGGACATTTCACAGGGAAAAGCCAGGAAGGGTTCCACAGCGGTATGCGTTCAGCGCCAGGAAGCCTCAGGGTAGCAGTGCGCTTTACAAGTACAAATTCATTTCATTTCAACGCTCAAGATGTCTTTTGAGGTGATGTTTAGCAGATTTGGAATTGGCTGAAACAATCGTAGTAAGCTTGAGCAGTTCAGAATGTCATAGTACCCCTCTGATGGATATTGTGATGTAAACACCAGCTTTGTTGGCTTGGAATCACCTGAGGCTGCGCTGATTTGGGCAGCCTTATCTTTATTTATTTATTAAATTTGTAAGGCACGGCAGCTACCCAAAAAGGGTTTCCTGGCGCCGGAGTCAGATCAAAAGAATGTATAGCAGCTTATTAGATTACTGGTTAAAAAGCCAAGTCTTCAGGGATTTGCGAAATTGGGCATATACCGTTTCGTTCCGGATGGCTGTGGGAAGTGAGTTCCATAGTGAGGGACCAAGGTATGCAAACGATCTGCCTCCCATCCGAGATAGTTTGATTCTGGGCACAGAGAATTTCCCTTGAGTGGATGAGCGAAGGCACCGGGAAGGCACATTGGGGCTGACCAGAGATTGCAGATACTGAGGGGCAGCACCTATTTTGATTTTGAACATGTAGCTCAGGGCTTTGAACTTAATTCGGTTCTCCACCCTGAGCCAATGCAGGTCCCGCAGATGACTTGAGACAGAGGTAGCTCTAGGGAACCTGCAAAGTAGTCTTGCAGCAGAGTTCTGCACCATCTGCAGCCTGCGAGTCACCTCCTTGTTGGATCTGAGGTAGAGAACGTTGCCGTAGTCCAGTCTCGAGGTGATAAGAGCCTGGATTACTGTTCTCTGAGTAGACTCAGGCAGCATCCAGATGATCTTTTTTAGCCACTTCAAGATGGTAAAGCAAGTGGCGGTTACCTTGACTGCCTGATGGTGCATAGTAAGCGAGTCATCGATGATGACACCTAAATTGCGGACTTGACTGGAGGGCCGAGGAAGTGCTCCCATCTCACCGGGCCAATGTTGTGGGCCCCAGAGATCTTTGTTTTTACCAAGGATCAGGACCTCGGTTTTCTCTCCGTTGAGCTTAAGGTAGTTTGTCTGCATCCATGATGCAATTTTACCCAAGCCAAGCTGAAGGTGGGATAACCCAGCCGTACTCTCCATGGAGAGAGAAAAAATAATCTGGGAGTCGTCCGCGTAGGAAAACAGGGACAACCCTGCATCTTCCGCGACATCGGCTAGAGGTCTAACGTATAAGTTAAAAAGTAGAGGGCTAAGGATGGAGCCCTGAGGGACCGCGTAGGGTGAAGGATGGATGTCAGAGCTGGTTGTTGGGGATAAGATTTGAAAAGTGCGATTAGCGAGAAAAGAAATAAGCCAATTTAAGGCTGAGCCGCCGATGCCTAGAGATCTTAACGTTTTTACTAATACGGTGTGAGATACCGTGTCGAATGCTGCGCTCAGGTCTAACAAAATGAGGGCGACCGTATCTCCAGCGTCCAGATATCGATGCAGCCTTTCCGTTACCCCCAGTAAAGTTGTTTCTGTAGAGAAACCAGCTCTTAAGCCAGATTGTGATGGGTCGAGGAGCTTTTTGGTTTCGACAGAGTGGATGTGTTTCTCCAAGATTTTAGAAATGGCCGGCAGCAAAGAGATAGGCCGATAGTTGGAGGGTAGATCGGTGTCGGCGTTGGCCTTTTTTAGGAGAGGGATCACCATGGCGTGCTTCCAGTCAGGTGGGACTGTGGCTTCCTGTAGGGAGGCATTTAAAAGGTCCATAATAGCAAGCAAAGATGGTGACTCAAGCTGCTTGAGCACAGAGATAGGCAGGGGGTCCTTGGGTGTTCCTGATTTGACACTATCTAGGAGTCTTTTAAAGGAGGCTGCGTTTAGAAGGGGCCAAGTGTCCAGGTTGTTAAAGGGGGCGCAAAGCACCTTGTCCTGGTCAGGATGGGTAGAGTCCGCTACGGGTAGTGCAGATGCTGGTTGAAGGGAGTTAGCAGGTTGCAAAGGAGGGGGGTTGTTGCACCGTGAGCTCACTATTTCCGAGTACATTTTCTCGACTTTCTGGACGAAGAAGGAAGCAAGATCCTCACATTGTCGTTTATTAAGTGGGGGGGGCCTAGCTAGGGTAGCAGAACCAGCAAGCTCCTTAACCATACAAAAAAGTGTTTTGGAGCAGTTCAGAGCAACAGAGATAGTTGTTGAGACATACTCAGCACAGGCTGATTTGCAGAGATTGCGATATACTTTTTTGGCCTTTTTATAGATAGTTTTGGATTCAGGAGCATAATTCCTTCTCCATCTACGTTCCAGCGCTTTGCATTTGGCTTTCTCTGTTTTTAGAGTGTCAGTAAACCAGGGCGCTGGGGGACGATGATTGTTGACCCTTTTTTTGGAGAGAGGAAGACAGGTGTCTATGGCATTGAGAAGCCATTTTTGCACGGTGTCAGAGAGCATATTCACCCTATGTTTAGAGATGGGCATGTTAGAGCACAAGATATTGTTTAAGACAGTCATGTCAAGTTTTTTCCAGTCTCTTGTTATCTTGTTATCTTGTTAAGAAGAGACTCCATTGAGCCTGTCATGCAAGGCCGCCTTTTCTTGTGGCTCTTCCTTTTTTTGTGCAGCTATGCTGGAGTCTGAAAGCACTCCCGGATGGTCACGAGTTTTAGAGAGTAGTGATTGTATAGTCTCTAAATGAGGGATAGGCACATAAGAAGGTGCTAGGGCACTTTGGGCAGTTCCATGTTCGAGTGCAGATCGCACTAATGGCAGAGGTCCTAGGTGTTGAGTTGATGTCGGGAGTTTAGCTTCCCTCTTCTCTATCACCCTTTCCTTGAACATGCGATATACACTAGATGATTTACTGTCAGATGTCATTTGTTCATAAGAGTGTTGAGTCAAGAGTCTCTCTTTTGCCGCTTTATTTTTATCCTTTTTTAGCCTCTTTTTTTGTTCTCTTTCAGAGAGTTGTGGTCCATCGGTTCTCCGTGAGGTCCATTTTACCGTTGCTGGTTCTTAGTGGAATGAGTTCCACATATTCCTATTCTGACACTATGGAAGCTTGGAGGGCTACCTTATTAACATCCTCCACAGGGATAACAGGGGAGTTAGTTAGCTGATCCTGTTGTGGTGCATCCTTGCCAGGTTGCAAGGCTGTTGCTGCCGCTGTTTTGTCTCTTTTATCTGTTTCATTGTTGGGTCTTGTCTCTAAAGACCAGTTTCTAATATCTAATAAGGCATGATGAAATGGTTGAAAGCTGGCTTCTGCTAAGGATTGAAAAGCAAATTTCAGGTCCAACATCATTGAGTTTAGGACCTCCAGGAAGGTACATAGTTTTTCCACTATCAGATGGCAAGCGCCCAAAGTTCTGTCTCTTTTAATTGAGCTAGCGATTTGCAGCCCCTCCTCCAGAGCGCTGAGTTTAGCCTCCATCTCGGTGATCGATGTAGCTAGGGCTTGCATTAGGTTAAGCTGCAGTTCCAATTTATCTGACTACCAGGATGGGATGTTTATTGTTGCAACTAAAGTGTTGCTTATTGAAACTAGTAGATTACTTTGCTCACTCTGAGTCTGGATGGTATGCGGGATTTGTTTTTTCTGTTCACTTGGGCTCCCTATGAGAGTTTGGTCCTGTGATGGTGGTGGTTGAAGACTTTGTTACTGAATATCTGCATCTGCCTTGGTCATTGTACCATTGTAGCCCTCGGTACAATGGGCAGTTCTGTGGGGAGCACGATGCGAGGCCTGATCCCAATGTTCTTACTCAGTGCCAGCTGTTTCTGCTGACTCTATGTTACCTCCACCGAAGCCCTGCAAATGAAAGCCACCTTTTGCACTCTGGGGATATGAATCTGGGCAACAGTGGTGATGGTATTTGATATTATCAAGGGAGTAGTTGTCACGTGGGGCTGGTAGTCAATGTTGAGAGGGCACGAGGTGTGCTAGCAATGCTAATAATGCTCTCCCCCATTGGATCCTTTCCCACTGCCTTAGTTGTGAGGTCGATCTCTGCCAATATACTATCAGAGGGACTGTCTGAAGAAATTTCTATAATTATATTGCATTCACAATCCTGATTAGGCAGTGGTATTAAAAGCAATATTGTGTCATCTGGGGGGCTTGCCATGTCTGCAAGGTCTGCTGTAAGGTCTACGGGGTCCCGTTGCTCAATTAGGTCAGAGAAATGTGACTGAGATAGTTTTTTTGCCAGATGCTGACATGCCACTCTTATGAGTGCTCGTTACTTTAGTGCTGTATGTCACTGTGGATGTAGGTGTGGATGAGCATACCATGCCATCAGTGACCTTTCCAGCGGTGGGGGCCCTCTCAGTGCTCTAAGTCCCTGCAACGCTAGCTGTTTGAGGCATTGGTGCTTCTCTTTGTGCAGTCATCGATGTGTTCTTAACTGCTATAGCTCGCTGTCTGTTAGCCTGGGGCCCTATCCTTTTGGCCAGTGCGTTGGCACTGGCCAAAAATAAAAAATAAAACAGTCTAGGTAACAGTTTCCATCCAAGAAGAAAATGACATATGCTTATTAAGGTTTTTTGGTGGGTCTTTAGTTATACTTTGTGTCAATCGGCTACCTGTAATAGGGCGCGACTCAGTCGGAGACATTGGAAGGTACGTGGGCACTTGAATAGGTGTAGGGGGCAGCTGGGGCCTATTACTCTATGCTTTAACTGTGAGTTGGAGCATAGGTGGACTCCAGGGGTGACTATGAAGTTAATTCCTCTGTTTTTCTGGCATTTCTGGCGTTGTTATGGCAGTACGCCGTTGGCAACAAGACAGTGTACAGTGCTGTAAAGCTATAATTCATGTTGTAAACTTGAGGTGGCAGCCAGACTGCAAAGGGGGGACCATGGGCAGTGAGCATAGGTTGCAGATTGCGGTCCCCCCCCCGAAGGGACAAGCCTCACCAGCCTATCACCGGTTGCTTTCGCTCCAAACAGAGGGGGACCGCGACTCTAACCTTACCCACTTCTGACACCTCTGCAATCCACTATGAACTGGTCCGTGCAAGGCTTCAAGCTTGGTGGTCTCGACTCTGACTGCTCGGACCAGGCCTGCAGAAGAAGAAACGGAGGGGGGGGCAGCTGATGCCCAGAGCTCGTGGCATGATGTCCTGCTATTCACTACTGCGGGGACGCCGCTGGAAGCCGCTGGGAGCCTCATGTCTTCGCCCCATCTTCCTCGATGTGCTTTGCGTGTGACATTGGAATCAGAACCGAATGCCCTCAGGAATCCACCCACAGTCAAAACTAAGTATGATGAAGCTATATAACATCTGAAGATGAAGGTCCCCCAAAGTGAAATAAATTGGCCCAAGATTTTATGAACCTCTCAAGAGCCAAAGAGTCAGTGCATGCCTACTTTGAGAGGTTGATGCAGGAGTACAGGGAGCACAGTGGAATGAACAACCCACATGGCCATAACATGTGAGGGTTCCCTGCCTCCTTTGTGCAGTGACTAATACCGGAGATCAGCAACCAAATCATTCAAGGGGTCCTCTGCTGGCAGAGCAAACCAGTTGATGAAATCCTACAATATGCAAAATATTTTAGTGCCATGTTGGAGGCCAATTGAAAGGTGCTTAAGGAAAAATATATGATGGCCCAAACTTTGTTAGCACAGAGTGCGGGACGACCATGCAAGGAGTTTCCCTGACATATGGTCATCTCAATGTCACTCGGATGGGGAAACGGTCGAGGTAATATGCCAGCAACCAGCATAAGTGCCCTAAAGAAGATTACCCCATGCCACATGTGCAACAATGTGGGGCATTGGGGGCGGGAATGTCATTATAACCCAGACCAAATCATGACTCACACCCAAGTTGTGATTCTTGTGAGGCAGCGAGAGCTCCCCCAATACCTAGACCCCTTATGTCAGCCCTGGTGATCCCAAAGTCTGGCATGATCTGAATTCCCTTATCCCAATTCAGATGCAGGAAGGAATTCCATATTACCAGCTGAGCAACAGACTAACCAAAAACCTGATGATGTCTTCAAACGTCCCAGTCCATATGATGTTCGTGACCTTCACAGACTTTGATCAGGACCAATAATGGTGCCTGAGGGGGGGGAGAGTGCATACTTGGAGCAGCCCTGGAAGTTGCCCAGAGGAGCATGTGGACAGAGAGGTTAATGGGCATCCTGTATCTTTCCTAATAGAAACTAGAGCCAGTCTTCACAGTTATAACAGTCTAGGTCCCTAAGCTACACTTCCCAGGAAAAGATATCCAAGTTGTAGGCATCACTAATCAGCAGCGTACCAATCAAATTTCTGCCCCTGGTCTAGTAAGAACATCAGTTTGTGGTCTGGGATTCTAGTCCTGTAAACCTGTTAGTAAGAGACCTTCTTTGATAAATCAAACACATTATCTACTGCATGCAGGATGGAGTCAGAATTGAGACCCAAGCAGCAGATGCCAATTTTAAATTGAAATCGCCGGAACCTGTTGTCATCTTGTATCTGGTCTTCACAAAGGAGGACCTAGCAGTCGATCTGAGAGAAACAGTTGAAGAGGATGTCTAGGATTTCACTGGGAAAGAAATCGGACTGATGAAAGGTACCAAAAGCCTAAAGATCACCCTCCAATCCAATGCTGTTTTTCCTCAGACCCGTCCTTATGACATGACCAAAAAAGTCATTTCGGGAGTTACCACTCTCATTGAGAGCATACTAGACAAGGGGATATTAAAGGAAGTTATCAGTAGTTCATTTAACTCACAGATCATGGCTTTACAAAAAGCAAACAAAGCCCCACCCTCTTCAACATCTACATGACGCCCCTAGCGACATCATCAGAACCCACGAATCAACATCCTATCCTACTCCGACGACATCCAGCTTGTCCTCTCGCTCTCAGCAGACCCCGCCACCACCAAGATCAACTTCCACAACTGCATGAAGAATGTCGCAGCCTGGATGAAGGACAACTGTCTGAAGTTCAGCATGAACAAGACTGAAGTGTTTATCTTCAGCAACCAGGCCTCCCTCTGGATCAACACCTGGTGGCCTGCTGAGATCGGACCCACCCCCACAACCTCAGCATCATCCTGGACAGCAGACTCACCATGAAGCAACAGATCAACACAGTCTACTCCGTCTGCTTCCACACTCTCCATATATGGCGAAGAATCTTCAAATGTCTCCCCATAAGCTCGAGAACCCTCACACAAGCCCTAATCACCATCCGTCTGGAGTGCGGCAATGCACTGTATGCAGGAACGACCACCAAAATCATGAGAAGGCTCCAGACGGTACAGAACTCAGTGGCCAGAATGATCCTCAACCTGTCCAAATGGACCCACATTACCCAGCACCTGAGAAACCTCCACTGGCTCCCTGACAAGAAAAGATGCCAATTCAAACTTCTGACACATGCCTACAAAGCCCTTCATGACAAAGGTCCAGCATACATGAACCACCGCCGGAACTTCGTCCAACCATCCAGAAATCTTTGCTCTGCTTCCCTTACCCTTGTACAGACACCACACATCCCCCGTAGATGCAATGGAGGCTGCTCCTTCTCCCACATCACCACCACGTCCTGGAACACCCTCCCTCTCCACCTCCGAACATCACCGTCACTGACAGACTTCAGGAAGAGACTCAAGACATGGCTTTTTGACTGAGCCCAGCAACCTAGCACCCGGATACCCTCACAGGTGATAAGCCATGCTCTACAAGTACTGATTGATTGATTGAGAGGATAGTTCAGAATCTCCAGAAGATTAACCAAATTTTCGTTCCATGCTTTATTGTGGTACCAAAGCCTGCTGTAATTTTCTTCCAAATTCCTCCTAAAGCCAAGTGGCTCCCAGTCATTAACCTCTGCCACACTTTTTCTTGGTTCCCTTACATGAAGAAAACCAGTTTTTCTTTGCATCCCACTTCCAAGAGAAGAGCCTCACATGGTGTTGCATCCCACAAGGGTCTTTTGAAAGTCCGACCTATTTCAATCAGATATTTAAAAAAAATCTAAACTCACTGCAGCTACCATGTGGTTTGATCCTAATACAGTTCATCGATGATCTTTTGATTGCATTAATGACAAAGGAAGCCTGCAAGCAAGACACAATTGTTCTGCTTAACCATTTAGCTGAGAACGGGCATCAGATAGGAAAGGAAGTGAGATGAGCTTCTCATGACCACATACCGACAGTTCTTAAAATGTAGTGTGAAACCACGCTGAATGCTGAATATTGCTGGGCACGGTTGGCTACTGCCAACAATGTATCTCAAACCTTTTCTTCATGGTGAAGCCTTTATTGAGGGTGATGCACACTGATGTCAATTACCCCGTACCATAAGATGATGAAAGCATGAAAGACTTCCAGGAGCTCAAAAATTTGCTTTGCAGTGCAACCGCTCTTGGAATGCTGACTTTACAAAGAAATATCTACTGTTTTATTGTGAAAGAGATGGATGTGCATTGTCTGTACTGACATAAGCCCATATGGAGAAAAGTGTCACATCAGATATTTTTCAGCTACCCTTGATACAGAGGCAGCAGCATTGCCTGGTTGTCACATAGCGGTTGGAGCGGTGAGCCTTAGCATTCAGCACATTGAGAGGATAGTGATGCAATATTCCCTAATTGTAAAGGTCACTCATTCAATCAAGGTTCTCATGAACCGTACCCGCATGCAGCATTTGAAAAATAGCCGCTTAACCCACAATGAGAGAATCATTTTGGCAGCAAATTTTTTTTCCATCAGGCGATTTAACAAACTAAACCCTGCTTCTCTGTTGCGGACTCCAGAGGGAGATGATAAGTGCGAATTTGACCACAACTGTGTTAATGTTACCGAGCTGTGCACAAAACCGAGACCTGAAATACAGGATTTACACCTCCTTGAATCTGACCACACTCTTTTCATTGATGGGTCCTGCCTAAGAGACTGACGTGGAATCTTGAGAGTCCCTTATGCTGTGTGTATGCTGAGAGGAGTTGTGGAAGCATCCTACCTGCGCCATGTATCATCTGCACAAGTAGCAGAACTAATTGCCCTTAGCAGAGCCTATTGCACCTCAGATGGCTCACGTTACCATTTACACTGACAACCAATATAGGTTCAAGGTTGTGCATGACTTCGGGCAGCTGTGGTTACAATGAGGGTTCATGACCTCAGCTGGTTCCCCTATTAGGAACGGATTTTATGTTTCAAATCTGATGGGAATCTGCTGTGGTGAAGAGTGCTGCACACAAGAGTGGCAGTGAAGTTGTCCCTAGAGGTAATCATTATGTAGATGAGATTGCGCGATAATGCGCTCTAGAGTCCAGCACCTTTCACATGGATGAACCATGTAATGCAGAGGAAGAAACTGTTTCCAATATGCTGTTGAATAATGCAAATACCTTCAATGAGCTGAGAGAACTGCAACATATGGCCCCCGAGCTAGAGAAGGTCCAGTGCGAAAAGATGGGATGTGTGAAGAATGCCAGTGACATTGGGGTGTCCAGTGATAGTAATCCAGTTCTTGCAGATTCTATCTTGCCTGAGATGGTACTGCACATGAACGGCCCAACACATGTGGGTAGAGATGGAATGGTGTCTACCTTCAGGCTGGATGAGCATCTTGAATTGGATCAAAGGAACACAGCTGAAGACTAAGGTGATGCAGTTACTATGCACTGCACTAGGAATTGACCAGAAATTCCACTGTAGCTACAAGCCTGAGGCATTGGGCATTGTAGAGAGATTGAACGGAACAATAAACCCAAATTGGCTAAAGTCTGTACCTCTACTCTCTAAAATGGCCTGACACTCTTCCTTTAGTGTTGTTGAGCATTCCGATTACACCCTGTACGTAAACAGGATTGTCTCCTCATGAGGTGCTGATGGGGTAGCCATGCAAATATCTTCTGTTCGTGCAGCTGCTCTTGTGAATATCACATATGACCTGGTTCTCAAGTACTGCAAGGATTGTCTGATGTGGTGCACTGTATCTCTCATCAGGGCGAAGCTACTATTCCAGCTAAATGAGAATCTCTAGGACATGAATTGAACCATGGCGATTGAATTCACAGCAAGAGACACATTTCCAAGTCCTGGAGCGCTGGAGGGGCCCTTATTAGCTGATCCTGGTTACTAGCACCGTGGTTAAGTGTTCTGGTCTGCCAAACTGGATACACACCTCCCACACAAGAGGGTAAGGTGAGAAGAGGATGAAGTGGAGCCAACATTCACTAACTCCTCGAGTCACCACAGGTTTAAAGTTTCCCGGGCCTCTGAGGAAGAAGAAGACCAGTCGGAGAAATCACAGTCTCCATCACGCAAGTGTTAATAGGGATGAGAGCCAGACAAAAGCACCGTTATTCATACAACCACTGTGATCCCCACCACTGCATTGAGAATATACATTCACAGAAACAGTGCAAACTCCTGGAAAGCTGAAAGAAACCTACTGCAGCCAAGGTTGCAAGACCTAGGTAGTGTAGTACAGGAATATTCCACCTCTGCAAGCGAATCAGCTTCATCAGAACCAGAGATATCGAGCACTTCTACCACCCAGAAAAGGTTATAGACAGCTAACAAAAGACAATCAGTGAAAATACTGAGTTAGAAGAGCCAGAGCAGACTGAGCAACCTGACATTGTGGATGAAAGCCTATACTTGACCTTTTCCAAAAGACCCATAAGGGAGAGAAAGGTCAACAGGAAAGCCCAGATTAGACAGAATCACTGACATAATATCGAAAGACACAAAATCGACCTACCATATTATCGACACATAAATATCAATTACACTAATATCGACATCCTATACTTATTTTAAAAAATACACTAATATCGACCCCAAAATATCGTCAAACACTTACATCGATATCACTATTATTGAACACAAAAATATCGTTAGCAAAAATATCGAACATAAAAAATATTGAAGATGTCAAAAATATCGATAACAACAATATAGACAGCAATAATATCATTTAAAAAAATATATCGACATGTTAAAAACATTTAAAACTTAACCCAAATAATATATATTTATCAATAAACATACACTGCATACAAAATAGAGCAAATACAACTTGTTTTAAAATAATAAAAATATATCATCATAAAACATATTATAAACACACTATTAATAAGTATATAAATATTATACTTAAATAAAATGCACATATTATTTAACATCAAATACAATATAATACACATTTAATAGACTAAAGCAGCAAAATAAAAAAATGCAATAACTGATACTTAATTAGCGTTTTCCATATATGTAAAACAACGACCAAAACAATGAAAACAATAAATATCAACCAGTGAAAGACACACACTATTAAAATAAACCAATTAAACAAACCATTAATTAAACACTATATAAAGACAGGAAAATTAATCATTATTTTACACCTCAAACCAAAAAGAAACAAGAAGGCGAAACTCTGCCGGATTGCTGCCAGAACACAGGACTTCATTAAAGAAAATTCTATTTCCTACTCCAGAAAGTAAGTAAAATGAAATTTATAATCTGATACTACTGCTAGTCTTCAAAAACAACTATTTATACTGATAAAATAATAAATATATATATTTTTAATTTATATCTCCTCTACAGATAATTCTGAAAACATCCAAACAGTTACAGAACATTGTGAAAAATCGACTTGTAAATAAAGTAAGTATTAAACAAAATTAAATTAAAACAATTACCTAAAATACCCAACCAAAGTCCAACTATATCCCAACTTCCCCCCACTTCGTTCACAATTGAACAAAATTATTAAAATTACTTTTTTTTCTACCAACAGAAATATCAGCAACAAAACAGATATCAAACAGAAAAGAAAGTGCATCAGCATTGAAACCGACTTCAAATTCAACATTGTAAGTATATAAATGACAATGTATATATATTAATAAATAAAACAGTACAGTATTATTTTTAGTAATTGTCATATACATTTTTCTTAGCATTTACAACATCACAATGACTGAAGGTGCCCAATTCATAACTTCACAAAAAGGAATGTTTTTACTATGTTACATGGGGTATGTTAATACCCAAGAAAAACAAACTGGACTGAAAGTAAACTGGAAATGTAGTAAATACTATTCTAATAAGTGCTAAGGGAGGGCTACAACTAAGGAAACAACTGTTCTGTATGTTAGGGAGCAGAACCACCCCCCTAACATCACTGAAATTGAGGTTAGAAATGCTCTAGACGATATAAAAGAAGCTAGCACTAGTTTACAAAAATCTACCACTGAAATACTTAAAGAAATGCTCCCCAAAATACCACAACATGCTACTGGCCAAATGCCATCAATATCTTCCCTAAAAAGAACTATAGCTAGAACGAAAAAAGCTACTACCACCACCACACCTGCCCCAAAAACATTTGAAGAAGTAGAAATTCCCCCAGAACTGTAAATTACACATAATGAAGAACAATTTCTTCTTTATGATAACAAATCTAAAGATAAAAGAATAATTATGTTTGCAACTGCTAATAATTTAGTAAAACTCCAACAGTCTGAAACCTGGATGATGGACGGGACTTTTAAAATATGTCCCAAACCATTCTATCAACTATATACTGTCCATGCACTATACCAAAATACTAACATCCCTTTTCTCTTCGCATTATTACCAAATAAGCAAAACTCTACATATATTGAACTACTATCTAAAATTAAACAAGAAACCAATACTTATTTCCCCCAAAAATAATTATTGATTTTGATCAGGCAATGATAAATGCAATACTAAAAACCTACCCACACACAGCAATTCAGGGTTGCTACTATCATTTTAATCAATGTATTTGGAAACACCTCCAAAAATCCACGCTTAGGGGTCGATTCCGATCTGGGTCGGAAATTGTGCCGCCCGACACGGATCCTGATTAAACTCCGACCGAAACGTATAAACTGCTTCCAAATGGCTGAGTACGATGCCATGCCTGACCTTTACAAACGACTCCACAGGAAAAGAGCCAGACGCGAAGGACTCACTCGTAAATTATTCCACATTGGCCTGCATTAACACGACGAGCGCGATACGTACACGAACCATGCCACATAGCCTCGCATTTACACGACGCGCACTACTCCCACATGAACCATGCCACATAGCCTCGCATTTACACGACGCGCGCGACTTGTACACGAACCATGCCACATAGCCTCGCATTAACATGACGCGAGCAACTCGTACACAAACCATGCCACATAGCCTCACATTAACACGACGCGAGCGACTCATACACAAACCATGCCACATAGCCTTGCATGAACACGACGCGAGCGACTCGTACACAAACCATGCCACATAGCCTCGCATTAATACGACACGCGCGACTCGTACACAAATCATGCCACATAGCCTCGCATTAACACGACGCGAGCGACTCGTACACAAACCATGCCACATAGCCTCGCATTAACACGACGCCTGTGACTCATACACAAACCATGCCACATAGCCTCGCATTAACACGACGTGCGCGACTCGTACACGAACCATGCCACATTGCCTCGCATTAACACGACGCGAGCAACTCGTACACAAAACCATGCCACATAGCGTCGCATTAACACGACGCGAGCGACTCATACACAAACCATGCCACATAGCCTTGCATGAACACGACGCGAGCGACTCGTACACAAACCATGCCACATAGCCTCGCATTAACATGACGCGCGCGACTCGTACACAAATCATGCCACATAGCCTCGCATTAACACAACGCGAGCGACTCGTACACAAACCATGCCACATAGCCTCGCATTAACACGACGCGCGCGACTCGTACACAAACCATGCCACATAGCCTCGCATTAACACGACGCGAGCGACTCGTACACAAACCATGCCACATAGCCTTGCATTAACACTACGCGAGCGACTCGTACACAAACCATGCCACATAGCCTCGCATTAACACGACGCAAGCGACTCGTACACGAACCATGCCACATAGCCCAGCTTGGATGGAACAGACTCGGACAACACCAAAAACACAGGAACAAGCAACAGGTGTTGCCAAAAATAACTGCCATGAAATGAAAAGTTCAAAATCCTCATCATAGAAACAGACAAAAGACTTCCAAAAAAAGCAATGTCATCTCAAAAAAAAAAGTGGAATTTAAATAATAAGACACACCTACTACTCCACCTATATAAAGAGAGCAAACATTTCCTATCACCATTTGCTACTCCAACAGACATGCTATCAGACCACACCACTACACAGACAACTCATCTACCTACTACATACACACACAACTCATCCACCACACAAACTCCACACAACTAGCACCACACAAACACACCCTCACTCACACTCACTCACCTTCACCTTCACCCACACATCCACCTACACCACCACCACCACCCATCACCATGCCACCAAAGAAGAATCCAGAGTTCACACCAGATGAGTTGAAAGTCATGATAGATGAAATCCTCAGGGTGGAGCCCCAGTTATTTGGCAGCTTGGTCCAACAGACCACCCAGTCCCAGAGAACCAAGATGTGGGACCGAATTGTCAACAGAGTGAATGCTCAAGCACCTGCCATGCGCACAAAGTCGGATATCCAGGCCCGTTACTATGATGTAAGCAGGAGGGTCAAGAAGCTCATTGCCAAAGAACATTTCCTGAGCCAGCAGACCGGCGGTGGCCCTCCTGCAAAACCTGTGTATTTCACTTCCTGGGAGGAGAAGGTGCAGGACATCCTACCAGTGGAGGGGCTAACTGGATTATCTGGACTACCAGAGCCTGGTGAGTACATACTGAACTAGCCAATATTGACATCAAATCCACAGTCACAGACATCACTGTCAAGGACATAGTCATACAAATCACTGTTAGCAAAGACAGAACAACATTAATTAACCTGCATGTGATGGGCATGCCTGTCTGTCCAAGAAAAGTAAATGCCAAGCAGCTGTAATATCTAACTTGTACCACACCCACTCCTCCCACAACCATCACACCTGTGACTATGCTGTCCCTGACAGTGAATGACAATGCACAGGCAAAATGGCTGACACTGGACTCTGGTGTGGGGATCACAAGGCCCTGTAGGCACTTGGGCCCAATCGGACTTCAGGCAACACTGTCAGACAACTGAGCCTGTACATTCCCATTCACTGGATATAACGCATAGTCCCAGGGGGTTCAGTTGTGCCATGTTGGAGCATCATAATTTGCAGTGACTGCAAATACCATCATGCCTTGGCCTAAACACACTTCCTCAGGCAGAACAAATTGCACACCTGTGACTAGGCAGTCCCTGAGAGGGAAAGGAAAAGTACAGGCAAAATGGCTACACAGGGGCTACATTAATGAAATTGTGAGTAGTCACAGCCAGTACTTGGGCTCCTCACACAAATACACACACCCATCCACCTTAACAGTACATATCCACACACAGACAGGGAAAGCCCAGTCACAGGTGTGCTCATAGTGAAACCTGGGGAGGTGCGCGGAGGACATTACATGGTGTAAGTATCAGTCAGAGCACATAACACTAACCACATACAATGAAACAGACATCAAGGACAATGTCCATCTGACTGTAAATGTAAGGTCCACAGCAAGATGGCCCATACTGTTGCATGTTGTCATGTGCCTAAGGCATTGTTGTGAATTTTCATACAACAACAACATCATGCAGCTGTGTCAGCATCCTTGCCACTACACACCCCTCACTGTCATTGATCCCCTGTCAATGAGGAGTAAGCTTGTCTGTTTTGGAAGAGTGGTACAAGTCACCGCTGCATAACTCAAGCACCTAACACACTGTACCTCACAGCACTGACCATGAAAAAGCAAGTCATCACCCTTTGTTAAGCCATCTGTCCATGTAGGACAAGTAGTATGTACAGGATGTGATCATGCGCAAAGATAAACTGCAACAAAAAAGTACCACAGAAAGATATTCACATGTGTGCAATGTGATGAGAAATATCAACACAAATATGTCTCTTCACATAGCATACGTTTCAAAAGCATGCAATTACAACACGGGCCAAACAACTACCGTGTAGTCACTTTGAAGTACACAACACCACACATCACAACCACTTGCAGTAGGGTGAGGGCCGGAATACGTATTGATACAACACACCATTACAACTCCAGTGTGTGCAACAGTGGGGAATGACTATAGGTATCAAATAGTACCATTCAACATGTTTGTGCGTCAACCACTGCAGGTCAATGTAATGACTTGTGTTGCGATGTACTGCCATGTAACAATGTGGTCGTTGCAACAAACGCCGCACTAACGCATGCGTTGTGACGCATGTGATGTAATTGCTGTTTCACATCAACACATCCAAAGAAAAACATAGTAATTGCTGACAGATACAGGAGAGTGGGTATGTATGTGTCCACAGCAATGTGACTGGTGTAAACATGCACACACTCAAGCACGCATGCACAAATCTCAGTAAACATCTGAATTGGAATAGTACATTTGTCATTGTAAATACACAGATGTAGAAATGACAATACACCGGTGTCATGCACAGGGTGTCACTTGATAGTCAATGTCTATGTACAGTCAAGGTAACAACACATGCACATACATGCACAGAGCTGTACATGCTCTGAAAAGCACATCTTCACTAAGTCACAATGTAACATGAACAAATAGTCCTGTGCCTGTGACAATTGATGAGTATAAATTGTTTGAAAAATCCACTGAATGTACTACATCTCTCATTTCTGTTGTAAGACCTGGCACTGTTGGCGTGGGTCTCCCTTCCATTTTTTTGCTGTTGCCTCAGGTGTTGTTGCTGGTTATAGATGCTTTGGGCACTGTGCCACTGCTATTCAGTGCCACAGTGCAAGTGCTCCCTATGGTAAAATTGATGTATGGATTAGTGATTCCATGATTGGTTGGTTTGGTTTACTTGTCAGACCCTAGTACAGTGCACTGAGTGTGCCCAGAGCTTGTAAACCAAATGATGCTGGTGGACTTGCAGCACTGGTTGTGCCACCCACAGAAGCAGCCTGTAAAAGTGTGTCTCAGGTCTGCCATTGCAGAGCCTGTGTGCAGTCTGGTACTGCCATGTTGACTGGGCAAGTTCACCCACTTGCCAGTCCCTAAACCTTCCCTTTTCTGCATATTAGTCACCCCTATGGTAGGCCCAAGGGCAGGGTGCATTGTAAGTATAAGGTAGGACATGCCCTGGTCTGTGTGGCATGTCCTAATAGTGAATTACAGCCATTTTCGTTTTTCACTATTGCAAGGCTGCCTGTTCCCCTTAGGACAGAATGGGCAGTTTGATTATTACATCTTATAATCCTAACTGACCCAGGGAACATGGTAGAAAAACGAATTTAGTATGCCTGAACTCAGAATGATAAAATACATCTTTTAGTGAAGTTGGTTTTAACATTCTGTGTTTGAAAATACCACTTTTAGAAAGTAGGTATTTTCTTGCCTTACTATCCAAGCCTGCCTCTGCTAGGTTGTGTATTCCATGTCTGGTTTGTGAGTGACAGGGGCTGGGGGATTCCAGGAGACAGGGTGAGTCAGCCCAGGGCTGAATAGAGGGATCTGCATGTAGATGGGTGGGAAGAGTTGCACCTGGGACCTGAATAGGGCTGTGCCTTCAGTTCCCTCCACAATGCTGGCTCCACCTCCTGTGGTGCGTCTGATGTCCCTGGCCTACACTGTGAAAGGAAAGAAGGAGTCTTGTCAACAAAGTGCTCCAGGACTGACCAGAACTGGTTTGGACTAGGCAAAGGCCTCTCTGCCTTCAGAGAACAAAGGGAAAATGAGTATAAAAGAGGGGACCCAAACCCCAGAACTTTAGATCACTATTGAGAATCAAGAAGAATCTTTGCTAAGGAGAGGAACCAGAGAAACTGAGGAGGAGACTATCCCTAAGTTGAGTGCTGTTTGGGGGATTGGCCTGCAGTGGTTGCCTGACTGCCAAAGAAAGGAGAAAGGAACTTTGTGTGTACTTTCATCAACTTGTAAAAGATCTCCAAGGGCTTGAGAGAGAGCTTGCCTCCTGCTGAAGTCTCAGGGACAACAGACTTCACCCACCAGCTCCCCAAGAGTTCTTTTGAAGTGCCTGCCGTTGTGTTGGGCCTTCTGAGGGACTGCGTGTTGCAAGGAGCTGGAAGCGCGACTCACGAAGAAGAAGCGTGACGCCGCCGCAGCCGCTGTCGTCGCATCACTGAAGAAGGGTGTCGCCGCTGCCGCTGTCTCTTCGCCTCGCAGAAGCGCCTCGCATCGCCGGAGAAGAGTGTCGCCGTCGCACCAGATGCCGTCGCATCATCGGAGAAGCGTGTCGCCGCCGCAGCCGCTGTCGTTGCATCACTGAAGAAGGGTGTCGCCGCTGTCGCATCGCATCGCCGAAGCGCCTCGCATCGCCGGAGAAGAGGATCGACGTCGCATCAGATGCCGCCGCATCACCGGGAAGCGTGTCGCAGGGCCTGTCACGGCTCGGAAGAATCGTAGAATCTTCGCACGGCCGTCGGCCGTGCGCGCATCGTGTCGCATCAAGAAGAAGACGCCATCTTTGTTTCGATGCACCGGATCTTCATCGCATCACGGCGTTGCTGGTCGCATCGCCATGGAAACGCAGTAAGAAACCGACGCATCACCTCCCCACGCCGAGAAGAACTGACGCATCCCCTACGCATCAGCAGGGACCCGACGCATCACAGTTCTTGCGTGTAAGGAACCGACGCATCCAAAGGTACATTGAACTCAAAGTGTCGCAGAACTGAGAACTGAGCTAATTCAACCATTTTTGAAGTACAGTATTGTGGATTTTTGTCGTTTGTGGTCTTGTGTTAAATCTATATAAAAGATACTTATTTTTAATATACAACCTGTGTGGTGTCCATCTGTAGTGTTGTCACTGGGTTATTGTATGTGTTCACAAATGCTTTACACACTGCCTCTGAGATAAGCCTGTCTGCTCGTGCCAAGCTACCAAGGGGGTGAGCAGGGGTTATTTTAGTAGTGTATCCCCCTTACCCTGACTAGACGCAGGGGTCCCTATTTGGACAAAGGTACCTACCTCTGCCAACTAGAGACCCCCAAATCTAACATTGGTGGTCAGCGGTGAGGATTCTGGACTTGCATTTGTGACTCATGTACAGTGATTGGTGAACACTACTAGTGAGTGCAGACCAAAACGCGACCACATACTTTTGGTAGATTGTTTTTCCTGGGATTTTCTATTTTTGCCAAGAATTGCCAAGTTTAACCACCATGGATAAAGCAGCATCCGAAGCATCTGTTGATTTTGATTGGGAAGAGGAGAAACTAGAATGCTACAATGTGAGACAGCTAAAGCACTTCTGCAGGAAATTTAAAGTTGCTATGACCGGTCTCACCAAGAAGGATGAGTTCCAAAAGGCACTGAGGGCCTGGGTCGAAGCAAGGAATACCCCTGAGAATGAGGAAGGGGCTGAGAATGCAGATGAGCAGCTGGAGTGGCCATTGGGTCCAGAGGGGTGGAGAGCAACTTCCCCAGTAGGTAGCAGTGTTTCTGCCAAAGGCCTGTCCCCAGAGGAGTTGGCGGACAGGAAGGAAAACAAGATGCACAAATTGGAGCAAGTTCAAGCTCAAGTTGGGTGGGCAACTGGAGTTAGAGAATAGGAAATTGGCCCTGGAGGAAAAGAGAATGCAGTTGGAGCATGAGAAAAATTTGAGGGAGTTGGAGTTGAAAGCTAGAAGCTTAGAGATTACTCCCTCTGGTGGCAGCACACCATCCATGCCTGTTGAAGCAAGGGTGTATATTCCTAAAGATGTGGTGAGAGAGTTTCATAAGAATGATGATATTGGGCAGTGGTTCAAAGCCTATGAGGTAGCCATGTCTTCCCACCGGGTCCCTGAGAAGGATTGGGGAGCGGTTCCTTAGTGAGGGGCGGGACACACTGTTAGACTTGCCTTCTGAAGTCCATAATTCTTATAGCCACATGAAAGATGCATTGATGTCCAGGTATGGGTTGACTCCTGAATTGTATAGACAGAGGTTTAGAAATTTCAAGAAGGTGGAGTCAGGTACATGGGTAGAATATGTAACTTTCTTTTGCAGAGCATTGGATGGTTGGGTGAAGGGTAGCAAAGTGAATGATTTTCAGGGGCTCTTTGATTTAATTGCATGTGAGCACTTGTCAAGTAATTGTTTTCCAGAGCTACGCCAGCACCTGATTGATAGCAGGCTGACTAACCCTAGGAAGCTTGCTGAGGAGGCGGACCGCTGGGTGAGCACCCGGGTCAACAAGGGTCACGTGGGAGACTCAGCTAAGAGTGGGCAGGGTCCCCGGCAGAAGAGTGGGGGGGACAAGGGTAAACAGAGGGAGTTCCAGAAAGGGCTCCAAAGTAATCCCCAAGGGAAGAGTTCCCAGCCTCCCCCTGAGAAGAAGCACGGGGCCCCGACAGGTAGGCCTGTTCCCAGGGGACCCCTGAGGTGCTACAAGTGTGGTGAAGTGGGTCATAAGTCGGTTGATCCCCAGTGCCCACAGTTTGGAAAGACAACACCCACTGGTGCTCCACCCCGGCAGATGGCGAGTGTAGCCCTGGGAGAGGAGATGGGTGTCCAAGGTGGGTGGGGTCCCGCAGAGATGTCCCTTGTCTCTTTAGGAGACTGTGAGGTGGTCCCCAGGACCCAACTGCCTGATAACACTAAGAAGTACAGGCAGTGGGTGACCATCAATGGCCATAGAGTGGAGGCTCTTCGAGACACAGGAGCCAGTGTGACAGCTGTCAAGTGTCACCTGGTGTCTGAAGAACAGGTTGTCCCCAATGCATTTTACCCAGTTGTTGCCGCTGACAACACAGAGAGCCACTGCAAGGTGGCTCAGGTTCCCTTTGAGTGGGGGGGGTCTCTGGTACTCTTCAAGTAGCTGTGAGGCCAGCCATGCCTGTTGACTGTTTGTTGGGAACGATTTGGAGAGCTCACCTTGGGCTAAGTTGGAGCGAAGTGCTCATTTGGAGATGTTGGGTCTGCCTGACTGGGCGTGTGTGACCACACGGTCCATGGCAGCCAGTAAGGGTGTTCAAGAGGACCTGGAGCCTGAGAGGGGGGCCCAGTTGCCTGCCTTAAAGAGAAGAGGCAGGGGGCACGGGAAACCGGCCCCCGAAGTTCCCATGGTCCAGGAGGAGGTAGACCCTGAGGGGGATGCCCTGGAGCCTACAGGGGAATAGGTAGCTGAACTGGGGGACCTGCCTGAGCTGACCCATTGGCAGCAAGAAGGAGGACCCTCCAGGGAAGAGTTCTGCGTGGAGCAGAAGACGTGCCCTTCTCTTGTGGGTTTGCGGCAGCAGGCTGCATACCAGGCAGCAGGTGATCAGTCTGGATCACATTGGATCTACTGGGAGAATGATCTCCTGTATACTGAGCCTAAGGTTGCTGAGCCTGGGTCAGCCCGTGTGCTGGTGGTACCCCAGCGCTTCAGAGCCTTCCTACTGGGGCTGGCTCATGATGTGCCGTTAGCAGGACATTTGGGGCAGGACAAGACCTTTGAGAGGCTTGTCACCCACTTTTATTGGCCCCAAATGCGCAGGAGTTCAGATACTCACTGCAGGACCTGTCAGACTTGCCAGGCAAGTGGAAAGAGTGGGAGGAAGCAAAAGGCTCCTCTCCAGCCATTCCCTGTGGTCAGCACCCCCTTTGAACGGGTGGGTATTGACATTGTGGGGCCACTGGACTCCAAGACAGCCATGGGCAACATGTTCATCCTGGTCTTGGTGGACCATGCCACCCGGTACCCGGAAGCCATACCTCTGAGGACAGTGACGGCCCCCGTGGTGGGACGGGCACTGATGGGAATTTTCTCCCGAGTGGGATTCCCTAGAGAGGTAGTGTCTGACCGAGGTACAAACTTCATTTCCAAGTATATGAAGTCCCTGTGGCAGGAGTGTGGGGTAACTTATAAGTTCACCACTCCTTACCACCCCCAAGGAAATGGGTTGGTTGAGAGATTCAACCGGGCCCTAAAAGGCATGATTATGGGTCTTGAGGAACCTATGAGGCGTAAGTGGGACGTCCTCTTACCATGCCTGCTCTTTGCATACAGTGAGGTACCACAGAAATCTCTAGGGTTCAGTCCCTTTGAGCTTCTCTATGGTCACCCAGTGAGAGGACCTCTGAGTCTGGTCAAGGAAGGCTGGGAGCAATCTCCCAGGAAACCTCCCCCAGGATGTATGTAGCTACATGCTGGCCTTCAGGAACCAGACTAGGCGTTTCATGCAACTCACTGAGGTGAATCTGGAAGCCAGCCAGGAGGAGATGAAGCGGTGGTACGACCAGAATGCCACTCTGGTAGAGCTTCAGCCTGGTCAGAAAGTGTGGGTCATGGCCCCAGTGGAGCCTTGTGCGCTCCAGGATAAGTGGACCGGACCATTTGAGGTGGTGGAGCGCAAGAGTCCTGTTACCTACTTGGTGGACTTGCGGTCTCCCAGGAACCCCTTGCGGGTCCTACATGTCAACCGCCTGAAGCCCCACTTGGAGAGGTCCGAAGTGGGCATGCTCTTAGCGACAGATGCTGGAATGGAGGAGGAGACCGAGCCTCTTCCTGACCTCCTGTCAGCGACAGAGCGAGATGGGTCAGTGGATAGTGTGAACCTCTCTTCCACCCTGACCCCTGAGCAACAGAATGACTGTCACCAGTTGCTGGGACAGTTTTCTGATCTGTTCTCCCTGATTCCCAGTGTCACTGATTGGTGCATCCATGATGTGGACACTGGAGACAGTCCTCCTGTTAAGCACAAAACTTACAGGGTAACTGACAGGGTGACAGCTTGTATCAAGGAGGAGGTCTGCAAGATGCTTAGGTTAGGGGTGATTGAGTCCTCTAACAGCCTTTGGGCCAGCCCAGTGGTCTTGGTCCCAAAGGCTGCCGCACCGGGTGCCACGCCAGAACTCCGGTTCTGTGTGGACTACCAAGGGCTCAATTCAGTCACGAGGACTGACGCGCACCCCATCCCCAGAGCTGATGAGCTCATCGATCGGTTAGGGGCTGCCCGGTACCTCAGCACGTTTGATCTAACGTCTGGGTACTGGCAGATCGCCTTGACTGATGGGGCAAGAGAGAGGTCAGCATTCTCCACACCAGATGGGCACTACCAGTTCCGGATTATGCCCTTTGGAATGAAGAATGCCCCTGCCACCTTTCAGAGGTTGGTCAACCAGGTGTTGGCTGGACTGGAAGAGTTCAGTGCCGCCTACCTGGATGACATTGCAGTGTTCAGCGCCAGTTGGGAAGAACATCTGCGCCACCTCTGGGAAGTGTTGATGGCGCTGCGGAGGGCAGGCCTCACGATTAAGGCAAGTAAGTGCCAGATCGGGCAGGGTTCCGTGGTTTACTTGGGACACCAGGTTGGGAGCGGCCAGGTGGCGCCCCTACAGCCCAATATTGAGACCATCCTGGCTTGGGAGCCCCCCAAGACCCAGACAGAGGTGAGAGCCTTTTTAGGACTCACTGGGTATTACAGGAGGTTTGTCAAGGGGTATGGCAGCATCGTTGCACCCTTGACAGAGCTGACTTCCAGGAAGCAGCCCAAGAAAGTGATTTGTACTGACACCTGTCAGAAAGCTTTTGAGGCCCTGAAAACTGCCATGTGCACGGCGCCCGTGCTCCTGGCACCCAACTTATCAAAAGAGTTTATCATTCAAACAGACGCTTCAGAGCATGGTGTGGTGGCTGTTTTGTCACAGATAAATGAGGAGGGCCTAGATCAACCCGTAGCCTTCATCAGTAGGAAGTTACTTCCACGGGAACAGAGGTGGAGTACGATTGAGTGTGAGGCATTTGCTGTGGTCTGGGCACTGAAGAAGCTGAGACCATACCTGTTTGGGACTCACTTCCTTGTTCAGACAGACCACAGGCCCCTCAGATGGTTGATGCAGATGAGGGGTGAGAATCCAAAGCTGTTGAGGTGGTCCATTTCCCTACAGGGGATGGACTTCACGGTGGAACACCGCCCTGGTACAGAACACGCCAATGCTGATGGTCTGTCCAGATTTTTCCGCCTTAGTGAAGAGAACTCCCAGGAGGCAGGGTAGTTCTCCCCACATTTCAGCTGGAGGGGACACGTGTTAGACCTGGCACTGTTGGCGTGGGTCTCCCTTCCATTTTTTTGCTGTTGCCTCAGGTGTTGATGCTGGTTATAGATGCTTTGGGCACTGTATCACTGCTATTCCGTGCCACAGTGCAAGTGCTCCCTATGGTAAAATTGATGTATGGATTAGTGATTCCATGATTGGTTGGTTTGGTTTACTTGTCAGACCCTAGTACAGTGCACTGAGTGTGCCCAGGGCTTGTAAACCAAATGCTGCTGGTGGGCTTGCAGCACTGGTTGTGCCACCCACAGAAGCAGCCTGTAAAAGTGTGTCTCAGGTCTGCCATTGCAGAGCCTGTGTGCAGTCTGGTACTGCCATGTTGACTGGGCAAGTGCACCCACTTGCCAGTCCCTAAACCTTCCCTTTTCTGCATATTAGTCACCCCTATGGTAGGCCCAAGGGCAGGGTGCATTGTAAGAATAAGGTAGGACATGCCCTGGTGTGTGTGGCATGTCCTAATAGTGAATTACAGCCATTTTCGTTTTTCACTATTGCAAGGCTGCCTGTTCCCCATAGGCCAGAATGGGCAGTTTGATTATTACATCTTATAATCCTAACTGACCCAGGGAACATGGTAGAAAAACGAATTTAGTATGCCTGAACTCAGAATGATAAAATACATCTTTTAGTGAAGTTGGTTTTAACATTCTGTGTTTGAAAATACCACTTTTAGAAAGTAGGTATTTTCTTGCCTTACTATCCAAGCCTGCCTCTGCTAGGTTGTGTATTCCATGTCTGGTTTGTGAGTGACAGGGGCTGGGGGATTCCAGGAGACAGGGTGAGTCAGCCCAGGGCTGAATAGAGGGATCTGCATGTAGATGGGTGGGAGGAGTTGCACCTGGGACCTGAATAGGGCTGTGCCTTCCCTCCACAATGCTGGCTCCAACTCCTCCGTCTGATGTCCCTGGCCTTCACTGTGAAAGGAAAGAAGGAGTCTTGTCAACAAAGTGCTCCAGGACTGACCAGAACTGGTTTGGACTAGGCAAAGGCCTCTCTGCCTTCAGAGAACAAAGGGAAAATGAGTAGAAAAGAGGGGACCCAAACCCCAGAACTTTAGATCACTTTTGGGAAACAAGAAGAACCTTTGCTGAGGAGAGGAACCAGAGAAACTGAGGAGGAGACTATCCCTAAGCTGAGTGCTGTTTGGGGGATTGGCCTGCAGTGGTTGCCTGACTGCCAAAGAAAGGAGAAAGGAACTTTGTGTGTACTTTCATCAACTTGTAAAATATCTCCAAGGGCTTGAGAGAGAGTTTGCCGCCTGCTGAAGTCTCAGGGACAACAGACTTCACCCACCAGCTCCCCAAGAGTTCTTTTGAAGTGCCTGCTGTTGTGTTGGGCCTTCTGAGGGACTGCGTGTCGCAAGGAGCTGGAAGCGCGACTCACGAAGAAGAAGCGTGACGCCGCCGCAGCCGCTGTCGTCAAATCACTGAAGAAGGGTGTCGCCGCTGCCGCTTCGCCTCGCAGAAGCGCCTCGCATCACCGGAGATGAGTGTCACCGTCGCAGCAGATGCCGTCGCATTATCGGAGAAGCGTGTCACCGCCGCAGCCGCTGTCGTCGCATCACCAAAGAAGGGTGTCGCCGCTGTCGCATCGCATTGCCGAAGCACCTCGTATCGCCGGAGAAGAGGATAGACGTCGCATCAGACGCCGCCGCATCACCAGGAAGCGTGTTGCAGGGCCTGTCGCGGCTCAGAAGAATCGTTGAGTCACCGCACGGCCGTCGGGCGTGCACACATCGTGTCGCATCAAGAAGAAGACGCCATCTTTGTTTCATTGCACCGAATCTTCATCGCATCACGGCGTTGCTGGTCGCATCGCCACGGAAGCGCAGTAAGAAACAGACGCATCACCTCCCCACGCCGAGAAGAACCAACGCATCACCGTTCTTGCGTGTAAGGAACTGATGCATCACCTTCCCTGCAACACTTTCGTTGTATAGCGTTACGCATCCAAAGGTACATTGAACTCAAAGTGTCGCATTTGCCATCTAAAGAGAACTGAGCTAATTCTACCATTTTTGAAGTACAGTATTGTGGATTTTGTCGTTTGTGGTCTTGTGTAAAATCTATATAAAAGATACTTATTTTTAATATACAACCTGTGTGGTGTCCATCTGTAGTGTTGTCACTGGGTTACTGTATGTGTTCACAAATGCTTTACACACTGCCTCTGAGATAAGCCTGTCTGCTTGTGCCAAGCTACCAAGGGGGTGAGCAGGGGTTATTTTAGTAGTGTATCCCCCTTACCCTGACTAGACGCAAGGGTCCCTATTTGGACAAAGGTACCTACCTCTGCCAACTAGAGACCCCCAAATCTAACATCTGTGTATGATAAGTTGACATGTGTAAATACAATACTAACAATGTGTCTCTCTTCTACACACAGGGGATCCTGATGTGAGTCCAGATACTGAACAAGAATCTGAGGCCCAGGCTACGGATGACACTGAGACCTCCAGTGGGTCTGTCTCGACGTCCTCCTTGGACGCTGACGAACAACCTGGCATCTCCGGTGTGGGTCAGCATGCAGCACCAGCACCAGTAACAACAGCAGCCCCACTAACCACTCATGCAACATCTGTGAACATCGAGATGCCCAGGACCCGCACAGACACACCAAGACCACCAAACCCTGGAAGAACAGCAACACAGGTCACACCGGAGTTGGCAGGAATCATCACCCCTGACAACAATGAAGGAGGTCCTGTCCTGTCAGTGCGTGCCACGCAAGGTTCTGTTCATGCCGGTAGGGTGAGGGGTGGTGTGAGGGTGCGTGGTGGGAGGACCTTACCACCAGCTGGTGCTGATGATGGAGAGGTCCCACAGCTGACTCGCATTTTCCATGCGTATCGAGAATGCACAGGAGACTTTGGCCAGGTTGTTGGGATCCTCAAGGAAATCAAACAGCAGCAGGCTGGCCATTTTGACCGGATGGACCAATATATGGAACTTATGGAGTCCAACTGGTCAAAAATAGATGACCTCACTGCGGTGCACAGGGACGTACTCACCAGCATCCGCCAGATAGCTACCAACATGAACCCACCTCCCTGTGTGCCCCCTACATCTGTTGCCTCAACATCTGCAACTGCCACAGGGAGGGCTGAGGGCACTGGCGATGAGTCCCCTTCAACGCAGCAGCCTGCAACTGAGGGTCCCCCTCCTCCGAAGAAGCGGGGACGTCCGTGGAAGAGGGACAAAAGACAGTGATGGCCATGCATCCCCCCAGGAAGGAGAGAAATGCAACCGATATCCTCCTCTGTGTGCAAAGCAGACACTCTGTTGACAGTCACTGGACTCCCCCACATGGGTTGGAGGGTCCAATCTGGACAATATTCTAAAATGACTGTGGACTTTGCTCTGAGACTTCTCATCTATCACAACATACCAACATACTCATATGTGAACTTTGGATTACTAATTTGTACAGTACTTACCCTTGATTGTAACATTCATCACATGCACTTCAATAAATTCATATTCACACAATACGTGAATCATTTGTCAATTCTGGAATGTCCAGTCAATCGGACTGATGATCAGTATCACATGGCATTGTCAACAAACGGACAGCAGAAGTTTAGCTACCGTCTACTAATAAAAATTTAACATGACCCATATGAGGGATAAACACGACAAGGTAAACACAACACACCTAGTACCTGCCACATATATTCATTGCCTCCACTGTTGTAAGATTGAACCATTGAACTGCACACACACTAATAATTGTCTCACGGAATTAACATCAGGGCACATATACAGGTTATAAATTCATGTTGGATGTGTGGAAACAGACAAGGCACACCTCTATGTGGCTCACAGGTTTATTATACAGCCACAAGCAGTTTCCTTCAACACAAGCCAGAGCAGATGACAGTGTCAATGACCACATTGAACCAAAATAATCTGGGAAAGGAAATTACAGAACAGAGTGTGTATCATTGATTCATGATCCAAATGATGTTACAATATTGCAACTGCATTGTGTGTCTCCAAGGTCACACATATCCACACAACAGCCAAAGGAGCCTGTGAAGGAGAGACATAGAACAGTCTTGAATACAACATCCAGTTTAAGACATCTTCAAAAATTGTTACGCTATTATTCATTGTAAAATCTCTACAACTGCTAGGAGTAATGTCAACACTGTACTGGTGACCATCATGACTCAATATACACTGTCCAAAAGCAATGATCATGTCAAGTTGCATGCACTCACACTTATCTAAACATAGCCTGCAACATACACATATCATGTTAAAAAGGCATAATCAAAGAATCGTAGAATACTTACACTCATGTAAAAAAGTTGTTAATGAGCTGTCTCCTAACATCCTCCTCCTCCACCTCCTCCTCACTGGCAACGTGCCCCAGGCCTGTATCCTCCCCTGCTGGAGGCAGTTGGTCCCCGTTATCTTGGATGAGAGGTAGCCCCTTCCTCACTGCCCGGTTGTGTAGCATGCAACATACTAGGATGATTTTGCACACCTTTTGTGGTGCATATTGGAGAGCTCCTCCGGTCCGGTCCAGGCAGCGAAATCTTGTCTTTAGCAAGCCAAATGTCCGCTCTATCACTCGCCTGGTCCGCACATGTGCCTCATTGTACCGTACATCAGCAGGGGTCACAGGGTTCCTCAGTGGTGTCAGCAACCACGGCATGTTGGGGTATCCAGAGTCTCCTACATTTAACACATGAGACAAATCAGTTGGTGCAAAGTAGGGTACAACATGACATACAGGTTACACACACCAGAAACAGACAACATCACTCACCAACAAGCCATGCACGCTCATTAGGAAGCTGAGACATCATCTGTGGGATCCGACTATTCCTCATTATGTGTGCGGCGTGGGCTGATCCAGGGAAACGCACACAGACATGTGATATGATCATGTCGGGCAGACATACCACCAGGGCATTGATGGAATGAAAGTGTTTCCGATTTCTGTATGTCTGTTCATTGGCCTGTGGTGCTATCAAAGCCACATGTGTCCCATCTATTGAGCCTATGACATTTGGCATGTGTCCCAATGCATAAAAGTCAGATTTAATCCCTGGAAACTGCTGTGGTGTTGGGAACCGGATGTAGAGGTTGAGATATCGCAACATGGCCTCACACACATCACGGAGCACACGACTGAACATAGTCTGTGACATCCCACCAGCAGAAGCCACAGTATGTTGGAATGTCCCTGTAGCAAAAAAATGAAGAGCTGCCATCACCTTAACCTTGGGGGTCAGGGCAAAGGGATAAGTGTGTCCAGGTAGCAAATGGGGGGGCCAACTGTTCTGCCAAATTCTCAATGAGTCGTCTTGTGAATCTGTTGCGTCTGATGGTGTCCCGTTCGACCATGGTCTCTAGGTCGGGGAAGGGTCTGTGGACAGCTGGACCCCTGTGGGACATATGTAGAAGGATTTCAACATATTGATATCACACTTTCAAACCTCGTTAGTAACATCCAACAATTCAACTACATCTTCAGGGCAACACACAATCAATTCAGATGTGTGAGATGGAGCTAATACACAATTGACAGCAACGTAACCCTGGTAAACATCCCATGTTGTCATGTAATTCTCAACAATAACAGTGGTGTACTGTGACTGATCACTGGTGTCTGTCACTGTCCATTTGATCAAACGTCACATACTCAAAACACAACTCACTACTCCTCAATATGTAGATGTATGTAACACCCATCACATGTTTTGAAGGTACACAGATATGGATCATGTCTTGCAACCGAGCGGGAACTCAAGTTACAGACAGCTTGTCACCATGCACTGCACTGTCATGGAGTGGACAATCTCATTCTGACATGTCAGACATACACGTACAATAACATACACATCATTAACAGGAAGGGTAGCACATATGTATCTTCTCCATGCCTACATGTAAATCAGTGCCCCAAAGACACAACACCAACTCACATGACTGAGACAAGATGATGACTCTGTCTGAATATTGTGAAAACATCAGCAAGTCAGTGTCGGTGTAGTACAAGACTCAGATATTGTGCATACACTCAATATTTAATCACACAATGGTCTTTTCCACACATATCCAGAAAATGCAGTGAATATGTGTGGAAGTGACCTGGGTTGAAACAATGAGCCCCTGGGACTGTGTCAGAGGGTGATCTGTGACGTGGTCACTCACAGTTGCAATGCACCACACAAACAATGCATTTGGTGCACAATAAGCTTAGCCCATCATGGGAGTGTGTGCAGTAAGGTTCCATGTCCATTCTGACATGTGGTTCATACCATCCAGACAGGTCCTTCAGAATGACATGAACATTTGCCTTACTGTCTGACATGATGAGTGAACATTGTAGTGCACCAGAGACACATCCAGGCCGAGGCGGACGCATCGAGAGGGTGTTCAATACAATGGCGTTGGACGCGGGTGAGAATAGCATGGACGCGTGAGTCACATCCAGGCCAAGGCGGACGCATCGAGCGGGTGTTCAATACAATGGCGTTGGACGCGGGTGAGAATAGCATGGACGCGTGAGCCACATCCAGGCTGAGGTGGACGCATCAAGTGGGTGTGCAATACAATGGCATTGGAGGCGGGTGAGTATAGCATGGACGCGTGAGCCACAGCCAGGCCGAGGCAGACGCATCGAGTGAGTGTTCAATACAATGGCGTTGGACGCGGGTGAGTATAGCATGGACGCGTGAGCCACAGCCAGGCCGAGGCAGACGCATCGAGTGAGTGTTCAATACAATGGGGTTGGATGCGGGTGAGTATAGCATGAACACGTGAGCCACAGCCAGGGCGAGGCGGACGCATCGAGTGGGTGTCCAATACAATGGCATTGGAGGCGGGTGAGTATAGCATGGACGCGTGTGCCACAGCCAGGCATAGGCGGACGCATTCATTGGCTGTTGATCGTCGTGCTGACAGACGCTCATTTTGCATCGTGTACGAATCCTGTGCGGAAACATTTGGTTGAATTTTGACACAAATGTATCAAAGTCTATGTTGTGATGATGAGCAGATTTTGAATGTCGCGGTGAGCGTGTACGATGCGTGCAATGTGAGGATTGGACTAATTCATACAATGCGAACAACTCGGACCTATTGCTTTGGAGGCATGTTACAGAGTCCGCCTCTGCTGCACAGATATAAGTCAGTATGCTCCCAAGATTATCCACCTGCCTGCACTACATGCTACTTGACTGCACTTCTACATCTCTCTGCTGCTGTCTGCATCCTATTGGAGTCACCATGGCACATACTGTGGAGAGGGCCCCTGCATTTACTGAAGAGGAGAACCAGCCCCGGCTGGACAGCCTCCTCCCACAGTACAGCAAGCTATATGGCAAACCAGGGGAGCACGTGAGTGTTGATTACACTGCATGTACAAAATTGAATGTCAAATAACTGTCGCTCGAGCACTGTGATCCCAAGGGCATGCATGCAGACATATTTGGAGTAAGTCTTACAGTGTGTAGACATATATGCACAGGAAAGGTAAAGTGAGGTAGTAGTGTGTGTTGTGGGTCAGACTTCCCTGCACTGTTCTCATGTTTCGCAGGGAGGTATTCACACAGGACAACTGCCCATGATGATACTTGCCTTCCCTTTAGGCATAAAATGCCAGTCTGACCATGACTCATATGTCCATGTGTGTGATGCTTAGGATGTACCAGATGGAGTAATGGTGTATCTCCATGTCATCCTTCCAGGTCAACGCCCATCAGAAAGCAGAGATTTGGCTGACCATCACCCGTGCTGTGAGATCGGTGTGGGCCTACCATCGCCGCCGCCGCCACTGCCAGAAGACGAGGTGGCAGGACCTCCGTGGCTGGACCCGGAAGATCGCAAGGGTCCAGCTGAAGCTGTCACCTCCTCGCTAGAGGGGTGGACGACGGACACTGACCCCCCACATGCTGAGGATTCTGGCGGTGGTCTTCCCTGACCTTGATGGGCAGTTGAAGGCCAGACAGCAGCAAGAAGGGGGTGAGTACATGCAATGTCTTTGTACCAGGTATGTAATGCTTGTTTCCCTCCCTCAGCCTGCTCACCCTCTCAAGGTCGTATGTCTGCTTAGACAACACTTCATGGGCAATTTCTGAGTAGACCCCATTATCATATGATGGCAAGGTGTGTCCCTCCCTGTCTGTGACATGTGTCACTTAGGATCTGTGTATGTGCAGTACTCCAAGGTTATTGTGATCAGCACCATTTCCAAAAGGTGTATAGAGTTTACCAACATGAGTGCTGTAATAGTCTGACATGTGTCCGCACATTGCTTGTAATATGATCTGTGCTCTGTGTGTAACATACATATAGCTTTGAAGAGGCAGATCTAGAGAAACACTGGTGTTTGAGATATATGCTACACACCCGTGCAGCAGGTGAGACCAATGTTGAAGCCTCAGACAACTGCAATGGATAATTGTCCAAAAGGGTGTAGTCACCTGCATGTTGCTCCGTGTAATCCCACATTGGACACGGCCCAAGGACAAGTATGCCAACTGAGCCCAAATGAGAAACTGTCACATCAGTGTTTTCTGTGTCAGGCAACCCCTTCTACATTGCAAAGTCGATTCTCATGTGTCTGAGTCTGTGACTGTGTGAACATGCCGGACTTTGTACAAGAAGACAGGTAGTTGATACATGTAATCTGGACAGACGGCAAATTCTTGTAATCTGGCTAAAATACACAGGACGGAACATGTGTGTCTCATCCCTTGACTCTGCATGATGTTGGCTTTGACATTTATGCTCATGCAGCATCACTTCATTCCAGGTTACTATGAATGAGGTCCTGTGGACAGATGTGTTCATTAATGTAGTCCAATGCCAAAGTAGCCCAACATGACCTTGTCAGAGTCTTGGACTTGGGTGTTGCACAAAGGGGATATGTAAACTTGAGCACCACAGATGTGGCATGGAAGGGGATTTCATGTTTGTGACACAGTGCTGACTTAAACCTTGTGATTCACTGGCCAGCTAACAATTGTCAGTACAGACTGTTTATGCAGACATGCGAGTGGCACAGTATGCCACATTGAGAGATTGTGAAGATGCACTATTTGAACTGGTCTGTTGTCCTGCATTCAGACCATTATTGCATTGACGTTCATGACATGTGCCCACCTTGATGTTTGGTGATGTCAGTATTTTAGACATGACAACTTTGATATCAGTCCATCCCATTTGCTGTGTCAATTCCAGTCTCCCCTAAATGAGAAGAGCGATGTGTGTAATGACACATTACAATCATGTGCATCACAGATCAGACGACCGGCAACGAAGTGCGTTTTTGGTCATGTATTTCGTGGTCCATGTTACACATCAGACAAAGGTTTCCATTGCCAGTATGTGTTTGTGGACAAAGGTTTACTGGCAGAATGACAAGTGCCATGTTCACATATGTGCAAAGAATGAGAAAGGTGCCAATGACATTATGCAAGGCTTTGCTCTATGATGTGTTGTACTTGTACTCATGTGTCAAGTCTAAGCAGTTGACTGATATGAATCTGTTCATCTTCCTTGTTCACAGCATCACCTATGTCAAGTGGAGGAGACGATTCCACGGATCTTGAGGAAGCGGGTAGCCAGACTGGATCCACTGTGGAGGAGGAGGAGGAGGGACCCAGTGGCATGGAGGGTGAGGGGAGCCACGCCGAAAGCATGTCGGACACAACAACATCTGCCGATGACCTGTCAAGCACCGGCGATGACTCCCTTGTGGTGTTGGATGAGGACATGTCAGGTGCCACTACATCTGCGTCTGTCCTCACCACCACCACCACCACCACCTCCACCCTCCCAGCTGGTCACAGGTCAAAGGTCCGTGGACACACCTGTGTCTCCTTCGTGCCAGGTACCGCTGCCCCTGCATCAGTCCCCCCTGCTGCCCTGAGTGTGGAGTCTGTGGACCTGCTCAAACAGATCCATGTGGGGCAGACATCCATTCTGAGTGTCCTCCATGCACACACCGGTCTGTTGACACAATTGGTGTCGTTCATGGAGGGCATCTCATCAAACCTATCTGCCCTACAGCGTGGAAATCAGTCCATTGCCTCCTCACTGACGGCAGCAGTGTCCCTCCTCCAGCAGTCCCTCACCCATACCTCCCCTGCCCCATCCACAGTCACCACTACCCTGCCTGTCCAAAGCACACACACACAGGCACATACACACACCCCAACGGACACAAGCAGCACACAGACACCCAAGACAAAGTCTAAACAGGCACACAGGCACAGTCCGGGGACTGACAGCACACACACAGGGGAGAGGGAGAATACAGTCTCACACACATCCAAAACCACTCATCATTCCTCATCGACCTCTCCCTCCAAGAACCCTACCCATGACTCTCCTGCCACACGCTCTAGCCAGCGGCTCTTCCTCTGTGACCTTGGCCTCGTCCCCAAAGATACAACAGTCACAGCTAGCAAGGGGAGGAGGAAATCTCCAGGCACAGATAGGAGTCCAACCCCTAAACACACACCCTCCCCTGAGTCCAAGGCCCCCACCCGTAAATCACCCATGTCCCCAAAATCTGTACCAGCTCAACCATCCCACACTTCACCCCTATCCACTTCCTCACAATCCCAGGCCAAACATACCACGGATCAGACCTCACACCCCATCACAGTTTACCACACACCCCATTACAAAGTCCCCAAGAAGCCCAGGCCTTCCCCCACTCACACAAGCACTTCCCCTCCAAATGCACACCTTCTCCAGTTTGATCCTGACACTGCAATGGAGCACCCACCCCCTCAAACGGAACAGGCCACTTCAGTGGAGCACCCACCCCCTCAACCGGAACAGGCCACTTCAGTGGAGCCCCCGCCCCCTCAACCGGAACAGGCCACTTCAGTGGAGCCCCCACCCCCTCAACCGGAACAGGCCACTTCAGTGGAGCCACCACCCCCTCAGCCTGAACAGGCCACTTCAGTCGAGCCCCCACCCCCTCAGCCCGCACAGGCCACTTCAGTGGAGCCCCACCCCCTCAACCGGAACAGGCCACTGCAGTGTCGAGCTACTCCACCCCAGTTCCCATCCCTCCCTAAACCCTGAAAGGTCACCCCTAGTCATGTCCCTGCGGTGCCTGGCATGCCCTTACAGATGCCCCTCCAAGGGGATGTGTCCCCTACTTGTAGAAGTGCAGGCAGGTGAGGGAGAGAGAGTTCATTATATCCCCCTGAAGGATTTTTTGGAATGGACTGGCCATTGGCCTTCTTGTTATTGAAGTCCTAAAGTTGATACAAAGGCTGAATAAAGCAAATTTTTTTTTGAGCTTTGCATTTCGTGTTCCTCAGTCTGTGAACTTGTCTAAAATTGGTGTTGAGATCTTTGTTTGTGACAATACTGATTGGGCAATGTGATGGACCGCATGTGGTCGATGGTATATGTGTCATATTAACGTATGTATCAGAGTCAGCATTGATTGCTATTGCAGGTTGTCAAGAACCACAATGTTTTTTGCATGGAATGTGACATGCTTTTAAGACCCTCACATCTTTGACTTACACTTTTGCACATAGGCCGTGCTGGGATTTGTACACATTGTACCATTTTTTGATGTACAACCGTCTACGATTGACATGCAGGATAGCGCTTTGCTGATTGACAAGTAGTCATCTGTCGCATCAGTACAACTTGGATAACATGAAGTTTGACTACATGCAGATGACTCTGGAGGCACACATGTACAGAGGGTGCTGCAAACAAAGTGTTTGGTGTTGTAATATTTGGATCCATGACCGTGTGTAATTCAGACATGGTGGACCCCTGCCATGGCCAAGCAGGACACAGCTGGGCTTCCACAGTTGGGAGATCAGCTCATGGCACTGTGTTTTCTCTGTGACATATCCTGGGCCCATGGTGTGTGTCATGTTAGCATTTGTCCCTGTGTCCAAGCGCCATTTCATACCAAGACTGTAGTCCCTGCAGATGTTCATGTTTGAGTATCTTGCTGTGTGCTGAGTATGACAGTGATGGTGGTGTTAGACCCCATACCACCAATGTGCTTGATAATGCTGGGGGATTGAACCCCACACTCACCTCTTTGTGACTACAGTGAGGGGGGTTATACACCATTCCGCCTATGTGCTTGATGATGCTGGGGGATTGAACCCACACTCACCTCTTTGTCACTACAGTGATGGGTGTTTGTCAAATATAGATCTTCATGTCTACATTGTAGTGTCAGTTCACACACATCAACACTATTTTGGCAGTTCTGCAGTGGGGGAGTGTTCTCCCTCCACCCCTTGTGGGGTGGAGATTGCATGGGGGTGATAGGCATCTACCCCCCTATGGTTGGAATATGCTGGGAGTGATAGGCATCCACCCCCCTATGGTTAGGATCTGCTGGGAGTGATAGGCATCCACCCCCCTATGGGGTGGGGAATGCTGGAGGTGATAGGCATCCACCCCCCTATGGGGTGGATAATGCTGGGAGCGATAGACATCCACCCCCTATGGTTAGGATCTGCTGGGAGTGATGGGCATCCACCCCCTATGGTTGGAATATGCTGTGAGTGATAGGCATCCCCCCTATGGGGTGGATAATGCTGGGAGTGATAGGCAACCACCCCCATATGGTTAGGATCTGCTGGGAGTGATAGGCATCCACCCCCCTATGGTTAGGATCTGCTAGGAGTGATAGGCATCCATCCCCTATGGGGTGGGGAATGCTGGCAGTGATAGGCATCCACCCCCCTATGGGGTGGATAATGCTGGAAGTAATAGGCATCCACCCCCCTATGGTTGGAATATGCTGGTAGTGATAGGCATCCACCCCCCTATGGTTAGGATCTGCTGGGAGTGATGGTCATCCACCCCCCTATGGTTGGAATATGTTGTGAGTGATAGGCATCCCCCCCTATGGGGTGGAGAATGCTGGGAGTGATAGGCATCCACCCCCTATGGTTAGGATCTGCTGGGAGTGATAGGCATCCACCCCCCTATGGTTGGAATATGCTGGGAGTGATAGGCATCCACCCCCCTATGGTTAGGATCTGCTGGGAGTGATGGGCATCCACCCCCCTATGGTTAGGATCTGCTGGGAGTGATAGGCAGCCACCCCCCTATGGGGTGGGGAATGCTGGGAGTGATAGGCATCAACCCCCTATGGGGTGGATAATGCTGGGAGTGATAGGCATCCACCCCCCTGTGGTTGGAATATGCTGGGAGTGATAGGCATCCACCCCCCTATGGTTAGGATCTGCTGGGAGTGATGGGCATCCACCCCCCTATGGTTGGAATATGCTGTGAGTGATAGGCATCCCCCCTATGGGGTGGAGAATGCTGGGAGTGATAGGCATCCACCCCCCTATGGTTAGGATCTGCTGGGAGTGATAGGCATCCACCCCGCCATGGTTGGATTATGCTGGGAGTGATAGGGATCCACCCCCTATGGTTAGGTTCTGCTGGGAGTGATGGGCATCTACCCCCCTATGGTTGGAATATGCTGTGAGTGATAGGCATCCCCCCCTATGGGGTGGAGAATGCTGGGAGTGATAGGCATCCACCCCCCTATGGTTAGGATCTGCTGGGAGTGATAGGCATCCACCTCCCTATGGTTAGGATCTGCTGGGAGTGATAGGCATCCACCCCCCTATGGTTGGAATATACTGGGAGTGATAGGCATCCACTCCCCTATGGTCAGGATCTGCTGGGAGTGATGGGCATCCACCCCCCTAGGGTTAGGATCTGCTGGGAGTGATAGGCATCCACCCCCCTATGGGGTGGGGAATGCTGGGAGTGATAGGCATCCAACCCCCTATGGGGTGGATAATGCTGGGAGTGATAGGCACCCACACCCCTATGGTTGGACTATGCTGGGAGTGATAGGCATCCACCCCCCTATGGTTAGGATCTGCTGGGAGTGATGGGCATCCACCCCCCTATGGTTGGAATATGCTGTGAGTGAATGGCATCCCCTCCCCTATGGGGTGGAGAATGCTGGGAGTGATAGGCATCCACTCCCCTATGGTTAGGATCTGCTGGGAGTGATAGGCATCCACCCCCCTATGGTTAGGATCTGCTGGGAGTGATAGGCATCCACCCTCCTATGGTTAGGATCTGCTGGGAGTGATAGGCATCCACCCCCCTATGGTTAGGATCTGCTGAGAGTGATAGGCATCCACCCCCCTATGGTTGTAATAAGCTGGGAGTGATAGGCATCCACCCCCCTATGGTTGGAATATGCTGGGAGTGATAGGCATCCACCCCCCTATGGTTAGGATCTGCTGGGAGTGATGGGCATCCACTCCCCTATGGTTGGAATATGCTGTGAGTGATAGGCATCCCCCCTATGGGGTGGGTAATGCTGTGAGTGATAGGCATCCACCCCCCTATGGTTGAAATATGCTGGGAGTGATAGGCATCCACCCCCCTATGGTTAGGATCTGCTGGGAGTGATAGGCATCCACCCCCCTATGGGGTGGGGAATGCTGGGAGTGATAGGCATCCACCCCCCTATGGTTGGAATATGCTGGAAGTGATTGGCATCCACCCCCCTATGGTTAGGATCTGCTGGGAGTGATAGGCATCCACCCCCCTATGGTTAGGATCTGCTGGGAGTGATAGGCATCCACCCCCCTATGGTTAGGATCTGCTGGGAGTGATAGGCATCCACCCCCCTATGGTTGGAATATGCTGGGAGAGATAGGCATCCACCCCCCTATGGGGTGGAGGATCCTGGGGGTGATAGGCATCCACCCCCATCTGGTGATGTTGCCTTTCTCGTGCTCGTGACCTTTTGGTGTGTGGTAGGTGTCTGACTTACCATCTCTGACGACCGCGTCAATTACGGTAGAGTCGACCGTAGGTGTACGGTATTGGGATCACATGCGCGATTGGATACATGGCAGCTCCGTCTCGTCCATGTTGATTGTCTTTTGGCGCGAGTCAGAGCTTTATTACGTCTCGTATGAATGCTCTGACGTACTGGACGCTGCGCCCTGGAAGTCGCGCATGGATTACGCATCGTACTTGCGTATCAGGAAACAGCTTATGACGAGCCTCCGGAAGAGTCGATTTACGCGCTGACCGAGCCTGATCGTTTGTAAAATGTTGCTGGATTACGAGCGGATGTGGTGGTCGGAAATCGGTAGGGGTGGGCGGAATTTGCATAGTCGCGCTACGCAAAATTCTGCGAAACGGCAAGAAATCTCCGCGAGCACGCGGAATTCCACGTGCTCGCGGAGATTTCTTGTTGCGCCCGTGTTATCTTGACAGGGTCTCAGGGGCAGACGAGGAGAAGGAACTGCCTGGTCACAGGAACTACACGAGGATTGCGCTCGAGAAAATTAAGATGCAAAGACCTCCTTCAAGGATTACAGCTAACTTTTCAGGATGGAAATGGGGAGAAGGCACATCTGCTTAACCACGCTCACAAATTCTACACGAGGATTGTGCTCGAGAAAATGAAGATGCAAAGACATCCTTCAAGGATTATAGCTAACTTTTCAGGATGGAAATGGGGAGAAGGCACATCTGCTTAACCACGACTTCGCTCACGAATTCTACACGAGGATTGCCCTCGAGAAAATGAAGGATGTGACAGGAGCATCGTGCCAGAATGAATCCTTCCCTGCATATTTATCCAAGAAGATGCCACTGTTTTGTGCAATACGTCTACTCAACTGGAGTAC